>JALGPY010000003.1:59527736-60780787 GCA_023055425.1 Linanthus parryae
AATGGTAGCTGCAACTACTTTATGTGATTTAACATTAAAGTAACCCTCTAAGAAGCCATACAACACAAAAGTATGATCGTACACTTAATTTTGAGAAGAAAACCACGTAAAGCATATGTAGGAAGAAAAAAAAATCATTTAGAGAACAAAAATTGCATGTTATTCAAAAAGTAACATATATGCTTTCTTGATTTCGTTCATTATATAGCATTTACAACAAATGATACCTACCTCTCTCCTACTTTTATTTTGATTAACGAGATAAAATAGAGAAATTAAAGTATTCATGTGGAAGAATAGCCCCTACAGCCCTCCAAAATAATATCTTTCAAAAACTAGTGGGCGACAATCACCAAGCATTAAACCAACTATTTGAGATAAAAAGAGAAACAATAGGAAAACTGGAAATAGAAAGCTCGTCAGGGCCTTCGTAGCAAGAGTTTTAGTTGCTTTATTGATCTCTCATGGCTCGTGCTTGAGCTGGAAATTGTTGAAGTTAGAGGCCACCAATATGTAATTCATAAGAAATTGTTTCACATAATGAGTAGAAGAAGCATTATTGGATAGATTCACCAAATTAGAGCAATCAGAACAAGCATAGACATAATCACACTGCAAGCCCATAGCCATAGCCTTGTATGTAAAGTAAGAGATTGAGGTATCATAGGGGATGTAGCTATAACTTTAAGAGTGAAGCTAGCAATCCAATTTCCCGAGTTATCCTTTGGATTCCTCCAATTCCCACCCCCATTGACTTTTCAAGACGTAGCTATAGCCTTAAGGGTGAAGCTAGCAATCCAATTTCATGAGATTATTCCTCCAATTCCCACCCCCACTAACTTTCAAAGAAGCATCAATTTTGATTTTAACCCAAACCTAGTGCCAGTCCTCTTAATACTTCTCAGTGTGTTTTAGGGATGTTACTATAGCCATCTATGTAGAAGACCCAAATTTGAACATCCTCCTTGATCATGTACAACAAAGTCTAAACAGGCTTAGGGGTGGTGGAGTTTTTTCAATAGACAAGCTCATTTTTTCCTTTCCAAATCCTCTAGCAAGCAAAAAAGAAGGTAATTTTCTCGTGGCTCTTGGAGTGATGATTGGAAGAGCCATTTTCAAACAACCAATCATTGAAGGTTTTGGTAGGATCTAAACTTAATATAGCATGAGGAACACGATGTTCTCACAAGGCTCCGGACATGATACACTACCTGGAAAAAATGTGAAAGTGATTCACTATGAAGTCCACAACCAAGGCACATGTTACAATGGGAGAGAATAAAGGAACTAATGGTCTTTTTTTGGTGTGAAATGATTATAATTAAAGAAACAAAATTTTGGAGTGGTAGGGAGGTTACAAATCAAATTCTTCTTTCCGGGGGGAATAATTAGGCCAACAATTGATGTAATTAATGCAAGACGCAGAGAAAATGCCGTTTCGATTTATAATCTCTCTAGGGGTATCAGGGGTAATTTTATAATGCTTGAAGGGGTAGCAATGATTGGATTGGTAATAGATTTTGGCAGGCGAAAGGACATAGGCCAAGAGCCAACATAGGCCATAGCTCATACCTATTTGATAGTGTAAGAGCTCTCTTCACTAGGGCGTTCAATAAGGATTGTGATAGTTGTATTACCACACCAGTGTCCCACCAAAAGTTTGAGTTTCCTTTGTTCACTCTTGTACCAATACACCCTTCAGAAATCTTTTCACTTGTTTGTGAACTTTTTCTTTTTGCCTGTTTGGCAATACTTTTACCCCCCACCCCCTCTCCCCCGTCTCTCCTATATTAGTAGTCTAATTTAGAAAATTCCTATTCAAAGAAAACATTCAACCGCTACACGGACTTTCATTTTATAACATTTTATAAATGATTTCATTTTATCCATTTCCAACAAAGTTAACAAAACTCCAATCCCTCGAGTGAAGTTAAGAGAATACAATACCTAAGTTATATGAAATAGAAGTTAACTATTATTTTGAGAAGAAAGATGGACAACGACTAATAAGATACACATAAGTTACACATAGAAGTATTCAAGAGCTCAAATTTTCACATATACTCAACTCATTCTCCTTGAACATCATCCATTTCATCCAGAGATAGATAGATCGAGAGAGAAAGAGGCATATAACTTCATATTGTGAGGGAGAGACAGAAGAGTGTTCATACCGAGGTAAATAGAGAGGAAGAGGGAGTTCAAATTATGTGTGTGAGAGAGAGTCCATATCTTGGACGTGGAGAGGGAGATCGAGATGGAGTCTAGACTAAATGTTCAGAGGGGGAGCAATGCGGGAGTTTTGATTGAGAGATAGATACCTGAACTTTGTCGAACTTGGTGTCGGAGCAAAGGAGTCAGAGGAAAGGAAGGAGGCGTCAATGAATTTGAGAGGAAGACAGAGGAGAGCAGGGTTATAAAAGATAGGCTTTTCAATCGGTAGGTCAAAGTTTACTCTGTGGTTATGGTGGTTGTTGGAAAACTGGTGTTGTACTAATTAATTGTTTACTTTTAGTCCACCATATTTATTAGAAATATCTAAACAAAATACTGTGAATTCGGTGAACGGTTTTTTTGTACAAACTGTATTTGGAATGATTAAATATACTAAAGTTTGAAAAATCACCACCATAAGTATAATTTTATAAATGGCGGTTCCCGCTTAACTGTCGTTATTTGTTCCTCCAAAGACAGTTTTACCACAAGCACGCAAAAAATCACCGGGAATAGATATTTTTATAGTAGTGGTGATGAATAGGTCGGCGAATGGTTTCACTTTTCCACGGAAAGTGAGAGAGCAAGAGCTATGGCCATGACTCTTGAGTCGTGGATGAAGTTTCTAATGATTTATAGAAGTAGTAGACAGAGGGAGCTGTAGAAATCTATGAGATATGGCTTTTGTTAACGTGAAATTTTCTTACACTAATCACTCATAAAGTTTACTAGTTGTTGCACCACGAGTACATGTATTTAGCTATCATAGAGTTTACCAACCCATATGAATATGAAATATGCTAAAGAAAAGTGACATATAGTTTTCCTAAAATCATTCAACATACATGAAACCAGTGGGAAATAAGAAAAATAAAGAAAGTTGAAAAACTACAATCAAATCGTGTTTATTTTCTCTTTCCTTTTTTTTTCTTGTTAAAGAGTGATTCTTGAGTTTTTTCAATAACTTACATTCCATAATTTCTTCTTTCACATACTTTTGTAATTGAATTTTATATTATCCTTACTATTGAAGTATTGCTGTATTGTCATCACCTCCCCTTCTTGAATGTTAGGATTCATAGAAAATTTTAAGAGACTTTGTAATATGAGGCTATTAGGTGAAAGTTGTGAAGAAATTAGTGTGGACTATCTCAAAGTATCAATAACATCATTTGCATATATGCAAATTGGTTCCATTTAAAATAATTAGAGTACCATATTCTCGAAATAATAGTTCATAAATAAAAAACAAAAAAGATTCAAGTACCACTTGCTTACATCATAGGACCTACGATAATAAATTTTCTTAGAAATATGTTATCGTAAAAGTTCATTTTGAATATGAGTTCATGATTAGTTCTTTAAAAATTAAAATGGTATAAAATTCATCAACTAGTGAAGTATGAGTTCTCATCTTCCCTGTTGAATTTTAGGATCCACAACTATTAAGTCTCAGACATAAAAATATAATTGATGGAAGTTTAGAAAAATTCATTTCCGACTAATACTGTTAATACATTTCTTAAAAGATTAATAATGTATTATACATATATGTTGATGCGCTTATTTAAGTTAGTTAGAGTACGAATTGCATAAAAGATATGCCTTAAAGAACCAAAGTTTTTACAAATTGTTTACACAAATATTCAATTTAATAGGAGATCACAGTTCATGTTTTTCAAAAGTTGGAATAATATAATGTCGATTTTTTTTTATGTAAATATAAAATATTAAAGTACTTATCTAACATAAAAAAGGTTAACATTGTTGAAAGTAAATTGGTGTGGACTAATTAGTGTAACACAAATCTCAGGATATCAATAATGACATTTGCATATATATTGTATCCAATTATTTAGAACAGTTAGAGAACCACTTGCATGCAAAATATGTCTTAAAGAATAAATTTTGTGCCAATTTACATTCTAAATATTCATTTTGAACTTGAGATAATTCATGTTTATGAAGATTCGAATACTATTCCTATTATTATATTCATCAACTATTGAAGTGTTGTGTAGTTACTTCATTTTGATCTTTTTTGTCAGAGTGGAGATCCATAAGAAATATTAATAGACTTGTTTAAATAAACTATGAGAGATGACAATTGAGACAAAATCATTGTAAACTAATAAGTGTAACACATTTCTTAAGAAATCAATAATGTCGCGCTTACTGAAATTAGTTAGATTAGTAATTGAATACAATATATGTTTTTCGTAATAGAATTTGTCCAAATATGATACACAAATATACAATGTGACTACGAGATTCTGGATCATATGTTTGAAGGTTGGAATTATATAAACTTCAAATGTTTTACGTACATTAGAGTTGTAATTTCATAAAACATATGCGTTTAAGAATAAAAGATTTTACTAATATGTTTATTGAAATATTAAATTTACGCAAATATTCAATGTGAAAATGAGATTATAGTTCACATTTTTCAAAGTTGGAATGATATACTTTTCAAACTTGTTTACGTACATTCGAGTTCTAAAGGGTAAAAGATACTTTCCACCCCTATAATTTGGTGAAAAGACACTTTGGTCCATGACGTTTGAATAATATATCACACCACCCTCACACCACCCTCGTAACGGAAAAAAGTGAGGACTGTTGGCACCCTTCTATCATATTCCGTATAAGAAGTTATTTTTTATATTTTTTTAACGATTTTGCCCATGTTAGTGTAATTTTTTTGATGTTTTTGGTGTTCATGTTCTTGGTGAGTTTTGGGTTCCTGTTCTTCACCACAACTGGCACAACAAAATCACCAGCAAATCAGGCTTAAAAACTCATCCTTCACTACTAAAAAATCACTAACTTCCGTTTACCTCCACCACCAACAAAAAAACTTACAACATACGGATATTTATTTTGCCAGTGACATGGAATATTGTAGAAACTTAATTTAGCCCATCTCCAATGAGTAAGAAAAATAGTTGAGACTCAGATTTGTTATGGTCTGGATTGTGTTGGGTGCGTTATGATTTACCATGGCTGCAACTGAAGCTTGTGCCTAAGCGAGAGAAAGAGAAGAGATAGAGATAGAGATAGAGATACAGGCCACTCGATGTTGTCCAGTTTCTCCTTCTTTCCCTGACCCGCATCGGCATTCTTGCTCCCCCACCAAAGCGGATCAGACCCGCATCGACATTCCTGCTCCGCCGCCAAAAACGGATTTGATACCCCAACTACATACCTGAAAACCCATAAGAAAAAAATACATCTTCATTGTCTCTTTACAAAGTATACTGCAATCCCAATTCCAACAAAACCCAGATACAGAATGACATAAGAAACAAAACCCAACCGAATTTTGGGTAAATGATAAATCAGTCTAGAGTATTGAAACCATTTTTGCATTCTGAACCGTAAGAGCAAGATCCAAAACATTGAAACTCGCCACAATTACCCAAGCTTACCCTCCGTTGTTAAAAATGTCGGATGCAGAATCTACTCGTACAAAATTAGGCCATTCACCTCAAGCAAACCCAATCAGAATCACCTTTACCAACCAAACAATCACCATTGTCAACCACAAATGAAATCCACATGAGCATGACTACCCTAAAGCCCAAATACTATCAGTACCTAAGAAGCACAGGTGCAGGTGTGTTCTGGGTGCGGGTGCGTGTAGGGGTCTGGGTGCATCAACTTGCCAAAAATTGAAGATGCAGGTGTGGGGCGAATTCATGTGTATGCATTTATATGTTTATAATATTTGTGATATATAGTTCTCATGTAAAAATAAAAATAAATAAAATAATGGTCGAAGAAATGTACAAACCAAACACATTAGTAGATAATACACATCTCGTGTTCAGAAGTCTTAATAGTGCACATTCTTTTGATTAAATTGGAGTTTAATTTCAGAAGAGCTCTGAAATAAACTTTTAAATGACCATGTCGCATGTTAAAAACACTTAAAAACACGCGGTACGAGTGTGGGCAGCCGATGCGGGTGCTCGACCTTGCAGAAGCACCCGTGCTTCCTAGGTCACCACTGTCTGTGATCTAATCCAACCAAAAACCTCCATAACCTTCTAAATGATAATATTGTAACCACAATATCGACCAATAGTTGATTCCCCATCATCATCACAATTTCTATCCCGTCTCTATGATATAAGCCACATAACAAATGTGCTTGTCGATTACTAATACTCAATACTAGCATCAACTCATTGTGTGCTTTGCATTATGCATTAGCGGGCACATTATAAAGGGGATCCTTTTTAGAGTTTTTGGTTACACATTTATGATGCATAATTTTCATAAATGGCAGACCACCTTTGCATTTTGTGATTTTAGGTGATGGAGAGATCAGTAATGACATATATTATATGATTTCCTTTAACTAAATTTGTTATGCATCATACTAAAGAAATAGGTTTCAATTACAAAAGCTTCCTTAGAAACTTACATATTTTAACCACCAAACACTCAAACCAATTTCTGATTGCCACGAAACTACAACACCTTTTTAAAACACCAAGGAATGAAACATCTCCTTACAACATTTTTCTTGCTATCTGAAGCTTGCTTTTCCACTAAAATAGATAAATTGTAAATTTGGCAAAAACTTTAGAGAGCGATGTCATGCAAAACTGTTGTATCCCAGCCATTTACATGGAAATGACAGAATCGATAAGTTGTAATGCAGAATCGGTAAGTATTGAAATGAGAGAAAACCTTTTACCAGATTAATTGGGTCGGCTACATCGATCAATCTCCTCCAGTTGCATATGTCTAACGATATTTTCTCACTTAGGTTTGATCTGGATAAGTCTTGCTGTCTCCACCAACTCATCAGCAGTCAGAAGCCAATATTCGAGTTTAATTGGATCGGCTACGAGGCATCTATTTGTGGCAGTGAAAAAGAGGTAAGTCGTTTTTCTAAATTTTGTTTCTCTTCTGTTTGAGAGTTGAGACATGGTCTGTAATCCTGCAATTGCATGGGGACATGTACATAGTCTGGTATAATCTATTGCTTTTGGTGCTGATTTGAGTGAAAATTCGAGTTATTGTTTTTCTTTCTGGTGGGTATCCAATAAGATTGGGGAAGAAATTAAGGTCTTAAAGCATTCCGATTCACCTGATGATCAGTTAATTAAGGTCATAAAGCATTCCGATAAGCAATTAAGTACTTAAAGCATTCCGATTCACCTCAGACATAGAGTTATTGCTAGAATGACTGTAACCTGATGATCCAACAACTACGGCTTGTCCCTTGACACTGTACAATGCACCTTTCCTTTCCACTGGTGCTAGACTTCTTCATCAAGAAGTTGTATATACAAGATCCAGGAAAAAAAACATTATTTAACAAATCAGAGAGAAAAATTGGAATAAATGAGGAAAAGTTAATTCATTTATGAAAGCTTATTTATAAGCTCATTTTTAGTTTCCCTAATCTTTCCCATGCACATCAGTTGCTGAGCTGATTTTGTTTGTTTCAACCTCATGTTTAAGTATTTTCAAACAATTAATATGATGTTGTAGTGCAAATTTTATTAATAAGAAGACATTTATTTGGCAAGTTTACATATTTGAACCTCTTTCTCATGGTAGAGGAATTCATTCTGCTTATCCCTTCAAAAATATTGAAATCATGAGATCTATCAAGTATCAAACAGAGAGAAAGGGCAAAAAAATAAGACGTATATGCTTCATAAATTGAGAACCCAGGCACTCGTCTTATGCAAAACTATGTTACAATGGAAACAGCCAGCCCAATCAATGGACGCCACCTCTCCTATTGCTCAGATTGCCTTACGACGCAACTGGACGGCACCGTTCCACTGGTTATACGTGGCGTCGGGACGTCACCACTCCACTAAAGCCTTTATTTAATAAAATACGAAATTGCTTTTTTTTTTTTTTTTTTTTTTTTTTTTTTTTTTTAATAATGTAACCCCTTGAACTTTGACATAATTCAATAAAAGGTCCAGAAAAGAAAACTCATTCGTCACCTTTCCAGGCGCAGCTCGTGATTCTTAGAGATATGAAGTGCGATATGCCGTTATTGCACATCATTTTGATGTAGCTTAGTGCATGACGTTGAATAACAACACTTAAACATGATAGTTACGCAGATGCTCCATGCATGTCTTTATCCCATTCTTGATTTGTTTCACATCTCATTCCTAAAGAAACTGTACTTGTATTCCTTTACCAGCTCGAACTACAACATTTTCTCTGATTAATCGAACTGTGACCGACAATCACTATAAAACCATGTTTCTATTTAGGAAAATTTCATACCCCATATTTACTTAGGCCGTCTGATTGCAACCCCCACTCCTAAAATAGTCTTACCACATCCCTACATGCAAATCGACGTGCAGTATGGAAGTTGAAAATTTCGATCCGAACAATGTGTGGGGAGGGTAAAGTTGTCAATGTGGAACTATAAAATCATATCAAGAAGGGAAAATAAAAATGAAGAAGTAAACAATGAAGAATATAAAAAGGTAAAGGATAACTCGGTATGTGAGTCATTACTGGATGATAGGTTCAACCTTACCATACCGGAAGCTATGGTAAGGTACTTCAGTTGGGCCACTAATCGTGTTGCACAATAACTATCTAGGTGTGCTTAGTGGTCGACATTGATACTATCTGATTAGGAAGTGAGCCCAATTGGGCTATGGATGTATTTTTTATTACAAGTAATTCTTAGCCTCTTCTATTTCACTCGATCACTGAACCATCACCCATTTGCACTACATATATTTTGAACACTTGAAATTTCGGCCTTCAAGATCTTGACTCAGTGGCTGACATTTTTGGCCTTCAATCCGTGATTCATCGTACATACATTTTCTTTTAAAAACAAGTATAAATAAGTGGAATAGGTAGAAGAGTCTTTCATCTTCTCTTATTGCATCTGTCTCTCAATCTTCTTTCTCAGCATTTCTCACTTTTACGATCATCTGCCTATCTCTGTCTAGGATTCCCAAATAAAATCCATTGCTTGTGTTTTCAGTTTGAGGGTGTTTAAGTTGTTTCTTCTTTGATTTGAGGGTATTGGGATTGAATTCGATTAGTTCAGGGTTTAATTTTGGTTCCCAGTAGAGAAGCCACTAATTTGCCAAGCTTTGAGCTTTCACAGGGTCCGAGAAGTGCTAATGCGTGGCCGCGAAACAGAGGTAACTCTGGTTTAACGGCCACCCATTAGCACTTTTACGATCATCTGCCTCTCTATGTATAGGATTACCAAATAAAATCCATTGCTTGTGTTTTCAGTTTGAGGGGGTTTAATTTGTTTCTTCCTTTGATTTGAGAGTATTGGGATTGAATTCGATTAGTTCAGGGTTTAATTTTTGTTCCCAGTAGAGAAGCCACTAACTTGCCAAACTTTGAGCTTTCACAGAGTCCGAGAAGTGCTAATGGGTGGCCGCGAAACAGAGGTAACTGTGGTTGGTTTGATTTCAATTATAAATGTTTTCATGAATTGGTTTCTTGATCTAGATGCTTTGGCTTCTCTTTGGTCAGAGACAAAGCCAGCGTGCAGCCAGAAGCAGTTATGAGCTCTTAAGAAGAGCTGAAAGGTAAAAACATAGACCATTTCGTTTTGAAATCCCCTACTGAGCATAGAACAGGCAGGCCTAACTCTAATCTCATTCACTGTTAGGCAACTGGAAGAACCTATGTTGCCCAACTATGTGTGGCCGATCTCACCCAATTGGAGGAGGAACTGAAAGCTGCACTAAAAAAGATGAGATCTGAAAGGGTAAATTATCCATCTCTCTAACCTGAATCAACATAGCATTTTGTGTTTTAAGAGTTTTTTCTATTTTTCAAAGCAAATTGGTTTTCTTTTGTCATCTGGCGCGGCTGCTGATGCTGATTTCTGTCCAGTGCAGAGGAATTTTTCTTAGTGGGGATGAGTTGGTATTATTATTTGCTTTGCCTGATAATCTGCATGTTCTTGATGAAGCTATCTGAGTCCCAAAAAGCTATGTGTGTGTGTGTGCATGCGCGCGTGTCACTGAGCTACACTAAGTGTGGTAGTTATTGATGCTTATTTGGAGCTGTTATGCACTTATGTTCTAAGCTCATTTGGGTGGAATTTCTGCTGTTCTTAGCTTTAGAATTCGTACGGATATGGTTTAAGAAATTTCACATTTCTTATTGTGGTCCGGCATACCATCTAATAAAAAACCCACTAATTACCAGCGGTTACTTCTATAAGACGGTTTATAAAGTTACGTTTCGATAGATAAAGTAACATGTATAATGCTGTTTTGGATCCATGTTCTCGATGTCATTTAATTCACACAAACCATTTCCGTGAAGATGTGAGAGTGCAGAAGCATCCAAAATGAGTTCCGAATAGTTCCATGAAACTTGCTAGAAGGCATTAATGTTGTCTTTTGATTTCTTGCTATGTTTTGTGCCGCCCTTGAAATGTTTCGTATGGTTGATATGAGTAGGGGTTTTAAACATGGAAAACCTGCTTTCAAGTTGAAATCCTTAGGTCGCTTGAATTGTTAATCTTGTTGAATGTCTACAGCTTTCACTTCAATCTTATGTTCGCTCACAAATGGTGTTTCATTTTCTGTTGACAATGCAGATAAGGTTGATGATGAAGGCAGAACTCGACCTTCAAGAACAGGTAAATATTCGAATGAAATAGTGACAACTCGAATCATTGTACTAAGCAGCTAATCCAAATTTTCCACCAAATTTCAAATACGCAGCTCAAAAAGTTGAGAGAAGATAACAATGCCCTTAAGGACGAGGTATGAAAACTACGAATGGGACAACACATTACTACTTTTTCACTTCGCCATCGGCATGAAGTAACTAGCTGCTTGTGAAACTTACAGTTAACATCTGTAAGGAATAGCGGAAACGAGGGTGGGACGTCGCCATCTTCCGAACAATCAAAGCTTCTTCAATAGGTCTGAGTTGTACACAAATCGCCCAATCTTAGAGATGGTTATCACTATGCTGTGTTGTTTGAGGTATTCTATATGTAAATATATTTTGTTGATGAAGATGGCAATGGCCGTGTGTTGTAGTGATGAAGTATTTGTTTGAGGTTTTCTATCTGTAAATATGTTTATTTGTTGATGAAGATGGAAATGACCGTGTGTTGTAATGAAGTCTTTGAAATGTGCGGATGCAAAGTTCTCCAGCCGAAGGTTTTTATGGTCAGTACAGTGTCATTAGTTCGGAATTATTTGGATCTAGAAGGGAAAAATTGTTCCGCCTTGATTTTATGACAGGTCTCGCGTATCCATGTACATACCATAAACTCCATTATAACACTTCTTATGACTCTTAATACCTTTTCAGATGTTGCTCTGCAGTAGGCCTGAATATAGGTCATCATAATAGTTTTGTTACTTTATGCTTACCTCTGTTTCTTGTCTTTCACCTCACTTTGATCCGGTGAGTTGGTTAGCAAAGAATACACGAACTTGGTAATTTTTGCATGTTCTTGTAGAGTAAACTTAATTCTACAATACTATGAAAAAATTTCCTAAAAATTACATCGTCTTGCTATCTAAATTACCCAGCCAAAGTGACTCAACTACGAATAAAAAAGTCAACCTAAGGTGAAAGAGAGGAAACAGAGCTAGTAGCTTTTATCATTAAACAACTTGGTTTCATATTTTTACACAATGAATAGTAGTTTTTAGTTTTATCCAAGAAATAAATAGGCATATTTTACACCAGTGTTTGGACCTAAATTTAAGATAAAACTAGCCTAAATATACTCCCAAGAATGTTTTTACTTTATTAGTTGGAGATGCTTATACATATGTCTAATTTACACATTGGATTGAATTGTTGTTCCTCTTTACCCCATAAAGTCTACGCCCCATACATTAAATGGTTCTACCTGCAACACAAAATTCTGAGGCATCTCATTTTGTTTGGAGATATTACCGGCATTTTAGCATCGGTCACACTGCTGTACAAATAACTGAGCATCTTTATGTAAAGTAGGCCAAAAGAATCCACTATGTAATGCCTTTACCGATGTGCGTGATCTGCCGAAATGACCTTGACAACTCAACTCGTGGCAATTTTTGAGAATTTTCTGATGTTGGAAATATGTCCTAGAGGCAATCTATATCTTGTGACATTTGTATGGACTTACTATTCATTATAACAAAGTTTTAAAAACCGGACCGGCCATCGAACCGGTGAGCCACCGGTTCATGGTCGGACCGGTCGGACCGGTGGTCGGACCGGTTCAATCGCACGTTTACTTAATAATATATATTTATATACTTATATATCATTAAATAATGAAAATAGTTGAAAATATTATAAATAACTTGAGAATGACTAATATAATCGATCAAATTCACAATTGTTTCCAAAATCTAAGTTCATGTGCAAGAAAATAACATCTTGTATGTTAATAAAATAACATTAACATCATGTATATGCTAAAGTTAACACATTTTTAACACTTAATGTATTAATACAATTATTTTTTATAACTTTGAGTTGCAATAACACTATTTGAAAAATAAAAGATAGACTTTTTAAGTATTGATAGTTGAAAAACGATTATCTTTTAGTAGTATAAGATCATTGAATTTCAAAATTTAAGACAAAGTGATTAATTTGCTCCAAACAAAATTATCAATTCAGATATAGTATTGGATATATATTATATTTGTATCTTTACAACAAACAACCACTTGTCTCAGTGGTTGGGCGCTTATGTTAACAGCCATGAGGTGACAGGTTCGATTCTTGCCACTGTCAAATTTAAATGTCACTGGTCCAACCGGTTCAACGGTTCAATGCGAACCGGCCGGTTTTGACCGGTTTTTGACCGATTTTTGCATGCCCGGTCTTTGTACCGAACCGGACCGGTCAAGCACCGGTTCACCGGTCCGACCGGTCGAACCGGCCGGTCCGGTTTTAAAAACTGCATTATATTATCGATATGGAGATATGTTAACATGAACGAAGTCCTTAAAATATAAATGTTATATTCTTAAAATATCCCTAATCGAGTACTACAGTTAATAGGACGACTGTATTGCATCGAGACTAGTATGTGGGTAGATTGATATGGAGATATCAAGTCTAGCACATGGGTATGCATCAGGGGTAATGGCATACTGGATTGACCCACAACGAGAAGGCTACACACAAGTTATGTAAAGTCACAAGCGCTTCTAGTAGTGACAACGGTGTTGTCATACTTAGACTTGAAGTCACTAAATCCTCTAGTTGTGGAGTATTGTGTTTTGACATCGTCAAACGCTACACATCAACTGGGTAGTAATAAATGCGCTAATCGGACACAATAGGAAGCAAGCTTAGAGATGGTAGTGATGTAGATAGAATTTGTCTCTCCCACATAACGGGAGAAAATATCCATGGCCACTCAAGGGTTTGTGCTGATACAATGTTTGCATGGATAAGACTATTCCCAGGATCGAGAAACTATGGATTGGATATACGAGTGTGACTTTTATGTCTCGTGTCCAATCCAGATATGGAGACAAAGGGATGAGACAATGTTTGCACAAGGTTTGTCGGATTATTGACTATTTCTGTTAGTTGGGTGGCATGGATGTGTTGCTAGGAACCTCTCAATGTTAGTAAACGTTACTACCAACTAAGTAGAAACATATGGGGTCACATGCCATATGGATTAGACTAGACTCTGGAATTAATTAATATGATTAATTATATAGAAGGATCAATATGCAAGCACATGCAAACTTAGTAGGACTAATTTGCAAGGTGAACTAATTTATGTAAGGATATGATTAGTAGAGGAGTCTTTATGTAGTTAACAAGGAGTTGTTGGACTATATAAAGGACACTCCTAGCTTATTTTCTCACTAATGCTCATAACACACATTGAGTAAGAGAGAACAAAGAAAGGAGATAGAGAGAGAGAGAGAGCAAGACAAGTCAAGGCCAAAGCCAAAACCCGTCCGCCCCTTCCCACCGTTGGCCACAAGAGGCCGAGCCTCTTTGGTCTCAGTTGCGTGATTCTTATACTTCCTTCTTCCACTGGTTCCTAGCAAAAGACGTGGAGGAATCTAGATCTTGATCTTAGGCGTGAACTAGCCGTGAAGACGCAAACACTATTTGCGTTTGAAGTCATTCAAGGAGACAAACAAGGTAATTGTTACTAAATTCTTTACTATCTTTATGATGTCTCTTCCTGTGATTCTTGGAGGGTCTTATGCGGACCCTAAATTATCGTTTTTCGCTGTGTAATCCGTTACAAAACCCTTAAGTGGTATCAGATCCACATGTCGTAGAGCATATAATAGTTTATGTGTTACGATTATGTTAATTTTACACTTTAGTTATTGTTTATCGTGTAAACGGACAAATTAAGCATAATTGGTGCAATTTAAATAGGATTCAACCAAACAAGACCTAGTTTTACATAATATATAGAAATTAGTGAATTGGATCACATAGCATGTGAAATTTTGGATCTAGAGAACTAGGGTTTGGGCACAAGTTGGAAAAAATAGGTTTTTACAATTTCGAAACAACTAAACTTGGGCAACAAGGGAAGGAGTTGTTTTGGAAGCAACCCCTAGGAGGGTTCGACCCCCTTGGGACCGCTCCCTTCTTCCTTGCCGCCCAAGCAAGCCACGGACTAGGGGCTCGGGCCGGCGTAGCGCGTGCCTTGGCCGAGGGGGCTTAGGCCGACCGTCCTAAGGCCTTATGTAACACCCCCTCCCCCTAGGGTCTGAGAAATGACACTCAACTCCCCTAGGAGTCTCCGGGAATGCCCTCCCCTAAGCACGGAAATGCCTAGCAAGGAGTCAAACTACCTTACTTCGTCCTCGAGTTCTGGGGAACTACTTTTGAGTCCCCTGAACTCTTGGGAACTACGCTTTGCTAAACACATGGGCGTTCAACAAAGCGTCACTGATCTAACGGTTCTGTTATGAGACGGAATTAAAGAAACGATACTTTAAAATGACTTACTAGCATAATTTGCATGTTCTGTCAGTATAATGTTATAAACCTCCGATTGACTTTCCCAAATCCCACGCGCTCACCTGCCAAGGAATAGGCACGTATAAAAAGAAAACGAAGTCAGATAACTCTGAGTAAGGTGATGCAAGTAACGCATGTTTTTTAAAAGGCTTGATCGATGATGGTCCTTGAGGACCGCTTTTACTTCCTTACAAATGCGCCGTAATGCTTATACTGCTCCCTCCTACACGCAAGTCATAGAGACTTGAGTAGTATTTAAGTACAGCTATGCCCTGAACATACACAATACAAGATCCTAGCATATCCAAATCTAGTGTTATACCTTTATTTTATTTCAAACCATGTCTAGTTTTAGTATAATCCCAAAACTCTTGCCGCAGACAAGTATCCACAAATCCTCCATGACAGACTAGCCTTAAGTGTGCACACCCCCTCTGGATCGCAACCCAAAGGGCGGACCTAGTAGTCTAGCCGGGAGCTAGCAATGTACCGGCTAAGCCCGTAGACCGGGACCCATATGTCTGATACCGCAGCAGAGCAGACGACCGGAGCCTGTAGTGACAATGCAAAGGTCTAGAGTACCTAAGATTTAGTTATCAGCCGGTTATTTAGAGACAGGCATGCGTAAAACATATACCTACGTGTTTTAGTGCATAACGACATCATAGAGTCTTCTTTAGTTACTCCATGATTTATGTTCCTTGTGCTCATAAACACATATATGTTTCTTACCTTACCTTCCTTAATAGATAATAAGCATTCATGTGCTTACCTAAAGCCAATCCACTTCCTCGGTCAGTGGAGAATCCCCTGACTCAGCAGTTTCTATAATAATAGCCAATTGCATGCATAAACAACAATAGATATATATAAAAAAAATACAAAGATACGTGTGCAACAGCATATAGACCCCCATCTTAGAGGAGTAACACATATGCAGATGTTAACTGACAGGTCTTGCCCATACACTGATCTACCCCTGGTGTCCCATCCTTCCTAGTGCAGTCCTGGTTGTATCTTAGGTCCTTTTAGTAAGGTAGACTTATCAAGTCTTATGAGTGCTAGGACTCCCAGTGTTCCAATTAGTACCCTCTTGCTCATCCCCGGTTATTTACACTCAAGTCCTTTTCCTATGGTTTAGATTGCATTAGATTCCCTGACCCATTCCGATGTTTCTTATTCTAATCCAGGATTGTTTAGATGGGAATTCCTAATTCTGTAGAAACTTCTATATAGGAAGGAGATCAAGACTAGCCTCATCATATGGTTGATTAATCAAGGGATGGTGAGATGACCACTCTGCCCATATTACCCATTTCAAACAAACTGGTTCTCTTAGGGAGGTCAACTCTGAAAAAAAAAAAAAAACTGGCACCATGACTCGGGGTGTTACAAATAGAATACTTTAGAAGGACTCTTAACTTATAGGGTTACTATTCTATATTTCTCCTCAGTATTAGGGTATACTGAAAGATAAGCCGTAATATTATTTGAGAAGTCTTGCTGGGACTGAAGTCTTCGCCAGGTAACCAATCTAGAGGGTTAGAGGTGTTTCAGAAACATTAGAGAGTCCCAAGGAAGTGAATTACAAAGTTTAGATTAATTGCACTTAGGCCCCTCTTGTTTACTAAAATTACATAAAGACCCCCCCATAGCTTGCTGGGTCACTCTAAGCCAACAATTACCTTCCTGAGGCCCCAAGTATCCTTTCTAAGTCACATTTTGGTTCTAGGCCAAATTTAGTTTCAAATTGAAGTTTTTAATAATGGCACATGGGCCCCCGTAGTTTGTGGAAATTACAGAACGGCTGCAAACGTTGAATTGGTAAAAGAAAAAGTCAATTTATCATCCTAAGGCTTCCAAATATCCTTACAAGTTGTTTTATTAGCATTAAGTCAACAATTTTAGCTTAGTGAAACTATTTTGCAAAAATACAATCCCCCCCACTACTGTTTGGTCCAACCATGCATTTCTGGGAAGTCAAACTTAGTAAAATTTGACCTAGGTGCTCAAAACGATAATTAGAGAAAATTTTCTCAAGAGAGTGAGGGCTAGAGAGGTCGTTGTAGATGTCAACATGGAAAGTCAAAGTTGGGTGAAAAGGCCCACACAGCCAACTTCAGGGCTGATTTGTGATCAATATAGAGTTCATTTGAAGAATTCGGAAATAGGGTCATGTAGCTAGTTGTTTATAGATTCCAGAACATACTTGAATACCCGAAAACTCCAAGTAATCAAGGAGATAAAGTTGTTCAAAGTTGGCCGAAAATTACTCTTTCAACACTTAGAAATTTTTCGAGTTCTTGATGATGAAGAATAGACTCAGGAAGCAACTTTGAAGCCATTTTAGGGTGATTTAGAGGATGATTCAGGGAGTCAACTTCAAATGAGAGTTGCACAGTTACATGCACATAGTACACAGGTCAAAACAGATCTTCATTTCATCAATTCATGAAGAAATTATTGAAACTCAAAGAGGGCAGCCTCACACCCCTCAACACTTGGTTAAATTTGAATTTGCCATCTCAAGAACACCGGTTCTTTCTATCTTTGCAGCCAAAATCAGAGATGCTAGAGATTGATTCAGCCTAAGAGATCTACAAGAGAGTTGTAGTACAGAGTGTTGGTAACACACGGAGCTAAAAATCACACCCAACCGGTTATTGGCGAGGGAGATAAAGCCCTGTGATCAGGGATGCTTCTCCCGCCGGAAAAATGACCCAAAACCAGAACAAACACGATGAATTCATGAATCTGTGCATATTTTAATCCTCTTAGAGGACTCTCGACGTTACTAGGAGCATAATTATGCAAAGAAATCAAAGTTTGGTGTAGTAATGAGGGCTTACACATGCTTTGGCCGGCCATGGAGTTTTCCGGCAGAAACATGAACTCCGGCGGCATGCAGTGCCTATTCACGGCTCCTGGGCATCACATGAATGTCAAAACAGATTACTCAGTCTTCAGGGATTACCACCATGTGATTTACAAAGAGAGAGAGGAAAGAACAAAGGTCTCACAGAGCTTCGCCGTCAATGGCGCTTTTGCGGCGACAGTGGTTGTCCTGATCACGACAACAGCAAATTTCTTCGATTTGGCGCAAGAAATTGGTACCCATAGCTTCGTCTCGTCCCCAGGATCACGAATATACTAGTTAGAGCTCCTAATTCGCTGTAAACAATGAGAAATTCGAGCATAAACTAACTAGGGTTCATCACCTTCAATCTCGATTATTTCCCTCGTCTGTTGATGGTTTCTCAAATCGATTGGGGGCTTTTCTTCCCCATTCGCGTGGCTATCTCCATCCGCAGCAGTTCTTGATATGGCACACGTTTGAGTTTGTTCTAGAGGTGGTGATATGGTGGTTGTAAGGGAGTCTCCCTCTCCTTCTCTCTCTCCCTCCCCCTCTCTCTCTTGCATGTCAAAAAATAGGATATACAAGATGTATATCAGCCCTTACATGCTCAAATTGACACTTGTCACATGCTAGCTTGCATGAGTGACACATAGGGGGGTGGTAAGTTCAAATAAAGAAAACTTTGGGTCTCTTCTGCAAATGGTCTCCCCAATCTTTGCTTAATTCCAATTTGACCCCAACTAAGTTCAGTAGCACTCAAAGTGTAATTCTTTTACATTCTTGTAAGATTAGGGGTTGACAGCTACTACTAACTAAAACACTCCTTAACTGATCCAAATGTTTAATTTATTGCAGTTTGACCCCATTATTTTCAGGATATTCACTTCTCAATTTTTAATAAATTGCGGGGTGTTACATTCTACCCCCCTTAAAACAATCTTCGTCCTCGAAGATTTCACCACGCTTCTGGATTATATCTCTCCCTGACTTTCGTTCATGATACTTTACCACTCTTTGTTGTCTATACCCTCTCACAATGTCAAAGTCTAGGTTCCTGATGCTTCACCTTTATCATGCCTGGTCTTCCGACGTCTTGCATTTCCTTCAGCTTCCATCCCCAATGTAGTCTCATTTCATCCTCTCAAGAGTTTTCTAGTAACTCTCAACTCTTCTCTATCCTTCTACTAAGTGGTCATCTGCTTCCTCTATTCGTGTTAACATTACAGTCTCTTAATCGCTTCCCAAGTATAGATTTACCTCTCCTTATCCACCATCATATCCGCATTAGATCCAATATCATCGTTGAGTTCCTTCTCAGTGAGTTTTCTCTTTATCTTCTTAGGATTTGAGAATATCGTGCGAGGGTGCCCCTGCAGTCAGTTTCTAGCAAGTGTGAAGATGTTCATTTCCTAAATCCAAATCACGCATCGACTTGTCTTCCTTACAAGACCTTGATTACCTCGACGTGCATGAGATACCCCTATTTGTGCTTCATGATCACTTATCTTGACTTAAGCTCATCAACTTTACCGTGTTTCAAAGTGCTCCTATCCTTTTCAAGCAAGGTCAGGGGTAAAGCAGCAGTCTGTTCCTCTTGAGTCACCACTCTCTTCCAACACATCCAATACACGTTCTTTCGTGCTTCCTTAACTAAAAAGGATCGCCTGACCTCCATTTACATAGTTCCACGTGCATCAACTTGAATCAAATACATCCACACAAGGTCGTTCCTTAATAATATGACTTTAGGGTCCGACGATGGCCCTTAGTAAACGCTCCACTAACTTCAAGGGAGATCTAAAGTTTCGTATAGGTTCTTATCTCGTTTTCTTGAGATTGATTAACCATTCTTTAAGCCACTACGCCCCTTATAGATATATCTGTGTCTTATTTTTAGAAATGAATAACTCATACACATACCATTGTCAGATAGGGGGACTACAACCTTCCTAAACTAGATTTTGCTAAACGTGGTTTACCCGTAGACGGTTCGTTAGTATGGCCTACAACCATTTATATGTGACGACCCATGATCAGCTCCCTGCCTACCTTTTGGACAGAAACAATCATTTCCATACCGGCAAAACATAACTGTATCAACCAAGTCCGGAATCACTCCAGTATCAAAGATCAATCATGTACCATTCATGCTTCACATAAACGCCTCACGTCATGCATCATATAAACAACTTAACGCCCCCAACCCGAGTCTTCACATGTATAGGCCAATAGGGCCAAGTCATGCACGTAACATTCGCGTCAATACACTCCCCAATAACCCCATGTTGATTTTAATCTTGCTTATCCGGTTTTATTTTGAAAACACTAGCCACCTACCAAGTTTCTAATTCTGTCTCTTCACAGAACCATGCTCTGATACCATCTGTAACACCCCCTCCCCCTAGGGTCTGAGAAATGACACTCAACTCCCCTAGGAGTCTCCGGGAATGCCCTCCCCTAAGCACGGAAATGCCTAGCAAGGAGTCAAACTACCTTACTTCGTCCTCCAGTTCTGGGGAACTACTTTTGAGTCCCCTGAACTCTTGGGAACTACGCTTTGCTAAACACATGGGCGTTCAACAAAGCGTCACTGATCTAACGGTTCTGTTATGAGACGGAATTAAAGAAACGATACTTTAAAATGACTTACTAGCATAATTTGCATGTTCTCTCAGTATAATGTTATAAACCTCCGATTGGCTTTCCCAAATCCCACGCGCTCACCTGCCAAGGAATAGGCACGTATAAAAAGAAAACGAAGTCAGATAACTCTGAGTAAGGTGATGCAAGTAACGCATGTGTTTTAAAAGGCTTGATCGATGATGGTCCTTGAGGACCGCTTTTACTTCCTTACAAATGCGCCATAATGCTTATACTGCTCCCTCCTACACGCAAGTCATAGAGACTTGAGTAGTATTTAAGTACAGCTATGCCCTGAACATACACAATACAAGATCCTAGCATATCCAAATCTAGTGTTATACCTTTATTTTATTTCAAACCATGTCTAGTTTTAGTATAATCCCAAAACTCTTGCCGCAGGCAAGTATCCACAAATCCTCCATGACAGACTAGCCTTAAGTGTGCACACCCCCTCTGGATCGCAACCCAAAGGGCGGACCTAGTAGTCTAGCCGGGAGCTAGCAATGTACCGGCTAAGCCTGTAAACCGGGACCCATATGTCTGATACCGCAGCAGAGCAGACGGCTGGAGCCTGTAGTAACCATGCAAAGGTCTAGAGTACCTAAGATTTAGTTATCAGCCGGTTATTTAGAGACAGGCATGCATAAAACATATACCTACGTGTTTTAGTGCATAACGACATCATAGACTCTTCTTTAGTTACTCCATGATTTATGTTCCTTGTGCTCATAAACACATATATGTTTCTTACCTTACCTTCCTTAATAGATAATAAGAATTCATGTGCTTACCTAAAGCCAATCCACTTCCTCGGTCAGTGGAGCAATCCCCTGACTCAGCAGTTTCTATAATAATAGCCAATTGCATGCATAAACAACAATAGATATATATAAAAAAAAAAAATACAAAGATACGTGTGCAACAGCATATAGACCCCCATCTTAGAGGAGTAACACATATGCAGATGTTAACTGACAGGTCTTGCCCATACACTGATCTACCCCTGGTGTCCCATCCTTCCTAGTGCAGTCCTGGTTGTATCTTAGGTCCTTTTAGTAAGGTAGACTTATCAAGTCTTATGAGTGCTAGGACTCCCCGTGTTCCAATTAGTACCCTCTTGCTCATCCCCGGTTATTTACACTCAAGTCCTTTTCCTATGGTTTAGATTGCATTAGATTCCCTGACCCATTCCGATGTTTCTAATTCTAATCCAGGATTGTTTAGATGGGAATTCCTAATTCTGTAGAAACTTCTAGATAGGAAGGAGATAAAGACTAGCCTCATCATATGGTTGATTAATCGAGGGATGGTGAGATGACCACTCTGCCCATATTACCCATTTCAAACAAACTGGTTCTCTTAGGGAGGTCAACTCTGAAAAAAAAAAAAAAAACTGGCACCATGACTCGGGGTGTTACAAATAGAATACTTTAGAAGGACTCTTAACTTATAGGGTTACTATTCTATATTTCTCCTCAGTATTAGGGTATACTGAAAGATAAGCCGTAATATTATTTGAGAAGTCCTGCTGGGACTGAAGTCTTCGCCAGGTGACCAATCTAGAGGGTTAGAGGTGTTTCAGAAACATTAGAGAGTCCCAAGGAAGTGAATTACAACGTTTAGATTAATTGCACTTAGGCCCCTCTTGTTTACTAAAATTACATAAAGACCCCCCCATAGCTTGCAGGGTCACTCTAAGCCAACAATTACCTTCCTGAGGCCCCAAGTATCCTTTCTAAGTCACATTTTGGTTCTAGGCCAAATTTAGTTTCAAATTGAAGTTTTTAATAATGGCACATGGGCCCCCGTAGTTTGTGGAAATTACAGAACGCCTGCAAACGTTGAATTGGTAAAAGAAAAAGTCAATTTATCATCCTAAGGCTTCCAAATATCCTTACAAGCTGTTTTATTAGCATTAAGTCAACAATTTTAGCTTAGTGAAACTATTTTGCGAAAATACAATCCCCCCCCACTACTGTTTGGTCCAACCATGCATTTCTGGGAAGTCAAACTTAGTAAAATTTGACCTAGGTGCTCAAAACGAAAATTAGAGCAAATTTTCTCAAGAGAGTGAGGGCTAGAGAGGTCGTTGTAGATGTCAACATGGAAAGTCAAAGTTGGGTGAAAAGGCCCACACAGCCAACTTCAGGGCTGATTTGTGATCAATATAGAGTTCATTTGAAGAATTCGGAAATAGGGTCATGTAGCTAGTTGTTTATAGATTCCAGAACATACTTGAATACCCGAAAACTCCAAGTAATCAAGGAGATAAAGTTGTTCAAAGTTGGCCGAAAATTACTCTTTCAACACTTAGAAATTTTTCGAGTTCTTGATGATGAAGAATAGACTCAGGAAGCAACTTTGAAGCCATTTTAGGGTGATTTAGAGGATGATTCAGGGAGTCAACTTCAAATGAGAGTTGCACAGTTACATGCACATAGTACACAGGTCAAAACAGATCTTCATTTCATCAATTCATGAAGAAATTATTGAAACTCAAAGAGGGCAGCCTCACACCCCTCAACACTTGGTTAAATTTGAATTTGCCATCTCAAGAACACCGGTTCTTTCTATCTTTGCAGCCAAAATCAGAGATGCTAGAGATTGATTCAACCTAAGAGATCTACAAGAGAGTTGTATTACAGAGTGTTGGTAACACACGGAGCTAAAAATCACACCCAACCGGTTATTGGCGAGGGAGATAAAGCCCTGTGATCAGGGATGCTTCTCCCGCCGGAAAAATGACCCAAAACCAGAACAAACACGATGAATTCATGAATCTGTGCATATTTTAATCCTCTTAGAGGACTCTCGACGTTTCTAGGAGCATAATTATGCAAAGAAATCAAAGTTTGGTGTAGTAATGAGGGCTTACACATGCTTTGGCCGGCCATGGAGTTTTCCGGCAGAAACATGAACTCCGGCGGCATGCAGTGCCTATTCACGGCTCCTGGGCATCACATGAATGTCAAAACAGATTACTCAGTCTTCAGGGATTACCACCATGTGATTTACAAAGAGAGAGAGGAAAGAACAAAGGTCTCACAGAGCTTCGCCGTCAATGGCGCTTTTGCGGCGACAGTGGTTGTCCTGATCACGACAGCAGCAAATTTCTTAGATTTGGCGCAAGAAATTGGTACCCATAGCTTCGTCTCGTCCCCAGGATCACGAATATACTAGTTAGAGCTCCTAATTCGCTGTAAACAATGAGAAATTCGAGCATAAACTAACTAGGGTTCATCACCTTCAATCTCGATTATTTCCCTCGTCTCTTGATGGATTCTCAAATCGATTGGGGGCTTTTCTTCCCCATTCCCGTGGCTATCTCCATCCGCAGCAGTTCTTGATTTGGCACACGTTTGAGTTTGTTCTAGAGGTGGTGATATGGTGGTTGTAAGGGAGTCTCCCTCTCCTTCTCTCTCTCCCTCCCCCTCTCTCTCTTGCATGTCAAAAAATAGGATATACAAGATGTATATCAGCCCTTACATGCTCAAATTGACACTTGTCACATGCTAGCTTGCATGAGTGACACATAGGGGGGTGGTAAGTACAAATAAAGAAAACTTTGGGCCTCTTCTGCAAATGGTCTCCCCAATCTTTGCTTAATTCCAATTTGACCCCAACTAAGTTCAGTAGCACTCAAAGTGTAATTCTTTTACATTCTTGTAAGATTAGGGGTTGACAGATACTACTAACTAAAACACTCCTTAACTGATCAAAATGTTTAATTTATTGCAGTTTGACCCCACTATTTTCAGGATATTCACTTCTCAATTTTTAATAAATTGCGGGGTGTTACACCTTATGGCGGTCCCTTAGGGGTTCAGCCATAGTGATGATGGGCCCTCTTGGACCGTTTTGACCCTAGTATGTCCAAAACCAACTAAAATTGACCAAGCGCATTAAAATTGGATTTTAACTGTTTATGTGCTATTTGCATGGTGATTGAATATGGCCTTAGATGTGGAAGTTGTGAATGATTAATTTTTGTGGTTTGTTTTACGGCCAGCGAACCGGGAAAATTAATATAATAATTAATTAGGTTTTACGGCCTACGAGCCGGTCTTCTCCTCAACATGTGAGGTCTTTCTATTTAGTATATATGCTAGCTAGTATTAAATAGAGTAGATGATAATCAAGACGTGGAGAAGAAGAATTCTAAAGAATTAAAGAGCCACAAGATGGAGCATTCCACAAGGCTAAGGAGCGTTGAGCAATCCACATGCTATGGAGAATGGACCAAAAGATGGAGGCACATGGAGATGATATTGCTATTCTTAGGGTTCATAGATATTATCATTGGCTTGGGAATATCTTAGTCTAGGAGGCCATATCTATATTACGTTTTTTTTGTGGTTGTTTATTTATTGTCTTATTATTTATTGTTGGTGCATGGACGATACTTGCAAAATTGATAATAAGATAATTAACAACTCGGATATTTTATTTTGGGATTGCCCAACCCAAATAAGTAGATCAGTTGATATGGATCAACAAAACAATTAAAATTGAAAGGAAATCCCTCAAATTGGAATATTGTGTTTTGCCTTCTCGTTACTTAAACACTCATCATGATCATGATTTACCAAGCTCGTGGGTGCCAAAGCAAGGCAACTTGGTTCATCATGATATGACGCGATGGCACAAGCAAGTAATGTGCAACTGTTGAAGTAAGAGGTTGGACGCAACTAGGTGATTTTAATAGGATTGAAAGCCTAGAGGCAATCAAATTGGATTATCTATGGAATAGATAAATAAAGAGTTATTTTCCCAATTGAACCAAGAGGTGCATTGGATGCAAATGGAATTGTTCCTACCTAAATAAATAATTTTTAGGTGACTTCCCAAAGCAAGCTAAAAAAGAAGTGAAACATGGATCTTGGCCCACTAGAAAATATAATGAAATTTTCTGCATTTATATAGAGGGTTAATAATCTGAGAAAAATAGTGGGAGATAAGTTTGACAAATTAAGTCCTTGTTAAATATAGTTAAACACCACCATACTTTGCATAATCCACTTGTGTTGAATACCCATGGCATTAAACAAACAAAAACGCGACTTTATGTCCTTAAGAAGAAAAAGTTGTATGGAATCTATTTTTTGGACTGGTATGAAATTGAGAAATGTTATCAAACAAAACAAATGAAAAACTTTTGTACATAGAACATAAAGTTCTCCTTCCACCAACGACGAATAACACTAAAGCCTAATGGAAGGAACATCAAAGAATGGTTCTTTGGATGTAACTTGCCTAATGTCAGCTGCCATGAACTCTGAGCTTTGGAAGCAAGACGAGAACGTGGATACGTATGATATGATCATACATTAAGAGAAGCTATCTCACTTAATAGGTTATTTATCTGTGGAAATAATTTTTTCCACATAAAGCTCTTTAAAAATGGCGAAAAGAAGGGTTTGCCGCATAAGAAGTTTACATAAACAACGAGATTTCTTGCCTTTTTGCTACGTTATTTTACTCGTTATTTTTCATCACTTAATATAACTTTTCATACTGAGCGTCACGTACCGTTCTATCAAATTTTATGAAGTACAAGGAGCTGTTTTCATTTAAATACGATAGTGTAATTGGTACCCGCGCTAATGGCGCAGGAGGTGCTAGTTTGGCGGACAGATCTTTCTTATGGTACACCAGTGAGATGCAGGTGGTGCCGAGTTGACTGTCGTGTTGTTTTATTTTTTTCACTATTATCTAAGTTGACCCCTGGGTTATGGGGCGTCACAGGCTTGTTTATCTTCGACAGATCTCGATGAAGTGCCTGCCGAATCCATTATGTAAAAGAAAACTCCTCACCCATCTAACAGTAGTAGGACAAGGGAATTTCTCAATTACCCAAAATTTGGCTTTATCGACCTCCAAACTCTTGTTCCAGATTTTGTGCCTGAAAACTATGCACTTAGTCACCATAAAATGACACCTCTCCCAGTTGAGTATTAGGTTAGTATCAATGCATCTATAAAGAACATGTCTTATTTGTTACAAGCAGTCTTCAATTCCATCACCATATAGACAACATTCATCCATGAAGACCTCAAATTTCAGCTCCATCATGTCTGAGAATATCGACATCATGCACCTATGAAAGTAGATGGTGCATTGCTTAGGCGGAAAGGCATGCGCTTGAAAGAAAAAGTCACGTATGGACACGTGAATGTCGTCTTGTCCTGATCATCAGGCTTATTAGCAATCTGGTTGTACCTGGAGTACCCACCCAGAAAGAAGTAATGTGAATTATGTGCAAGTCGGTCCAACATCTGATCAGCAGATGGAAGGGGGAAATGGCCGTTGAGAGTGGCATCAGTCAACTTGCAATAGTCGATGCACACTTCCCATCCTGTCACAGCTCTTGTAGCGATTTGATCGCCATTCTCCCCTTTCACCACAGTAACACCTTCCTTCTTAGGGACACACTCAGCGGGTTCGTCCATGTGCTATAGAAAATAGGGTAGATGATTCCCGCTTCCAAGCACTTAAGCACATATTTCTTCACGACCTCATGCATATAAGGATTGAGGAGGCGCTGAAATTGCACTACGGACTTCTTGTCTTCAGCAAGCCGGATATTGTGTTGGCGAATTTTGGGGCTGATCCCCTTCGAATCCGCTATGGTCCGTCCCATAGCTGCATTCTTTTTTAACTGTGAGTAGTTGTTCTTCATGTTCTCTGTCCAAACAAGAAGAAAAAATCACAAGTATATTTTCATTAGCTCTCAAAGATAAATATTTTAAATGTGCAGGTGAAGCTTTTAAGTCTAAAACAGGAGAAATTTCAAGAGAAAGAGTAAGAGTCTTCTTGTCTCCCTCGTTGTAGAGAGGTAGGGGATTTCTCCACTGAGTGTACATGACCCGCTATTTTTTGCTTGGGTCGAGCAGAGCAACTTCCTCATATAGATGCTCCAATAGCGCATCCTCCTCATCCAGTGTGTATGGCATTTCTCGCTTTCAGCGTATGCTGGAAACTTCATACCTCAACTACATTGAATGCCACCTTTTCATCGTTGATCTACATCGTTAACCCCACATTGGCAACATAAAAGATAGTTTCCTTTGATCAGGAATGGTCGTCCAAAAATTATGGAACATCAACATCGGCCTCCATGTCAAGGATCAAATAGTTTGCGGGGAAGATGAGTCTATTGACTGTAACAAGTATATCCTCAATAAATCCTCGTAGACGTGTAATGGTCTGATCACCCATCTGCAAGCACATACATATAGGTTTGGGCTTCCCCACACCGAGGTGCTCAAACACGTGTGTGGGAATCAAATTTATGCTTGCGCCTAAATCGCACAATGTCTGTCCATGGAATGCATCACCTAATGTAACATGAATGATGAAACCTCCATAATCTTTCATCTACTTTAGTAGCAGTTTTTGCACATCTGCGCTACACTCTTCATTCAAGGTCTTGGTTTCAAACTCATCCATGCACCTTTTGTTAGATAAGAGATCCTTGAGAAATTTTTCATACTTAAGCATTTGTGAGATAGCTTCCGCAAAAAGATTATTAATGTGAAGTTTTCCTAAATATGTCAACAAACTTCGTAAAATGTTGGGCATCTTCCTTGCTCTTTAGTCTCTGGGGGTATGCTACACACATGGTGTACTCTCCCTTGGAATTTTTCTTCTCATCCGAATTCGTCACCGTGTTCTTTGATTTGGGAGTCACTGTAGGCACGAGAATTTGTTCACTCAATTCCTTCTCATTTTCCTTAGTCGCCTCAGCTCTCGCATAGCTTGAATATATACGGAGGATCGTGAGTAGTGATGCCACTGTGAGTAGTTATTATAATACCTCGTATAAATACTATTAGCAATCCGATAATTTAGGAAGAAAAGTATGAGTTTTAGTTGGGAGTAGTGATTTGGGGTAAGCTACCGGGATTTAAAAGTTAAGAATTTCGTGTGAGAGTTCTAGAATATATAAGAATAATATTCGCAATTTAATACGTGTGCGTTTCTTTATTTTAGATACGAACGCATGTGCGACCACTGCGAGTTTCGTTACACTCACCACACCTAATCACTCTACCTACTCATACACTAAATTATTTTTTCATACACCCAACGACTCCTTCTTTCTCCCTACTCATTGTTTATTCTCTTTTACACCTCCCTTGGCTTCCTCTTCACTTTATCTCCTCTCCAAGTTATATATAATAATAACATGTTACTATTTGAAGAAAATTCCCCCAAGAAATATACCCATATATAATAACCCTCCCCC
Organism: Linanthus parryae; assembly: GCA_023055425.1. Lineage (NCBI taxonomy): Eukaryota > Viridiplantae > Streptophyta > Magnoliopsida > Ericales > Polemoniaceae > Linanthus > Linanthus parryae. Next base: position 59,556,665 of record JALGPY010000003.1, read on the forward strand.
TTCTTCATTTATCAATCCAACAATGAAGCACCCACCATCAACACTGCCTTCTCCTCCTTGGGCAAAACACCTTCAACACATCCACCTTTTCACTGCCATTCGGCCACTTCCCCCTCTTCTCTCTCCCTGCTCTCTCTTTACCTTCCTCTCTGTCACTCTCTCAGTAGAAGCAGCAGTTACGGAAGCAGCTTTGACAACAAAGAAGGGCCCAGAACAGTCGCCAAAGCAGCCCCAACAGCCGCAACAAGTAGGAGCCCCCAACAGTAGTAGCATCCATTGGACCGCGACAATGTTTTTGCCTGTTATTGACGTGATTTCTTAACGCGTATGCGCAAGTGCACGGTCAAGTAATATAGGGGTGTTATTTCAACCCCCAGTTATCGATCCCACGAGGACAAACTCGATACTATTTAATTAAGCGATTAGTTTACAGTACGGTAACAGGAGGAAGAGATTGTGATAAATACGTTGTCGCCCGCAAACAAGTGACTGAAAAGTGAAATAATAACTAAACTAATATTTTTGTATTTTTATTTTGATTAAGACGATATGGAGAAACTAGACGATCTCAAGATCACCTAGGGCTGCAGACGATTTTCGGATTATCTGAGTAACACATTAATTATATCCTAATCAAGTCTGGTAATAGGCTATGACAATCTCCTGTCGGTCTCTTATCATTTTACGTATCGATTGACTATAATATTCTCTCGATCTCATGTTGTCTACTGGTCCGTTCTAGCATGTCATCTACTGGCACGATAACGGGTCTTGTCGGTCCACTGTTTTAAATAATCCTACTGAATCTACCAACACTAGCAAATCCTGCTCACTTCTCCTACCGTTCTCAGTTTTTCTGAATTGATGCTCATATCTCATTCTAGCTAGTTAAAGTCACTGTCGCGCAGTTCACTAGCCAACTAACGGTTCGGGTTAATGAATCCATCCCGATTAAGAATTAAGCATAGATTATGAACAATTGATTTAGAACTTAATAAACTTTAAGCATGATTCATCCTATGAGCAAACCCTACTTCGTTGATTATCAATCCTATCTTAGTCGTGTCAATATACTAAGATCATTAACAAGATTCAAGAACTAACATCCATTCAATAGAAAAAATCAATAAGCATGAAACAAAGATTAAAAATCCGAAAAACTTCATCGTCTACATAACCCTAGGCTCTCTAGAGAAGCCTAGAAAAGGATTTTAGCTAATAGTAATCAACCAAACAAAGCAAGAGTGTTTCGCCATACAAAGGTTGAGGGAGGAAGAAGAAGAAAAACTCAAACCCTAGATCATCAGTGGAGGATTTGGCCTTCGTCTCCGTCTCTCTTGCGTCCTCCTCCTTCTCCTTGCGTCTTCTTTTCCCCAAAGAACGTGAATGATCATTCCCCTGCTCCTAGGTCATTTAGTAAGTAATTCCCCTCACTTGTTGCCTAAAAAGTATTCAAAATTGCATTAGAAGCCACACTTTTGCATGCTGGTAGCGAGACTGGTCGTACTACCACTTTGACTTGTCGTGCGACCAGCAGAAGGGTGTTTTTCCTTTTTTGGCTAAGTAAAAGTGGTCGTACGACCACTATGACTGGTCGTACTACCAGTCTGGGGAATTCAGCATTTTTTTCTTCTTTTTTTTTGGTCTTTTCTTCACCCGTCTTCAACTCCCAACATGTCTTGAGCCTTCTCTTTCTTCCGAAGTTCATTCCACCTCCCATGCACATTTCTGAGCCTCCGGTTCCTGAAACTCACAACACGAAACAAATACCGGAAGATCAAATGTGACATAAAAGCTCAAAATTACATAAGGAATGCCCGAATTACACATTTACGCTCAGACGCTCAAGAATGCTATATTTCTCTTAAGTCATAGCATGAGACTAAGATAATCAACCCGGAAAATTGGTAAAACGATACAAAATGTGAAAGAAATATAACTCTAAAAGAGAGTTATCAAATCCCCCACACTACCTTTTTGCGCATCCCGAGCAAAATCAATCTTCACACTACGTTTTCAATCCACCAAATTGCATACAACTCCACTAGCCATGTAACACAAACGACTCACACGACTATGCAACTACACGACTATACACAATGCAACTCGATTATAGAACAATACAAAATTTAAACAATGCAATTTTTATTTCTTATTTGTATGAGATGGGAAATCTCACTATCACTAACCAAAATCATCAAGTTCTCACAAGTCTCTTTTGCAATTCACACAACCGCAACAAGGAATTGAAAATACGATGACCCTACGCACAAGGTCACTAAAGGGTCCCCAAACATCAACCAAACCCAATCCAAGATCCGGGCACGTCCTTTAGCTCAGAGGGTCTAGCCACCCTTAGTCCTATGGTAGTCTTTCGTCGCCAAGTCATATGAGGTTTTCATACCCTCTTAGCCGTTATTGCATTGAATGCAAATTGGCCCAGTGACGGGAGACACAACTTCGTGTAATACGGCTTGACTTTAATTTATCTTAGATGCTCTAATTGGTTTGAATCCAAATTCCCCGCGCGAAGGGGGGCACATTAGGCTGTTCACCGTATCTAGTCCAAGAAAAGATTTTGATTTCTTTTGTTTTTCATTCTCTTCTTTTTATTTCAGCCGTGCAGTTAGAGCAACTAAGTGTGGGATTTTTCGGTTAGATCTTGAAACCGCCGTAAGGAATGGTGGTGTACACTCCCTAACTTCACTTAGGCTAAGGCAGTGTACCACATGAAATCAACTCTACACGAAGGTCGGCCCCAGATTTCAAGAAGCCACAAGTTTCCACTCGAAAACAGACTATCCGACTACCTCAAGACTAACTCCTCCTAGCACACTATAGGAACTAAAGGTATGCCCAAAAATCTACATTCCACTTTTCCCTGAATACCCGGGGACATCCTTTCGTGAAACCGGTGCGCAAGATACTAAAAATTAAGGTTTTCCCCCCACTAAGGTGATTCCTATTCATCGAGACTCTTTCACTGAATTCTCTCTGATTTCAAGCTTCATCAATTGACCAACTCAAAGTTTTCAACATTTTCTGATTTTTTTCTTTTCTATTTCTTTTTCAATTTTCTCACATTTTCCTAGAGTCTACATGCTTTTGGCCAACTCAATTAATCACAACGATTGGGTAGGGGACTCAATAAATTAAAAGTGTAGAACAATGCAGAAAAATGTAAACCTATCACAATACGACACTAATACAATCTACACTAACCATACCACAACACAATACTACAAAAACTATATGTAACAAGGCTATGCAAGGACAAAAAAATGGCTAGCAAAACTATACACAACCCCCCCCCCCACACTTAAGCGTTTCGATGTACTAAACGAATTTAAAGATCAAGTAGGAGGTGTCCTCGCTTAAATGTGTTGGCGGTGGATCTACACAATTATGGCTTAAAACATAGAACAGAGAGAGTTAGAGATACCTGTGGTGCCCGGACCTTCATGGGCACCGTTGCCGCGAAACTGAAACAAGAAAGGGTCTTTTGGACCATTGACAGTTTCCGGAGAAGTCTCACCTCGCCTGTGGATTCCGATGCGCCTACTCAACATTCTATCTCGCCCATCAAGAAGCGTCTTCTGTACCTGTGTCCCTACACAATGATTGGAAGAATTAACACAACTCTCTCTCTCACCCCTCAAAATCATATATGGATAACTAAAAGAAAAATAAATAAATAAATAAATAAATAAATAAATAGCATCCAACTCTTCATTGGGTTGTATCCCAAGGAGCGCTTGTAATTTAAGGTCGATAGCCCGACCCGGTTACCTCAACCGAAAAGGAAAGTGGAGACTGCTTTATCCCCTTACTTCATCTTCTTCCACCATTTCTTTTCAATGACTTCAAGTGAACCCCTGTGCTGTGCAGATGGTGGAGAATTTTAGAAGCTGAATCTTTTCATCTTACAATTTATCTTCTTAATCAACTTCCACAAAGTACCATTGGGCTCACATGCATCCTTCTCCATAAATTCATCCCAGTAGTACCTTCTTGGTGCTAGATGCTTATCAAATGACCCATGCAAATCATCCACACCCCCACACTTATTGACTTCCAACTCCTTAACTATGGCATATGGATGATCAATAGAATCGCCCATAGAAAGTGATTGGAAGTTGCTCATCACGTTCTTCCCCATAAGAATCCCCATATAGTAATTGTTCCAGCTCGTCGCAGACTTGCGTGACATAGAATATGGAGAATTCACCATTAATCAGAGTTGGGGCTTTTACCTCAATGTCAATTAGCACAAGTGTTTCACCAGCTTCATCGTCGGCACACCACAGGCTTCCAATGCCGGTGTCTTCCCATTCATTCCAAGGATGTGAGGGCGCCTGCGGTCTTGGCTCGCAATACGACAGGTCTTCCTATCTTGGGCGCACAGGTCCACCCTAGTCTGAATCAGAGTCCGAGTCCTCATAAATGGCAAGAGTCCACCAATGGTTCCTGGATACAGCAGTCTTTGCTCGGCTTAGGTTTCTCTTCTTCCACTTGTGTCGATGATGAAGAAGGTTCAATTTGGGGCTCACTGCCATGTGGCAAGGTCTCTTCTTGTGGCTCTTGAATACTTGATGCCCTTGTCGCCGAAAATTTATCTACTCATTGCTTTAACCTCTCCATCATCTTCCTGACGTAGTCCATACCTATGGCTGAATCCTCTTGTGGCACTTGTGTAACCACGGAAAAAAATTTGGCGCACACTTCGATGTCCTCCATAATACTGTTCCGTTCTGCCATACTTGCTTATGAGTCCTCTTGGTGCTGATGAAGCTGGGGTGGATGGACTCGACATTGGTCCCTATTGTCATGAGAAATGTCGCATCGATAGCACCAAACTATGCATGCGTCTTCTTCTTCATGGTTACCCCTGCAGTAGTAACAGTAGGGGGACCCGATTAATAGTCTTCGCTCCACATGCTTATGTTGTCTCTTGCTTCCAGCGTCCCTGCAAAAAAAAAAAAAAAAAAAAAAAAAAAAAAAACTCACAAGATACCCGTGAAGCACAGAGATAGAGAAAAAAAACAAAATACAACTGAAATAAAAGTACTCTAAACTAAGTCCTAAATAAATAATCTACCGTTGTCCCCGGCAACGACGCCAAAAACTTGACGCGATTTCTTAACGCGTATGCGGAAGTGCACGATCAAGTAATATAGGGGTGGTATTTCAACCCCGAGTTATCGATCCTACGAGGACAGACTCGAGACTATTTAATTAAGCGATTAGTTTACAGTACTGTAACAGGAGGAAACGATTGTGATAAATACGTTGTCGACCCCAAAACAAGCGACTGAAAAGTGAAATAATAACTAAAATAATATTTTTATATTTATATTTTGATAAAGACGATATGGAGAAACTAGGCGATCTCAAGATCACCTAGGGCTGCAGACAATTTCCTGATTATCTGAGTAACACATTAATTATATCCAAATCAAGTCGGGTAATAGGCTATGACATTCTCTTGTCGGTGTCTTGTCATTTTACGTATCGGTTGACTATAATCTCCTCTCGGTCTCATGTTATCTACTAGTCCGTTCTAGCAGGTCATCTACTGGCATGATAACGGGTCCTGTCGATCCACCGTTTCACGGAACAGTTGAATAATCCTACCGAATCTACCCACACTAGCCAATCCTACTCACTTCTCCTACCGGTCTCGGTGATTCTAGATTGATGCTCATATCTCATCTTAGCTAGTTAAAGTCACTGTCGCGCACTTCACTAGCCAACTAACGGTTCGGGTTAATTACTCCATCCCCATTAAGAATTAAGCATAGTTTATGAACAATTGATTTAGAACTTAATCAACTTTAAGCATGATTCATCCTATGAGAAAACCCTAGTTCATTGATTATCAATTCCTATCTTAGTCGTGTCAATATACTAAGATCATTAACAAGATTCAAAAACTAACATCCATTCAATAGAAAAAATCAATAAGCATGAAACAAATATTAAAAATCCGGAAAATTTCATCGTCAACATAACCCTAGGCTCTCTAGAGAAGCCTAGCAATAGAGTTTAGCTAATAGTAATCAACCAAACAAAACAAGAGTGTTTCTTTATACCAAGATTGAGGGAGGAAGAAGAAGAAGAAGAAAAACTCAAACCCTAGATCATCAATGGAGGATTTGGCCTTCGTCTTCGTCCCTCTTCCGTCCTCCTCCTTTCCCTTGCGTCTTCTTTTCCCCAAAGAACGTGAATGATCATTATCCCCTACTCCTAGGTCATTTAGTAAGTAATTCCCCTCACTTTTTGCCCAAAAGTTTCAAAATTGCATTAGAACCAACACTTTTGCGTGCTGGTAGCGGGACTGGTCGTGCTATCACTTTGACTGGTCGTACAACCAGCAGAAGGGTGTTTTTCATTTTTTTGGCTAAGTAAAAGTGTTCGCACGACCACTATGACTGGTCGTACTACCAGTCTGGGGAATTCAACATTTTTTCTTCTTTTCTTTGGTCTTCTCTTCACCCGTCTTCAATTCTCAACGTGTCTTGAGCCTTTTCTTCCTTCCGAAGTTCATTCCACCTCCCATGCACATTCCCGAGCCTCGGGTTCCTGAAACGCACAACACGAAACAAATACCGGAAGATTAAATGTGACAATAAAAGCTCCAAATTACACAAGGAATGCCCGAATTACACATTTATGCTAAAACGCTCAATAATGCTATATTTCTCTCAATTCATAGCATGAAACTAAGATAATCAACCCGGAAAATTGGTAAAACAGTATAAAATGTGCAAGAAATATAACTCTAATAGAGATTTATCAGTTATCCTTCATTTCAACTCCGAATTGGCCCATTTTTTTATCACACCTCCCCCTACTTGTTTTATACAATTTCTTTCTTTGGCTGCGACCAAACGGAGCCTAAACATACCCCTAATCACGCACGCACTGAAATTGCTGTAGCCGAACAGCACCCACTGGACAGCGAACTCGTTCTTCCTCATTCTCTTCATTGTTAGATCCAGACTAATCCTAGTTTTCTCCTACATCTCCCTATACTTGTCCTATACAAATGTAGTTCTTTAGATGCAATCAAAAGAGGAAAAACAAACTCTGAGTTGTTGTTAAAACAAAACTACTCTATCAACGTCAATTAGCCACCTTCGTTACTAACATGGCGAACAACCATCACTTGGGACACCATTGATTTTCTCCACTCCCTGATGCTCCAAATACTTTATAACCATTATCGCACGCTGATGAAGCTAAACATTCCGCTTTAGGCCGCCACACGTTTCATCATAAAATCGACACTGGATTCATAAACGAGGGCTACGTCGCCTACCCGTAAAGACTACTTCGCGCTGACGACTGTGTGAGGTGAGTGTACATGCTTAGTCTTGCGTTCCTAGCTCCCTTCATGTCAAACTTTAATTTTTATACCATGTCTCAAAAATACATGTGAGTATAGATGCTTAGTCTTGCGTTCCTAGCTTCCTTCGTGTCGAACATGGTTTTTATAGCATGTGTCAAAATTATATTACGTGTTTATTTTTGTCAAATGATGGATTTTTTTACTAATGTTCTTTGGAAACTCTCACACGATAATTAATAATCTGTTAGTAACACTAAGTGAAAGAATTTCGCATGTACTGGAACTAATTATGTTACTTATATCAAGTGATCTATCCCTTGGGCACATGTCCCTAAAATGTGGGACTCCGTGTGCCTCTCAAGTTCATATCCCTTGGGTTTTTTCCCATAAAATACGGGACTTCGCGTGACTGTTGGAATAGATGCCCTAGAGGCAATCTTATTTAGTATGAACATTATTTTGGCTAAAATAATCATTGTATTATTTGTGGAGATATTTAATAAAATAAATTCCTTAGATTACAAATGTTTTGTTTATCTTAAATATCCATAGTCAAATATATATATATATTAAAATGACAATCAACTATAAAGTAGTATGTGGGTAGATTGATATGGAGACATCAAATATAGCACATGGGTATGCTTTAGGGGTAATGGCATACTGGAATGACCCACCACGAGAAGGCTTTATACAAGTTATGTAAAGTCACAAGTGCTTCTCGTAGTGATAATGGTATTGTGGTCCTTAGACTTGAAGTCAGTAGATATTCTAGTTGTGAAATATCATGCTTTGATATTATCAAACATTGCGCCTTAACCGGGTAACTATAAAGGTAGTTATCAGGCATGGTAGGAAGAAAGCTTAGACATGGTAGTGATGAGAGAGGATTTGTCCCTCCCACATAACACGAGCAAATATATGCGGCAACTCGAGGGGTAGTGCTTATATAATGTCTGGCTAGACTCAAATAAATCGATATGGTATATTGATGTTATCTGTACGGATAATACTATTCCCAGGATCGATAAACTATGGATTGGATACACGAGTGTGACTTGTATGTCTCGTGTACAATTCGGGTATGGTGACAAAGGAATAATACAATACGGTAACATTTGTCACAGGATTTGTCGGATCACTGACTATTTCTATTAGTTGGATGGCATAGATGTCTTGCTAGAGACTGCTCTATGATAGTCATTGTTACTACCAACTAAGTGGAAACCTAAGGGGTCACACACCCTATGGACTAAATTGTACTTTGGGATTAATTAGTAGGACTAGTTAAATATAAGGATCAATACGCAATCACATGAAAACTTAGTAGGACTAATTTGCAAGGTGGACTAATCCGTATATGGATATGATTAGTAGAGGGGCTAATATGTAGCTAATAAGGAATTATTAACTATATAATGGCACTCCTAGCTTATTTTCTCATAATTTCAAATCATTATTGAGTGAGAGAACAAAGCAAGGAGAGAGCAAGAGACCTCAGGACAAAACCCCAGGCCGTCCGCCCCTACCCCGTCGGCCACCCAAGAGGCGCGACCACTTTGGTCCTCGTTTTGCATGATCTTCTTCTTCCTCCTTCTTGACTTGAGGTAGCACAAGGCTTTGGGAGGATCCGATGCAATCCTAGGTGTGGATACGCGTAGAGATAGGAAAAGCTTCTTCTTCTTGATGTTTCCCTGCTTCTTCTTCTCCTAGCATATGGAACCCGAATGTCCCCAAGACCTTCTTGATGTTTCCCTGCTGTGATAGGAAAAGCTTCTTCTTCTTCTTCTTCTTCTTCTTCTTCTTCTTCTTCTTCTTCTTCTTCTTCTTCTTCTTCTTCTTCTTCTTCTTCTTCCTATCTCTAAAGACCTCAACTCCTAGAATTTTCGAGCAGCCCCAAGATACTTCATCTCGAATTTTGCGCTAAGAAACCTCTTCCAAGTTGATTTCTTTCTAAGAGACTCCATCTCTTTTCCCATCGCGGCAATCCATTGTGCTGACTCGGAACTAGAAATCGCAGCCCTATAGGTAGACGTCTCATCCTCTACCTCCTCGATACATGCAATTCATAACCCACCATACCATCATCTTTGTATATCGCCGGAGGCTTTATGACTCTCTTTGGTCTTCCTTCAGCAATATATTGATGAACATGTTCCTATGGTAGCGACACATCCTCATCAAAATCTTCTGCTCTTCCTCTTCGGTTTCCGGTGCGGTGTAGGCAATTCGAGCTCCTTAGGATCAGTACAACCTGGATTTTCCTCCACCTTCTTCTCTGCATCCCCAACTTTTATCTCCATGGAACTAGATGTGATCAATGAACTCTAATCAAAAACTATACTCCTGTTGAGTATAATTTTGTTGTATGTCCAAATAGTGTATTCCTTCAAACCTGTCCCAAAGCCCATGAATACCCCCTTCTTCGTCCTTGGTTCTAGCTTGCCATCATCCACACGATAATAGGAAGCGCAACCGAAGTCCCTCAGATCTGAGTAATCTGCTGCTTTTCAGGACCATACTTCAATACGAATCTTTCATCCTATACCTATGTGCGGTGTCCAGTTTACGAGATAACACGCCATGGAGACCGCCTCTACCCAGAAACCCCTAGAAAGACCTTCATTCAAATGCATACACATTGCTTTTGCTAAAAGTGTCTAATTCATTCTTTCGTCTACGCCATTCTGCTGTGGTGTGTTCTGAATGGTGTGATGGCGAGCAATTCCTGATCGTTGCAGAATCCATGAAACTCTGATGAACAAAACTCCAAGCTTTGTTCGTGCGCAACTGACAGCGTAAACCTATCTGCTTTTTCGCAAGTGTACGATCAAGTAATATAGAGTATGTAATTGTGACTCTGGTTGTCGAACCCACGAGAACAGTTTAAGTTGTTGCTAATCTGAATTAGAATAAGACACGAAGTTTGTAAAAAGGAGGAAGGTTTGGGATTTGACTATACTAAATTATAATAAATAAAAACAGTAAAAAGCTTATTTTATTTTTCTGTTGAATATTTTGCCGAAATTGTTGTAGTTGTAAAAGTCGATAATTCTAAAAATCTAGATTCCAGGATCCCCTAGGGTTACTTTCCAGCTTTCATAGTATATTCGATTTCAGAAACACACAGTGGTTTTGTTTATGCCAGCATACCAATAGTACAATCTCCTCTCGGTCTCATGCACTTATCACTCGACTGCAGATTTTCGGGTCCTCTCGGTCCACCTAAATCTGCAGGTTCGTTCTAAGTCTGCTAGGGTTACAGGTTCTCCTCTCGGTCTCCCCCTAAACGTCTAGCAGTTGGTCTAATGCTTCTGGGCTAGTCCCCTGATTCTCTTCACCTCTCGGTCCATCAAGGCAGAGTACTAAATCCTGTCTTTTCTTCCTAACGTTCACTGGTCACTCTCGCGCACCAGATCCTGTCTGTAACACTCCTGGGTGATCAAGCCATTCATGTATGTAAATAAAATCAAAGACAGAATAATAAACAAACCATCCTGTATTAAGACTTAGCTAGCCATGCATCTGAAAATCAAAACATCCAAGTCTGCTGAATTCATAAACCCTAGGTTCACCGAGAACCTAGGCAAAAGGTCTAGCTAGCTTGCATTATTTAAAGACAATGTTTCATAAAAATAGAAAAGATCAAACTAGTTATTTTTCTGAAGATACTGGAAAACTGCTCCAATCCTGCTCTGCTCCAACTCCTGGCTGCTGTGAAACTGGCTGCTGATGATGATGATAGCTGTGATATGCCCTCGTAACCCTAAAACAGTGCTGGGACACCTCCTTTTATATTGCCACAGTCTCCAAAACTGATGCACGAAATTCCTGTTTTACCCTCGAAAAGACCCGTCCTGGAAGCTTCTGGAACCCGTCTGTGCGTTCAAACGCACACTTCCTGCGTTCAAACGCAGTGCGTATGAACGCACACCCTTCTGCGTTTAAACGCAGGACTTAGCCGTTTTTCCTCTTCTGGCTCCTGAACCCATGCGTTTGAACGCAGCTCCTATGCGTTTGAACGCACCCCTTGGCCGTTTCTTCTCTTGAGTGTTGAGTCCTGCGTATGAACGCACAACGCCTGCGTTTAAACGCAGGACTTAGCTTTTCTGCACTTGGTCTCTGACTCCTGCGTTTGAACGCAGCCTGCCTCTGCGTTTAAACGCAGGACTTAGCCAAATTCTGCCATTTTCCTGCTGCTCCTGTCTTGTGCGTTTGAACGCAGCTCCTGCGTTTGAACGCACAACTTAGTCATTTTTTCCTCTTTTTCTGCTCAGCTCTCCTGACACGCTGCCTCCCATCCAAGTTAATCTCACGCATTTTTCGGCACCTGTTACCTGCACATCATAACACGCACCCGCGATCATATCCAACAAACAAAAGTATGCATAAAATTACTCAAATTTTGCAATCATGATCTATAAATCTCTGCCTCGTATCAGGTGGAAAATAAGCTGAAAATGGCCAAACTCAACTCTCACAGGGTTAAAACCAATGGTAAAAAGATGTCCCAGACTAATACATTTTCAAGCTGTCAAAATACCCCCACACTTATCTCTGCTCGTCCCGAGCAGACCCTTGCATACTGCCTTGCAGACCCATTTTTGCATACTTCAATTGCATACTTCCCCTCTTTCACAGATTCAATACACAGACCAAAACACTCGATAGACGACTGACTCAGATACAGAATATACACAAACTGACTCAAGACACAGCTAACTTTTTTTTTTTTTTTTTATATATATATATATATATTTTCTGAAATTGGGCAACCTCTCTATCATAAACTGAAATCATCAAATCCTCACAAGCTTATTTCGAATTTCCACAACACGCAGCAAGAAATGATATAAACTGATCCTATGCACAAATTCACTAAGGTATCCCCAACCATCCACCAAACCATCCAAGATAAAGCACGCCTTTTGACTTTGAGGGTCCAGGCATCTATAGTCAACAGATAGTTTTTCTTCGCCAAGTCATTTGAGGTTTTCAGACCCTCTTAGCCGTTATTGCGTTTGATTTGCAAATTGTCCCATTGCTGGGAGACACAACTCCTGTGTAATACGGCTTGACTTTAATTTCCCTCTTAAGCTCTAAATTGGATTGAATCCAAATTTTCCATGTGAATGGAAGCACATTATGTTGTTTCTCCTTTAAGCACAAAATATTATTTATTTATTTTTTATTTTTTTTTTCTTTTTTTTTTTATATTCCCCTCTGTTTTTTACAACTGTGCAGTAGAGCGATAAGAGTGTGGGCTTTTTAGGATTTTCTCTTGGAACCACCTTAAGGGATGGTGGTGTACATTCTACAACTTCGCTTAGGCTACAGATTTGTACCACATAAAACTGACTCAACACGAAGGTCCACCCCAGATTCCAAGAGTCCACCAGTTTCCACAGGAAACAGAATATTCAACTATCTCAGGATTAAATCTGCCTAGCACACTAGAGAAGTCAAAAGTATGCCTGTATCTACTTTCCACATTCCTGAATACCCGGGATAGCCTGTCGTGAAAATTGTGCACAAAATACTAAAATTTGAAGTATCCCTGGTACGGTGCTTCCTACTCTCATAAACTCTTTCATTGGACTCTCTTCAGTTTCTAGGTCCTAAGTTGCCCTTTCTCAGAAAAAATATTTATTAATTTTCCCTATTTATTTTATTATATTTATTATTTTTTTATTTTTTTATATATTTTTTTTTTCTTTTTTTTTTATATCATCATGCAAGGTCAGAAAGGTTGGTGGGTCGACTCAACATAAAAAACGTGCTGACTCAAAAATGAAAATAAAATGAAAAATAAAATTGACCAAAATATGCTGACATGGCTATGCAGGAGGACGCGATTCCCCACCCCCACACTAGAGGTGGCGCGTCCTCGCGACTCTACTGATCTGGTCGGTAACTCGAATCTGTGTTCTCCGGAGTAGACTGGTCAGTCGGCTCGGGAGATGGTGAAGGGGTTCGCCCTCTGGCGCGTTTCCTCGCAGCATGGCGTGCTGCGGCAGCGGTACCAGCGTGGCTGGCACCGGGATGGGCACTGCTGGCCCCTGGGTCTGCATGATCTCTCCTAGGTGGGTACTGGGTACCGGGTCTGCCGGGGTCACCTACACTGTCTGCATGTTCCGGGCTCGGTGTGGGGTCATGGCCAGAGAAGCTATCATATGGCCGGCTATCCTCCATTGTCCAGCTTGGACAATTATCACTAGAATAGCGGTCTGGAAAATTAAACCGCTTACCACGCATGTTACTCTGAATTTCAGCAAGTGCCGACTCATGAGCTCTCATGGCGGCTGTGTGAGCGTGGTAGATATGCTTCTGGGTCTTGAACAATTTGCCAAGACCCCTGGCCATTTTCTTGACAGTCCTTACCAGGTAGTTCTGTACTTTTTCTTGGGCCTTAATTTTCTTTCTGACCCACTCCTCATGCTCAGTCCTCTCCAGGCGCCCAAAAGAGCTGCGCCTGGCCCCTCTGCTAGACTGCCCCAAGTCAGGGTCGGCCTGCCTGTGTTCGCTGGAACTGGCAGAACGGGGCAGTGGGAAGGGTCCTGGTAAGGCTGGAAAACCCCCATCACCGGGAGGAGGCGGTGGTGGCATGCCACCACCCCCACCCTGAGGTGGAACAACATCATCATCATCGTCCACTTGGACATATTCAGGAGGTCCGTGAATGGCCTCCTGCAGCGCACATCGCATGTTCTTGTACTTGCGTACTTGAACAGGTCGAATATCTCTCAGCTCGCCAGGAATGACCACAAGATAATCCTGCGCCATTTTTGTTAACATCCCCAGAAGACCCAAACCCTTCTTGCTATGAGTCTCCCTCCGTTCCCGGAAAAACTCACAAATAATCTCCGGGAGGCTCACAGGCTCACGGGCCATCAAACAGTACACAAGCAGGGCAATATTATAATCAATGTGGGTAAAGTGTTTTATACCCACAATTCTGTTGTTCACCCACTCTGTCCACCATTTCGCCTCTCGAATCAGGTAGGTCGATGGCAGTTTCCGGTAGGAAGGACTCCTCTCAGGGTGGTACCAGACAGCGCCGGGTACACCAGCACACAGGGTGGTCAGGATCTGCTCACTCAACTGCTCAGATGGATGACGTCTCAGTTCCTGGAACTGACAGTCATCCAACACCAACTCTAGACCCAGACTCTCTCGGATACTCTCTGGGGTGATTCGAATCCATCTCTTTCTGCAGTAAATCCAGTCAATTGACTGGACTTCACTGTTCATGCACTGCTGGAGATTGCTGTAAATCTCCTTAGCCAGCACAGAACTGACCTGCAGATTGGTAAACCCAGTAAACAAATCCCCAAACTGATCCTGCCAAGTAAATTCAAACAGTTCATCCCCCATGGCTACCCTATCACGGGGAAAGGTCCTCTCAGCGGGTATGTCATACCGAATCTTTTTGTCTTGCAAAAAGAAACGGTGAGCCTCCATGTTAACAAACCTATGGTCGCAGAAATAGTTAGGCCTAAGCAAACGGCAGTCTATGATATTCAATGGTGCAATAGCCCTATCCGACCTCATGTAAGGTTGATCCACCTCCATTTCAGATTCAAACAGTAAAAATTGAAAATATTCAAAGAGAATGAAAAGATAGAACCTGGGTACCCGGAGTGAATCTTACGGGTACAGATCTGGAAATATCTCTCTGAGATGAATCTGTTGGTGTTTGGATCGGCTGCGTTGGATCACCCCCACACTGTTCCTGACCTTCTGGTGGTCCTGCGGTGGTCGTCGGAGGCTGCTGGCGGCAGACTGCTCTGGCGGCTGCTAGGGCAGAGAGAATTTTCTAGAGAGAGAGTTGAAAACTGGAAGACTTGTGTGAAAATGAGTCACTGTCATCCGTACAGTATATATAGGCGAACTTTCAGAAATTGCAGAATGGCCCCAAAATTTCAAAATTTTTCAAAATTTTCCGAAATTTTTGATCCCGCTCAAATGTGCGTTTGAACGCAGGTCCTGCGTTTGAACGCACTGCTTAATTTTTCTGGAAAATTTGAAGATCTGATGATCTGCGTTTGAACGCACATTCTGCGTTTAAACGCAGTGCTTGAACTTTCTTTGAATTTTCTGGGTCTGATGAGTTGCGTTTGAACGCACATGAGTTGCGTTTGAACGCAACGCTTATCTTCTGCATCTCGGATGAGCTGCGTTTGAACGCACATGAGTTGCGTTTGAACGCATGCCTTTGTCTCTCTAGAAAATCTCTGCTGATTGGGTCTGCGTTTGAACGCAGAATCTGCGTTTGAACGCACGCCTTAAGATTTTTCCACCTCTTCTTTAACTTCTTGCGTTTGAACGCATATTAGCTGCGTTTAAACGCACCACTTGGTGGCTGGAAAAATTTTCATAGTCTGATCTGCGTTTGAACGCAGGTCCTCTGCGTTTGAACGCAAAAGTGTTGGCAGTTTCCAGTGCTTTTCCTGTCTGTTGGTGGGGCTGCGTTTGAACGCAAGATCTCTGCGTTTGAACGCACTGCGTTTGAACGCAAGTCTTCTGCGTTTGAACGCACGCCTCTGCTTCCTGAAAACACTGAGTTCAACATTACATCCCTCTTTCTCACTTTTCTCTCAAATTATGAACATTGTAAAAATTATATAAAAACAACTAACCTATGTTGGGTTGCCTCCCAACCAGCGCTTGTGATTTACAGTCGACAGCCCGACTTTGTTACCTCTGCTGTAATCACGGAATGTCGAGGTAGAGTGCCTCTACCTCCATGATTTCCTGAGGATCCCTGTATGGCTTGACTCTGTTCCCATTCACCTTGAAAACTGTATTGTCCCTCGGGTTCTCCAGCTCCACCACTCCCCATGATGTAATGTCCTTCACAATAAATGGTCCAGACCATCTTGAGCGTAGCTTCCCTGGATAGAATTTCATCCTTGAATTGTAGAGGAGAACTTTCTGCCCGATTTCTATCTTCTTTGGTAGAATGCGGTTGTCATGCCACTTCTTTGGTTTCTCTTTATAAATTTTGGCACTCTCATATGCAGTTTTACGGAATTCTTCCAGTTCGAGTAGTGCCATCTTCCGTTTATTTCCTGATAAACTGTGATCCATATTCAGCTGTTTGATTGCCCAGTAAGCTTTGTGTTCCAATTCTACTGGTAAGTGACATGCTTTTCCGAACACCAGCTGGTACGGGGACATTCCCAGTGGTGTTTTATAAGCAGTTCTGTATGCCCAAAGCGCATCATCCAGCTTTAACGACCAGTCCTTGCGTCCAGAATTCACAGTTTTTTCCAGTATGCTCTTTATCTCCCTGTTGGACACCTCTGCTTGCCCGTTTGCCTGAGGGTGATAAGGCAGTGATACCTTATGGATAGACACCCCATACTGCTTTAGAACCTTGGCAAATACTTTATTGATAAAATGAGAACCTTCATCACTGACCATGGCCCTCGGTGTTCCAAATCTGGTAAAGATGTTGCGTTTGAGGAACCTTTCCACAACTGATGCATCATTCTTCTGACAGGCTATTGCTTCCACCCACTTCGACACGTAATCCACTGCCAATAAGATGTAGAGATTTCCCAGCGATGAAGGAAAAGGACCCATAAAATCAATACCCCACACGTCGAAAGGCTCGACTTCCTGCCAAAGTGTCATGGGCATTTCATTCCGCTGGGAGATATTTCCTGTCCGTTGGCAACGATCACAACTCTGCGCGTAATCATGGCAGTCCTTGAAAACTGTTGGCCAGAAAAATCCTGACTGCAGCACCTTGTGAGCTGTTCTCGGTCCGCTGAAGTGTCCTCCACACTGTGCTGAGTGGCAGTGCTGAATTACCTCCAAAATTTCGTGACATGGAATGCACCGTCGGAGAATATTATCTGCCCCTTGCTTGAACAGATAAGGATCGTCCCAGAAATATTGCCTGCAATCTGAAATAAATTTCTTTTTCTGCCAAGGGGTGATATCTTCAGGGAGTGCACCATTGACCAAATAATTGGCTATGGCATAGTACCAGGGCCGTCTGTTGGTCTTGATCTTCATAATATGTTCATCTGGAAAATTTTCTTGAATGGGCACCACTTCTTCTGTAGGTTTTTCCAGACGAGATAGATGATCAGCTACTACATTTTCAACTCCCTTTTTATTCCTGATTTCGACGTCAAATTCCTGCATCAGCAGAATCCAACGCAACAGCCTTGGCTTTGCATCCTTCTTTTCCAGCAGGTATTTCAGTGCACTGTGATCTGTAAAAATAATGACTTTAGAGCCTACCAGGTACGATCTGAATTTATCCAGGGCAAAAACGACTGCCAGCAGCTCCTTCTCTGTAGTCCCATAATTAATCTGCGCCTCATTCAGGACCCTGCTGGCATAGTAGATGACACTACACACCTTGTCCTTCCTCTGTCCCAGTACCGCGCCCACAGCGTAATCACTGGCGTCGCACATCAGCTCGAACGGGAGCGTCCAGTCTGGTGTTGTGATAATGGGTGCAGTCGTCAGCCTTTCTTTAAGCACGTCAAAAGCTTCTTTGCAGGCTTCGTCAAATACGAAGGGCACATCTTTTCCCAACAAATTACATAGTGGCTTTGTAATTTTTGAGAAATCTTTAATAAACCTTCTGTAAAATCCTGCGTGGCCCAAAAAGCTCTTGATTGCCTTCACTGTGGTTGGATACGGCAGCTGCTTGATCACCTCTATTTTTGCCCTGTCTACTTCCAGCCCTTTACTGGAAATCCTGTGTCCCAGCACTATTCCTTCAGTAACCATGAAGTGGCATTTTTCCCAGTTGAGTACCAGATTTGTTTTCCTGCAGCGAATCAGAACTCTGGCCAGATGGTATAAGCAATCTTCGAAGCTGTCTCCGAATAACGAAAAATCGTCCATGAAAACTTCCAGAACTTTCTCTATCATATCAGAGAAAATAGCCATCATACACCTCTGGAATGTTGCTGGAGCATTGCACAGTCCAAATGGCATTCGTCTAAAGGCGAACGTTCCATACGGGCAAGTGAACGTCGTCTTTTCTTGATCTTCTGGATTTATGTAGATCTGGTTGTAGCCCGAGTACCCGTCCAGAAAGCAGTAATAAGCATGGTGTGCTAGTCTGTCCAACATTTGGTCCATGAATGGCAGCGGGAAGTGGTCTTTCAGTGTGGCATCGTTCAGCTTCCGATAGTCCATACAGATTCGCCAGCCAGTGACAGTTCGCTGGGCGATCTGTTCCTGATCGGCATTCTGCACTACTGTAATACCCCCTTTCTTTGGTACACACTGGACAGGACTCACCCAAGTGCTGTCTGATATGGGGTATATAATTCCTGCTTCTAGCCACTTCATGACCTCCTTACGTACCACATCTTTCATAATTGGGTTCAATCTTCTTTGAGGCTGGATGACTGGCTTCTTTCCGTCTTCGATTCTTATTTTGTGCATGCAATAATCAGGACTGATTCCCTTCAAGTCTGCAATTGTCCATCCGATGGCTTCTTTATGCTCTCGAAGTACTTCCAGTAGCTTCTGTTCCTGTTCCTGAGATAAAAGAGAAGAGACAATTACCGGCAGAGTATTATTTTCACCAATAAAAGCGTACCTGAGGTGTTCTGGCAACTGTTTTAATTCCAGGGCTGGTGGTTCCTGCAGTGACGGGACCAGTGTCATTTTCTGCTCGCCTCCTTCATCCCTGTATAGCCTGACCCAGCTTTCTGTTCCCATGATCTGCTCATCCTGTTGCTCTTCTGTTTCCTCTGAAAATATGTCTTCAAATTCCTCCCATAAATCTTCTATCTCATCGCTTTCCAGGTCATCAATTACCTCAACTGCAAAACAGTTTTCATGCCCATAATGATCGGGAAGCTGGAGAGATTTGAAAACATTAAATTTTACTTTTTCTTCATTGATTTGCATGGACAGCTCTCCACTCTTGCAGTTAATAATGGCTTCACCAGTCGCCAGGAAAGGTCTGCCCAGGATCAGCGGAACCTCTCCTGCCTCCATATCCAGTATCACAAAATCTGCTGGAAAAATAAGCTCTCCCACTTTTACCAGGATATCTTCAATTACCCCATAGGCAGGTTTCACAGATCTGTCAGCCATTTGAAGCATAATTCTTGTTGGGCGTGGCTCTCCGACTCCCAGACTTTTGAAGATGGTCAGTGGCATCAAGTTGATGCTGGCACCTAAATTGCATAAGGCTTTTCCTGTGTATGCACTGCCCAGGGTCACTGGAATAACAAAGCTGCCAGGGTCTTTCTTTTTCAGTGGTAGACCATTTTTTACACAACTGCTCGCTTCTGCCGTCAGATTCACTGTTTCGAAGTCACTCATTCTCCTTCTGCCGTACAAGATGTCTTTAAGAAATTTCGCATAAGTAGGCATTTTGGCAAGTGCTTCAGCAAAAGGTATATTTATCTGTAATTGCTTGAATACCTCCAGAAATATGGCGTAGTCTTTGCTGTCATCTCTCTTGCGTGTCTTCAGAGGGTAAGGAACCTCTTTGGAAATTGGCACTGTTTCTGGTTTACCCTCATTCATCTTCGCTGCTTCCTGCTCGACCGAACCCCTTTTCTGAGGGTCAGCGGTTGAACTGTCTTCCCGGTCAATCACTTCCTGTTCAATAATCTTGGACTTTTCTGCGCGTGCATGACTGGGATACGGTGGATCCTGCAGTGCAATTCCACTCCGAGTTGTGATAGCATTGATTTGAGCGCGTGGATTGTTCACTGTGTTAGATGGTAAATTCCCTGGGGCTCGTTCTGCCTGGTTCTGTGCAAGCTGTCCATTCTGTACTTCCAAGTTGCGGATAGCAATCTTCATCTGGCTTACATCAGCAGTTAATGAGTCCATCTGTGCGAATCTGGTTTCCAACTGCTTATTGAATTTCTCCATATAGGACTCAAAATGTTGCTGAGACAGGTTTAGTTGTGGTGCTGCTTGTGCAGGCTGAGCTGGAGCTGTCTGTGCCTGTGGCCTGTGCTGGAATCCTGGAGCATATACTGCTGCATTGGGATTTCCGTAGCAAAACCCTGGATGGTCACGTGTGCCTGGTCTGTAGCGACTAGGATCCCACTGCTGCTGAACATAGTTGGCATCTTCGGTCTGAAGCTCCAGAATTGCTGCGTCAAAGTCAGGTTCGTCCACTGATGCCACCGGCTTCTTTTCTGTATACACCTTCTTGACTAAGTCCTGTACCACTTTCGTGAGATTGTCAATCCTGTCATCAACCACTGGTTCTGCTACTGCTGTGAGCCTGCGGTCATCAAACAGGCGAGTATCCTGTTTGGCTAATTGCTTCATCAGTTCGTATGCGCCATCTTTATCCACATGGTATAGAAAGTTACCCCCAGCTTCCCTATCAATCCTGTCTGCATTCTCCCTGTCAAGTGCATGGTAGAATACCTGCAGAATCTTTGCGTCCCCGAAGCCGTGGTTGGGGCATTTTTTAACGAGTCTCATTAGTCTGTCCCATGCATCTACAACTGTCTCCCCCATCTGCTGTTTGAAAGATAGAATCTCACTCTGCAGCTTGATAACGCGGGATGCAGGGTAGAATTTTGCCAAGAAATCAGCAACACACCCCTCCCAGGTAGTGATAGACCTCGGTGGTCTTGCCTCCAGCCAATCCTTTGCTGTTCCGAACAAACAGTATGGGAATAAAATCAGCTTTAGCATGTCCGCTTGGACTCCTCTATATTTAATCTTGTTGCAGTAATCCTCAAATTTTCCTAGGAAGTCGTTTGGATCTTCATCTGCTTTCCCATTAAAAGGACAATGGGTCTGGGCGGTCTGAATGGTGGATGATTTCAGGTCGAAGTGCTCTGCTGTAATGGGAGGCACTACAATAGCTGGTTGATGTCCTCCGGTTGGGACTTCAAAGTTTTCGACCAGTGCCCTTCCAGACCTGTTATAAGTCCTCTGATTGTTCCTGGCAGCAAAACCTGCTGCTATCAGCTCTTCAATGTAAAGAGCCATCTGTGCTGGAGTACGTTGCGGCTGTCCTGTGGGTGTTCCTGTTTCGGTTGTGGTGTCTTCTCCGTGCTCAGACATCGCGGCTCGGTGTCTGCGACTTTGCTCTCTGAAAAGTTTTTCGGGATCTTCGAGTGGTGATACCAGTTTGCGGGGCAATCTGGGCATAAACTAGAATAGCCTGAAAATCAGATTTCAAGAGCAGTAAGTCGAAAGAAAGTAACTGTAAAAATAAAAGAAAAACTCTGAGACTTATTCTAATGTCTCTTTAACAAAAACTGTAACCGTTCCCCGGCAACGGCGCCAAAAACTTGACAGCGTAAACCTATCTGCTTTTTCGCAAGTGTACGATCAAGTAATATAGAGTATGTAATTGTGACTCTGGTTGTCGAACCCACGAGAACAGTTTAAGTTGTTGCTAATCAGAATTAGAATAAGACACGGAGTTTGTAAAAAGGAGGAAGGTTTGGGATTTGACTATACTAAATTATAATAAATAAAAACAGTAAAAAGCTTATTTTATTTTTCTGTTGAATATTTTGCCGAAATTGTTGTAGTTGTAAAAGTCGATAATTCTAAAAATCTAGATTCCAGGATCCCCTAGGGTTACTTTCCAGCTTTCATAGTATATTCGATTTCAGAAACACACAGTGGTTTTGTTTATGCCAGCATACCAATAGTACAATCTCCTCTCGGTCTCATGCACTTATCACTCGACTGCAGATTTTCGGGTCCTCTCGGTCCACCTAAATCTGCAGGTTCGTTCTAAGTCTGCTAGGGTTACAGGTTCTCCTCTCGGTCTCCCCCTAAACGTCTAGCAGTTGGTCTAATGCTTCTGGGCTAGTCCCCTGATTCTCTTCACCTCTCGGTCCATCAAGGCAGAGTACTAAATCCTGTCTTTTCTTCCTAACGTTCACTGGTCACTCTCGCGCACCAGATCCTGTCTGTAACACTCCTGGGTGATCAAGCCATTCATGTATGTAAATAAAATCAAAGACAGAATAATAAACAAACCATCCTGTATTAAGACTTAGCTAGCCATGCATCTGAAAATCAAAACATCCAAGTCTGCTGAATTCATAAACCCTAGGTTCACCGAGAACCTAGGCAAAAGGTCTAGCTAGCTTGCATTATTTAAAGACAATGTTTCATAAAAATAGAAAAGATCAAACTAGTTATTTTTCTGAAGATACTGGAAAACTGCTCCAATCCTGCTCTGCTCCAACTCCTGGCTGCTGTGAAACTGGCTGCTGATGATGATGATAGTTGTGATATGCCCTCGTAACCCTAAAACAGTGCTGGGACACCTCCTTTTATATTGCCACAGTCTCCAAAACTGATGCACGAAATTCCTGTTTTACCCTCGAAAAGACCCGTCCTGGAAGCTTCTGGAACCCGTCTGTGCGTTCAAACGCAGGACTTAGCCGTTTTTCCTCTTCTGGCTCCTGAACCCATGCGTTTGAACGCAGCTCCTCTGCGTTTGAACGCACCCCTTGGCCGTTTCTTCTCTTGAGTGTTGAGTCCTGCGTATGAACGCACAACGCCTGCGTTTAAACGCAGGACTTAGCTTTTCTGCACTTGGTCTCTGACTCCTGCGTTTGAACGCAGCCTGCCTCTGCGTTTAAACGCAGGACTTAGCCAAATTCTGCCATTTTCCTGCTGCTCCTGTCTTGTGCGTTTGAACGCAGCTCCTGCGTTTGAACGCACAACTTAGTCATTTTTTCCTCTTTTTCTGCTCAGCTCTCCTGACACGCTGCCTCCCATCCAAGTTAATCTCACGCATTTTTCGGCACCTGTTACCTGCACATCATAACACGCACCCGCGATCATATCCAACAAACAAAAGTATGCATAAAATTACTCAAATTTTGCAATCATGATCTATAAATCTCTGCCTCGTATCAGGTGGAAAATAAGCTGAAAATGGCCAAACTCAACTCTCACAGGGTTAAAACCAATGGTAAAAAGATGTCCCAAACTAATACATTTTCAAGCTGTCAGCAACCCCTTCACATTCTTTCCCCCTGATTGTATACCAAGGTCTTCCACTTTTTAAATTTTTTAAGTCTTCACTTTTGTGCTTAATCATGAATATCCAAGTCATCCTTGAAATCTAGCACACATACATACACTAAACATAATATCTGGTCTGCTTGCTGTGAGATAGAGTAATGATCCAATCATGCCTCTATATTCTTTCACATTGACACTCTTACCAGATTCATCTTTGTCTAAGGATAGTCTAGAGCTCATAGGAGTCTTGGCTTCCATGCATTGAGCCATGCTATATTTGTTCAGTAAGTCTCTTGTGTATTTGCTGTGATGTAGAAATATACCCTTATTCAATTGATGTATTTGAAGTCCTAGGAAGAAGTTCAACTCTCCCATCATGCTCATTTCAAATTCCATGCTCATAAGACTTGAGAATTATCTGCACAATTGAGCATTAGTAGCTCCAAACAATATATCATCAACATATATCTGAACTACAAGTAAAAATCTTTCTCATGAGTCCTTATGAAAAGAGTCTTGTCTACTAACCTTCTTCTGAAATTATTTTCAAGCAAAAACTTTTACAGTCTTTCATACCAAGCTCTTGGAGCTTGTTTCAAACCATAAAGAGCTTTGTCAAGTTTGTAAACATGATGTGGAAACTTGTCATTTTCAAAACCAGGTGGTTGTGCAACATAAACTTCTTCTTGTAAATAGCCATTCAAGAAGGCACATTTTACATCCATTTGAAATAGTTTCATGTTCTTGTGAGATGCAAATGCAAGCAAAATTATAATTACTTCTAACTTGGCAACTGGAGAAAAAGTTTCCTCATAATCAATACCTTCTTCTTGATTGTAACATTGAGCAACTGACCTCGCTTTGTTTCTGATCACATTGCCACTTTCATCCAACTTATTCCTGAATACCCATCTGGTACCAATGACAGACTGGTTATAGGTGGAGGAAATAGGTTCCAAACCTTATTCCTTTCTAACTCATTGAGTTCACTTTTCATAGCAATGATCCAGTCTGCTTCTTGTAAAGCTTCCTTCACAGTTTTAGGTTCTACAAGAGAGATAAAAGCATTAAAAGCACGTAAGTTCTTCAATTGTGATCTAGTTTGAGTACCAGTGGTTGGATCTGATATGATATTATCAACTGGATGAGATGAGAGATATTTGAATCTCTTTCTTAGGGACCATGGTTCAGGCTCTCCATAGATCTTATCATGAATATCCAAGTCATCCTTGAGTATTCTTCTATGATGCTCAGAAAATACATTTACCCGCAAATTCGCCTCAACTCGATATGGAACCCCATCAATCTGAATGGATGTAATCAAGATTACCTTTCGTTCTATGAATCGCCTAAGGGAACTTGCTACGATGTAGCTTCCCGTACACGCAGTGCTCACAAAACCCTAGGCTCTTGGGCGTGTGCCCAATGAGATAGCCTTTCTTGTGAAGTCCCTGCATTCCACATTGACTCTTATGACCGAGCCTCATATGCCATAGCTTGGTTTGATTAGCTTCCTTCATCTCGGCCCAGAAAACTCTGATAGACCCTATGATGGACGAACTCTGTAACACATACAAAGTCCCATCCTTAACTTCATTGAGTAACACATCAGGATATTTATAGATGCGTAGATCTCTACCATCACCTTTGAAGCTAAATCCATTGCTGTTGAGTAGAATCAAGAAAAATCAAATTCTTTGTGACAAGTGGTACATGTCTAACCTCCTTCAATGTGCTATATGAACAGATCGTCCATCTGTGTGATGGTGGCTTGAAAAATAGTTCCATGTTCGAACATATGTGATAGGTAGCCCCAGAGTCAAGAAAACACACATCGGGTTGATGCGCGACGTCATCCGCCAGTAGAACGAGATCGTCGTCAAACGAATTCACCTTCTCTGCCACGGCTGCATATCCGTTATGTCCCTGTTGACCTCGTTTCAGGCAATCTCTCTTCCAGTGCCCCTTTTCTTGAACCAAACACACACATCCTTGGGCAACGTAGAACCATAAAACTTATTCTTCTTGTTCTTCTTACCCTTCTTGCTTCCCCTCTTCACCATCAGCCCGGAAGCATGGTTCTCTGTACATGTGCATGCGCTCTTGTGGCGCAATTCCGTAGTATGGAGCGCCGATCTGACCTCCTCTAGGGTTATTCTATCCTTATTCAAAATAATGTATTGCACGAAGTTCTCGTATGATCGGGGTAACGAGACCAGCAACAGTAGTGCGACATCCTCATCATTCACATTTTCGTCAATATCACGAAAATCCAGAAGAATTGTATTCAATTGATCAAGGTGATCCTTGAGAGTCGTACCTTCGAGCATGCATAGGGTGAACAACCATTGCTTAAGCATCAACTTGCTGGTGAGTGACTTCCTCATGTAGAGACTCTCCAACTTGAGCCATAGATCAGCCGCCATTTTTTAATCCGCGACCTCGGTGATCATGTCATCCGATAAACACAAAAATATCGTCGAGTGTGCCTTCTTCTCAATCAACCTATACTCCGGTGATACAATGTTAATGCCTCCCTTGTTTGTGTACAACAGAGTACAGATGCCTTGAGAATTCTATAACAAGAACATCATGATCTTCCACATCAATCCAAATATCGTTCTAGCTCGAGGAGATTATGACCTACGCACTGATATCAGATTGTAATGACACTCACGCCTCACGAATGATGAATAATTAACAAAACGCCAAGTTTACGTGGTTCCTAGCCCAAATCGAGCTAACTACGCCCACGACAAAGAAGGACCTTCATTTATCAAGAGGAACGATTACAATGTAGTGCATACATGTTCTAAAAACTTAGAGGCCTATTTATAGTACTTAGAACCGACTTATAGCCGTCCTAGATAGATTGGGAAACAATTTCAAAACCGCCATGAGCGGTTCAAGTCGTGCGACCTCCCTGCCCTGGTCGTGCGACCTCCTCTAAAAATGCTGATGCTCCGAATGTTTTCCTCCATGTCGTGCGACCTCCACCATAGGTCGTACGACCTTTGAAAACATTATTTTTGCTTCTTTTCTCTCCATCCTTGTCCATTTGGTCCCCGTTGTTGCTCTCGATGATTTATTCAACTTATTCAAGGCATTAATCCAACTGTGTGTCTAGAGTTTATTCGGTACTTTTTCAATGGTGTCATCAGGTTCTGTATATGATCTTCTGAAACATGATTTGTAAGTTAATTATAATCTTACCTCGGCGGAGTTTTTGTTACTAAATGATATCAGAATTTAAGATTGTTACCACTATAGTTGAATCAATACTTGATATGGAAGGGGCTATTAAATCAATAGAACCTTTTTTATTATTATTTTTATTCATATTTTTTTGGCTTGGTCTAAACTTAGTTGTTCTTGTGAAATGTGCTAGAAGAGTTAATCAGGAAGATACTACTTGACCTTGAAGAAGAGATATAGTATAAATGTGATTCCTGGTCTTTATAATATATAGCTTATGCATAAACGAAGTTGAACTGATCGAAATGAAGAATCATACTACTTCCAATAGTATCTACTTATCTGAGATCCGTTCATCTTTTTTCGAACATGTAAAGAAGTTGAAGGAAGAAGCGGAAGTCCTCAAAGAGAAAGTACAAATTAATGGAACAACAAATTAGTAGTATAGTGTCAGAGTGTAAATTATTATGCCCATGCAGCGAAGAAAATTGATTGGCATCTCGTAATTGCTTGTGAAACTTACAATTAGCGGCTGCGATGATTGGCGGCAACGAGCCATGGATGCTCTTCCTGCCTGAATTACTATGTTAACGGAACAAGAGATTAGTAGTACAGTGTTGAGTTAATCAGGAAGACGAAACTGCATCAGGAAGAGGAGGTATGTGAATATGTATTCACTGCATTCATTTATAAAGTTTAGGACTTTATTTGTTTTCAAATTAGTATCACCACCTAGCTATACAGTGTAACTGCAACTCATGGTCCTCATAATATTAATGGGACTCGGGAATCATACTTGTAATTATTTGCACTTTGATTTTAAAAATGCGCATGAACCACTATCGCTCACGTGAAACTTGTAGGGAGATGAGCTTAATGAGACGATTTCTGGCATCGATTTACGTTAAATACCAGATTTAATAGTTAGGGCCCCGGTTATATTATACTAACCACCACATATATGGTATTCTATTTACATGATATTTCTACTATCTGGTGGAGTAACGTGTTAGCTATCTCTCTCTCTCTTAATCTCATTTTCATAGAATGACCAAACATGTTTGAAATAGACTACCATTTCATTAGAGAGGGGTGATGAGGAAATATCTTCAAATTGGCATTTTTATGTTGTGCATACCGAGTAGCTGACAACTTTTACAAAATGCCACACTCCATAGAGGTTTCTTGAGTTGAAAACAAACTTAGAATATTTTTTACCCTCCCATAATTTTGAGGGGGGAAATGGCATATTTAAGACTATATGGATTTGTAAGAAATATTAAAACACGTGTACTGGAAGACAATTACCCAATTGTTGGGTACTATAAATTTAATGTTAACTGATTACGTTTTCAATTTATAGAAATGGATTGATACAATTCACTCTGAATTTTCTTTCCTCATGTATGTTTCCTTATCTATATAGGTTTTTGTTGTGTTCTTTCATCGAAGGTTTTTCTGAGGTCTGACTTGGGATGGAATCATGTGTTGCGAGGTTTGTTTTGAGAAAAAAATGGGGTGTTCTGATTTTGATTTTAGTTGGGGTTAAGGGTAGAGAAAAGAAGAAGAAGGATGAATCACTACTAGAAATAGTAGCAAAAGCAGCACTAATTTTACAACGATTATTTTTTTGTGTATCTGCTATTAAAATAGAGCTTTAAAATTTAATGCGGTATGTGTTAACCCTTTTGCAGCGTTAAATATAGTAAAGCTGTAAGTTTACAGGGTTAAAAAATTAAAGCTACAAATTTACAGTAGTAAACTAAATAATGCTAATTTTTTTAATCCCAGTTACATTGTTTGTTTGTTACTACTGTAAGTTCTCCGTGTTTTTACACTTAGCAGCGTTAATATTAACGCTGCTACTGAAAAATAAACAAGCGCGCGCCTTCGCCAATCAAGCGCGCACAATCTGAAAATTTAATCACCAAATACACAGATTCTCTCAAACCCTAATCTCTCAAGCTCTTTCTCTCAAAGGTCGTTTCTCTCTCTATCTGTCGCTCTCCCTCTCTCTGATTGTGAATCTCAAATTGTATGTCGATTCTCTGTTTCTCTACGACTAATCTCGCAGAATCATCTACTAGGGTATCTCGCAGCATGAAACCGAGAACATCGACTCTCGGGGTTACTAGTAGAATCATCTACTGGGGTATCTCTCTCTCAATCTAATTTCACTATATTGTATGTTTTTTGTTGTAGAAAATTGTTTCTTCTTGGTTCACTATATTGTATGTCTGTTTGGTGTTGAAATTTTGGGATAAATTTGGGGATGAATACCTGAAATTGGCTTGCTTGCCCAAATAACTGTGAATCTGTAAATTGTGGGGAATACCTGAAATTGCTTCTCTTCATTTGACCCTTAGCTGTTTATGTGCAAGAAAATGGCTGATATTTTGTGGGGAATACCTGAAATTGCTTCCCTCTGTTTGCTGGAGTAATGTGTTTGCTTTAATTTAGCCTACTAAATTATACTAAATGTCATCTCTTTTTATGTATATATATACTAAGCTAGCGATATATTTATATACTATATTGTTTTTATAAAAAGATGCTAATTTAAACTCTTGTTGTAGGAGAGGTCATGGTGTTCCCCAAGCTAGTTTTTATAATGGATAAAAGTTGGATTAATTTAGAGAGAGGCGATTTGTCTCATGAAAAAGGCTGTGATGAGTTTTTGAATTTTTCCTACGCAAACAAGCCTGAGAATGCAAAGATTACTTGCCCTTGTCGAAAGTGTGTGAATCGATTTCACGAAACACGTTCAGTCATGAGAGAGCACATAATCTGTAATGGATTTTATGCTGCATATACTAAATGGACGAACTATGGAGAGTCCTATGAAGTCAATGCTGGGGGGAATGGGAATACAATCACTGGAGACAACATGGTTGGTATGGTTAATGAGGCATTTGGATTTTTTAATGGTATGCAAAGTGAGGAGTCAAATGGCGAGCCCGATGAGGAAATTAAGAAATATTTTAAGCTCTTAGAGGATGCAGAGCGAGAGTTGTATCCGGGTTGCACCGATTTCACTACATTATCTTTTGTTGTTCATTTATTACACATTAAGGTTTTATATGGATTACCAGACGTCGCATTTTATAAGACCATACAAGTGAAAAAAAAAACATATCCGATGATTCAGAATTTGCCAAATTCATTTTATGAAGCAAAAAAGTTTAACGAGTCTTTGGGTTTCAACTACGTGAAGTATGATGCTTGCCCAAATGACTGTATGTTGTACTGGAAAGATTAGGCATCGAGAGATAGATGTGATATATGCCAGAAGCAAAGGTATAAAGATTCTGAGGTTACTTTAGATGACGAAACCACCAAGTTCTCTAAGGTCCATATGAAACAAGTTAGGTACTTCCCTTTGAAACCAAGACTTCAATGGTTATTTATGTCCTCTAAAACTTCTTCTGCTATGCGATGGCATGCTGAAGAACGAGTGGACGATAGAGTGTTACGACATACAACAGATTCAATGGCTTGGATTTTTTTTTGATATGGAGCACCCAACATTTACCCAAGATAGTTGAAATGTCAGACTTGGATTAGCAGCCAATGGTTTTAATCCATTTAGAACAATGAGCATTGCACATAGTACATGGCCCATTGTGCTGATGGTTTTCAATTTTAAACCTAGTTGTGCTTGAAACAACCATTCTTTATATTGTCGACATTGGTGGATGGTCCACGAGCCCCTAGTAATGATATTGATATTTATATGCAACCATTGATTGAGGACTTGAAAGACATCTGGTCAGACGGTGTTCGTACTTTTGATGCTTCCAGAAATGAATGTTTCAATTGCATGCTGCTCTGATATGGACAATACATTATTCTCCGGCATATGCTAATATTTCTGGTTGGAGCACAAAAGGGAAACTGGCTTGCCCACCGTGCAATGCAGATAATGTTGAAGCATTCAAAGAAGTTTTCTTACATGGGGCATCGACGTTTCCTAGAATTACGTCACAAGTTTTAGTTCGATAAAATAAAATTTGATGGGACCATAGATACGAGAGAACCGCCATTGGTATTATCTGGGGTAGATGTCTTGGAACAAGTTGGGCACATTAAAAACAAGTATGGAAGATTGGAATAGACGGGCCTTTGTTGAATGGTCGAAAGGAGAAGTGTAAATCTAGACAGACTATCAAGAATGACCAAGTTTTGAATTGGAAAAAGAAAAGTATATTCTTTGAAATACCTCATTGGAAGGATAACCTGATACGACACAATCTCGACGTTATGCACATTGAGAAAAATGTATGTGACAGTGTTATTAATACCATTCTCGGCGCTGTGGGAAAGAGTAAAGACAACTAGAATTCTCGGAACGATCTTTACGAAATGAAAATACGCTGTGACCAGCATCCTATATTCAAGGACAATGGGCCACCTACTCTTCCCCATTCTTCTTTCACCATGAAAAAAGATGATAAGGCCAAATTTTTAAAAGTACTGAAAGATGTAAAAGTACCCGATGGATATTCATCCAACATTTCACGGCGTATAAACCTTAAAGAGGGGACCATATCTGGCCTGAAATGTCATGACTGTCATATCTTAATGCAACAGTTGTTGCCTGTTGCATTGCGAGGTGTTTTACCGAAGAATGTTGTTAGGGTGTTGATTGAGTTGTGTACGTTCTTTAGAAAGTTGTGCTCCAAAGAGATGGATCAATTCGAGTTTACCGAGCTTGAAGAAAAAATCTGACTAACCATGGTTCACTTGGAGAAGATATTCCCTCCATCGTTTTTTGATATCATGTTACTTCTACCAGTTGATTTACCAGCGGAAAGCGAGAATTGCAGGACGAGTTTCTTATCGTTGGATGTACCATATTGAGAGGTACTTTAACTTTGGTAAAGTTTTATATTTGTTCTTAAATAAGTACTGTATATGTTTATATTATAACATTTTCTATTTTTTTTGTATGTAGATATTTGCTTACCCTAAAAAAATATGTGCGGAATAGAAATCATCTAGAGGGCTCCATTGCTGAGGGGTACTTGGTTGATGAATGCTTAACCTCTTGTTGTAGGTACTTGGACGATGTGGAAACAAAACTAAATCGTCCTGGAAGGAATGTTGATGATGGGCATGGTGGTCGTCCTATTGGTGGAGGAAAAGTAGTTTTCCTAGATGATGTCGAGTGGGAGCAGGCTCATAGATACATACTGGAGAACACTTCTTCAATTGACCCATTTAGAGAGTAATCACTTACTTTATCTACTTAAATCCTTACAAGTATAATACTCAAGATCTAAAAAGTTGTTATATTTATATGTATTGAACATATTGCACTAATAAGATCAGCGAATCCTCGATCCTCTGAGTGGGGAAAAAAAACACACACACACAACGAAAAATTTCCAAGTTGGCTTAAGGAGCATGTAAGTTATTAATCAAATTTTATGACTTTAAGCCTGATAAAAATTTGTGAAAACTGAAAGTATGTTGGTATGAATTTGTAGGTTAACCGTTCTGGCCGTGAACCTTGTATATCAGATGAAGTTTAAATTTTGTCGTCTGGTCCTGATCAGTGGGCAAGACAATTCTCAGGTTATATTATCAATGGCTTAAGGTTTCATACAAAATATAGAGAAATGGGGAGGAAAACCTCAAAATAGTGGGGTCATGGTTAGTGCATCGACAGAGAGTTATGCTACCTCAAGTGACAGCCGTCCATGTATCGGTGATGTGAATTTCTATGGCATTTTGATGAAAGTTATTGAAAAACGTTACTCGAATGATATCAAATTGGTGATGTTAAACTGCGATTGGGTTGATAACAAATATGGGCTGAAACAAGACGAGTACAAGATTACCCTTGTAAACTTTAAGCATCTGTTGTACGAACGAAACCTAATAACAGATGAACGATACATCTTAGCATTTCAAGCGGAACAAGACTGGTATATGAAAGACCCTCTAAATGTTGACTGGAGTGTCGCAATAAGGATGACACCGAGAGAGTGGTATGATGTACCAGAGAGAACAAATGTCGGTGATTCAGTTACCTGCCCTCAGGCTGACCCTTGTAGTAGTCAACAGTTAGATGATGATGATCCTGGTTCTTGGAGTAGAGAAGATATAGGAGGCACCACAGTAGACATCTCTCCGAATGATACCACTGTCGTAGCCGTTGCAGACGAGAGTAGCACTGATGAAGATGATTATGATTACGACGATGACTTTATTTCTAAGGATGATGTACTTTGTGATGATAATGAAAAAGAAGATGATGATGATTTTTGTGTTGACTAGTTCGAATCTGCGGGTATTTTAGACTTAACAGAATGTAAGCATAGACATTTTGCGTGGTTTATATTTGTATTAATCATTAGTTTTACCTTTTTGTTACAAATAATTTAACAAAATGGTAATTAATATTTAACTATGGTTGTATGTATGTGCCTCCCTTATGCAGGTTGCAATGACTGCGAAACGCTCTTTCTTCGCGGCTGGTGCTATGGATGGCATGGGGGAAGAATATAATGTAAGCATGACTCCCTGTTAATGCAAGTTGTCTTTTATGTAATGCCAGTGTTAGAATAAGAAACTCTCTTCTCTGCAGGTTTGGGTGTAGTGGTTACTTATTTATCTAATTATTTTTTTGACTCTGTTGATTTTGGTATTAGTTAACATGTTTGACATGACTGAACTCTTTGGACTCTGTTGATCTTCCGCTCCCTTGTGCAGGTTTCAATAAATGTCAAACGCTCGGTCTTTGCTGCACGGGCTATGGATGATGAGGGTGAATAATTTAATGTAAGTTGTTGGTTGTTTAAGAATCAGCCTATTCCTGTAATTATCGTCGTTAGTAGTATGCACTAATATCTTTGTGATGTTGTACTAGTGTTGTCCTAAATGGTAGACACTAGATATTAGCTGGTTAGTTCGAAAACGGGTTCCCAGGACATGACTGTCATTTTACCTTCGACAACATTACCTGCTAGTTACTGACTGAACATAATTTAAACCAATCCTGCCAATTGCAAACCGGGGCCTTCTTCTAGCTTGTTTTCTGCTCGTGAATAAACTCATTCCATTTAACTAAAGTGTACTAGAACAGTAATATAATTATTCTAATAATTGGTTGACTTAGAACGATTATCGTGCCTTTAGCATTATCAGCACATACTTTCTCGGCATTTGTTAGGTAATAGTGTTACATTGCATTAGTTCAACCCAATGTTAGTTAAATATTGATATTTTGAGTTTCACTGAACTGCAGGAACATGCGAGCAATGCAAAACGATCAAATAACAGGGCTTGCGCCATGGATGATTTTGACAGTGTTGTGGTTAATAACAACAATGTAAGTGCACTGTGTAAAGTATTACTATTTCATTGCACATGCAGATATTCACACTTTTTTTTCCTGTTCTATTGTTATTATTGTTGCAGGGGTCCCAAAGTATCGGGACGGGAGGAAGGATCTCAACGTGGAACAATGACATTGACAACAACATTGTGGTCGAAAGCAACGATGTAAGTACATAAAGTATACTTCATTTCAATATTTTGCACATGAATAACATTCATGTTCCATGTCCTTCTCGTATAGGTTTCCAGAAATGTTGCAGATAGAACGAGGAGTTCGACTCGTACCAGGGTTGAAATGGTCCATTTGAAGCTCTGACTAACATGCTGCCACCAGTTGATTTGTTTCGTAATTCTGACGAACCCAATGTGCAAGGGAATGTCCAAACTTCTACCCAAAATGAAAGTGATTTGGGTACGATTACAGTTTTTCTTTTCTTGCAGATTAATTATATTGTTCTATATAGTAGTTATGTGACCTACTCTTTGTCACTTCCAGGCCCCTGTAACATAAATACTAGAGGTGGAGCTCGACCAAATTCACACTGGGGTACGGCCAACAAGTTGGAGCTTCAATTCAACAAATACAGGATTCCTGTAAGCCCAAATAGGAAAAAGAAATTTGCATCCCAACTAGGCGTGATTGCTAGGACTGGGCACTTGTTGCCTTTGATATACACTTATTGGAGGGCAAGGGAGATGAAAGCATGTCATGCAAAATGCTCGAAAGAAATAAAGGTAGTCACACCCTTGTACATGACCTACCCTTAGCAATATTTTCCGTTATACTAGCCTACATTAGTGACATTGTATCATGTTTTTCTGTATTTGTAGGATAACACTAATGTCCATGATGCTTATCGGCGTAAATGTATGAAGGATGTTAGTAGGAAGTGGAACCAATGGAAGGCAACTGTGAGAAGGAAGTATTATTTAGCCTATGAAACTGATCAGGAGAGACTGGCGAATTGTCCATCGAGGGTGGTGCCAGAGCAATGGCTTAAGTTGGTGAAGTACTGGGGACATCCTGTAGTACAAGTACATTCTACACGGATAATTGATATTATGTTTTTTATATGTTCATATCTTTTAATGTTTGTAGCTCGTATTTATTACTAATTCTCTATGCATGTGTCATGACATAACAGGTTAAGTTCATTACAAATAAAAATATAAGACGTCGCCAAAAAGGCTTGTATAGAAGTGGAAGGAAAGCTCATTTTGAAGTGGCAGAAGAGGTGACAAATTTAGTTTATATATAGATATATTTTTTTGATATGTTATAAATTTATGTTTTTTTTTTACATCGCAAACAATTGTTAAGCTGTGTATAATCTCTTTGATATGATGTATTCTTACTGAAATGTAGCTTAAGGCATTAACGAAGCCTCACGATCGTCTTGCTGTTTATATACATACACACAGGAAGAAAAATAATGAGCCTTTCGATGCTGCATCTGGGGAGAATATTGTATGTTTTTGCACTGACATAACTTATACGTAAGAATTACAAAAAAATATATTAATATATATATATATACTGAATTTTATAGGCTAGAATGGAGGACCAATTGCAAAAAGCAACCGAAGAGGAAAAGAACTCGGATGATTTCAAGAATCTGTATTTGTTGATGTAATGGGACCAGATAACCACAGTCGTGTTCAAAAAATGGGATGTGGGCCTTGTCCAAGTGAAGTATTTGGTAGCATAGACAGTAATGTGAGCTGTTCCCAGGACATCGAAAGGATTCGTGTAGATATTTGCAACGAGATATGTGACGATCTACGTGGCGAGTTGCGCAACGAGATGCGGGAGGAGTTGCGACATGAGATACGAGAGGAGTTGCGTGGGGAGCTGCATAATGAGTTGCGTAATGAGTTACGAGAAGATTTTAGTGAGATGATGATGGTGAAAATGTCAGAAATGGATTCAAGACTCAGAAAATCAAGTACAGTGCCCTCAACAGTTATGCATTTGCCCTCCAAGGTCATGCCAAAAGTTATGCAATTTCCAGATGGTACATATGTTCAAGTTGTCCAGCAGCGTGCACCGGATGCAAACCGAGTTGATCATGTTTTCCAGCAGAGTGCACCAGTAGGTGCGGATGCTTCCAGAGTTAAAGTTGTCCAGCAACGTGCACCGGTAGCTGCTGATGCCGCCAGAGTTAAAGTTGTCCAGCAGCGTGCACCACTAGCTCCTGATGGTACCCAAGTTCAAGTTGTCCAGCATCGTGTACCACCAGTAGCTCTAGATGCAAACCGAGTTGATCATGTTTTCTAGCAGAGTGCATTCGTAGCTGGAGATGGTACCCGAGTTGAAGTTTTCCATCAGCATCCAACAATAGCTCCAGATGGTACCCGGGTTCAATTTGTGTAGCAGCGTGCAAAAGTAGCTCCAGCTCCTAGAAGGATCGTGCAATAAACTTCATCTAATAACTCTCGTGCTGATCACGTTGAAGACCAAGTTGATGTAAGTACATATAGCAGCCCCTTTGTGTGTTTCAATATGCATGATGGGTATTGCCTGTAGTTGCATTTGTGTGTTTTTGAATATATATGCATGATGGATATGCATATTCTCGTTCAGTAATTGTCTCCTTTTCCATTCAATGTCTACTGAGCCGGGTGGATATCCTTTCGTGGAGCTCCTTGCACTCGGTAAAGAGAAGGTGGTTGTCGCGCACGGACGTCTCATTTCAAGTAGGTAAAATACAAAAGTGAATGGAGAAGCTATTGGACAGGTTTACTGTGAAGTGCGTGTTGAGAATCCATTAAAAGCATATTATAAGTTGCTGAAAACGAAAAAGCCCAATACTTACAATTGGAGATGCTGATATGAAATTTGTAGCATGGCCGGTGAATCTTGTAAGTTTACTTCGTCCCTGAATCAATTCCGAATTTATCTTCTGATCGAATGACGTGTAACTGCATCTGCATGCATTGTGACCTGAATTTGTCATCTATCTTCGAAATGTAGTGCCATAATTTACCTCGTCCACTGAGTTTTGCTGGGTTCTGGCTTGCCAAAGGGTTGAACCCTGAAGTTGTTAATTTTCATGAGTTTCTTCTTCTGTCAAATCCAGTGTATTGAATAGAGGATAGGTTGCCAGTTTCCTATTATATACCACTGTGAATGAAGTAAATAATTCCATGTTACTATATGTGTGAATGAAATTTTATTTGCACTACTTGATGATTTCAGTTCTTCAAGGATATATATGTGATAAGAAACTTTATTACAATAGAAAAAATTTAAATAATGGTGGTGGTAGAAATTGGTACAGTACGTGGTCCTGTGTCAAACGAGATGGATGCTTGTTGGCACAATCTCGAGTGCTGTCTATAAATCTCACCTTTAATTATGTGTTCAGAGATCTAGTGTACGTAAGACTATGCAGAAATTATTATGTTTGTATGTGAAATTGTAAATCCAGCATATTAGGTTCAAATAGAACAACATATGCAGATACTGCTATTTGGATTTCAACAATAGTAATTGTATAAGCCTGTGCGCGTTACTTCATTCTAATGGAATGTCATAAAC
The DNA here is from genome assembly GCA_023055425.1 of Linanthus parryae. Classification (NCBI taxonomy): domain Eukaryota; kingdom Viridiplantae; phylum Streptophyta; class Magnoliopsida; order Ericales; family Polemoniaceae; genus Linanthus; species Linanthus parryae. Next base: position 59,594,059 of record JALGPY010000003.1, read on the forward strand.
TGGTATTGGTGCGAAAATGGCAAATGTGTCTAGTAAAAGTAGGGTATGGTAAAAGTTGGGGGTTAAAGAGACATAAGAGGGTGATTTATAAGAAACAAACATAAGCAGAGTTAATTGAGATATGAAGAATTACATTCATACCGATCGGGTGCCAAATAGCCAAAATGTCACAGCAATGCCTTGTTTCTGCGGAACCTTTACCTTCAAGATCAAGAGACGTGCCTGTACTAGACCAAAATCAGCATCACCAAAATTGGCATTTCATTTGAACTTTTCTAATGACCTAATTTTATCCTGTGCAGAGTTTGTAATCGGTTATGTTGTATGAAGAATTTGAGAACTTGGTGTTGTTTTGTTCTTTCGTGCATTTGTTGAACCATCTGTTTGTTGTAGTTAGTTACTGGACATCAAGATGCGAACACTGATCAGAACTATTATCTAGTTTTCTCTGCCTGTACGGAGTTGCCATTGTTGATTTTCCTGGAATTGTCGTGCAAATTTGACCCTGAGATTTGTTGTAGTTAGTTATACTGGACATTGTTGATTTGCCTGGAATAGTCGTGCACATTTGACCCTGGATATGTTGTAGTTAGTTATACTGGACATTGTTGATTTGCCTGAAATAGTCGTGCCTATTGTAAGGATTTCAGATGTCCCAATCTTTTTATTCATTGTTCTTTATAATCTTTTTATGCCTTGGAATAGATTTGAAGTTTCATCAAGATACGTTGTGCATTTGTTAAACGTTCCGATCAAGTTTACGAACCTGTGTTACGCTCTTACAGGTGGTGAGAAAGAACTAGGTCGGGGTTGAACTAGGTGCGTGATCAAGTTTTTGAACCTGAAGGTCGGGTTTGAACTAGGTACAGGAAGTGCATGAGACTACAAGCTACTGTAGAGAAGATATCGTCGTCTCATGACTTAGTTGAACCTGTGTCTCTATTTTGGCTATAAGTTTTTGAACCTAGTTATTGTAATCAAGTTTCAGGACTTAGCTAGCTAGTTTCAGGACTTGGTAGATATCGCGAATTTGTAAACGTTATATGATTTTTGATGCTACATGTATGTAATGGATTTAAGTTAATGTTTGGGTTTATGAAATTTTTGGATTGAAATCTTTCTCTGGTTGTAGTAGTTTTTAATTGAAATTTCTGAGTTTACCAGGTACTATAAGAAAGTCAGCAGAGGGTCTATTATATTGCAGGGTGTAGTGTGAATAACCAGTATATAACAGGAACAATAGCTGTCACGTAGCAGCATTAGTAAAGTGCTGCAATAGAAAGCAGTACTAAAATAATGCTGCTACTAATGCCCAAAGTGTGTTGTAATTACCCCTACAGCAGCATTAAAATAATGCTGTAAAAACTACAGCATTAAAAATAGTGCTGCAATTTATGGTATTCCAGCGTGACATTAATGCTGTAAATATCAAACTTAAGCGTTAATAGGTAAAACGATGTAAAACATAGCAGCATTAACTAAGCGCTACAAAAAATGCTGCTTTTAAATTGCAGCGCTTTTTTTTAACGCTGTTACATCAAAAACAGCGAAGGCAATACCAGCGCTAGGGAAAACGAGCCAGATAATGCTGTAGTTACCAATAACAGCATTAAACGTCAATGATATTTTTAACGCTGTTATTGGACCGGTTTCTAGTAGTGAATATTGGTTACACTAATTCACCAGCAGTCATAAATCTGACAAAGTTAACTCATGTTGCTTTGACTTGAGTTATACATGATTCATTAATTTGTCTCTTGATGTAGATGAGGGATGACATGATTAACCACAAGTGCATGGCCATCGTGTGTAGTAATATCCGGAAATTCGGTTTTATCGAACCCAAAGGACTTGTCGTGAACCAATTAGCACTACTAACTTCGTGTGGGCAAGAGATTGAGAGAATTTTACTAAACTAAATAATTGAGAAGACAAAACGGGTATTTAAATATTAATAATTTAATATGGGAGAAACAACAAGGACACCTCGTTTGGCGGATTGTTAGGATTTACAACTGACAACGTTCTATTACTTGTGAAACACAGACGAATTTTACTCTACTGATCGAGCAATAATAACTCACCGATTTACCAAGTGAGCGTCCTATGCCTAGGTTAGATTAAAACCAAGTACCAAGTTCTAATTATCCCTAAACATGCATTAATGATGATTCTACTCTAATGATCCCATCCAACGTAGCCGAGTTACCAAGCCTATGAATGGGTGATGGCTTGCTTTTCTGGTTTAACAATTACCGAGTAACCAAATAATGTCAAACTAATTTCTAACTAACAAGACGTCTCTCATTAACTAGATAATATGAAGATCACAAGACAATCATAGCAAACACAGAATCATCAATTAGGTTGATCAAAACATGAATCTATATTCATAAAACGCATAACAATGTTAAAACCCTAACCCCAAACTCGGGTCCTGATCTAAGAAGTTTAGCTCCGCATATTCATGATCACAACAACAAGAGTTTGTTTGATCATGATCAAAAACAAAGAAACAAATGAGAAAAGAGACAAAACTATGTTTCCCAAGCTCCCACGATCGCTCCTTAGGTCCAAAAGATGCGTAAAACCTCCCCCCCCCCCCCTTTGGAAAAGACGACACAAGTTGCTTAAATACATTTCTAAAAAAAGAGGACGAAGTTTTGATAAATTGCATAACTGTCCCGCATCAAATCTGGCAAACCCAGCGATGTCTTCGTACGAAGAGTTTTCTCTCTGTACGAAGAGTCTTCATAAGAAGACATTTTCTCTTCATACGAAGGTCTTCCCAGATAAGTACTGCAAGCTATTTTGGGAGACATTTTCAGCATCCACATTTTAGCTAAGTATTCTCTTCGTACTAAGACTTTTCTCTTCGTACTAAGAGACTGCTGGACAGCACGAAAACTGTTGGAATAGGTACCCTAGAGGCAATCTATATTTAGTATGAACGATATTTTTGGCTAGAATATTCAGTTATTAATTATTGTGATATTTAATATAATGAAGTCCTTAGATACAATGTGTTGTTTACCTTAAATATCCCTAGTCTATTATATTGGTTAATAGGACGATCAAATATAGACTAGTATGTGTGTAGATTGATATGGAGATATCAAGTCTAACACATGGGTATGCATTAGGAGTAATGGCATACCGGATTGACCCACGACGAGAAGGATACATTAGATTATGTCAAAGTCACAATCCCTTCTCGTAGTGCCAATAATATTGTAATCCTTGGACTTGAAGTTACTAGATACTCTAGTTGTGGAATATCATGCTTTGATGTTATCCAACGTTGCGCCTTAACCGGGCAACTATAAAGATAGCTATCAGGCATGATAGGAAGCAAGTTTAGAGATCGTAGTGATGTAGAGAAGATTTGTCCCTCCCGCATTATGGGAGCAAATATCCATGGCCACTTGAGGGATGGTTCTTATTGAATGTCTGGCCAGACAAAGATAAATCAATATGGAGATATTGATGTTATCTGCTTGCATAAGCATATTCCCATGATCGAGAAACTATGGATTGGATATACGAGTGTGACTATTATGTCACATGTCCAATCCGATATAGAGACAAAGGGATAATGCAATGATATTGGGCACAAGGTTTGTCGGGATCACTGACTTTTTTCTATTAGTTGGGTGGCATTGATGTGTTGCTAGACACCGCTCCATGTTAGTAATAATTTACTACCAAATAAGTGGAAACCTATAAGGTCACACACCAGATGGATTAAATTGGATATATGTATTAATTAGTAGGGACTAATTAATAGAAGGATCATAACGCAACCACAAGCAAACTTAGTGGGACTAATTTGCAAGTGGTCTAATCCATGTAAGGACAAGATTAGTTTTGGGGTATTTATGTAGTTAACAAAGAGTTATGATTATATAAAGGATATATAAGTCATTATTTGAGAGAACTTAACAAAGCAAGAGAGAGAGAGAACAAGTTGGGAAGGCCGAACCTCCCCAACCCGACTGCCCCCTTTGCCGTCGGCCACCACAAGGCACGACCGAGTGCCTTGTTTTGCGTGATCTTCTTACTCCTTCTTCCGTTGCTAGCACATCACGGTGAGAAGGATTCCAATCAATATCCAAGGTGTGGATATTCATAGAGACGAAGACATTATTCTTCGTGTGATCTCCAAAACCAAAAGGTACACATCTTCTATGCTCTCATCATGTTATGATTGTCTCTTCATGTGATCCTTGGTGGGCTTTGAGTAGGAATTTTTGTTATTCCACTGCGTTACCTACGTCAAACTCAACAGTGGTATCAGAGCCACAGGTCGTAGTGCATAACATGATTTTATCTGTTACGGTTTCAGTTACACACCATTTTATTTTTATTACGTGAAACTGAGATTAATAAGCATATTAGATGCAAACTAAATTTGATTCAAGAACAAACAATATCTAATTTAACATTGGATGTGTAAATTGGTGAGTTTAATCACATAGGATGTGAATAATTGGGTTCTTGAAAAATATGGGTTCTTGGCACATAATTGGGAAAAGGGGTTTTTCCAATTATGGAAACAACTTTATGGAAACAACTAAGTTTGGGCAACAAGGCAAGGAATTATTTTGGAAACAAGCCCCCTAGGGGACCGTCCCTCTTGCCATTCCGCCCAAGCAAGGCTCGGCCAAGGGGTTGTGCCGGCCTAGCGTGCGGCCTAGCTGCGCTTGAGGCTCGACCGACCACCCCAAAGCCTAGCCTTGGTCCTTGGTTGGTTCGCCATGGTGGATGGTGGATATCTTGGATCGTTGTGACCCTAATTACCCAATTTCAAACTAAAAATGAACAAGCGCATACAAAATTTGTTTTAACGGTATTATGTGCTTTGTTGCATGGTGGATGGATATGACCTAGGTTGTGGATTTGTTTTTGTTGTGGTTTGGTTTACGGCATGCAAGCTCATCAAATTAATGTAATAGTTACTTAATTTTACGACATGCGAGCTGATCATCTTCTCAACATGTGAGATTTTATTTATTTATTTTATATGTTAGGCTAGAATTACAAAATATTTAGATGATAGCCAAGAGCATGGAGAAGAAGACCGGAGAACCAAGAAGCCACAAAGACGATGAAGACTTCCATCCCTAGGCGCGCGGCTATGGTGGAGCACATGAAGATGAGCTTGTCACTTTAGGGGATATAGATATTATCATTGGATTGGTAATATCTTAGTCTAGGGGCCATATCCTTGCCACGTTATTTTTCTTTTTGTGGATATTGATTATTTTATGTCTTGTTATTTATTTTTGTGTGTATGGCGATACTAGCAAAACGTTAACAAGATAATAATAGCAACAAATTCAAGAACAATATCACCTTTCTCAGCATGATCTCTGATGAAATGGTGTCTGATATCAATGTGCTTGGTTCTTGAGTGTTGCACTGGGTTCTTTGTAATTGAAATTGCACTAGTGTTATCACACTTAATAGGTATGCTCCTGAAATCAAATCCAAGGTCTCTTAGCTGTTGAGCAATCCATAACACTTGTGGGCAACATGATCGTGCAGCTATTCAGCTTCAGTTGTTGATAGAGCAACTGAATTCTGTTTCTTGGAATGCCAACTGATCAAGGATGATCCAATGAATTGGCAAGTTCCTGAAGTACTTTTCCTATCAACCTTGTAACGTGCAAAGTCAGCATCTGAAAAACCATGCAAAGAGAAGTTAGAATGTCTTGGATACCTAAGCCCTACGTCTTTGGTACCATTGAGATATCTGAATATTCTCTTCAAAGCAGCCAAGTGTGATTGTTATCAAGTTGAAATCTAGCACACATACACACACTAAATATAATATATGGTCTGCTTGCTGTGAGATAGAGTAATGATCCAATCATGCCTCTATACTCTTTCACATTGACACTCTTACCAGATTCATCCTTGTCTAAGGATAGTCTAGAGCTCATAGGAGTCTTGGCTTCCATGCATTGAGCCATGCTATATTTGTTCAGTAAGTCTCTTGTGTATTTGATTTGATGTAGAAAGATGCCCTTATTCAATTGATGTATTTGAAGTCCTAGGAAGAAGTTCAACTCTCCCATCATGCTCATTTCAAATACACTGCTCATAAGACTTGAGAATTCTCTGCACAATTGATCATTAGTAGCTCCAAACAATACATCATCAACATATATCTGAACTACAAGTAAATCTTTCTCACGAGTCTTTATGAAAAGAGTATTGTCTACTAAATTTCTTTTGAAATTATTTTCAAGCAAAAACTTGTACAGTCTTTCATAACAAGCTCTTGGAGCTAGTTTCAAACCATAAAGAGCTTTGTCAAGTTTGTAAACATGAATTTGAAACTTATCATTTTGAAAACCAGATGGTTGTGCAACATAAACTTCTTCTTGTAAATAGCCATTCAAGAAGGCACATTTTACATCCATTTGAAATAGTTTCATGTTCTTGTGAGATGCAAATGCAAGCAAAATTCTAATTGCTTCTAACCTGGCAACTGGAGCAAAAGTTTCCTCATAATCAGTACCTTCTTCTTGATTGTAACATTGAGCAACTAACCTTGCTTTGTTTCTGATCACATTGCCACTTTCATCCAACTTATTCCTGAATACCCATCTGGTACCAATGACAGACTGGCTTGTAGGTGGAGGAACTAGGTTCCAAACCTTATTACTTTCTAACTCATTGAGTTCACTTTGCATATAAATGATCCAGTCTGCTTCTTGTAAAGCTTCCTTCGTAGTTTTAGGTTCTACAAGAGATATAAAAGCATTAAAAGCACATAAGTTCTTCAACTGTGATCTAGTTTGTGTACCAGTGGTTGGATCTGATATGATATTTCAACTGGATGAGATGAGAGATATTTGAATATCTTTCTTGGAGACCATGGTTCAGGATCTCCATAGATCTTATCTGGTCTTGAAGTAGTGGCTTTGTCACTTGAATCTTTCTGATCATCTTTTTTAAGGCTTTGAGGTTTACTTTCAAGGCCTTGAGCACCATTTTCAAGGTCTTGAAAATGTCTTCTATTTTCTTCTGAGCCCTTCTTGAATCCTAATGAATTCTCAGTCTCTTCCTCTGATTCATGATTATTCATGTTTGCAAAACTTTCACTCAAAGAACCATCATAGCTTTCATAAAAAATAACATGAATGCTCTATTCAACCAGTTTGGTTCTTTTATTGTAAACTCTATAAGATTTTCTATTCAGAGAGTAACCAAGAAATATACCTTCATCACTTCTTTCATCAAACTTACCAAGGTTGTCTTTTCCATTGTTGTGGATAAAACAAGTTCATCCAAAGGGTCTGAAGTATGAAATGTTTGGCTTCCTCCTTTTGAATTGGTCATAGGGGGTCTTCTTCAGAATTGGTCTGATCAAGCACCTGTTCAAAATATAGTTTGTTGTATTCACCGCTTCTGCCCAATAATGATTTGGCAGCTTGTTCTCAAGAAGCATTGTTCTTGACATATCTTCAAGAGTCCTGTTCTTTCTTTCAACAACACCATTCTGTTGAGGGGTTCTTGGAGAAGAAAAGTTGTGAGAAATACCATGCTTATCAGAGAATAAATCAAATTCTAACTGATCAAATTCACTACCATGATCACTCCTGATTGAAGCTGCACGTAGGTTTTTCAAGTTTTGAAGTTCTCTGCAAAGCTTTGAAAATTCAGAGAGTGCTTCCGATTTTTCTTTGAGAAACATAACCCAAGTATATCTAGAAAAATCATCTACAACAACTAGCATATACCTTTTACCTTTTATAGTGGGAGTCCTCATAGGACCACAGAGATCAATATGAAGTAATTCAATGGGTCTAGTTGTACTTACAAACTTCTTTGGCTCGAAGGAGCTTCTGGTCTGTTTGCCTTGTGCACAGGCTTTTCACATTTCATCTTCTTTGAACTTGATGGATGGTAATCCTCTTACCAAGTCTTTGGAAATCAACTTGTTCAAGGTATGCAAACTGATATGACCAAGTTTCATGTGCCAAAGCTTTGAATCCTCTTCCAAGGACTTGAGACACTTCGAACTTTCTAATGAAACTTTGTTTGTCTGAAAAATTTAAACATTATTTGATCTAGAGGCTGTGAGAATGCAATCTCCTGATTTCTCATTTGGCACCACACACTTCTCTTTATCAAAGATAACTTTGTTGCCATTATCACAAAGCTGAGATACACTAAGAAAATTAAATTTCAATTCTTCAACAAGATACACATCAAAAATAGAGTTTTCAGAATTTGTACCAAATTTTCAAATACCAAGAATATTGCATTTGCCTTTGTCACCAAGTTTAATTGAACCTTCTGATTTCTCCTTCAATTCTGAGAATAGAGATCTATTTCCACTCATATGTCTTGAGCAACCACTTTCCATAAACCACTTCTGTTCTTTGATATTGGTGACAACCTGCAAACACCAATCACTGCCTTACCAGCTGTTAGACCAAGTGTGGAATTTGGATTCATATTCAGTATCAACCATGTTAAGTGGCCTAACCCCTTTTGGAACCCAATCTGCTTAACTTTTCCTTTGATTTGAAAAGTAAAAGTGTTCCTCATTATGTGAGGGTCTCTTATTCTAAAAGGACAAGTCATCTTAACATGACCAGTTTTGCAGCAGTAATGACATGTAGGAGAAGTTTTGTTTCCAGCTTTCACAAATCTGGTATTGTTTCTTCTTGGAAAGTTTGGATTGAATCCAATACCAGCTTTGTGAACAGACTGTGAACTTCCTCTAAGAATCAAGTTCAACTTGTGTTCTGATCCATCAAGCTTGACTTTGACTAATTCAGATTATTGAAGTTTCTCAGTAAGAGTGGTCTTTTGTTTATCTAATTTCAATCTGATGTCTTATATTAAAAAGGATGTCACTCATTAAGGAGTTTTCAGTGACTACTTCCTTGACTTGTGTTTTAAAGGCTTTGAAACTTGGTTTTCAAGGCCTTGAAATCACTGTCAGTTTTCTTTTGAGAGATTTCAAGATTCTGATTTAGGCAAACAAGTTGTAAGTTTTCTTTTGCTTGCTCATGAACTTTTTCTTTCAAAAGTCTGATCTCTTTCAGATAATCTTCCTCGTTCAAAAGCATTGTTCTGAGATACTCTGAAAGAGCTTCTTTTGGTTTTGAAATCAGACAATTTACCTCAATGTTCTTTTCTGAACTTTCATCATGCTTAGCCATGAAGCATAGGTTGGCAATTTTCTTCCTCAGATTAAGATTCAATAGAGCTATCTGAATCACTCCATGAAGCTATCATGGCTTTCTTTCTTCTGTCATGATCTTTCTTTTGAAAGCTCTTGCTTTTCTTGTGTGGACAATCTCTTATCAAGTGTCCTGAATCACCACATTCAAAACAGTTCATAACTTTTGATTTATTTTGTGAAGAGGACTTACCTTTGTAGTCCTTGCTGCTGGATGATCTATGCCTTTCTCTGTTGAAATCTTTGTTTCCAAAGTTTTTCTTCATTTTGAGAATCCTTGTCAAGGCTTTGGAAATTAAGGCAATTGGATCTTCATCATCGCCATCCTCAGTTTCAAGGCTTTGTGTTCTCTCATTCTCTTTGGCTTTAAGAGCTAAGTTCTTGACACCATCTGGGAGTTCTCCATCAAGTTCATTCATAGATATCTCATGTTTCAGGAGCTTCCCTTGTAGGTCATCAAGCTGTAGAGTTGAGAGATTCTGAGATTCTTTAATAGATGTGGTCTTTTGTTCCAATTTTGCCTTTGGAAGACTTCTGAGAATCTTCCTCACCTTTTCTTCATTGGAAAAATGTTTTCCCAGTGAATCAAGGTTGCTGACAATATCAGTGAACCTCTTGAACATGTCTCTGATGGATTCATCTGAATTCATCTTAAACATCTCATATTTCCTGAGATAGATGTTTATCTTGGTTTGCTTGACTTGACTGGTGTGCACAAGAGATTCCGGCGGGGAGACCTCCGTGTACACCGTAAGTAGAAGATCAGAGATAGCACAGGAATAGTTGGGTTGTGTGTAGGGAGAGAGTAAGGCAGTAGTAATGTTAGAGAGAGAGACAGAGGTTTGGCAGAGCTTCCGCGTATGGCTAATGTGTCCTCCTTTGTATGGAAAGGTTAACGTCCTATATATAACAGAGAATGTGACCGTTGCAGTGTGGTTAATGCGCCAATCAATGGCGGCTTAATTAGCTTAACCACAACGGCACGTTCGTCCGCGTATATAGGGACCGTTACAGCACGTTATGCGCGAATACCGGAACCGTTATGGGGTTGACCGGGTTTGACCGGATTGACCGGGTTTATGGAGCTCGTGCCATAAATCTCTCAAAATCAGTTACTAAAGGTCGCGCGCGGGCTTGGCTTGCACGCGATAAGACTTACTCTAGCCTCCAAACCACTAAGTCCCTACAAGTCCCGTGCAGTGGTATGCGAGGGCCCTGTCTCGCAGCCCCCACATGGATCAGCGCGAGTGGTGATCCAGTGTGTGTGGAGCACAATATGGTATGCTAGATGGTTGCCACGTGGCCAGGATCTGTCAGCTCAGAAAGTACTATCTACATTAGCCCCCTTTCTGCGTGTGAAGACTCATAGCTGGATAGACTTCCGTGCGCGGAAACCAACATACGCGTCGTCGCCACGCACCAATTCAAATACGAGTAAATTTAGTCCCCATGCGTGCCATTATGACCTAAAACCCCTAGAGTCGTGCCGTCTGGCCTTTAGGTTTTTAGGCGTGACGTCAGCTTGTCCTGTGATTACGCGATTCGACGGTGACGGTTGCGATTCGACTACTGAAAGGACGCAACCCTTCATTCTTTTTGGATAAATACTTTGTACTCTCCATTGTTTCAAAGCATCACTTCTTTCTCTTAAAGTGAATGATACCCGGAAGTCTTAAGGAGCAGATTCAGATAATCAATCACCAGTTCAGACTTGCAAATCGTCTTCTTCAACTGTCTGCATCCAAGCAAGCTTTACAAAAACAAGGTTGGCCTTGTTCAATTTTGATTTAAAATGCTAGTATATGCTTTGAACTGCGTTGGATCTGCAAACCCATTATCTTCTGAAAAACTTTTGAAGAGGCTCACAATCTTTTGAATCCAATTTCGATTTAATCCTTCGATGATAAAGACCTTGAATGTAGGGTTTTTGAAATCTCTGATAATGCAAACAATTCCAACCTCTAATTTCTGAAATTGATACCAGGAACTGTTCATCTTTCTTCCCATAGATCTTGAATCTCCAAATTCAAACTGAAGTGTGGCATATTTCTGCCCCCCCCCCCCCTTTTTCTTGCTTTTCCGCAGGAATGGCAAAGACAAAAGGAACTAGACCCACCAAGGAGGACGAAGAAATACCTGATCTTCCACAAGCTCTATGGCGAAAAGCCCCCTACCTGGGTGGCAAGGACTTCTACCATGCGAGGGTTAAGGCAAAGAAACTGCCTGCTTCTGTCCCTAATGAGGGATTGCTAACATTAACCCCTCCAGTTAACTCGGCCTTGCTTGATTTGATTGGCTCCAAGGACGTGGTTCGATTGGGAATCGAAAATGGGTACTTCCCGTATGCCGCGATTTCCACCCAAGCTTTTTTCCAGAAATTGGACTACATGGATGAGTGGATTGACCATGTGTTGACCAACCATGCTGTGACTCTTAATGAGGCAGGCATATACTTCGCCGTTCGTGCTATGAAGGGTGCTGCAGTGAAGCTGGACCAGTCCATGCTTCTAAACCTTCTTTCCCGCTACTCGCCTGCGACTCACACTTTTCACTTTGCTGAGTTCGAGGCTGCCCCTACGCTCGAGGACGTGCACATGCTGTATGATCTGTCTCCCATGGGTGAGGTGGACCCTTTGAGTCCCTTGAGGACCGATGCGGAGATTGCTTTGTACACGCAGATGGAGGAGTGCTTGTCAGAGGTAAAGAAAATCTCCACCCGGTGGACCACCACAAAAGCCCTTCCTGACTGGCAGTTGGTTGACACGTCTGCGAAGAATACTTGGAATAAATGGGTGCAGTACTTCTTCCGTGATTACACGAACAGCAGCATTACCAAGAAGCTTCTGAATCAAGACCCAGAGGCCAAGAATTATGTGGAGGGTAAAGGCTGTCACTTGACCCTTTGTGCTTTCCTCTGTGCCTGGCTGTCGAGGTACTTAATCTATGGTCACCCACACGATGGGGTCTTCTATCACGTTCTGCCGCTTGCTGTGAAACTGGCCCTTGGCCAGAAATTCGCGCTCGGACCCTTGGTTTTGGGCACGCTGTACTACAGACTGGATCAGCTAGTTGTGGCCATGAAAGAATCGCGTGGCCGCCTCGACATACTGACTTTCGTTAACATTGCCTTCTTGACGATGTGGGTCTTTGAGCGATGGCCTTCCTATGCCCCAACTGCTTCTAAGCCCAGCAAGTGGTGTCCCCCAGGCGCGGTGGAGGAGCGTAACAGCGGCAGAGCTGCAAGGTGGTTCGGCACAAACAATACCAAGTGCGTTTGGAGTCTGATATGCGACAACTGGCGAGAGTTCATAGCCAGGCCCTATGCCATGCGTATTGAAAACGTGCGATGGTTTCCAAAACTGTATCCTTCCAAGGGTGTTGTGTTTTCAGAAGAGCTCCTCTTCGAAGATGGAGAGCATTTCCATGAGCGCTACCGCGAATTCTTTTGCTGGTGCCTGCGAGGTTCCCTTCCTGCTCTCGCTGAGCACATTCGTGAGCTCGCGCCGAGGTATGAGAGGATTACCGTGGATTTTGATCCCACTCGCGTTTCTCCCCAGTTTGGCTTTGATGCAATGGCACCATCAATCTGGCCACAGTCTATTATCAGAGGCTGCTATAAGCGTTTGTTGACAAAGGAGTGCAAAACAGTCTTCATGAGCAACCTTCCCTTTGAGCAACCCGCAGGTAACCGCGAAGGTGCTTGTTCTAAAAACTGGCTCGCGTACTGGAACGCCCAGCAGACAAGATTTGAGACGCAGTCGGCCCCCCAGCCAAGCAGAGCTCCTTTGATAAAAAAAAACTCTTTTCCGTTTCGTCCCAATTGCAGTCTAGACGAGTCTGAATATGGTTGCTACTCATTGTTGGATCATGAGAACCATTTGTGCCCTGCCATCATTCTGGAAGAAAAGATCGTCGCAGTTAGGAAAGGCGACTCGCATGTCATCAGATATAGCGAGACTTTTGCTAAGGTAAGCAACTTCTTTTGCATGCGCTAAGCTTCTTTACTTTCACATATTGACATCTTTATTCTACACTGCTTGCTGTAGTGCCATGTGCGGAGGTTCGCATCTGGCGATCGTTCCAAATCGCTGGTTAACACCATTGTTACCACAAGAAGACAAGGATAGACATTCCTGCTAGCATCGAGGATGGACCCCGAGGTCGAAACCAGGATTCGCGAGGTCATGAATGCTTTTGCCGACTCGCTGATAGACAATGCTCCGGCCTTGTCTCCCCCAAGAGATAATCCGTCTCCTCCAGCGACTGCCGCGCCAAGATAGAAGAGACCCAGGCAAAGGGGAATTACAATTTCTTCCCCTAGAAGCGCTCCAACTTCTCCTCCTGCAAGGTCCCTTTCTGCCAAGGACAAAGGCAAAGGTCGCATGCCCAATAAAAAAGGAGCTCGCAGTAGAGACCTTCATTCCATTCGGCCAGGAGGAAGAAGAGGAGAGGCGGGAGCCAAGAGAAGGAGATGAAGAAGAAGAAAGAGCAAATGTGATACATGGGGAAGAATTAGGAGGTATCTCCATCGTGTTTCCCTTCTCATTATCGCAACTCTTTTGCAACTTGATTATGAACCAGTCGTTCCTTCGCAGATGATGATGATGATGAGACCATCAGTGGCCTTTTGGCCAAAAGGCAGAAGAGGGGTGCTCACTCTGGCATTTCTGACGAACCCATAAGCGAGGACGTTCTCGCCGAGTTCAGGAAGACAGCTGCGGAAGCTGCTGAAAGGAGAAGACAGCGAGAAGAGGAGGAGCTCGAGCGTGTGAGGCAGAGGAGCCTAGAAGAACAGCATGTTGACGACTTAGTGCGTCCAACTGATGAGGAAGACGAGCTTCCCGAAGAGGTGGCTCCTCGGGCTGAGGAGGAGGATGTGGCTCCAGAAGAGGATGCAGCAGCTTTGGAGCAAGCTCAAGCAGATTTTGAAGAAATCGCAGGCGGCAATGAAGGTGAGATTTTTAATCTCGCAGTAACTTATCGAGATGTCATTGTCGATGCATTAAAGCATGGTGTGTCAAAAGCTGACATTCACCGTTGGCTAGTAGGCAAGTGCGGTGAGCCCTCAGGTAATCACTTGAACAATATGCATAAACTGGACTTAGCAACTCAAAACATAATCATGACTGGTTTCTTCGCGCCCCAGGTCACGCTCATCTTAAAGACATGCTTAATGAAGACACATTAATAGGGCAAGGTTCCACGTCCTTAGCGTATGACGAGGACACTGCAATCCCACCTTCGCGTGGAGGTGCTTGCTCTTAGCTTAGCAGAGATGATAAAATATGATACGGTACAAGTTACCTCATACTATCGCAGGCAATGCTGATGAGCCTGCTTCGGAACAAAGTAGTCAACCTTCTGCGTCCTATGTCCCGGTTCCGAGTTCTCATACCGAGAAGCCCGTCGCAGCTGCTGAATATGCAGGAGAGCCATTTGAGGACATCATCGAACTTTCTGACGATGCCGAGGCTGACGCTGTGCTAATGGAGGACGATGTCCCTGCTGGTGCTGAGGAAATAAGAACAAGTGTTGCTGATGCCATCGCATCTGAAAGCGTTCCTCGCCAAGCAACTTCGGCTGCCACTATACCTTCAGTGATGACTGAGCCGGCGGTACCCCTTCCTGCGTGGAGCTTTTGGGGCTCGCAGGTCGGGGCTGCGCTCGCAACTGGTGCGGCTTATACTCTTCCCCCCAACTATGAGGAGTTAGAGCTCGCAGCTGATAGAAGGGCTATGGAACGAGGACAGTCTTCAACAACCCCAGTAATGCACATTCCTTCTCTTCGTGAGATCCTTGAAGGAACTGGTACGTCGTGGTTTGCTGTTTGCATTTCGCATTGTTCATTTGCGAGTTTGATAGTATAACTTGGCTTTAACATTGCCTCAGGTTTGAAGCAAGCCGATGTGGACTGGCTAGTTCGGATGCGCCTCACCTACCCCCAGTCATTTGCGAGGTCTCTGGAGATAGGGCCCTTTGACAGGAGGCTGTTTCTTTCGGAAGCCATCTGTATTTTGGAGCAGCTGTCCGCGGCCACACCTGCGACCATATCTCCTCAGAGTGCTGAACTGCTTTTTGGCATGTGCCAAAATCTTCTCGCCAAATTTCAAGGCAGGCTGGGTTTTAAGTTTCTTGTCAAAAGAGTTACCCTGATTCGCGCAGCCGTAACTTTGAAACGCGGCCACCAAAACCTCGTAGCTGAAAAGAAGAAGGTGGAGCAGCAGAAGCAAAAGGTTGGAGAGGCTATGAAGCTCTATCGTGAGATGAATGCCAAGTGCGAGCAGTTGAAGCAGGAAGTGGAGCAGGTGGAGAATCTGTGCCGTCAGTTCACCCCTCATGACTCCTTGATCAAAGATTTACTTTGATTTTTGAATTTGAAAAGTAGCAAATAAATAGCTGAAACATTAATGTAATGTTGCTAGGGTTTCTCCCCTTTCTTTTTTTTCAAAAACAAAAGAATTGAAGTGCCCGTTTTGCCCTTTCCGGGACTTGCTGGAATATCTCTGTGCATATCAATTTATGACGTCAGCAATTGATATCTTGCCTTGATTTTCGCGCTAATTGCTCATAAGATAAGCACGCTTTCCTTGGGAAGTCCATCCGAATCATGACCATTCGTCATTAATTAGGATACGCAACTGAATCGTCGTAGCCTTTAGTAGGGTAATTGATTGTTACCGCTTTTCAAGGCGTAAGTGATTGATCTTTACCCTCTTTTCAAATTCTGCTGACTCATCTTGGCAACTGAAGAGTCTCCACAAGGTCTATATAAACCCTGCCTTTTCCATTTGGGTTCTTCATCCCAAAAATGTGCTTTGCCGTGAGTCCTTACGACTGCTGGCTTCAACGCTTGTTTTTCGTTGATTCATGGCAACTCCAAGTTTTGAATCTTGAGTTTGCGCTTTGTGCTATAGAAATAGCTTCCAAGATCCGCTTCATGAGGCTTATTGATCTTTATAACCATCATAAAGAAGATGGAGATAATACCTCATGTGTGTTCGAAGAATTTTCTTCGTCTATTATGTTTGCAGGTCATGTTTCCGGCCGCCTCCCGGCGAGGTGCAGCGCCGTAGTGACCTTGCTACCGACTCGTAATGAACGGTGGGATTCTCCTCCAGCATGCCCGGAGGAGAACTTACTGCCCCCACGTTCGTGAGCTCAGGGTGGCGAGCCGTTGTGCTCGTTCCTGCGGACAAGGACCCCCTATCATTCGGAGTTTCTGCTTGCATGTTGTACGCCGGAACCGGTGGTTCCCCAGGCGCATCTCATGGGGTGTTGACCAGATAAGGGCCTTGTCAAATACTGGGATCTTGAACGTATAGCCTCTTGTGGCGCTTGTAGGACGTTCATTTTATAGCAAGACCCTACTTGCGACAGACCTTTGCCCGCAGATCTGTGTATCGCATAGTCGGTGTTAGGACCGTTAGGTTCATCCTTTTTCAGTTAGGATTCCCCCGATGTGTAACTTCTTGCTTGTAAGTCACTTATTTCTTATGCATTATAAGCCATGTTGGCTGCGTAGTTAGATTTGAGCTTTTTCGCTTGTAAGCTGCTATCTAGACAGATAAATTGTAAGTCTTTTGACTCATAATGATAAATTGTTTTGTACGATTTGCTTTGTGGCAGATTTGTACTTGCTATATACACACTTTGTACTTGCTTTATGCCGTATAAATTTGCAGATATGTTCTTAGATCGTTCGAGATCGTGTTCGCGCAGCTTTGCTATCTTGGCAGATTGGCTTGTGATTTGCTCCAGATTAAAGTGCAGGTGCTATCTCATCAGATAGACCTTTGTAGATCACTTAAGATCATTTTGTATGATGTTGCTATCACAATAGATAGACTTAATAACGAATTTTAAATCGCATTTGTATAGCGCTGCTATCGTGGCAGATAGGCTTAAAAGATCATTCAAGATCATGTTCGCATGTGCTGCTATCGTGGCAGATAGGCTTAGAAGATCAATTAAGATCGTATTCGCATAGGCTGCTATCGTGACAGATAGGCTTAGGAGATCACTTACGATCACATTTTCATAGGCTGCTATCGTGACAGATAGGCTTAGAAGATCAATTAAGATCACATTCGCATAGGCTGCTATCGTGGCAGATAGGCTTAGAAGATCACTTAAGATCGCATTTTCACAGGTTGCTATCGTGACAGATAGGCTTAGAAGATCACTAAAGATCGCATTCGCATAGGCTGCTATTGTGGCAGATAGGCTTAGAAGATCACTTAAGATCGCATTTGCACAGGTTGCTATCGTGACAGATAGGCTTAGAAGATCACTAAAGATCGCATTCGCATAGGCTGCTATCGTGGCAGATAGGCTTAGAAGATCACTTAAGATCGCATTCGAATAAGTTGCTATCGCGTCGGATAGCCTATTGCTAACAGTAATAATAAACTAAATGAAGCAATATAAACAGTCAAAAGTATGAAGTTCTTCTCATTTGGGAGAAGCCTTTTATTATAGTACTCTCATATGGGAGAGATAAGATTATAACTCTCTTGTATGGGAGAGAAGATTGCGCGAATCATATCTATACAGGGTATAAGGCAACGTTGTAATAAAACGCATAAAATGATAGAATTCAAGGATAGTACTTCTTAATCCAGCGCATGTTGACTGAGCTTGGGGTTGAGGTCATTCCGTGCAACCTCCGTATGCTGCAGTAGCCACTGTCAAAGACTTCTGTGACTTCAAAAGGTCCTTCCCAATTGGCTGCGAATTTTGGGTGAGCCGCCTCTCGCATGCAATGGTCAGATGCGCGCAGGACCAAATCTCCAACTGCGAAATCTCTCCGCTGGACTGTTTTATTGTACGCACGAGCAATCCTTTCTTGATACCGCTTGTTGGTCCTTTTAGCTTGATCTCGCTTTTCCTCTAGCAAGACTAAGTCATGATCGCGTTGATTGTCGTACAATGCGTGGAAGGCCAATCTCGCCGAATTAACTTTCACCTCCGCAGGTACCACAGCCTCAGCCCCGTAGCATAGGAGGAATGGTGAGACACCTGTGGGAGTCCTTGGAGAAGTCCGGTAAGCCCACAGGGCTATGCTTAGAGAATCAGCCCACTTCTTGTGGTCATCTGCGACCATCTTGCTCAAGATCATCAACAGCGTTTTATTGGTCGCCTCGGCTTGCCCGTTCCCCTTCGGGTAGTAGGGGGTGGAACATATTTGCCTGATGTTGTATTCTGCCAGCTGCATATGATGTTTTCTTGGATGAAATGGACCACAGCTAGCGCATTTTCCGTCTTCAGTGGTATCGCCTCCACCCATTTGGTGAACAACTCAGTCGCGGTGAGAATAAAATGATTCCCATGCGAAGTTGGTCGGATGGGACCAATGAAGTCCAGCGCCCATGTGTGAAATGGCCATGGCGTTCCCAATGCATGTAGATCTACGGCAGGAGCGTGAACTAGGTTACCCTTAAAATGACACTCCTGGCAGCGTCGTACCTTAGTGCGGCAATCAGCCTCCATCGTGGGCCAGAAATATCCAATTGAGAGGAGTTGCCTGCACAATTTTGCACCCCCCTGGTGTTCCACCTGATGAGAAAGGTCCATGACTTCTTGTGCTTCCCTGCTATCTAGACATCGCAGTAAGTTGCCCTCATGGCCTCTTCGCCAAAGCAGGTTTTCTTGTACCACGTATCGGGATGCTTTCCTCCTCAATTTCTCAGCTTCTTTTCTCGATTCGGGTACAGTAACCTGGGTGAGAAAATCAAAGAGTGGTTTCCTCCAATCCGCATCATCATCGGTTAGAGCGATGAGTAAAGAATCTTTGATTAGTGCGCAACTCTCGCACTTTCCCTGTATTAATGCTGCGGCTGTTGACATGTCTGGCCAGTGGATGCCATATCTCTGAGCCTTCCGATAGATTGACACTTCGCTTTCTCCGCAAGCATGTTGGTGAATCTTCTCTAACAGCAGCTGTCCCTCTTGCTCGGAGACGCATCGCATAAGTATTCCGCCAGGGCCCTTGTAGTAAAGGGTGTTGTCATGTATGCAATACCCCTTTGTGAGTGCCCAGCTCTCGCTGCTTGTGCCTTCTGCGATGGCTCGTAAGATTGCCTTTCTCCAGTCCGCATAGTCCATGCGTTCATCGGTGCACGCGTCTTCTGTTAACGCCGACGATGTTCGCACTTCGATCGAGATTCTTGCGGGACATTTGTCTGTACTAACTTTGGATCCCAAAGTGGCCAAAGCGTCTGCATGCCTGTTATCTGCTCGGGGCTTGTGCTCGTACCTAACGTCGCAGAATTGCTGCACCAGCTTTTGTACCAAAGTCCGGTAGGGCAGAAGATTTATCTCTTTCAAACCGTACTCGCCCGAGGCTTGCTTGACAATTAGCTTGGAGTCCCCCATGACCGTCAGGTTGCTTACTTCCAAAGCCTTCGCTGCACGAAGTCCCGCTATGAGGGCTTCATATTCTGCCTCGTTGTTGGTGACTGCGAAGTCAAGCTTTGCGGACATCTGTATGACCTCCCCATCTGGCTTGGTCAAGACTATCTCAATGCCTCCACATTTCCTTGTTGACGAACCGTCGAAATGGAGCGTCCAATAGGGTACATCGACTGCATATATTTCAGGTCCCTCGAATTCTTCTTCAATCACGGGCTCGTGACTGTTATCGGGGAACTGTTCCAACAAATCCGCCACCGCCTGCGACTTGATTGCTCGCGGTCGCACGCATGTAATATCTTATTGAGAGATGGTCATATACCATTTCGCCAATCTTCCCCCTGGAGTGGTGTGAGTCAGAAGATATCGTATGGGATCACTTTTTGTGACCACCACCACTTTGTGCGACGCAAAGTAGTGTCTCAACTTCTCTATTACGAAGAATAGGGCAAGGCAATGACGCTCAATGTCCGTGTACCTTGATTCAGCGGGCTGCACGATGCGAGAGATGTAGTAGATGGGTCTTTCCTGGCCCTCGTATTCCTGAGCCAAGAGTGCTCCTATGGACTTCCTCGTTGACGTCAGATACAGCAGAAGTGGTGATCCCAAATGAGGTGCGATCATTATTTTGGAAGACGTTAGCAGATCCTTTAGTTTCCCGAATGCAGCTTCGTGCTCCAGAGTCGAGCTGTATACGGCATCTTTCTTGAGAAGGGCACTAAAACAGCAGGTGATTTCGGCAATCGCCGGGATGAATCTCCGCAGATATGATAGCTTTCCCAAAAATGTCTTCAAGGCACTTTGGTTATGGGGCGGCGTCATGCCAGTGATGGCTGATACTTTCGCAGGATCGGGCTCGATTCCTTGGCGATGCACTACGCATCCCAAGAACTTCCCTGATGTTACCCCGAATGCGCACTTCATGGGATTCATCTTCAGTTGAAAGCGTCTGCACCTATTGAACACTTTCCGTAAATCCGCCAAGTGATCTGCCTCCTGCTTGGATTTGACCACCAGGTCGTCCACATAAAATTCCACTTCCTTGTGCATCATATCGTGGAATAGGGCCATCATAGCCCGCTGATAGGTTGCACCCGCGTTTTTGAGACCGAACGGCATCACCGTGTAGTTGAATACCCCCACTGGAGTGATAAATGCAGTTTTCCGCGCATCTTCAGGATCCATCTTGATCTGGTTGTACCCGCTAAAGCCGTCCATGAAACTGAACATGCGATGACCCGATGTTGAATCAATAAGTAGATCAATGTTGGGGAGCGGAAAATCGTCCTTTGGGCAGAAACGATTGAGATCCCGGAAATCCACGCAGATGCGAAGCTGTCCGTTCTTCTTTACCACTGGCACAATGTTGGCCAGCCACGTGGGATGATGATTCGGCTCTATGAACTTGGCGTCCAGGAGTTTGACAATCTCCTGTTTGATCTTCACGTTAAGCTCCGGTCTGAAGCTTCTTGTGCTCTGCTTTACCGGCTTAGACCCCGGAATGATGTATAAACGGTGCATAGTGATACTTGTGTCCAGACCGGGCATCTCATCATACTCCCATGCGAACACATCCTTGTATTCAGTTAGGAGCTGTAGCAGTCCTTTCTCCTCTTCGCTTGTGAGGTCCGCACTTAGAAAGACTGGCCTTCTCTTTTCTTCATTCGGGCTTAGGAACACCTCCTTTAGCTATTGCTTCTGTGGTCTGGGTTTGTCTTCCATGCATTCGGGTGCTTCCTTGAGCTTCTCATCTGGAGTGCTCTGCATTGGTTTTTCCGTTACCGCAACCTGCTCAATTTGGTTGATTTGCTCAGGGATATCCCCATGCCCGCGTGAGGACATCCCCGCGCACCTTCATATGCGATATCACTTCTTCCCATTGGCGTAGAAACTCTCTATCTCCTTGCCTTCGGGGTCATGCTTTGCTATTCTCTTCAGAGTATACACGTTCTTTCGCTGGTAAGCAATCCGCGGCGCCTCTTCCCATGTGGGCGGCTTTTCCTTGGCATCCTCCCTTGTCACCATCACTCCCGCAGGTGACTGATCCTTGATATCTTCCCATAGGGGTAAAGGAGTAGGGTTGAATGGTCCTGGTGTTTGCTCGTCCACCATCTCGGTGAACCACACCGCCTCGCTGAGATGTGCTTCATCCATATTGAATGGATTCGTTGAAGCCGGTATCTCGACTATTCTGTCGTTCCAGATAGCTTTCATGACTTGGTGAGCTGTTGAAGGGACCGCGTCAAAACGATGAATCCAGGCTCGACCTATGATCATGTGATACGTTGTGTTCGCATCTATGACATAGAACTTCGCTGAGCACTTGATTTTGCCGATCTGGACGCCCAGGCGAATCCATCCTATCGTCATTCTGGAGTCGCTTCCAAATCCCATCAGCGGAGATGGACGCCTGACAATCCTGTACTCGGGGATCCCTGCTAGCTTCAGTGTGTGGAGCGAAACGACGTTAACCGCTGCTCCTCCGTCGACGAACGCTCTTTTGAACTCGACGCCATTGATGATGGCCGTCACATACAGAGGCCTCTGGTGGCTCGCATCTGTCTTTTTGTCACTGAAGGAAAAGGTCATAATCTTTTCTGTAGGGCGAGACGCCCTGACGACTTTCCCATTGGAGACTACAAGTTCTTCCTCGTAGTCCTCTGCTATCCTCAAGATTGCTTTCGTCATTTCTGTCCGGCATTTCTCTGAGAAGTTCATCTCGTCGAAGAATCTGCTGAAGCCGTGCGACCCCTTCATCCGGTCGGCACGTTCGTCCTCCGTGTCTACGCTGTAGTCCTCATCATCATGGACTTCGGCAATGATGGGTAGACCATCCTCTGCGACTTCTTCCAGATCCACAATCGAGATCATGGCGACCTCTTTACCTTTCGAGTCTTGCTCCGCATGGGCAGGAAGTGGATTGTTGCGCACATCCTTCCTGTGATCGCTGACGATCAGCTCGCCATTTTTCATCTTTTGGCTGAATAAAATCCTGAGCTTCTTACAGTCCGCTGTGGGATGCATGACCTTGCCGTGGTACTCACACCACTTCGGGTCCCTCACCATCTCCTTGGAGGGTGCCTTCTCGAGCGGCGGTAGGACACCGTCCTTGCGCCACTTCCTGCAGAGGTCGCTTCTTCCACCGAACATGGCAGAGGTGGTGCGTCGAAGTTCATAATCTTCGCCTGCTTCTGGGGTGAAACTGTATTGACCTCAGCTTCGCGTCCCCTCTTGTAACTGAATCCCGATCTTGTAGGTAGTACCGCTCGAGGATCGCTCCGGAGCGTTTTTCTTTTTCTGCCTTTCCACTATAGGCTCGATGTTCTTCGTGCATTCGATTAGTTTTGAAAACGTGGGCGTTTGCAGGTTGATGAGCATACCTTTGTATTCATCTCGCATGCACTGCAGGCATATCTCTACGAGCCGACTTTCGAGCATCGGATCTTTGCATTCCAAGGACTTCGCCCTGAACTTCTTCATGAAAGTTATCCCGTCCTCCTCGCGCTTCTGATACATCCGCGAGAGGTGGATCATTGTCACCTTTTCTTCCATCTGGAAGAACTTGGTGTAGAACTTTTGGACCATGTCATCCCAGGTCTTCACAGATCCGGCCTCCAACGTTCTGTACCACTTGTACGCTACGTTCCCCAAGGATTTTGGGAATTCTCGCATCAGCAGTTTGGGATCGGCTCCATATGGTCCCATGACATCGATGAAACGCATGACATGTTCATGAGCGTTTCCGTTGACATCTTCGAACTTGTCCCATTTAGGAGCCTTGTACCCCACCGGGTTAGGCATGAGATAGATCTCTCGCGGGATAGGTGGATCGTTGTCTAGCTTCGGGATGATGGTATTCGCGAATGATTGGTGAGCCAGAATAGTGTCCATGCGATTCTGCAGGGACGTTATACATTCTGGAATGTTTCCCTCGGTAACAGGAGGAGGGGTTGCCGCAGGCGGAGGCGACACGTATGCCGCCGGAGGATTGGGGACATATTGGCCGTTTGCATTGCCCCCGATTGCCGTTGGAGGAGGCAAGGGATACTGCGAAGCCGGGTTAGGTACCAGAGTCGGAGGCTGGGGAGTATGAGCAGTGAGAGGCAACATTTGAACTGTTGACCCTTGAATTGAAGGTAGCTGCGTAGTCGTCGGTGGAGTCTGCAGATTAGGGTTGGGAGGTGTGGTTGACACTCCCAGTCCTGGAGCGGTAGGGGCTCCCCCTCCCGGAGAAACAGCGGTGGCTGGTGAAGGGTTTGGCGCAAGAGTGCCCAGGACGGCCATGATCCGTTCTAGCTGCGCAGATTGAGCTTTGAGAGCCTTTCCCTGACTTTGGATGGTAGCATCCAAGGTCTCTAGCGTCGGGGCGTCACCGGTGGCCGTAGGAGTGCGGCGGGCCTCCTCTCCTGAGGCGGCTTCGGTGGAAGGCGATCTGTTACTAACATCATCCTCCTGAGACATGGTTACTTTTGCCGGTAAGTTCACGTCGGGTTCACCAAAATGTGCACAAGAGATTCCGGCGGGGAGACCTCCGTGTACACCGTAAGTAGAAGATCAGAGATAGCACAGGAATAGTTGGGTTGTGTGTAGGGAGAGAGTAAGGCAGTAGTAATGTCAGAGAGAGAGACAGAGGTTTGGCAGAGCTTCCGCGTATGGCTAATGTGTCCTCCTTTGTATGGAAAGGTTAACGTCCTATATATAACAGAGAATGTGACCGTTGCAGTGTGGTTAATGCGCCCATCAATGGCGGCTTAATTAGCTTAACCACAACGGCACGTTCGTCCGCGTATATAGGGACCGTTACAGCACGTTATGCGCGAATACCGGAACCGTTATGGGGTTGACCGGGTTTGACCGGATTGACCGGGTTTATGTAGCTCGTGCCATAAATCTCTCAAAAGCAGTTACTAAAGGTCGCGCGCGGGCTTGGCTCGCACGCGACAAAACTTACTCTAGCCTCCAAACCACTAAGTCCCTACAAGTCCCGTGCAGTGGTATGCGAGGGCCCTGTCTCGCAGCCCCCACATGGATCAGCGCGACTGGTGATCCAGTGTGTGTGGAGCACAATATGGTGTGCTAGATGGTTGACACGTGGCAAGGATCAGTCAGCTCAGAAAGCACTATCTACAGAAACAATCCTGCAAATATTGGAAACAAAATTTCCTCCAATATCAAGGTCAAACAGATGATATTCTATGATCAAAACATGTTAGAATAATTTGTCTTTCATCATCTAATAACAGTAAATAAAACGTATGAAAGATAGAAAGGGAATCAACTCAGAGAGTTTGCAGAAAACTCCCTCTGAGAGTGTGCACACAGGTTAAGCAATTTCAAGGCTTTGAATCCAGTTTCAAGGCCTTGAAAATAGCGTAACTATTTTCAAGCCTCTGAGACTGATTCAAGGCTTTGAAAGCTGATTCAAGGCCTTGAAATAGCTGAGCTATTCCAAGCCTTGCACAACCTGATCTTACAGGCCTCATGTACTCCGAATGATCGGGTACATTGAGAACCTCATGAGACTAGGATTCCCACTCGGCCAAGATTTGGATACTGATCTTGTCTTGCAATTGTTGTCTGACATTTATAACCAGCTCATCACGAACTATAACATGAACGAGATCAGTAAGACTCTGCCAGACTTGCTGAACATGCTAAAGACAGCTATACATAGCATCAACAAAGGAAAGGGAAAGGCCATATGATGGTGAATAAAAGTAAGGGCAAAGGAGTTGCCTCTACTTCCAAAGGAAAGCGCAATAAAGTTGCAAAGTCCAATGAATCCCTAAAGCCTAGGGGGGGCGTGGCTAAAGGTGATTGTCACTATTGTGGCCATCCGGGTCACTGGAGGAGGAATTGCCCCAAATATCTGGAGGATAAGAAGCTTTGAATTGTGATTCCACCACCACCAGGTATTTTTGTTATAGATTTCATTCTATAATATTTATTCATCTTGGGTATTGGATACTGGATGTGGATCTCACATTTGTCGAAATATGAAGGATTTGAAAAGAAGTAGAAGATTGGCTAAAGTGGAGATAGAACTGTGCGTTAAGAATGGAGCAAGAGTTGATGCATTAGTTATAGGCTTTTATGAACTATCTTTGCCTTCTGAACTTATTTTAGAATTAGACAACTGCTATTATGTTCCCGCTATGAGCAGAAACATTATTTCCATTTCTTGTTTGGACGAGAAGGGTTTTTTATTTCAATAAAGGAAAAGTGTTGCTCCATTTATTTTGATAGTATGCACTATTGTAGTGCGCATTTTTCTAATGGATTGTATATCATTGGTCTAAATGATTCTAGCTATAACATAAATACTAAAAGGATTAAAACTAATGATTTAAATCCTACATATCTATGGCACTCTCGTTTAGGCCATATAAATGAGAAACAAATTTCTAGACTCCACAAGGATGGACTACTAGACTCAATTGATTTGGAATCATATGAGACATGCGAGTCTTGCTTATTAGGAAAAAAGACAAAGTCCCCTTTCAATAAGAAAGGTGAGAGGACTAGTGAGTTACTAGCACTCATACATATCGATGTATGTGGGCCTTTTCCCACGCCTGCCAGAGGTGGTTACACCTACTTCATTACATTTACTAATGATTTCAGTAGATATGGATTTGTATACCTTATGAAGGCCAAATCCGAATCTTTTGAGTTCTTCAAAGAATTCAAGAATTAATTATAGAAGCAACTTGGCAAAAGCATTAAGGCTTTGCAATCGGATCGTGGAGGAGAGTACTTGATCCAACAGTTTGAAGAATATCTTAGAGAGTGTGGGATAGTATCCCATCTCACTCCACCCGGAACGCCACAATGGAATGGCGTGTCCGAGAGGAGTAATCGCACACTATTAGATATGGTGCGATCTATGATGTCTCAAACGGATCTTCCGATATCATTTTGGAACATGCTCTAATGACGACAGCTTTTACCATTAACCGTGTTCCATCCAAATTGGTCATGAATACACCATATGAGATATGGACTGGGAAGCGTCCCATAGTGTGGTTTATGAAGATTTGGGGAGGCGATGTCTATGTAAAGTGTTTACAAACTGACAAGCTCGGACCAAAAGCAAATAAGTGTAAGTTTTTGGGATTTCCTAAGGAAACGAAAGGATATTATTTCTACAATCCAGCCGAGAACAAAGTCTTTGTAGCTCGGACTGGCGTGTTTCTAGAAAGAGAGTTTGTATCTAGAGAAGCAAGTGGGAGGACTGTAGAACTTAAAGAAATTCAATAACCACAAACCACTGAACCGATAATGGAACATGACCAGGAACGACAATTGTTGTGAAAGAATCTGTTCAGGTGACACAGGAACTCCGTAGGTCAGGAAGGGTACGTCATGAGCCAGAGAGGTACGGAATTCTCGTGACTGAGCCCGATGACATACCACTCATGGATGATGAGCATGAAACCTACGGGGAGGCCGTGAAAGGCCCAGACTTTAAGAAGTGGCTAGAAGCCATGAGATACAAAATGGATTCCATATATACCAACAAAGTTTGGACTTTGGTGGAACCACCTGAATGGGCTCGACCCATAGGGTGCAAGTGGGTATTCAAGAAGAAGACCAACATGGATGGCAAGGTAGTTGCCTACAAGGGGCGATTGGTGGCTAAAGGGTATAGACAGATTCTTGGTATTGACTATTGATGAAACCTTTTCGCCAGTCGCCATGACTAAATCCATTCGAATCCTACTTGCTATTGCAGCCTACTATGACTATGAGATTTGGCAATTGGATGTCAAAACAGCGTTCCTTTACGGGAACCTCCTCGAGGATGTGTATATGGAACAACCGGAGGGTTTTGAGGATCCATAGAATGCCAATAAAGTTTGTAAGCTGTAAATATCCATTTATGGATTAAATCAAACTTCTAGGAGTTGGAATCGATGTTTTGATGACGCGGTCAAAGATTTTGGCTTCATCAAGAACAAAGATGAGCCCTGTGTTTACAAGAAGCTTAGTGGGAGCTCTGTAGTATTTCTGGTCTTGTATGTCGATGACATACTACTCATTGGAAACGATATTCCTACTTTGCAATCTGTTAAAGATTGGCTAGGAAAGTGTTTTGCAATGAAGGACTTAGGAGATTCAGCTTATATACTTGGTATCAAGATCTATTGGGATAGATCTAGAAAGCTTCTCGGCCTAATTCAAATTACATATATAAACAAGGTGTTGAAAAGGTTCAACATGCAAGATTCCAAGAAGGGATTCTTGCCCATGTCACATGAAATCACTCTCTCTAAGACTGACTGTCCTTCCCAATGAGATTGAGAAGGACCGCATGAGTAGGATACCCTATGCATCATCATAGGATCCATCATGTACGCCATGTTGTGTACTAGACCAGAGGTATCATATGCATTGAGTATAGTAAGAAGATATCAGTCCAATCCGGGTGAGATTCACTGGATTGCTGTCAAGAACATCCTAAAGTACTTGAGAAGAACTACGGATGCGTTCTTGATATATGGAGGTAGGGAAGAGCTAAGTGTAATTGGTTACACCGATGCAAACTTCCAAATCGACAAAGATGACTACAGATCGCAGTCGGGATACGTGTTTTGCCTGAATGGAGGAGTTGTGAGCTAGAAGAGTTCCAAGCAAGGGACAGTTGCTGATTCTACAACTGAAGCTGAGTACATTGATGCTGCGGAAGCAACAAAAGAGACAGTTTGGATAAATAAGTTTATCACTGAGCTCGGTGTGGTCCCTAGCATTATGGATCCCATAGAGTTGTAATGGGAATTCCATAGAGTTGTAATGTGAATTCCAAGATCACACCAGAAATCGAAGCATGTACTTAGTAAATTCCATCTTATTCGTGATACGAGCGATCGAGAAGATGTGAAGATGTGCAAGATTCCAACGGATGACAATCTTTCAGATCCGCTCACAAAGCCACTTGCGCAGCGAAAGCATGAAGGGCATGCTAGATCTATAGGCATATGAGATGCACCAGATTGGCTCTAGTGAAAGTTGGAATAGGTGCCCTATAGGAAATCTATATTTAGTATGAACGATGTTTTCGGCCAGAATATTCATTTATTAATTATTGTGATATTTAATATAATGAAGTCCTTAGATACAATGTGTTGTTTATCTTAAATATCCCTAGTCCATTATATTGGTTAATAGGACGATCAAATATAGACTAGTATGTGTGTAGATTAATATGGAAATATTAAGTCTAACACATGGGTATGCATTAGGAGTAATGGCATACCGGATTAACCCACGACGAGAAGTATACATTAGATTATGTCAAAGTCACAATCGCTTCTCGTAGTGCCAATAATATTGTAATCCTTGGACTTGAAGTTACTAGATACTCTAGTTGTGGAATATCATGATTTGATGTTATCCAACGTTTCGCCTTAACAGGGCAACTATAAAGATAGCTATCGGGCATGATAGGAAGCAAGCTTAGATATCGTAGTGATGTATAGAGGCATTGTCCCTCCCACATAATGGGAGCAAATATCCATGGCCACTTGAGGGATGGTGCTTATTGAATTTTTGGCCAGACCAAGATAAATCAATATGGAGATGTTGATGTTATCTTCTTGCATAAGTATATTTCCGGGATCGAGAAACTATGGATTGTATATAGGAGTGTAACTATTATGTCTCGTGTCCAATCCAGATATAGAGACAAAGGGATATCGCAATATGTGATATTGAGCACAAGGTTTGTCGGGATCACTGACTTATTTCTATTAGTTGGGTGGCATGGATGTGTTCCTAGAAACTGCTCCATGTTAGTAATAAGTTACTACCAACTAAGTGGAAACATATGGGGTCACATACCGGATGGATTAAATTGGATATAGGTATTAATTAGTAGGGACCAATTAATAGAAGGATCATAACGCAACCACAAGCAAACTTAGTGGGACTAATTTGCAAGTGGGCTAATCCATGTAAAGACATGATTAGTTTTGGGGGCTTTATGTAGTTAATAAAGAGTTATTACTATATAAAGAATCTCTAGCTTGTTAATTCTCTACACAAGTCATTATTTGAGAGAACTTAACAAAGCAAGAGAGAGAGAGAACAAGTTGGGAAGGTCGAACCTCCCCAACCCGGCGGTCCCCTTTGCCGTGGGCCACCACAAGGCACGGGCGAGGGCCTTGTTTTGCGTGATCTTCTTCCTCCTTCTTCCTTTGATAGCACATCACAATGAGAAGGATTCCAATCAAGATCCAAGGTGTGGATATTCATAGAGACGAAGACACTATTCTTCGTGTGATCTCCCAAAGCAAAAGGTATACATATTCTATGCTCTCATCATGTTACGATTGTCTCTTCCTGTGATCCTTGGTGAGCTTTGAGTATGAATTTTTGTTATTCCGCTGCGTTACCTACGTCAAAACCCAACAAAAACATCATTTTTCGACTCTTATCCGATTCCTTTCCCGCACCTTTGGTTCCTTAAGGATCTCCTCGACCTCGAGACTCCTTTTATGCTATAAAACATTCCCAAATTTCAAGGAACCCTTCATTCATCAATTTAGCTCCTCGAAATGCGTGTTTGACATTTTCAGATGCTTTTGGCCGCGTTTTATCTCTTTGAGCATCCTTTTTGACACAACTTTTTCTCCGAACTCTGAAAAATGTGATCTTTACACCTTTGAATTCCTTTTGCGACGTAGACTTCATCCATGAAGAGAAATTCCCGCTTCCGGGTTATTTTATCGTTTTTCAAAATTATTACCCAAT
The DNA here is from genome assembly GCA_023055425.1 of Linanthus parryae. Taxonomy (NCBI): domain Eukaryota; kingdom Viridiplantae; phylum Streptophyta; class Magnoliopsida; order Ericales; family Polemoniaceae; genus Linanthus; species Linanthus parryae. Next base: position 59,624,426 of record JALGPY010000003.1, read on the forward strand.
TCTGACGAAAAAATCCAAAACGCACCATATTCGTCTTTTCTTCTATTCCGAAAATCGTTTCTTCTCTCCACCTGATTCCGGCATGCGTAATTCCTGTAAAAAAACAAGACGAACACTGCCGCGAAGATCAAATGTGATAAATTATCAAAATCACACTCAAAACCATTAAGAAACGCCTGAATTGTACGTTTAAGCTCTTAAACATCCAAAAGTGAATTTTATTCATATTTTAGCTCAAATCTTTTCACTTTTCACCGAAACGCACACAAATAACAATATAAATTGTATGTAAGATCAATCTTATTAAGGAGTTATCAAATAAACCCACACTTACCATTTGCGCGTCTTGAGCGAAGTCTCATCTACTGCATTTAAATGTCTACTAGCCGACACAACTCAAACGACTTTAGCACGACTCACGACACGACTAATGCAGCAATATGATGCAATGCAAATCTAGACTCGATCTTAGAACAAATATCACAAATTTCATTCTTTTTGTGAGATAAGGCAATTTTAACGACAAAGACCAATGCTCATGGATGATGAAAAAGTTAGACAAGAGGTGTGAAGCACAACTAAATTCGACAACAAGTAATTCCCCATAGTTAGTATAGAAAGATTAACTTTACTATAAACAACAACTTACCTCTTCATGTGTGCTGATAAAAATAAGATGCTAACCATGGCTAAGCCACATTCACAGTGCGAGCTCCTATTCCGCTACTAGTCAAATATGATGAGGCTTAGGGACAAACATGATATAACTTGTATGAAGCAAAAAATCATAAAGCGTCACATAAACTCACCAAACCCCATATCTCACACACCCTCACTTTGATGATAGGAATCCACAGCCAGAATCTCACCGACTCCGTCTTTCAATCCCCTCAAACCCCGGTACCATGTCAATCCCGTGGCCATCAAAGCGAATGACATGCAAAACTCATCTTTGTCTTCAAACTGGAACTAGGAACTTTCACCACTCTTTTTTCAATAAGCATACTTTATTTCTTATTCTCTCCTTTTTTTTATCTGTTTATTATTTTTCTTCTTTTTTAATTTTTTTTTCACTTTTTCTATATATATATTTCTTTTTCTCTCAATCAAGTATCAATAATAATATACAAGTGATGCTCCTTTAAGAATCAAGCAATGCCAACACAACCGCAAACAAGTAAAAGCATATATGGGGGTGGAGTCATCAAATCCACAATCTCTATGTCTGTAGTCAAATGTCGACACCCCCACAATAGAATGTAGTCACGTCCCCCTCTCAAGTAGTTAAATAAGATATGTCACGTGCCTAATCCAACTGAACCTCGTACACCAAGATGATAAAAATCCGGTACCTAGCGTGTTCAACCAATTTAATACAACCGCCCCATTTCGTGCGGATAAAACGTCACGCACTCAGGCTCTCCACTAATGTTCCCATGTTGTAATGACATGGAACACCGCCACACCGTAGTGTGCAAGCCAACTAACTCATTCTAGAATCCCCTCAAAGATATGAAATGAATCATATGGAATCTACAGAACTCACAAAAATATGTAATGAAGTACTACCTCAACGAACCCCCTCAACTACTGCTCCTTCTTGACTCTCTAGAAAGGTAGTTCTAACGATATATGATGAAGGCCAAGAATCGTCTCCCTAGGTCAAGGAGGCTAACAATGAATCAAATGATCAATTAGGATTTACTAGTGGTCCTACAAGGTAAGATCTAAAAGCAGTGAGTGCTCAAATACACATCCTCGCACACACCAAGCTCATTTATTTTAAGAAAAAAAATAACACGCACTTTAGCTTTTAAAATTCAGTTTAGTTTGAAAATAGGTATGCATTCCCGTAATGATATTCTCTCTATACTTACTAGGGGGAACTAAAAATGTCACTCTCGGTCAAAATTCACGCCCTATGCCTAAAGTGTTCACATCTCACTAAATCAACCAAGTCTATGCATCTCTCATTTGCCTTTTATCAAATTTTCAACTTTCTCATATATTTTTTTTCATAATCTCCTAACTCTATATGCAAGGCTTTGGCTCGAAAAAATTTGACTCTACACAATTTACGTTGTTGGTGGGTAACTCAATTATGTAAAATGCAAACCACATATAAATATATCCTACATAATAGGATAATATAAGTAAAAACGTAACACAAACCACTGACTCTACACACAATACAATCTAAACACATCCTACATGTAACTGGTTATGCAAGACAAATATTAGCTAGTAGACAGTTAAACCAACCCTCACACTGAATGCTTCGTTGTCCTCAACAAATTTAGAGATCATGCTTAGGACTCATCAATTCAATGAAAAATGCCAGTAGATGAGATGGAGCATGACATATAAAACAAATTGAACACAATTCTAGAAAAAGGGAAGAAATACTCACAACCTCCTCAAGGGAGGGGACGAAATCCGTGCAAAGCAGTCCCCAAGCACTAGTGATGCGCCACAATGCCTCTCTAAAGTCAGTGTGTACTCGCACACCGGGGTTGACTGCCCTCCTTCGCTACAATCTGCATCTGGAGAATTCCCCATCTCACAAATGCAAGTCCCTGTAAAGGTCACATGTGCCATGGAACACCGGGGTAGACTCTCCCATAATATGTTCAAGTATGTCACTTGGAAAGATCATTAATCCCTCTCTCTCTCTCTCATCTCTCCACATAAATAACTAAAAACACAAAACATAACTGTATTAAAACACACTCCCTAATCTAATGCAAATAAATAGGTTGGTTAGCCTCCCAACAAGCGCCTTTTAATTTAAGGTCGACGACTCGACCCAGTTACCTCAAGTATGATTTATGAGATTTTTCTCTCCACTTTTTCTTTTTCCACCATCGCTTCTCTCTTTGTCTCTTCTCAAGTGAACATGCATGAGACGCATATGGCGCAAAGAAATTGTAGAAGACGACCTTAAAGTTTTTCTTCTTTTTTGTGCTTCCACTCCTTGATCACCGTTCTTCTCGAGAATTCATTCACCACATCATGACCCCTTTTACCTCTCCTCTTCTTCTTCTTATTCTTCTTCTTCTTCAAATTTTTCACAATCAATGTCATAGAGGACTGGTCATGTGGAAATATAATCCCAAGTGGAACAGTAATGGCAAGGAGTGCTGTCCTTACCGCTTCCATTCCTAGTGTTTGTCTTGGAGTCATAGGTGGCAATTCATGATTTTCATAAAATTGGGGTCTTTCTTCATCTCCGTGAAATAATTCCATAGACCCATGGCATGCTTCATCTAGGCAAATATCTTCAGTGATTAGGGATCACTCATTATCCATGCACTTATGAGGTTGTTCTTCAACAAAACAATCTTCAATATTATTCGGCCATAAGATTGCGATGTCAACACTCTCCCACTCATGCCATGACTCAGGAATTTGCGAGGAACAAATTGTATAGGCTTCACGACATCATCCCAATCTGAGTACGAATCTTAGTCTGAAGCTGCCCAGCGATTTATTACTTAGCGAGACACAGTATTATAGACATGTGGGGGTTATTCGTCTTTATCTTCGCACTCCCCAACTAAGCGAATGAATGATGATGTTGGCCCCATTGTCATTATATGCATATGCACATGCACTCAAAATTTCTTCCAATTGTTGTTCATGAAGCTGGAGTGATTCCCCAATCTTATTGACCATTTCCTTCATTCTGTTTAATTTAGTTAACATGAGCTCCAGTACTTCTTTAATCTTCTCATATTCTGGATTGCAAGGAGAAGGGGTGTACATATCTCCATAGGAGTAGTACGGCTGGTAGACTAGACATTTCCCATAGCAATGCTGCCCCCACATGATTACCAAGAAGCCTGCACAATTATTCGCTAGTAAGCAGGTGAGATAAAACAATTATAATAAACAAAACAAAAAAAAATCCCTGAATTTAATAATTCTAATCAATTCCACCAAAGTACCCGACAACGGCGCCAAAAACTTGACACGATTCAACCACAAGTGTATGACCGTCGTGTGTAGTAATATCCGGAAATCCGGGTTTATCGAACCCAAAGGACTTGTCGTGAACTAATTAGCACTATTAACTTAGTGTGGGCAAGAAATTGAGAGAATTTTACTAAACTAAATGATTGAAAAGAAAAAACAAGTATTTGAATATTAAGATTTAATATGGGGGAAACAACCATGACACCTCGTTTTGGGAATTGTTAGGATTTTCAACTGACAACGTTCTATTACTTGTGAAACATAGACGAATTTTACTCTGCTAATCGAGCAATAATAACCCACCGAGTTACCAAGTTAGCGTCCTATGCCTAGGTCAGATTAAAATCGAGTTACCAAGTTCTAATTATCCATAAATATGCATTAATGATGATTCTACTCTAACGATCCCATCCAACGTAGCCGAGTTACCAAGCCTATGAATGGGTGATTCCTTGCTTTTCTGGTTTAACAAATACCGAGTTGCCAAATAATTGCAAACTAAGTTCTAGCTAACAAGACGTCTCTAATTAACTAGATAATATGAAGATCACAAGACAATCATAGCAAAAGCAAAATCATCAATTAGGTTTATCAAAACATGAATCTCTATTTATAAAACGCATGATCAATGTTAGAACCCTAACCCCAAACTTAGTTCATGATCTAAGAAGTTTAGCTACGCATATTCATGATCACAAAGACAAGAGTTATCATTATCAAAAACAAAGAAAAAAGAATAAAAGAGATCAAACTAGGTTTCCCAAGCTCCCACGATCGCTCCTTAGCTCCAAAAGATGCGTAAAACCTTTCCCTCCCTATGGAAAAAACGACCTAAGTTGCTTAAATACGTTTCCAAAACAAGAGGAAAAAGTTTTGATAAATTTCATAACAACCCCACATCAAATCTGGCACTCATCGATATCTTCATACGAAGACTTTTCTCGTTGTACGAAGAGTCTTCTTACGAAGACATTTTCTCTTCGTACGAAGGGCTTCCCAGATAAGTACTGCAAGCAGTTTTGGGAAGACATTTTCCGCATCCAAATTTTGGCTAAGTGTTTTCTCTTCGTACTAAGACTTTTCTCTTCGTACTAAGAGACTCCTGGACATCACAAAAACATCATTTTTCGACTCTTATCTGATTCCTTGCTCGCGCCTTTGCTTCCTTAAGGATCTCCTCGACCTCGAGACTCCGTTTATGCTATAAAACATTCTCAAATTCCGGGGAACCCTTCATTCATCAATTTATCTCCTCGAAAGGCGTGTTTGACATTTTCGGATGCTTTTGACCGCGTTTTATCTCTTTGAGCATTCTTTTTTACATAACATTTTCGTCTGGACTCCAAAAATGTGATCTTTGCACCTTTAGATTCCTTTTGCGACTTAGACTTCATCCATGTACAGAAATTCCCGTTTCCGAATCATTTTCTCATTTTTCTCAATTATTTCCCAATTCTGACAAAAACATCCAAAACACGACAAATTCGCCTTTTCTTCTATTCCGAAGCTCGTTTCTTCTCTCCACTTGATTCTCGCATGCGTAATTCTTGTCAAACAATAACATGAACACTACCGCGAAGATAAAATGTGACAAATTAACAAAATCACACTCAAAACCATCAAGAAACATCCAAATTGTACGTTTAAGCTCTAAAACAACCAAAAGTGTATTTTCTTCATATTTTGGCCCAAATCTTGTCACTTTGCACCGAAACGCACAAAAATAACAATATAAGGTGTGCGTAGGATAACTCTTATTAAGAATTTATCAAGGTACTTTTCTACTATTTTCATACATGCTGCACTTCCATCAAGGCAGTTAGGATAGACTTTTGTTGAAAATAAGTTGTATCTAGCGGGGTTTCGGTGAGATTAAGAAAATACAGTACACTTTGTTGAAATAGAAAATTAAGAAAAATGATGATCTAGTTTAGAGCGATCTGAGTTATGTATTTATTTATTTATTCCAATCGAGTTCACATCATCATATCTACCACGTAATATGTTTTGGGTTATTTTAGTGACACATATTTTAGCTTATATTAATATTGTAACAGGGTAGACTTGCCAAGCAGCAGTGGCAAGTCAACCTGTGACAAAGATGAACGGGTCTGGTCTATGGTGGAAGTGGTGGTGGTGGTGGTTGAATAAAGGTTTGCTATTAGACATGCGTATTGGATGTGTCCAATCCGTTCATCGCCAGCTATCCGTGAGTTGAAGGAGGGAGGAGAAGGCGCAACTATTATCATTTAAGAATTCCCACCTCGTAATAGCGGTGTTCATATACCTATCAACTTTTTTCAATGTGTGTGTGTGTGTTGCATGAATAGCTTTCACAAATAATTGTTTCTGTTTAATGATGAATGTGAATGTGAATGCGACTGTCATTGTGAAGTTGAGATAGCTGTGTTTGGTGATGAATGTGCTTTATGTTTCATTCTCAAACTGTTTCCACCTTTGTTATATTTAAAGTTGACATAGTGATTTTTTTTATTCTCTAAAATTGATAACTCTATATTAGAGTTATATTACTTCTACGTTTGTGTACCGTTTTGTGTAGTTTCCGGGTTGAATATATTAGAAATACACTATGAACTTGAGGAAATTGGATAAGTTTAGCTTTGAGTGATAAATTATTAATCCGGGCGTTTTTCACATTATTTATTTATCTTGTCACTTTTGATCGCACGGGGTGTTTTCGTGTTGTGTTGGACAGGAAACGGAGCTCATGGATCAAGAGGAGGAGGAAAACGAACTTCGGAACATATGCGGAAGCTTGGGAGAGAAAGAAATTGGAACAAAGATGGAAAAAGGGGGTCAAAGTGTCATTTTAGAAAGTTTGATGTGTAGGATCAAAAGTTGATCCTAGGATCAAAGCAGATCGCAGGATCAACTTTAGTGATCGCACGATCTGCTAGGGGAGAACTCACTGGAATGCACGATCAAGTAGCAGATCGCACGATCAGAGCTTATCGCACGATCAGCAAAAGCAGATCGCGCGATCTGCTAGCAGTACCAGCAACGCACAGGAAAAGCCAGGAATTTAGGGTTATTAATTAATATTGTGAGATTATTAATTAATACACCCTAAGTGAAGATAAAAAGAGACGTGAAACAAAAGAAGAAGAAGACACACGATAGGAGAAGAGCCATCAACGAGAGAAGAAGGAGGAGACGACGAGGAAGAAGACAAGCTTCACCATTGAAGCTCTAGTGTTTGCTTTTTCTTCTTCCTACCTTTCTTAATCAATTTTTATGGAGAAACTCTTTGTTTTTGCTTATTAAACTATGAGTAGCTAAAAACTCCATAGCTAGGCATCTCGATTTGAGAACCTAGGGTTCATGTAAACGATGAATATTTTCCGGATTTAATCTTTGCTTCATGATTTATTGATTTCTTCTTTTGAATCAATTCTAGTTTCTTGTTTATGTTAGTAATCCTAATTGAGTGACACGATTAGGAGATAAAACTAGGGTTCAAGAACTAGGGTTTCACTCAATAGTTGATTCATGCTTAAAGTTAGCTTATTTTTATTCAATTGTTCTTGTTCTATGCTTAATCTTTAGTATGAATGGAGTAGCTACCCAGACGTGCTAGCTAATTAGATGAGTGCACGACAGTGACTCAACCTAATTGTGTAGAGAACTTGAACATCAATCCCGTATCACTGAGACTGAGAAGAGACGTGTTAGGATTGGCCAATTGTGGGTAGATTTGGTAGGTGAGATTCGACGGTTTCGTGCAACGGTGGACCGACAGGACCCGTTGTCGTGCATGTCGTTAGCCTACTAGAACGGACCGGTAGACACATGAGACCGATAGGAGATTGTATTCTACCGTGAAGTAGAATGACTTGAGACCGATAGGAGATAGTCAGCGCCGTTACCCGGCTTAATTAGAATATAGTTAACGTGTTGCTCAGATAATCCGGAAATCGTTTACAACCCTAGGTGATCAGCGAGATTGCCTAGTCCTCTCCACTAATTGATTAAGAATTCTTCTTAATTCCAGTTTATTATTTATTTCTGACTTTATTATAGCCACTTGTTTAGGAGTGGCAACACCACAAATTATTACTTTTTACTCCGGTTACCTAGTGAACTACTCTAAATTGTTAAATATAAATCTGTTGCGAGATTGTCCTCGAGGGTTCGACAACCCGGAGTCCTAAAAATACTCCACTCTTACTACTTGACCGTGCGCTTGCGTAATACGCGCTAGTAATTTGCGTCAAGTTTTTGGCGCCGTTGCCGGGGACAACGGTCAACACGTTTTTTATTTAATAATTAGTTTAGTTTACTTTTATTTTTTTGTTATATTTGCTATTTTGATTTCTCATTTGTTTTATGATTTTCTGCTATTTCAGGTACTTAGTGCATGCACAGGATCCCAAGAGAGCTTGTGCCCCCACTAGAAGACCCAGAGCAGTTTTTCAGAGACCAAAGAAGAAGACAAAAACAGAGCACCATGGGCGAGCAATTGACCAACGCGCAACTCAATCAGCGGATGGAAGAGTTGTCTAAACTGATCAATGATCGCAACGCCCAGACACCATACAACAAGTCTGGATAGGCTATTGTGGAGAAGTTTCAGTCGTCCACCTATGGACACAATCCGGCAATTGTAGTGCCAGAGATACAGGCCGAGCACTTTGATCTTAAGCCTGCGACAATTCAGACGGTGACCAATCAGTTTCAATTCTATGGGAACAGGGATGAAGACCCCCAATGAATTTATTGGGAGGTTCAACGCGTACATAAAGACTACCAAGTACAAGGATGTGACAGCAGAAGCGTTAAAGCTAATTCTTTTCCCTTACTTTCTGAAGGGTGCAGCTGAGAAGTGGCTTCAGTCAAGAGCTCCAAATTCGATCACTACATGGGCTCAGTGTGTGGATGAGTTCATGGCCAAGTTTTATCCAGTTCAACGGGTGATTGAGCTACAGGGTGATATTCTAGGCTTTCGGCAACATGCCGATGAAACCGTGGTGAATGCTTGGGACCGTTTTATGCATTTGATCAGGAAGTGCCCAAACCATGATTTCGGGGATTACAAAAATTTGCAGGTCTTCTACGATGGACTAGAACGTCACAATCAGGAGCTGATTAACAGAGAAGCTGGAGGCAATTTTCTGTACTCTGTTGACAAGGAAGGAGCTTCATGAAGCAACTCGCTAAGCAGGACTCACAACTCTATGATTCCAGGAGATTTTCGGCATTGCCTGAACCTAAAGATGATGAATGGAAGACTGGGATCAGCAAGATGGTGTCAGATTTAGCCAAGCATGTGTATCGGGACAAGAAGCCAGTTGCAAGAGTAGAGGAGCAGGAATTTGATTCAGCCTTGGCCCAGATTGCAAGTGAAGATGTGAACTTTGTGGGGGCACAAGGACCGCGGCAGAATTGGAACCAAGGGAACTACAAACCAGGCACAAGAGATCATCCAGGTTTCAGGTATGGGGATCAGTCCGGAGCTATATACGCACCTGGGTTTCAGCACATGCCACAAGCACCAGTGTCGCAGGCTCCACCACCGGCTGTTGTAGCGCCGAACCCAGAGATTTCTGTACTCACTAAGGCGTTGACACAGCTGATTAAAAACATGAACGATATGACCACGACGGTCAATGCTATGTCTTCTGATTTGCAGGCTACTAAGACTTCTCTTCGTGCACTAGAGGTTCAAGTTGGGCAAATTGCAACGCAATTATCTGCTAGAGCACCTGGTTCTCTACCATCTGACACAGAGAATGTGCGCCAGGTAAATGCCATTACCACTCGCAGCGGGGTTTCGTTGATTGATCCACCATACCCAACCCATGCTAGAGCTGAAGCGTCAAAAGCTAAGGAGCATGAGGTCTTCGATTCTGAGAAGACACCAGTCATGGTCCCCCAATCAAAGGGAATGACTCCACATGATGAGGGAAATTCCAATGAGGTATTACCACCACCCTTTTCTTCTAAAGATGTACCTTTTCCATTGAAAACTAGGAAGAAGAAGGATGACTCTGAGGAGTACAGGAGATTTCTCAATATTTTCTCCAAATTGCACATCAATATTCCTTTGATTGAGGCACTGCAGAAAATGCCTAAGTATGCGCGGTTTATCAAGGATGCAATCTATGGGAGAAAAGCTATGGATAACTTTCAGATAGTAAAACTGAATGAGCAGGTGAGTTCATGTGTCTTGCATGGGCTACCCAAGAAGAAGAAAGATCCAGGTAGTTTTGTTATTGAGGCCACACTTGGCGGGGCATATACAGGCAAGGCTCTATGTGATTTGGGGGCAAGTGTCAACTTGATGCCACTCTCAATATTTAAAAAGCTAGGTGTGAGGGATCCTAGCAAGACCTGGATCAATCTGCAATTCGCAGATAAGTCATCCAAGAAGACCATTGGGGTGGTATAAGACTTACTTGTGAGGGTTGGTAGTTTGATCATGCCTGCAGATTTTGTGATCCTTGACATGCCAGTTGGTGACGTTCCGATCATTCTTGGTAGGCCCTTTCTGGCTACCGGTCAGACTTTAATTGATGTGGAGAATGGAGAGTTGATCATGAGGGTCAACGATACTGTGGAGACCTTTCAGGTTTTCAAACCGACTCCTCAGTACACTTATGAGGTGAAGCCAGACTTGCCATTTCCTGTGAAAGTTGTGTGTGGGATTTCAGAGCTGACACAGGAAGATCCGCCAGATCCTAAAGGTAAAGAATCGAGTGTGCAGGCGCACGAGGTAGTCATGAGTATCCGGCGCCAGAAGTTGGATGCGACACGACCTGCCAAACCACTTTTCTGAGGCTCATGAGGTAACATGGTCGGGCCGTCGACCTTAAATTACAAAGCGCTGCTTGGGAGGCAACCCATGTAGGGTAGGATGCTTTATGTTTTTTTTATTTATTTATGAGTTCTCTATATTTGACTATGAGGGGTGAGAGAGAGTGGACTTATTTTTTCAAATCAGTGTGCAGGGACACAGGTACAGAAGACGCACCAGATTCCCCTTCTTGATGTGCATGCTAGAGATTGCACGAAATTGGGTAAAGAAAAAGCCCCACAGGATTATGCATAAAAGAATAGAGAATTGCTCGAGGTCGAGGAGCGATTCCAATATGTTGGTTGCCACACGCATGAGAGGGCTACAATTTATATCTTAGCCGCACATCGGAATCCGAGCGCGTAGAGACTTCTCCGGAAATTGTCAACGGTCCACAAGACCCCTTCTTGTTGCAATTTCTGGCAACGGTGCCCATGTAGGTCCGGGCACCCAGGTACCTCTAACACTCTCTTTCCAGTCTACGTTTTTGAGCGATGAATGTAGCAATCCACCGCCTACACATTTAAGCGATGAGTCCTCCTTCATTATCTCTAAATTCGTTGAGGACAACGAAACGCTTAAGTGTGGGGGGGTTTGTATCTATGTTCACTAGCCATGTCTTTGTTTGCATCGCCTTGTTACATATAGTTATGTGTTCATATTGTGTTGGTTTGTGGTAGGAGTGTGTAGTTTATGAATTTTGTTAGCACTTTTACATTATTGAGTCCCCTACCCAAAACTTGTGTTTAATCGAGTTGGCCAAAAGCATATAGAGTTAGGAAATATTAAAAAAAATCATAAAATTTTAAATTTTTGAGAAAGGGCAATCGAAGAGAATGAATGTGGAGAGGGCTTAATGATAGAATTCCTTAGGAATATGTAAATCTGAGGTGAGGTAGACGCGAGAATCTGGAGTTGGAAGACTTATAGGGCTAATGCACATTAGAATTGCGAGTAGCTGCCTCTCAGACTAGTTATCCTACTAGCGCTACACCACCGTCACTTAGGTAGTCGTCAACCCTCCTCGTAGTGGCAACGGAACAGCTGTGCGGGTGATGTTTATGGGGGCCTCACGTCCCGTCTCCATCTCCTAGGTCCACTAGTTACCCCTATTGATCCGTTTACCCCTTTTATTCACAGCCTCTAGCCTAGGAAGCCTTTCATTATGACTTTCATCACTTGTTAGAATGGTCCTTTCCTATGCGTCATGATAGAGGGAGTTGAGTTAGGGAGGTTTGATGAGGGTGAGCTGATTTGATACATCTTATGTGTATTCTCTTATATGTCGTCTTTTGAGGGGATGTGAGGGTGAGTTAGAGACGGTAGCACACTTCGGTGTGGCGGTGAGTCGTGCCCTTACACCACGATCACAGGTGGAGTACCGTAGTGCGTGGTATTTCTTCCGCACGTCATGGGGTGGGGGTTGGTTGATCTTATAGGAGGCCGTGCTTATGCTTTATTTATATTTTCTATATCTTAGGTGATGAGGAGGATCGGTTGGAAAAGCACATTTACACATTGACTACTGGGTTCGTGATTTGCTTTGCATCAAGTGTGGGGGTGTCGACATCTATGTTACATCACTAATTTGACACATTCCACCCCCATGTTATCTAATTCTGATATTTGATCTCCTCGGATATTACTATCGTATTGTCGGCTCCATGTGCTTAATGTTATTGTGTGGAAATGAAAAAAAAAGAGAGAAAAAAAAAAAAATAGAAAGTGAAAGTGAAATTGAAATTGAAAGGGAATAAAGGAGCAATCTTGAAATTGAAGACCGGGGAGATTAGCTATTGTTCGAGATCACTTCTTCACATTTGTGGCCGCGAGAACGGCGTTGCACCAAGATTGAGGGAATGAGGGCCGGAGTAGTGAGATTCGGTGTGGTTCCTTGGATTTTGGTGAGGGAGTGTGAGAATCGGTTTTTGTGAGTAAGATCATGACGTCTAGGACTACGCTTCTAAATATCCTATCCTACCCGTCCTAAACCGTCAGCAATTTAACCAGTGGATAAATAGCTCGGATGGTAAGTTCTAGGGATACGTTTGATGAGTGTGCGGAAGCAACATTTTTTGTGTTCGTGCCCGTTCTGTCTAACGAAACTGGCCGCAAGTTCTACCGATCACCAAAGTTATAGAACTTCCGAGGGAATATGAGAGCCTCATGACTTGCCGGTTTACTTTTTGAGATTGCCCAATCTCTAACTAAAAAAAATTGTGTTGTTTCAATTTTTGCATTGTTTAATAATCGAGTTGCATTGTATAGTCATGTAGATTGCATGGGTGTGTGTGTTGTTTGTGTCACATGGCTAGTGAAGTTAAATGCAATTCAGTGGATTGAAAATCATAGTGTGAGAAATGTTTTTGATTTTTGCTCGGGACGCGCAAAAAGGTAGTGTGGGGGGATTTGATAACTCTATATTAGAGTTATATTTCTTCTACGTTTGTGTACCGTTTTGTGTAGTTTCCGGGTTGAATATATTAGAAATACACTATGAACTTGAGGAAATTGGATAAGTTTAGCTTTGAGTGATAAATTATTAATCCGGGCGTTTTTCACATTATTTACATTTATCTTGTCACTTTTGATCGCACGGGGTGTTTTCGTGTTGTGTTGGACAGGAAACGGAGCTCATGGATCAAGAGGATGAGGAAAACGAACTTCGGAACATATGCGGAAGCTTGGGAGAGAAAGAAATTGGAAGAAAAGAGGACAAAGGTGGAAAAAGGGGGTCAAAGTGTCATTTTAGAAAGTTTGAAGTGTAGGATCAAAAGTTGATCCTAGGATCAAAGCAGATCGCAGGATCAACTTTAGTGATCGCACGATCTACTAGGGGAGAACTCACTGGAATGCACGATCAAGTAGCAGATCGCACGATCAGAGCTGATCGCACGATCAGCAGAAGCAGATCGCGCGATCTGCTAGCAGTACCAGCAACGCACGGGAAAAGCCAGGAATTTAGGGTTATTAATTAATATTGTGAGATTATTAATTAATACACCCTAAGTGAAGATAAAAAGAGACGTGAAACAAAAGAAGAAGAAGACACACGATAGGAGAAGAGCCATCAACGAGAGAAGAAGGAGGAGACGACGAGGAAGAAGACAAGCTTCACCATTGAAGCTCTAGTGTTTGCTTTTTCTTCTTCCTACCTTTCTTAATCAATTTTTATGGAGAAACTCTTTGTTTTTGCTTATTAAACTATGAGTAGCTAAAAACTCCATAGCTAGGCATCTCGATTTGAGAACCTAGGGTTCATGTAAACGATGAATATTTTCCGGATTTAATCTTTGCTTCATGATTTATTGATTTCTTCTTTTGAATCAATTCTAGTTTCTTGTTTATGTTAGTAATCCTAATTGACTGACACGATTAGGAGATAAAACTAGGGTTCAAGAACTAGGTTTTCACTCAATAGTTGATTCATGCTTAAAGTTAGCTTATTTTTATTCAATTGTTCTTGTTCTATGCTTAATATTTAGTATGAATGGAGTAGCTACCCGGACGTGCTAGCTAATTAGATGAGTGCACGACAGTGACTCAACCTAATTGTGTAGAGAACTTGAACATCAATCCCGTATCACTGAGACTGAGAAGAGACGTGTTAGGATTGGCCAATTGTGGGTAGATTCGGTAGGTGAGATTCGACGGTTTCGTGCAACGGTGGACCGACAGGACCCGTTGTCGTGCATGTCGTTAGCCTACTAGAACGGACCGGTAGACACATGAGACCGATAGGAGATTGTATTCTACCGTGAAGTAGAATGACTTGAGACCGATAGGAGATAGTCAGCGCCGTTACCCGGCTTAATTAGAATATAGTTAACGTGTTGCTCAGATAATCCGGAAATCGTTTACAACCCTAGGTGATCAGCGAGATTGCCTAGTCCTCTCCACTAATTGCTTAAGAATTCTTCTTAATTCCAGTTTATTATTTAATTCTTACTTTATTATAGCCACTTGTTTAGGAGTGGTGTAGATAGTGCTTTCTGAGCTGGCAGATCTTGGCCACGTGGCAACCATCCAGCACACCATATTGTGCTCCACACACACTGGATCACCAGCCGAGCTGATCCATGTGGGGGCTGCGAGACAGAGCCCTCGCATACCACTGCACGGGACTTGTAGGGACTTAGTGGTTTGGAGGCTAGAGTAAGCCCTGTCGCGTGCGAGCCAAGCCCGCACGCGACCTTTAGTAACTGTTTTGAGAGATTTATGGCACGAGCTCCATAAACCCGGTCAATCCGGTCAAACCCGGTCAACCCCGTAACGGTTCCGGTATTCGCGCACCACGTGCTGTAACGGTCCCTATATACTCGGACGAACGTGCCGTTATGGTTAAGCTAATTAAGCCGCCATCAATGGGCGCATTAACCAAACTACAACGGTCACGTTCTCTGCTATATATAGGACGTTAACCTTTCCATACAAAGGAGAACACACTTGCCATACGCGGAAGCTCTGCCAAACCTCTGTCTCTCTCTCAGACATTGCTACTGACTTACTCTCTCCCTACACACAACCCCACTCTTCCTGTGCGATCCTCGATCCTCTACATACGGTGTACACAGAGGTCTCCCCGCCGGAATCTCTTGTGCACATTTTGGTGAACCCGACGTGAACTTACCAACAAAAGCAACCATGTCTCAGGAGGATGATATCAGCAACAGATCGCCGTCCACCGAAATCGCCTCGGGAGAAGGGACCCGCCGTACTCCTACCACTCCCGGCGAGACACCGACGCTACAGTCTCTGGACGCCACTGTTCAAGGCCAGGCGAAAGCTCTCAAGGCCCAATCTGAGCAGCTAGAACGGATCTTGGCCGTTCTGGGTACCCTTGCACCAAATCCTTCATCAGCCACCGCCGTCTCTCAAGGAGGAGGAGCCCCTACCGCTCCGGGACTGGGAGTGTCAACCACACCTCCCAACCCCAACCTACAAACTCCACCGGCGACCGCGCAGCCACCTTCGATTCAGGGGTCCACGGCTCAGATGTTGCCTCTCACTGCTCACACTCCTCAGCCCTCGGCTTTGGCGTCTAACCCGACTCTGCAGTACCCTCTGCCTCCTCCAACGGCGATCTGGGGCAATGCGAGTAGTCCATATGTCCCCAATCCTTCGACGGCGTATGTGTCGCCTCCGCCTGCGGCAACCCCTCCTTCAACGACCGAGGGAAGAATTCCAGAATGCATGACGTCTCTGCAGAAGCGCATGGACACTATTCTGGCTCATCAGTCATTCGCGGATACCATAATCCCGAAGCTGGACAATGATCCACCCATTCCACGAGAGATCTATCTCATGCCTAACCCGGCGGGGTACAAAGCTCCCAAATGGGACAAGTTCGAGGATGTCAACGGAAACGCTCATGAGCACGTCATGCGTTTCATTGATGTCATGGGGCCATACGGAGCTGATTCCAAACTGCTGATGCGAGAGTTCCCAAAATCTTTAGGGAACGTGGCGTACAAGTGGTACCGAACGTTGGAAGCCGGATCCGTGAAGACTTGGGACGACATGGTCCAGAAGTTCTACACCAAATTCTTCCAGATGGAAGAAAAGGTGACAATGATTCATCTCTCGCGGATGTACCAGAAGCGCGAGGAGGACGGGATCACTTTCATCAAGAAATTCAGGGCGAAATCCTTGGAACGCAAAGATCCAATGCTCGAAAGCCGGCTCGTAGAAATATGCCTGCAGTGCATGCGAGATGAATACAAAGGTATGCTCATTAATTTGCAAACGCCTACGTTTTCAAAGCTAATTGAATGCACGAAGAACATCGAGCCTATAGTCGAGAGACAGAAAAAGAAGAACGCTCCGGAGCGACCTCCGAGCGCCACCACCTATAAGATCGGGAGGTTCGGTTACAAGAGGGGACGCGAAGCTGAGGTTAATACAGTTTCACCCCAGAAGCAAGCGAAGGTTGTGAACTTCGATGTACCACCCCTACCATGCTCGGTAGAGGAGGCAAGCGACCTCTGCAGGCAGTGGCGTAAGGACGGTGTCCTACCGCCACTCGAGAAGGTACCCTCCAAGGAGATGGTGAGAGACCCTAAGTGGTGCGAATACCACGGCAAGGTCATGCACCCCACGGCCGAATGCAAGAAGCTCAGGTTCGCGTTCGACCAGAAGATGAAGAACGGCGAGCTTATCGTCAGCGATCACCGGAAGGATGTGCGCAACAATCCACTCCCTGCTCATGCGGAGCAGGGCTCGAAAGGCAAAGAGGTCGCCATGATCTCGATCGTCGACTTGGAAGAAGTCGCAGAAGATGGCCTACCCATCGTTGCTGAGGTCCATGAAGACGAGGACTACAGCATGGACACGGAGGATGAACGTGCCGATCGGATGAAAGGGTCGCACGGCTTCAGCAGATTCTTCGACGAGATGAATTTCTCGGAGAAATGCCGGACAGATATGACGAAAGCGATCTTGAGAATAGCGGAAGACTACGAGGAGGATCTTGTAGTATCCAACGGAAAAGTCATCAGAGCGTCTCGCTGTACAGAAAAGATTATGACCTTTTCCGCCAGCGACAAGAAGACAGATGCGAGCCACCAGAGACCTCTGTACGTGACAGCCATCGTCAACGGCGTCGAGTTCAAACGAGCATTCGTTGATGGAGGAGCAGCGGTCAACGTCGTTTCGCTCCACACACTGAAGCTAGCAGGGATCCCCGAGCATAAGATCGTCAAGCGTCCATCTCCACTGATGGGATTCGGAAGCGACTCTAGGATGACGATCGGATGGATCCGCCTGGGCGTTCAGATTGGCAAAATCAAGTGCTCAGCAAAGTTCTATGTCATAGACGCGAACACTACATACCATATGATTATTGGTCGAGCCTGGATTCATCGCTTCGATGCGGTTCCTTCAACAGCTCACCAAGTTATGAAAGCTATCTGGAACAACAGAGTAGTCGAGATACCGGCTTCGACGAACCCATTCAACCTGGACGAAGCACATCTCAGCGAGGCGGTGTGGTTCACCGAGATGGCGGATGAGCAAACACCGGGACCATTCAACCCTACTCCTTTGCCTCTCTGGGAGGACATCAAGGACCAGTCACCTGCAGGAGTAATGGTGACAAGGGAAGATGCCAAGGATAAACCGCCTACACGCGAAGAGGCGCCGCGTATCGCATACCATCGGAAGAATGTGTATACTCTGAAGAGAATCGCAAAGCATGACCCCGAGGGCAAAGAGATAGAGAGCTTCTACGCCAATGGGAAGAAATGCTATCGCATATGAAGGTGCGCGGGGATGTCCTCACACGGGCATGGGGATATCCCTGGGCAAATCAATCAAATCGAGCAAATTGCGCTAACAGAAGAGCCAATGCAGAGCACTCCAGATGAGAAGCTCAAAGAGCCGAACCACCATCCCACATGGTTGGCCAACATCGTGCCAGTGGTGAAGAAGAACGGACAGCTCCGCATCTGCGTGGACTTCCGAGATCTCAATCGCTTCTGCCCCAAGGACGATTTCCCACTGCCCAATATTGATTTTCTTATCGATTCAACAGCGGGCCATCGCATGTTCAGTTTCATGGACGGCTTCAGCGGGTACAACCAGATTAAGATGGATCCCGAAGACACGCGGAAGACTGCATTCATCACTCCGGTGGGAGTGTTCAGCTACACAGTAATGCCGTTCGGTCTTAAGAACGCGGGTGCGACCTATCAGCGGGCCATGATGGCTCTGTTCCACAACATGATGCATAAAGAGGTGGAATTCTATGTGGATGACTTGGTGGTTAAATCCAAGCACGAAGCAGATCACCTCGCGGATCTACGAAAGGTGTTCAATAGATGCAGGCGCTTTCAACTAAAGATGAATCCCATGAAATGCGCATTTGGGGTAACATCGGGGAAGTTCTTGGGATGCGTAGTTCATCGCCAAGGAATCGAGCCTGACCCTGCGAAAGTATCAGCCATAACCGGCATGACGCCGCCCCATAACCAGAGTGCATTGAAGATATTTTTAGGAAAGCTATCCTATCTGCGGAGATTCATCCCAGCGATTGCCGAATTCACATGCTGTTTTAGCACTCTTCTCAAGAAGGACGCCGTGTACAACTGGGCTCCGGAGCACGAAGCCACATTTGAAAAGATGAAGGATTTGCTGACATCCTCGAAAATAATGATCGCACCTCAACTGGGATCACCGCTTCTGCTATATCTGACATCAACAAGGAGATCTATAGGAGCGCTATTGGCTCAGGAGTATGAAGGCCAAGAGAGACCTATCTACTACATCTCTCGCATCGTGCAGCCTGCTGAATCAAGGTACACAGACATCGAACGTCATTGCCTTACCTTATTCTTTGTGATAGAGAAGTTGAAACACTATTTTGCATCACACAAAGTAGTACTGGTCACCAAGAGCGACCCCATACGATATTTGCTAACTCACACTACTCCTGGCGGGAGATTGGCGAAATGGTACATGACCATCTCGCAATATGATATCACATGCGTGCGACCGCGAGCGATCAAGTCCCAGGCGGTAGTGGATCTGTTGGCTCAGTTCCCCGATAACAGCCATGAGCCCGTGATCGAGGAAGAGCTCGAAGGCCCTGAGATCTATGCAATCGACGTGCCCTATTGGACGCTCCACTTTGACGGCTCGTCCACAAGGAAAGGTGGAGGCATTGGGATAGTCTTGACCAAACCAGATGGGGAGGTCATACAGATGTCTGCAAAGCTCAACTTCGCAGTCACAAACAATGAAGCGGAATACGAAGCTCTCATCGCAGGGCTCCGCGCGGCGAAAGCCTTAGAATTAAGCAATCTAACGGTCATGGGAGACTCCAAGTTGATCGTCAAGCAAGCCTCGGGCGAGTACGGTTTGAAGGAGATCAACCTTCTTTCTTACCGCACCTTAGTGCAAAAGCTGGTACAGCAGTTTTGTGATGTGAGGTACGAGCACAAGCCCCGAGCAGACAACAGACATGCAGACGCTCTGGCAACCTTGGGATCCAAGGTCAGTACAGACAAATGTCCCGCGAAGATCTCTATCGAAGTGCGAGCATCGTCGGCATTGACAGAAGACGCGTGCGATGATGAACACATGGATGACACGGATTGGAGAAAAGCAATCCTACAAGCTATTGCGGAAGGCACAAGCACTGAAAGCTGGGCACTCACAAAAGGGTACTGCATACATGATAACACTCTCTATTACAAGGGTCCCAGCGGAATACTCATGCGATGCGTCTCCGAGCAAGAGGGACAACAGCTGTTAGAAAAGATTCACCAACACGCTTGCGGAGAAAGCGAGGTGTCAATCTACAGGAAGGCTCAGAGATATGTCATTCATTGGCCAGGCATGTCAACAGCCGCAGCCCTGATACAAGGGAAGTGCGAGAGTTGCGCACTAATCAAAGATTCTCTACTCATCGCCCTAACCGATGACGACACGGACTATAGGAAGCCACTATTTGATTTCCTCACCCAGGGCACCGTGCCCGAATCAAGAAAAGAAGCCGAAAAATTGAAAAGGAAAGCATCTCGATATGTAGTACAGGAAAACCTGCTTTGGCGAAGAGGTCACGAGGGCAACTTGCTGCGATGTCTAGACGGCAGAGAAGCACAAGAGGTCATGGACCTTTCTCATCAGGTGGAACACCAAGGAGGTGCGAAATTATGCAGGCAGCTCCTCTCAATTGGATACTTCTGGCCCACGATGGAGGCTGATTGCCGCACCAAAGTACGACGCTGCCAGGAATGCCAGTTCAAAGGAAACCTGGTGCACGCTCCCGCCGTGGATCTACATGCATTAGGCACACCATGGCCATTTCACACATGGGCTTTGGACTTCATCGGTCCCATCCGACCAACGTCGCACGGGAATCATTTCATTCTCACCGCAACTGAGCTATTCACCAAGTGGGTGGAAGCAATACCACTGAAGACGGCAAACGCGCTGGCTGTGGTCAACTTCATCCAAGAAAGCATCATATGCAGGTTCGGAATTCCAAACACCATTCTTTCAGATAACGGTACTCCTTTTGTTAATCGCCAGGTAGCTGCGAAATTAGCGGAGTACAATATCAGGCAGATATGTTCTACCCCTTATTACCCGAAGGGAAATGGACAAGCCGAAGCGACCAACAAAACGCTGTTGAGAATTTTGAGCAAGATGGTCGCAGATGACCACAAGAAGTGGGCCGACTCTCTAAGCATAGCTCTGTGGGCCTACCGAACTTCTCCAAGAACACCCACGGGGGCCTCGCCATTTCTGCTATGTTATGGGGCAGAAGCTGTGGTACCTGTGGAGGTGAGAGTCAATTCGGCAAGGCTAGCCTTCCACGCACTCTACGAAAATCAACGCGATCATGACTTAGTCTTGCTAGAGGAAAAGCGAGAACAAGCCAAAAGGATCAACAAGCGATATCAAGAAAGGATTGCTCGCGCTTACAATAAGACAGTCCAGCGAAGAGATTTCGCAATTGGAGACTTGGTCCTGCGCGCATCTGACCACTGCATGCGAGAAGCGACTCACCCAAAGTTCGCAGCCAATTGGGAAGGACCCTTCGAAGTCACAGAAGTCTTCGACAGTGGCTATTGCAGCATACGAAGGTTGCACGGCACAACCTCAACCCCGAGTTCAGTCAACATGCGCTGGATTAAGAAGTACTATCCTTGACTTCTCTCATTTCATACGTTTTATTATAACGTCGCCTAATCTCTTGTATGGTTACGATTTACACAATCTCCTCTCCCATATGAGAGGATTGTAATCTCATCTCTCCCATATGAGAGCATTATAATAAGAGAATTCTCCCAAATGAGAAACTTCATATTTCTGGATGTCGATTTTACTTTATTAGTTTGCTATAACTGTTAACAATAAGTTATCTGCTACAATAGCAGCCTATGCAAATGCGATCTTAATTGATCATCTAAGCCTATCTGTTACGATAGCAGCCTATGCAATGCGATCTTAATTGATCATCTAAGCCTATCTGTTACGATAGCAGCCTATGCAAATGCGATCTTAATTGGTCATCTAAGCCTATCTGTTACGATAGCAGCCTATGCAAATGCGATCTTAATTGATCATCTAAGCCTATCTGTTACGATAGCAGCCTATGCAAATGCGATCTTAATTGATCATCTAAGCCTATCTGTTACGATAGCAGCCTATGCAAATGCGATCTTAATTGATCATCTAAGCCTATCTGCTACGATAGCAGCCTATGCAAATGCGATCTTAATTGATCATCTAAGCCTATCTGTTACGATAGCAGCCTATGCAAATGCAGTCTTAATTGATCCTTTAAGCCTATCTGTTACGATAGCAGCCTATGCCAATGCGATCTTAATTGATCATTTAAGCCTATCTGTTACGATAGCAACACATGCAAATGCAATCTCAATCGATCTTCTAAAGCCTACCTGTTACGATAGCAACCCATGCGAAAAACGATCTTAATTGATCTAGTAAAGCCTATCTGTTACGATAGCAACTCATGCGAAAAATGATCTCAATTGATCTTCTAGTAAAGCCTATCTGCCACGATAGCAACTCGCACCACTTAACGATCTTAATTGATCTACTAAAGACTATCTGCTACGATAGCAATATTGTGAAAATGATCTTAAGTGATCCACAAAGGCCAATCACAAGCCCATCTGCCAGGATGGCACAGCTGCGAAAATATGATCTCGAACGATCTAGTGAAACATCCGCGAATTCATATAGCAGATCGCAGATGCGAAACCATTACATAGCATTATGCAAGGCGAAATATGCCGAAAGGCATGCGAAGTTGTATTTTGTTGTAAAGAGACAGCAGATAATGCAAAAGCTATCTATCATTATGAGTCGAAAAGATTTACAATTTATCTGTCTAGATAGCAGCTTACAAGCGAAAAAGCTCAAATCTAACTACACAGCCAACATGGCTTACAATACATTCGAAAAGTAGCTGACAAGCCAGCAAAGGCACACTACGGGAATCCTGGCTGAAAGGGATGAGCCCACCGGTTCCAACGCCGGCTATACAATACGCAGATCTGCGGGTGAACATCTGTCGCAGCTGGGATCTTGCTCCAAAGAGCCATATGAAGCCATACGTTCAAGATCCCAGTATTTGACAAGACCCTTGTCAGATCTGCACCCCATAACATTTGCCCAAGGAACCACCGGTTCCAGCGATCAACAGGCAAGCAGAAGCTCCAAAGGGCAAGGGCTCCTTGTAGACGGGGATGAACGCAGCGTTCCGCCACCCTGAGCTCACGAACGTGGGGGCAACAAGTTCTTCTCCAGGGAGGCTGAAGAAGAATTCCGCCGTTCATTACGAGACGGTAGCACGGTCACTTCGGCGCTGCACCTCTCCGGGAGGCGGCCGGAAACATGACCTGCAAACATAATACACGAAGAAATTTCTTCGAACACACATGAGATATCATCTCCATCTCCTTTATGATGGTTATAAAGAGCAATAAGCCTCATAAAGTGGATCTTGGAAACTATTTCTACAGCACAAAGCGCAAACTCAGGATTCACAACTTGAAGTTGCCATGAATCAACGAAAAACAAGCGTTGAAGCCAGCAGTCGTAAGGACTCACGGCAAAGCACATTTTTGGGATGAAGAACCCAAATGGAAAACACAGGGTTTATATAGACCTTGCGGAGACTCTTCAGTTGCCAAAGATGAGTCAGCAGAATTTGAAAAGAGGGTAAGGCCAATCACTTACGCCTTGAAAAGCGGTAACCATCAATTACCCTACTAAAGGCTACGACGATTCGGTTGCGTATCTTAATAAATGACGGATGGTCATGATTCGGATGGACTTCCCAACGAAAGTGTGTTTATCTTCCGAGAAATTAGCGCGAAAATCAAGCAGAGTATCAATTGCTGATGTCATAATTGGATATGCACAGAGATATCCTATCAAATCCCGGAAAGGGCAAAACGGGCAAGTAAATTCTTGTTGTTAAAAAAAAGGGGGAGAAACCCTAGCAACATTACATTAATGTTTCAAACATTACATTAATGTTTCAGCCATTTCCTTGCTATTTTCAAAATTCAAAAAGTCAAAAGCAAATTCTTGATCAAGGAGTCATGGGGTGCGAACTGATGGCTCAGCTTCTCTACCTGCTCCACTTCTTGCTTCAATTGCTCGCACTTGGCATTCATCTCATTATAGAGCTTCATAGCTTCTTCAGCCTTTCGCTTCTGTTGCTCCACCTTCTGCTTTTCAGCTGCGAGGTTCTGGTGGCCGAGCTGCAAGGTTACGGCTGCGCGAATCAGAGTGACTCTTTTCATAATGGCACGCACGAGGGCTGAACTTACCCGTATTTGAATTGGTGCGTGGCGGCAACGCGTATGTTGGTTTCCGCGCATGGAAGTCTATACAGCTATGAGTCTTCACGCGCAGAAAGGGGGCTAATGTAGATAGTGCTTTCTGAGCTGGCAGATCTTGGCCACGTGGCAACCATCCAGCACACCATATTGTGCTCCACACACACTGGATCACCAGCCGAGCTGATCCATGTGGGGGCTGCGAGACAGAGCCCTCGCATACCACTGCACGGGACTTGTAGGGACTTAGTGGTTAAGAGGCTAGAGTAAGCCATGTCGCGTGCAAGCCAAGCCCGCACGCGACCTTTAGTAACTGTTTTGAGAGATTTATGGCACGAGCTCCATAAACCCGGTCAATCCGGTCAAACCCGGTCAACCCCATAACGGTTCCGGTATTCGCGCACCACGTGCTGTAACGGTCCCTATATACTCGGACGAACGTGCCGTTATGGTTAAGCTAATTAAGCCGCCATCAATGGGCGCATTAACCACACTACAACGGTCACGTTCTCTGCTATATATAGGACGTTAACCTTTCCATACAAAGGAGAACACACTTGCCATACGCGGAAGCTCTGCCAAACCTCTGTCTCTCTCTCTCAGACATTGCTACTGACTTACTCTCTCCATACACACAACCCCACTCTTCCTGTGCGATCCTCGATCCTCTACATACGGTGTACACGGAGGTCTCCCCGCCGGATTCTCTTGTGCACAAGTGGCAACACCACAAATTATCACTTTTTACTCTGGTTACTGACGCGGATTTACTAACGCGTATGCGCAAGTGCACGGTCAAGTAATATAGGGGTGGTATTTCAACCCCGAGTTATCGATCCCACGAGGACAGGCTTGAGATTATTTAATTAGTTATTTAATTTAGAGTACGGTGCAGGAGGAAAGATTTGATTGATTTCTAGAATTGAAATAACAACTTAGCTAATATTTTTGTATTTTATATTTAATAAATAAGTTTGGAGAAACTAGGCAATCTCTAGATCACCTAGGGTTGTAGACGATTTCCGGATTATCTGAGCAACACGTTAACTATATTCTAACTAAGCCGGGTAACATCACTGACTATCTCCTATCGGTCTAAAGTCATTCTACTTCACGGTAGACTACAATCTCCTATCGGTCTCTTGTGTCTACCGGTCCGTTCTAGTAGGCTAACGACATGCACGAAAACGGGTCCTGTCGGTCCACCGTAGCACGAAACAGTCGAATCTCACCTACCGAATCTACCCACATTTGGCCAATCCTAACACGTCTCTTCTCAGTCTCAGTGATACGGGATTGATGCTCATATCTCATCCTAGCTATTTAAAGTCACTGTCGTGCACTTCACTAGCCAACTAAAGGTTCCGGTTAATTACTCCATCCCCATTAAGAATTAAGCATAGATTATGAACAATTGAATTAAAATATTGCTAACTTTAAGCATGAATCAAATATTGAACAAACCCTAGTTCTTGAACCCTAGTTTATCTCCCAATCGTGTCACTCAATTAGGATTACTAACATAAACAAGAAACTAGAATTGATTCAAAAGAAGAAATCAAGAAATCATGAAGCAAAGATCAAATCCGGAAAAATATCATCGTTTACATAAACCCTAGGCTATCAAAGAGATGCCTAGCAAAACGTCTAGCTAATACTAATAAACCAAACAAGACTTACTAGTTTCTCCATAGAAAGATTGAGAGAGAAGAAGAAGAAATCAACTTAGAGCTTCAATGGAGGAGGAGTCCTCCTTCTCTTCTCCTTGCGTCCGTCTCTTCTTCACGTTGCTCCTCTCTCTTGTGTCTCCTCTTTTGTTTTTTCTCCCTCTTTTATCTTCAATTAGGGTATATTAATTAATAATCAAGAAATATTAATTAATAACCCTAATTTATGGCTTTTCCCCCGTGCGTTACTGGGTCTGCTAGCAGATCGTACGATCTGCTACTTGATCGTGCGATCTTCTACTTGGTCGTATGATCTGCTACTTGATCGTATAAGTCAGTGAGTTCTCCCCTAGCAGATCGTACGATCACTAAATTTGATCGTGCGATCTGCTTTGATCCTAGGATCAACTTTTGATCCTACACTTCAAACTTTCTCAAATGACACTTTGACCCCCTTTTTCCATCTTTGTCCTCTTTTCTTCCAATTTCTTTCTCTCCCAAGCTTCCGCATATGTTCCGAAGTTCGTTTTCCTCCTCCTCTTGATCCATGAGCTCCGTTTCCTGTCCAACACAACACGAAAACACCCCGTGCGATCAAAAGTGACAAAATAAATGTAAATAATGTGAAAAACGCCCGGATTAATAATTTATCACTCAAAGCTAAACTTATCAAATTTCCTCAAGTTCATAGTGTATTTCTAATATATTCAACCCGGAAACTACACAAAACGGTACACAAACGTAGAAGAAATATAACTCTAATATAGAGTTATCAAATCCCCCCCACACTACCTTTTTGCGCGTCCCGAGCAAAATCAAAAACATTTCTCACACTATGATTTTCAATCCACCGAATTGCATTTAACTTCACTAGCCATGTGACACAAACAACACACACACCCATGCAATCTACATGACTATACAATGCAACTCGATTATCAAACAATGCAAAAATTGAAACAACACCATTTTTTTCTTTAGTTAGAGATTGGGCAATCTCAAAAAGTAAACCGGCAAGTCATAAGGCTCTCATATTCCCTCGAAAGTTCTATAACTTTGGTGATCGGTAGAACTTGCGGCCAGTTTCGTTAGACAGAACGGGCACGAACACAAAAAATGTTGCTTCCGCACACTCGTCAAACTTATCCCTAGCACTTACCATCCGAGCTATTTATCCACGGGTTAAATTGTTGACGGTTTAGGACGGGTAGGATATGATATTTAGAAGCGTAGTCCTAGACGTCATGATCTAACTTAAAAAACCCGATTCTCACACTCCCTCACCAAAATCCAAGGAACCACACCGAATCTCACTACTCCGGCCCTCATTCCCTCAATCTTGGTGCAACGCCGTTCTCGCGGCCACAAATGTGAAGAAGTGATCTCGAACAATAGCTAATCTCCCCGGTCTTCAATTTCCAGCTTGCTCCTTTATTCCCTTTCAATTTTACTTTCTATTTCTATTTTACTCTTTTTTTTTCATTTCCACATAATAACATTAAGCACATGGAGCCGACAATACGATAGTAATATCCGAGGAGATCAAATATCAGAATTAGATAACATGGGGGTGGAATGTGTCAAATTAGTGATGTAACATAGATGTCGACACCCCCACACTTGATGCAAAGCAAATCACGAACCCAGTAGTCAATGTGTAAACGTGCTTTTCCAACCGATCCTCCTCATCACCTAAGATATAGAGAATATAAATAAAGCATAAGCACGACCTCCTATAAGATCAACAAACCCCCACCCCATGACGTGCGGCAGAAATATCACGCACTACGGTACTCCACCTGTGATCGTGGTGTAAGGACACGACTCACCGCCACACCGAAGTGTGCTACCGTCTCTAACTCACCGTCACATCCCCTCAAAAGACGACATGTAAGAGAATCCACGTAAGATGTATCAAATCAGCTCACCCTCATCGAACCTCCCTAACTCAACTCCCTCTATCATAACGCATAGGAAAGGACCATTCTAACAAGTGATGAAAGTCACAATGAAAGGCTTCCTAGGCTAGAGGATGTGAATAAAAGGGGTAAACGGATCAATAGGGGTAACTAGTGGACCTAGGAGATGGAGACGGGACGTGAGGCCCCCATAAACATCACTCGCACAGCTAATCCGTTGCCACTACGAGGAGGGTTGACGACTACCTAAGTGACGGTGGTGTAGCGCTAGTAGGATAACTAGTCTGAGAGGCAGCTACTCGCAGTTCTAATGTGCATTAGCCCTATAAGTCTTCCTACTCCAGATTCTCGCGTCTACCTCACCTCAGATTTTCATATTCCTAAGGAATTTTATCATTAAGCCCTCTCCACATTCACTCTCTTCGTTTGCCCTTTCTCAAAAATTTAAAATTTTATGATTTTTTTTTTCATATTTTCCTAGACTCTATATGCAATGGCCAACTCGACTAATCACACGATTTGGTAGGGGACTCAATAAAGTAAAAGTGCTAAGAAAAATGCATACTAACAATCCTAACACAATACGACACTATATCAAACACTCTACACTAACCACATGTACTCCACAATACGACACAACTGCATGTAACTGGCGATGCATAACTGACATGGCTAGCAAAATATACACAAACCCCCCCACACTTAAGCGTTTCGTTGTCCTCAACGAATTTAGAGATAATGAAAGAGGACTCATCGCTTAAATGTGTAGGTGGTGGATCTCCACAATTACCGCTCAAAACGTAGAAACAAAAGAGAGAGAGTTAAAGGTACCTGGGGTGCCCGGACCTACATGGGCACCGTTGCCGCGAAACTGCAACAAGAAGGGGTCTTGTGGACCGTTGACAGTTTCCGGAAAAGTCTCACCTCGCGTCCGGATTCCGATGCTCCTACTCACATTCTCTATCACACGCATCAAGAAGGGGAACCCGGAGCGTCTTCTGTACCTGTGTCCCTGCACACTGATTGAAAGTATTAAAGAAACTCTCTCTCACCCCTCAAAATCAAATATGGAGAACTAAAAGCAAAAACAGAAACAACTTGCATCCTACTCTACATGGGTTGCCTCCCAAGCAGCGCTTTGTAATTTAAGGTCGACGGCCCGACCTGGTTACCTCAACCGAAAAGGATAGTGGAGACTGCTTTATCCCTCCACTTCTTCTTCTTCCACCATCTCTTCTCGATAACTTCACGTGCACCCCTGTGCTCTGAAGAAGGTGGACAATTGTGGAAGCTGACTCCTTTCATTTTGCAATTGATCTTCTTGAGAAACTTCCACCAAGTACCACTGGGCTCAAATGAATCTCTGGCCATAAAATCATCCCCGTAGTACTTCCTTGATGCTATATGCTCTTCAAATGACCCATGAAAGTTATCCACACCCCCACACTTGCTGACTTCCAACTCCTTAACTATGGCATATGGATGATAAATAGAATCGCCCATAAAACAAGAAATTGGAAGTTGCTCATCACATTCTTCCCCATAAGAATCCCCATACAGTAATTGTTCCAGCTCGTCGCAAACTTGCGTGACATAGGATATGGAGAATTCATCATTAATAAGAGTTGGGGCTTTTACCTCAATAGCACTGAGCACAAGTGTTTCACCAGCTTCATCGTCGGCACACCACAGACTTCCAATTTCGGTGTCTTCCCATTCATACCAAGGATGTGAGGGAACCTGCGGTCTTGGCTCGCAATACGGCAGATCTTCCCATCTTCGGCACACAGGTCCACCCCAGTCTGAATTAGAGTCTGAGTCCTCATATATGGCAGAGTCCACCAATGGTTCCTGGACATTGCAGTCTTCGTTCGGCTCAGGTATCTCCTCTTCCACTTGTGGTGGGGATGATGAAGGTTCAATGTGAGGCTCACTGTCATGTGGCAAGGGCTCCTCTTGTGGCTCTTGAATGCTTGATTCCCCTGCTGTTGACAGTTTTTCTATTCGTTTCTTTATCCTTTCCAACATCTCCCTCACGTATTCCCTACCTGTGGCTGAATGCTCTTGTGGTAATTGTGCATCTATGGACAAAAATTTGGCGCAAACTTCCATGTCATTCATAATACTACGCCGTTCTGCCATATCCGCTGATGAGTCTTCCTGGTGCTGATGAAGCTGGGGGGCATGTACTCGACATGAGTCTCTACGTTCGTGCCAAATGCCGCATACGTAGCACCAAGTTATGCATGCGTCCTCGTCTTCATGGTTACCCCTGCAGTGGAAACAGTAGGGGGGACCCGAATAACAGTCTTCGCTCCACATGCTTAAATTGTCTCTTGCTCCCTGCGTTCCTGAGAAAAACTCACAAGACACCCGTGAAGCACAGAGATATAGAATAAAAATATTAAAACTAAACTAAAATAAAAGTACTCTAAACTAACTCCTGACAAAATAATCTACCGCTGTCCCCGGCAACGGCGCCAAAAACTTGACGCGGATTTACTAACGCGTATTCGCAAGTGCACGGTCAAGTAATATAGGGGTGGTATTTCAACCCCGAGTTATCGATCCCACGAGGACAGGCTTGAGATTATTTAATTAGTTATTTAATTTAGAGTACGGTGCAGGAGGAAAGATTTGATTGATTTCTAGAATTGAAATAACAACTTAGCTAATATTTTTGTATTTTTATATTTAATAAATAAGTTTGGAGAAACTAGGCAATCTCTAGATCACCTAGGGTTGTAGACGATTTCCGGATTATCTGAGCAACACGTTAACTATATTCTAACTAAGCCGGGTAACATCACTGACTATCTCCTATCGGTCTCAAGTCATTCTACTTCACGGTAGACTACAATCTCCTATCGGTCTCTTGTGTCTACCGGTCCGTTCTAGTAGGCTAACGACATGCACGAAAACGGGTCCTGTTGGTCCACCGTAGCACGAAACAGTCGAATCTCACCTACCGAATCTACCCACATTTGGCCAATCCTAACACGTCTCTTCTCAGTCTCAGTGATACGGGATTGATGCTCATATCTCATCCTAGCTATTTAAAGTCACTGTCGTGCACTTCACTAGCCAACTAATGGTTCCGGTTAATTACTCCATCCCCATTAAGAATTAAGCATAGATTATGAACAATTGAATTAAAATATTGCTAACTTTAAGCATGAATCAACTATTGAACAAACCCTAGTTCTTGAACCCTAGTTTATCTCCCAATCGTGTCACTCAATTAGGATTACTAACATAAACAAGAAACTAGAATTGATTCAAAAGAAGAAATCAAGAAATCATGAAGCAAAGATCAAATCCGGAAAAATATCATCGTTTACATAAACCCTAGGCTCTCAAAGAGATGCCTAGCAAAACGTCTAGCTAATACTAATAAACCAAACAAGACTTACTAGTTTCTCCATAGAAAGATTGAGAGAGAAGAAGAAGAAATCAACTTAGAGCTTCAATGGAGGAGGAGTCCTCCTTCTCTTCTCCTTGCGTCCGTCTCTTCTTCACGTTGCTCCTCTCTCTTGTGTCTCCTCTTTTGTTTTTTCTCCCTCTTTTATCTTCAATTAGGGTATATTAATTAATAATCAAGAAATATTAATTAATAACCCTAATTTATGGCTTTTCCCCCGTGCGTTACTGGGTCTGCTAGCAGATCGTACGATCTGCTACTTGATCGTGCGATCTGCTACTTGGTCGTATGATCTGCTACTTGATCCTATAAGTCAGTGAGTTCTCCCCTAGCAGATCGTACGATCACTAAAGTTGATCGTGCGATCTGCTTTGATCCTAGGATCAACTTTTGATCCTACACTTCATACTTTCTCAAATGACACTTTGACCCCCTTTTTCCATCTTTGTCCTCTTTTGTTCCAATTTCTTTCTCTCCCAAGCTTCCGCATATGTTCCGAAGTTCGTTTTCCTCCTCCTCTTGATCCATGAGCTCCGTTTCCTGTCCAACACAACACGAAAACACCCCGTGCGATCAAAAGTGACAAAATAAATGTAAATAATGTGAAAAACGCCCGGATTAATAATTTATCACTCAAAGCTAAACTTATCAAATTTCCTCAAGTTCATAGTGTATTTCTAATATATTCAACCCGGAAACTACACAAAACGGTACACAAACGTAGAAGAAATATAACTCTAATATAGAGTTATCAGTTACCTAGTGAACTACTCTAAATTGTTAAGTATAAACCTGTTGCGAGATTGTCCTCGAGGGTTCGACAACCCGGAGTCCTAAAAATACTCCACTCTTACTACTTGACCGTGCGCTTGCGTAATACGCGCTAGTAATTTGCGTCAAAAATATTACATTTGTACTCCCTCTTTCGCACAAATGGGTACTAGTTCGGTGGTAGAGTGCTTGAAGCCCCTGCATGATGTTCCGGGTTCGAACCCGGCTATATGATGTATGATGTAATTCTTTAAAAAAAAAATCCTTCTGTCTCAATTTTTTTTTAATTTATGATATCGTTCCCCCAAATAATTGTCCACTTTATTTTTTAGTGACTCACAATATTGAAATAAAAAATGTGAGAATGACATCAATATCAATAAGTAAAAAAGAATATGCATTCAAACAAAAAACATGATAAAATTATTGGATATGTAGTGATTACGTTTTCTATTTTCTCAAACTCCAATTTTAAAGTGAGGGTGAAACAATTATTGAAAAAATGAGTAGAGAGATGATCTTATGGCATGAATTTCCCACCCCTTTATTTTTTTATTATAAAAATCTCCTTAAAAAGGTTGCATCCAATGGTTTAAATTCATTTAATTTAATGCACCAAAAGTCATTTCAGAAACATGAGAACCTGCAACGTTCTAAGTTTTTATATGGAAGATGTTAAATAGAAAAATGTACACTTTTCTCTTATTGTGATTGCATTCTCAGCTTCACTTTTAAAAGTAGCTACTATTGTATAAGTAAATTTAGATATGAACAAAGGAGTAAATGAAATATCAGAGAGCAAGTTTATTTTATGCATAAATGGACATGGATTAAGTACGTAAATTTATAGAATTTTTTGAAACTGTAGAATTTAGGACTACAAAGTAATTATATATAGTTATCAATTGAAATTAAACACAACACTTAACTGTGAACCAAGTCTAAAATAAATCCTTTAGAACCGTTCTAGGTAGGTCCTCCATTCAAAATTTGAAACGCAGCAATGGTTAAAAAGATTGAAAAAAGAAGCCCCCAACTTGATTCACTAAGAGGCAGCTGATGTAAATCCATTTCCATTTTGAATCGAGGGCCTACCTAGAAGGGTTCTATATGAATTTTTTCCCTCTCAAAGATGTCTCTCACTCCGTTCGTCCCATTTTGTTTGTCTTTTTCAAAGAGTATAATTATTTACACCATAAAGATAAAGATATCTAATAGTATTTGTAAGGTGAGGGAGTTGATTCTTACAAAGCTCATATATAAATGATAAATTTAACATTTCACCTTGCTTTTTTTTGCAAACATTGCACTTTCAACCCAATTAATTGCTACTATTTACAACTTTCAATAAATAATTGTTATCTTTTCAAATAGTCTTCTTCCTTCCCATCCTCTTTCTTCTTGTTTATTACACTTTGTGTAGGAGAAGCTTTTGGGTGATAGTTTGCGGCATCATGCTCACACGAATGCCGCGAACTGAATTTACCATTCTCTCGAGAGTCCCAACGACGAGGACCGAGCCAAGTTTGTCACTGCAATTTACCTTCGGTGGCGTCAACGCAATAGCGGAATTTTTGAGGATCGGGTCGCAACGGTTGATGACCTACTTCAGAAGATTAATCTGTGTTGTGCGGAGTTTAGAGAGGCTAATGTTGCTGAAGCCGTTAACGGCGTTGAAGGACGAGTGCAGAATCACTGTACAACTTCTCAACCAACAAGAACAAATTTTAAGCTAAATTGTGATGGGGCTTGGATTGAAGATTCAGGTAAATCGGTGGTGGGAGCAGTACTAAGTGATAGACGGGGTCGTACAGTAGCGGCAATGGCATATGGTAGTTTTAAACTACCATCGGCAAAAATTGTGGAGGACCTGGCGTTGCGTGAGGGGCTGAGGTTGGCGTGGCGGCTGGGTATTGGAGATATTAAGGTGGAAGTGGACTCTCAGACAATATCCCAGTATGTGCATGATATGGAAACACTTCACAGGGATAGATCAAATTTTGGTGCAATTATGCGCGACTGCCGCACTTTGATGCAATGTTTTGCTCAGGCTACTCTAGTTTGGAGACCTCGAAGTAAAAATCATTTAGCGCATGTTTTTGCGCAGTTCAGATTAACAATAGACACTGTTAGAGTTTGGATGGGAGTAACGCTCGACTGGGCGATGAATTGTAATGAGACAGATCTGTTTTTCATGAACCAAGACTTATGAAAAATTGATGTTCCCCTACAAAAATAGTTTATTACACTTTGTGCATATTTAGGAACCTCAATTTTGAATCACTTTTGATTAAAATCGACCATTTTAATTTAATTCCATTTGAAATTTTGATTAAATTTTATTTTGGATCAATAATCTGCATATTAATTATAATCTCTAATTTTGCATATTGTCTCACGTTCTGCATATTTTAAGTTAATACTAAACGGCGTTAGAATTTTAGGTTAATAACTTGCATTTATTGTCTAGTAAAAAAAACTTGATTAAGTACAAATATAAATAAAAAGAAAGCAGATGCGATATTCATAAACTTAAATAATTGTTGTGGTAAGAATTTATATTACCACCCACCTACTTATATTTTATGATAATTACACACTTATTTGATCAACGTAACCCATGCCAGCTTGGGGGGCCTAAGCGGTTGCCTTCGACTGCCTCCCCTTAGCCTGACTGCTTCTTGCCAGATAAAGTGAATCACCAATATTACCGCACCTTTTCCACCTGATTCGCTATCACCACCATTAATTCTCTCACTCATGCATTTCTTTTACCAACAAACACGTTTATTTGACCCAATGTAAAATTTCATGGACCTAATTTGATAGTGTCAATCAAGTCAACTACACCCCTAAAATGTTTGACCTCTTTTCTCGAGGAAGAGGGAAGACACACTCACGCAACCACGTCTGCAGTTCCTTTCAAAACAAAGAACTGCATTCTTAGTTGGGATTGTCAACAAATGGTTATGTGGTCTGGTGGAAGAAAGTGAATTTGTTATGTGAGGACAAAAATGTCATTTGAAGATTTCGATAAGCTTTAAGAATGCTGATGTAAGAGACAATACCACTATCACTTCATGTGAATTGTTACACAATTAACTATTTTACACACAACATCAGCTCGCACCTCTTCTAACCTCGTTTGTAGTGACAAGTCTCTCGATGTTGCAGCAACACAAGAGAAATTTTTCACTGAACATGGAGATACTCATAAGCCTCCAAACTATTGGCAATTACATGTGTGAGACGCTAGATATGAAGTTTTGACTGTTATACTACTTCCATGAATACTTACGCCAGCACCTCCCAGAGCAATGAATAGCCTCTCAGCATATAGAAAAGCAATTCGCCTCTTCATACATCGTTTGTCGTGTGACAGCTGCAACAACCCCCTTATTCGGCTCGGGACGAGACTAGGAGGGCTATGCTTAATAGAAGCCGCGGAGATCAAATGCAATATAAATCATAACACATACTTATATTATTAAACAACTACATTAACCTTTAAGTTTTATACACTAGATGATTACTATTACACAGTAATTAACTAACGGTAAAATATGAGCTACTGGTGACATTCACAGTCTAGATGAGTCTCGTGCCCATCTATTCCAAGATACCGAGCTCCTAGACCTACACTGAGAAGAAAAATAACAAGAACCGCAGTTTTTTTAAATTCATCAATAAAAACTTAGTGAGATACACCTTAGCATGTAAAGGAGGAAAGATTACATATGTTTGATCACGAGTTTAATAAAATAATAGTGACATAGTATGAATAAGTACTATAAGAGTAACAACGGTATAAATAGCAGTACTAATAAGAAACATTCCGATAATCATCAAATTTCTAATTAAATCTTTCACAAGTGTCATTTGCCATCCAATATACGAGTAAAATTAACATTTTTCCAATATATAGTCAAAGAAGCAAATTATTATGCGCAGTAACCAGATGTAGAAATGCTAACCAAGGGCCTCTCAAATAGTCGGCCAACAAAGGACCTCCCAAATAGTAATGCTAAACAAAGAATCTTCTAGATAGTAATGGTCAACAAAGGACCAGGACCTTCCAAATAGTACAGATTCTGGTACGTGCGATATTCCACTTAACGTTATAAACGGATTATTATTTTCGCATCATCGTTTCAAAGAGATCATTTCAAAACGTAAACAAACTCAAGTAAAGCATGTGAATCATAAAAACACATTTTGAGACAAGTTATAAAATCAAATTTTTACACGAAGGAAGCAAGACACACAAGACTAAGCATGTAACTCACTTAAAGTCGCCTCAACAGTTAGTACGAAGGGGTGTCGACGAAGCCTATGTCCAAGAATCCGTCCCCTACAATTTAAAAAATCCCTAGAAACAAAGATGTTACTTTTAAATAAAGAATTCTGTAATCCTATATGGGTGCTTACTAGGTCGTAGGACTTGGTCCGTCCTCGATTATCCCAATAAAACCCGCTTTGTATAGTGGTATACTCACGTGTCAAATACATGCTCCACATTAATATGATTCTAAATGTCACTAATCTTCTTCGCGAAATGCCAACCAATAGACCGAGAAGTCCAAAAAAGTAAAATGATGCTCACAT
Organism: Linanthus parryae; assembly: GCA_023055425.1. Classification (NCBI taxonomy): domain Eukaryota; kingdom Viridiplantae; phylum Streptophyta; class Magnoliopsida; order Ericales; family Polemoniaceae; genus Linanthus; species Linanthus parryae. The sequence goes on from JALGPY010000003.1 coordinate 59,660,920, forward strand.
ATCAAAATAAGTCCAACAAAACACTTAGAATTTCAAAAAGTAAAGTTTTTTAATTTTATTGTAGCTCTGACTTTAGAGCCATATTTACCATATAAAGAATCTCCAAAAATCATGAAATTAAATTATGATGTACCATTATTTGTCTAATTTCAGGAACATCAAGAAAATCATGTATAGATATCATAAAACTCAAGTTACAAAATTAACAAATACTACTGTGCAGAGAAGTGTTTGGCAAAAAGTTTCAATTTTGAAGAAAAATTACTACTACTTGGAGAATAGCAACGATGATCATCTTCTCCAGAATTAACCCCCAATGTGTCTAGTTACATTAAAATAAATAGGAGTGCTAAAAGATTCGGGAAATAAGATTTTTAGTTGAAATGTCAAGACTGGTCCTGAAACAGAGTTTCAGAAAACATGCAAGTTCAAATGACCATAACTCATTAACTGAGAATGCTATGAGGATAATTTTTTCCTCAAAATGACACCCTCTGAGTCTAGTTTCATAAAATGGAGGACATCCAAATTTTAAAGAGATAAAAGTCGAAGAAGGATCACATTTTTCACAAATTATAAAAATTGTATCAACATGCATGTTTCACTATAACCTTCAGATCTTGATCAATTCATTTCAATGATACATGAAACTTGAGAAACCTATTCTCATAAATGGAAACAAGAGAGAGATGAGAGGAGGGGATTTTTGAGGAAGAGGACGATGGTGCTGAATTACTAGGTCTATTTCAGCCCCAGAGAGAGAGATGTATTTAGAGAGTGTGAAGAGAGTGAAGAAGTGAAATTAGTGGGGGAGGGGGGTAGTGTGTGATGTATGCATCTTATATTCATAAGATGACTAGTATGGGTATTATTTCACTTGAGTTGACTTGGTTGTGGTGGGGAGGGGCTTATGAGAAATTATAATTCTCACAGCAAATTAGTTGGGGTAAAATTAAAGTATAAACAAATGAGAGATGAGATGGAAAATATTGAAAATTGGTGATAGTACAGGATTACACATACAAGAGGGGTATTTTGCGAATGCGATACTAACTAAGGAAAATTAACGCAATTTTTTTTTTCATTTTCCATAGTAAAAATAGCAAGTACTCAAAGATATCAAAACTTTTATAAACTACAAAATAACCACAAAACGGAATACTATATAATCATAAATGCCACATAATACCCCTATACTTTGGAAACAAAAATTAAGTCAAGAATAAGTTTGAAATATTATTTTCTTGAAATAGTCAAATATTTTTTCCAAAATTACCAAATAACCCTAATTAAAATATGGGGTATTACATCCTTCCCCGCTTAGAATGAGCTTCGTCCTCGAAGCTACGACAGGCCACTTAAGTCTCAATGATTTTTCCTAAATGAGATGCATAGAGATTAAAGTTAGAATTCTTACCTTCTTTGTTGTTTATTGCTCGAGCCTCGGTTTCGCTCATCACAAAGATCTGACCAACCGGTCTCTGATTGTTGTCCTGAGCTGCATTTCCTCCATTATTTTTCTCATTGTTGCTAGCTCCGTTGTTAGCATTCGTATTATTATTCTTCACTCCATTTCCATTTCCTCGATAGTCTCCTTGCCGACCCACTGTGCCATTTCCATAGTTTTTGTTACGAGGCTGATTCCCTCCATTCCATTTGGTCTGGTCATTCCTCCGAAAATACCCTCTGTTATTACCTTGTCGATAGGATAATTCATTTATTTTGTTGCACTCGTACATCCTGTGACCCTTCATTCCACAATAGTCGCATGTCACCCTGGTCCCATCACATGTAACTCCTGGGTGGTCCCCATTGCACTTCTTACCATACTAGTGACGGTTAGGCCTCGCCACCTGGTTTTGATTCTCACTTCCCCCACCATTGAATGTCTTGGAATGCTTTTTTGCCCCTTGGTTGTTCCTGCCTTAGCCATAGTTGTCATCCTCTTGGAATTCGGCTTTCCTTTTCCCCAATTGGTGTGTCAGCACCTAGTCGACTCTCCAGATGTTAGCTGCGATTCTGTATGCCTATGATAAGGTGTCATATGTTCTAGTGAGCATGGTAATCTGAATTTCAAGTTTCATACCTCCTATAAAGTGAGTGACCATGCGCCTTTCAGTAGGCTCTGTGTCCTCTTCAAACCGAGATAAATACACAAACTTGTCATAGTAGTCTGTTACAGAGTCGTTTCCTTGCTTCAGTGTGATGAACTCCTGGTACTTCCTCTCCTTAACATGCTCCGGGTAAAAGGCAATTCTCATCGCAGTCTTCATTGTCTCCCATTTGAAACCTTCTTGAGCCATGAATCTTGCTCGATTGGCTGTCCACGAGTTATCAAATTTTCCCTTGAAGTAGAATGACGTCTCTTTAATCTTGCGGGCTTCTGTGCACTCCATGGCCGGGAAGATTTTGTCGAAGTCCCTGATCCAATTCTCAAGAAACATGGGATCTACTTCCCTATAGAAGCAACTCGGGTTTCGCTGAGCAATCTTCTTAGCCCAATCTGGTTCTCGTTCAGCGAAAACATTATTATTGTTATTCTGATTGTTGTTGTTTGGGTGTTGTTGTTCACTTCCTGAACAAACTACCCATCAGATTGATCAGTAAAGCCACATGCGGGTCTAGTGCTTCTTCTCCTTCAATTTGCTAATCCTAAAAGATATCTTACCTTGACACACGTACAAGTACAAGTAACATGTCACAACGAGTAAGTATACAATATCAAACAATAACACAATATATCTCGTCGAGATATACAAATAAGAACCCACACATAAATGTCATAGAAGTAGACTTCATAACCATGTACCGTAATTCGCACTAGGGCCCAATACGAAACATAATAATGCCGGATAACAAGTAACAACTACTCATGCAAGAGGAAATAAACAATAATTCTCAAATACCTGGCTTTCCGTATTTTATCTTTCCCTAAGTTTATTTTAAGTTTTCCTACATGGCTTTATCCCTTAGTGGAAAGAACTGCTCTGATACCACCTGCAACAACCCCCTTATTTGGGTCGGGGCGAGACTGAGAGGGCGATGCTTAAAAGAAGCGGCGGAGATCAAACGCAATATAATTCACAACACATACTTATATTATTAAACAACTACATTAAGCTTTAAGTTTTATGCACTAGATGATTACGATTACACACTAATTAACTAATAGTACAATATGAATTAGTGGTGACACTCACAGTCTAGGTGAGTATCGTGCCCTTCTATTCCAAGATACCTAGCTCATAGACATGCGGTGGGAAGAAAAATAACAAGAACCGCAGTTTTTTGAAAGTTAGAAATAAAGACAAAGTGAGATAAACATTGGCATGTAAAGCAGGAAAGATGAGATATGTTGGATCACGAGTTTTATAAACTAACCGTAATATAGTATGAATAAATATTACCAGAGCACACAACGGTATAAGTAGCAGTGCTAATAAGAAACATTCTTATAATCATCAAATTTCCAATTAAATATTTCACAAGTGTCATTGTCCATCCAATATATGAGTAAAATTAACATTTTTCCAATATATAGTCAAAAAAGAAAATTATTATGCACGGTAACCGAAGAAGGGCCTTTCAATTAGTAACGGTCAACAAATGACCTCTCAAATAGTAATGACCAACAAAAGACCTCCCAGATAGTAATGGTCAACAAAGGACCTCCCAAATAGTAATAGATTTTGGAAACTACAATTCTTGACAGAATTGTAGCTCTGACTTTAGAGCCATATTTACCATATCAAAGCATCTCCTAAAATAATGAAATTAATTGATAATGAACCTTGATAAGTCTGAAGCTCCTAGACATTATTTTGTGAATGAACAGGAAGAGAGATTTGTTTCCTTGATGATGAAAGCCAGAAACACTAACAGAAGATGTTACTAAATATCATGAAAGCCAGTAACTTAAGCAGGAGATATTGCTAAGTACCAAAGCTTCGAAGCTTTGAGTTACTGTAGCAGTGCTCATACGTTTATTTATAAAACAGTTTTTTTGCAGGTTTTGGTTGTGATATGGTTTAATAATATGAATGCATTAGTGATACGTGTTCTAAGATATAACTAGTGCAGGATCAAGTTGGATTGAAAATCCAAGTTCATTCTGGTGAATTAGCAGGCAAAGCTTCAAAGCTTTGAGATGCACTGGTTGTTCTTTACTGCTAAATTCATCTAATTATCTTTGTGTATGCAGGTGAATTCTGTGAGACTTGGAACTTGTTTTAAGTTGAATAATGTCTAATATTGTGTGTTATATACTGGTAACTTGATATATTCATCCGTTTGACTATATATGTTAACTCAGAACTGTCAACAAACAAATCTAGCCAAGTTATCTCATGAACTGTTAACTGTTGGTTAAACAGATCTTGTTGCCAGATTGTCTTGTTACTTGTTTGATCTTGTTTACTGAGTATATGCAAGTTTTTTGGGTGCTCCAACGTTCGTAAACAGATCAGCAATCCATTTCAAATAGTTGTTGATTGGAGTTCTTCAGAAAGGAGATATTATAGGATTCTGTTCCTAGAATTTCTCATTTGGTTGCAGACTGATCAGTGCTTTAAATTCGAATAGAAGAAATCAAAGAACAAGGACAGAGATTGTGGATTTGAAGAGAGAAAACATCTGGAAATATCAAGTTACAGAGTTCTTCAAATCATTGAAGAAAGAAACTTCTCCAACTGCTGAAGATCATCCAAATCAGAAGAACACTTCCAAGATTAAATATCTTATCTTTCTGAGTTCTACTTCTTGTACTTAATTGTATTATTCATTATTCATTACTGAAACCTCACTAAAACTTAGTAGTTTAGTTGTTTAAGTGAACAACAAGAGGTTCTTATAGTTTCAACAGGTTGTAGCCTGTAACTAGATAGGTTGGAAACCACAAGCTGTATAAGTGTAAGGCAGCTCACTTAGGCTTGAGACCTAGGGCTAAATTTTGGTGATTAATAAGAAGTTGTGTTAGAATCTTGGAGGGATTAGATCCCTCAGGCAGAGACTAGGTCCAGTTGTGACTGAACTTGTAAAATCTCTGTGTCTCTGCTATTTACGTGTGCTGTCTTTACTTTCAGTTTAACTTTGAAGTTTCAAAGCTTTGGATCTTTCCAAATATCAAAGCTTTGAAGCCTACATACTCTGCTGTTATATCTTTAAGCTTCTCAAATCTTTTCAAAGCTTTGAGATATCATCAGTTTGCATTACTTAAGTTTCAAAAGGCTGTGTTTTAGCAAAAGTTAGCATACTCTATTCAACCCCCCCCCCCTTCTAGAGTATGTAGATACTGGTTTACACCTACATTACACACTTTCAATTGGTATCAGAGCTTTGGGTCACAGTTTAAAGATCTAACCATCTTGTGACAATGTGTTTTGGAGGTGAAGGAGGATTCTCACAGGGAAGGGCAGCCAATAGACCTCCACTGCTTTGTGGTGATAACTTTGTGCATTGGAAGGCATTGATGAAAATGTTCATCATAGATCAGGACATGGAACTATGATCTATTATTGTGAATTGGTCAAAACTGTTCTATACTACTGTCAATGAAGTTAGAATTGTCAAACCTGATGAAGATCTCTCAGTTAATGAATTGGAAAAGGAATCAAAAAATTACAAATGTTTGAATTTATTGTATTGTTCTCTTAGTGCAGATGAGTTCGACAAGATATCCAACTGCAAAAATGCAAAAGAGATCTGGGATAAGTTGACTATTACCTATGAAAGAACTAGCCAAGTCAATCAGACAAAGATCAATATCCTTTTGAGACACTATGAACTGTTTAAGATGAATTCTGATGAATCCATCAAAAATATGTTCAAAAGTTTTAACTTGGAGTCGTTGGGAAAAGTGTTCTCAAATGAAGAAAAAGTCAGGAAGATTCTCAGAAGCTTGCCCAAGGCCAAATGGGAGCCCAAAACAACTGCAAATTAAGAAGCTCGGGATCTAAGTATCTTGGAACTTAATGATCTACAAGGAAAGTTACACACCCATGAGATCTCTATGAAAGAGCTTGATGGTGAACTGAGTGACAACACCAAGAACCTGGCACTCAAGGCAAAAGACAGTAAAAAATCCCAAAGCCTTGAACAGGATGATGATGATGATGATGATGATGATTATGAGGCCTTAGCCTTGATTTCCAAAGCCTTGGCCAGAATTCTGAAGAAAATGAGAAATTCTGAGAATAAGGATTACAACAAAGAAAATTTCAGATTCTCAACCAGCAAGGATTATAAAGGTAAGTCTTCTTCACAGTCATATAAATCTAAAGTTATGAATTGTTATGAATGTGGAGATGCAGATCATTTGATAAGAGATTTTCCTCAAAAGAAGAAGAGCAGACTATTTTCCAAGAAGGAAAATAAAAATAGACGAAAGAAGGCAATGGTAGCCTCATGGAGTGATTCAGATTCCTCAGACTCAAATTCTGATTGAGGAGCAAGCCAATCTTTGTTTGGTGGCTGGACATTAAGAGGACCACTCTACTGAGAATCCAATTGAAGACATGGTAAAAAAGCCTTTTATCTATTCTTTCTGGTGTGTTGCCTGAAATTTTCAAAAGCATGTTTTTAAATGAGGAGAGTTATGGGGATGAGATTGATTCTTTGAAAATGAAGGTTCATGAGCAAATAAAAGAAAATTTAGATTTGGTTTTTCAGAACAAATGTCTTGAAGCTACTAAGTTAAATATTGATAGTGACTTCAAAGCCTTGGATAGCAGATTCAAATCTTTGAAATCACAGTTCAAATAAGCAGTTGATCAAAACACTATTTTAACTGATAATTTTGTTGATCTAAAAATTCATTAAAATGATTTAGAACAACAAAATACTTCATCGACTAGTAAGCTTCAAGCTTCCAAGAAAATTCTTTCAACTTTTGCTGGCTCAGAATAGAAGCTAAATCTTATACTCGGAGGAAGTATGCATTCTGTATACAAGAGTGGAATTGGTTATAATCCAAATTTTCGAAGAAGAAACCAAACCACTTTTGTGAAATCAGGAAGCAGACATTCTCGAAAATGTCATTACTGCTGCAAAATTAGACATGTGAAATTGACTTACCCCTTTAGAAGGACAGAACCTCATATAATGAGGAATACCTATCCTTATCAGCTTAAGGGACAAGTGAAAGAGATTAGGGTTCCAAAAGGAGTTATACCACCTAACATGGTTGACTTTGAGTATGAATCCAAATTCTACACTTGGTCTAATAGCCTGTTAAGGAATTGATTGAATTTTGCAGGTTGTCACCAAAGCTTTGAAAGATCAGAAATAGATTTTGGATAGTGGCTGTTCCAGACATATAAGTGGGAAGAAGTCTTTATTCTCAGAGCTCAAAGAGAAATCAGAGGGAACAATCACACTTGGTGACAAAGTAAAGTACAACATAATTGGTATTGGAAGTGTTGGTAACAATTATGCATATTCAGTTTCTGATGTTTATTTAGTTGATGGTCTTAAGTATATTTTATTGAGTATTTCTCAGCTTTGTGATAAAGGGAATAAGGTAGTTTTGACAAGGAGAAATGTGTGGTGCAAGATGAAAAGGCAATTGCATACTCACTGCTCCTAGGTCACATAATGTTTATACACTATGTACTGACAAAGTTGCAGGTAATAGTCTAAAATTTCTCAAAGCTTTGAAGGATGACTCAAAGTTGTGGCATAGAAAGCTTGGTCATATGAGCATGCATACTTTGAATAAGCTCATCTCAAAAGATCTGGTAAGGGGATTACAAATCCTCAATTCATAGATGATGAGTTATGCAAGGCCATGTACTCAAGGTAAACAGACTAGAAGCTCATTCAAGCCAAAGAAATTTGTAAGTACCTCTAGACCTTTAGAATTTATGCATCTGGACTTGTGTGGTCCTATGAGGGTTCAAACACCCAGAGGTAAGAGATATATGCTTGTTGTAGTTTATGATTACTCTAGATATGCTTGGGTTATGTTCATTAGAGAAAAGTCTGAAGCATTATCTGAATTTTCAAAACTTTGCAAAGAGCTTCAAACTTTAAAAAATTTACATGTTGCATCTATTAGGAGTAATCATGGTAGGGAATTTGATCAACTTGATTTTGATTTATTATGTGCAAAGCATGGCATCTCACACAACTTTTCTGCACTTAGAACTCATCAGCAAAATGGTGTAGTTGAGAGGGAAAATAAGAATCTTGAAGACATGTATAGAACCATGCTACTTGAACGTAATTTCCCAAAATCTTTATGGGCAGAAGCTGTTAATACTTCCAACTATGTGCTCAATAGATGTTTGATTAGGCCAATTTTGAAGAAAATCCCTTATGAGCTGTTCAAAGGCAGAAAGCCTAGTGTTGCTTACTTTAAGCCTTTTGGATGTACTTGTTTTGTGCATAACAATGGAAAAGATAATCTTGGTAAGTTTGATGCTAGAAGTGATGAATGTGTGTTCCTTGATTATTCTCAAACCAGCAAAGCATACAGGGTTTATAATAAGAGAACTAAGGTAGTAGAGGAGAGTATTCATGTTATTTTTGATGAAAGTACTGATGATTCTCTAAGTGAAAGTTTTGCAGATCTTAGTTTGAATAAATATGAGGCTGATGAAGACTATGAGAAAGCCAGCAAAAGCAAAACTAAGCAGCAGAAACTTTCAGAAGAATCTCAATAACTTGAACCCCCTGTTGAGCCAAAATCTCAAAGCCTTGAGACTGAGACTGACAGGAAATATGATGCTCCTTCTACTGTCTCAAGAACTCAAAGCCTTGAAGGTCCATACACTTGGACACCCAAGTTCAAATATCTATCAGATAACCCTGCATAGAATATCATCTTAGATCCAACTACCGGAAATCAGACAAGAGGTCAATTGAGAAATTTGTGTTTCTTTAGTGCTTTTGTATCACTCATTGAGCCCAAAAATGCAAAAGAAGCACTAGAAGATTCTGATTGGATCATTGCAATGCAGAATGAGCTTAATGAGTTTGAAAGGAACAAGGTCTGGAAATTGGTTCCTAGACCAAAGGATCAATCAGTGATTGGAACAAGATGGGTGTTCGGAAATAAACTGGATGAAAAAGGTAAGGTTGTAAGAAATAAAGCAAGACTGGTTGCACAGGGATACAATCAAGAAGATGGTATTGACTATGAGGAAACATTTTCCCCTGTTGCAAGGTTAGAAGCTATCAGAATACTTCTTCCATTTGCATCTCATAATCACATAAAACTTTTTCAAATGGATGTCAAATGTGCTTTTCTGAATGGATATTTACAAGAAGAAGTATATGTTGCTCAACCACCAGGTTTTGAAAGTGACACCTTTCCTGATTATGTTTAAAAATTAGACAAAGCCTTATACGGACTTAAATAAGCTCCAAAAGCTTGGTATGACAGAGTCTCTAAATTTTTATTGGAAAATGGTTTCAAGAGAGGACTGGTTAATAAAACTCTTTTTATCAACAGTCGTGAAAAGGATATGTTAGTTGTTCAGATATATGTAGATGATGTTCTATTTGGTGCTACTAATGATGCTCTTGAAAAAGAGTTTTCAAGTCATGTGCAGGGAATTTGAGATGAGCTTAATGGGAGAACTGAATTTATTTCTTGGACTTCATGTACATCAAATGAAGAAAGGAATTTTTGTGCATCAAGAAAAATACACCCTGGACTTGTTAAACAAGTATAATATGTCAGAGTCCAAGGTTGTAAAGACTCCTATGAGTTCATCACTGTCTTTAGACAAAGATACAACTGGTAAGAGTGTAAATCAAAATGAGTAAAGAGGTATGATTGGTTCACTTCTATATCTAACTGCAAGTAGACCAGATATTATGTTTAGTGTGTGTATGTGTGCTAGATTTCAAGATGATCCTAAATAAATTCATTTGATTGCTGTAAAAAGGATTTTCAGATATTTGAATGGAACTAAAGACTTGGGGATTTGGTATCCATGAAGATCTAACTTTATGTTTAGTGGTTATTCAATGCAGACTTTGCAGGATACAAAGTAGACAGAAAGAGTACTTCTGGATGATGCCAAATTCTTGGATCTTCATTGATAAGTTGGTATTCAAAGGAGCAAAATTCAGTAGCTCTATCAACTGCAGAAGTTGAATACATTGCAGCTGGAGCCTGTTGTTTACAGGTTTTATGGATTGCTCAGCAGCTAAGAGATCTTGGATATGATTTCAGAAATGTGCCTATAAACTGTGACAATACAAGTGTCATTTCTATTTCTAAGAATCCATTTCAGCATTCAAGGACAAAGCACATAGATGTGAGACATCACTTTCTTATAGATCATGCTGAAAAAGGTGATATTATTCTATCTTTATTTCAACTTCTAAGCAGATAGCTGATATTTTAACTAAACCATTGCCAGATGAGAGGCTTGCATCCCTAAAGCTTGAATTGGGTATGTTGAACAAGGATGCATTGGTTTAGGGGGAGGAATTAGTTTTTATGTGAATTATTTGTGTGAATCTCAAAGCCTTGAGATCATACTTTCTTAAGCCTTGAAAGTATGGCTCAAAGCTTTGAAGTTTCTGTGTTAGTAAACTTTTCAAAGCTTTGAACAACTGTTACACTGCTTTGGTTAGTGGATTTGTATTATATTTAAGAAATTGGACCGTGAAGTATTTTATAATATCTTTTTAGATAATTACATAATCTTTCAAATGTTCAGAGATTTTGACAAAATATCTAAAGTTATCTTTGAAAATCTTCTGAAATCTTTTTGCATGCAAATCTCCCTTCTCAATCAAACTCTTCTACCTACTTAAGCTGGCTTCAGGACTTATTTCTCTCATTCTCAACTTCAATATCTTCGACTCTCTTTCTCTCTCTACCAATTCTATCAAACTCTCTCAAACCCTAACCAAAATGGAGCGAAAATCAGAGAGGATTAAGCAGCAAGGTCAGACCTCCAACAAGAGGGTGAAGAGAAAGACTAACAGGAAGATCACCATTCATGGTTCAGACTCAGAAGACACAGCCAATTTTCATGAGACATCTCCTCCCTCAAAGAAGATCAAGAAGGGTAAGGAAGTACAGGAAGAAGCAAGGGCTGGGTCAGATTCAAAATCTGCTACAGAGGAGGTGGTGAAGGACAAATGACAGGGGAGTAAGAATTAGGAGGAAGAATCAAGTAAGAAGAAGAAAGAGGTGAATGCGGATAAAGGGGAAAAGAAAAGTGTGCCATCTTCAAAAGAGAATAAGGGTGATACAACTTCTGAGAAGAAGAGGGTTAAGCACAGTGCAGTGAAAACCAAGAAAGCCACAAATTTTGGTAAGCATATTCTGCCAGAATCTTGGTTTGTTAATTCTGAGGTTAAAGTTGTATGTATGGAAGGGTATGCATCTTCTAAAGTTTCTTTTTGTAGTCTGATTACTACTGAGTTATTGGAGATTTTTGACTTAGACTACATTAAGAGTTTGAGAAACTCGTCTATTGGAAGTTTGTTAAACCCTCCTTATGAAGTTTACCCTAGATTAACCAGGCTATTTTATCTGAATTTGGTTCAAGAACTTGATTATAGTGATAAGTATATCCTTACTTCAAGAGTGGCTTGTGTGGATATTAGGTTGGATCATAAAGTATTTTTCCAAAGTTTAGGAACCTAGGAAGTACAAGGTGAGTAACCATCTTGATAGGAAAGAAATTTTGGAGAAAACCAAAGCCATGTTTTTCTTGGAGGGAACCACTTCTGAACCTAAGAAGTTAACACATTTCGTGTTTACTTGTGAAGCCAAAATTCTGTTCTCAAATTATGAGATGTGTAGTTACCAGAGAGTATACCAAAGAGTTGGTAACAGACAAGGTGTTGATTTTGATGTATTTGATATGTCAAGGGTTTGAGGTAGACCTTCCTACTGTGGTGATGGAGCATATGGTCTATTGTGGGACTAGGACTAGAAACCACTCTCTACCCTATGCCAATGTCTTGCCATTGTTTTTCAAGCATTTTGGAATTTCTTTGAAGGATGAGGAGAAGATTACTACTGGTTTTGGAGTGGTTTATGAGGAATCACTGCAAATAATTGAGATACTGCAAAAAAAGTGGAAGTTCTATTCAGAGTTGAATGTTAAGGAACTAAAGGAGACGGAATTCATCAAACCTAGAGCTGCTTCAACCCCCAAAGTATCTGGTAATCTTGAATTCTTACAAGTTTTAGATAGGGTTGAGGTTCTGGAAGATGGAGTGGAGGACTTAATACTGGGCTTATTTGACTTGTAAAATAACCTCACTAAGTTCAAAGGTTTGGTTATCAACAAACTTGACTGCATCATCAAAGGTTTGGATCTGCAGAAAGTGCCTTCTTCAGAAAGCAGAGATACCAGCATTGATTCAGGGGAAGTTTTGGGAGAAGCTCTCAAGAAGAAGAAGAAGAAGAAGAAGAAGAAGAAGAAGAAGAAGAAGAAGAAGAAGAAGAAGAAGAAGAAGAAGAAGAAGAAGAAGAAGAAGAAGAAGAAGAAGAAGAAGAAGATAGGCATTCCTGTTGTTCTGACCTCAAAAGATCTATTTGAACAGTCTGAAGAGGAGGCGGGTGTTGAGGAAACTGCTGCAGAAAAAGCTGAAAAGGAGGCTGCTGATCTAAACAAGTTGGTTGATGAGGTTGTTGAGAAGATGCACGACGATGAAGCTCATGGAAAGAAAACTGAAGAACAAGGAGAACAAGCTGAAGATGAAGAAGCTTCAGAGGAAAAGTAGGAAGAGACTCGGGGCACATGCAAATGAAAAGCCAAGTATTCTAAATCTTCAGAGCCTTGAAACCCATTCTCTCTATTTTATTTCTTCTTAGTCCTGAAGCTATGTTGTTTCTATTTTCTTAAAAACACTTTGAACAGATCCTACATTTCTTCTACTCTTTTGATGAAATTCAAAAAGGGGGAGAAGATTATGTGTTTTGTGGTAGTTTTTATGTTTTAGATGTTTAGTATCTATCTGGTTGTGTAATAATTTATGGATTTGTTAGGATGCTATCTATACTATTCTGTGTTTTTGATAACTCTGTGGTATTTGTTATCTTTGTTTTTGAGTAATTGAACTATTCTATGAATATTACATTGGGTTGTGAGTTGCAGGAAATCAGTTGTTCAAATAGTGTGTTTTGTCTTTCATCAAGGGGGAGATTGATAAGTCTGAAGCTCCTAGACATTATTTTGTGAATGAACAGGAAGAGATTTTTGTTTCCTTGAAGATGAAAGCCAGAAACACAAACAGAAGATGGTACTAAATATCATGAAAGATAGTAACATAAGCAGAAGATATTGCTAAGTACCAAAGCTTCAAAGCTTTGAGTTACTGTAGCAATGCTTATATGTTTATTTATCTAACCGTTTTTTTTTTTTTTTTTGCAGGTTTTGGTTGTGATATGGTCTAGTAATATGAGTGCATTAGTGATATGTCTTCTAAGCTATAACTAGTGCATGACTGAGTTGGATTGAAAATCCAAGTTCATTCTGGTGAATTAGCAGGCAAAGCTTCAAAGCTTCGAGATGCACTGGTTGTTCTTTACTGCTAAATTCATCTAATTATCTTTGTGTGTGCAGGTGAATTTTGTGAGACTTGGAACTTGTTTTAAGTTGATTACTATCTAATATTGTGTTTTCTATACTGGTTACTTTATATATTCATCAGTTTGAATATGTATGTTAACTCAGAACTGTCAACAGACAAATCTAGTCTAGTTATCTCATGAACTGTTAATTGTTGGTTAAACAGATCTTATTGCCAGATTGCCTTGTTACTTGTTTGATCTTGTTTGCTGAGTATATGCAGGTTTGTTGGGTTCTCCAACGTTCGTAAACAGATCAGCAATCCATTTCAAATAGCTATTGATTGGAGTTTATCAGAAAGGAGATATTATAGGATTCTGTTCCTAGAATTTCTCAATTGGTTGCAGACTGATCAGTGCTTTAAATTTGAATATAAGAAAGCCAATACGAATGACAGAGATCGTGGATTTGAAGAGATAAAACATCTGGAAAGATCAATTCACATAGTTCTTCAAATCATTCTAGAAAAACAATTCTCCAACAGCAGAAGATCATCCAAATCTGAATAACTCTTCCAGGCTTAAAAAGCTTATCTTTCTGCGTTCTTCTTCTTGTAATTAATTGTATCATTCATTCTTCATTACTGAAACCTCACTAAAACTTAGTAGTTTGGTTTTTCAAGTGAATAACAAGAGGTTCTTATTGTTTCAACATGTTGTAGCCTGTAACTAGATAGGTTGGGAACCACAAGCTTTATAAGTGTAAGGTAGCTCACTTAGGCTTGAGATCTAGGCCTAAATCTGAGTGATTAATAAAAAGTTGTGTTTGAATCCTGGAGGGATTAGATCCCTCATGCAGAGACTAGGTCCAATTGTGACTGAACTCTGTAAAATCTATGTGTCTCTACTATTTACTTGTGCTGTCTTTACTTTCAGTTTAACTTGGAAGTTTCAAAGCTTTGGAGCTTTCCAAATCTCAAAGCTTTGAAGCCTCCGTACTCTGTTGTTATATCTTTAAGCTTCTCAAATTTTTTCAAAGCTTTGAGATATCATCAGTTTGCATGACTTAAGTTTCAAAAGGTTGTGTTTTAGAAAAAGTTAGCATACTCTATTCAACCCCCCCCCCCTTCTAGAGTATTTAGATACTGGTTTACACCTACATTACACACTTTCAAACCTACATGTGTCCAATTTCAGGAACATAAAGAAAATCATGTATAGCTATCATAAAACTTAAGTTACAAAATTAACAAATACTACTGTGCAGAGAAGTGTTTGATAGAAAGATTCAGTTTTGAAGGACAGTTACTACCACTTGGAAAATATAAATGATGCTCATCTTCTCCATAATTAACTATCAGTGGGTCTAGTTACAACACAATAAAGAGGAGTGCTAAGATATATTGAAAATAAGATTCTTAGTGAAAACGGCAAGACTGGTCCTGAAATAGAGTTTCAGAAAACAATCAAGTTCAGATGACCATAACCCATTAACTTAGAATGCTATGAGGATGATTTTTTTTCTCAAAGTGACACCCTATAAGTCTAGTGTCATAAAATGGAGGACTTGAAAATTTTACCAAGACAAAAGTAGAAGAAATATCATGTTTTTCACAAACTTTACAGACTCTATCAACATGCATGTTTTCCTAACCTTCATATCTTGATCAATTCAGTACATGAAACTTGAGAAATATGTTCTTATACTCAAACACGGACATTTAAACACATAAGAAGAAATCAAACAAGAAATTAGAGGAATCAAGTGGAGAATTTGAGAAAACGCAAGTTCAAAGTCACAATTTCATGCTTTAGGCACACATGCATCATCAAATCAAGAAATCTCCAACATGACATGCTTCCAACAAGTATTTTCACAACCTATGAATGAGAAGAGATGAAAATTTATACTTACAACCATCCCTAAGAGAGTTTTTAGAGTTTTAGAGAGTCTTGGAGTGCTTGATTTCCCCCTAGATTTGAAGCTCAATCAATGGAAGCAAAAGAGAGATGAGAGAAGTGGATTTTTTAGGAAGAGGATGATGGTGATGAAGTACTAGGTCTATTTCAGTCCCAAAGAGAGAGAGAGATGTATTTAGAGAGTGTGAAGAGAGTGATGAAGTGAAATTAGTGGGGGTAGTGTGTGATGTATACATCTTATAGTCACAAGATGGCTAGTATGAGTATTATTTTACTTGAGTTGACTTGGTTGTGGTGGGAAAAGGCTTATGAGAAATTATAATTCTCACAAAAAATTAGTTGGGGTTAAATTTGAAGTATAAGAAAATGAGAGTTGAGATGCAAATATTGAAAATTGATGTCAGTACAAGATTACACATACAAGAGGGGTATTTTCGGAATGCAATACTTACTAATGAAAATTAACACAAAATATATTTTTTTCCAGTTTCGATAGTAAAAATAGCAAGTACTCAAAGATATTAAAACTTTTATAAACTACAAAATAACCACAAAGGGAATACTAGATAATAATAAATGCCACATAATACCCATATACTTTAGAAACTAAATATTAAGTCAAGAATAAGATTAAAAAATTATTTTCTTGAAATCGTCAAATATTTTTTCCAAAATTATCAAATAACCCCCAAATAAGTTGTATCTAGCGAGGTTTCAGTGAGAGTAGGGAAATACAATACGCTTTGTTTAAGTAACAAATTAAGAACAATGACGAGCTAATTTATAGCAGTTTGATTGGAGTTATGTATTTATTAATCTTTTTCCCAGTTGAGTTCAAAGCATCATATCTACCATGTCATATGTTTGGGGTTATTTTAATGACACATGTTTTAGCTTATTTTAATATTGTAAAAGGATATACTTTTCAAACAACAATGACAAGTCAAGCTTTGACCAGGATGAACGGGCTTGGTCTAAGGTGGCAGTGGTGGTGGTTGATAATGTTTTGCTATTAGACACGCTTATTGGACGTGTCCAATCCATTCATTGCCAACTGTCTGTGAGTTGAAGAGGGAGGAGAAGACGCAGCTGTTGTAATGGAGGAATCCCACATCTGAATAGCGGTGTTGATATACCTATCAGCTTTGTTCGATATGTATGTCTGTGTGTTGCAAGAATAGCTTTAACAAATATTTTTTTATGTTTGGTGATGAACGTGCATGTGAATGTGATTGTGAAGTTGAGATAGTTGTGTGTTTGGTGATGAATATGCGTTAGGTATCATTCTCAAACTGTTTCCACCTATGTTACATCTTAAGTCAAAATAGTGAAGTTTATTTTCTTTATCTCTAAAATGTTACATTTATACTCCCTCTGTCGCACAAATGGGTGCTAACTCAGTGGTAGATTGTTTTCCCCTGCATGATGTCCCGAATTCGAACCCGGCTATATTATGTATGTTGTAATTCTTTAAAGAAATACTTTTCAGTCTCAATTTGTTTCTATAATTTTTTATAACAGTCCCTTGTCCACTTTACTTTTTAGTGACTCACAATAGAGAAATAAAAAATGTGTGAATGACATCATTATCAATAAGTTAATTAAAAATGTGCATTCAACTTAAAAAATATATGATAAAGTTAGTGGAGATATAGTGACTACGTTTTCCATATTCACAAACTCCAACTTTCAAGAGAGGGTGAAAAATTTATCAAAAAAAATGATTAAAGAGATGATTTTATGGCATGAATTCCCCCACCCCTTTCTTTTTTTTTTAAAAAAAAGTTCCTTAAAAATGTTGCATCCAATGGTCTCAAATCATTTCATATAATGGACCAAAAGTCATTTCAGAAACATGAGCATCTACACTTCTAATTTTTATAGGGTAATTTATAGTTTTCACCCTCGGGTTTATGTAAGTAGGCAATCTCTACCCCTACTGTTCATCAATTGACAGAAAACACCCATATTTTGTGCAATAATAATTACAAAATATATCACTCCGTCCAATTCCGTTAGAGAGCTGTGATGTGATAGTGGGGCTCACTTTTGGGTGTATTTTTCATTCCCATTTTGCCCCAGGATTTTGGTAATTTACACTTATTACCCCTCAAGTTTAGGTAAATATGGAATGCACACCCTTATTGTTTGTCAATTGACACATGACACCCCTATTTCGTGGATGACACTGGGGGTACACGTTTGGGTGTCTGGTTGATGCCTATTACGCCCTCTAATGATGTCTAATGTCATGTTTAACCTTTAGAAGCTTATATGTTACTATTAATATCATTAAACTGTATGACTCTTTTACCTCTACATGGATGTTTATAAATTACTATAGAACATATTTTGTTGTTATCAAAAGATAAATTTATCGATAATGAAAATCAACACTGAGTGAATTTGAAGTTTTATTTAACAAAATTAATTCTGATAGAGTACTTGTCAAATATCCACATCAATCTGTGTTTTGTTTACTAGAATGATAATGAATATTTAAAATGAAACTAAATAATATTATTGAAAATTATCAGAAGCTAAAATAAAGAGGATTATAGTAGTTTTTTTTTTGTCAAATATTATAGTAGTTAATACAATCCAAGTTTATTAAAATTTAAGTGTTGAATTTAAAAAGGTCAAGCATTTAGCTTAATGTATATGCTAAAAAAATGCTTGTGAACAAAAGAAAAACACATAAGATACAAAGAGATACATAGCAAAAAGACACAATGCTATTACCATCTAGCTCCATTGTAAATAAATTACAAAAAAGAGTCAATTAAAATGAATTTTTGTGTGTCTTTCCCTTTCACTGTCTCTGTCAACTGCATTATGTGTCGTCATGAACTCACCTAAAATGTTTTTTTGCGTATGTATTGTGTAACTCAGTTTTTTAGACTTGCAGAGATGAAGTTTACAGAGATGCGATACTTTTTTTTCAGAGTTGAGTACTTTATTTAACCAACAAATCATGGGTAGATTGGTCTTTTTATACTTTATGTAACTCGCAGATTAAATTGTATAAAGATTGAATGTAAAATAGTACTTACCCATTTCATTAGAAACCGTCTAAATTAAGGGTGTTCCCTGCCGATTGACAAACAGTGGGGGTACTCAATGCCTATATACCATAACCCGATGGTGCTTCGTGTAAATTGTCCTTAGTATCATAAGGGCAATTTAGTACTTTCACATTTTTCGTCCATGACCGTTGTAGATAGTGCTTTCTGAGCTGACAGATCTTGGCCACGTGGCAACCATCCAGCACACCATATTGTGCTCCACACACACTGGATCACCAGCCGAGCTGATCCATGTGGGGGCTGCGAGACAGAGCCCTCGCATACCACTGCACGGGACTTGTAGGGATCTTGTGGTTTGGAGGCTAGAGTAAGCCCTGTCGCGTGCGAGCCGAGCCCGCGCGCGACCTTTAGTAACTGTTTTGAGAGATTTATGGCACGAGCTCCATAAACCCGGTCAATCCGGTCAAACCCGGTCAACCTCGTAACGGTTCCGGTATTCGCGCACCACGTGCTCTAACGGTCCCTATATACTCGGACGGACGTACCGTTATGGTTAAGCTAATTAAGCCGCCATTAATGGGCGCATTAACCACACTACAACGGTCACGTTTTCCAGTATATATAGGTCGTCAACCTTTCCATACAAAGGAGAACACACTGGCCATACGCGGAAGCTCTGCCAAACCTCTGTCTCTCTCTCAGACATTGCTACTGCCTTACTCTCTCCCTACACACAACCCCTCTCTTCCTGTGCGATCCTTGATCCACTACATACGGTGCACACGGAGGTCTCCCCGCCGGAATCTCTTGTGCACATTTTGGTGAACCCGACGTGAACTTACCAACAAAAGCAACCATGTCTCAGGAGGATGATGTCAGCAACAGATCGCCTTCCACCGAAGCACCATCTGGAGACGAGCCCCGCCGTACTCCTACGACTCCCGGCGAGACACCCACGCTAGAGTCTTTGGATGCCACTGTTCAGAGTCAGGCGAAAGCTCTCAAGGCTCAGTCTACGCAATTAGAACGGATCTTGGCCGTTCTGGGCACCCTTGTACCAAACCCTTCGTCAGCCGCCGCTGCCCCTCAAGGAGGAGGAGCCCCTACCGCTCCAGGATTGGGAGTGTCAACCACACCTCCCAACCCCAATCTGCAGACTCCACCGGCGACTACGCAGCTGCCTTCGGTTCAGGGGTCAACGGCCCAGATGCTGCCTCTTGCTGCTCACACTCCTCAGCCCTCGGCTTTGGCGTCTAACCCAACTCTGCAGTACCCTTTGCCTCCCCCAACGGCGATTTGTGGGAATACGGGTAGTCAGTATGCTCCCAACCCTCCGGCGGCGTATGTGTCGCCACCGCCTACGGCGACCCCTCCATCAACTACCGAGGGGAGCATTCCAGAATGCATGACGTCTCTGCAGAAGCGCGTGGACACTATTCTGGCTCATCAGTCATTCGCGGATACCATTATCCCGAAGTTAGACAACGATCCACCTATTCCACGAGAGATCTATCTCATGCCTAATCCGGCGGGGTACAAGGCTCCTAAATGGGATAAATTCGAAGACGTCAATGGAAACGCTCATGAGCATGTCATGCGTTTCATTGATGTCATGGGCCCGCACGGAGCTGATCCCAAGCTGCTGATGCGAGAGTTCCCAAAATCTCTAGGGAACGTAGCATACAAATGGTACCGAACATTGGAAGCCGGATCCGTGAAGAATTGGGACGACATGGTCCAGAAGTTCTATACCAAGTTCTTCCAGATGGAAGAAAAGGTGACGATGATCCATCTCTCGCGGATGTATCAGAAGCGCGAGGAGGACGGAATCACTTTCATCAAGAAATTCAGGGCGAAATCCTTGGAGTGCAAAGATCCAATGCCCGAAAGCCGGCTCGTAGAGATATGCCTGCAATGCATGCGAGATGAATACAAAGGTATGCTCATCAATTTTCAAACACCTACGTTTTCAAAGCTAATCGAATGCACAAAGAACATCGAACCTATAGTCGAGAGACAGAAAAAGAGGAGCGCTCCGGAGAGACCTTCGAGCGACGCTACATACAAGATCGGGAGATTTAGCTACAAGAGGGGAAGCGAAGCTGAGGTCAATACAGTTTCGCCCCAGAAGCAAGCGAAGGTTGCGAACTTCGATGTACCGCCTCTGCCATGCTCGGTAGAGGAAGCAAGCGACCTCTGCAGACAGTGGCGCAAGGACGGCGTCCTGCCACCGCTCGAGAAAACTGTTGGAATAGATGCCCTAGAGGCAATCTAGTTTAGTATGAATTTGTAATTGGCTAGAAATTCATTTATTATTTATTGGATATTTAATATAATGAAGTCCTTAGATTTACAATTGTGTTGTTTATCTTAAATATCCCTAGTCAAGTATAATGATTAAATGGGACAATCATCTATAGACTAGTATGGGGTTGGATTGATATGGAGATATCACGATCCAACACATAGGTGTGCATTACGGAATGTTGCACTGGATTGACCCATTACCGAGAAGGCTACATACACGTTATGTTGAGTCACAAGTGCTTCTCGGGTACAACGGTATTGTCATCCTTAGACTTGAAGTCACTAGATATTCTAGTTGTGGATCATTGTGATCTTGGTAGCGTTAAACGCTACACCGTAACTGGGTAGTTATAAAGGCGTGTACTGGATACAATGAGAAGCAAGCTTAGAGATCGTAGTTGACGTAGAGAGGATTTGCCCCTCCCACATAACGGGAGCAAGTATCCAAGGCCACTCGAGGATAGTGCTTATAGAATGTCTGGCCAGACTCAAATAAATCAATATATGGGATATTGATGTTATTTGCACGAATAAGGCTATTCCATGGATCGAGAAACTAGGGATTGGATATACGAGTGTGACTTGTATGTCTCGTGTCCAATCTGGATATGGAGGCAAAGGGATGAGACAATTACTTGTACAAGGTTGTCTAGATGACTATTCTATTGGTTGGCTAGAATGGATGTTTTGCTAGAAACCGCTCCATATTAGCAAAGAGTTGCTACCAACTAGATAGAACCTATGGGGTCACACGCTATATAGAGTTGTACTAGATTGTGGAATTAATTAATTGGATTAATTAATTAGAAGGATCACTTTGCAAACCCTTGCAAACTTAGTAGGGACTAATTTGCAAGGAAGGGACTAAATTGAATTCTAGTAGGACTAGAATAAGTCCTTTAGGTAGTTGACAAGGAGTTGTTGGACTATATAAAGGACCCTCCTCCTTCCTTCCCTACACACTTTATGCTCTAGAGAGAACATAACAAGAGTAGGAGAGAACAAAGGAGAGAGAGAGAGCAAGCCACAAAGAGGGACGCCGCCCCCTTTGCCGCCGCCCCTTGTCCCCGACGCCACAAAGGGCCGAACCCCCTTTTGGTGCTTCGTTTTGCGTGATTCCTTCACCCTCCTTTCAATCCGGGCTAGCACCAAGGAGATTGGAGATCTAGGAACAACTCTAGGCGTGGATCAACTATAGAGAACGTGACACTATTCGCGTTTGAAGTCATCAAGGAGAACCCAAAGGTGTGTTTATGATTTCTTACCTTTACTATCGTTATGCATCTAGACTTGTGATCCTTGGAGGGTTTTGCATGGTTGTTTGTTTGATTATGCTTCCGTTTGCGCGATCCATGAATCAAAACCCTACAGTGGTATCAGAGCCACAGGTCATAGAGCATAAACGTAGTTTATGTGTTACATTCTTGTTGTTTTACACCTTAATTTGTTGTTTATCGCGTAAAACAAGACAAATCAAGCATTGGATGCAATTTGTCAAAGAATTAATCATAACAAGACCCAATTATTGCATTGGATGCATGAATTGGTGAGTTTGAGAAATTTTAGGATCTAAAATCTAGGGTTTGGGCATCCTTGGGGAAGAAGGAGTTCTCCCACAACAAGGAAACAACCAAACTTGGGCTCCAAGCAAGGAGGTTGTTTTGGAAACAACCTCCACAAGGAGGTTCGGCCCCCCTAGGGAGCCGCCCCCTTGCTTGCCGCCCAAGCTTGGCGCCCTAAGGGGCCGGGCGGCCCTAACCCGCGGGCCTAGCTTGCGGGTTTTGGGCCGGGCCGGCCCTAGGGCTTTATGGTTCACTTTATTGGGCCCAGGCAATTTGATGTTTGGGCCCATGGACCGTTTTAACCCTAGAAATCCTAAAATCAATTAAAATTGACCAAGCGCGTTAAAATTGGATTTTAACTGTTTATGTGCAAATCGCATGGTGATTGGATATGGCCTTAGGATGTGGTTTGATGTGGATGTTTAATTTTGTGGTTTGGTTTTACGGCCTGCGAGCTGATCAATTAATTGTAATAATTAATTAGGGTTTTATGGCCTGCGTGCCATTTTTTTCTCAACTTGTGAGATTTATTTTATTTAGTATAGATATTAGCTAGTGCTAGATAAAGTAGATTGTTAGTCAAGATTGGAGAAAAGAAGCCCAAAGCCAAAGGAGCCACAAAGATGGAGCATGGAGCATGGAGCACACCACATGACTATGAAGGATGGACCAAAAGATCAAGACGCATGGAGATGTGTTTGTTTAGGGTTCATAGATAATTCCATTGGCTTGGAATTATCTTAGTCTAGAAAAGGCCATATCCACATCACGTTTAATTTCTGTTTTGTGGTTGTTTATTTATTGTCTTATTATTTGTGTGGTTGGTGTATGGATGATGCATGCAATTAGGATAATAAGATAATTAGACAACCCGGATCTATTATTTGGAGTTGTGCCCAAACTCAAATAGATAGATTAGTTGATATTGATCAACAAAATAATTAAAATTGAAAAATCCCTCAAATTTTAAATATTGTGTTCTTGCCTTCTCGTTATTTAAACACTCATTATCATCATTATTTATCGAGTTCGTGCGTGCCAAAGCATGGCGACTTGGTTCATAATGATGGAATGCGATGGCACGTAACAATGTGCAATTTTTTAGATAAGAGGTTGAACACAACTAGGCTATTAATTTGATTAAGAAACCTAGAGGCAATCAATTGGGATTATCCATATGGATGGATAAATAAGGAGTTATTTGCCCGATTGAACCAAGAGTTGCATATGGGATGCAATTGGAATTGTTCCTACCTAAGAAGTAATCAAATTATGGGTGACTTGCCAAAGCAAGCTCATAAGGAGATGAAAAAGATGGATCTTGGCCCACTAGAAAATATAAGGATATTTTCCGCATTAATATCTTGAGGGTTATTAATCCGTAGAAAAATAGTGGGAGCTATATTTAATAAACTAGCCATTATTAAATATAGTCAAAAATTCACAAATACTAAAACTTGCGTATTTTCCTTTTTGTAGAATTCCAAATGGCAAACAACTCATCGAGTTCACAACATTCCCTACGATCTGTCCTTGAGAAGGACAAGCTCTCAGGAACCAACTTTCTCGATTGGTACAGAAACTTGAGAATTGTTCTCAAGCAAGAGAAGAAGCTGTACGCAATAGAGGAGCATGTTCCTGAAGGTCCAGAGAATCAGACACCTGCTGCCTTAAAGGCGTATCAAAAGCGTGTTGATGACGCTAATGATGCGGCCTGCCTAATGCTTTGCACCATGACCTCTGAGCTTCAAAAGCAACATGAGAACATGAATACTGTCGATATGATCGAACATCTAAAGCAGCTCTTCCAAGAGCAGGCGAGGGTAGAGAGGTATGAGGTCTCAAAGGCACTGTTCAAATGTCATCTAGCATAAGGGAACCCGGTGGGACCCCATGTACTCCGAATGATCGGGTACTTGGAGAATCTCGCCCGGCTTGGGTTCCCGGTCAGCCAAGAGTTGGCAACCGATCTCGTGTTGCAATCGTTGCCCGAGAGTTATGGACAGTTCATTATGAACTATAACATGAACGAGATCATTAAACCACTGCCAGATTTGCTCAACATGTTGAGGACGGCTGAACAGAGCATCAATAAGGGTAAGGGCAAAGCCATTATGATGGTGCATAAAGGAAAGGGTAAAAAGTTTGCCTCTTCCTCCAAGGGCAAAGGCAAGTCAGTTGCCAAGTCCAAGGAACAAGCCCTTAAGCCTGTTGGTGCCATTGCCAAGGTCGTGACTAAGGGTGAATGTCACTACTGTAGTCAACCTGGACACTGGAGGAGGAACTGCCCAAAATATCTGGAGGACAAGAGGCTTGGAATAGTGATTCCACCACCACCAGGTATTTTTGTTGTAGATGTCAATTTAACTGTCTCTACATCATGGGTATTAGATACTGGATGTGGATCTCATATTTGTCGAAATATGCAGGATCTAAAGAGAAGTAAAAGATTGGCTAAAGGGGAGGTAGATTTGCGCGTTGGGAATGGAGCAAAGGTTGCTGCGTTGGCCATAGGCGTTTGCGAGCTATCTCTGCCTTCAGGATTAGTTTTAGAATTAAATAATTGCTATTTTGTGCCTGCTATGAGCAGAAACATTATTTCTATTTCTTGTTTGGACAAGGAAGGTTTTATTATTTCAATAAAGAACAATTGTTGTTCCTTTTATTTGAATAATATTCACTATTTTAGTGCGCAATTATTTAATGGACTTTATGTCCTTGATCTAAGTAATCCTGTCTACAACATTAATACCAAGCGGATTAAAATAAATGATTTAAATCCTGCTTATTTATGGCATTGTCGTTTAGGCCACATAAATGAGAAACGTGTATCTAGACTCCATAAGGGTGGATTACTAGACTCATTTGATTTTGAATCATATGAGACATGTGAGGCTTGTTTATTGGGAAAAATGACAAAGTCCCCTTTCAATAAGAAAGGTGAGAGGACTAGTGAGCAATTGGCGCTCATACATACCGATGTGTGTGGGCCATTTGCCACGCCTGCCAGGGGTGGTTACGTCTACTTCATTACGTTTACTGATGATTACAGTAGATATGGATTTGTGTACCTTATGAGGGCAAAATCCGAATCCTTTGAAGTGTTCAAAGAATTCAAGAATGAAGTAGAGAAGCAACTTGGCAAAAGTATCAAAGCTCTACGATCGGATCGTGGAGGAGAATACTTAAGCCAAGAGTTTGACGACTATCTTAGAGAGTGTGGGATCGTGTCCCAACTCACTCCACCCGGAACGCCACAATGGAATGGCGTGTCCGAGAGGAGGAATCGAACCCTATTGGATATGGTTCGGTCTATGATGTGTCAAACCGATCTTCCATTATCATTTTGGGGCTACGCTCTATTAAGTGCAGCTTTTACCATTAACCGTGTTCCATCTAAATCAGTCATGAAGACACCATATGATATGTGGAGTGGGAGGCGTCCCACACTGTCGTTCATGAGGATTTGGGGCTGCGATGTCTATGTAAAATGTTTACAATCAGACAAGCTAGGGCCTAAATCGGATAAGTGTAAATTTGTGGGGTACCCTAACGAAACTAAGGGATACTACTTCTACAATCCAACCGAGAACAAAGTGTTTGTTGCTCGGACCGGCGTGTTTCTAAGAAGAGAGTTTGTCTCTAAAGAAGCAAGTGGGAGGAATGTAGAACTTGAAGAAGTTCAAGAACCACAAATCACTGAACTGATTATGGAACATGAACAGGAATCACAAGCAGTTGTGGATCCACCTGTTCAGGTAACACAAGAGCTTCGTAGATCTAGTAGAGTGCGCCAGGAACCTGAGAGGTACGGACTTCTCGTAACTGATTCCGGTGACACGATGCTCATAGATGATGAGCCTACTACCTATGAGGAGGCCATGAATGGCCCAGACTCGCAGAAGTGGCTTGAGGCCATGAGATCCGAGATGGAATCCATGTATACCAACAAAGTATGGACTTTGGTGGAACCACCTGATGGGGCACGGCCCATAGGGTGCAAGTGGGTCTTCAAGAAGAAGATCGACATGGATGGTAATGTGATTACCTATAAAGGCCGATTGGTGGCTAAAGGATTCAGACAGATTCATGGTATTGACTATGATGAAACCTTTTCACCAGTCGCAATGACCAAATCCATCCGAATCCTACTTGCAATTGCAGCATACTACGACTATGAGATTTGGCAGATGGATGTCAAAACAGCATTCCTTTATGGGAATCTCCTCGAGGACGTGTATATGATACAGCCGGAGGGTTTTGAGGATCCAAAGCAAGCCAACAAAGTCTGTAAGCTGCAACGATCCATTTATGGATTAAAGCAAGCTTCTAGGAGTTGGAATCAAGGTTTTCAGGATCGTGATCCTAGGTAGTATCAGAGAGTGCCCCACAGGATCGTGGATCGTAGGATCGGATCGGATCGTAAGATCCTACCAAAACTGTATATATATATTTTTTATTAATTCTGTGACTACTCAAGTTTTTAATGTTAAGAAAATGTCAATATACAAGCTCAAGACATAATATAGCATAGACACATCATCACCGTAATTAATCTCATCATAAATTCATAACATAAAGCATATGGTGGCTGCCTTGTTGGAGTCCGGCGACCTTGCTGGAGGCCGGCGATGGTGGCTGCGTCGTCTGATGCCTCTGCTTCTTCGTCGTTCCCTTTTCTTCTCACTTCTTCTCACTTTCTCAGCCATAAGTAACAACAAATTTTATCCAGATTGAGAAATATTTGACCTGGGGTAGGTTATGTTATTTTTTTTTGCCTTTTGGGTCAATTATTATTAGTATAAACAATTGGGCTAAGCCCAAAAATTTATTTTTTTCAATTAGCTGACCCAACAGAACGGCCCAAAAGCAAAAAAGGGTGGGATCGCCAGGATCGGTGGGATCGTAAGATTCTATCCGATCCTACGATTTTGCTCGTGATCCCACATGATCCCACCAGAAAACGATTTTCACACGATCCGAATCGCAGGTCCCCTCCTGGATCGTAGGATCGTAAGATCCCACGATCCGGATTGCGATCCTGACAACATTGGTTGGAATCGACGTTTTGATGAAGTGGTCAAAGAGTTTGGCTTCATCAGAAACGAAGATGAGTCTTGTGTCTACAAGAAGGTTAGTGGGAGCTCTGTAGCTTTTCTGGTCTTGTATGTGGATGACATCTACTCATTGGAAACGACATTCCCATGCTGCAATCTGTGAAAGATTGGCTAGGAAAGTGTTTCTCAATGAAAGACTTAGGGGAAGCAGCCTATATACTCGGTATAAAGATCTATAGAGATAGATCTAAAAGGTTGCTAGGCCTAAGTCAAAGTACATATATTGACAAGGTGTTGAAACGGTTCAACATGCAAGATTCCAAGAAGGGATTCTTGCCCATGTCACATGGAATCACTCTTTCAAAGAGTGGTTGTCCTTCCAATGAGATTGAGAAGGAACGCATGAGTAGGATTCCCTATGCCTCGGCCATAGGATCCATCATGTACGCCATGTTATGTACTAGACCAGATGTGTCATATGCATTGAGTATGACAAGCAGATACCAATCCAATCCAGGTGAGAGTCACTGGATTGCTGTCAAGAACATCCTAAAGTACTTGAGAAGAACTAAGGATGCTTTCTTGATGTTTGGCGGTGAGGAAGAGTTGCGTGTAAGGGGTTACACTGATGCAAGCTTCCAAACCGATAGAGATGACTTTAGATCACAGTCGGGATATGTGTTTTGCCTGAATGGAGCAGCCGTGAGCTGGAAGAGTTCCAAGCAAGAGACGGTAGCTGATTCTACAACAGAGGCTGAGTACATTGCTGCGAATGGCGCAGCAAAGGAGGCTGTTTGGATCAGAAAGTTTGTTTCTGAACTTGGTGTGGTCCCTAGCATTGCGGATCCAGTGGAGTTGTTCTGTGACAACACTGGGGCGATCGCGCAATCAAAGGAACCCAGATCGCACCAGAAGTCCAAGCATGTGCTCAGGAAGTTTCATCTGATTCGAGATATTATCGATAGAGGAGACGTTCGGATATGCAAGATTCCTACAGATGATAATCTGTCAGACCCGCTTACAAAGCCTCTCACGCAGTGGAAGCATGAAGGGCACACTAGGAGTATGGGCATACGAGATGCGCCAGATTGGCTCTAGTGCAAGTGGGAGACTGTTGGAATAGATGCCCTAGAGGCAATCTAGTTTAGTATGAATTTGTAATTGGCTAGAAATTCATTTATTATTTATTGGATATTTAATATAATGAAGTCCTTAGATTTACAATTGTGTTGTTTATCTTAAATATCCCTAGTCAAGTATAATGATTAAATGGGACAATCATCTATAGACTAGTATGGGGTTGGATTGATATGGAGATATCACGATCCAACACATAGGTGTGCATTACGGAATGTTGCACTGGATTGACCCATTACCGAGAAGGCTACATACACGTTATGTTGAGTCACAAGTGCTTCTCGGGTACAACGGTATTGTCATCCTTAGACTTGAAGTCACTAGATATTCTAGTTGTGGATCATTGTGATCTTGGTAGCGTTAAACGCTACACCGTAACTGGGTAGTTATAAAGGCGTGTACTGGATACAATGAGAAGCAAGCTTAGAGATCGTAGTGGACGTAGAGAGGATTTGCCCCTCCCACATAACGGGAGCAAGTATCCAAGGCCACTCGAGGATAGTGCTTATAGAATGTCTGGCCAGACTCAAATAAATCAATATATGGGATATTGATGTTATTTGCACGAATAAGGCTATTCCATGGATCGAGAAACTAGGGATTTGATATACGAGTGTGACTTGTATGTCTCGTGTCCAATCTGGATATGGAGGCAAAGGGATGAGACAATTACTTGTACAAGGTTGTCTAGATGACTATTCTATTGGTTGGCTAGAATGGATGTTTTGCTAGAAACCGCTCCATATTAGCAAAGAGTTGCTACCAACTAGATAGAACCTATGGGGTCACACGCTATATAGAGTTGTACTAGATTGTGGAATTAATTAATTGGATTAATTAATTAGAAGGATCACTTTGCAAACCCTTGCAAACTTAGTAGGGACTAATTTGCAAGGAAGGGACTAAACTGAATTCTAGTAGGACTAGAATAAGTCCTTTAGGTAGTTGACAAGGAGTTGTTGGACTATATAAAGGACCCTCCTCCTTCCTTCCCTACACACTTTATGCTCTAGAGAGAACATAACAAGAGTAGGAGAGAACAAAGGAGAGAGAGAGCAAGCCACAAAGAGGGACGCCGCCCCCTTTGCCGCCGCCCCTTGTCCCCGACGCCACAAAGGGCCGAACCCCCTTTTGGTGCTTCGTTTTGCGTGATTCCTTCACCCTCCTTTCAATCCGGGCTAGCACCAAGGAGATTGGAGATCTAGGAACAACTCTAGGCGTGGATCAACTATAGAGAACGTGACACTATTCGCGTTTGAAGTCATCAAGGAGAACCCAAAGGTGTGTTTATGATTTCTTACCTTTACTATCGTTATGCATCTAGACTTGTGATCCTTGGAGGGTTTTGCATGGTTGTTTGTTTGATTATGCTTCCGTTTGCGCGATCCATGAATCAAAACCCTACAAAAACACCCTCCAAGGAGATGGTGAGGGACCCTAAGTGGTGCGAGTACCATGGCAAGGTCATGCACCCCACGGCGGAATGTAAAAAGCTCAGGTTTACATTCGACCAGAAGATGAAGAACGGCGAGCTAATCGTCAGCGATCACAGAAAGGACGTGCGCAACAACCCACTTCCTGCTCACGCGGAGCAAGGCCCGAAAGGCAAATAGGTCGCCATGATCTCGATTGTTGACTTGGAAGAAGTCGCAGAGGATGGTCTACCCATCGTTGCCGAGGTCCATGAAGACGACGACTACAGCATGGACACGGAGGATGAACGTGCCGACCGCATGAAAGGGTCGCATGGCTTCACCCGATTCTTCGATGAGATGAACTTCTCCGAGAAGTGCCGGACAGATATGACGAAAGCGATCTTGAGAATAGCAGAGGACTACGAGGAGGACCTCGTAGTCTCCAACGGGAAAGTCATCAGGGCATCCCGCTCTACAGAAAAGATTATGACCTTTTCTGCTAGCGACAAGAAGACGGAGGCGAGCCACCAAAGACCTCTGTACGTGACCGCCATCATCAATGGCGTCGAGTTCAAACGAGCGTTCGTCGATGGAGGAGCAGCGGTCAACGTCGTTTCGCTCCACACACTGAAGCTAGCAGGGATCCCCGAGCACAAGATCGTCAGACGTCCATCTCCGCTTATGGGATTCGGAAGCGACTCTAGAATGACGATCGGATGGATCCGCCTGGGCGTTCAGATTGGCAAAATCAAGTGCTCAGCAAAGTTCTATGTCATAGACGCGAACACCACGTACCACATGATTATAGGTCGAGCATGGATTCATCGCTTCGACGCAGTTCCTTCAACGGCTCACCAGGTTATGAAAGCTATCTGGAACGACAGAATAGTCGAGATACCGGCTTCGACGAACCCATTCAACCTGGACGAAGCACATCTCAGCGAAGCGGTGTGGTTCACTGAGATGGCGGACGAGCAAACACCGGGACCATTCAACCCTACTCCTTTGCCCCTCTGGGAGGACATCAAGGATCAGTCACCTGCGGGAGTAATGGTGACAAGGGAAGATGCCAAGGAAAAGCTGTCTACACGCGAAGAAGCGCCGCGTATCGCATATCATCGAAAGAACGTGTATACTCTTAAGAGGATCGCAAAGCATGACCCCGAGGGCAAGGAAATAGAGAGCTTCTACGCCAATGGGAAGAAATGCTATCGCATATGAAGGTGCGCGGGGATGTCCTCACGCGGGCATGGGGATATCCCTGGGCAAATCAATCAAATCGAGCAAATTGCGCTGACGGAAGAGCCAACACAGGGCGCGCTAGACGAGAAACTCAAAGAAGCACCTGAATGCATGGAAGACAGGCCCAGACCACAAAAGCAAGAGCTAAAGGAAGTGTTCCTCAGCCCGAACGAGGGAAAGAAAAGGCCAGTCTTTATAAGTGCGGACCTCACAAGCAAAGAGGAGCAAGGACTGCTACAACTCCTAACTGAATACAAGGATGTGTTCGCATGGGAGTACGACGAAATGCCAGGCCTGGATACAAGCATCACCATGCACCGTTTAGACATTATCCCAGGGTCTAAACCGGTAAAGCAGAGTGCGAGGAGCTTCAGATCGGAGCTTAACGTGAAAATCAAGCAGGAGATTGTCAAACTCCTGGATGCTAAATTCATAGAGTCAAATCATCATCCCACATGGCTGGCCAATATCGTGCCAGTAGTGAAAAAGAACGGACAGCTCCGCATCTGCGTTGACTTCCGAGATCTCAATCGCTTCTTCCCCAAGGACGATTTCCCACTGCCTAACATCGATTTGCTTATCGATTCAACAGCGGGCCACCGCATGTTCAGTTTCATGGACGGCTTCAGCGGGTACAATCAAATCAAGATGGATCCCGAAGATGCGCGGAAAACTGCATTCATCACCCCGGTGGGGGTGTTCAATTACACCGTAATGCCATTCGGTCTCAAAAATGCGGTGCAACCTATCAACGGGCCATGATGGCTCTGTTTCATGACATGATGCATAAAGAAGTGGAATTCTATGTGGATGACTTGGTTGTCAAATCCAAGCACGAAGCAGATCACCTCGCAGATCTACGAAAGGTGTTCAATAGATGCAGATGTTTTCAACTGAAAATGAATCCCATGAAGTGCGCGTTCGGGGTAACATCAGGGAAATTCTTGGGATGCGTGGTTCATCGCCAAGGGATCGAGCCTGACCCTGCGAAAGTATCAGCTATCACCAGCATGACACCACCCCATAACCAGAGCACCTTGAAAACATTCTTGGGAAAGCTATCATATCTGCGAAGATTCATCCCAGCGATTGCGGAAATCACCTGCTGTTTTAGTGCTCTCCTCAAGAAAGACGCTGTGTACAGCTGGGCTTCAGAGCACGAAGCCGCATTCGAAAAGCTGAAGGATTTACTCACGTCCTCAAAAATAATGATCGCACCTCAACTGGGATCGCCGCTCCTGCTATATCTGACATCAACAAGGAGATCTATAGGAGCGCTCTTGGCTCAGGAGTATGAAGGCCAAGAGAGGCCTATCTACTACATCTCTCGCATCGTGCAGCCTGCTGAATCAAGGTACACAGACATCGAACGTCATTGCCTTGCCTTATTCTTTGTGATAGAGAAGTTGAAACACTATTTTGCATCGCACAAAGTAGTAGTGGTCACCAAGAGCGACCCTATACGATATTTGCTAACTCACACTACTCCGGGCGGGAGATTGGCGAAATGGTATATGACCATCTCTCAATACGATATCACATGCGTGCGACCGCGAGCGATCAAGTCGCAGGCGGTAGCAGATCTGTTGGCACAGTTCCCTGACAACAGCCACGAGCCCGTGATCGAGGAAGAGCTCGAAGGCCCTGAGATCTACGCAGTCGACGTGCCCTATTGGACGCTCCACTTTGACGGCTCGTCCACAAGGAAAGGTGGAGGCATTGGGATAGTCTTGACAAAGCCAGACGGGGAAGTCATACAGATGTCCGCAAAGCTCAACTTCGCAGTCACAAACAACGAAGCGGAATATGAGGCTCTCATCGCAGGGCTCCGTGCAGCGAAAGCTTTGGAAGTAAGCAACTTAACGGTCATGGGAGATTCCAAGTTGATCGTTAAGCAAGCCTCGGGCGAGTATGGTTTGAAGGAGATCAATCTCCTGTCTTACCGCACCCTAGTACAAAAGCTGATGCAGCAATTCTGCGATGTGAAGTACGAGCACAAGCCCCGAGCAGACAACAGGCACGCGGACGCGTTAGCAACCTTGGGATCTAAGGTCAGCATTGACAAGTGTCCCTCAAAGATATCTATTGAAGTGCGAACATCGTCGGCATTGACAGAGGATACGTGCGGCGACGAACACATGGATGACGCAGACTGGCGGAAAGCAATCCTGCAAGCTATTGCGGAAGGCACAAGCAGCGAAAGCTGGGCACTCACAAAAGGGTACTGCATACATGACAACACCCTCTACTACAAGGGTCCTGGCGGAATACTCATGCGATGCTTCTCAGAACGAGAGGGACAACTTTTGTTAGAAAAGATTCACCAACACGCTTGCGGAGAAAGCGAGGTGTCAATCTACAGGAAGACTCAGAGATATGGCATTCATTGGCCAGACATGTCAACAGCCGCAGCCCTGATACAAGGAAGGTGCGAGAGTTGCGCACTAATCAAAGATTCTTTGCTCATCGCCCTAACTGATGACGACACGGACTGGAGGAAGCCACTATTTGATTTCCTCACCCAGGGCACCGTGCCCGAGTCAAGAAAAGAAGCCGAGAAGTTGAAAAGGAAAGCGTCTCGATATGTGGTACAGGAAAACCTACTTTGGCGAAGGGGTCATGAGGGCAACTTGCTGCGATGTCTAGACGGCAGAGAAGCACAAGAAGTCATGGACCTTTCCCATCAGGTAGAGCATCAAGGAGGTGCGAAATTGTGCAGACAGCTCCTCTCAATCGGGTATTTCTGGCCCACAATGGAGGTCGATTGCCGCACCAAAGTGCGACGCTGCCAGGAGTGCCAATTCAAAGGGAACCTAGTGCACGCTCCCGCCGTGGATCTACATGCATTAGGGACGCCATGGCCATTCCACACATGGGCTCTGGACTTCATCGGTCCCATCCGACCGACGTCGCACGGGAACCATTTCATTCTCACCGCGACTGAGCTGTTCACCAAGTGGGTGGAAGCAATACCACTGAAGACGGCAAATGCGCTGGCTGTGGTCAATTTCATCCAGGAAAGCATCATATGCAGGTTTGGAATCCCAAACACCATTCTTTCAGATAACGGTACTCCTTTTGTTAATCGCCAGGTAGCTGCGAAATTAGCGGAGTACAATATCAGGCAGATTTGTTCTACCCCTTATTACCCAAAGGGAAATGGACAAGCCGAAGCGACCAACAAAACGCTGTTGAGAATTTTGAGTAAGATGGTCGCAGATGACCACAAGAAGTGGGCCGACTCTCTAAGCATAGCTCTGTGGGCCTACCGAACTTCTCCAAGGACACCCACGGGGGCCTCGCCATTTCTACTATGTTATGGGGCCGAAGCTGTAGTACCTGCGGAGGTTAGAGTCAATTCGGCAAGGCTGGCCTTCCATGCACTTTATGAAAACCAACGCGATCACGACTTAGTCTTGCTGGAGGAAAAGCGAGAACAAGCCAAAAGAACCAACAAGCGGTACCAGGAAAAAATCGCTCACGCCTACAATAAGACGGTCCAGCGAAGAGATTTCGCAGTCGGAGACTTGGTCTTGCGCGCATCTGACCACTGTATGCGAGAAGCAACTCACCCGAAGTTCGCAGCCAACTGGGAGGGACCCTTCGAAGTCACAGAAGTCTTCGACAGTGGCTACTGCAGCATCCGAAGGTTGCACGGCACAACCTCAACTCCGAGTTCAGTCAACATGCGCTGGATTAAGAAGTACTATCCCTGACTTCTCTCATTTCATGTGTTTTATTATAACGTCGCTTGATATCTTGTATGGCTACGATTTACACAACCTCCTCTCCCATATGAGAGGATTGTAATCCCATCTCTCCCATATGAGAGCGTTATAATAAAAAAAAAAAAAATCTCCCAAATGAGAAGTTCACATTTCTAGCTGTTTATGATGCTTTATTCAGTTGTTATTACTGTTAACCATGGTTTATCCGCCGCAATAGCAATCCGTACAACTACGATCTTAATTGATCATAAAAGCCTATCTCTTACGATAGCAGCCTACGCAAATGCGATCTTAATTGATCATAAAAGCCTATCTGTTACGATAGCAGCCTACGCAAATGCGATCTTAATTGATCATAAAAGCCTATCTGTTACGATAGCAACCTATACAAATGCGATCTTAATCGATCATCGAAGCCTATCTCTTACGATAGCAGCCTATGCAAATGCGATCTTAATTGATCATAAAAGCCTATCTGTTACGATAGCAGCCTATACAAATGCAATCTCAATTGATCATAAAAGCCTATCTGTCATGATAACAACACATACAAATGCGATCTTAATTGATCTTCTAAAGCCTATCTGTCACGATAGCAACACATACAAATGCGATCTTAATTGATCTTTAAAGCCTATCTTTCACGGTAGCAGCCTATACAAATGCGATCTTAATTGATCTTGTAAAGCCTATCTGTCACGATAGCAACACATACAAATGCGATCTTAATTGATCTTTAAAACCTATCTGTTATGATAGCAACTCTTGCGCAAAACGATCTTGTTTGATCTTCTAAAAGCCTGTCTGCCACGATAGCAACTCGCACGATTTAACGATCTTAATTGATCTACTAAAGACTATCTGCTACGATAGCAATATTGCAAAAATGATCTTAAATGATCCACAAAGGCCGATCACAAATCCATCTGTCAAGGTGGCACAGCTGCGAAAATACGATCTCGAACGATCTAGTGAAACATCCACGAATTCATATAGCAGGTCGTGAATGCGAAACCATTACGTAGCATTATGCAAGGCAAAATATGCCGAAACGCATGCGAAGTTGTATCTTGTTGTAAAGAGACAGCAGATAATACAAAAGGCTATTTATCATTATGAGTCAAATGACTTACAATTTATCTGTCTAGATAGCAGCTTACAAGCGAAAAAGCTCGGATCTAACTATGCAGCCAACATGGCTTACAATACATTCGAAAAGCATGAAGTAACACGCCGCGGGAATCCCGACTGAAAAAGGGTGAACCTAACGGTCCTAACACCGGCCATACAATACGCAAATCTGCGGGTGAACATCTGTCGCGGCTGGGATCTTGCTCCTAAGAGCCACATGAAACCATACGTTCAAGATCCCAGTATTTGACAAGACCCTTGTCAGATCTGCACCCCATAACATTTGCCCAAGGAACCACCGGTTCCAGCGATCAACAGGCAAGCAGAAGCTCCAAAGGGCAAGGGCTCCTTGTATATGGGGATGAACACAGCGGTCCGCAGCCCTGAGTTCAAGAACGAAGAGGCATGAACTCCTCCTCCAGGGATGCTGGAGGAGAATTCCGCCGTTCATTACGAGACGGTAGCACGGTCACTTCGGCGTTGCACCTCGCCGGGAGGCGGCCGGAAACATGACCTGCACACATAATACACGAAGAAATTTCTTCGAACACACATGAGATATTATCTGCATCTTCTTTATGATGGTTATAAAGAGCAATAAGCCTCATAAAGTGGATCTTGGAAACTATTTATACAGCACAAAGCGCAAACTCAGGATTCACAACTTGAAGTTGCCATGAATCAACGAGAAATAAGCGTTGAAGCCAGCAGTCGTAAGGACTCACGGCAAAGCACATTTTTGGGATGGAGAACCCAAATAGCAAACACAGGGTTTATATAGACCCTGTGGAGACTCTTCAGTTGCCAAAGATGAGTCAGCAGAATTC
Organism: Linanthus parryae; assembly: GCA_023055425.1. Taxonomy (NCBI): domain Eukaryota; kingdom Viridiplantae; phylum Streptophyta; class Magnoliopsida; order Ericales; family Polemoniaceae; genus Linanthus; species Linanthus parryae. The sequence continues at coordinate 59,697,758 of JALGPY010000003.1, forward strand.
AAAAAGAGGGTAAGTTCAATCACTTACGCCTTGAAAAGCGGTAACAATCAATTACCCTACTAAAGGCTACGACGATTCAGTTGCGTATCCTAATAAATGACGGATGGTCATGATTTGGATGGACTTCCCAACGAAAGCGTGTTTATCTGCCGAGAAATTAGCGCGAAAATCAAGCAGAGTATCAATTGCTGATGTCATAATTGGATATGCACAGAAATATCCAATCGAATCCCGGGAAAGGGCAAAACGGGCAAATTCATTCTTGTTGTTAAAAAAAAGGGGGAGAAACCCTGGCAACATTACATTAATGTTTCAAACACTACATTAATGTTTCAGCTATTTCCTTGCTATTTTTCAAAATTCGAAAAGTCAAAGCAAATTTTTGATCAAGGAGTCTTGGGGCTCGAACTGATGGCTCAGCTTCTCTACTTGTTCCACTTCTTGCTTCAGCAGCTCGCACCTGGCATTCATCTCATGATAGAGCTTCAGAGCTTCATCAACCTTTAGCTTTTGCTGCTCCACCTTCTGCTTCCCAGCTGCGAGATTCTGGTGGCCGAGTTTCAAAGTTACGGCTGCGCGAATCAGCGTGACTCTGTTCATAAGAAATTTGAAACCCAGTCTGCCCTGGACTTTGGTCACGAGATTTTGGCACATGCCACATAGCAATTCAGCACTCTGGACCGAAATGGTCGCAGGCGTAGCCGCAGACAGCTGCTCCAAAATCCAAATGGCTTCAGTAAGAAACAGCCTCCTGTCGAAGGGCCCTATCTCCAGAGATCTCACAAACGATTGGGGGTAGGCGAGGCGCATTCGAACCACCCAGTCTACATCGGTTTGCTTCAAACCTGAAGAGACGTCAAAACTAAGTTATGATGTCAAACTCGCAAGAAAATAACGCAAAATGCGAACAGTAAAGCTTTGCTTACCAGTTCCTTCAAGAATCTCATGAAGAGAAGGAACGCGCGCTGCCGGGGTGATCGAAGACTGTCCTCGCTCCATAGCTCTCCTATCAGCTGCGAGCTCCAATCTCTCGTAGTCAGGAGGAAGAGTGTAGGCCGCACCAGCTGCGACTACATTCCCAACCTGCGAGCCCCAAAAGCTCCACGCAGGAATAGGTGCCTCTGACTCAGTCATCGCCGGAGGCGAAGGGACAGCCGAAGTCGCTTGGCGAAGAACGCTCTCAGATGCGAAAGCATTAGCAGCACTTGTCCTTACTTCCTCGGCACCAGCATGGACATTTTCATCCATCAGCACAGCCTCTGCTTCAGCGTCATCGGAAAGTTCGATGATGTCCTTGAGAGGCTCACTTGCATGTTCAGCAGCTGCGACAGGTTTCTCGGTATGGGAGCTTGGAGTCGGGACATAGGACGCAGAAGGCCGACTTCTCCGCTCCAGCACAGGTTCCTCAGCATGACCTACAATATTAAATGCGATAATATGAGGTAACTTGCGCTATAAGTTATTTTGATATCTTTACTAAAGCTAAGAGTAAGCACCTCCACGCGAAGGTGGGATTGAGGTATCTTCATCATACACTAAGGACGTGGAACCATGTCCTATTAGTGTGTCCTCACTAAGCAAGTCTTTAAGAGAAGCGTGACCTGGGATGCGAATAAACCAGTCATGATTCTGTCTCAAGTTGCTAAAGCCTAGCACATGCGTATCGCTCAAATAATTACCTGAGGGTTCTCCGCATTTGTCTACTAACCAGCGGCGAATGTCAGCCTTTGACACACCATGCTTTAACGCACCCACAATAACATCTCTATAAGTTACTGCGAGATTGAAGATCTCACCTTTATCGCCGCCTGCGATTTCTTCAAAGTTCGCTTGAACTTGCTCCAGCGCTGCTGCATCCTCTTCCGGAACCGCATCTTCTTCCTCTGCCTGGGGAACCACTTCTTCGGAAAGCTCATCTTCCTCGCTAGCTGGACGCACTAAGTCGTCAACATGCTGCTCTTCGAGGCTCCGCTATCTCACACGCTCGAGCTCCTCCTCTTCTCGCTGCCTTCTTCTTTCAGCAGCCTCCGCGGCTGCCTTCCAGGACTCAGCAAGAATGTCCTCACTTATGGGATCGTCTGGAATGCCAGAATGGGTATCTCTCTTTTGCCTCTTGGCCAAAAGGCCACCAATGGTCTCATCATCATCATCTGCGAAGATATGACTGGTTTAAGAAAAGAAGTGCAAAGAAGTTACGATAATGGGAAAAGAAGTGCGACGGAGGTACCTCCTGATTCTTCCTCATGCATCACAACTGTTGCTTCTTCTTCTTCATCACTTTCTGGGGGCTCCTGCCTCTCTTCCTCTTCCTCTTGGTTGAACGGAACGAAAGACTCAACTGCGAGCTCTTTCCGCACCTTGCTGGGCATGCGACCTTTGCCTTTGTCCTTGATAGAAAGAGACCTCACTGGAGGAGAAGCTGGAGCATTTCTAGGAGAAGAAATCGTAATTCCCTTTTGCCTAGGTCTCTTCACTCTTGGCGCCGCAGTCGCTGGGGGAGACGGGTCATCTCCAGGAGGAGACGGAGCCGGAGGATTGTCTATCAGCGAGTCAGCAAAAGCATTCATGACTGCGCGAATCTTTGTTTCGAGCTCAGGATCCATCCTCCACGCTAGCCGGATCGACTGTTTTTGTCTTCTGGTGGCAACAATGGCGTTAACCAATGACTTGTAGCGATCACCAGATGCGAATCGCCGCACATGACACTACAACAGTACAGAATAAAGAGGTCAGCATAAGGAAATCAAGAAGCTTAACGCACGCGAAGAAATTGCTTACCTCAGCAAATGCCTTGCTATATCTGACGACATGCGTATCGCCCTTCTTAATTGCGGCGACTTGCTCCTTCAGAATGACATCAGGACACAAATGGTTCTCACGATCCCACAGTGAGTAGCAACCATACTCAGACTCGCTCAGACTGCAATTGGGGCGAAATGGAAAATAGTTTCTTTTGATCAAGGGGGCTCTACTTGGCTGCGCGGCCGACTCTGTCTCAATCCTCGTTTGCTGGGCAACCCAGTATGCGAGCCAGTTCTGGGAACAACCACCCTCGCGGGTTCCCGCAGGCTGCTCAAAGGGAAGATTGTTCATGAAGACCATCTTGCACTCCTTTGTTAGCAAGCGCTTGTAGCATCCTCTGATAATGGACTGGGGCCAGATTGATGGGGCCACCGCATCAAAACCAAACTGAGGAGAAACTCGAGTGGGGTCAACGTCCACGGTAAGCTTTTCATACCTCGGCGCGAGCTCACGAATATGCTCTGCAAGGGCGGGAAGGGAACCTCGCAGACACCAGCAAAAGAACTCGCGATAGCGCTCATGGAAATGCGGTCCCTCTTCAAAGAGAAGCTCTTCTGAGAAGACCATACCTTTAGAGGGGTACAGCTTTGGAAACCATCGCACATTCTCAATGCGCGTGGCATAGGGCCTGGCAGTAAACTCCTTCCGTTTGTCGCATATCAAACTCCAAACGCACTTGGTGTTGCTTGCTCCGAACCATCTCGCAGCTCTTCCGCTGTTGCGCGCTTCCGTCTCGCCTGGGGGACACCACTTGTCAAGTTTGAGAGCAGTTGGAGCATAAGACGGCCATCGCTCGAAAACCCACATTGTCAAAAAGGAAATATTGACAAAAGTCAGTACATCGAGACGGCCACGCGACTCCTTCATGGCTAGAACCAACTGATCAAGCCTATAGTACAGCGTGCCCAAGACCAAGGGTCCGAGTGCGACTCTCTGGCCAAGGGCGAGCCTCACAGCAAGTGGCAACACATGGTAGAAGACTCCGTCATGGGGGTGACCATCAATCAGATACCTCGACAGCCAAGCACAGAGAAAAGCACAAAGGGTCAAATGATAGCCTTTACCCTCTACGTAATTCTCGGCCTCTGGGTCCTCACTCAGAAGTTTCTTAGTGATGCTGCTGTTCGCATAGTCTCGGAAGAAGTACTGCAACCATTTGTTCCAGGTATTCTTCGCAGACGTATCAACCAACTGCCAGTTCGGAAGAGGCTTCGTAGTGGTCCACCGGGTGGAGATTTTCTTTACCTCTGCTAGGCATTCCTCCATCTGCGTGTATAAAGCAATCTCCGCAGATGTCCTCAAGGGACTCAAAGGGTCCACTTCGCCCATGGGGGAAAGCTCGTACAGCATTTGAACGTCCTCGAGTGTGGGGGCAGCCTCGAACTCAGCAAAATGGAACGTATGAGTCGCAGGCGAGTAACGGGACAGAAGGTCTAGAAGCATGGACTGATCCAGCCTCACGGCAGCACCCTTCATAGCACGGATAGCAAAGTATACGCCGGCTTCATCAAGAGTCGCGGCGTGATGGTCCAACACGTGGTCAATCCACTCATCCATATAGTCCAATTTCTGGACGAACGCCTGGGTAGAAATCGCAGTATATGGGAAGTGCCCGTTCTCGATCCCCAATCGAACTACATCCTCGGAACCGATCAACTCGAGCAAGGCTGAGTTGACTGGGCGAGTCAGTGTCAGCAATCGCTCGACCGGGACAGGATCAGGCATCCTCTTCGCCTTAACTCTCGCATGGTAAAAATCCTTGCCGCCTAAATAGGGGGCTTTTCGCCACAGAGTCGGCGGAAGGTCGGGTATCTCTTCATCTTCCTTGACGGGTCTGGTTACTCTTGTCTTGGCCATTCCTGCGGAAGAGCAAGAAAAAGGAGGGAGAAATACCACACTTCAGTTTGAATTTTGAAATTCAAGATCTATGCAAAGGAAGACGAACAGTTTCTGGTATCAATTTCAGAAGTTGTTGGAATTGCAAGATCTCATATTGTTGAGGGATTAAAGCAAAGTGGGTTCAAAGATCAAAGCCTCTTCACAAATTTCATGGGTTTACAGATTCAACGCAGTTCAAGGCAAACACTGGTATCTTAAATCAAAATTAAACGAGGCCAACCTTGTCTTCTTGAAGCCTGCTTGGATATGCACAATTGAAGAATACGATTTGCAGTTCTGAACTGGTGATTGATTATCTGAATCTGCTCTCGAAGATCTCCGGGTACCATTCACTTTAAGAGAAATAAGTGATGCTTTGCAATAATGGGGGATACAAGGTATTTATCCAAAACAATGAAAGGTTGCGTCCTTTCGGTAGTCGAATCGCAACCGTCACCGTCGAATCGCGCAATCACAGGGCAAGCTGACGTCACGCCTAAAACCCTAAAGGCCGGACGGCACGACTCTAGGGGTTTTAGGTCATAATGGCACGCACGGGGGCTGAACTTACCCGTATTTGAATTGGTGCGTGGCGGCGACGCGTATGTTGGTTTCCGCGCATGGAAGTCTATACAACTATGAGTCTTCACGCGCAAAAGGGGGCTAATGTAGATAGTGCTTTCTGAGCTGACAGATCTTGGCCACGTGGCAACCATCCAGCACACCATATTGTGCTCCACACACACTGGATCACCAGCCGAGCTGATCCATGTGGGGGCTGCGAGACAGAGCCCTCGCATACCACTGCACGGGACTTGTAGGGATCTTGTGGTTTGGAGGCTAGAGTAAGCCCTGTCGCGTGCGAGCCAAGCCCGCGCGCGACCTTTAGTAACTGTTTTGAGAGATTTATGGCACGAGCTCCATAAACCCGGTCAATCCGGTCAAACCCGGTCAACCTCGTAACGGTTCCGGTATTCGCGCACCACGTGCTCTAACGGTCCCTATATACTCGGACGGACGTACCGTTATGGTTAAGCTAATTAAGCCGCCATTAATGGGCGCATTAACCACACTACAACGGTCACGTTCTCCAGTATATATAGATCGTCAACCTTTCCATACAAAGGAGAACACACTGGCCATACGCGGAAGCTCTGCCAAACCTCTGTCTCTCTCTCAGACATTGCTACTGCCTTACTCTCTCCCTACACACAACCCCTCTCTTCCTGTGCGATCCTTGATCCACTACATACGGTGCACACGGAGGTCTCCCCGCCGGAATCTCTTGTGCACAACCGTTATAAACCATCCAAAATAGGGGTGTCCTATGTCAATTGATGAACAGTAGGGGTAGAAATTGCATAATCATAAATCTAGGGGCACAAACTGTAAATTACCCATTTTTATATGGAAGATATTGAAGAGAAAATGTCCACTTACCCTTTTTAGTGGCTGCATTCTCAATTTTGCCTTTAAAAATAGCTACCTTTGTATAAGAAAAATTAAATATGGACAGATGAGTAAATGAAATATCAGAAAGTAACTTTAATTTATGGATAGATGGACATGGATTAAGTACGTAAATTTATAGAATTTGTTGAAACATGAGAATTTATGACTACAAAGTAATTATATATAGTTGTTTCAATCGAAATTGAACACAATGCTTAACAGTGAACCATGTCTAACACTCAAAGAAGTCTCTTACTCTGTCCGTTTCATTTTTTGTCTTGTTTGACTTTTTACACATATTAATGCAGTGAGAAAATATGCCAAAAAAATTGTGCACTACCAAAATTATTCTTACATATTTAACGATGATAGTACATGCGAATGAATACATCTGTGTAGAAAGACTACCGTAATGTAATTAATGAAGGGTAATAGTGATAAGATAGTGTAAAAAGTGGAGTGATTTCAAAGAAGACAAACATTTTGAAACAAAGACAAGATGACAAACATGACAAACAAAATGAGATATTAAAGTGTTGTGATTGATATTACTAAAATTGTGTTTGACTCACTGCATGACTAACGCTGGATTAAATTACAGAACTACCAAAGCAAGACCAAGAGAGACAAACAAGTAAATGCATGCATTATTGTAACTTCTCTCGATTGGAATTGTTTAATACAACCATGTTAGTATTTCGTGTTATTCGTGTGTTTGAGGTCTTCCACGTGAGGGCCTGCTTATTAAGACGATGCATTTTTTGGACACCGAAATTATATTGGCATGGTGTGCTTCACTACTAATCCAATCAGTGGACAAGAAGAAAGCAAACAGTGCATCAGTTTCATAACAAACAGTCATAGATGTCAATTACAAACAGATTGACATAGGGTGGGTTTGGTGTGAACTTTTTGGATTTTAAGCTGTCTTTTAAGATTGTGTGAAAAAAGTTCGTGACACAAAAGTTAAAAAAAAAAGATGTATGACTTTGGTAAAAAAAGTTGATGCTGATAAAAGTTAGTGATGTGACAGTTTGTTGTTTCGTGAAAGTTATCATTATACCCATTTTGTCTATTTATTACTAACAGTCATTGATGTGACATTTTTGTTGTTTAGTGAATACATTATTGTCATTTTAAGGATTGAGGAAAAAAAGACACAAAAAAATCCACCAAAACCTAACTTTTTTCTTCCACCAATTCCACCCTACAACTTAAAAATCCAAAATTCAGAATCCACTCAAAAAAGTTCATACCAAACCTTTGCAAAAAGTCCAAAGAGCAGAAAAGTTAATTTTTGATTAAAATCCACAAAAAAATCCATACCAAACCCACCCATAGTAGATGATTTCTAAAACGACCATATGATTTAGTTTGTCTGGCTAAACCAAATCTGACACATCGGGTTTGGCCAATGCTGTAGCTAGGGTGGTAGCTCAAGTGGTAGAACGTTGGTGGTAGCTCAAGTGGTCAAATAGTAGTTCCGGTTGGTATTCTCAGAGGAAAGAGTCAATACACACTTAGGCAGCCGATCTAGGGTGGTAGCTCAAGTGGTAGAGTGTTGGTGGTAGCTCAAGTGGTCAAAGAGTAGTTCCGGTTGGTAGTCTCAGAGGAAAGAGTCAATACACACTTAGGCAGCCGATCTAGTAGGGCTGTTCGCGGTGCGGTTTGGTCCGGTTTGGGCTCATACCATAAATCAAACCGAATATACCGGTTTGGTGATACACCAGACCAAACCAAACCGTATGATATAAAAAACCAAACCCAACCATCAAATATTTTATCGGTCCAGTTCGGTTTGGTTCGAACGGTTTTTCACACGTTAAAATAAAAATGGATTGAAACTAATAATAATAAATAAAATCAATTGCAATGTCAAGTACCTTGTAAATTTTCATGTATAAACAAAAGCTATATGATCATTATTTTTTTAACATAAGAGCTCATCTCATTGACAAGAGGGATATTAGTTCTCCAGTACACTGAGGTTAAAAAAATATGCACTCAAAAGAGGTTGATACGCCATATTTTTGGTTATCTGTGAAGACTAAGACTCTTATCAGGTAGATGGGATAGGAGAAGAGAGGTAGCGTATCTTTTTTTTATTTCTTTTTTATCAGAAAGATAGCGTATCTCTGTTGGATGCAAGTGGAAACACCGATTCTGCGAGATGAAGTCAATTAGCCATCGGTTGATTTGTGTATCACTCTATTGTACTTTAAAGCCCTAATCAAAGGGGTAATTAAAGGTATAATATAAAATAAAAAATTTGAAATAATAATGACCGGTCGGTCGGTTAACCGCGGTTCTATAGCTGCACAAACCGGGAACCAAACCAATTAACGCGGTTTGTCCAAAAATAAACCGTAGATTAACCAAATCACCTTTGAAACCGTCCAAAACCAATTAATTCGGTCCGGTTTGGCCGGTGCTTTGTACAGCCCTACGATCTAGGGTGGTAGTTTAAGTGGTAGAGTGTTGGTGGTAACTCAAGTGGTCAAAGAGTAGTTCCGGTTGATATTCTCAGAGGAAAGAGTCAGTACACACTTTGGCAGCCGTGTCCTTGGCTGGTGTAAATAAATGGGGGCTGGTGGAAAGATAATGCATTTGTTGTGCGGGGGCAAAAATGTCCTTGCGACGAAATAGTATAGTGAGGTGACCATTAAAAAAGCTTACGTCAGAAACAGTGCAATTATTCTAGTCTACGTCAGAAACATCAGTTCACCTCGCCTCTACTAACCCTTGTCTCGCGAAACTGCTGCTACTGCAGCCCTCCTAATTGTAGTAGTCCTATTTTTATTTACTTTATTTAGAAAAAGTGAATACTATTATTATTGACACAAAACATCAATTTACCTATTTCTGACCTCTGCGACACCCCCATCAAAAAAAGAAAGAAAGAAAAAAGAAAAAACTCGGCGACACCATGAGGTGCTCTGTTGAGTTTGTCACCGTCTCCGATTTCCGAGATTTTCGACCTCTACCCTCTTTCTCCCAGGTCTGTGTGTTTAGAGAGAGAGAGAGCGCGTTTGGATCGATGGAGAAAAGAGGGCACATGACCTCTTGTTTAACCGGCGGGTGACCATGTTTAAGAAGGCACATGACCTCTTGTTTTCTTCTTTAGCTCCGGCAACGGCAACAACAGGTATTACTTACAACTAGAAACTCATGTTTTAATCCCTTTGGTTACTTGTTTTGGTGTTTGAACCGGCTTGAGATAATAGATGACCAATTCATGATGGAGTGAAATAGAATCATTCAGTGCCATTATTCTTTCTCCAGGCTTGTATGAACAACAGAAAGAGTAAACGAACACAAAGTAAAAATTAAAAGAACGATGTCCAGTTGACAATTTCGAAAATGAGACCACGGTTTACAACAAAAAAAAAAATGGAATTTCGTGTGTACATGGACTAGGCACCAAAGGCGTGAGCCCTAATAGATTACATAGTTATATAATATGCTTAGCTTAAGTTTTGTAGAGGGTCTAGTAGAAATTTGACTCTTAAAGAGTGGTGGATACAAGCAACCTAAGAATTACGTTAGATTTAAGAATAGAACTCTATCATATATATTTTAAAGCCGACTTAGAATTGAGGTTGATTAACGGCTTGTAAGGGGGAGATTCAACGACAGAACTTTGTCACATATGATAAAGAGTAAGAAAATATTCATTCTAAATGACAAGAGAATAGGGCATATGCGCAAGATTGCGGGGAGTCAAGAACTTTGGACATGAGCAATAAATTTTGGACAATATGAGCTTCTAATATGTAAAGCATGATTGCAGATTTTATCATGCTCGATTTCCTAACTAAGGCCATGTAAACAACAAACATGATTCTTTTTCGCGATAAGCATTTCATAACCACGACATGTTTAAGTTTGGATCTTCTTTTGATCTCTATTGTTCGACTAATGATAATAATTTCATGAACTAACTTTCTTATTACATGATTAGCCTTGTGGCCATGTCTTTCAGTGAATTTCAGGCAAAGAATCATGGTATTAAAATCCAACGTCGATCACTATCATGGTGCACTGTTGTCATACCAGGAGTATTCATCACTTTGTTGCAAGAATCAACAAAATGTTGATATAAATTTTCTATTCGATATTTTATCCAAATTAATTTTGTTTTGGTTATGTAAAACATGAATAGATATATTCATAGAATTCCATAATACTTTTGGGTTGGTTGTTTCTCTAACAAATTTATCTGTATATATTTACATTTGTCCATAATATTTGGTTATACATTGGCATAGTTTGGTGGTAAACATGTGATGATGTTGTTGTCTACTTGTATCATAACAAATTTTAGGGATCATATTGCAGCTTTTTTCATGTATGTTCAACTTTTAAAACCTCATTAAAATCTTATTTACAACTATCCAACGCAAACACCAAACATTTTGGAAATTAAACATGAAACATACTGTCTTCACATATCTAAATTATGTTCAATTTTTTTCTATAGCCTAAACATTATAAATATGATGAAATCTTCATAATCACATAAACAACTTGCCTAAGTACCATTTTAACACCATGACTACACATCCAGGTACTTCTTCATTTCTCCTCAATCCATCTACCCAGCTAGTTGTTTTCAATTTCTACTAGGTCCTGTTACTCAACCAAGTTCAAATGGACTGAAAACCAACCCAATATAATTGTTTATCACATATGTTTCACTGCATTTTCCAATTTTTCTATGTACTCGTACTTATACTATTTATGATTAACAAAATCAATCTGCCAAAGCTTGTAATTTGGAAGTTGTTCAAGGTCCAATAACTTTTCAACAAAGAGTGATTCAGATATTATTTGGAAAAAAATAAAAAATATAGAACATGATTTAAAGTCAAACTAGTCTATCATTTTGAAACGAAAGGAATACTAAGAAAAATTCAATTCTTATTTCTCGCCTAATATCTTCGTATTCTTATGATTATAAAAAGAAAGGTCAAATCCAGTTTCTAGCCTCAATATCTTAATATACATTCGGATATAGTACGTTAAACATGAGCTAATTCGTGATTAAGAAAAGACCATCAATAAACTCGTAGTATTCTTAAAATTGATCCCAAAAGCACCATACTTTTTACTATACTATTTTATGCTTTTCTCGTTGTAATTTTGAAATCATGAAACAGCCTCAACGACCAAGCTCCAATACCAATTATGTGTGTTAAAATAAATTGAAACTCATGCCCTTGCCGTTATAATAACCTATTAAGGTGGTTGGCAAGAAAGTGTAGTGTTTTTTATGAAATCTACTTATGCATGATTTATTGTACGGCGGAGGGTGGTTAAATGACCGTTAATACAAACGACGCCATAATAAAAGCAGTCAACGACGTTTTCACTTCACCCACTGCGTCGCCGTCGCCCTCTTAAGATCTCTCTCTATCTCTCACCCTATTTGATCCATGTAACTCTGTCTCTCTGTTTCCTTCCACTCCGTCTATGTAATTATGGGATCACATATAACAATTATTGAGAAGAATACATATGGTTCACACTTTTACCACTGAAAGCTATCTTTCTCATTATTTTCTCTTTGAAAATGCAATAGGCCTCGCAAATTTGCGTTTTGAAGTGTCTCGAAGCTGCTCATACTCTATTCGTCCCAATTTCTATAATAGTTACACATATTATTAGACTACAGTTAACTTTCCTAATGACACACAACAAAACTTATTATCTCTCCATAATGGTGTATTATTATCTGTTATATACAATTTTCAACAATGTTTTTAAGTCTTTCTACAAAGAGATATGTGAATTTATTGATTGGCAAAGAGAGTAAACGATAGATTATTTCACATACACAAAGAGATGCATAAAGATTTTGGATGGAATATTATAACATTATTTTATAAAACGATGATGTATGAACTTTATAGTTATAGATAAGTTTAGCACATGTATGTCACGGAATAATTAATTCGAGGAATCGATCAAATTAGAGTTATATAACCATCAAGTTAACTGGTCGCGAAACGTACCGAGGAAATTTGATGTCCCGATCATTTGGGACATTTGAAAACACACTCACGGTCAACATCACATCCACAATCACAATAGTAATTAAATTTCTCTTATTTGAATGTGAATTGGACTTAATTTTGCCACTCTTGATTTGTCTCAACTTTTAAGCTCACTTATATTTCATGGAAATTAAAATGATCACACAATATATAACTAATTAGTAAAAATACTTTCCACGTTTGAAGTGCTTTCCTTTTACCATAAAAAGAAGTGAAAAATGCAATGAAGAGTTAATAAAGAAGTCATGACACATGATTTCCTTTTACTATCCACATTGTTGAGGAGTTCTGGCACCTTAAAACTAGTGTGTCCGAATTTATAACCAATTGCAATATGTTTCTCTAATTTTCTTATCATGATAGTTGTTGATCCAGTATTATCAAGGATTTAATGTTAGCTCTAATCTTAATAAATGTGAGTTAATACTAAGAAGTCATACAAAACTAACATTATGATCGCACCCTTGGTTTCGAGAAGTAAAATACATAAAACTTCTGTAGGATAAAAATTCATCTGTAGAACCAAAATTGTAAGCTCTTTAAAAGTAAATTCTCTTATTTCTTGTTTTCATTCATATTATAAACGTAACAAGAAATTAGCGTGTCCACATTGTCAATGAGTTCTGCCAACCTCAAAACTAGTGTCTCTAAATTTATCACCAATTTCAATATGTTTCTCAAACTTTCTTATCATGATAGCTTTTGATCAAAAATTAGGAAGTATCTAATGTTAGCTATAAAGTTACTTAATGTGAGTATATACTAAAGTAACCCTCTTTGAAGCCATACAACACCAAAATTATTACTGCACCCTTGATTTCGATAAGTAAAATAAATAAAGCTCATGTAGAAAAAAGAAATCATCTAAAATACCAAATCGAATGTTATTTTAAGAGTAACATCTCTTCTTTCTTGTCTTCATTCATAATATAACATGTACAAAAAAACTCCTCCCCTCTCTCCTATTTTCTTTTTGATGAATTGGTTAAAAATAACTAGAGAAATTAAGGCATTCCTGCTGGTGGAGAAAAAACCCCTACCATCCTTCAAAATAATATCCCACCCCCCAAAAAAACACAAAGGGGAAGACAATAACCAAGCTTTAGAAAATGTGTTATTAGCATTCCCTCACTTTAGAAAAATCATTGCAAAATTCATACAGCCATAAAGGCCAGAACACACCTTTGGCACAATTCTATTAAGCCATAGTTGAAGAATGGTTTCACTTGTCGAAGAAAGGTCAGAGAGCGAGAGCTATGGGCCGTGACTCTTGTGTGAAGTTTCCAGGACCGATAGAAGTAGTGGACAGAGGGAGCTGCACAGATGTTTGAGATTTGACTTTGGTCAACGAGTAATTTTCTTACACAAATCACTCATTGTCGAATAAAAGTATGTTACTTGGTGGGCCTTCATTAGTGACCGAGTTGCTCTCTCTTATTCTATAGTTTCCATTTCCCATGATCTCAATAGTCTTCAAACTTTCCAAGAAAACTAATTTGCCAAGTTTTAAATTGTAGGTATAACTCTTGGTTGAGTAAAATAAAATTTTAAAAATAAGTAGAGAAATAAAGGCACTCCTGCCGGTGGAGAAAAAGCCCCTACAATCCTTTAAAATACTAACCCCCCCCCCAACCCCAACCCCAACAAAGGGGCAGACAATAACCAAGCGTTAGAAAATGTGTTATTGGCATTCCGTCAATTTTTAAAAAACATTCCTAATTCATAAAAGCCGTAAAGGCTAGAACACACCTCTGGCACAAATCTATTAAGCCATGGTTGACGAATGGTTCCACTTGTCGACGACAGGTCAGAGAGCGAGAGCTATGGACCGTGACTCCTGGGTGAAGTTTCCAGGACCGATAGAAGTAGTGGACAGGGAGATGTTTGAGATGTGACTTTTGTCAACCAGTAATTTTCTTACACTAATCCCTCATTGTTCGAGTAAAAGTAAGTTACTTGGTGGGCCCTCATCAGTGATCGTGTTGTGCTCTTTTACTCTATAGTTTCCATTTTCCATTATCTTAATAGTCTTCAAGCTTTCCAAGAAAACTAATCTGCAAGTTTTAAATTGTAGGTATAACTCTTGATTAATTAAAATAACATTTTAAAAATAAGAAAATTTAACTATAACTTATGCATTATATTATTTAACAATATGTAGCACAACCGGGCCCTCGAACTCTATTTCCTTAGGGTGTCGCATTTCGTGGTCCCGTTCTGTAGCGAATCGTGATCCAAGTTTAATTTTGATATTCATTCGAAATGGATTTTCTAGAACCATATCATGCATGGGAGGCAATCACTCAAACTATCATTTTAAAAGCTCATGTTGGTTGTCAGCCTTTTCACGACTTCACAATCCTTGCACGTTATTTTACCGCCTACTTTTCTGAATTTATTGTCCTCAGTTATTTTGCGCACATAATGCAATATCAGTTAAATATAACTCATCGTTTCGATACTTCTAATCTAACCCGTACTCTCCGAAAATCCTCCTTATTTCAACTATTTTTCTTCTCTTTATCTCTTAATGCAAAAGATGTTCTCATTTTATCTTTACTTGCTTCAATACGTTGTTGGACACTATCATGGGCTTATACCAACGATGACCTCACCACCATCAATAACTCTAGATCCTCGTCGTAACGGTGAAAATCTTCCCCGAACTTTCTGAATTGTTTGCAATAATTGGTTCTAGTCACAACACCATTTTCGCACTAACTGGAAAATCATTTTCTCCTTCAAAAATCTATTCCAACATCTTTACACTTAGGTCCTAGTTGCTAACATTGGAACTCGGCACATCCACTCCAGCACACCGCCGTAACTGAGCTGGTCGCGGAATCTACTTATAGTAAATTAGGTCACACCTCTAATGAACCAAATTAGAATCACCTTTACCAACCAAGCAGTCACCATTGTCAACCACAAATGAAACCCCACACGAGCACCACCACCTTAGACCCCAAATACTATGGCGACCTAAGAAGCACACAGGTGTCAAGGTATTCGGGGTGCGTGTGGGGGGGGGGGGTCTGGGAGTGGAAATTTACCTAAAATTATGGTGTGGGTGTGGGGTGGGTGTAGTGAATTTATGTGTGTATATATATGTTTATAATATATGTGATATTTTCTTTACATAAACCAAACACATAACCCATTCTATAAAATAGATAATACACATCATGTTCACAAGTCGTAAAAATGCACATTTTTTAGGTGAAATTGTAGCTGTTTTTTGGGATACTTCTCAAATAAACTTTCAAAATGATCATGTCACGCCCACAAAGCAACCAAAACACCTGGTATGGGTGCGGGTCGGTTTTGTGGTGATTATACGACCTTGTAGAATAATCAAACAAAAATACCTCCCTCACCTTCTACACAATAGTATTGTCACCACAAAACCGACCTATAATTGATTCCTTATCACCACCATAATTTCCATAAGGCACATAAGAAATCTTATCTCTAAACAGGAAAGTCTTTATGTGAAACCACACGTCGCCGTATGTTTTTAAACGGTCATTATAAGTTATGAGTATGACATTGGTTATTCTACCTGTTTGTTTACACAAAATCTACCAATGAGTACTCGACTTATACTCACAAATTTGTTTATCACTGTACTTTGTTAATGCTTCTCTTTATATTTGTAACTTATGAGAAACTTTTATTCATTTTAATGTTGGAGTGGTGTTCAATTAGTATAAACGTTCATTCTTTGTTTTCCTATTTGATTTTATTTTAAAATATCTCATTGTTTGATGAAAGAAAATATGAAAAATCGTATATTATTGATACGACATTTTAATAATGTTATTAGAAATTATATATTATTGTATCATAGTAAGCTGTTTAAATAACAAGAATTTATGATTTTCGGATCTGTACTTCATTTTCCTTAAAATAAATTATTATTTCTAATAAATTATATGTTGATAAATTTTATAGGGTTAAAGACATTTTGCACCATCGTGGTATGGATTATATACAAAAAAACCCCATTTTGTTTGGGGATATACAAAAACCACTCTGAGAGTGAGCAGGCGTTACACAAAAAAAAACCCTCTGCTAATGTCAGGTTGAAATTGAGATTTTTGTGACTATTATATCCCTCTACCATGCTAATTACTTAAATGCCCTTACAATTACCATCTATTAACAGTTAATTTATATAAATGTCCATACCACATTGTTCTTTGTGTTCTTGGTGTTCTTGCTTAGTGTTCTTCAACACCACCAGCAATACCACCAGCCCCCACCAGCACCACCACCACCACCACCACCATCAATTTTTCACACGAAGAATTCACACCACCACCACCACCACAAAACAAACAAACAACACAAACACCCAGCAAAAGCAAACAAACATCCACGCCATTCAAATCAATACATAAACTCATGCCCTCTCTGCCACAATCGATCTACTCCCTCATACCCTTCTCTGCCACATAAACTCGTACCCTTCTCTGCCACAATCGACGGTCTACTACCACCAATTCCCCAATTTCACACTACAAAACCAACCCTGCAAAACCGCCATCACCTTCACAGTACACCACCAGCTCCCAACCTCTGATAACCTGCTAAGTCCTTAAACAATTTCATCTACCATGACCATGTACATTAACTACTCCAACCTACTTTGCCTACCTTCAACTCACCCTACCATAACTCCCCAACCAACAATCACCCGGAACCAACAAAACTACCTCAGTACCTTCAATCCCAACCAATTCCATCACAACCTACACCAATAAAACCTAAACAAACACCCAACCTCATGAACCAACAGACTTCACTGCCTCCATAATAACCACCGGCTACTTCAAACCCAATTGACCACAACTGCCACCTCCACAGCCTTCAAACCTCCATTGCACCACAACCAAAATCACCTCCAACACTATTCATCAGCGAAGCCCTCTCTGCACTACCAGCTAGGGGTGTTCAAAAACCCGAGCGACTCGCCCAAACCGACCTGTCCAAGCCGAACCTACCTGAAATATAAAGACAATGGGGATAAATGATCGATTTCGGGTATGAATTATTTCAACCCGCCCAACTATCGATTGATCATGGTTTTCAAAACGTTTCGGCCGGTTAGCCCCAAACCGCCCCGCCCAACATGAGCACACATTTTTTTATATCATAGTAAATTAGTAAGTATATAAGTTTAACATAATACACTTGTTCAAATGACTGATTATATAATGAGTGATACATATTACTATTTCTTTACCTTATATATTAATTTATGCAATTAGCCATTATAAACTTTTTTTCCTTCTCAAATGTGCCATGGAAAATAATAATATGGACTATGAAGAAAGTTTATAGTACTAGTTGAAATTAAATTAAAGATTATATGTGAGAGTAAGACTTCGTGCTAGTTTTTCATCAATCGTATAACTAAGTTTGTGATTCTAATGCGTACCACCAACATTTTATTGGAAAAAAACCCCGCACAAACCGAGTCGAACCGAGCCAAGCCGAAATGATCGGTTATGTTCGGGTTTATCGGTTACTTAGTTAGGTTTGGGTAGAGATTTTTCTAACCTGAGCTAGTTGGGTTGGGGGAGAAATATGGGTTTCACCCGCCAAACCGGCCCGCAAACACCCCTACTACCAGCCACCATGACCACCTAATCTAAAAAACCAACACCCACCTAATCTAAACCCCATTAAACAACCTACAACATACAACCCATACTCACCTGTACCTCAGCCACCACCACCACCACCACCAACCATAAATCAGACTGAAAAATACCCAGTCATGGCAGCGCAATAAAGCAGCGAAGAAGAAGAAGAACAGAGAAGGTGCAAGAAACAAATGAAGGAGAAGAAAGCAGTGCAACTCAAGAGAACGTAGAAATCAGAAGAAGAGACCATGGCAATCATGCGACTGGAGAAATCCAATCGTACGAGTGAAAACAGTTGGAAAAATCAAGAGTTCATCCTGGCGATAGAGCTGACTGGGACTGTGGAAGGAGGCAGCCAGGGTCGATTTGAGGAGAGAGAGTGGATAGGAGCCGTGATGGTGGCGAGATCGGCCTGGGTCGCTGCCGGCTGGATCTGGTGGTCCGACGGGTGTGGTGGCTAGGTTTTCAGATCTGGAGGTGGAGAGGTGAGGAGGAAGAGAGAGAGAGTGGTGGATAAGAAATGAGGAGTTATAGAGAAGAAAAAACTTACATAGTAGGGTATTTTTTTCATTTGAGGGTAAAATGGGTATTTAGTATGTTCCGTTAGTTACCGTTAGTCATCATTAACTGTCAGGGGAGGTTTTTGTGTATCCCCAAACAATGAGGTTGTTTTTGATATAACCCATCTAAGGAGAGTGCATTTTCTCTTTTACCCAATTTTATAAGATATTATATCAGCTCCACCATTAATTATCTTTAATGGGTTATACTCTCATGCTCAAATAAATACGTACATTAATAAATTTGTGTAAAATTATATTTTTCTAAAGACGTATGCAGGGCCGGGCCAAGACACCTGCGGGGCTAAAGCAAGTAAGAAATTTGAGGCCTCTCTTTGAAGAAAATATCACATAAAAAATAGTTTATTATTAGAGTTTTTTTTAGACTACTAAAGCTTATGTGTAATATGTTTAGTTGATTTTTAATGAATATATTAGGTTAACTTAAATTAATGTTCAGTGACCGTGCAATTTTTGGATAAGTAAAAATAAAATGTTCACATATGTCATTAACAAGATTCAAACTTGGGTCAAAGTTTGGACAAAAGTATAAACTACCACCAAAATACTATACAATTAATTTCAATGTTGCATCAAATATGGAATTAAGGTTACGAGAGCTCTCTTTAAAAAAAACACTTAATAGAAACGGGGCCTTGTCGGGCCGGGGGCCTAAAGCGGTCCTCGACTGCCTTAGTATAGGGCCGGCCATGGACGTATGTTTCTTGAAATAGGTACTCTTAATAATTTAGATAAGAAGTACTGATTTCTTTCTAAAAATAAGTACTGATTTCTTGAGAAAGATGTTACACTAATTATGTTACACTAATTAGTCTACACTAATATTACCAGTTTTTATAGTTTTATAAAAAAAAAAGTGCTTTTATATATATGTTGCCCAAATCTCTGAAGTTTTTTTAAGTAAGCGTACATTCAGCAAGGAACATCACAATACAGACTAATTTTTACTATTGTTATGTTGGTGTACACATTTTTTGTATGTGATATTGTTCAGGGCAAGTGTAAGTTATAAATGAATGTAGAAGTTCTATGTATACCTATATTATTTAAGTACTATATAAATATGAAAGGCAGGAGTTGAATTCTTCCCTGCCTATTAATTGACTCTTACTAATTACGGTACAATAGGGAGAAGATGAATTCTTCCTTACTACACCTCAATAGATTCTTATTATTTACGATTAGCGGCGTGAAATTTAATTTAAACTAATTACCCGATGTAACTATTGAGTGACTTTTAAATTTATTTTTTAATTTAACAAAATTATGATTGGTAACGCTTGATCCATGATTTATAATTTATTCCTTTTATTATATAATCATATTCTTGTAACATGGTTCTAATTGAAGAAAATATTTAGTGGGCCATCATATGATAAATAGAAGAATATCATTATCGGATCATCATATGAAAATAGAAGAAAATTGTTTAGAGGCAAATATAAGAAAATAGATGAAAGGATCTCGAAACTTGACAATTACATGTTCTACATATTCATTGGTTCATTAAAATTTTGTACTTCTTGGAGGGTATTAATTTTGTTGAATTAAAATCTCGTATTTATTTAGGATATATATTATTTTTTAAATTGAACATGAGATGGAAATAGTAGAAAGTCCAACAATGAATCTCATCTCCACTTGTTCTATTTCGGACATGAAATATTTTGTTCGCAAAAAATAAAAAAATGTGACGTGGCCTTTATGAACCTAGAGAAACATAGCAAAGAATTTGTTAAAAAAAATCTCTTCAACTTATCATATCTAAAAGAGCAATAAAATCCCCGACACGGAGAAGTAAAATCATAAAAAAGAACATCAAAGAATGCACAATTATAGATTTAAGAATGCAGTAAAAAAATTGTAAAGAAATTGTGCCTCGTGCCATTATCCGGTTTACGTCTAGTTTTATATTTAGTTGCAATGGTGATTGTGGGTTGTAGTTATACATTTGGTGTCAATGGTGGTATTTTCGCTTTTCTCCATTGTGTCTGCAATGTTCGTGATATCAATTCTATCTTAACAATTGTCACAATGGTCGTGATGACGAACATAATGAAGAAGAAATGGGTATGAATATTTTTGTAATATTTGTAGCAAAATGTAGTTTAGTACGGTTAGGTCAATACTGAAGTAACATTAGTTAATACATTCGATCCTTAGATCTAAAAAAGTGTAACAAATCAACAGGTTGATGGGCACCTAATGCTACATATGTGTGTTCTAGAGTTAAGGCTTTGAACTGACTCTCATAGCACTTTAACTCACTGAACTTTGTATATAATCTTCTTAATTTTTCACACAATAAAATGACAAAATCACATGTATAGTCATTGAATCCCACATGGTGGTGCAAAGGTAGAGCTAAAGTATATGAATTTTGTTAGGATTCCATCTTAACTTTGTATATCTGAGAAGTTCAATGCCCTACGAGTTGTATGGGAGTGGAGAGTTCACATGTATAGTCATTGAATCCAAGTGCAAGAGTTGCCTATGAAATGTTAGGAATATAAGTGGTTCACTGAATCCTCACAAGATTGTGGCTCAGGAAATTTCTGTTAGGCCATCCATTAGAAGGTCTTAGTTAATGATAATTTATAAAACGTAACTCCAAATTTGAATTTCAAAAATGCTAAGGATGATTTCACCAAAAAAAAAATGCTAAGGGTGAGTGCTAAGTATCTAATTTCTTACTTATACATAACCTTTAGTTTTGAGTTGGTTGGTATCCGAAGTCATCCTACATGGTGTTCCTTCGTTGTAATCTATCTTGATGACAAATTGCACAATACAAAGAAATGAAAATTAAGAACATCCATACCCTAACAACGGAAATGTTCCCTCGCTGTGTTGATCTCCCAACAAAAATGTAATATGACGCTAGAAAAGAACACTAAATTCAATGTGACTCACCAAACATACACTGAAAAAGTATTAAATCAATTGTATCCACTCAGTGAGACGAGAAGAAAACTTAAAGAATAAAAACTCTAGTAGGTGGACTAATAGATTAAAAGAACATCTCTTTGATCTCTTTCATTCTTTTCTGTGAACTTTTGCATTGATAAATCATCATTTTTAAGTCGGTATGAACATGTGTAATTTATATGGATTTCTGTTACCAAGTAATGCAGAAGAGATTTAACCTTCTAAAAGTGCTGCTTGATATGAAATAAGAATATATCAAACAAAATTTGGCATACTTGGGACTTAAAAACAGCAACCCTCTTACTCAGAAATGGTGCTCGACTCCATAGATATTTAAGCCACAAAAACGTTGTAAACCCAAAATTTTGCAACATACTCCGCCTAGTGAAAAACTCTCCTACTTTTTGAACTGCTACTCCTCCTAAATTATATTGACTTGAATCTATATGGAAGGGATGACTCAATTATGAACTCTACCAACAATCAATCAATATCAATTTGGAAGTAGAAAACGTCCATCTGCATCAGTCTTTAACTAGTCGTACAATCTTTGAAATATCCTTACCCAAAAGTTCTATCTTTGAAGACATTTTTGTAACACATTTCTATATCCTGAAAACTGACCTGCAAATAAAAATCTCTCGTCTGACAAATATTTCGTCATTTATAACTGCAGAACCTATCACATTCAAGATTCATTCATCTCTAAGAAATCTAACTTTAAACGATTTATCATAAATTGGTAGTCTTAATATTTTTCATAGAATTCACAAATTACTACCTCATCAACCATAGCCCCGTGAATTTTTAGGCTCGATGAAAAGAGTATTAAATCTTTGGCAGTGACCTGAATTTGATCCCAGTAATGTGTGGCAGAAGCATTGACGACCAAACCAAAAGCTTGTAACCTTCATTAAAAAGAATGAACTACTACATAACAAGAACTCGGGTAGACAAGATCCCTTTTGCTTATTGTGATTCCGCAAATCGTCTTATGGCATGAATAACAAACTCTATCCGTTAATGATAGAAGATTAAATTAGATACGACGACACAAAGTATAACACCCTGTAGAGAACCAATTTACTGAATTGCGGTACCCCCTATTTTAAAATTACCTTTTCTTTCCACCCAAATTCGTTGATACTTCGGCTCCCTGCTCAAGCGCACTCCTTCCATCTCAAATTGATTGTCAGGTTACACATTTCATCGGGTTTAAAAGTAGAGTTTTTGGACAAGAATATGAAGGGAAGTGAAAAATAATCAACTTTTTGGTAACAACTTATTTTGTAATTTTCATTTTAGGGTGGATATGTATATTGAGAGAAAGGGAGTATGAATTCGAAGTTTTAAAGCTGTAAAAACCACATGTTTAGGATAGATTAAAAAAATGGATCTGGACCATGTTTGAAGCACAACTGAAATTATTTTTCTGCCTCCGTACTGTTGTGAAAAAACGAAAAATATGCAGAAAGAAAGAATCAAAACACACAGATTTACGTGGTTCGGTAAAACAGCCTACTCCACGGAGTTGCAGAGATTTCACTAAAACAGACGAATCGTCTCAGAGAGAATTACAAGCGAAATCAGAACGCTCAACATAACATGCTACGAACCCTAAGAACTCTATAAATAGACAACCTATTAAACCGGGCCGGATCCAAGCCCAAACGGGTCAAAACGGGTCAAAATATTTTTTTTCGGGGGCGCTGCCCCGAACCCCCGGAGACATGTTCTTCATCGCTACGGCTTGGGCCTACCGGCCCAAGCCCTCGCTCCACGAATCATGTCTCCCTTTTCAGGTCGTAGCAAAACATGAACCGGGTCGATTCATAAAAACGGGTCGCCCATGAACCAGGGCTCCACCCCAACAATTCTCCCACTTGGAGACTGGTTCAACATCATGTACCAGAACCACATCCCCTACCATAATCAAGCTCCATCCCTGCAACTCAACTCATCTTCTTCAAGAAAGAAGACCCACTGAAGCTGCGCACAGCTTCAGTTTCTCAACAGTAACAACCTTTGTGAACATGTCTGCTGGATTCTCACTTCCACAAATCTTCTCAAGCTGAACCTGACCATCATCAAGTAACTCACGGATGAAATGATACTTTGTCTCAATATGCTTGGTCATAGAATGGAACGTTGGATTTTTAGCAAGAAAAATAGCACTCTGACTGTCACTGTGAAGCGTGCCATTCTCCTGTATCTTCCCCAACTCTCCTAAGAACTTCTGCAACCATACCATCTCCTTTGCAGCTTCCGTGATAGCAATATACTCAGCTTCCGTTGTTGAAAGAGCAACAACCTTCTGTAAGTTAGAACCCCACGACACTGTCGTACCACCCAAGGTGAACACATACCCTGTAGTACTCTTCCTCTTATCCAGATCACCAGCAAGATCAGCATCAACAAAACCCTTAAGTTTCAAAGCACCTCCACCGAAACATAAGCACGTGTCTGAAGAACCTCTCAGGTATCTTAAGATCCATTTAACTGCCTCCCAATGTTGCTTTCCTGGATTACTCATGTACCTGCTCACAACTCCCACTGCATGGGAAATATCTGGCCTAGTACAAACCATAACATACATCAACGAACCAATAGCTGAGGCATATGGAGTCTTACCTATGTGTTCCCGTTCTTCAACTGTCTTTGGTGAATCATCTTTACTCAATCTAAAATGACCCCCCAACGGAGTGTTCACAGGCTTAGCCTGATCCATGCTGAATCTGCTTAGTACCTTCTTCACATACTCTGTCTGAGACAAATACAAAGTACCTCTGGCTCTATCTCTGACTATCCTCATACCAAGAATCTGACTTGCAGGGCCCAAGTCCTTCATGGCAAACTGTGTAGACAATTTCTTCTTCAAGTTGTTAATCTCATCCAAACTAGATCCTGCGATCAGCATATCATCAACGTATAACAACAAGATAATGTAGGAGCCATCAAACTGTCTAACATAGCAACAATGGTCTGCATGACATCTCGTGTACTTTAAGTTGCACATAAAACTATCAAATTTCTTGTTCCACTGCCGAGGAGCTTGTTTCAGACCATACAAGCTCTTATTCAACCTGCACACAAGATTCTCATTTCCCTGTACCTCGAAACCCTCTGGCTGATGCATATACAACTCTTCCTCCAAGTCACCATGAAGGAATGCAGTCTTTACATCTAACTGCTCAAGATGTAAGTCTTCTTGAGCAACCATACTCAGCACCAACCTGATAGTTGTAAGCTTCACCACAGGTGAAAATATCTCAGAATAATCAATTCCCTGCTTCTGCTGGTACCCCTTCACAACAAGTCTTGCCTTATATCGTTTACTTCCATCAGATTCACTCTTCACACGATATACCCACCTGTTATGAAGTGCCCTCTTTCCTGTTGGAAGTTCAGTTAACTCCCATGTCTGATTCCGAAGTAAAGAATCCGTCTCATCATTCATTGCTGACTCCCATTTGCTAGAGTGAACATCCTGCAAAGTCTCTGCATAAGTCTCAGGCTCACCAGCATCAGTCAACAATATATAATTAAGACTAGGGGAGTAACGCTCTGGGACCTTTCTGTTCCTAGTCCCCACCCGAGTTCTAACATAAGTCTTCAGAGGAGTGTTCTTGTCCTTTGCAACTGGTTGTGACTCAGTAGTGTCAGGTACACTAGACTGATCCTGCGGAACATCATCACTGGGAGTGACATCCTCAAGAATATCAGGACAAACATACGAAGGAGTAGCTGAGACTTTATCCTCTGTATCAATAGCAACATCTGTGTGCACGAGATCCAGCTTGCTTGATCTCAAGGCACGAACGCCTTTCAAGAAACTGACTCTCTTCCGCTTTCCCATAATACAGCTCTCACAAATACCCAGATCAACAGACTTCAGCTTTGAGAGCTTACCTTGGGATTGCAATATCTTCATACCTCTATGACTCATATGACCAAGTTTGCGATGTCACAAATCAGCGTCTTGCTCAGCTTCAGCAACTGCTACTGTATCACTCGGTCCCGAAGTCATGTACAAAGTTCCTATTTTCTTACCACGAGCAAGTATCATGGAACCTTTCAAAACCTTCCAAGCACCACTTGAGAAGACCATTTAGTTACCATCATCATCAAGCTGTCCCACCGATATCAAATTCTTCTTCAGTTCAGGAACATGTCTCACCTTCCGCAAAGTCCATACAGAACCACTTGCAAGCTTGACATCAATATCACCCTGACCAACAATATTCAGCGGCTCCCCATCTGCCAAGTACACCTTTCCGAAATCCCCAGCAGTATAGTTCTGCATAATTTCACAGTGCGAGGTAGTATGAAAAGAAGCACCCGAATCTAATATCCAATCATCAACGGGACTATACACAGCAAGAAGTAAAGCATCTTGAATTTCATCACTGACTGCATTCACCGAATTCCCAGACTTTCCTCTGTTTTTCTTCGGTGCCTTACAATCACTCTTAAAGTGACCTGATTACCACAGTTCCAGCAATTAACCGTGCTTCCATCCCTTGTCTGCGATTTTCCACGACTGGTACCTCCATGCTTAGATTTTGATCTTCCCCGATTATTATTATCATTCCTTTCGTTGCTTCTGCCACGATTATCAACATTATAGGCTGAACCCGAAGGTTTACCAGAATCTTTACGACGCACTTCCTCAGCCAGAATTAAATCACGTATGTTATCATACTTCAACTTTTCTTTTCCAGCAGAATTACTAACAACAGTTCGCATAGATTCCCAACTATTAGGTAATGACGCTAATAGTATCAAAGCCCTAACCTCATCATCAAAGTCAATTTCAACAGCAGACAATTGATTCGTAATTGTATTGAAATCAGTGAGATGTTGAGCAACCAACATACCTTCTGTCATCTTCAGATTGAACAGACGCTTCATCAAGTACACCTTGTTATTAGCAGACGGAGTCTCGTACATTCCTGACAACGCCTTTATCAGCGAAGCTGTAGTAGTCTCCTTAATAACGTTGTGCGCAACCGAATAACGCCCAGAACCTGTCGATCCATAACCTTCCAGTCTTCATCCTTCATGGCTTCAGGCTTTACCCCCTCCAGTGGAGCGTGTAATTTCTTCCCATACAGATAGTCCTCTATCTGCATCTTCCAGTACGCATAATCTGTGCCGTCGAACTTTTCAATTCCAGAACCTTTCATCTCATCTGCCATCGTTTTTCCCAAACCCTAGCGAACCTGGCTCTGATACCAGTTGTTGTGAAAAAACGAAAAATATGCAGAAAGAAAGAATCAAAACACACAGATTTACGTGGTTCGGCAAAACAGCCTACTCCACAGGGTTGCAGAGATTTCACTAAAACAGACGAATCGTCTCAGAGAGAATTACAAGCGAAATCAGAACGCTCAACATAACATGCTACGAACCCTAAGAACTCTATAAATAGACAACCTATTAAAACGGGCCGGATCCAAGCCCAAACGGGTCAAAACGGGTCAAAATATTTTTTTTCAGGGCTTGGGCCCTCGCTCCACGAATCATGTCTCCCTTTTCGGGTCGTAGCAAAACATGAACCGGGTCGGTTCATAAAACGGGTCGCCCATGAACCAGGGCTCCACCCCAACACGTACTGGCTTGGTTTGAGTCATGTCTGAACCACAGTGCCAACATATAAAATAATGCGGACTAAGAATTTTGATCTAACGGGGGCCAACATATATTTTACACATAACGAGAATATTAAAGGTAATATTTGACATTTAAAAGTTATGAAAACAAATCTTGAAATTTTGTAAGGGCCAACGTGTCATATTTGTATAAAAATACATGAAATTCTGGGTGTGTTTTAATAAAATTCCAGGTCTTGGAGGGGCCGTGCCCCCAGCCGGCCACCCTTACGTCCCCTACTGATGCCACCACTAGGCTGCTAAAAATGTGAAAATGTGCTTGATGATTACTGATATTCCATACTAGCATCAATCTGCAATATCTTCTCATTTGGTGTTATGTATGATGCATTAGCGGCACATTATAGGGGGGATTCTTTTTAAAATTTGTTGTTACACATTTATGATGCATAATTTTCATAAATGCCAGATCACCTTTGCATTGTGTGGTTTTTAGTTGATGGATACTTCAGTAACTACGTTAGAGACAACATATGTTATGATTTCTTTAATTAAAATTGTTCGCATGATTGTACAAAAGTATGTTTAAATTACAAAAAAAGCTTCCTTAGACACATACATATTTTAACCACCAAACAAGCTACCATGGAAGTAACAAAACACTCATCCAATTTCTGATTCCTGCCAAACTATAACACTGTGTGAATACACCTAGGAATACAACATCTCCTTACAACAATTTTCTTGCGATCTTAAGCTTGGTTTTCTAGTAAAATGGACATGCAAATTTGGCAAAAACTTTAGAGATTGTTGTCATGCGAAACTGCTGTAATCCAAGCCATTTACCTGGAAATGACGGAATCAATAAGTATGTAATGCACAACAACAGAAAACCTTTTACCAGTTTAGTTGGATCAATCTCCTCCAGTTGCATTTGTCTAACGATATTTTCTCACTTACGTTTCATCTGGATAAGTATTGCCACTTCTACCAACTCGTCAGCAGTCATTAGTCAATATTTGAGCTTTTACGTACAGTCGGAAGGTATAAACTAAGACCATTTTGCTTTGAAATCTCCGACTGAGCATTAAACAGACATTTCCAACTCTAATCTCATTCAATTTCAGGCAACTGGAGGGACCGATTAATTAAGTAGCAACTTGAAGCTGCACCAATACGCACGAGATCTTTAAAGGTCCATGATCATCTTCCTTAACCTGCCATTTTATTTTTCAAAGCAAATGGTTTTTTCTGATTCGGAAAACAGAGGTTTTTCGCTTAAGTGCTAACAAGGAGGGTGTGCATGTTTATCATCACTTGAAGTCTTTGTTGCATATATTTCTTTGCTCCGGTTAACAGTTTTTCGATAATTATAGGAGGCTGGCTCTCTGGCTTCACCCAGATAAGAACAATTGTATAGGTGCTGAGGGTGCATTTAAGCATGTCTGAGGCATGGAGTTTATTATCTGATAAAACCAAAAGATCAGCTTATGACCAGAGGAGGAATGTAAATGCATTTCACCAAAAAAAATCAACTGCATGTGGGTTTTCCTCGGCTACGTTTACCTCTAATGGCAGCTGCAATCTTCAAGTCCTGGCAGACGCAATATATTCCAAGGGAGGTGCCTGTTCAAGTTCTGCTCCATCTCAAAAGAATAATCCTTCTACCTTCTGCACAGTGTGCCATCGATGTAAGATGCCAACCACAATCTTCTCTGTCCCAATGTCGGGAGTTCTTTCTAGCAATAGAAATTCCACCACTGCCTTCCCATGGTTCTAATTTTGAGGTAACCTAGATACGCATAGAGTAAGAAACGGAATCTTATCATTTGAGGTAACCTAGATAGTGATTCTTAGTACCTTCAAATTGTATCACGGATTATGTGTTGAAATAGCACCCCCAAAATGTTTGCTTGAATTGAGTCATAACATTGAACCTACTGATGGAGCATCGTTCTACTCTATTTGCTTGAATTGAGTATAAGGGTAAAAATTTTATTTGTTCCTTTGAATGAATAAAGCCATTTGGATCCATTCAACACGCTCG
This sequence comes from Linanthus parryae, assembly GCA_023055425.1. Taxonomy (NCBI): domain Eukaryota; kingdom Viridiplantae; phylum Streptophyta; class Magnoliopsida; order Ericales; family Polemoniaceae; genus Linanthus; species Linanthus parryae. The sequence goes on from JALGPY010000003.1 coordinate 59,726,765, forward strand.
AGCATTAATTTCTTTATTTTTACTGATTTGCTGAGCCATTCGAATCGTAATACTAAGCCACTGTCCAGCTGCGTATATTTTTACTGATACAAGGGCTGATTAGATTACCGTCTTTTTTTAGTTTGGACAGGATTATATTGGTCAGCAGTCCAAAAACCAATCCGAGGTAGAAGGGACGCCTTCCACCAGTAGTTGTGCATATGTAACAGAGGTAACTCTGCTTGATGTGTGTGTTATGCATGTTTCAAAAGTAGTCTTGTTTTGCTTTTGTCTTTGGCAATAATTGCAATCTCAAGGAAGAAGGCACAATTCGAAAAGCGATGTTGTATGAAGCATCATCTGTTATCCTGCACTTTCAAATAAACAGTACCAACAGCTTCTCGTGTATTTCTTATGTTGTCATTTAACGATTGTAGCTGGAACTCAACAAAGTCATTATCTGATATTAATGATTTGGATGAAGTATGAGGCCGGATTTGTGTTGATTTGATGAAATATAGGTGGATAGGAGTGTTGTTAAAGTAAAAATGACACTTTTGTTGCGGCAGGTTAATGAATGCTAGTTTTCTCTCGATTGAGTTTGTTGTCTATGTATTGCGGTGTTACCTTGCATAATTACAGTTAGATATGTTTTAATTGCCATGTTGGTGATATGCAACAGTCGGAAAAATCAGGTCCGAGCATGTGTGTTTATCTGTGTGTTTCCTCTCATTAGAGGAAGTTCAGCATATATACAATTGTTAAGTTAAAAGTGTTCTCAAGGTCCTCTATTAGTCTTGCTCTACAATAAAACATTGTTAGCTTGTGGAATATATCATTCCCGTGACACACGTTTGTGTTTTTTTTTTCTCTTTTCTGTTTTACCTGAAACAAAGCATACTTGTGAGCAGTCATAAGACATGCTCTGAGCTGTTGCAAATTGTTGACAATTGTAGCATTTTGATTTGACATTTCCTACTGAGCTTGAGGGACAACTTGGTGATTAGTGGAATGACTATATTGTGCGTGCCCCTCAGCTGATAATCTCAAATGTGACGTTTGTATGTCTAGAGTTCATTTAGGTATTGTTTCAATGGTGTCTTCAGGTTCTGTATATGATTTTTCTGAAATATGATATGTAAGTTATTTATAAGTTCACCTCGGCGGAGTTTCTGTTGCTAAATGATTCATACAGAAGTTATATATCAAAATTTAAATTTGTTACCTCTGTAGTTGAATCATCACTTGATATGGGAAGGGCTATTAATCACTAGAACCCTTCTATTATTTTTGTATTTATATATTTTTTTTGGCTTAGTTTAAAGTTGGTTGTTCTTGTGAAATGTGCAGGAAGAGTTAACCATGAAGACACTTCTTGACCTTGCAGAAGAGGTATTGTATAAATGTGATTCCTGGTCTTCATAATACATAGCTTATGCATATAAGAAATATTACTGATCGAAATAGAAAATCGCATATTTCTAATAGTATCCTGTAATCTGAATTTTGTTCATATTTTTCGGACAGGTAAAGAAGCTGAACGAAGAAGCGAAAGTCATAAAAGAGAAGGTTCATATAAATGGAACAACAGTTTAGTAGTATAGTGTTGAGGTAATCAGGAGGACGCAACTGCACCTGGAAGAGGAGGTATGTGAATATGCATTCACTGCATCATTTTAAAATTTTAGGCTTTTATATGTTTTCAAATGAATATCACCCCCGAGCTATACATTATAATATTGATCGAACTGAATCATACTTGTAATAATCGGAAACTTATTGACCTTTTTGGGCTAGGTATTAAAGCTGAAGAAAGAGTGTTGGATGAATGGAACAAACACAATATTTGGTAATTCTTATTCAGTTGGTAATCTTTGTCCTTGTCCAATTCTTCAAAATTTGTCTCTTAGTAGCATCTTCTACCCATGCTTGTAGCACACAGGCTCTAAGACAGTTAAATCTTATATCTTACTTTTTCATAACTACAAAGATTAAAAAATCATGTCACCTACTAACACATTGACTTGACATTTTTCCTCATTGTGGCCCCTGAGAAGTTTATGTCAAAGGATATCTAAAAGTTAGTCATAAAGGAAAAGAGCGAAAAAACCGTTATTCCTATGTTCTTATCTTTAACACGTCCAAAATGAAAGAAATATCAACTAAACAAAAATAAATGTTCAACTCCAATCATTTCGTCTCAATAAGCTAGGACAACAGTGTGGCAAAGTTTTTAGGTCCATGGGAAGTACCAAACCCAACACCTATGAAATTCACATTTTAATATTTTCTTGTGGGATGTACTCTCATGTTCCTTTGTTATGCAACACGTCTATTCCGATGTGAGACAACCACTCACACATGATAACTAACGATCTCCAACTTCATTACCCATGTTCCCTCTAATGAACGAACATGCCTTTTTTTCTCTGAATCACCTTTGTAAGAATACTCCAGGCTACCATGATATGTACCACCACCACTAATTGAAGCAGTACAAGAATCGATGATGTCCTCACAAAATTATTAATTTACCATTATGCCCGCCCCCCATTACACACCATGTTATCCTGTACTTAGTCTGTCATTTATGGATCAATTGGGGACATCGAGAATTTTTATCAGGAGAATACCACCCCATTGAACTTTGAATTTTAAAATGTGCATGAACCACCACCGCTCACATGGAACTTGTAGGGAGATGAGCATAATGCGGAAAGACGCTATAGTACGATTCGTGGCATCGATTTACTTAAAATGTCAACTTTAATAGTTAGGGGCCACTTATACTATATTTAACACTCACATTTAAGTCTATTTACATGATATTTCTACTATATGGTATAGTTATATGTTAGCTATATCTCTCTCCTAAACCAAGTTTCATAGATGGACAAACATGTTGAAATGAACTACCATTTCATCAAAGAAGGGTAATGAAGAAATATCTTCAAAGTTGCAATGTTATGCAGTGCGTACCAAGTTGCAGACAACTTTCACAAAATACCCTCTCCATAGAGGTTTCTTGAGTTCAAAACAAGCTCATCATGATTTTGACCCTCCCATAATTTAAGGGGGATAATAGCATATTCAAGACTACAAGGATTTGTATGAAATATTAAACCACAGGCACTGGAAGACAATTACCCAATTGTTGGGTACTATAAATCGGAGGTTTCCTTGTTACATTTTCATTCTACACACATGGCTTGAATCAATTCACTATGAATTTTCTTTCCTCCTGCATGCTTCCTTATCTATTATCTATATAGGGTTTTGACGTGTCCTTTTCTTGGGGTGGTTTTCTAAGGTCTGATTTGGGATGGAATCATGTGTTTCAGGGTTGGTTTTGAGAAAAAATTTGGGTTTCATGACTTTGATTTTGGTTGGGGTCAAAGGTAGAGAAAGGGATAAGAAGATTATGAATTGTGGTTCCAGTAACTCACCAGCAGTCAAAAGTCAGGCAGAGGTAACTCATGTTGCTTTGATTTGAGTTACACATGTTTCATAAAATAGTTTGTTTGATTTATACGTGCGGCTTTTCTTCTGTTTTTAGACATACTGAAATTCCAGCGGGGTAGTTAAGATAGATTTATGCTAACAATAAGTTGTATCTAGTGAGGTTTCAGTGAGATTATGAAAATACAGTAGGATTCGTTTAAATAACAAGTTACAAATGAGCACGAGCTAGTTTGGAGCGATTGATCGGAATTGTGTATTTATTAACTTTTTCCCCAATTGGGTTCAAGCATCATATTGACCATGTCATGTGTTTGGGGTTATTTTAGTGACACATGTTTTGGCTAATTTTAATGATGTAACAGGATAAACTTGCCAAGCAGCAGTGACAAGTCGAGTTTTGACCAGGACGAACAGGGTCGTCCATGGTGGCAGTGGTGGTGATCGTTCAGAATGGTTTGCTGTTAGACACACGCTTATTGGCTGTGTCCACTCCTTGCATCGCCAGCTGTCGGAGAGTTGAAGGTAGGAGGACGCCAAGACTGTTCTCGTGGAGGCATTCCCATCTCGTAATGGCGGTGTCCATATACCTATCAGCTCGGTGTTCATATATATATATATATATATAGCTTTAACAAATAAGTGTGCCGTTTGATGTTGAATGTGAATGTGAATATGAATCTGAGTTGAGATAGTTGAGTGTTTGATGGTGAACGTGCTTTACTTTTCATTCTCAATCTATTAAATTCTCTTATCTATTTCGATTATCTTGTTTTGCTAGAATTTGTAATTCATAACGGGACAATGGAATATTACCAGACCCGGTGAATAATGGAGTAGGAAGCAAGAGAAGAAATAAATGAAATACTCCCTCCTTTCTCTCTGTTTCTTTAAAAAATTGTTTGGGTGTATTATTTGAGCATGACGATTTTATCAGCAAAACAATGCAAGAATTTGTAATCTTTCATCGTGTTGTAGAGTAAACTTTGCTCTACAATACCCCAAAAATTATTAAATTCTTGATTTGTTTTGACAACTAAAATGGTTAGGTCCAATTAATACCTGAATATTAAAAAAAAAAAAAAAAAAAAAAAAAAAAAAAACAGAGACAACGGAGGAAGTTCTTTTTATCAATCCTCCATTTGAGGTTTTGGACGTGAGCCCACCTTACCAAAGTGTGGACCTCTGGGCACCGAACAACATATTGGCACAATGTGCCCCACTATTAATCCAATCTATATATGAAAAGTCAAGCGAATTGGGAATGAAAAATAGGTGTGCCTCAATGTTACTCCAATCCATGGATAAGAAGAAAGCAAAAAAGGAACCAGACATGGAAAATAGTTGATTCCGTAGTAGTGACGAATTCGACGAATCACTGGTGGTAGCAGTTTAGCAATTTCATTACAATCAGATAATTAAGTTTAGGATCGTCTGGATGAATTGAATCTGATTAATGTCCTATTTGGCCAAAGCCACACACAATAAATGTCTTTTATTTTTTTTACATAAAAATGATACTTGTTGACATCAAAAATATTACTACTGTGTCCCAGTTCTTTCTCCCCAAATTTGATTTTTACCACTATTTATTGGGTCAATTGGATAGCAAAATGATGTGTAACTTTTTTTATAATGTTTTCATGGTATTGTAAAGTAAAAGTTGCTCAATAACAAGGTGAAAAAATTATCAAAAAATCGCACTGATTCGCTATCCAAATTAGCAGGTCAAAATAACACATATACGAGTCAAAAGTCAACTTGAAGAGTGGTAGTAAGATAACATAACAAACCAAACAAACAGCGCATGTGGAAATAGATGTGGCTCACAGTTATGGATAAGAGGAAAGAGAACGGACAGGGCATGGGAAATAGGTTACTCGGAGTCGATGAATTCGACAAAGCCCTCATGGTAGCAGTGCAGTAGTGTTTGTAATAGCACTTCATTCTAACAATGCATTTCATTACAAACAGACTGTTTTAAGTCCAGAAGGGTACATTTTCAATGCATAAGGGGTTCATTTCCAATGCATTTTGGTGTGTGTGTGATTTCTGAAATGATCACGTGATTTAAGTTCATCTGGACTAACCAAATCTGACTCATGACGATTTGGCCGAAGCCACACAAGAAATATCTTATACTAAAACTTTGAATTTTGTTGTCATACGAAATACTAATAGTAACTACCACTCCGTCCCACCTCAAATGTACCATTTTGACTTTTTCACTCGTAATTTAATCACTTTGACTCGGTGATTTGGATTCCAAAACGATGTAATTTTTCGATAATTTTTTTTATGGTCTTGTAGAATAAGAGTTACTCTACAACACTATGAAAAAAATATTTAAAAATTGTAAAGTTTTGTTATCCAAATAATCAGATCAAAGTGACCTAGTGAATAGTGGTAAAAATCTAAATGGTACAAAAAATGTTGGACGGAATGGTACTAAGATAACCAGAACAAACATCACCTATTAATTACTGCATGGGTACACAAACTAACAATAATATATCATATTGTTTCAAAAAAAATTAATAATATAACGGACCAAGATCCAACACAATAAAATTTAGTAGGAATTGAGTTACATATATGATATTCGTGACGAGATCCAACAATAAAGATGATATTTATTAAACTCAATAGACTGAAACAAGTGGTGGAGAACTTCAAATTATACTATACATATGTATCTCATATCGTTCATATGCTTGACACCGAAATATTTATTAAACTCAATTGGTAGAGAACTTCATACGAGTTATACTATATATGTGTTTTCTAAAATTTCCGTATGTCTCTAGGTTACTCTTAAGAACTCAGAATTATGCGAATTTTGTTTTGCTAAAAAAAATATTGGTTCTATAATTCACCGTTAACCTTACGTGTAAAAGATGCTCAAATTTCTTGAAGTTGATGTAATCATTAGGGTATCTCCAACCCGGGGGGGAAGGGGGGGGGGGGGGGGTGAGGATTCAAGTCCAACTCCATGTGAGGAGGAGGTGGGAGGGCGGAAATTTTTTCCTTAAATGTGGACTCGTGAGGGGGATTTCCCATGGACATGCCCCTCCCCCTTCCCCTACATAGGGTGGTTAATTAAATTAATTTTAGGCAATAATAAAGATAATAATATTTTGTGATTATATCATGTATTTTTTATCATGATTAATTTTTTTATATATTTTTTTTATAGAAATTGATAATGTGTTCTCGATTACTGACAAATATATTCACGAAAAATTATCGTCACTTTTTTATGAAAGTTTGATAAATCTAATATTTTATACATTAACAATTATTATTATTATTATTAAATATCTGTAAAATGCTGTTAAAAATATCAAGCAAATCGCACTCGAGCTATCACAATTGACAATAGCTTGATCTTGAAGTATGCCTAGATCATTGACCATTCCTTTAAGCCATATTGCCTCCTTTGCTGCTTTTGTCAGAGTCATGTACTCAGCTTCCGTGGTTGACAAAGTCACTGTCGGCAGTAGCGTAGCCTTCCAACTAACAACTGAACCTCCCATAGTAAACACATAGCCAGTCATTGATCTTCTGATGTAAATATCCCCTGCATTGTCCGAATCCAAGAACCCTGCTACCAAGATGTCTTCACTAGCCCCATAACATAGGGCAATGTCTGACGTACCCTAAAGGTGTCTGAATTTGCGTTTCACCGTCTGCCAGTGATCCTTACTTGGTTGAGCCATAAAATGACTTACTAGAATAACAACGAATGATATGCCCGGTCGAGTACAAACCATAGCACCAGCTGCGCTAACATATGGAACCTTAGGCATGTACTCCTTTTTCCACCTCATTCTGAACGGTGTACATTCCTAGCTTACTGTTAGTCGCCATAGGAGTATCTATAGATTTAGCTTATAACGTCCCAAATCTCCCCAAGACCTTCTTGATGTTTCCCTGCTGTGATAGCTTCTTCTTCTTCCTATCTCTATAGACCTCATCTCCTAAAATCTTCGAGCAGCCCCAAGATCCTTCATCTCGAATTTTGTGCTAAGAGACGTCTTCCAAGTCGAGTTCTTGCTAAGACTCCATCTCTTCTCCCGTCGCGGCAATCCATTGTGTCGACTCAGAATTAGAAATCGCAGCCCTATAGGTAGATGACTCATCCTCTACCTCCTCGGCTACCTGCAATGCATAACCCACCATACCATCGTCTCTGTGTCTCGCCGTAGACTTTATGACTCTCCTTGGCCTTCCTTCAGCAGTACTATGATTAACCTGTTCCTATGGTAGCGACACATCCTCATTAAAATCTTCTGCTCTTCCTCTTCAATTTTCGGTGCGGTGTAGGCAATTCGAGCTCCTTAGGATCAGTAGGACCCGAATTTCCCTCCACATTCTTCTCTGCATCCCCAACATCTATCTCCATGGAACTAGACTTGATCATTGAACTGTCATCAAAAACTATACTCCTGCTGAGTATACTTTTGTTATATGTTCATATCTTGTATCCCTTCACACCCGTCCCAAAACCCATGAATACCCCCTTCTTCGTCGTTGATTCTAGTTTCCCATCATCCACATGATAATATGAAACGCAACCAAAGACCCTCAGACACGAGTAATTAGCTGATTTTCTGGACAAAACTTCAGTATGAATCTTGCATTCTATACCTGTGTGGGGTCCAATTTACGAGATAACACGCCATGGAGACTGCCTCTACCCAGAAACCCCTAGAAAGACCTTCATTCGAAAGCATACACATTGCTTTCGCTAAAAGTGTATAATTTATTCTTTCGGCTACACCATTCTAATGTGGTGTGTGCCGAATGGTGTGAGAGCGAGAAATTCATTGATCCTTGCAGAATTCATGAAACTCTCATGAACAAAACTCCAAGTTGTTGTCCGTGCGCAGCCTCTTCACCTTCTTTCCCCCTGATTCTATAACAAGGTATTCCCCTTTTTAAATTTTGCGAAGGCTTCACTCTTGTGCTTCATCAAAAATATCTAAGTCATCCTTGAGTAAGTCGTCTATGATGCTAAGAAAATACATGTACCCGCCAATCTCCTCAATTCGAGATGGACCCCCATCAATCTGAATGGATGTAATCAAGAGTACCTTTCGTTCTATGAACCGCTTAGGGAACTTACTACGATATACCTTCCCGTACACACAGTGCTCATAAAACCCTAGGCTCTTGGGCGCATTCCCAGTGAGATAGTCTTTCTTGTGCAGTCCTTGCATTCCACATTCACGCATATGATCGAGCCTCATATGCCATAGCTTGGTTTGATCAGCTTCTTTCATATCGGCCCAGACAACTCCGACAGACCCTATGAGGGTCGGACCCTGTAAGACATACAAAGTCCCATCCTTAACTCCCTTGAGTAACACATCAGGACCTGTGTAGACGCATAGATCTCTAACTTCACCTTTGAAGCTAAATCCCTTGTTGTTGAGTAGACTTAAAGAAATCAGGTTCTTTGTGACAAGTGGTACATGTCTAACATCTTTCAATGTGTTATATGAACGGATCCACCATTTGCGCGGTGGTAGCTTGTAAATAGTTCCCTGTTAGAACATATGTGATAGGAAGCCCCAGAGTCAAGAAACCACACATCGGGTTGATGTGCGACGTCATCCGCCAGTAGAACGAAATCATCCTTGGACTAATTCCCCTTCTCTACCACGTCTGCATATCCGTTCTGTCCCAATTGACCTCATTTCAGGAAATCTCTCTTCCACTGCCGCTTTTCCTTGCACCAAGCACATACATCCTTGGACAAAAGAACCCTAAAACTGGTTTTTCTTGTTCTTCTTACCCTTCTTGCTTCCCCCCTTCGCCATCAGTCCGAAAGCATGGTCCTCTGTACGTGTGCACGCGCTCTTGTGGCGCAATTCCCTAGCATGGAGCGCCAATCTTAACTCCTCTAGGGTTATGCTATCCTTATTCACAATAAAAAATTGGACAAAGTTCTCTTATGATGGGGGTAACGAGACCAACAGAAATAGTGCGGCATACTCATCATTCACATTCTCGTCAATATTACGCAAATCTAGAAGATTTGTATTCAATTGATCAAGGTGATCCTTGAGATCTTCGAGCATTCGCAGGGTGGACAACCATTGCTTAAGCATAAACTTGCTGGTGAGTGACTTCGTCATGTAAAGACTTCCCAACTTGAGCCATAGAGCAGCCATTGTTGCCTGATCCACGTCCTCAGTGATCACGTCATCCGATAAGAACAACAAGATCGTCGAGTGTGCCTTCTCCTCCATCAACCTATACTCCGGTGATACAACGTTAATGCCTCCCTTGTCCGTGGACAATGGAGTCCAGACTCCTTGGAACTTCAATAACGAGCACATCTTGATCTTCCACAAACTGAAGATGTTCCCTCCCGTAAAACTATCAACCGCCATCATCGATCCAGACATCGTTCTTGGTCGAGTAGATCACGACCTAATACCAGTTTGTTATGACACTCACGCCTCACGGACAATGAATTAATTCAGAAAACGCCAAGTTTACGTTGTTCGCTAGCCCAAATCGAGATAACTACGTCCACGACGAAGAAATACCTTTATTTATCAAGAGGAATGATTATAATGCAGTGCATATATGTTCTAAACACTTAGGAGCCTATTTATAATACTTAGAACCGACCTAGAGCCGTCCTATCTAGATTAGGAAACAATATCAAAAATTCCAGGAGCGGTTCAGGTCGTGCGACCTGGTGGTCCAGGTCGTGCGACCTCCCAGCCCTGGTCCTGCGACCTTTGAGCCAGGTCGTGCGACCTCCTCCAAATAATCCTGATGCTCCGGATATTTTTCTCCAGGTTGTGCGACCTCCCCCAGAGGTCGTGCGACCTCTGAAAACATTCTTTTTTCTTCTTTCCTCTCCATTCTTGTCCCTTTGGTCCCCGTTGCTGCTCTTGATGATTTCTTCAACTAATTCAAGGCATTAATCCAACAGTGTGTCTAGAGATTATTTGGTATTGTAAAAATGGTGCCATCAGGTTCTGTATATGAACTTCTGAAAAAGGATCTGTAATTTAATTATAATCTTACCTCGGCGGAGTTTCTTTTGCTAAATGATATCAAAATTTAAGATTGTTACCACTGTAGTTGAATAATCACTTGATATGGGAAGGGCTATTAATCACTAGAACCCTTTTAATATTTTTGTTTTTTTTCATGGTCTAAACTTGGTTGTTCTTGTGAAATGAGCTAGAAGAGTTAATCAGGAAGACACTACTTCTCCTTGAAGAAGAGATATAGTATAAATGTGATTCCTGGTCTTCATAATACATAGCTTATGCATATCCGAACTCATTGAACTGAAGAAACGTACTACATCCAATAGTATCTAGTTATCAGAAATTCGTTCATATTTTTTCGTACAGGTAAAGACGTTGAAGGAAGAAGAGAAAGTCCTCAAAGATAAGGTACGAATGAAGGAACAACAATTAGTAGTATAGTGTTAGAGAGTAAATTATTATTCCCATGTAGCGAAGAAAGCTAATTGGCATCTCGTAATTGCTTGTGAAACTCATAGTTAGCAGCTGCGAGGATTTGCGGCAACGAGCCATGGATGCTCTTCCTGCCTAAATTACTATGTTAATGGAACAACAGATTAGTAATACAATGTTGAGTTAATCAAGAAGACGCAGCCGCACCTGGAAGAGGAGGTATGTGAATATGTATTTGGTGCATTCATTTAAAAGTTTATGTTTTTATTTATTTTCAAATTAATATCACCACCTAGCTATAAAATGTAACTGCGACTCTTGGTCCTCATAATATTGATGGGACTCGGAAATCATACTTGTAGTTATTTGCACTTTGATTTTAAATATGTGCATGAACCACTACCGCTCACGTGGAACTTGTAGGGAGATGAGCATAATGCGGAGAGACTATAGTACGATTTGTGGCATCCCTTTACGTAAAATATCCACTTTAATAGTTAGGACCACAGTTATATTATATTAACCACTCACATATATGGTAGTCTATTTACATGATATCTCTACTATCTGGTGGAGTAACATGTTAGCTACTCTCTCTCTCTCTCCTAATCCAGTTTTCATAGAAGGACGAAACATGTTTGAAATGGACTACCATTTCATTAGAGAGGGGTGATGAGGAAATATCTTCAAATTGGCATTTGTATGCAGTGCATACCAAGTAGCTGACAACTTTCACAAAATGACACACTCCATAGAGGTTCCTAGATTTGAAAACAAGTTTATGATGTTTTTAACCCTCCCATAATTTTGAGGTGGATAATGGCATATTTAAGAATACAGGGATTTGTATGAAATATTAAACCATGTGTACTGGAAGACAATTACCCAATTGTTAGGTACTATAAACATCAAGTTTCCTGATAACATTTTCATTTTATAGAAATGAATTTAAACAATTCACTCTGAATTTTCTTTCCTCCTGTATGCTTCCTTATCTATATAGGGTTTTGTTGTGTTCTTTCATTGAGGGTTTTTCTGAGGTCTGATTTGGGATGGAATACTGTGTTTTGGGGTTTGTTTTGATAAAATAAAATGGGGTTTTCTGATTTTGATTTTGGTTGGGGTTAAGGGTAGAGAAAAGAAGAAGAAAAAGATGACTATTGGTTACAGTGACTCACGAGGAGTCATGAGTCAGACAAAGGTAACTCATGTTGCTTTGATTTGAATTATACATGATTAATTAATTAGTCCCTTGATGTAGATGAGGGACTTTTCTACTGTTCTCATACATGCTACAATTCCACCAGGACAATTAGGATAAAATTTGGTTGAAAATAAGTTGTATCTAGCGGGGTTTCGGTGAGATTAAAAAATACAGTACGATTTGTTGAAGTAACAAACAAGAACAATGATGAGCTAGTTTAGAGCGATTTGAGTTGTGTATTTATTTATTTATTCCCAATTGAGTGTTGGAGAATGCCCTAGACGCAATATATTTCTTGTGACATTTACATGGATTTACTATTCATTATGTTATCAATATGGAGATAGGTTAACATGAATGAAGTCCTTAGAATATTAATGTTATATTCTTAAAAATATCCCTAGTCCTGATTAACAGGATAATCAATTATAGACTACTATGGGGTTGGATTGATATGGAGATATCACGATCCAACACATGGGTATGCATTAGAGGTAATGGCATACTGGATTGACCCACAACAAGAAGACTACATACAAGTTATGTAAAGTCACAAGTGCTTCTCGTAGTGAAAACGGTATGTCATCCTTGGACTTGAAGTCACTAGATCGTCTAGTTGTGGAATATTGAGTTTTGATATCGTCAAACGCTACAACCTAACTGGGTAGCAATTAAGGCGCTTATCGGACACAATAGGAAGCAAGCTTAGAGATGGTAGTGATGTAGATAGAATTTTTCCCTCCTACATAACGGGAGAAAGTATCTGCGGCCACTCGAGGGGTAGTGCTTATAGAATGTCTAGCCAGACTCAGATAAATCAATATCGGATATTGATGTTATCTGCTTGGATAAGACTATTCACAGGATCGAGAAACTATGGATTGGGTATTGAGTGTGACGTGTATGTCTCGTGTCCAATCCGGCTATAGAGACAAAGGGACGAGACAATACTTGTACAAGGTTTGTCAAAGTAATGACTATTTTTATTAGTTGGGTGGCATGGATGTGTTGCTAGACACCGCTCCATGTTTGTAATTGTTACTACTAACTAAGTAGAAATCTATGGGGTCACACTCTCTATGGATTAGAACCAACTTGGAAATTAATTAATATGATTAATTCAATAAAAGGATCAATACGCAACCACTTGCAAACTTAGTAAGTTTAATTTTCAAGGTGGACTAATCCATGTATAGACATGATTAGGATTTTCAAGGTGGACTGATCTATGTATAGACATGATTATGATTTTCAAGGTGGCAGATACATGTATAGACATGTTTCATGGTGGACTAATCCATGTATAGACATGATTAGGATTTTCAAGGTTGACTTATCCATGTATAGACATGATTATGACTAGTTTTGCAAAGAGAACTAATTCATGTACGGACATGATTAGGAGAGGGGCTAATATGTAGTTAACAAGGAGTTTTTATACTATATAAAGAGACTCCTAGCTTATTTCCTCATAAGTGTCATAATTTTTATAACACAATAGAAAGAAAATAAAGCAAGGAGAAAGACAAAACACTAGAGGGTCGAAGCCTAATGCCGCCCCCTACCCGTCGGCTTCAATGAGGGTGTCGTCCCTCTTTTTGCTCCGGTTTGTGTGATTCTTCTTCTTCCTCCTTCATCCTTAGCTAGAACAAAGGTGTGGAGGATCCGGATTCAATCCAAGTAGTGGACTATCCGTAGAGACATGTACACTATTTCGCGTTTGAAGTCATCCAAGGAGACAAACAAGGTATTTGATACTAAAATCATTTACTATCGTTATGATGTCTAGTCCTGTGATCCTTGGAGGGTCTTGTGCGGATCTTTATTTATTTTATTCCGCTGCGTAATCTGTTACAAAATCCTACAGTGGTATCAGAGCCACTGGTCGTAGAGCATAACGTAGTTTATGTGTTAATTTTTGTTAATTTTACACAATAATTGTTGATTATCGCGTAAAACTAAACAAATAAGCATATTGATGGAACTTTGAATATGATTTAACCAAATAAGATGTAATATTACATAGTATGTAAGGATTATTAAATTTGGATCACATATGACGTGTAATTTTGGATCTTGAAAACTAGGGTTAGGGCACAAATTGGAAAATGGGTTTTTCAATTTGGAAACAACTAAATTTGGGAAACAAGGAAGGAAGGAGTTGTTTTGGAAACAACTCCTAAGAGGTTCAGCCCCCGTAGGGACCGCCCCTCCTCTTCCTTTCCGCACAAGCTAGCCACGGCCAAGGGTCGAGCCTCCCTAGCGCACGCTTGGCCGTGTGGGCTGGGGGCCTACCGGCCCAAGGTTCTTGTGGCGGTCCATTGAGGGGTTCGGCCAAGTATTGGTGGGCTCTCTTGGACCGTTTTGACCCCAGTATATCCAAAATCAATTAAAATTTACCAAGCGCGTTAAAATTTGATTTTAACTGTTTATGTTCTATTTTTATGGTGATTGGATATGGCCTTAGGTGTGGATGTTGAGATTGTTGTATTTTGTGGTTTCGTTTTACGGCCTGCGAGCCAGTATAATTACTGTAATAGTTAATTAGGTTTTACGGCCTGCGAGCCAATCTTCTTCTCAACTTGTGAGATCTCTCTATTTAGTATAGATGCTAGCTAGTATTAGATAGAATAGATGATAGCCACGACATGGAGAAGAAGCATAAAGAATAGAAGATATCACAAGATGGCGACATTCCACAAAGCTATCGAGCATTAACTAAAAGATGGAGGCGCATGGAGATGAGCTTGCTATTTTAGGGTTCATAGATATTCTCATTGGCTTGCGAGTATCTTAGTTTAGAGGCCATATCCATATCACATTTAACTTTTGTTTGTGATTTTTAATTTTTTCTTGTTATTTATTGTTGGCGTATGGATGATATAAGCAAAATTGGTAACAAGATCAAATAACCCGGATCTTTTATTTTGATATTGCCCAACTCAAATAAGTAGATCAGTTGATATGGATCAACAAAACAATTAAAATTGAAAGGAAAATCCCTCAAATTTAAATATTGCGTTTTGACTTCTCGTTACTTAAACACTCATCATGATCATGCATTACCGAGATCGTGCGTGCCAAAGCAGGGAGACTTGGTTCATCATGCTGTGATGCGATGGCACAAGCAACTAATGTGCAACTATTGGAGTATGGACGCAACTAGGTGATTTTAATGGGATTAAAAGCCTAGAGGCAACCAATTGGGATTATCTATGGGATATGTAAATAAAGGGTTATTTGCCCAATTTAACCAAGAGTTGCATGGGGATGCAATTGAAATGGTTCCTACCTAAATAACTAATTATTGGGTGACTTGCCAAAGCAAACTAAAAAAGAAGTGAAATATAGATCTTAGCTGGAGGGTTATTAATCTGAGAAAAATAGTGGGAGCTATGTTTGACAATTTAAGTCCTTGTTGAATAGAGTACAACGTCACATAACTTTGCATAATTCTTTGGTGGAGTACCCATGGCTTTAAACAAACAAAACGTGACTTTATGTCCTTGAGAATGACAAGCTGTCTGGAATCACCTTTCTAGACTGGTATAAAATTGAGAATTGTTCTCAAACAAAACAAACGAAAAATGTTGTACAAAGAGCATAAAGTTCTCTTCACACGAACTACCAAAACACACTAAAACCTAATTAAAGGAACATAAAATCACGGATTTTTTGATGTCACTTGCCTCATGTTAGCTGTCATAAACTCTGAGCTTTGGAAGCAATATGAGAAACATGGAGGCGTATGATATGATCATACATAAAAAGAACCTCTTTCAAAGAGTGAGCTAGACATGACAGGTTTGAAGTGTAGCTCCATTTTTCACTCTCTTACTTAGCACTCATCATGATCAAGATGGATGAGTTCGGGCTTGCCAAAGCAAGGCGACTTGATTCATCGAGATATGACGCGACGACACAAGCTAGTAATGTGTGACTGCTGAAGCAAGAGGTCAAGCACAACTAAGCTGCTTCAATGGGATTGAAATCTTAGATACTGGGATTTATCTATGAGATAGATAAAGAATAAGTAGTTATTCGCCCAATTGGGCAGAGAATTGCATAGGATGCAATTATAGTTTTTTTCAAAGGTGATTTACTCAATATGATTGAGAATCGCTAAACAAAGCACTCATAAAGGGCTAAGGAAAAACATGTTAATGGTTAACAACATGGGTAGGGGAAAAAGTTTGCACCGACCCCATGGTATAAAGAAAGCTTGTTGCTAAAACCAAGTTACCTTAAAATCCCATAGGTGGTGTAGAGGAAGAGAGACTGCCCAAAGTACGTGGACGGAAATAATAAAGGAATTATTAATTCCAACTTAGGTATTTTTTTGTAGAATCAATGTGTCTATCTCATCATAATATGAAGATTTGGGGTTGCGATGTCTATGTAAAGCGTTTACAAAAAGACAAGTTCAGACCCAAGTCGAATAATCGTAAGATTGTGGGATATTCTAAGGAAACGAAAGGATGTTATTTTCTACAATCCAATCGAGAACAAAGTGTTTGTTGCTCGGACCGAGGTGTTTCTAGAAAGAGAGTTTGTCTCTAAAGAAGCCAGTGGGAGGACGGTAGAACATTCATTGTATTCTTTATGGAGGTATTTAATATAATGAAGTTCTTAGATTACAATTGTTGTTTATCTTAAATATCCCTATTCATTTATAGTTATTAATATATAGGACGATCAACTATAGACTAGCATGTGGGTAGATTGATATGGACACATCAAGTCTAGCACATGGGTATGTATTAGGCATAATAGCATACTGGAATGACCCACCACGAGAAGACTGCATATGAATTATGTTAAAGTCACAAGTGCTTCTCGTAGTGACAATGGTATTGTGGTCCTTAGACTTGAAGTCACTAGGTACTCTAGTTGTGAAATATTGTGTTTTGATATCGTCAAACACTGCACCGTTACTGGGTAGCAATAAAGACAATTATCGGACATAATAAGAAGCAAGCTTAGAGATGGTAGTGATGTAGAGAGAACTTGTGCCTCCCACATAACGGGAGCAAATATCCACGACCACTCGAGGGGTAGTGCTTTTGGAATGTCTGACCACTCAGATAAATTAATATGGGATATTGATGTATATGTATAGATAAGCCTATTCCAAGGATCAAGAAACTAGGAATTGGATATACGAGTGTGACATTTATGTCTCGTGTCCAATCCGGATATAGAGACAAATGGATAATACAATACGGTAACATTGGTCACAAGGTTTGTCGGATCACTAACTATTTATATTAGTTGGGTGGCATAGATGTGTTGCTACACACCGCTCTTTGTTAGTAATTGTTACTACCAACTAAGTAGAAGCCTGTGGGTTCACACACCCTATGGATTAAACTTGACTTGGGGATTAATTAGTAGGACTAATTAAAGATAAGGATAAAAGAGACAACCACAAGCAAACTTAGTAGGACTAATTTGCAAGGTGGACTAATCTGTGTATGGACGGGATTAGTATTGGGAAAAATATGTAGTTAATAAGGAGTTATTAACTATATAAAGAAACTCATAGATTAATTATTTCAAAAAAGATTGTCATTACTGTGGAAATAACAAAGCAAGGATAGAGAGAGAGAGAGAGACTAGGGCTTAAACCCTAGCCCCACCCCTTGCGTCGTCAGCCATAGTGTGTCGCGCGTCCTTGGGGCCTCGTTTCGCGTGATCTTCTTCTTCCTTCTTCTCCTGTTGCTAGCACAAATACGTGGGAAGGACTCCAGTGCAATCCTAGGTGTGGATACTCGTAAAGACGTGGACAACATTCTACGTAACGTGATCATTCGGATAAACAAAGAACACAACTACTTTCCCTTACCACGTTATTATGGCTTGTCCTGCGATTCGTGGAGGGTCTTGAACTAAATAATTTTAATTGTATTTCCGCTGCGTAATCTGTATCAAAACCCTAAATTTGTCTCATATCAGACAGACGTGGTGGTATCTTAGCTGCAGTTAAGGATAGCAGAAACGGTTGGGGACCTGAATATTATATTGAACATGTCTTTTGCATAAGACACATTCAGGGCAATCTGATTGACACTTTATCTGAAAATAAGACTGCCATTGTAGATTTAATGATGACAGCGGCAACCCAACACCAGCAAAGTAAATTTAAAGTGAAAATATAGCTAATCAAGGAAATGGACCCTAATGCAGAGAACCGGCTTCGAAAGATTCCTCTTCACCAATGGACGCTGTCAAATGACAGTGGATGACGCTTCGGTTTTATTACAAGAAGCTTGGTGGAGTCTTTCAATAATGCGTTGTTGGGCGCAAGGGCTTTACCGATATCCGCTTTGGCGGAGTCCATATACTTCAGGATCAAAAAATATTTTGCTGAAAGTCACCACTTGGTAAGAGATCTTGATTTATATATATGTGTCTAAAATAATTGAAATCCTGATTTATTCATATTTGATGCTTCTCGTAGGGAACTAACTTGTGTAACAGCGGATCAATGGTGACTCCACAAGTCCACGAGCGCATCAACCAATGGATAAACAAGGCTGGAACTCATGGTGTCATAGGGCATAACTATGAGAGGGGTATATTTACTGTGACTTTCGGATACCACGTAGTTGGCGGGGGTAAAATTCAGGTTGTTAACCTGGAAGAACATACATGTTCTTGTGGCAAGTGGGTCATATATGACCATCCATGTTCCATGTCATAGCTGTCTATCAACATCGAGGCATTGACTGGATGACGTTTGTGCCAGAATGGTTCCATGTTCCCTAGTGGGTTAAAATCTACTCGCACACAGTAATGCCGATTCATGCTCGAGCTTATTGCCCCCCTCCCACTTGGGATTGGACGTTCATTCAAAACTCGACTCTGCTGCGGTCAAGGAGAAGAGCTCAGAATAGGCGTATACGTAGTCACATGGATCACAAGAAGAAGCACGTAGCAAAGTGTGGATTATGTGATAGTGAGCAACACGATAGGGGCACATGTCCATCCGTTTCTAGCTCTAGGGGACGTGCACCAATATCGTAGTAACTTAATTTCTAGTGATTTGGAGACTCTAAGTGATACCCTAAAACATTTTTATGCATGTAATAGACAACAACTTTATTATGCATGTAATATTTTAAAAGGATTAAATTTTGTTTCTATCAAATTAATGTTTCTTAAACAGCTTGTGTATGCATGTTGATTGGCTATGTTGTATAATATCGTAGTTATGAAACTGTGGGATATGTCCACTTTACGTCGTTATGCTGCAGGATTTTACATAGAATTACAATATCGCTTAATGAATATTCGTTTACGTGAAGTACTATGGACGAGCCTACTTGCACTCAGGTTACACTCGATATAGGGCTGGGGATTGACACACTCCTACTTTTGCAGCGCGAGCATCGGTCCGCAAAGATATGTGAGACAGGGGTACGTTAAAGTTTTATTTCACGTTAAATGATTGACTCGGACTGCTTAATAGTATTCTCATATTATTAATTCATTATGCAGGCAGAGGATGTTATTACATGCCGTCACGGAGGTATGCCACTGTTCAGGTATACACCGGAGTTAGATCAACGTGTGCTTGATAAGTTACGAGTGGCAGGATTCTCTGGGGAAAATAGGCTTGGCTATGTGGAGGTTGATCACCCCCTAGTGACAACCATGGTCGAGATATGGAGGGTAGAGACACACTCGTTGCATTTATCGACCGGCGAGGCCACTACCACACTGCTGGACATGGGTGTGTTGACTGGGTTGTGCGTTGATGGTGGTGCCATAACTGGCAAAGATCTGAGTAAGGCTGAGTGTGTTGCCTTGTGTACTCGACTGTTAGGTAGTTCACCACCGGATGGGAAGCCGGGATGGAGTGGGTTGATGATTTCAAACAAGTGGTTGCTTGATCGGGTTCAGGCTCTGCCATAACAGGCCAATGACGAGGAGGTGACTTGGCAGGCTGCAGTGGTTATCATGTATACATGCTAGGGTCGTACCTCATGGTGAATAAAAAGGCCACCCATGTTCCAGTATTTCTTCTACAGCATCTTGAGAACTTGGAAGATTGTGGTAGACTTGTGTGGGGAGTCGTGATTCTAGCATACCTCTACCGAGAGTTGTGTTGTGCCACTCCATCGGGTGTTATCCAGATTGGCGGTTGCTTGGCAGTAGTTCAGGTATAGACAAGGTGTTATAAGTGCATTAATGTTAATTTATACACTTTATTTCTCTAACAATTTCATTTGTTTCAGTTATGGGCGTGGGAGCATATAACTTTCTTACCCCCCCCCCATCGTTGACAGTGCACAGTTGCGCGGTCAGTATGACGTATCTATGGACTCACGTGGGAAATGATGGGAATGTCCCTCCGTCTACACCGTGGGCCACATCCTCAGGCAGTACAGAGACCAACTTGACAGACTGACAGAATCTCAGGTTATTATAGTTTAAAATTATACTTGAAATTAGGTATATACTTCCTTGTGCCTGACTAAATCATGTTATGAAGATGGTATGAGATCTGTATGCATGAGATGTTATGCAGTCACAATGGGCCGGATGTGTAGCAGGAAAGCAAGTATGGCGTGCCAAGACACCACTCATATGTTTCGAGATCGTAGATCACCACTTCCCCGACCGAGTATTGCGTCAATTCGGCATGCAACAAAAACCACCTCTCAGATGTGATACCATCATTGACTTGCACAAGGTGGACAGACGCGGGAGAGCCATGCAGGATTGGGCTTCGAAGCACACGAATTATATTCTCCAGTAGAACAACAGGCGGACACAGTCTTATCGAAGGCCCCCCATTCGTAGGTCATATATAGGCAACATATCCGTACATGGAGTGGTACCGTAGGGTGACACGACTACTGATACATCCGCCTACCTCTCCAGCCAGTCCTGTCGGTTTTGCCACTACTGGAGCGCATCATAATTTTATGGTACACCCAGTCACTTACATAATTTGTTTCATCAAGTTAGTTAATTAATTATGTCTATGATTGTTTGATTATCAACTATTTTCTATTTATAGGTCCAGGCACTGCAAATGGTTTAACGCATAGCGGAGGGCCGTTTGACAGTAGACCAGGTCCCGGTACACGAGGCGGATTGGAGAAAAGTAGGAGATATTTGCATGTCCGCAGCCGAGCAGACTGTGGGAATTGATGTGATGCAAGCGGAACAGGTAGCAGACACCCAACATGATGCTCCTTCCAGCAGTGGCCCCACGACTGTAGCTCCTACTGTGACGCTACACAAGCCCAGGCGTAAGATGCGCGGTCGTGCCACATCTATAGTTCAGACAGGTCTGGTCGTGGAGTCCCTCATTGATGAGCACGAGTACGACATCATTGCCACATCCACTACATTGCAATTTGTCATGGGCTCCACTACCCATCACCACCCTACCACTACATCCCCTATACCGACACCTATCTCCGCAACCACATCCACTCCAACACCACCACCTCCACACCCACCACCACCCCACCACCTACCATCGCATCCACTCCACCACCACCAACCACAGTCATCACGCAGGCTGAGGGTAGGTCATCATTATAATCATTTTATATATTTTTAATTTTTTACATTGAATCTTGTATCCTAACTATTTGTGGTGATGGAGGGACGAGTGACTCCCCAACATTCGATCTCGTTATAGATCTCTCGCAGACGACGAAGAATATGTCCCAAGACACGCGAGAATCACCGTTGCCAAGAGAAACTCCTCCGTGAAGAACGTGTACAAGAAGAAACGGAAGTCAAGATAGGACGACGTCCCACCGTCACTAGGTAAAAGAGTGCCTAAACCGCGCAAATGCGGTACCTAATTGGTTGTTTTGAATGAGATACTTGTATTTTCGATCAAAACGATAGACATTTAACTTTTTGAATGTAATATAAAGATCAATATTTTTTTTGGGAAAATCTAGATGTGAAGTACGTGGAAGAAAATTTTGATGTGAAGTAATGTGGATGAAAATATGTGAAAATATGGGGTTGGATATGTAATTTTTGTACAGGGATGTTAGGACAATTTGTAAAAATCTGTGAAAATTGCTCAAGTATAGAACCGATGTTGTCACCATCAGTTTCAGCTGAAGAGAACCGATATGTAACCGAAGTTATGACTGTCGGTTTTCAACTGGGGCAGAAACACGCTAAAACCGAGGGTACGAATATTGGTTTCAGCCCTTATAACCGACAGTGGTACCGTCGATTTCTAAACGAGACTAGATTGGTATTTGTTCATCAGTTGGGATTTATTCGATTTTTGGCAGCCCCAACTGGGTCTGATTTGTGAAAAAATCTGAATCAGTTAGTTGAAAAAAGTTATCGTAATTGAATGCAGATGTATGATCGTCATTTTTATGAATAGGGGAGGGGAAAAGGTCACAAAATAGTTCATGAGATCTTATTTTTTTTCCACCAATACACTACAAGTTATAAAGCTAAATCTAAAAGGCTTAATTACTTAATGCATACCCCCAATTTTCTGAAACTATCACATTGCGACCCCCTGTTCTAGAACTAGCTGATTGCATCCCCCATTTGCAAAAAATACGTCAATGTGCAACTGGGAATGAAATTTCATCGCAAAATTAACGTACTCGAAGGGCATTATCTGAAACAATGTGACGCGATTGTCCCATAGACGTTGTGAATTTTGTGAAAATACATTCGTTGTGTTTGAATTTGATGGTTGAATTTCGTTTTCAGTTTGACATTGACGTACTTTTTACAAATGGGGGATGCAATCAGCTAGTTCTAGAACCGGGGGTTGCAATATGATAGTTTCGGTAAACTGGGGGTATGCATTAAGTAATTAAGCCAATCTAAAATCCCATCAAACAAGTCAACACCAAATTTTAAAAAGACCCAACATATGACTAATGTCGCATTTTGCCAAAGCTGTCTAATATGTAAAAGAAATTACCAACTTCCATGTTTTGAGAACACATTGTTTTTCCATTATTGATGTTTTTTTGAAACAAGACACTAAAATGTCTCTCCAAATGAATAAAAAATAGAAAGAACACCCCGATGCCAAACATGCACTAAACAGGCTCAAAGAGTTCGCGGGTTCTTAATCGGGACGGGAAACATGCATTTGTTGTGTGGGGGCAATAATGTCCTTGCGATGAAATAGCGGAGTGATGTGACCATTAAAAAAGCTGACATCATAAACAGGGCAATTATTCTACTGACCCTGTCCGTCGGGAAACTGCTACTGCAGCCCTGCTAATTGTAGTAATATTTTTATTTACTTGTTTTAGAAAAGTGAATTACGGCTATTATTGAACACAAACATCGATTTACCTCTTCTGAAAATCTTCAACAAAGGAATTTAACTATTCTGACCTCTGCGACACCCCACCCCCATCAAAAAAACAAAAACAAAAACCCCTCTGCGACATCATGCGGTGCTTTGTCGAGTTTTTGTCACCGTGTCCGATTAAACGATTTCCGAGATTTTCGACCCCTAGCCTCTGTCTCCCAGGTCTGTGTGTTTAGAGAGAGAGAGAGAGAGCGTTTGGATCGGTGGAGAAAAGAGTCTGCCAATGATGACAATCGACGGCAAGGTCAACCGGCGGGTGACTATCTTCAAGCGCCGCGCCGGACTTGTTAAGAAGGCACATGAAAACCTCTTGTTGTCTTCTTTAGCTCCGGCAACGGCAACAACAGGTATTACTTACAACTAGAAACTCATGTTTTAATCCCTTTGGTTACTTGTTTTGGTGTTTGAACCGGCTTGAGATAATAGATGACCAATTCATGATGGAGTAAATATAGAATCATTCAGTGCCATTATTCTTTCTCTAGGCTTGTATGAACAACAGAAAGGGTAAAAATATACAAAGTAGAACTTAAAAGAACAATGTCCAGTTGACAATTTCGAAAAGAGAAATGCTATGTATCTAAACTCTCACATCCCAACCATGTCCCAACTTGCCAACATCTACAGCTACAGCAGAACCCACCACTAGTTGATCTAGTTAACATGACAAGTTGGGACATAGTTGGGGACATGAGAGTTGGGATGCATAGCATTGAGACCACGGTTTCCCAAAAAAATCCAATTCCGTGTGGACATGGACTGTGCAATAAAGGCGTGAGCCCTATAGATTTAAATAGTTATATAATATGCTTAAAACATGTACGGCTAAAGTTTTGCAAAGGATCTAGTATAAATTTGACTCTTAAAGAGTGGTGGATATAATCAACCTTAGAATTACGCTAGATTTAAGAATTGAGGTTGATTAACGGCTTGTAAGGGGGAGATTGAACGACAGAGCTTTGTCACATATGATAAAGAGTAAGAAAATAGACATTCCAAATAACAAGAGAATAGGGCACATGCGCAGGATTGCGGGGAGTCAAGAACTTTGGACATGAGCAATAAATTTTGGTGAGCTTCTAATATGTAAAGCATGATTGCAGATTTTATCATGCTCGATTTCCTACCTAAAGGCCATGTAAACAACAAACATGATTCTTTTTCGCGATAAGCATTTCATAACCACGACATGTTTAAGTTTGGATCGTCTTTTGATCTCTATTGTTCGACTAATGATAATAATTTCATGAACTAACTTTCTTATTACATGATTAGCCTTGTGGCCATGTCTTTCAGTGAATTTCAGGCAAAGAATCATGGTATTAAAACCCAACGTCCATCACTATCATGGTGCACTGTTGTCATACCAGGAGTATTCATCACTTTGTTGCAAGAATCAACAAAATGTTGATGAAAATTTTCTATTCGATATTTTATCCAAATTCATTTTTGTTTTGGTTATGTTAAACATGAATAGATATATTCATAGAATTCCATAATACTTTTAGGTTGGTTGTTTCTCCAACAAATTTATCTGTATATATTTACATTTGTCCATAATATTTGGTTATACATTGGCATAGTTTGGTGGTAAACATGTTATGATGTTGTTGTCTACTTGTATCATAACAAATTTTAGGGATCATATTGCAGCCTTTTTCATGTATGTTCTACTTTTAAAACCTCATTAAAATCGTATTTACAAACATCCAGCGCAAACACCAAACATTTTGGAAATTAAACATGAAACATACTGTCTCCACATATCTAAAATTATGTTCATTTATTTTTTGCATACCCTAAACAGTATAAATATGACAGAATCTTCATAATTACATAAACAACTTTCCTGTGTACCATTTCACCACCATGACTACACATCCAGGGTACTTCTTCATTTCTCCTCAATCCATCTACCCAGCTGGTTGTTTTTCTATTTCTACTAGGTCCTGTTACTCAAACAAGTTCAAATGGACTGAGAACCAATACTTCTTGAGCCCAATATAATTGTTTATCACTTATGTTTCACTGCATTTTTCAATTTTTCTATTTATTCGTACTTATACTATTTATGATTAACATAATCAATCTGCCAAGGCTTGTAATTTGGAAGTTGTTCAAGGTCCTTTAACTTTTCAACAAAGAGTGATTAAGATATTTTTTGGAAAAAAATAAAAAATAAAATTGTTCATAGAACATGATATAAAGTCAAACTAGTTTATCATTTTGAAACGAAAGGAATACCAAGAAAAATTCAATTCTTCATTCTTGCCTCAATATCTTCATATGCTTATGGTTATAAAAAGAAACGTCAAATCCAGTTTCTTGCCTCAATATCTTAATATACATACTGATATACAATATTAAACAGGATCAAAATCCTGATTAAGAAAATAGACCATCAATAAACTCGTAGTAATCTTGAAATCGATCCCAAAAGCACCATATTTTTTACTATACTATTTTATGCTTCTCGTTGTAATTTTGAAATCTTGAAACAGCCTCAACACCAAGCTCCAATACCAATTATGGCAAGAAAGTGTAGCGTTTTTGATGAAATCTACTTATGCATGATTTATTGTACGGCGGAGGGTGGTTAAATGACCGTTAATACAAACGACACCATAATAAAAGCAGTTAATGACATTTTCCAAAAGAACCCTCTTCACCTATTGCGTCGCTGTCGCCCTCTTAAGATCTCTCTCTATCTCTCACCCTATTTGATCCATGTAACTCCGTCTCTCTGTTTCCTTCCACTCCGTCTCTGTAATTATGGGATCACATATAACAATTATTGAAAAGAATAAATATGGTTCACACTTTTACCACTGAAAGCTATCTTTCTCATTATTTTCTCTTTGAAAATGCAGTAGGCCTAGCAAATTTGCAATTTGAAGTGTCTCGAAGCTGCTCATACTCTATTCGTCTCAATTTCTATTATAGTTGAACATATTATTAGACTACAGTTAATTTTCCTAATGGCACACAACAAAACTTATTAGTCTCTCCATAATGGTGTATTATTATCTTTTCTATACCGTTTCAACAATGTTTTTAGGTCTTCCTACAAAGAGATGTGAATTTATTGATTGGCAAAGAGAGTAAATGATAGATTATTTCACACATACAAAGAGATGCATAATGATTTTCGATGGAATATTATAACATTATACTATAAAACGATGATGTATGAACTTTATAGTTATAGATAAGTTTAGCACATGTATGTCACAGAATAATTAATTCAAGGAAAAGATCGATCAAATTAGAGTTATATAACCATCAAGTTAACCATTCGCGAACCGTACCGAGGAAATTTGAAGTCCCGATCATTTGGGATATTGAAAACACACTCACGGTCAACATCACATCCACAGTCACAAATGATTAATTAACTTTTTCTTTTTTGGATGTGAATTGGACTTAATTTTGTCACACTTGATTTGTCTCATCTTTTAACCTCAATTATATTTCATGGAGAGTAAAATAATCACACAATATATAACTAATTAGTAAAAATACTTTCCACGTCTGAAGTGCTTTCCTTTTATGAAAAAGAAGTGAAAAATGCAATGAAGAGTTATAAAGAAGTCATGACACATGATTTCCTTTTACTATCCACATTGTCTACGAGTTCTGCCACCTTATAACTAGCGTATCCGAATTTATAACCAATTGCAATATGTTTCTCAAATTTTCTTATCATGATAGCTGTTGATCCAGAATTATCAAGGATTTAATGTTAGCTCTAAAGTTAAAGAAAATGAGTTAATACTACAACACTAAAATTATGATTGCACTCTTGGTTTCGCGAAGTAAAATACATAAAACTTCTGTAAGATAAAAATTCATCTGTAGAACCAAAATTGTATGTTCTTTAAAAGTAAATTCTCTTCTTTCTTGTCTTCATTAATATTATAAACGTAACAAGAAATTAGCGTGTCCACATTGTCAATGAGTTATGCCAACCTCAAAACTAGTGTCTCTAAATTTATCACCAATTTCAATATGTTTCTCAAACTTTCTTATCATGATAGCTTTTTATCCAAAATTAAGAAGGATCTAATGTTAGCTCTAAAGTTACTTAATGTGATTTTATACTAAAGTAACCCCCTTTGAAGCCATACAACACTAAAATATTACTGCTCCCTTAATTTCGAGAAGTAAAATAAATAAAGCTTATGCAGGAAAAAAGAAATCATCTAAAAAAACTAACTCGAATGTATTTTAAAAGTGACATCTCTTCTTTCTTGTCTTCATTCATAATATAACATGTAAAAAAAACTCATTCCCTCTCTCCTATTTTCATTTTGATGAATTGGTTAAAATAGGTATAGAAATAAAGGCACTCCTGCCTGTGGAGAAAAAGCCCCTACGATTTCATAATACATAACCCCCCCCCCCCCCCCCCAGACACACACACAACCCCAACAAAGGGGAAGACAATAACCAAGCGTTAGAAAATGTATTATCGGCATTCCGTCAATTTAGGAAAAAAACATTTCATAATTCATAAACGCAGTAAAGGCTAGAACACACCTCTAGCACAAATCTATTAATCCATGGTTGACGAATGGTTCCACTTGTCGACGACGGGTCAGAGAGCGAGAGCTATGGGCCGTGACTCCTGGGTGAAGTTTCCAGGACCGATAGAGGGAGATGTTTGAGATGTGACTTTGGTCAACCAGTAATTTTCTTACACTAATACCTCATTGTTCGATTAAAAGTAAGTTACTTTATGGGCCCTCATCAGTGATCGTGTTGCTCTCTCTTATTCTATAGTTTTCGTTTCCATTATCTTAATAGTCTTCGAGCTTTCCAAGAAAACTAATTTGGATGTTTTAAATTGTAGGTATAACTCTTAGGTTAATTAAAATAACATTTTAATAATAAGAAAACATAACTATAACTTATGCATTACAATATTTAACAATATGTAGCCGAAATTCACAACCGGGCTCTCGAACTCTGTTCAACCCAAGCGATATGGACAAGCCTACCCATAAGGATTCTATTTCCATAGGGTGTCGCATTTTGCGGTCCCGTTCTGTAACGAATCGTGATTTAAATTTAATACTCATTCAAAGTGGATTTTCTAGTACCATATCATGCATGGGAGGTAATCAGTCAAACTCTCATATTAAAAGATCATGTTGGTTGTCAGCCTTTCCATGACTTCACAATCCTTGCACGTTATTTTACCGCCTACTCTTCTGAATTTATTGTCCTCACTTATTTTGCGCACATAGTGCAATATCAGTTAAATATAACTCATCGTTTCAATACTTCAAATCTAACCTGTACTCTCCGAAAATCCTCCTTATTTCAACTATTTTTCTTCTCTTTATCTCTTAATGCAAAAGATGTTCTCATTTTATCTTTACTTGCTTCAATACGTTGTTGGACACTATCCTTATACCAACGATGCCCTCACCACCATCAATAACTCTAGATCCTCGTCGTAACGGTGAAAATCATCCCAGAACTTTCTGAATTGTTTGCAATAATTGGTTCTAGTCACAACACCATTTTCGCACTAACTGGGAAATCATTTTCTCCTTCAAAAATCTATTCCAACATCTTTACACTTGGTTCCTAGTTTCTAACATTGGAACTTGGCACATTTACTCCAGCACACCCGCTGTAACTGAGCTGGTCGCGAAATCTACTTGTAGTAAATTAGGTCACACCTCTAATAAACCAAATTAGAATCACCTTTACCAACCAAGCAGTCACCATTGTCAACCACAAACGAAACCCCACACGAGCACCACCACCTTAGACCGCAAATACTATGACGACCTAAGAAGCACACAGGTGTCGAGGTATTCGGGGTGCGGGTGCGTGTGGGGGTCTGGAAGTGGAAATTTATCTAAAATTATGGTGTGGGTGTGGGGTGTGTGTAGTGAATTTATGTGTGTATATATATGTTTATAATATGTGATATTTTCTTTACATAAACCAAACACATAACCCATTCTACAAAATATATAATACACATCATGTTCACAAGTCGTAAAAATGCACGTTTTTTACGTTAAATTGTAGTTGTTTTTTGTGAGACTTCTCAAATAAACTTCCAAAATGACCATGTCACACCCACAAAGCAACCAAAACACCCGGTATGGGTGCGGGTTAGTTTTGTGGTGACTATACGACCTTGCAGAATAATCAAACCAATATACCTAGTATTGTCACCACAAAACCGACCAATAATTGATTCCTTATCACAACCATAAATTCCATCCCCCATCTCATGATAAGGCACATAAGAAATGTTATCTCTAAACAGGAAATCCTTATGTGAAACCACACGTCGCCGTATGTTTTTAAATGATCATTGTAAGTTATGAGTATGACATTGGTTATTCCACCTGTTTGTTTACACAAAATCTACTAATGAGTACTCGACTTATACTCACAAATTTGTTCATCACTGTACTATTAATGCTACTCTTTATGTTTGTAACTTATGAGAAACTTTTATTCATTTTAATGCATAGTTGTTAAATCGGGATTCAGATAGTGAATCGAAATTCAGCTTCACTGAATCGTAAATTGAATCGAATCGTGAATCGTAAAGATTAAGCTTGCAATAATTTTATGTAGATAAATATTTCATAGAGCTACAACATTATTGAACAAAATATTTCATATTTTTACAAAAAAAAATGTTTAATTATTGGAAACTCGCATCCAGAACTAATAATTAGGAGTTTCACACATCTAAAAGATAAATAATAATCTAGATATAGATATGCATGTGAAGGGAACTACAAGATGACAAGGAGATTGAAAACTATAGAAAACGATTAGCCTTGAACGTGAGAAAAATGCACTAGTAATTTTAAAAATATGCATGATGCAAAACAGACATTAATGTAGGAAGTATAATTTCTTAGAACGATGCTGCAACTCAATTAGACCTGCAGATGAATCGAAGTTGAATCGTAGAATTGGTCTGAATCGCAACTGAATCGTAAGATTCGGACCCTTTAATCGGGATTCAAATAATTTTTTGTCGATTAAAGATTCACTAAGGGATTCACATCGTTTCATGGGTGAATCGAATTGAATCGTAGGATAAGAATCGTGAATCGTAAGATTTTGACAACTATGTTTTTATGTTGTAGTGGTGTTCAATTTGTATGAGTGTTCATTCTTGGTTTTCTCATTTGATTTTATTTTAAAATATCTCATTGTTTGATGAAAGAAAATATGAAAAATTGTATATTATTGATACGATATTTTAATAATGTTACTAGAAATTATATATTATTGTATCATAGTAAGCTGTTTAAATAACAAGAAGTTATGAGTTTCGGATCTGTACTTCATTTCCCTTAAAAAAGTATTATTTATAATAAATTATATAATGATAAATTTTATAAGATATTATATCAGTTCCACCATTAATTATCTTTAATGTGTCATAATCTCATGTTCAAAATAAATACTTACATAAATAAATTTGTATGAAATTATATTTTTAAAGACATATGCATAGTTGGGCCAAGACACCTTGGGGGGGGGGGGGGGGGGGGGCTAAAGCAAGTAAGACATTTGATGCCTCTCTTTGAAGAAAATATCACATATAAAAACTGGTTTATTTTTAGAATTTTTGTAGACTACTAATGCTTATGTGTAATATGTTATGTTGATTTTTAATAAATATATTAGGTTAACTTTAATTAATGTTCAGTGACCGTGCAATTTTTTGATAAGTATAAACTAAAATGTTCACATATGTCATTAACAAGATTCAAACTTGGGTCAAAGTTTGGACAAAAGTATAAGCGCGCTACCACCAAACTAATACACAATTAATTTCAATGTGGCATCAAAATATGGAATTAAGGTTACTAGAGCTCCCTTTCAAAAAAATTACACGTAATAGAAACGGGGCCTTGTATGTAAATGAAAGTACTGATTTCTTTCTAAAAATAAGTACTGATTTCTTGAGAAAGATGTTACACTAATTAGTCTACACTAATTTTACTAGTTCTTCTAGTTTTATTAAAAAATGTGCTTTTGTATTTATGTTGGCCAAATTTCAGAAGTTTTTTTAAGGGTGCGTACATTCAACAAGGAACATGACAATATAGGCTATTTTTTACTATTGTAATGTTGGTGTACACATTTTTTTATGTGATATTGTACAGGGCAAGTGTAAGTTATAAATGAATGTAGAAGTTCTATGTATACCTATATTATTTAAGATAAATATGAAAGGCAGGAGCTGAATTTTTCCCTGCACATTAATTGACTCTTACTAATTACGGTACAATAGGGAGGATATGAATTCTTCCTTACAACACCTCAATAGATTCTTATCATTTATGATTAGCGGCGTGAAATTTAATTTAAACTAATTACCCTATGTAACTATTGAGTGACTTCTAAATTTTCACTTTTATTAGTAATAATTTATTTTTTAATTTAACAAAATTTTGATTTGTAACGCTTGATCTATGTTTTATAATTTATTCCGTTTATTATATAATCATATTCTTGTAACATGGTTCTAATTGAAGAAAATCATTATTGGGTCATAATATGATAATAGAAGAATATCATTATTGGATAATCATATGAAAATAGAAGAAAATCGTTTAGAGGCAACTATAAGAAAATAGATGAAAGGATCTCGAAACTTACAATTACATGTTCTACATATTCATTGGTTCATTAAAATTTTGTATTTCTTGGAGGTTATTAATTTTGTTGAATTAAAATCTCGTATTTCTTGGAGGATATTAATTTTTTTGAAATTGAACATGAGATGGAAATAATAGAAATTCCAACAATGAATCTCATCTCCACTTGTTTTATTTCGGACATGAAATATTTTGTTCACAAAAAATAAAAAACTATGACGTGGCCTTTATGAACCTAGAGAAACATAATAAAGAATTTGTTTAAAAAAAATTCTCTTCAACTAATCAAATCTAAAAGAGCAAAAAAAAATCGCCAGACACGGAGAAGTAAAATCATAGAAAGAACTTCAAAGAATGCACAATTGTATATTTAAGAATGCAGTAAAAAAATTGTAAAGGAATTGTGTCCTGTGCCATTTCCCGGTTTACGTCTAGTTTTATATGTAGTTGCAATGGTGATTGTGGATTGTAGTAATAAATTTGGTGTCAATGGTGGTATTTTAGCTTTTGTCCATTGTGTCTGCAATGTTGGTGATATCAATTTTATCTTAACAATTGTCACAATGGTCGTGACGAAGAACATAATTAAGAAGAAATGGATATAAATCTTTTCGTAATAGTTGTAACAAAATGTAGTTTAGTACGGTTAGGTCAATACTGAAGTAACATTAGTTAATATATTCGATCCTTAGATCTAAAAAAGTGTAAAAAACAACAAGTTGATGGGCACCTAATGCTACACATAGTTAGTAAATACTCCAAAGTTTTTCGTTTAATACCCGTCCGTACGTATAAATGAAAAATACTTCCGTGTTTCGTATCATTGTTGGACCTAATGAAAAATACTTGAATTTTTGAGAAAAAAAGTTTATACTCGTATTTAACGTTTTAACGTACAATACTTCCAAATAAAACTCTTACATACAAAATTGCAGTGAATAAATTATCATCCAAAATATTGTAACTTACTATTAAATAGTTTCTTACTATTTACATATATTAAATATTTATTTTTGTGAAGATTTACAAGTATTATTATTATTAAAATTTAAAATATTAAGTTGAAGTTGCTATAATTACAAATATATATGTGTGTACATGCATCTAGAGTCTTATGTTTTTTTATATTATTATTTTTAAAATATTTGTGCCTAAGATTAGGAATGTGTTATAACTTTTGTTAAAAAATGAAGACATGGCCATGTTGGACACAAAGAACTCATTATATACACTGAAATACTAAGAAATGCACCCGTATTTTTATTACGAATGAATAAATAATATATGAATTATACACGTAAGTATAGAAAACTCGAATTATTCAAATCCCATATTTTTAAGCCGAATTTTCACCAATTTATTTTTAACATAAAATCGTATAATACACGTACGTACCGTACAACGTTTTATGTCTGCCCCGTATTTTACCAACTAAGATGCTACATATGTGTGTTCTAGATTTAAGCCTCTGAACTGACTCTCATAGCACTTTAACTCACTGAACTTTGTATATAATGTTCTTAATTTTTCACACAATAAAATGACAAATCACATGTATAAGTCATTGAATCCTACATGGTGGTGCAAAGGTAGAGCTAAAATAGATTAATTTTGTTAGCATTCCATCTTAACTTTGTATGTCTGAGAAGTTCAATGCCCTACCAGTTGTATGGGAGTGGAGAGTTCACATGTATAGTCATTGAATCCAAATGCAAGAGTTGCCTATGAAATTTTAGAAATATAAGTGGTTCACCGAATCCTCACAAGATTGTGGCTCAGGAAATTTCTGCTAGGCCATCCATTAGAAGGTCTTAGTTAATGGTAATTTATAAAACGTTACTCCAAATTTGAATTTCAAAAATGCTAAGGGTGAGTGCGAAGTATCTAATTTCTTACTTATACATAACCTTGAGTTTTGAGTACGTTGGTGTCCGAAGTCATCCTACATGGTGTTCCTTCGTTGTAATCTGTCTTGATGACAAATTGCACAATACAAAGAAATGAAAATTAAGAACATCCATACCCTAACAACGGAGGTGTTCCCTCGCCGTGTTGATCTCCCAACAAAAATGTAATATGACGGCAGAAAAGAACACTAAATTTAATGTGACTCACCAAACATACACTGAGAAGGTATTAAATCAATTGTATCCACTTAGTGAGACGAGAAGAAAACTTAAAGAAAAAAAACTCTAGTAGGTGGACTAATAGATTAAAAGAAGATCTGTTTGATCTCTTTCATTCTTTTCCGCAAACTTTTGCATACGACAATTTATCATTTTTAAGTTGGTATGAACATGTGTAATTTATATGGATTTCTGTTACCAAGTAATGCACAAGAAAATTAACCTTCTAAAAGTGATGCTTGAGATGAAATAAGAAATATCAAACAAAATTTGGCATACTTGGGACTTAAAAACAGCAACCCTCTCACTCAGTAATGGTGCTCGACTCCATCATAGATATTTAAGCTACAACAACGCTGTAAACCCAAAATTTGGCAACATACTCCACCTAGTGAAAAACTCTCAAACTTTTTGAACTGTTACCCTTTCCATAGAACCTAGTACCTTTTCCTAGTTGCTAATTTTAGCTAGGTCAAATTAGATTGACTTGAATCTATATGGAAGGGATAACTTAATTATGAAATCTACCAACAATCAATCAATATCAATTTGGAAATAGAAAACGTTCTTCTGCATCGGTCTTTAACTAGTCGTACCATCTTTGAAATATCCTTACCCAAAAGTTCTCTCTTTGAAGACATTTTTGTAACACATTTCTATATCCTGAAAACTGATCTGAAATAGAAATCTCTCGTTTGAGACATTTCGTCATTTATAACTGCAGAACCTATCACATTCAAGATTCATTCATCTCTAACAAATCTAGCTTTAAACGATTTATCAGAGACTGGCAGTCTTAATCTTTGTCATAGAATTCACAAATTACTACCTCATCAACCATAGCCCCATGATTAATTTTTTAGGCTCGATGAAAAGAGTATTAAATCTTTGGCAGTGACCTGAATTTGATACCAGTAATGTGTGGCAGAAGCATTGACGACCAAACCAAAAGCTTGTAACCTTCATTAAAAAGAATGAACTACTACATAACAAGAACCCGGGTAGACAAGATCCCTTTTGCTCATTGTGATTCCGCAAATCGTCTTCTGGCATGAATAACAAACTCTATTCAATTAAATTAGATACGACACAATAGTATAACACCCTGTAGAGAACCAATTTACTGAATAGCGCTACCCCCTATTTTAAAATTACATTTTCTCTCCCCCCAAATTCGTTAATACTTCAGCTCCCTGCTCAAGCACACTTCCTGTTTTCATGGGGTTTAACAGTAGAGTTTTTGGAAAAGAATATGAAGAGAAGTGAAAAATAACCAACTTTTTGGTAACACACTTATTTTGGGATTTTCATTTTAGGGGAGACATTTGAATGAGAGAAAGGGAGTGTGAATTTAAAGTTTTAACTTTTAAAGCTGTAAAATCCACATGGTTAGGCTAGAATAAAATAATGGATTGGACCAAGTTTGAAGCACAACTGAAATTCTCCGCCTGCCTCCGTACTACCTTGTTTGAGTCATGTCTGAACCACGGTGCCCAACATATAAAATGATAGATCTAGGCAAGTGGCGAACGCAGAATTTTGATCTAGACGAGGCCAACATATATTATATATATACATAACGAGAATATTACAGGTAATATTTGAGATTTAGAGGATACAAAAACAAAATTTTGATATTTTGCAAGGGCCAACGTTTGAATATTTCTGTAAAAATACATGATATTACGGAAATGATTCAATAAAATTTCAGGATCTTGGAGGGGCTGTGCCCCCTGCCAGCCACCACTAGGCTGCTGAAAACGTGAAATCTGCTTGATGATTGCTACTATTCAATTCCAGCATCAATCTACCGAATCTACTCATTTTGTGCTTTGTATGATGCATTAGCGGCACGGGAATTCTTTTTAGAATTTGTGGTTACACATTTATGATGCATAATTTTAATAAATGGCAGACCACCTTTTGCATTTTGTGATTTTTAGTTGATGGAGACTTCAGTAATGACGTTAGAGAGACAACATATTTTATGATTTCCATTAGTTAAATTAGTTTGTATTATACTAAAGACGCATGTTTAAATTATAAAAGTTGCCTTAGACACATACATATTTTAACCACCAAAAAAGCTACCCTGGAAGTAACAAAACACTCAACCAATTTCCGATTCCTACCAAAATATATATAACACCTTTTTAATACACCTAGGAATTCAACATCTCCTTACAACAAATTTGGCAAATTTGTCAAAAACTTTAGAGAGTGTTGTCATTCAAAACTGCTGTAATCCAAGCCATTTACCTGGAAATGACCGAATCGGTAAGTATGTAATGCACAACAACAGAAAACCTTTTACCAGCTTTATTGGGTCAGCTACATGGATCAATCTCCTCCACTTGCATTTGTCTAACGATATTTTCTCACTTAGGTTTCATCTGTATATGTATTGCCACTTCTACCAACTCGTCAGCAGTCATAAGTCAAGATTAGAGCTTTTACGTACAGTCAGAAGGTAAAAACTAAGACTATTCTGCTTTGATATCTCCGACTGAGCATTAAACAGACATTTCCAGCTCTAATCTCATTCACTGTCAGGCAACTGGACGGACCGATTAATTAAGGAGCAACTTGAAGCTGCACTAGTAAGCACGAGATCTTTAAAGGTCAATGATCATCTTCCTAACCTGCCATTTTATATTTTTTCAAAGCAAATTAATTTTTGTGATTTGGAAAACAAAGGTTTTATCCTTAAGTGCTAACAAGGAGGGTGTGCATGTTTATCAGCGCTTGAAGTCTTTGTTGCATATATTTTATTTGCTTCGGTTAACAATTTTTTGATCATTATAGGACGCTGGCTCTCTGGCTTCACCCAGATAAGAACATGTATATAGGTCCTGAGGGTGCATTTAAGCATATGTCGGATGCATGGAGTTTATTATCTGATAAAACCAGAAGATCGGTTTATGACCAGAAGAGGAATGTTAATGCATTTCACCAAAAAGTTTCAACTGCATGTGGGTTTGCCTCGGCTACGCTATTACCTCTAATGGCAGCCGCAATTCAATTTCACCAAAAACACACCTCAACATGCCTCTTCAAGTCCTGACAGACGCAATGTATTCCCAAGGCAGGTGCCTCTTCAAGTCCTGCTCCATCTCAAAAGAATAATCCTTCGACCTTCTGGACAGTGTGCAATCGATGTAAGATGCAGTATGAATATATTGGAATCAATGGAATGTATGTCAACCACAATCTTCTCTGTCCCAATGCCGGGAGTTCTTTCTAACAATAGAATTTCCACCACCGCCTTCCCATGGTACTAAATCATCGGCCACATCTCGATCTGCATGTATAGAGGTTTTGGTTCCAATTGGTGTCTTCTAGTTATTGTTTCTCATTTGCAGTTCATATCTTTTGGTTTGGTTTAAAATTAGTTATTCATAGAAATGTGATTTCTTAAAGTCCTCATTCAGTTTCTGTTAGTGTGCAGGAGGAGTTAAGCAGGAAGAAACAACTGGACCTCGAAGAGGAGGTATGTTAATATGATGTATTCACTGCATTCATTTGATTGTTCATAAAGTTCAGGATTTAGTAGTTTTCAAATGAATTTCACCACCTAGTTGTATAGTGTAAATGTGACACCTGGTCCTCATAACATATATAGCTTATGCACATCTGAAATAGTACTGATCGAACTGAGGAATCATACTTTTTCAATATCTGAAACTTGTTCATCTTTTACTGAAGATGAACAAGGTATGAATGAACAGAATTAACAGATTAGTAGTCTAGTGTTGAGTACATTATTATGCCCATGTAGGGGAGAAAGCTAAATCAGCACTAAGTAATTGCGTGAAACTTACAGTTAAGAGCTGCGAGGATTGGAAGTAAGTAAATGCTTGCGGGAACGTAATCATCCCCCGAACACAACTTCTTCCGTTGCTCTGATTCCTCTGAATAATACATAAAGCGTTAAATCTAACAACACCTGCTCATGAATCTGTCCACTTGGTAATCCTTGTACTATCTTGTCCAAATTCTTTCAAAATTGTCTCTTAATAGCGTCTTCTAGCCCTGCTTGTGGTGCATAGTGTCATGGGCTGACCCTTTTTTCCTTGGTTTATGCCTTATGGTCTAGCCCATGACTCATTAGCCCACTTGGGTCACTTGTTCTTTGGGTCTAGGATTCACCTAGCCCATTTTAGCCAACTTTGTAGCCTCATTTTTAGAAGCTTCCATCATTTGTATGTAGCTAAATCGTGTAGGAGGCTCTAGATCCTTGTATAGGAAATATCTTAGGCTAGATGATGGATGGAGGTTCTAGTCCTTCAATCCTAGCCGTTAGATCGTAGATCATCTAGATCCTTCCGTGGAGAAGGGACTTGTATATAAGGGGTGGAGCTCATTTGCTCCAACACATCCAAGCATTGTAAGCTCTTCACAAGTAATACAAAGCTCTTTCTCCAAGCTCTCGTGTTCTTTCCGTTGTTCTTAGGCTTACTTGAGAGGTTCAAGTGCCGCACGGGATTGTAAAGAAGTCAGCCCGTGACAGTTGGTATCAGAGCAGGTTGTGTGGGAAGTTCGTGAAGGCGTCCAAGGTGTGAGATGGCTAACAACGAAGGTGTTTTCTTCAATGTGCAAGACCCAACCCTTGTCGATGGTGCCGATGATCGTGGTAGGGACACCACGAAGAAGACTTCCAAGGGGGGGGGGGAGTCAAGGGACCCGTACACCGATTGGTGTGACCGCCTCGCCAAAGTGGAGGAGACGGTGCTCGAACACTCCAAGGTGCTAGAGGATGAAGTGACTCCAAGGGATGAATTCACCGTGTGGAAGGAGGAATTCGAGGAGGGCTTCCATGCATCCGCGGAGAAGTTGAACGGGACCGTGAAGCGGCTCGACCGGGTGGAGGACAAGCAAGTGGAGGAGGAAGAGAACGTGGTCATCCTTCGTGAGGAGCTCAAGGAGGTACGGGCTCTTGCTCTCTCAAAGGATGCTAGGATTGCGGCTTTGGAAGAGGAGCTGAAGGAGTTGAAGGGAGAATGGTCGGTGTACAAGCGGGCTCTCTTGACCAATGGTGCACCGGTCGTGACTCGGGAGGTGGCGCCAAGGGTTGAGGCGCCCAAGCCAAAACCCTATGGAGGTAAGCGAGATGGCAAAGAACTTGATGCTTTCTTATGGAATGTTGAACGTTATTGTAGGCATCTCAAGATCGAGGACGGGGAAGCCATGGTGAATACCGCTTCTCTTTACCTCCAAGACAATGCTCTTCTATGGTGGAAGAGGAAGGACGGTGAGATCAAGGAAGGTGTGACAACTCTTGGCACTTGGGAGGATTTTGTGAAGGAGATCAAAGCCCAGTTCTACCCGGAGAATGGCAAGGACCAAGCAAGGGAGAAGCTACGTTCGTTGAAGCACACGGGGAGTCTCAAGGACTGCATCAACAGCTATGCCAACTTGATGCTGGAGATACCCGATATTAGTGAGAATGACAAGCTTTTCAACTTCCGAACCGGGTTAAAGGATTTGGTACAAAGCGAGCTAGCACGGAGGAATGTCCAGACACTCAATCAAGCGATCTCCGTTGCCGAGTCCCTTGTTGAGTACAAGAAGAGTGATGGCAAACCAAAGGATTCAAGAGGTGGTCCGAGCAAGAGTGGGGGAGCAAGGGACAAAGACAAGGGCAAGACCGATCGTCCAAGCACGTAAAAGGAGTCTTATGCACGAAAGGATAGGCCGGCCGCCCGAAATGATGGCAAAGGTAAGCGCCCTTATTTCCTTTGTGGTAAAGAGGATCATTTGGCCTTTAATTGTCCAAGCAGGGGTCGGTTATCGGCAATGCTAGCCGGTGAGGAGAAGGAGGACGAGGCCAAGATGGGAACGTTGAAGATGATCAATGCCGTCCAAGCTAAGGAGTTCACTCCTAAGGGGGAGACCCGCGGGTTGATGTTCGTTGAGGCTCGGGTGAATGGTGCTGTCACCCCCGCCTTGGTGGACACGGGTGCTACCCACAACTTCATTTCCGTTGAGGAGGCCGAGAGATTGAAGCTTAAGGTCGTGAAGAAACGAGGAAACATCAAAGCCGTCAACTCCGATGCAAAACCTATGGTTGGTGTAGCTCGTGGTGTGGAGTTGCAGCTTGACAAGTGGAAGGGTCTCGTGGACTTAACGGTCGTGCCCATGGATGACTACAAGTTGGTGATAGGGGCCGAGTTCATGGAAAAGGAGAAGGCTTTCCCGATGCCGCCCTTTGACACCATGTGCATCGTGGGGGAGAGTTCTTCATGCATAGTGCCAATGAAGAGGGGAAAGGATGCCGGCAAAGTCCTTTCCGCTATGCAACTATCTAAGGGATTCAAGAAGGGTGAAGAGACTTTCTTAGCAACCGTTAAGGAGGTCGAAGCCGTGGGAGATCAAGGAGAAATCCCGCATGAGATCGTGAAGGTGTTGGACGACTTCAAGGACGTCATGCCCAAGGAGTTGCCCAAGCGTCTACCACCACGAAGAGAGGTAGACCATGTGATCGAGTTGGAGCCCGGGGCTAAGCCTCCCGCTAAAGCCCCATACCATATGTCGCCGCCGGAGTTGGTGGAGCTAAAGAAGCAGCTTAAGGAGTTGTTGGATGCCGGGTATATCCAACCATCAAAGGCTCCATACGGTGCGCCGGTTCTTTTTCAAAGGAAGAAGGATGGATCTCTTCGGCTTTGCATTGACTATCGGCTCTAAAAAAGGTGACCGTCAAGAACAAGTATCCCATCCCACTCATCGCGGATTTTTTTGATCAACTTGGTGGGGCACGGTACTTCACTAAGTTGGACTTGAGGTCGGGGTACTACCAAGTGAGGATCGCGGAAGGAGACGAACCAAAGACGGCGTGTGTGACGAGGTATGGTGCATATGAGTTTCTTGTGATGCCGTTTGGTCTTACTAATGCACCGGCTACGTTTTGCACTCTTATGAATAAGGTGTTTCATCCTTATCTCGATAAATTCGTAGTCGTATACTTTGACGATATTGTGGTGTATAGCAAGACTATGCAGGAGCACATCGATCATCTAAGGGCCGTGTTCCAAGATCTAAGGGACAACGAGCTCTATGTGAAGAAGGAGAAATGCTCATTTGCACTTGAGGAGGTGGAGTTTCTTGGCCGCAAGATCGCCCAAGGCCAACTCATGGACAGTGCCAAGATTCGTGCTATTAAGGAGTGGGAGCCTCCCACAAAGGTGACGGAGTTGCAATCTTTTCTTGGCTTGGTGAACTACTACCGACGGTTCATCCAAGGCTACTCGAGGCGAGCGGCTCCATTGACGGAGCTATTAAAGAAGAACGTGGCATGGGAGTGGAGTACCCGATGCCAAGAGGCCTTTGATGACTTGAAGAAGGCCGTTATGGAGGAACCCGTGCTAAGGTTGTCGGACGTGACCAAGCCGTTCGAAGTGCATACCGACGCCTCCGACTACGCCATAGGGGGAGTTCTCATGCAAGAGGGCCACCCCATTGCTTATGAGAGCCGGAAGCTCAACGAGACCGAGCGGAGATACACGGTCCAAGAGAAGGAAATGACGGCGGTGGTGCATTGTCTAAGGACGTGGAAGCACTACTTGTTGGGATCCAAGTTCGTGGTGAAGACCGACAACGTTGCCACTAGTTACTTCCAAACTCAAAAGAAGCTAAGTCCCAAGCAAGCTAGGTGGCAAGATTTCTTAGCCGAGTTCGACTACGACTTAGAGTACAAGCCGGGCAAAGCTAACGTCGTGGCCGATGTGCTAAGCCGGAAGGCCGAATTGGTGGCCATGACTAGACCAAGTTCGTCCCTACTTGACCGCATCAAGGAGGGGTTGGAACACGACACTTCGGCCAAGAATCTCGTGGAGCTAGTCAATGAAGGAAAGACCCGGAGATTTTGGCTCGAGGATGGCATTCTCTACGCCAACGGTGGCCGCATCTACGTCCCACGGTGGGACAACTTGAGGAGGGACATTCTTAAGGAGTGTCATGATTCGAAGTGGGCGGGTCATCCAGGGACTCACCGCACTCAAGCCTTGGTGAGTGAGGCTTACTATTGGCCACAACTACGAGACGACTTGGAGACTTTCGTTAGGACTTGTCTTGTATGCCAACAAGACAAGGAGGATCAACGTGCTCAAGGAGGACTATTGGAGCCACTTCCCATGCCGGAGAGAGTCTTTTTTGAGTGAGTTTGTAATATAGTGTTGATTGAGTGAGATAAAGTTTCAAGAGTGTTCTCCTCTCCACTCCTCATCCTCTCTACTTTGCCTTTTTTTGCGCTGTGCGTATTATTCTCTCTAGTTCGATCCAACAAAGTGGTATCAGAGCCTCGTTATTAGAGAGGTAATATGGTGGGCGCAAATGTAGTTTTTCCATTTCCAAAGCTTGGAAAGGATAACTATGATCGATGGAGCATTCAAATGAAGACTTTTCTTGGTGGACAAGATGTTTGGGACACCGTTGAAGAAGGATATGGGGAGCCAGAAAATTTGGGAGCCATGTCTCAAGCACAAAAGAAGACGGCACGAGAAGAAAAGGCGAAAGATCGAATTGCTCTCTCAACCATCCAATATGGTGTAGGCGAGAACAATTTTGAGAAGATTTCTCAAGCTACAACAGCAAAGGAGGCGTGGGATATTCTTTGTGATGCTTTCAAAGGTATTGACAAAGTAAAAAAGGTTCGTCTCCAATCACTTCGAGGAGAGTTCGAATCCTTAAAGATGAAAGACTCCGAAGAAGTTACAGACTATGTCTCAAGGGTGGTCTTGGTCGTCAACCAACTTGAGAGAAATGGTGAAAAAATGGAAGAACGTAGAGTGATTGAAAAAATACTTCGTTCTCTTAATTTGAAGTTTGACTATGTAGTCGTGGCGATTGAAGAGTCTAACGACATTGAGACTCTTAAAGTGAACGAGTTGTTGGGAAAGTTGCAAGTCCATGAAGAGAAGATCAAGAGGCGAAGCAAAGAGCCCGAAGTTGAACAAGCCCTTCAAGCAAAAGCAAACACCGACCAACAAAAATCCGATGGTGCTCGGTTTCGAGGAAGAGGTAGAGGCCGTGGTCGAGGACGCGGTCGTGGTCGTGTAAAGGATCGTGAAGAACAAATCCCTAGCAATAGTGGGGAACCTAATCAATAGAATCGATCTTCACGAGGTCGTGGACGAGGTGGATT
Organism: Linanthus parryae; assembly: GCA_023055425.1. Taxonomy (NCBI): domain Eukaryota; kingdom Viridiplantae; phylum Streptophyta; class Magnoliopsida; order Ericales; family Polemoniaceae; genus Linanthus; species Linanthus parryae. Next base: position 59,770,118 of record JALGPY010000003.1, read on the forward strand.
CAATCGTCGTCAAGACAAGAAGGATGTCGAGTGTTACAATTGTCATCGATATGGGCATTTTTCATGGGAATGCCGAAATGAGTCTTATGATGAAAAGACTCATTATGTTGAAGAAGTGGAGAAGGAAGTCGCAGAGCTTTCCCTTATGGCGTGTAAGGTATTTACGGAGGAGAAAGATATCTCCTGGTACCTTGACTCGGGTGCTAGCAACCACATGTGCGGTAACAAATGCATGTTTGTGGAAATTGATGAAAAGGTGACAGGAAATATCTCGTTTGGGGATATTTCGAAGATAAGTATCAAAGGCAAAGGGAGAATACTCATTCGGCTTAAGAGTGGTGCTCACCAATTCATAGAAAATGTTTATTATGTACCAGGTATGAAGACCAATATTCTGAGCATCGGCTAGCTGCTGGAGAAAGGCTACGATGTTCGCATGACAGGTCGTAATCTTTACTTGAAGAATGTTGAAGGAAAATTGATAGCTTCTATTCCGATGACAAGCAACCGAATGTTCGTGTTGGATATTCGTCATGATATGGCGAGATGTTTGCAATCATGTTATGAAGATCACTCCTGGCTATGGCATTTAAGGCTAGGACACCTAAATTTTGGCGGATTGAAGATGATGGCTTCAAAGAAGGTGGTGAAAGGTCTTCCATTGATTGATCATCCAAATCAAGTATGTGAAGGATGTCTTACCGGAAAACAGTCGCGTTTAACTTTTCCAAAAAGGTCGGTGTCAAGAGCAAAGTAGCCACTGGAGTTGATATACACTGACATATGTGGCCCTATTGAGCCCACATCTCTTGGAGGTAATCGTTATTTTCTGACTTTTATTGATGATTATAGTCGGAAAACGTGGGTGTTTTTCTTGAAACAAAAATCAGAAGCATTCTCAATATTCAAGAAGTTCAAGGCTCTTGTCGAGAAACAAAGTGGCTATGAAATTAAGTCGATGAGAGCGGATCGTGGAGGTGAGTTCACATCAGCCGAGTTTAATAATTTTTGTGATGAGCATGATACCCGTCGACCTCTTACCGTGGCTTACTCACCACAACAAAATGGCGTTGCGGAAAGGAAGAATCGATCTATTACGAATATGGTTCGGTGCATGTTGAAGACCAAGAAATTGCCAAAAGAATTTTGGGCAGAAGCTGTTGATTGCGCTGTCTATTTATTAAATAGAAGCTCGACACGGAGTGTTTTAGAGATTACTCCACAAGAGGCTTGGAGCGGTTTCAAGCCAAGTGTAGCACATTTGAAGGTTTTCGGGAGTATTGCTCATATGCATGTTCCTGATCAACAAAGGAGCAAGCTTGATGAAAAAAGTAAAAAATATATTTTTGTGGGCTATGATCAAGATTCAAAGGGATACAAGTTGTATGATCCAGTTGAGTAGAAAAGAAGGATCAGCCGAGATGTTGTATTTGACGAGTCGAGCTCGTGGGAGTGGAATGATCCGGAGAAAGGGGAATACTCTTTCTATCCATTTGTAGATCAAAGAGAGGAAGTAGAAGATGAGCCCGAGAATGAAGAAACTCCCCGTGCATCCCCTGCAGCTTCTTCCAAAAGCGAGAGTTCGAGTAGTGAAGGACCTCGAGGGACAAAGTCATTGCAGGAGATTTATGATCAGCCCGATCCAAATCCAAACTTATTTTGTTTGTTTGCAGATACGAAGCCTATCAATTTTCAGGAGGCGTCAAAAAGTGAGACGTGGAGAAAGGCCATGAATGAGGAGATTGATGCCATCAAGAAGAACAACACTTGGGAATTGACTTCCCTACCGTCAGGGCATATATTGGAGTCAAATGGGTTTACAAGGTGAAGAAGAATTCCAAAGACAAAGTGGAACGATACAAGGCGAGACTTGTCGCGAAAGGCCATAAGCAAAAGAGTGGAGTTGATTATGATGAATTATTTGCCCCAGTAGCTCGTTTGGAGACCATAAGGCTGCTAATCTCATTGGTAGCGCAACATAAGTGGAGGATCTACCAAATGGACGTGAAATCAGCATTTCTAAATGGAGTGCTTGAAGGAGAGGTGTACATAGACCAACCGGAATGCTAAAGAGTTCGTGGTCAAGAGAACAAGGTGCTTAAGTTAAAGAAAGCACTTTATGGCCTAAAGCAAGCACCAAGGGCGTGGAACAGCCGCATTGATCATACTTCTTGAAGAAGGGATTTCACAAATGTCCCCATGAACATGCCTTGTATGTGAAGGTAGATAAAGGTGATGTGTTGATCGTGTGCTTATACGTTGATGACTTGATATTTACAGGTAACAATGTGAAATTGTTTGAAGAATTCAAGAAAGATATGGACAAGGAGTTTGAGATGACTGATATCGGGTTGATGTCTTACTATCTTGGTATTGAAGTGAAGCAACAAGATGACGGAATCTTCATTTCTCAAGAGGGTTATGCAAAAGAAGTGCTGAAGAAGTTCAATATGGAGAATTTCAAGGAAATAAGCACTCCAATTGAAGTTGGAGAGAAATTGTCAAAGCACGTTGGATGAGATGCGGTTGATCCAACCTTATTCAAAAGTTTGGTTGGAAGTTTAAGGTACTTAACGTGCACAAGACCCGATATTCTGTTTGCAGTGGGTCTTATTAGCCATTATATGGAAGATCCAAAGGAGTATCACCTCAAAGTCGCAAAGAGGATTCTCCGCTACATCAAAGGAACTTCTGGTTTGGGTTTGTTCTATCCAACAAAGGGAGACATGAAGCTGGCTGGATATAGTGACAGTGACTGGGCCGGAGATCTCGATGATCGAAAGAGTACAACCGGCTTTGTATTCTACTTTGGTGAGGCAGCATTCACGTGGCTATCAAAGAAGCAACAGATAGTTACGCTATCAACTTGTGAAGTTGAGTATGTTGCAGCGACATCAGCCGTTTGTCATGCTATATGGCTAAGGAGCATATTGAAATAGCTCAGTTTTGATCAAAAAGAGTCGATTGTTGATAAAAAGTCAGCAGTTGCACTAGCGAAAAATCCCGTGTTTCATGATCGGAGCAAACACATTGATACTCGGTATCACTTCATTCGTGAGTGCATAGCTAAGAAAGAAGTCCAAGTGAAGTTTGTGAAATCTGAAGATCAGCTTGCGGATATCTTCACGAAGCCCCTCAAGAAGGAAGTATTCGAGAAGTTGAGGAGTAAACTCGGTATGCGAGAATCAAGTTTAAGGGGGCGTGTTGGAAATTAATCTTGATTCTAGAAGGCTATAGATGTACATGTATCTAGATGTTCATGTACCTAATAAATTTGAAGTTCATGTATTTTGGTAAGAGTCATTCATGTACCTAGCTTAGGTACTTGTCATAGAAAACCCATAAATAGTCTATGTAGTTGGTCATTTGTAATCAAGTGAAAAGTGAGAAGCAAAGCATTGTAGAGAGTCTTTTTTGAGTGAGTTTGTAAAATATTGTTGATTGAGTGAGATAAAGTTTCAAGAGTGTTCTCCTCTCCACTCCTCCTCCTCCTCTCTACTTTGTGTTTTTTTGCGCTGTGCGTATTATTTTCTCTAGTTCGATCCAACAAGTCTTCATAAAATCAAAAGATAAATATAGAAAGATGAAGATAAAGGAAATCCCCGTGTCAATCATCTTTAACTTGTGCTGATGCTATACAATACCATATGACACCTCATAAACTTCAACTCCACGAAAATATGAGAGTTTACCAAGGTCCTTCATGGAAAACTTAGTGCTCATAACTTTGACAAAACTCTGAATCAACTGTTGATTGTTGATTACTGCCAGTCAGGAGATCGTCAACATACACTGGCACAATGAGCATAGAAGCGTGTTTTCTGAACAAATAAGGATGACTTGTAACACTCACTTGAAAATATTGATTTCAAAGATATACAGATAGCAAAGTATACATTGCCCTAGGAGCTTTCTTAAGCCCATATAGAGACTTTTCAACTTGCACACATAAATTAGACAATTTGAATTCACGAAACCCTCTAGGTTAAACCACGCACACTTCTTCGTTCTGTTGACCATGACGAAAGGCATTGGATACATCAAGTTTCTGAATAGGCCAGTGCTGTTGTAGAGCAAGACTAAAAACAATTATGATTGTTTGATGTTTAGCTACAGGGTTGAATGTCTCTGTATAGTCAATGCCATATTTCTGTAAGAATCCGTTGGCAACTAATCTTGCCTTGTATCTTTCTTGAGAACCAAGAGCATGTTTCTTAATCCTGAAGATCCACTTGCAACTAATTTCTAGTATAGCAGGAGGAAAAGGAAGTAAATCCGTAGTCTGCTGTTGAGATATTCTTCTTGCATAGAAGTGTACCATTTTGGGATTGTTAGAGAAATTCGGGCATTCAATGATTCAATTATATTATTGTGGAAGAGGAAGCTAGATGAACTTGATTTATTGTAGAAGGTTTAAGAGACCCTGTCTTGGATCTGGTTATCATGGGATGTGAAGAAGTAATACGACGTGCTCGTCGAGAATTGTTGTTTGTTCCACATCGAAATACTGTGTGTTTCGTCTGTGTCTGATAAAAAAGTTGTGCTACTCCTCTCATGGCTAATTGGTTTTGAGGTGGAACCACATGATTCTTAACATGGTATCAGAGCCAGGTTCTGTTGATCCGTTTCAAGTTGGTTTGTTTCTCAGGTTTCGGGTTCTCTCCATACCTGAACGCTGTCTGCAAGCATACAGTGTCCTTGCGCTGTAATGTCTGTTGAAACTGTGCAGGTCTATATATTATTTAATCTAAATTGAATCAAATGTGTTAACTTAACTGACATTTTAAGATGGCAGTCGTTAAAGCACTTGGCCAAATCCAGTGAATCTGCACGAATATTGGGATTTTTTTTTTAAACTTTATACAACTCGGCAGTCGTTAAAGCATACAGTCTGTAATGTCCGTTGAAACTGTAGCTGATCTCTATAGAGAAACTACAGAGATCAACAAAACAGTACAGGTCTATATATTATTTGATCTAAATTGAATCAAATGTGTTAACTTGACTGACATTTCAAGAGGTGTTAGCTCTGTCGGCAGTCGTTAAAGCACTTTGCCAAATCCTGTGAATCTGAACGAATATTGGGAAAATTTGCTAAAATTTATACAACATTGCAGAAGACCACAAAAAAAAAATAATTTACTGACTATCTGCAAAGTCACAACATCATTTATTGTCACTAATAGCAGTTCACTTGAAAATGCAACCATTTTTTCTCAAAAATTTAAAATAAAATGCATCAATTTGAAGTAAAATGGTCTGCAGTCTGGATGCCAATATACCATAGTTGAAAAGCACCAAATAACCTCGCTACCTTAGAATCTAATTGATCCTGTTATTTCTAATAGTAATAGTACTTTTATGTAAATTACCACTCAATATATAACAAGTACATTGTTCTAATTTAAAGACTAAGTCCGATGTGGGACTTTAATTTACATAAAAGTACTATTACTATTAATTTCATGTTCGGTAAAAATACGTTTCTGGATTATGAAAGGACATTATCATTCGTATATACTGGTTTCCCGATTATTTTCAAGCCTCTGCTGATTTCTTGACTATTTCATCGGTTTGTATTATCTAAAAAAGCATTTATTGATGCACTGAGTTCTTTCTTGGCCAGGATTCTTGAGCAATACCAAATGGCATCTATGTGTGGCAGTGAAACAGAGGTAAGTCTGTTTGCTTTGATTTGATTTATGAAATGTTTATATGAATTCGGTTTCTCTTCTGTTTGAGAGTTATGGCATGTCCTTCACTTGCATGGGGACATGCACATAGTCTGGTTGGTATAATCTATTGCTTTTGGTGCTGATTTGAGTGAAAATTAGAGTTTTTGTTTTTCTTTCTGATGGGAAATCGATGAGATTAGGGAACACAATATGGTTCTTTCAATAATTAAGGTCATAAAGCATTCTGATTCACCTAAGAGTCTCAGACATAGAGCTATTGCTAGAATGATTATCACCTGATGATCCACCAACTACGGCTTTCCTCTCCACTGCTGCTAAACTTACAGTTCCCCTTTTTGCATGCTAAAATTAAACTTCTTCATAAAAAACATTATTCAACAAATCAGGGAGAAAAATAGGAACAAAAGAACAAAAAATTTTCTTCATTTACTAAAGCTTATAAAGCTCATTTTTAGTTACCTTAATCTTACCCATGCACAGCATTTGGGCAGTTTCCTTTCCATGATTTCCTGACTTTATTTTTGTTTGTTTCAACCTCATGTTGAAGTACTTTGCAGGCGAAATAATATGATGTTGAAGCGCGAATTTTATTAATAAGAAGACATTAATTTGGCAATCATGTTTAAGTATTTGAACCTCTTTCTCATGGGAGATAGTCATTCTGCTTATCCCTCAAGAGGTATTGAAATGTTGAGATCGATTAAGAACAGAGAGAAAGGAAAAAAAAACGAATATGATGAAGAATGAATCTATTCTTCATAGATTGAAAACTCGTGAGCTTGGGGTCTTATGCTAAATTATGTTATAAGGGAAAACTGGCAGCCCAATCAATGGACTGCACCTGTTCTATCGCTAGAGACAAGAAAAAGAAATGAAAAGCTAACACAGATTCCCTTACGAGGCAAATGGACTGCACCATTCCACTAAAGTCTTTATTGTGTAAATATAAAGTTGCTTTATTTAGTAAAGTAATCCCTTAAACTTTGATATAATCTATGCTATTCTCTAAAAGTGAGTGTTCTAATGTTTAACAATGTTTTTAACCTTGTAAAATGGAAAAGTTACAATAAAACCTGTTATAACGCTCACACCTCACGAACAAAGAAAGAATCAAGCAAAACAAAAGTTTTAATGTGGTTTGCTAGCACAAATTATGCTAGCTACGTCCCGGCAAAGAAAGACCTTTATTTATCAAGATAAATGTTATCACAATGTTACCTAATGGTTCTCGACCTCAAATGGTCTATTTATAGTGCCCTAGCCGTCCCCCGAACAGCCCCAATCAAATTAGGAAACGTTATTTGCCTCGGCTCAAGACTCTTTGGCACGAAAGGTCGTTCCTTTCGTACGAATCATTTGCACCAAAGGCCTCCCCTTTCGCACGAGTGGTTCGTACGAAAGTGCATCGAACTATTTCCCTTCGCAAGAAAGCAATGCCTTAGTTGCTTTCTAGGGTGATTTCTTCATTCAAGGCATATTCCAACAAAACCGTGCCCTTTAATTATCCTTGAAAGTTGACATATTTACAAATATGAAGAGTTGTGTCTATTCATATTAGAATATTAATTTAAAAAAAAAAAAAATAGACGAGTGTAACTCTTAATAGTTGTGACTATTCAGTTCATACCTTTTCGAATGTATATCTTCATCATTCCTGAATAGTTGTGACTCTTCAGTTTGTGTCTTTTCGAATGGGCACCTTCACTATTATAAAAAGGGAGTCATTAGTCCATAATATTTTTACTCAATCTTGCCAGCTCTCTTTTCCTCATTTTCTTTCATTGTATTGTCTTCTTTGAAGAATTTGTAGTTCATTTTAGAGACTACACCTTATATTGGCGGCTTAGCAAGGCCTAAGTAGCGGCACCATATGACTTAAGTAGAGAACAAACAACTATCATCGGAGACGTTCTCCAGGTCCATTTTCATTGTTGAGCGGCATATAAATCATAAGGAAATCATTTGTATATCAAATATTAATTTACACACACTTCACTTTTCAATGATTTGCAGAGTTGAATATTAAATGCTGAAAACAAATTATGCATCGATTTTTAAATATTGCAGTACTTATGTCTTGTTTTTATCTTCCCAATATAAAAAATAAATATGTAGAAAAAGAATCATATATAACGTTGAGTCATAGTTCTCATTAATCTTATTTTATTTGTTGGTATTATGTATTAAATAACATCATTTAACTTCATATGTCATAACAATTTAAACGTCATGTGCAACGTACATGCTTATAACTGGTTCAAATAAAAAGTCCGGATAAAAAAACCCATTTGTCACTTTCCTTTCGCAGCTCGTGATTCCTGGAGATATGAAGTGCCAAAATGCCGTTGTGACAGTCATTTTGATGCAACATAGGGCATGGCGTTGAATAACAATACTTAACATGATAGTTATACAGATGAATGTCGGTATGTCTTTATCCCATTCTTGAATTTGTTCCACATCTCCTCCTAAAGAAAGTGTACTCGTATTCCTTTAGCAGCTCAAACTACAACATATCCTCTGAACAAGTAGTGGCCAGTAGTAAGCAAGTTTGGACTGATTAATCGAACTGTGACAATATTGACCTATTTTCCCGAAAATCACAATATATCATGTTCTATATAGGCATATTCCATAACCTAAATTTATTAAAGCTGTCTGATTGCAACCCCCACTCCAAATATACTCTTACCACATCCCTACTTGCAATTTGACGTGCAATATGGAAGTGGAAAATTTCCATCCAAACAATGTGTGTGGAGGGTAAAGTTGTCAATATGGAACAATCAGGGCCAACCTTGGACTTCTCGCGGCCTAAGGCAACTAAATTTTTAAGGGACTGAAGTAAAGGAAAATTATCTTTTTGATTTTGATTTTTCTTGCGAGAGTTGAACTTGAGTCACATCTGTGGAAAAATAAAAACCACCACTAATCTAACATTAATATAATGGTATAATTGTATTATATAATTTTATTACCTTATATGTTAGTATAAATTACAGAGTCCTACCTGTATTGGGGCCTAAAGCCGCTGCCCCAACCTGCCTTCCCCTGGGTCTGGCCCTGGGAACAAAAATTCTCATATCAAGAAGTGAATAAAATTGAAGAAGTAAACAATGAAGTTATGAAGAATATAAAAAGCTACAGAATAAATCGGTATGCGTCATTAATGGATCATAGGTTCAAGCTTATCTGGACATACCTGAAGCTATGGTAAGGTACTTCAGTTGGTCCACTAATCTTGTTGCACACAAACTAGCTAGATGTGCAACAAGATTAGTGATCAATATTGATACTATCTGGTTAGGAAGTGAGCCCAATTGGGCCATGGATGTATTTTTTATTACAAATAATTCTTAGCCTCTTCGATTTCGCTCGAGCACTGAGCTGTCACCCATTTGCAGTACCGAAATAATGAACACTGACATTTCGGCCTTCAAGCTCGTGACTCAGTGGCTGATATTTTCGTTTCTTCAATCCCGTGATTCATCCTACGTACATTTTTCTTTTAAAAATAAGTATAAATAAGAGAAATTGGTAGAAGAGTCTTTCATCTACTCTTATTGCATGTCTCTCAATCTTCTTTCTCTAACATCCTTTCCCACTCTCACGATTATCTGCCTCTCTCTGTCTAGTATTCCAAAATAAAATCCAATGGCTGGCCGTGAAACAGAGGTAACTGTGGTTGCTTTGGTTTCAGTTATAAATGTTTTCATGAATTGGGTTCTTGATCTTGATGTTTGGCTTCTCTTCTGTTCAGAGACAGAGCCAACCTGCACCCAGAAGCAGTTATGACTCCTGCCTGGAGTTCATGAGAATAGCCGAAAGGTAAAAACGTAGATCATTCGTTTAGAAAACCCCTACTCAGCATAGAACATACAGGCTCAACTCTAATCTCATTCACTTTTAGGCTACTGGAAGAACCGTATGTGGGCCAACTAAGTATCGCGGATCTCACCCAATTAGAGGAGCAACTGAAAGCTGCACTAAATCATACGAGATCTGAAAGGGTGAATGATCCATCTCTCTAACCTGGCTCAACATATCACTTTCGTTTTAAGAATTTTTATATTTTTTTCAAAGAAGATTGGTTTTCTTTTGTCATGTCGCGGCTGCTGATGCTGATTTCTGCCCAGTGCAGAGGAATTTTTCTTAGTGGGGATGAGTTGGTATTATTATTTGCTTTGCCTAATAATATGGATGTTCTTGATGAAGCTATCTAATTCCTAAAAGCTATACATGTGCGTGTGTGCACGTGCGTGTCGCTGAGCCCAGGGCCGGTCTTACAGTAAGGTAGCCGAGGCGGCCGCTTTAGGCCCCTGGCCTGACAAGGCTCAATTTTTAGTAACTGTAATTTTTTTAAAAGAGAGCTCTAGTAACCTTAATTAAATATTCTGATGCAACATTAAAATAAATTGTGAACATTTTAGTTTTTACTTGTCAAAAGTTGTACGGTATTTGAAAATTAATTAACATCAAACTATTATATTCTTTAAAAAATCAACCCAATATATTACACACAAGTCTTAGAAGTGTGTGTGTGTGTGTGTGTGTGTGTGTGTGTGTGTGTGTGTGTGTGTGTGTGTATATTTTTAAAATAAACTATTTTAATGTGTAATTGTTTCTTCAGATGGAGTCTTCAAATTTATAACTTGCTTCAAATTTATAACTGAGCCACATAAGTCTGATAGTTATCTATACATATCTGGAGCTGTTATCACCTATGTTCTAAAGCTCATTTGGGTGGAATTTCTGCAGGTTTTAGCTTTAGAATTTGTATGGACTTGGTGTAAGAAATTTCACATTTGTTATTGTGGTCCGGCATACCATATGATTAAAAAACTCACCAATTACTAGCCATTACTTTTGTAAGACGGTTTCAAGTTTTAACAGTTAAATTTTGATGGATAACCTAACATGTATAGTACTGTTTTGGATCCATGTACTCGAGGTTTTTTAATTCACATAAACCATCTCCGTGAGGATGTGAGAGTGCAGAAACATCCATAATATGTTCCGAATAGTTCAAAGAAACTTGCTAGAAGGCATTAATGTTGTTTTACCGTTCACATCGGAGTACTTCGGTTCCCAGTTCAATGGCTGGAGGTACTTCGATTTGCTTCTGCTTTTATTAATTTCTAGCTATGTAGATCTCATTCGGCCCTTGAAATGTTTCAGACAGTTGGTATGAGAAGGGGTCTAAAACATGGAAAACTGTCTTTTCTGTTGAAATCCTTAGGGCGCTTGAATTGTTAATCTTCTCCGAATGTCTACAGCTTTCGCTTCAATCTTATGTTTGCTTACAAATGGTCTTTCATTTTCTGTTGACAATGCAGATAAGGTTGATGATGGAGGCAGAGCGAGACCTTCAGGAACAGCTAAATATTCGAATGAGCCTTGAAGAACAGGTAAATATTCGAATGAACAAGCGACAACTCGATCGTTTTCATTGTGCTAAGCAGCTAATCCAAATTTTCCACCAAATTTAATATATGCAGCGCAAAAAGTTGAGAGAAGAAAACAATGCGCTTAAGGAGGAGGTATGAAAACTATGGATGGAACAATACATTACTACTTTTTCACTTTACCGTCGGCATGATTTAACTAGCTGCTTGTGAAACTTACAGTTAGCATCTCTAAAGCGGAAACGAAGGTGAGACGTCGTCGTCTTCCGAAAAGTCAGAGCTTCTTCAGTAGCTCTGAGTTGTACACAAATCCGCCGATCTTAGAGATAGTTATCACTACGCTGTAATGTGTGAGGTTTTCTGTATGTAAATATGTTTTGTTGATGAAGATGACAATAGCTGTGTGTTAAGCACATGCCCTCTGATGATGGTTGTGCTATTTGTGGCACCAATTCTGAGAACCATAAGCACATGTTTATCACTTGTCTTAAAGTTATTAATATTTGGAAGGAAATAAGGGGAAATGATTGGGTTCCCACCAATGATAAGTCTGATTTCAATTTCAGATGCTGGTTGGATAGTAACATTCTATGCAAAAGTTTGGTTCATAATATTAAATGGAATGTGTTGTTGACTGTGACCTTGTGGAACATTTGGAATAGAAGAAATAATTTTACTTTTAACAATGTGTTGGATCCAGAAGGGGTTTGTGTGCAGAAGATTTGGAAGCAAACAAAGCTCATACAGGGAGCATTCTCACAAATCCCTGACCCTTTTTCTTTCCATCTTCATAACCTTATTCTAATTGGATTTTTCCTTTGGTAGGCTCCATCAAAGTCATTGTTGATGGATGTGCTAGACTTAACAGTGAGCAAGAAGATTTTCGAGGAGTTGAAAGAGATGACAAAGGAAACTGGAGAATTAGATTTTTGGGAGGCTTAGGAAGGTCACAAGCTTGGAAAGTGAACTATGGGCCATCTACAGAGGAGCCACTGTGATTTACACCAACAAGTGGGATAGAGCTGTGATTGAGAGTGATTGCTTGGAGGCTGTGCTGATTTTCCAAGGAGAGAAGAGTGGACATGCTTCAATGACAACCCAGATAAATGATGGGATTCCTATCATGAACAGAATGTGTGGCAGCTTCTCCCATGTACATAGGGATCCAAATGAAGATGCCAATGCAATGGCAAATCTGGGTTGTGAGATATGTTACGACATTCATGATGTGGTGAAAGGGCTTCTCGTGGAAGATAGAATGGGGATAGGAATGTTTATGTAATTTTGGGTTGGTGTAGGTTGTTTTTGTTGTCTAATATCTGAACTTTTCAATTCCGAAGTATCACAAAAAAGACAATGGCCCTGTTTGGATAACATGGTTGGGCTTGTTTGGTTAACCAAACCAGGTGAATGTTTGGATTTGATAATTTTGGTTTTGAGGTTTTTGACTTTTATGTGAGTGGAAAAATGAGTGGAATGTGAGTCCTACAAATTACTCCCTCCGTCCCACCAGGTTGGTGAATAAGTTAATCGGGTATTATTTGGACATGGTGATTTGGTTAGTAAAACAAAACGAGAATTTGATAATTTTTGCATGGTCTTGTAGATGCTAGTTTACTCTACAAGACCATGCAAAAACTATCAAATTCTTGTCATGTTTGACTAGCCAAATTGCTAAGCCCAAATAATACCCGATTAACTTATTCACCAACCTGGTGGGACGGAGGGTGTATGAGTTAAAATTTAGTTAACTTTCTTTGGAGGTTAACCAAACCCTGAAATCCAAACAGGGCCAATAGATGTGTGTTGTAGTGGTGAAGTATTTGTAATGTGCGGATGCTGAGTTCTTCAGCCGAAGGTTTTTCGGGACAATAAAGTGAGTCATTTGTTTGAATTATCTGAATCTATAAGGGAAAATATCCACTGCCTTTATTTCACGTATCATTTGTTTGAATTATCTCAAACTGTAACATATTTTGAGTTGTTGTTCTCGGTAGGCCTAATTCTAGGCCACCTTAATTGTTTGATTACTTTATAGCTTTCATCATTAAAAAGTCAACTGCAAAACAATCAACTATTTGTTTCAATTATCTCACACTGTAACATATTTTGAGTTGTTCTCGGTAGGCCTAATTCTAGGCCACCTTAATTGTTTGAGTTGTTGCAGTTAGGGTGATAGCTCAAGTGGTAGAGCGTTGGAAGCCACTGCATTAGGTCCCGGGTTGAAAACTCGATTGACCACAAAATTATTTCTCAAAAAAAAAAAAAAAATTAAAACAGTCAACTATATTAAACTTGATTTCTTTATGTTTTTTCACCATAAATTGTAGTCTTTAGTTTTGTCTAAGAAATAAATCCGGTAGAAATTTAGGTCACTTTTGCACTAATTATTTTTGGGCAAAAGTGGGCTGCAGATATTTAAAAAAACGTTTTTCTCCATTTGTTGGAGATGCTCTTACAGATGGCTAACTTACACCTTCACACCTTCGGTCCAACTGTTGTTGCTTTTTCCCAATATCTTAAAATGTTGTACTTTTCAATATTGTTTTTTTCTGGAGGGAGTTGAGAAAACTTAATTAATTAGGTAAATTACATATATCTTCCTACATATTTGGCTTGAATATATAAGTATAACCCCCTACACGAAATTAAAAAAATACCGCCCTATTTCCTTTGTATAAAATTTCTCTTGTTAATTTTGCATCACTGACACTATTATAACATCTCTAACCATTCCCTCCATTTTGCTTCTCCATTCTCCAATTCCCGTAGAGGCTCCTCTTTTAGGAACAATTCTCTCGCCCTTATAAGATATGACACGATGTGAGACAATTCGACAATGTAAATCTATGCGTGCACGGACAAACCCAATATTTTTTCTACAGAGGGGGCATGTAAAAACTAAATCCGTATTAATCTCACATATGGCAACAATTCTCTCACTAAATCATCCAACTGTTCATAAAATGAAGAAATTCTAAGCAAAACTAGCTCCAATTCTACGACCCATTCGGATTGGATCAAGCCATTCTCAAATATGGAGGAACCACCATCCTCCGCAATCCAGGGAGGAATCTAGCGACAAGCCTACCCAGCTTCACACCGCTCGTCATTCAAGGTCCACCCTGAACTTCGAAACAACCAGTTGCTGCAACGGGTATAGAAGGAGGTAAGGGGGATATTGTGTTGAATCCCAAAACTATTCCGAACAGGATCAATGCTCTAAACAACAAGAATAAAAGGCAGACTAGTGGTAACCTCAAACAGCAAGCACGGAATATAAGGAACTTGGTATCGAGGGACGATGTAAGTACAACAAAGAGGAAGGGATCTGATACAATGTTTAGCCCGATCGCAGAGAAGCAAATGGATATTACTATAAATAAGAAGGGTATACAGCTTGACATGAACCAGGTTCCTACTTACCAATCATCGGACAACGAGATGACAAAAAAGGCTGAGGACGCCTCAAGCTCCTCAAACAAGACATTGGTGGTGGATGCTGAGCAGCACCGCCTGCCGCAATGAATCTCCTTAGCTGGAATGTACGAGGGTTGGGGAACCCTGGTACATTCTTAACTCTTCACGACTAGGAGTCAATTCCCTGGCATGGTGTTCCTAGTAGAGACAAGATTGATTGACAAGAGATGGAAAAGATCCACAGAAAGCTCAACTTCGAGAACAGTGTTCGCGCTAGTAGTAGGGGCCAAAGTGGAGGTTTGTCTTTGATGTGGTCTCACCATGTGAACGTCAATTTTTTTCGTTTTTCTCGTTATCATATTTCAGGATGGGTGTGCAATCGGGACAGAGAAGCAGATTAGCTTCTTGCGGGTTTCTATGGATTAGCCCAAATGCGAATCGAGACACAGTTCATAAGATCTCCTTGAAATTATTCAATTCCAACCGAATAAGCCTTAGGGTGTGATAGGTGACTTCAATGCTATTCTCTTTAGCTCTAAGAAAGAAGGCGGAAGATCAGCCAGGTACAGCCAGTTAGAACCTTTCATTCAAATGATCGATAGATGAAGCCAATGTGATTTAGGATTCATAGGGTGTCCTTTTACCTGGTCCTATCGTCACAATGGAGGAGTTATAAGAGAACACCTTGATCGTGGTTTAGAAAATTTTGAGTGGAAGGACAAGTTTCCTTGTGCCCGTATCTGCCTTCGTGTTTTACCCAACTCAGATCATGTTGGGTTGTTGCTAACTCTTAATTTTAGAGGAGGAAATAGAAGTGGCGGTAAAATATTTCATTTCGAATCTTTTCGGGCATCCGATTGTGATTGTGGAGCCCATTTTGAAAAAGAATGGAATCAAGTAGGCAATATCATTAAAAGATTCAGAAAATTGGTAGGAAGACTCAAAGGGTGGGAAAGAAGGAACTTCGACAACATCCTGAATAAAAGTTCGAGAAATAAAAGAAAAGCTTGAAGTTTGTTGGATCAATCAGCAAGATAACTATACAATGGGCCAGCAAAGAAAGCTCCAAGCAGAGTACAATAATTTAACAAAGCTAGAAGAAGAACTGTGGCACCAAAGGAGCCGGACTTTATGGTTTAATCATGGTGATCGCAATACCAACTATTTTCATATAACGGAGACTAGTGGGAAGCAAAGAAATCGAATTGATGGCTTGCTAAAATAAGATGGTTCGTGGGAAAGATCGGAAGCCGAATTACAAGTTCTCTGAAATCACGTTTTGGGTCAGTGTTCAGGACCCATAATTCGACAGCCGACCACATTACTACAATTATGCAGCATGTTCCAACAATACTACAGGGAGCAGCAGTTGGATAATTTGAGGAGGAATTATGTGCCGAGGAGATAATTCATGCTCTCAAGAGCGTGCACCCTCTAAAATACCAGGTATGGATGGTTACCCTGCACTTTTTTACGAAAAGTATTGGCAAGCAGTGGGTCCAGAGATAACTAATTTTTGCCTCTCAGTCATAACAACCAAGCGAATCTTAATGAGTTGAACGACACTTTAATCACGCTCATACCGAAAGTTAAACAACCCCCATATCCACCAGAGTTTCAGACCATAAGCTTTGTACGGCTGTGTACAAGATCATTGTCATAATAACATGAATAAACCAATCCATGGTGATGTGATTGGAGAGACGCAGAGTGTGTTTGTTCCAGGAAGGAAAATTACTGACAATATAGTGGCGGCATTTGGAGTGATGCATAACATGAGAACAGGAGTTAAAAGGAAAGAGAGGTCATATAGCCCTGAATGTTGATTTGTCTAAAGCGTGTGATCGCGTGAAATGGGGTTTTCTTGAGGCTATGATGCTAAAGCTTGGTTTTGGTCCGAGGATAAAAACCTTAGTAAAGAAATCCATTAACTCAGTACGTTATTCCTTCAATCTCAATGGTAAAGTAGTGGAGAAGATTGTGAATGAGCTGGGACTTAGATAAGGTTGTCATTTTCCCCATATATCTTTTATGTTATGCAGCGAAGGGTTGTCACGATCTATTACAGCATCAGTGCAAGCTCGACAACTAATCAGAGTAAAGGATTCGAGAGGGGTCTCCCTCCGTGTCTCACTTATTTTATGCCGATGACAGTATATTTTTTATGAGGGCGAGACAATAAGAAATTACTAAACTACTACATATTATTATAAATTATGAAACTTCTTCGGGGAAAAAACTTAATCTAGCTAAGTCGGCATCTCTCTTCTCGGCCAATGTTGTAATATCCCGTCCCACATCCAAATATTGTGGATGAGATGTTTGGTATATAGTGCACCATGTGGATTACTACTAGTACCTTCAAGGCTTAAGCATTTTTATCCGGTGGTACGGGTAAAGAAGTTGCTAGGACAATAATCCACTCAGATTGTTACAAATGTCCCAAATGATGAAAAGGATATTCTGAGTGCAGCTTGTGGAGTTCAAGAGGTCCCCATCATGAGAAATACTTGGGCCTGCCAACCACAATTAGTAGAAACATGAGTGCTACATTTAATGACATCATGGGTAGAGTTCGAGTCAAAACCAAATGCTGGAAAGAGAAGTCATGTCTATTACTGGGAAGAGATTCTCCTAAAAATGGTGGTCCAAGCCATCCCTAACTTTGTATTGTATTGTTATTCACTACCCACAGGTACATGCCAAAAAATTGAACAGATTATGCGTCAATTCTGGAGGAGCAATGGAGATAAAAATGGAATAAATGGGATCGCTTAGGATACACTAAAAGATTGCAAGGAAGAATGTGGCACTGGACTTAGAGATATTCAAGATTTTAGCAGAGCATTGCTAGCAAAACATTTCTAGCAAATTTTAAACAACCCAAGCAGCCTTGTTGCAAGGACCATAAAGCAGAAATATATCCATGACAAAAGAAATGATAGAAGTTGAGCTAGGTATACAACCCTCATACGCTTGGAGAAGTCTACTAGATGGCATGAAACTGGTAAAGTTAGGATTGAGAAAGAACGGGAAATTGCAGGACCATCTACCTCTTCAATGACCCTTGGCTGCATCGTCCCAGTAACTTTAAATTCCTCGCTACAAGAGCTGAAAATGTAGATCTACATGTCAGTGATTTCATAGTGAAAGAATCAAGAAACTGAAATCTCAATAAACTGAATACTTATCGGTGTCATATAGATGCCCAGGAAATTGTTCTGATCCAAATCCCCCATCCGAAGAAGAAAACAGGTGGGCATGGGTTTATGAATACTCAGGCAGATATACAGTCAAATCCAGCTACTGGCCAGCTAGAGAGCAACCGATTCAAAGAGAAGGATTATATTTTTACGGCACGATACCAACAATAAAATAAATTAAAGATCTCTGGAAGCAAAACATTTCAGAGGAAAATTGTATTCTTTGTCGGGAGGGCGCACCAAAACATTCTACCCACAAGACAAAGCTTTTCAGATACAAAGTTGAGGAGGCCGATGACGAACCCCCTTTGGAGCTTCGACTCTCACATGAAGGGGTATTCATATTGAACCTCAGTTTCCATTTTGTGAACCTGTTGAATAAGTGAAGCATGCAGTGACTGAATGCGAAATCCCTCAGCAATTCTGGGTTAGATTCATTTATGATGATCTGAGAAAAAAGATTCAACATCATTGGTCCAGTGACAATTGGATCAATAACATTTTTATTGCTCTCAATGGTGATGCTCGATCCAGATTCTGCATCGGAATCTGGACGCTTAGGGGATTCAGAAACAAATATGTGTTGGCTAACAAGATAAGTATAGTAGATCTACTATTGTTACACGCTGAAAGTTGCCTGAATCAGAACATCACAGATCCGCAGGAAGATCGGTCAGATCGGAGTAAGGATGCTATCGACATGATCTGGAAACCACCAGACGGGGATTCAGTTAAGCTCAATTTTGACAGCTCCTGGTCTTACACCGCTATGGCTAGTGCTAATGTCGTCCTCCGTAATCATCGAGGCGCCATAATCAAAACGAAAGCCGAGAGGCTGAAATGGGGAAATAGTGCCAAGGAAGCCAAAGCTCTTGCTCTTGATATGGGCATTGATCTAGCAATAGATCTGCACATTACATACCTGGTGGTAGAAGGAGATGCATAAATTTAGTTAAGTAAATCTTCGACGTTAAAGGCTCAATCGAAGAAGAGAGATCAAATGTCATAACAGTCAGAGCAAGAATCGCCAGAAAAATCAATAGATTTAAACATTTTCAATGGAGTTGAATTGCCCAAGAGAGAAACAAAGCTGCTCACAGCCTTGCACATTTTGCGAAGAGTTTGAGAATATACGAGAAAATAGAGTGGACCGATGGTTATCCAGATGGGCTTCAACAGGCTTCGGTTACTCAATAGTATAATGATGTAGTTTCCTAGTTTTCCCTTTAATACCAGTTCTCCAAAAAAACTTCAACTTCATAATATTTCATAATAGAACTTCAACTACATAAAGAATTGTAAAAAGTAACTAACATGTAAATAAATGATAGTAATCTACAGTAGTGGGAACGTGGTTCTTTTAAAGATGAAACCAACATTGAACTTCTTCGCTATTTCTTTTTCAATATGACTCATCATGTAATCTGCTAAAAATGATTCTTCTGTGTTGTTTCAAAATTTAGGTTTCATTGTTGAAAAAACTCGTCCCGTTGTTGTTATAAACACGAGAAACGTAAGCACAAATCTAACCAATCTATCAATAAGATGTTAAACAGTAGTTTTGCCGATGTTGTTCAATCGTTTGCAAAACTCGAAAGTAGTTTAGAGATTTTCAAAATGGGCATGTTGGGAAAAATAACTTTATAGTGATGAAATTGCAATCTCAAATGCACTTTCTTTCTATGTAAAATCTCAAATCATAGATTTTATCAGCATGAAATGATTATGAACTTGTTGAAGTCGTGATAGCTACGAATGTACACAATTTAGCTTTAGCTAAACCATAAATCAACGAAACTAGGCAATATGTGAGAATCTGGGGAACAATAAAGTAAATTTGAAAAAAATATTGAATTGAACTCAATATAATCACAATCTGCAATCAATCGCATAAACCATATTAGTCGTAAATCATGAACTGCTCCCAATTACATATAGAATCAAATAAATCACAGATTCTCTAAGAACAGTATACACGTCTACAATGAAATGAGAAAATCTCTCTCCCAAATTCCGAAACGGAGTACCTTTTTTATATGTAATGATATTTGGCATGTAGATTTTATCTCTCAGCTCATCAACCCTTTTATTCACAAACTTCAGAAACGACTTCTTTTCTCTATTAAACCTTCAACGAATCTCCCGTCACTTACTTTGAGTTGACTATTAACTTTTCCCTTTTACTCAATCTTCTGCTATATTGACTCCTCTTTCAATTGAACTTTTCTAACTCTGGACATTTGATATTTAGTCGGTGAGTGTTCACCTGAAGCCCCCGATCAGTGTTAGCCTCTTGCACATCTCAGTGTCGCGGTGGTTCTTTAGCGAAGGGGAGAAGTGCAACATTAGGGCTTAACCTATCATTGGAAATTCACGGTATAACTTGTTATGATCCGGGCAGAGGTTAGAGAACGATGAAAACGATGAAATACAAGAACACAAGAACACACCAATATTACGTGGTTCACTAGTGATGAACTAGCTACCTCCACAACCCGAAAACCCTTATTTATTAGAGAGAAACCGACAAATACAACCCAGACAATGTAGAGCACGACCTATAGCCTTTATATAGGCATACTATATGGCTTGTGCCCAAAGAAATACCAAAAACCGGGCTACGAACAAGGAAACAACTTTCTGCCCTCCTCCAGCGATGTCTTCCTGCAAGAAGACAATTTTCTTCGCACGAACACTCTTCGCACAAAGACATGCTGTCTTTGCACGAAGACCCTGCTCCAGCAGGTTGTTCTCTTTGTCTCGAGCTCCCCCGTTTGGTCCGTTCTTCTCCCGCTTCGTCACCAACTCCACACCAAGCCCAAGTACAATCAAGACACCCTTTATTCCCAACAAATCTCCACCTTGCCTTGAATCCTGTCGTCCTCTTGCGCTTGAATTAGCCGGTTCTCTCCAATAGCCCCAATTTTTCACAAGTTGTTCCATCTTCGCCAAGATCCTACAACGTGTACCCCCAGCGATGCTCCAACCCCCGTCTAGTTCCTGAAATCGAACCCTATCGATGCTCCAACTACGGCCGAGTTCCTGCAATCGAATCCCATGCATGTTATTCCAACTCCCACCGAGTTCCTACAACAAGATCGTTTGTTGTTCCAATTCGCACCGAGTCCCTACAACAAACCCCCTAGCACGTGTCCCCTTCACGATTCCCCCTTGCCCCCCCCCCAACATGGCAAAGAGCACGAAGTCGTCCTTCGCGTCTGCAACCTAGTTTGCAAACGTCTTCCTCTTCGGACACTCCCTCTTCCAATGACCCTTCCCCTTACACAGTGCACGGATGTCGTTTGGAAACTTATAACCCTTGTTCTTCATTTTTCCATAACCCCCATTAGATGCCACGAATGCACTCGAGCCTAGAACATCTGTACCCCCATATGTGGCCCTCTTCCGCATCTCCCTTGCGTGTAGAGACGATTTTAACTCCTCCAACGTGAGAGTCTCCTTGCCAGCACAATAACTCTGCACGAACCCCTTATAAGACGGTGGTAGAGACACTAACAAAATCAGCGCGACATCTTCATCACTTATCCTCTCATTACTATTTTGCAACTCAAGGAAAATAGTATTAAGACGATCCAAGTGATCTCTTAGATCCATACCTTCCCCCATGCGTAGACCGAAGATTTGTTGCTTCAACATCAACTTATTTGTGAGCGACTTCTTCTTGTAGAGGCTCTCCAACTTGCTCCATAGTTTCTCATCCGTCTCTTGATCCGCAATCCCTGTGATCACGTCGTCTGCCAAGACCAACATGATCGTTGAGTGTGCTCTTTCCTCAAAATCTTGAACTCCTTGGCAGTTGTAGAAGCCCCTTCCTTGTCTTCCGCCAATGGCAACCACATGCCTTGCTGCTTCAACAAAGCGCGTACCTTGATCTGCCATAAGGTGAAGCTGTTTCTCCATGTGAACTTGTCGATCTTGGTCATCCCACCGGCCGTCTTCTCTACAGATCCTTTTCCAGATCCGTAACCCCAGAATGCGTGCTCCACCTTGATCGCGAAATCGTAGCTATGAATTTCACGGATTGTGAAACCCTAGCCCTATAGCTCTGAAGGAAAAATTTGACGAGATTTTTCCCGGACCACGTGATTTATGCAAAGAATTAATCATAGGCATTCAAAAAATTATTGTGGTAAGATAGCTTGCGGAATAAAACTTACCACACTCCATCCGAACTGGGACGACGCGAATCCCGAGAATTTGACCAGCCACTGATGAAGCTCTGTTCCAAATCTGACACCGGTACCTGTGCCATTGCGTCCGTCTCGTTGAGATACACAATTTTCATATATGACTTGTCTTCATCCGACATCTGTAGCTCCAGTTATGCTCCAAACACTGAATTCAGATCCTGCTGAAAATCAACTGCGGACCAGAAACTTTGACCGGCGATATCTGAAGTTCTACAACTCCGATCGACGCGCCGTTTCTTCCAGTCTCTTCGTTTTTTCGAGATCTACAACTTTTGTGTTTTACAAAAAGTAATCAGAGATCGTTATCTAGGCCTAAACACCCAAAAACGGAATCTGGTATGTCCGGAAGCCTTCCGACGTATGATCCAAGCTCCGATTGAAGTTCAATGGTGATTCGAACATGAAAATATCATGGATGCACAGCTGGGTTTTTCTCTCTTGTGTGAAAAAGATGTATGAACAATCATCCTCACTTGAGAATTATGGTATACTATTTATAGAGACATATTACTAACCCTAATATTAGGAATAACCATAATTACACACAAGTCCCTTGTAGGAAAACTTTACATAGCAAGTCCCTCCCTACAAAATTTAGTGTAGCTTGCAATTAAGTCCTAATTATATGGTTTGTAGTAATACCCATCAACTATAAAATACCAAACATAATCTCAATTTACATTCCACACTCTTGAGACTCAAAAACACTTGTGAATCATATGATCACGCTTATGTTGGACTACGTCGGGGACCTCTGGAGAAAATAAATGAATCGGCTCCCAATAATATATTTGAACTCATACTTCAACCCGAACTAAATTAAAAACTAATTATTAATTATAGTTTACTCCACCATAAAACTATAATTGCACTCCGACATTTATTCTCATCATTATGTATGAGCTCCTGTTATTGTTGGGTTTTGACGTAGGTAACGCAGCGGAATAACAGAAATTAATCCTACTCAAAGCCCACCAAGGATCACAGGAAGAGACATCATAACATGATCAAGGACATAGAAGATGTGTACCTTTTGATTTGTGAGATCACACGAAGAATGATGTCCTCGTCTCTACGGTTGATCCACGTCTAGAGGTGAGATCTAGATTCTTCCTTCAATCAAGTGCTAGCTTGAACCTTGGAGGAAGAGGGATGAAGATCAAAGCAACAAAGCAACAAGGCACAAGGGAGGGGGCGGCCTCCTCTTTGCCGTCGGGTAGAGGGGCGGATGGGGGGCTAGGGTTTCGGCCCTAGCTCTTTGTCTTGCTCTCTCTTTTGCTCTCTCCCACTTTTGTGTTATGACTAATCATAACTCATGTAGTGGGAAGGAAGCTAGAGCCCCCTTTATATACTCCAACAACTCCTTGTTGTTTCCATAAAAGAGTTTCCTAATTCTAGATGAACTAGAATTATTCCCTTCCTTGCAAATTAGTCCTACTAAGTTTGCAAGGTGTTGCACAATGATCCTTCTATTAATTAATCCATATTAATTAATCCCAAATCCAGCTCTACTCTATTTGACGTGTGACCCCATAGGTTTCTATATAGTTGGTAGTAACTATCACTAACATGGAGCGGTGTCTAGCAACACATCCATGCCACCCAACCAATAGAAATAGTCAGTGATCCCGACAAACCTTTGTGCCCAATATATCATATTGCATTATCCCTTTGTCTCCATATCCGGATTGGACACGAGACATAAATAGTCACACTCGTATATCCAATCCATAGTTCCTCGATCCTGGGAATATGCTTATGCTTGCAGATAACATTAATATCTCTATATTAATTTATCTGAGTCTGGCCAGACATTCAATAAGCCTCATCCCTCGAGTGGCCGTGGATATTTACCCCCATTATGTGGGAGGGACAAATCCTATCTACATCACTACGATCTCTAAGCTTGCTTCCTATCACGCCCGATAGCCACCTTTATGATTACCCAGTTACGGTGTAAAGTTTGATAACATCAAAGCGCAATATTTCACAACTAGAGTATCTAGTGACTTCAAGTCTAAGGATTGCAATATTATTAGCACTACGAGAAGAGATTGTGACTTCAACATAATCTAATGTATCCTTCTCGTCGTGGGTCATCCAGTATGCCATTACACCTAATGCATACCCATGTGTTGGATCGTGATATCTCCATATCAATCCAACCCCATACTAGTCTATAGATGATTGTCCCATTAATCATTATAATTGACTAGGGATATTTAAGAATATAACACCTTATATTCTAAGGACTTCATTCATGTTAGCATATCTCCATATCGATAACATAATGAATCGTAAATCCATATATTTGTCACAATTAATTGATTGCCTCTAGGGCACAATTCCAACAGTCTCCCACTTGCACTAGAGTCAATCTCCTGCATCATATGCCTATTGATCTAGCGCGGTCCTCCACGCATACACTGCGTAGGGGTGAGACATATGCTGGCACCTTGCAAATATTCACATCTCCTCCATCAACAATTTGATTGAGATTGAATATTCTGAATAAATGCATCTTATGCATTAATTTACTCAGTCCTCTATGTTAGAATCTGTGACTGAATCTTGCCTGGAACCTTTCCAGCTCACAGTCACTCCCTCTAGCACAAAACATAAAACTTGACTATAATTTGAAATCTTCTTTGTCAGATGGAAGTTCTCATCACTGTAACCCCTTATAGTAAACTTTTCCTATCCTCCATTAATCAAGAGTTCATCCTTTATTCCTTCTCAAGTACTTAAGGATAATCTTGATAATTATCAAGTGACCCCTCACTTGGATTTGATTGGTATCTTTGTGTCATGCTTTATGACACGTCTGGCCTAGTACATCTCATGGCGTATCTCGTGAATCTAATTCATACGGTCCATTCCCAATCTAATTGGTAAGACAATTAGCCTTCCAAAGACTAATTCCATGTGACATGGATAAGAATCAATATTCTTTTCATGTTGAACCATTTCAACACCTTGTCAATATATGTACCATGACTCAGGCTGAACAATTACTTTAATCTATCTCCATAGATTTTATAGATTGTCTCGCCTAAGTCAATTATTGGAAATCAATTTCTCCAGCCTATCTTTAATAGATTGCAGGGTAGAGACATTATTCCCAATGATTAGTATGTCTCTACATACAAGACCAGAAATTTAACTATGCTCCCACTAACCTTCTTGTAGACACAAGTATCATCTTCAATTTTTGATGGAACCAAACTCCTTTGATTGCATCGTAAATTCGAAGAATCCAATCTCCAAGAAGCTTGACTCAATCTATAAATAGATTGCTACAAGCAAGATGCGAATGGATTTAAGCATCACAACTTGGGGAAAGATTTCGTCATAGTCTATACTATGAATTCTCATGAAACCCTTTCAAACCAGTTGTCCCTTAAAAGTAATCATATTACCATCCATGTTGGTTTCCTCATAACCTACTTGCACCCTATGGGTCCTACCCATTCAGGTGGTTCCACCAAAGTCCATACTTTGTTGGTATACATGGATTCCATATCGTATCTTATGGCTCCAAGCCATTTCTGAGAGTATGGCCCACACGTGGCCATCTCATAGGTTGTAGGCTCATCTCGATGAGTAATATATCACGGGTTATGAGAAATTCTTATTTCTCTAGTCCCTTGACATATCATACCTAATGTACAAGGTTCTTGTGTTTTTCTGAGTAGGTTGCTCCACAACACCTTGTGATCCTGCTCATGTTCCATCAAACGATCAATGTTCTGTTGTGGTTCTTGAACTCCTTCAAGTTATACAGTCCTCCCACTGTTTCTTTTAGAGACAATCTCTACCTAGAAACACTTAGGTTCGAGAAACAAACAGTTTGTTCTCGATTAGGTTGTAGAAATAATATCCTTTTCAGGATATCCTACAAAACATTTATCCGACTTGGGTCCAAGTTTATTTGTAAACTCTTTTACATAAACCTCATAAACCCAAATATTTATGGATGACATACTAGGACACTTCCTAGTCCATATCTCATATGGTGTTTTTCATAATCCATTTTTGATGGAGCAAGGTTAAGGGCGAAATTTGCTGTAATTAGAACATAGCCCCTAAAAGTAAACTGGAAGTTCTGTTTGACTCATCATGGTCCGAACCGTGTCCTACAAGGTTCGAACTCTCCTTTTAGACACGCCAAACCCATGTGGCGTGCTAGATGGAGCAAGTTTTGATTATATCCAATACTCCCATAGATTCTTGTCAAACTCTTGGCTCAAGTATTTTCTTCTATGATCCAATCGTAGAGTCTAAATACTTTTGCCAAGTTGGTTATCTACTTCATTCCTGAATACTTTGAACAATTCAAAGGATTCTGATTTGTTTCTTCATAAGATACACAAATCCATATTTCTCTGATCCTATCAGTAAATATGATGAAGTACTAAAACCATCTTTAGTATTTGTGCTTAGCGGCCTTCATACATCAATATGTATGATTCCCAAAAGATCATATCTTTGCCTAATAAGTCTTACATGTCTCATATGATTCAATAATCAAATGAGTCCCAGAAATCCATTCTAATGGAGTTCTAGATATGTATCTCTTATTTATGGGGCCTAAACGATAATGCTAAAGATAAGTGAAGTTCATATCATTATATGCAAACCTATAGGTATTAATGTTATAGATGAAATTATCATGATCATGGATATAGAATCCACTTAGACAAAATTGCATTGCAATAATGCATACCATAATAAATGGAACAACATTTGTCCTTTTATTATGATAAGGAGCTTTCATGTCCAAACAAGAAACTATGATAATGGTCCTACTCATAGCAGGGACATTATCCCTTTTGTCTAATTCATGAACAGTTTCTGAAAGGTAGAAATAATTCCCTACGGCTTTTCAGCAACCCTTTGCTTCATAGCCCCACGTGTAGGATTATTTCTTCCTTATCCAATTGTCTTCGTCTCTTGAGATCCTACACATTTCTATAAATGTGAGATCCTCATCTAGCATCATATACTCTTGATGATGAGATAGACACATTGAATTTTATAATAAAATACCCAAGTCGGAATTCATAATTCCTTTATTATTTACTTCCATGTACTTTGGGTAGTCTCTCTTCCTCTACACCACCTATGGGACTTCGAGGCAACTTGGTTTTAGCAACAGGCTTGCTTTATACTCATGGGTTCGGCGCAAACAATTTGCCCTTACCCATGCTGTTAACTATTAACTGTTTTTGCCCATGCCCATTATGAGTGTTTTGTTTAGTGATCTTTCAATCATTTTTAAAACAAAACTGTAATTGCATCCAATGCAATTCTTGGTCCACTTGGGAGAATACCTATATATTCTTTATCTATCTTATAGATAACTCCCAATAACTAAGCTTTCAATCCTATTGAGATAGTTTAGTTTGCGCTTCACCTCTTGCTTCAGCAGCCACACATTACTAACTTGTGTCGTCGCGTCATATCTCGATGAACTAATTCGCCTTGCTTTGGCAAGCCCGAACTTATTCCATCTTGACCATGACGAGTGCTAAGCAAGAGATTGAAAAGTGGAGCAACTCCTCAAGCCTTTCATGACAAGCTCGTATGATCATATCACATCCCTCCAAATTTCTCATCTTGCTTCCAAAGCTCAGAGTCCATGGGAGCTTGACATGAGACAAGTTACATCCAAAGAACCATTCTTTGCTGTTCCTTCCATAAGGCTTTAGTGTGTTTTGGTAGTTGGTGGGAAGATAAATTTATGCTCTACAATGTACAACATATTTCCTTTATTTGAGAACAATTCTCAATTCTATACCAATGTAGAAAATGGATTCCAGACATCTTGTCCATCTCATGGACATAAAGTCGCGTTTGTTTGTTTAATGTGATGGGTATTCAACACTTATAGGATTATGCAAAGCATTGTGACGTACAACTATATTCAACAAGGATTTAAATTATTAAATATAGCTCTCACTATTTTTCTCGGATTAATAGCCCTCACCATTAATGCGGAAAATATTTTATATATTTTCTAGTGGGTCCAAGATCCCTTTTTCACTTCTTCTTGAGCTTGCTTTGGCAAGTCACCCAAGAATTGGTTATTTAGGTAGGAACCATTCCAATTGCATCTCATGCAACTCTTGGTCCAATTGGGTGAATAACTATCTATTCTTTATCCTTTAGATAACACCTAATTGTCATGCCTCTAAGCTCATCAATCCAATTGACTCTTGCCTAGTTGCATCCAACCTCTTGCTTTCAACATACACGCATTACTAGCTTGCGTCGTCCGCAACACATCATGAAAAATTAAAATCGCCTTGCTTTGGCAAGCCCGAACTTTAATAGGCCATGATCATGAAGGGTGTTTTGGCAAGAGAAGGCAAAACGCAATATTTAATTGAGGGATTTCTTTTAAGTTGTTTGGTTGATCTTATCAACATGGTCTACTTATTTGGATTGGGCCATCCACAATAAAAGACCAACCTTGTTTATTATTATCTTGTTATCGTTTTGCTTGTAGCGCCATACACACAAAATAAATAACAAGGCATGAATAATAAACATCCACAAAATAAAAAAACGTGGCATGGATATGGCCCCTAGACTAATGATATTATCAAGCCAATGATAATATCTAATTGCCCTAAAGTGTCGAGCTCATCTCCATGTGCTCCACCATAGCTGCGCGCCTAGGGATGTCTTTTGGCTCCTTTGGTTCTCCGGTCTTCTTCTCCATGTTCTTGGCTATCATCTAAATATTTCTAATTCTAGCCTAACATCTAGAATAAATAAATAACAAAAGCCTCACATGTCGAGGATAAAAAGAACGACTCGCAGGCCGTAAAACCTAATTAATTATTACATTAATTTGATCAGCTCGCAGGCCGTAAACCAAACCACAAAACAATAAACATCCACAATCCTAGGCCATATCCATCCACCATGCAATAAAGCACATAATACAGTTAAAACAAATTTTTAACGCGCTTGTTTAATTTTAATGAAATTGGGTAACTAGGGTTTCACAACGGTCCAAAGGATTTACCAAAGAATGGCCGAAATCAACCAAGGAACTGCCACACTAGGCCCGGGCCGGCCGGCCCCTAGCCCACACGGCTAGGCCGTGTGCTAGGGTGTGCCGGCCCCTCTTGTGCCGTGTGTTACTTGGGCGGCAAGGAGAGAGAGGGGCGGTCCCTACATGGGCCACACCTCCTCATGGAATTGTTTCCATAAACAATTCATGGAATTATTTCCATAAACAATATATGGAATTGTTTCCATAAACAATTCCTTCCTTGTTGGGTTATTTCCAAAACACCCTTTATAGTATTGTTTCCAAAATAATTCTTTCCTTGGTTTCCAAGTTTAGTTGTTTCCATAAACAACTTCTTACTTGTTTCCCAAGTTTAGTTGTTTCCAAAACAACTTCTTCCTTGTTGCCCAAGTTTAATTAATTCCATACTTGGAAAACCCCTTTTCCAAGCATGTGCCCATGAACCCTAATTTTTTTAAGAACCCAATTATTCACATCCTATGTGATTAAACTCACCAATTCTAACATCCAATGTTAAATTGGGTCTTGTTTGTTTGAATCAAATTCAATATTGCATCTACTATGCCAATTTTTCAGTTTTCGCGTAATAAACAATAATACGGTGTATGAACTGAAATCGTAAACACATAATATCATGTTATGCTCTACGACCTGTGGCTCTGATACCACTGTTGGGTTTTGACGTAGGTAACGCAGCGGAATAACAAAAATTAATCGTACTCAAAGCCCACCAAGGATCACAGGAAGAGACATCATAACATGATCAAGGACATAGAAGATGTGTACCTTTTGATTTGTGAGATCACACGAAGAATGATGTCCTCGTCTCTACGGTTGATCCACGTCTAGAGGTGAGATCTAGATTCTTCCTTCAATCAAGTGCTAGCTTGAACCTTGGAGGAAGAGGGATGAAGATCAAAGCAACAAAGCAACAAGGCACAAGGGAGGGGGCGGCCTCCTCTTTGCCGTCGGGTAGAGGGGCGGACGGGGGCTAGGGTTTCGGCCCTAGCTCTTTGTCTTGCTCTCTCTTTTGCTCTCTCCCACTTTTGTGTTATGACTAATAATAACTCATGTAGTGGGAAGGAAGCTAGAGCCCCCTTTATATACTCCAACAACTCCTTGTTGTTTCCATAAAAGAGTTTCCTAATTCTAGATGAACTATAATTATTCCCTTCCTTGCAAATTAGTCCTACTAAGTTTGCAAGGTGTTGCACAATGATCCTTCTATTAATTAATCCATATTAATTAATCCCAAATCCAGCTCTACTCTATTTGACGTGTGACCCCATAGGTTTCTATATAGTTGGTAGTAACTATCACTAACATGGAGCGGTGTCTAGCAACACATCCATGCCACCCAACCAATAGAAATAGTCAGTGATCCCGACAAACCTTTTTGCCCAATATATCATATTGCATTATCCCTTTGTCTCCATATCCGGATTGGACACGAGACATAAATAGTCACACTCGTATATCCAATCCATAGTTCCTCGATCCTGGGAATATGCTTATGCTTGCAGATAACATTAATATCTCTATATTAATTTATCTGAGTCTGGCCAGACATTCAATAAGCCTCATTCCTCGAGTGGCCGCGGATATTTACCCCCCATTATGTGGGAGGGACAAATCCTATCTACATCACTACGATCTCTAAGCTTGCTTCCTATCACGCCCGATAGCCACCTTTATGATTACCCAGTTACGGTGTAACGTTTGATAACATCAAAGCGCAATATTTCACAACTAGAGTATCTAGTGACTTCAAGTCTAAGGATTGCAATATTATTAGCACTACGAGAAGAAATTGTGACTTCAACATAATCTAATGTATCCTTCTCGTCGTGGGTCATCCAGTATGCCATTACTCCTAATGCATACTCATGTGTTGGATCGTGATATCTCCATATCAATCCAACCCCATACTAGTCTATAGATAATTGTCCCATTAATCATTATAATTGACTAGGGATATTTAAGAATATAACACCTTATATTCTAATGACTTCATTCATGTTAGCATATCTCCATATCGATAACATAATGAATCGTAAATCCATATATTTGTCACAATTAATTGATTGCCTCTAGGGCACAATTCCAACAGTTATTAATATCAGACAACTCCTCACGTTAAGATTACAGATACCCGTTAATGCTGATCTACTCTTACTGACAATTTCGATCTCATCAACATCTTAAGTATTCCCTGATCTATACCGCTCAACCCTTATTTGTAATGTCTGGTTACAAATAACCAGCTGGTCAGACTTGACATAACAAAACCTAGTGAGCTCCCAGGAGGGTACATCATTCTCATACAAGACGTGGATTCCATGATTCATTTAGCTTTCACCAAATCATAACAATCATTATCCAATATACCAGGATTTTTGACTCTCATTTGAATCTCACTCAATAGATCAAAATAATGATTAATCAAGATTTGTGTCCACATAAACAATCATCGATTAAGAGTTTCCAATATTACCAATAACAATGAAATATTTTATTATCTCACTTCGGTCAGTCCGATATAATTATATTTCATATGGCGGTCCTGCTCAACATACACAGAGTATGCTAGTGTAACAAGTTGAAACTATACCGTTTCCTTGACCGAGATGTGTCACCATAATGTTACACTACAGTCGTTCTGATGGTTTGTCCAAAATCATCTAGACTGTGAACCCTTACTTATATTCCATAAATAACTGACAATCAATGTCGCGCATGCCCGAACTCGTCTGCATGTCCGATTGTTTTAGGTATGGAACATTAGACTTTATAATGCATATTTATATGACAAATAATAAATAGCATTTGCATGCTCACGTGTTTGCTAAATTAAGATGCAAACAGTTATCTATTAAGAATTATTAATTCAACCATAAATATGGCTTTCTGAATACAATTCCCAACACGCTCCACCTTGATCTTGCAACACCGCAACATAAGCTCTGATATCAGTTTTTTATGATCCTAGCAAAGCTTAGGGAACGATGAAAACGATAGAAAACAATAACACAAGAAGACACTGATATAACGGGGTTCACTAGCGATGAACTAGCTACCTCCACAACCCGAAAACCCTTGTTTATTAGAGAGAAACCAACAAATACAACCCACACAATGTAGAGCAATACCGATAGCCTTTATATAGGCCAACTATACAGCTTGTGCCCAAAGAAATACCAAATACTGAGCTACGAACAAGGAAACAACTTTCTGGCCGCCCCCAGAGATGTCTTCCTGCAAGAAGACAATTGTCTTCGCACGAAGACTCTTCGCACGAAGACATTCTGTCTTCGCACGAAGACCCTGCTCCAGCAGGTTGTTCTCTTCGTCTCGAGCTCCTCCCTTTGGTCCGTTTTTCTCCCGCTTCGTCGGCAACTCCTCACCAAGCCCAAGTACATTCAATGCACCCTTGATTCTCAACATAACTACCTCATAAGAATCTGAAGCCAGCCCACTTTGATTATGATGAATATTGCAAAGTGATCTTGAGTGATTGAGAAAGAGTGATGATAAATATGCTTTTATTTAATGTATTGTGTAAATTTGAGGCCAATGTGACCATTTTGCCCCTTAAATAAAAGGGTTATTGGTCAATTAACTGCTGAATCCGTTAAGTGGTGGTTGATATATATATATATATATATATATGTATACGTATATATGCTTACAAATTTTAGTTAGTAATATTTATTGCAAATTCGGGATACAATAAGAAATTTCTAAAGTAATTAAGCATA
The DNA here is from genome assembly GCA_023055425.1 of Linanthus parryae. Lineage (NCBI taxonomy): Eukaryota > Viridiplantae > Streptophyta > Magnoliopsida > Ericales > Polemoniaceae > Linanthus > Linanthus parryae. Next base: position 59,802,856 of record JALGPY010000003.1, read on the forward strand.
TTACAATCATTGCAGGCATTACGCTGACGGTCACATCAAATTTTGATGAGATAATATTCACTCATGTCAAACACAATCTTGTAAAAAGGGCTCATAATGTAGCTCATAACTGTATAAACTATTTATTTTAATATATTATTAGGTATGACCCCGCGTTACAGTGCATGACAAATTGTATCGAATTTATATTTGATGTATACTTTTTGTAAACATTAAAATCGTTAACTAAAACTCTCTGTCTCGTATATGATTCCTTCCATGACAGAAAACTTAAATGTTTATCTGACATAGCAATAGCTCATAACTTTAGGGAATTTTATAGCTATACACATACGGACACTGTTAGTTCCTTTTTCTTTATTTGATCCGCGTTGGTTCTCTTTTTTTATGAAAACATTATTAGTTCTTTAGGGTAATTTGTTAGGCAATTAGTACATAAAGATAATGCTCTTAGTCCGGTTAACAATTTCTAAAATGAGCGACATGGTTTCCATCAAAACTAACCCAATTTTTTGGACATGCATCAGATATGTTTTTGACATTCAATTTTTGACTTTTTTTGAGAAAATATATTTTTACTAATGTACAGGAATTAAAACTACCCCGTCAATTGCGTTTCTATAAAAATACTATTTCTATACGATCTTGTTTGGGAGCAGTGATACCATACATGCACTCATAGGTGCTTTGGCATTTTTTTATGATGACCTAATGATATTTCTTCTTTAGAAAAGTGAACCATTTCTTTACACTGCTGCTGCATGCTGCAGCACTGCTACACAGGCGGTGGTTTGTCTGAGTTCCGACCCGTCTGAGATTCAACTATTTCCTAGATTGTCTACCTCGGGCCAAAACATCTTTTTAGCAGTGATTTGTGGCACTGTCAGTTCAGAGAGAGAAGAGAGAGTTTGGACCGCTATGAAGAAGAGTATGAATCTTAGAGCATGTTTGGTTCCAACTAATTAAAATCTCAATATTCTAATGGAAAAATCCGGAGTGAATAAGTTGGTTGAAACTTTAATCTGAAAAGTGTTTGGCACGCGCTGAAATTTTGGAATTATAATTTAATTGCGTTTGGCAACACCTGTAACTTTTATTATCAAATTTACAATAAATATCGTTATTTTAACTTATGATACGTCTAAAATTCTATGTGTTTGCACACATTAACAATTCATACATTAACGAGATGATGTAGTATGATATTTCAGACGTTATACCTAAAAAATCCGAAAATCGTAGATCATATAATATGCAGATTATTAGGCAACTTAAATGAAAATCTGACTCAAAAAGTTTAAGAAACAAACGAGGTTACTCTTTTTGACATCCCCTCTAATTTGACTGAAGGACACTTTCATCACTTTCAATTTGGAAAACTGTCACTGCTTCAATTTGTGAAAACTTCAAGTAACTAACACCCCATGTTCTCTCTTAAAAGGACCAAAACTATGGGCTTAAGTAAGTTTGTTGATGCTCGGCACACTGAAATAGTGAAAGTGTCCTTCAATCAAACTAGAGGGTGCTGGAGGGTGAACATGCCATTTACCTCGAAAATTATGTCTGAAAGCTACAATTATTGTGATAAGAACATTAACCTAGATGTCTCAAACTCAAATGATGATGTCTAACAGCCTACGTGAGTCTCTGATCCCACACCTCCACGTCCCCAACATCTAGATCTGTGGTGGAGAATAAAATAACAGGACACCATAGTTTACAATAATCAGCAAGAAATACCGAGTAAGTAAACACCCACACAGGTAAACAGATTATGAGGCATGGAAATTATCATAAAACAGAATGAGTCCATATGCTCATTGCGGAATAATATACAGTATGAATACTTGTGAGAATTGAGGAGTCATCGTCTTTCTAGTTTATATACCATCGGGGAAAACATTCCACAAACTATAATTAGATGCATCCACTTTTCTATATCATTTTTAATCGTAATACTCCAAGTCCAAAGATCCATATTATTATTTTTACAGGGAACGTCTATCCATCACTAGCAATCAAGACCATAAGTGTCGAAACCCGTAAGGGTTCTTGCGCCCTGAAAAGTAAGTACACGGAGCAAACTGGGGCAATTGCATGCGGCCAAATTAAATAAAAAATGGGTCGAGTGACCAAGTCAACAACGATCAATCTAGTTAATAACACGTAGAAACACGTAGAACTCTTTCACTTTACGTCATTACGAATTCTTGTTTGCTTTCAAGTGATCGTTCCAATAGAATCGTTTCAAAAATCAAAGCTAACTTCTCAAGGGTGTAACAAAATCACATTAGAGACAGGGTATCACAAACGATTGCAGACACAAAAAAAGAAAAAAATGGTACACTAGACCTGACATTCATACTCACCTCAAACCAAACAGCCACTAAAGCATAATAATCCTAATAGTAGATGAATTCTTGCGTGTGAAATCACCGCCTACAAGTTACAAATTCCCTAGTCACAATCCCAATACCTCTAACAAATAAATACACTAATTCTATATGACATGCAGATGAATGATCAGTTAGGATTTTTAAGGTCAAGTCCAATTCTAATGACCCCAAGAAAACCCAAATTTTTCTTTATTTGTTAGAAAAGTACTTGGAGTGAGTTGAGGCAATATTTACTAAAATTCTAAAAACGTGCTATTTATTTACAAAGGAAGAAAATATTACTCTCATACTCATATTTTAAAATGTTAATTTTCGAAGTTGATAAATGAGATATCATTTATTAATTAGAGAATAACGAATACTAATCAATATTTACTAGTAGTTATAAAAAAATATAATTTTCACCAAATAACGAAAATCAGTAATTTTTATAATTGCAAGGGAGATAATTTTAGCTAAAGAAATTGCTTCTCAATATTTCACAATCACCATCTGATTTCCAACTAGTTTATCTTATTTTAATAACAACAATTTTTAATTAAAAAATTTATTTACTAAGATAAGATTCGCTATCGTAAACAATAAGAGAAGACGTCAAATGTACGTATTGCTGGGAGTCAAGTACTTTGGACTGGTTTTGGGAAAGCTTAATCATTCGCTTAATTGATTAAATTTTGATAATTAATCTGACTCGTTTGACAAAGATATAAATTTTGCGATTTTTGGAATGATCCGGATCCGGGTAGTTTTAAAACCGGATATGGATACTTTTGAAATATTTTTTTGCCAACTCTCTTGGCCAAATCCGGGTAGAGGGTAACCGGATCCGGGTATGAAACGACTGGATCCGGTTCCTTAACAAATGAACCAACCAAATAACGACACGTAAGCTAAAAACACCAACATGGACCATTTTTGTCAGGTGGATCCGGGTCGTCCCCAGTCGGGTCCGGGTGGGTTCCTGTATTATTTTTTTTTTTTGTTTTTTTTATGTCAGATTATGCATAATTGATTAATCTAATAATTAATCTTCGCCAAACGAGACCATTGACAATAAACTTTAGACAATGTTTTTCGTTAACATGTAAAGCATGATTCTTTTTAAATGAACATGTGAATCATGATCGTAAAAGGTCAATTCTATAACTGATTCGACTTCTAAAAAAACAAAGAACTTGTCACTCTTTAGAATGTTGTAGTTTTATTCCATGCTCAGTTGCCAACTTGAATGGAGTATTTTTCAATGGTACCATGCTTTAGTTTGAAACTTTCATGCAATCTCTATTGTTCGACTGAAGATAATAATTTCACTTTCTAACTTTAACATTACTAGATTAGCCTTGCGGTGGCGTCTTTCAGTGAATTTCATGTAGACGGTATTAAATTCGAACATTGTATATTATGCATAAGAGGAGTATTGATGACTTTGTTGCAAGAATATGCAAAAGTTATGTGAGCCCTTTAGTCTATAGAAATAAAAAATGTGCATTACTAATCTCATATTACCAACATGTTGACAATTATTTTACCACTTCTACTAATCCTACACGTCATTTTATCCATATTAATATTGTTCTTAGAATTTCAGAATACTATTACTGCTATCAACAGATTTATGTGTACAGATTTGCATTCATCCATAGTATTTGGTCACACATTGGCATACTGTGGTAAACATGTGATGATGTTGTTGTCTATTTGTTTCATGACAACAATTACAGATCATATATCTACAGATTATGTGCATGTTGGTATCGCTGATTTTAGTCTAATTGGATTAAAATCGGCCTCTTGTCAACAATTTTGTTTGTTATGTCAGTAGATCTGCAGATTAAAATAATCTTTATGCAATTGTAGAATCTCCAAAATTGGGGATTATGCTGCTTAAAATTTCTAAAAAATAATTTTGATATTTTTTATACATTAGCATAATTTCAGTTAAGTTATAAACATGTGTATTCAATTGCTTGACTTTAGAACTTTTTAAATTTTGTTAAATTATCAAGTTAGTGATCTATAATTTCAGCTTATACCAAAGATTGTGATTATCAGTTAAGTTGATTTTTTTTTTCAGATTATTTTCAGCTGATTATTGAGATTTTCAGCTGGTACCAAACAAGGCCTATATTGGTCTACTTTTAAACTTCGTTAAAAAACTTATTTACAACAGCCAAATGCAAGCACAAAACATTTAGGAAATTAGAGGTGAAACACACTGTCTCCAAAACACACTACGCGAGCATCTCCAATAGTCAATAGATTATGTAAACCAATTTTGTTACGTATATTATAAATAAATTAGTAAAAGTTGAGCTCCAATAGCATACTCCCTCCGTTCCTCCAGGTTCTTCAAAAACTTATCCGGGTATTATTTGGGTATAGCGATTTGGTTAGCAAAGCAAATCAAGAATTTAGTAATTTTTTGTGGTATTGTAGAGCAAAGTTTACTCTACGAGACCGTGAAAAGATTACCAAATTCTTGAATCGTTTTGCTAACCAAATTGCTATGCCCAAATAATACTCGAATAATTTTTTGAAGAACCTGGAGGAACGGAGGGAGTATGTATCTTGATAGGTAACACAAATTATGTATTCGCTTCGCCAAACTTGGCGATGACTTTTTGTTATGCAAAATTATCTTCCTCATCTTTTAATGTGAGTAATAACATGTTTCCTTAATTTTTTCACAAACTTCCACTATTTTCTCTCCATGTGTCAAAGTTTCTAGTATAAAATAAAGGGATGTACTATATATTTTTTGCGTAACAACTTCTGGAGAATACTCTTAAAATCGAGAAATTTTTATTTGCTCCAAGAGCACCACGTCAGCATGACATGTGGTGCTCTACACCATTCAGTAACTGACACCTATCCCCACTAGGGTTAACCACTACCCATATATGTTATAGAAAAAAAACAGATTCCTACATGGCTATTTTCTCTCTCCCACTCACCCCACTTCTAGTGTAGATGTCAACATGTGAGTGGAATAGAGCACCACGTGTGATTTGCTCTATAAGCACCTAAGAATTTCCTCATTATTTGTTGCGTAACTTTTCACTCAGAGTACCGGAGATGCTCTTAATGGGGAGGGGTGTTAAAATGGGGCAGTTGGGGAGATTATGTAGGTGTGTGGGGGCAAAAATGTCCTTCTAACAAAAAAGTGAGGTGAGTATTCAGAATGCTTACGTCAGACAACACTATTTTTTTTCTGGAAATGAGACCGAAACAGCATTACTGGATTCTAGATATGTGAATAGATTCTTCAAAAAAAGAAAGTGAATAAATCAATTCACCTCTACTGTCCCTGTCTGTCGCGAAACTGGTAGTACTATTACTATTTTTATTATTATTAGTATATTTTTTGGAAAAGTGAATAAATTATTGCACAGAAAACATCAATTTCACCTCTTCTGACCTCTGACAACCAACCCATGCGGTGGTGCGTTGTCTCCGATTCAACACCTATTTCCCAGATTTTCGACCTAACCTGCCTGCCCGATATGTTTAGAGAGAGAAGACTAAGAAAGAAGAGAGAGAGAGAGTGAGCTTGGATCGATGGAGGAAAAGAGTCTGATGCCAATATTCCACGGCAAGGTCAACTGGCGGGTGACCGTCTCCAAACGCCGTTCCGGACTGGTTAAGAAGGCACAGGACCTCTTCGTCCTATTGTTGTCTTCTTTAGCTCCGGCCATGGCGACAACAGGTATTACTCACTTGTAACTTGAAATTCATGTGATGTTGACTTGTTTGGTGTTTTTGAGCTCGCCATCTAATGGATCCTCGATTCTGATGGAGCGAAAAGAGAATCATCCCGACGACGCTGTCAAAATTTTACAAATATACTCTGACGGACACTGTTAGTTGTTCTCTAAGTTAAATTGTTAGGTTTTTAATAAAAGACACGGCGCACTTAATCATTGTAAACAGAAAGGAGAAATAACCAAAGGAAGAAGAATGTGCTGCAGTTGACAATTTGGATAATGAGACCACAGTTTCCTACAAAAATAACAAAATTTCCTATAAACATGGATTGGGTATATTATCTAACAAAGGTGTGAGCCCCGGAGAGATAACATATATAAGAAGTGTACATTAAAAAGTTATATAATATGCATGAAAATTATACAATTATTGTTTTGGAGTGTCTTAGGAAAATATAGCTCTGAATAGAATTTTATCATATATTAATATGGAAGCGGACTTTGAATTAAGGCTGATGAATGGCTTGTAAGGGTGTGATTTTAGTATAAATATAACTTTGACAGATATGAAACGAAAATTTCATCGTAAATAACAAGAAAAGAGATCCGTTGTACGTGATTGTGGAGAGTCCGACCAATAATTTTTGAACTTAGCTTCTAGTATGGTGGTAAAAGGCTAATTCTAAGATCGATTCGACTTCTGCAACAACAAGCTAACATGTCAATCTTTAGGATGTTGTAGTTCTCTTCCATGCTCTGTTACTGATTCAAATGGCATGTAAACAACAAACGTGACTGAGCATTTTACAGCCATGACATGTTTATGTTTGGATCTTCATTTAATCTCTATTGTTTGACTAATGATAATAGTTTCATTATCTAACTTTTTTATTACGTGATTAGCCTTGCGGCTATGTCTTTCAGTGAATTATGAGGCAGAGAACCATGGTATTAAATCTCAACATTGATCACTATCATGGTGGACTGAGGAGTATTGATGACTTTGTTGCAAGAATCAGCAAAAGTGTCTGGCCCCTTTAGAAATTAACAATGCACATGACTAATCTCATATTGTCAACATGTTGAAAATTATTTTACTGTTTCTACCAACCGTGTTCGACATTTTATCCATATTAATATTGTTTTGCTTATTTCTAATAAAAGATATACTCTAAGAAATCAAGAGTACTTTTACTGTTGGTCATTCGTTTAACAAATTTATCAGTGTATATTTACATTTGTCCATAGCATTTAGTATTGGTTGGTAAACATGTGATGATGACGTTGTCTACTTGTATCATAACAAAATTTATTAACCGCAGTGTATCTACTGATTATATCACGTATGGTCTACTTTTAAAACCTCATTAAGAAACTTATTTACAACAATCAAATGCAAGCCTCAATCATATCCGAAGATGAACATGAAGCACACTGTCTCCAAATAGCTAAAATCATGTACAAAATTATTTTGCATAGCCTAAATAGTATAAATAAGAATGCATCTTCATAATTACATAAAAACTTTGACCATACAATCTTACCAGATACTTCATTGACTACACTAACTCGAGTGCCATTTCATTTCTCCTCAATCTATCTACCCAGTAAACAAGTAAAAAAATCACTGAAAACTAATACTTTTTAAGCCCGAATGATAATTTTTTATCACTTAAGTTTCATACTTTTTCCATTTTTTTGTAGTTGTATCATCTACGATTAACTAACTACTTTTTCTTTTTTTCTTTTTTTATCAAAGCTTGTATTTTGAAAGTTGTTCAAAGTCCATTAACTTTTCCACAAAGAGTGGTTCTGATAATTATTTGAAAAAAATAATTCTTTTAACATGATATAAAGTCAAACAAGTCTGTAATCTTGAAATCAAAGGAGTGAAATTAAATTCTGATTTCTCGCCTCAATATCTTCATATCCATTTGGCTATACAAAGAAAGTTCAATCTCGGTTTATCGTCTCAATATCTTCATATACATACAATATCAAACATGAACATTATCTCGATCATGAAAAGTATCCGTCAATAAACTTTTACTATATTCCAGACAAAAACCCAAAGAACCACAGATTTTATTTATTTATTTTTGTTAAAGCAACCATAGATTTTATTATCTTGTTAACTTCTTTTTTCTCCTCGTGATTTCGAAATTATGATCTGCCTCAACGACCAACCCGAATCCCAATTGTCATGTGTGGTGAAGCTATTGAAACTACCCCTACTTAGAGCGTTTAAAAGCCCTTGCATGAGGTATTGGGTTCGAACCCAGTAGACGACAAACATGCAATTCTAAAAAAAAAACTACCACTACTAGAAAAATTGTATTTTGGGGGCATAAAAACCAATTAATAGCGATCTGCAAAAACTCTCCGTAATAAACATCGATTCAAAGAAACCATCTTATCTATGATTTATTGTATGGCGGAGGGTAGTTAACCACCGTTTCCAGGTTTTTGAAAGAAGAATCGTTTATATCCCCCCCCCCCCCCCCCTCCCCCACTGCAGAGCCCTCACCCTCTTCAAATCTCTCTATCTCTCACCCTCATCTAGGTAACTTCCTCTCTTTCACTCTAGCTCCCTCAACTCCCTCTCTGTAACTATAGGATTACATGTAACTATTATTGAGAAGAAAATCTGTTTATCTTTTTACCACTGAAACATAACCTCTCTCACAATTTTTCTCCTCTTTAGAAAATGCAGAATGCCTAGAAACTTGCGTTTTGTAGTGTTGGAAGCTGCTCTTCCTCGTACTCTCTTAGTCCCAATTTTTATAATAGTCCACTTTTGCACGCATATATAAACGACACTATAACTTGCCGAATGGTACACAACGAAATTTATTAGTATCTTCTTTATGGTGTATTATTATTATCTTGCCAATACAGTAACTAACAATATTTATAGGTCTTTCTACAAGTTGTCACTGATGTACTGACAAGTAGATTAGACGATATGTTCTTTACACATAAGAAGGGATGCACAAGTATTTTCAATGAACTATTATGACATTATGTTATAACACAGTCGAATGTTAGATTTCTTAAATTACAGAAATAATGAACAAACCAACAATCGAACCGACACCAAGAACGAAAGAGATCACACAACAAGAATCGATAAACAAACGAAAAATTTTAAGAAGATTGAATAAGTAGAGCCTCGAATTGAACTCAGATGAACCGAATTACCAAGTGACGAAAAGAAGGAAAGCATAGTCCTCCTAATCCTTTACAAAGTCCATCTTTCTCTAAATTTGAAGCTCTCACATGCTTAGAGGAGAAAGAATGAATCAAGGCTCTCTCAACTAAACAACAACAACCTTATATATACTACTCTAAATGCCTTCACAATATTTGTGATCACTGGATGTGTGAAGTTTTGTCTACTTCGCCCAGCTGCGTCTCACATACGGTGCGCTTTGCTATCCTCTGTCCTTACTAAGTGTTGAACATTCACCTCTTGCTTACGCTGCCCCATTTTTGGTGACTCCTCTTTCCGTCGAGTTCCATCTGATCAACCTTCACATCCCGACTCTCGTTGAAGCCCCTAATCAACAAACACGATGATTCTAGCTCATGCCAGGCATGGATTAAAATAATCCGACCAAAATGTAGGCAAACAACCTTGATCAAATAGCAGTTATGATCATCAAGTTAACCATTCAGGAGACATGCCAAATAAATTAGAAGTCCCAGCCATATGGGACATTGGAAGCCATTTGGGACATTGGAAACAGACGATCAACATCACATCCACGTTGTCAGAAAAGATTAACTGAGTACCTTTTTCTTTACGGAATTGAATTGGACACTTTTGATATGTCTTTAAATTTTAAGCTCAACCGCGTATGATGATAAGTTATTTCATGGAAAAATAAAATGGTCCATTATTAACTAGTAAAAATTTTGTCCATGTTAAAAATGATTTTCTTTTACAAAAAAATAAGTGATAAAGATGCATTGAAGAGTTATGAGGAAGTCATGGCACATGATTTCATTTTACTACACATTGTCAACAAGTTATGCTAACCTCAAAACTTGTGTGTGAATTTATAAATATTTCAATATGTTTATCAAATTTTCTTATCACGATAGCCACATTATCAAAGATCTAATGTTAGATGCAAAGTGAATTAATGTGTGTTAACACTAAAGTAACCCTCTAAGAAGCCATACAACACTAAAATTAAGATTGCACCTTTAGTTTCGAGAAGAAACCCATGAAAAGATTATATAGGAAAAAAAATCCATCCAGAGAACAAAAATTGAATTTTATTCAACAAGTAACTTCTCTTTCTTTCTTGTCTTCATTCATTATATAACATGTAAGAAAAGATACCCGCATCCTTCTCTCATTTATTTTTTTCTTTCTGAGGAACTGGATACATATATAGAAAATAAAGCATTGATGGGGAGGGAAAGAGCTACAGTCCTCCAAAGTAATGTCTTCCAAATACAAGGGGGGCACAATAGCCAAGAATTAGACAAATTGTTTGAGATAAAAGGAGAGACAGTAGGAAAACAAGAACTAGAAATAGACATCAGGTCATGGAGGGCCTTCATAGCAAGAGAGTTAGTTGCTTTGTTGATCTCTCTTGGATCCTGCATGAGCTGGAAATTTTTGAAGTCAGAGGTCACCAATATGTAATACATAAGAAGTGGTTTCACAGAATGAGTAGAAGAAGCATTAATAGATAGATTCACCAACTCCGAGCAATCAGTAAAAGCATAGACATAATCACAATGCAAGTATATAGCCATATTATGCCTTGTATGTAAAGTAAGAGCTTCAATTATGAGAGGGGATGTAGCTATATCTTTAAGGGTGATGCTAGCAAACTAATTTTCTAATTTATCCTTAGGATTCCTCCAATTCCCACCATGCTCTCTTTCCAAGATGTAGCTATAAATTTAAGGGTGAACCCAGGAATCCAGTTTCCTGAGTTATCTTTAAGATTCCTCCAACTCCCACCCCACTGAATTTCTAAGAAGCATCAGTGTTATGTTTAACCCAAACCTAATGGGAGTCCACTTAACCCTTATCCAAGTGTTTTAGGGATGTTGTACCCTTCCATGTACAAGTCCCAAATTTGAACATCCTCCTTGATCATGTTGGCTTAATTCTAAACATGCTTGGGGGTGGCGGAGTTTCAAAAGACAAGGTCATATTTCCTTTTCCAAATCCTCCAACAAGCAAAGAAGAAGGTAGATTTTTTGTGGTTCTTGTGGTGATGACTTGAATAGCCATTCTCAAACAACCAATCATTAAAAGTTTTGGGTAGGATCAATACTGAAGGTAGCATGAGGATCATGATGATTCCACAAGGCTCCTGACAGGACACACTCCCTGAGCAAATGTAGATGTGATTCACTAGTGAATTCCACAAACAAGGCACATGTTACAATGGGAGGGAATAAATTAACTAATGGTCATTTTGGTATGGAGAGATTCCAATCAAAGAAACAAATTTTAGGAGGGGTGGGGAGGTTGCAAACCGAGTTCCACTTTTCAAGGGAAGGATTATGCCAACAATTGATGTAATTAATGCAAGAGACAGAAAATTCCGTTTCGATTAACTATCTATCTAGCGGTATGAGGGGTAGCAAGGATCAGATTGGTAATAGAGTTAGGCAGGTAAAAGATGATAGACCAAGAGCCAAGGTCGTAGCTCATACCTCTTTAACAGTAAGAGAGCTCACTTCACTATTGAGCGGGCCTTTAACAAGACTTATGATATTTGTATTACCACATCAGTTGACGCCGAATTGAATCAAGGCGTTTGATAAAGCAATGAAAGCAACGATTGGAAAGGAACAAATCAGGAGTAGAACGTCTATAGGGTTCAAAATAATTTCAATAATCTCAAAAGCTGCTGAACTCTGTCAACAAGTTATGGCCCAAACAGTGAGGCGACACCAAAATTTGCAATTTCCTATGTCCCTTGCGCTTATATTCCATCTTATGGTAGAGAAGCGCCAAATTAGTCGTGTATGACAGTTCAGCATCATCTGGACCATCCGCTCCTGCATCACCAGTGTTTGACTAAAAGTTTGAATTTCCTTTGTTCACTCTTGTACCAATACACCCTTTAAAAATCGTTTTATTGTTTGTGAACTTTTCCTTTTTGCGTGTTTGGCAAACTTTTAAAGCAGACTTACCTAGAAAATTCAGTATTTGAAGAAAACATTCAACCATTACACCGAACTTTCATTTTGCCACATATTTTAAAGTTCTTACTTCATCCATTTCCAACAAAGTTAACTAACCCTAATCCCTCAATTGAATTTGAGAAAATACAATACCTAAGCTATATAAAAGTAGAAGTTAACTATTATTCTTAGAAGATAGATGGACTACAATTAAGATACACAAATAAAAGTATTTAAGAGTTCACATTTTTACATATACTCAACTCATTCTCCTTGAACATCATCCATTTCACCCTGAGAGAGATAGATCGAGAGAGATGTATGTAAGTTTAAACCAAGAGGGTGAGACATAATAGTGTTCAGACAAAGGTAAAAAGAGAGTTAGGGAGTTTAGATTATGTGTGAGAGAGAGAGTCCATATCCTGGACGTAGAGAGGATGATCGAGATGTAGTTTATACTAAAAGTTCACAGGAGGAGCAAGTAACAAGTTTAATTGAGAGAGAGAGAGATTCCTGAACATTGCCGAACTCAGTGTCGGATCAAGGGAGACAGGGGAAAGGAAGGAGGCGCCGATGGTTTTGAGAGAAAGACAGAGGAGACCTGGTTTATAAGGATATTTTTACGATCGGTAGATCGAGGTTTACTCCGTAGTTAAGGCGGTTGTTGGAAAACCGGCATTGTACAAGTTAATTGTTCATTTTATTTATTTTTATTCCACCGCTTTATTAGAAATATCTAAAGAAAACCCTAAGAGTATGGTGAACGATTTTCAGTACAAACGTCTTTGGAATGGTCACCGCCCTAAGTATAATTTTATACATGGCGGTTCTTGCTTAACTGCCGTTATTTCGTTCCTCTAATGACAGTTTTACAATAAGCACAAAAAAAAATTACCGGCACGAGATATATTTATAGTAGTGGTGATGAAGGGGTCCGCAAATGGTTTCACTTGTCGACGACATGTGAGAGAGCAAGAGATATGACCACGAGTCTTGAGTTGTGGATGAATTTTCTGACTATTTATAGTAGTGCACAGAGGGAGCTGCAGAGATGTTTGAGATATGGCTTTGGTCCACGAGTAATTTTCATACACTAATCACCTATAAAGTATACTAGTCATTACCCCCACGAGTGCATGAATTTAGCTTTTATGAATTGAGTTTACCAACCCATATGAATATGAAAATATGTTAAAGAAAAGTGGCATATAGTTTCCCTAAAATCATTCAACATAATGAACAGTTCTTCGTAAAATACTACAATCAAATCATGTTTATTTTCTCTTTCCCTTTTCTTCTTGTTAAGAGTGATTCTCGAGTTTTTTCAGTAACTTACATTTCATAATGTTTTCTTTTACATTCTTTTGTTACTAGAAGTGTACATTACTCTTGTTATTGAAGAATTACTGTATTGTCATCACCTCCCCCTTCTTGAACGTTATGATTCATAGAAAATTTTAATAGACTTTGTAACATGAGGCTATCAGGTGAAAGTTGTGAAAAAATTAGTGTGGAATATCTCAAAATATCAATAATATCATTTGCATATATGCAAATTGATCCCATTTAAAATAATTAGAGTACCATACTTTCAAAATAATAGTTCAAGTACCACTTGCTCACAACACGATACCTACAATAACAATTTTTTTAGAAATTTGTTTTCGTAATTTTTTTTAAATATGACATCATGGTTGATTCTTTAAAAATTAAAATGGTATAAATTCATCAACTATCGAAGTACTGAGTTCTCATCTCCCCTGTTGAATTTTAGGATCCACAAGAACTATTAAGACTCAAACATAAAAATATAAGTGATGAAAGTTTAGAATTTTTTTAGCGAACTAATAAATTTAATACATTTCTCAAAAGATTAATACTGTCGTTTACATGTATCTAGATGAGATTATTGAAGTTAGTTAGAGTGCCAATTGCATAAAACATATGCCGTAAATAACAAAATTTCTTACGAATATGTTTACCCAAATATTCAATTTAATAGGAGATCACGGTTCATATTTTTCAAATGTTGGAAAAATATAACGTCCAAATTTGTTTATGTAAATATTCAAATATTAAAAGGCTTATCTAATATAAAAAATGCTTAACGGTTGAAAGTAAATTAGTGTGGACTAATTAGTGTAACACATCTCAGAATATCAATAATGTCATTTCCATATATGTACTGTATTCAATTATTTAGAATATTTAGAGAACCACTTGCATGCAATGTCTTAAAGAATAAAGTTTTGTGCCAATACTAAACATTCATTTTGAACAAGGGATAATTTATGCTTCTAATGATTGGAATACTATTATATTCATCAACTTTTGAAATGTTGTGTAGTTATTGCATTTTGATTTCTTTTGTCGAGTGGAGATTCATTAGAAATATTAATAGATTTGTTTAAATAAACTATGAAGGATGAAAAATGAGACAAAAGTCATTGTGGACTAATAAGTGTAACATAGGTATTTCTTAAGAAATCAATAATGTCATTTACATATATGTAGACGCGCTTACTGAAAGTGGAAATTCCTTTGTTCACTCTTGTACCAATAAACTCCAGATCCTCGCCCTGACAGTGGAAATGATCGCTGAACTTTCTGAATTGCAATTATTGACTCTTGTTACAACACCCAATTTTCGTACTAATTGGAAAATCATTTTCCCCTTCACAAATCAATGTCACCATTATCTACACTTGGCCCCTAGTTACCAACCTTGAAGCTCGCCATATTCACCCAAGCTTACCCTCCGTTGCAAAGAATGTCGGATGCAGAATCTACTCCTACAAAATTAGGCCATTGACCTCAAGCAAACCCAGTCAGAATCACCTTTACCAACCAAGCAATCACCATCGTCAACCAAAAATGAAACCCACGTGAGCACGACTATGCTAAAGCCCCAATACTATCACGGCCTTAGAAGCACATGTGCGGGTGCATGCGGGGGTCTGGGTGCGGTGCATGCGGGGGTCTGGGTGCATCAATTTGTCAAAAATTAGGGATGCAGGTGTGGGGCGAATTTAAGTGTATACATTTATATGTTTATAATATTTGTGATATATATTTTTTCATGTAAAAATGAAAATAAATACAATAATGGTCCAAGAAATTTATAAACCAAACACATTAGTAGATAATAATTGACATCTCGTGTTCACAAGTCTTAAATATGCAAGTTCTTTTGATTAAATTGTAGTTGTATTTTAGAAGAGCTCTCAAATAAACTTTTAAATGACCATGTCGCACGTGGAAAGCACTTAAAAACACACGGTACGAGTGCGGGCAGCCGATGCGGGTGCCCGACCTTGCAGAAGCACCCGTGCTTCCTATGTCACCACTGTCTGTGATCTAATCCAACCAAAAAACCACCATCACCTTCTAAATGATAATATTGTAACCACAAAATCGACCAATAGTTGACTGCCCATCATCATCACAATTTCCATCCCATCCCTATGATATAAGTCACATAACAAATGTGCTTGTTGATTACTAATATTCAATACTACCATCACCTCATTTTGTGCTTTGCATTATGCATTAGCGGCACATTATAAAGGGGATCCTTTTTAGAGTTTGTGGTTACACATTTATGATGCATAATTTTCATAAATGGCACACGACCGTTGCATTTTGTGATTTTTAGTTGATGGAGACTTCAGTCATATATTATATGATTTCCTTTGATTAAATTTGTTTTGCATTATCCTGAAGAAGTATAATGCCCTCGGGCACGGGTAATCCCCTAGTATATATATGTGAAGGGGAGTCTAAATTACAAAAGCTGCCTTAGAAACTTACATATTTTAACCATCAAACAAGCTACCATGGAAGTAACAAACAGTCGACCAATTTCTGATTGCCACCAAACTATAATACCTTTATAAAACACCTAGGAATGAAATATCTCCTTACAACATTTTTCTTGCTATCTGAAGCTTGATTTTCCACTAAAATAGATAGATTGTAAATTTGGCAAAAACTTTAGAGAGCGATGTCATGCAAAACTGTTATCCATGCCATTTACTTGGAAATGACAGAATCGATAAGTATGTAATGCAGAATCGATAAGTATGGAAATGAGAGAAAACATTTTACCAGCTTAATTGGGTTGGCTACATGCATGGATCAATCTCCTCCAGTTGCATATGTCTAACGATATTTTCTCACTTAGGTTTGATCTGGATTAGTCTTGTTGTCTCCACCAACTCATCAGCAGTCAAAAGTCAATATTCGAGTTTAATTGGATCGGCTACGAGGCATCTATTTATGGCAGTGAAAAAGAGGTAAGTCGATTTTATGAATTTGGTTTCTCTTCTGTTTGGGAGTTGAGACATGGTCTGTAATCATGCACTTGCATGGGGACATGTACATAGTCTGGTATAATCTATTGCTTTTGGTGCTGATTTGAGTGAAAATTCGAGTTGGAGAAGATGAGATTAGGGAAGCAATTTAGGTCTTAAAGCATTCCGATTCACCTAATGATCAATAACCAATTAAGGTCATAAAGCATTCCGATTCTTTCAATAACCAATTAAGGTCTTAAAGCATTCCGATTCACCTCAGTCATAGAGCTATTGTTAGAAGGACTATCACCTGATGATCCTCCAACTACGGCTTTTCCCTTGACACTGTACAATGCACCTATCCTCTCCACTGGAAAGTTATAGTCCCCCCTTTTTGCATGCTAAAACTAAACTTCTTCATCAAGAAGTTGTATATATAAGATCCAGAAGAAAAAAAATTATTCAACAAATCAGAGAGAAAAATGGGAAAAAGTGACGAAAAGTTTCTTTATTTATCAAAGCTTATAAGCTCATTTTTAATTTCCGTTATCTTTCTCATGGACAACATTTGGGCAGTTTCTTTTCCATATACCGCTGACTTGATTTTTGATTGTTTCAACCTCATGTTAAAGTATACGCAACCGATTAATATGATGTTGAAGCGCGAATTTTACTTCATAACTTAAATCTATGAATGCTGTCTGATTGCAACCCTCACTCGTAAAATATTCTTACCACATCCCTAATTGCAAATCGACGTGCAATATGGAAGTGGAAAGTTTCCATCGAAACAATGTGTGGGGAGGGTAAAGTCGTTAATATGGAACAATAATATCATATCAAGCAGTGAAAATAAAAATGAAGAAGTAGCCAATGAAGTTATGAAGAATATATGTAGGCAGAGAATAAACAGGTATGTGTGTCATTAATGGATGATAGGTTAAAGCTTATACGGACGGTAAGATACTTCAGATGTGCCTTAGTGGTCTATACTGATACTATCTGGTTAGGAAAGTGAGCCCAATTGGGCTATGGATGTATTTTTTATTACCAGTAATTCTTAGCCTCTTCAATTTCGCTCGACCAATTTTTTATCACCCATTTGCACTATTGATATATTGAACACTGACATTTCGGCCTTCAAGCTCGTGACTTGGTAACTGACATTTTCGGCCTTCAATCCCGTGATTCATCGTACGTACATTTTCTTTCAAAAGAATTATAAATAAGAGGAATAGGTAGACGAGTCTTTCATCTTCCCTTATAGCATTTGTCTCTCAATCTTCTTTCCCTAACAGCCTTTCTCACTCTCACTATCATATGCCTCTCTCTGTCTAGGATTCCCAAATAAAACCCATTGCTTGTGTTTGCAGTTTGAGGGGTTTTAAGTTGTTTCTTCCCCTTGATTTGAGGGTATTAGGATTGAATTCGATTAGTTCAGGGTTTAATTTTGGTTCCCAGTAGAGAAGCCACTAACTTGCCAAGCTTTGAGATTTCAGAGTCCGAGAAGTGCTAATGGCTGGCCGTACATCAGAGGTAACTGTGTTTGCTTTGGTTTCAGTTATAAATGTTTTCATGAATTAGGTTCTTGATCTTGATGCTTGGCTTCTCTTCTGTTCAGAGACAGAGCCAACCTGCACCCAGAAGCAGTTATGACTCCTGCCTGGAGTTCCTAAGAATAGCCGAAAGGTAAAAACGTAGATCATTTCGTTTAGAAAACCCCTACTCAGCATAGAACATACAGGCTCAACTCTAATCTCATTCACTGTTAGGCTACTGGAAGAACCGTATGTGGGGCAACTAAGTATCGCCGATCTCACCCAATTAGAGGAGCAACTGAAAGCTGCACTAAATCAGATGAGATCTGAAAGGGTGAGTGATCCATCTCTCACCCTGGCTCAACATAGTACTTTGCGTTTTAAGAGTTTCTATATTTTTTCAAAGAAAATTGGTTTTCTTTTGTCATGTGGTGAGGCTGCTGATGCTGATTTCTGCCCAGTGCAGAGGAATTTTTCTTAGTGGGGATGAGTTGGTATTGTTATGTGCTTTGCCTGATAATCTGCATGTTCTTGACGTAGCTATCTAATTCCTAAGAGTCGGGGCCGGCCCTACAGTAGCCCAGGGCCGGCCCTACAGTAAGGAAGCCGAGGCGGCCGCTTTAGGCCCCTGGTCTGACAAGCCCCCATTTTTATTAACTGTAATTTTTTTATAAGAGAGCTCTAGTAACCTTAATTAATTATTATGATGCAACATTAACATAAATTGTGAACATTTTGGTTGTTACTTGTCAAAAAGTTGTACGGTCATTGAAAATTAATTAAAATTAAATTATTATATTTTTTAAAAAAACAACCTAATATATTACACACAAGTCTTAGAAGTATAAATATATACTATATATATATTTTAAAAATAAACTATTTTATGTGTAATTTTTTCTTCAAATTGATGCTTCAAATTTATAACTTGCTTTAGGCCCCCAAGGTTCTTGGGCCGACCTGACTGAGCCACATAAGTCTGATAGTTATCTATAGTATCTGGAGCTGTTATCACCTATGTTCTAAGCTCATTTAGGTGGAATTTCTGCTGATTTTAGCTTTAGAATTTGTATGGATATGGTGTAAGAAATTTCACATTTGTTATTGTGGTCCGGCATATATGATTAAAAAACTCACCAATTACTAGCCATTACTTCTGTTAGACGGTTTTAACAGTTAAATTTTGATGGAGAACGTAACATGTATAGTACTGTTTTGGATCCATGTACTCGATGGTTTATTAACATAAACCATCTCCGTGAGGATGTGAGAGTGCAGAAACGTCCATAATGCGTTCCGAATAGCTCTGAGAAACTTGCTAGAAGGCATTAATGTTGTTTTACTGTTCACGTCGGAGTACTTTGGTTCCCACTTCAATGGCTGTATGTACTTCGATTTGCTACGTAGATCTCATTCGGCCCTTGAAATGTTTCAGATGGTTGGTATGAGTAGGGGTCTAAAACATGGAAAACTGTCTTTTCTGTTGAAATCCTTAGGTCGCCTTGAATTGTTAACCTTGTCTGAATGTCTAAAGCTTTCACTTCAGTCTTATGTTCGCTTACAAATGGTCTTTCATTTTCTGTTGACAATGCAGATAAGGTTGATGATGAAGGCAGAGCGAGACCTTCAAGAACAGCTAAATATTCGAATGAGCCTTCAAGAACAGGTAAATATTCGAATGAACAAGCGACAACTCGATCATGTTCATTGTACTAAGCAGCTAATCCAAATTTTCCACCAATTTTTTTTAATATATGCAGCGCAAAAAGTTGAGAGAAGAAAACAATGCGATTAAGGAGGAGGTATGAAAACTATGGATGGAACAACACATTACTACTTTTTCACTTTACCATTGGCATGAACTAACTAGCTTCTTGTGAAATTTACAGTTAGCATCTCTAAAGAAGCGGAAACGAAGGTGAGACGTCGTCGTGTTCCGAAATGTCAGAGCTTCTTCAATAGCTCTGAGTTGTAAACAAATCCACCGATCTTAGAGATGGTTATCACTGTGCTGTGTTGTTTGAGGTCTTCTAAATGTAAATATATTTTGTTGATGAATATGACAATAGCTGTGTGTTGTAGTGGTGAAGTATCTGTAATGTGCGGATGTTGTGTTTTCAGCCGAAGGTTTTTTGGGACAATAAAGTGTCATTTGTTCGAATTATCTGAAACTAGAAGGGAAAATATCTACTGCCTTGATTTCATGGTGACCTTAGAGCATCACCAACAACAGAATGTTCTTTCAACTAAATTTATTCTTGATCTAAAACTGTAACATATTTTGAGTTGTTGTTCTTGGTAGGCCTAATTATAGGCCACCTTCATTGTTTGATTACTTTCTAGCTTTCATCATTAAACAATCAACTATATTAGACTTGATTTTCTTTATGTTTTTTCACCATAATTAGTAGTCTTCAGTTTTGTTCAAGAAATGAATCTGGTAGAAATTTAGGTCACTTTTGCACTAATTATTTTTGGGCAAAAGTGGGCTGCAGATATTTAAAAAACGCTTTTTTTTTTTTTCATTTGTTGGAGATGCTCTTACAGATGACTAATTTACACCTTAATTCACACATTCAGTCCAACTGTTGTTGCTTTTTACCAATATCTTAAATGTTGTTGATTTTCAATATTGTTTGTTCTTTTCTGAAAGGAGTTTAGAAAACTTAATTAATTAGGTAAATTACATATATCTTTTACAGATTTGGCCTGAATATAAGTATAACCCCTACAAGAAATTAAAAAATACCCCCTATTTCATTTTTATAAAATTTCTCTTGTTAATTTTGCGCCACTGACATTATTAAAACATCTATAACCATTCCCTCTATTTTGCTTCTCCATTCTCCAATTCCCGTAGAGGCTCCTCGTGTAGGGACAATTCTCTCGCCCTTGTAAGATAAGACACGGTGTGAGACAATTCAACAATGTACATCTATGTGTGAACGGACAAACTCAATATTTTTTCTACAGAGGGGGCATGTAAAAACTAAATCAGTAAAAATCTCACATAAGGCAGCATTTCTCTCACTAAATCATCCAACTGTTCATAAAATGAAGTAATTCGAAGCAAAATGAGCTCCAATTCTGAATGATGACCCGTTCGGATTGGATCAATCCATTCTCAAATATGGAGGAACCACATGTTACCATAAAGGTAACGGGTTGACGATTTGCGAAAATCGTCAGAAAACTGACCACGTAGCTTTTAGCCTACGGCACTATCTCTAACAAACTACTGGGTTGACCGAATAAAGATAATCTTTTTCATTCATTCGATAAAAATAAACAAGACTCTACAACTGTTTAAATAGTAAAAACGAAACCTAACCCTAGACAGTTCGAGCTAACGGGCTCGGCCCAATCTACTAAATATATAAATAAACTAATTAAGCTAATTAAATAAATAAACAAGCTAATAAATAATAATAACTAACAATTAAGTAAATAATTAAATAATACGGTTGATGAAGATACGTCTGATCCGTATCACTACCATCCTCTGCAATCCAGGGAGGAATCCAGCAACATGCCTACGCAACTTCACACCGCTTGCCATTCAAAGTCCACTCTAAACTTCGAAAAAACCAGTTGGTGCAACGGGTATAGAAGGAGGTAAGGGGGATATTGGGTTGAATCACAGAACTATTCGAGACAGGATCATTGCTCTGAACAACAAGAATAAGAGACAGACCAGTGGTAGCCTCAAACATCAAGCTCGAAACAAGGGGAACATGATATCGAGGGACGATGTCAGCAGACCAAAGAGAAAGCCTACACTCCTTCTAAGTGTAGAAAGCGACGAGAAATTATCTCAAGTCGGGTGGTGATAGTTTGCGTCTATTCGACGATGTATTCTCTCAACAGGGTAGCGAGAATCACGGTGATTCGCTCGATATCGGCAATATTTATGGTGATGTACTTAGAGATCTATTCTAAGTAAGTGTGACGACTAAATTTCTCAATGGAGAAATCGGAGAAGTGACGTAAGGTCAAATGCATAAAACGTGTGCAAGCTAAATCCATGTGTGGTCTTAGCTATTCCTCTAGGATACTCAGATACCTTGAAAAGATGGATCACGTGCTAGGAGTTGTTGGGTTTTGATACAGATTATGCAGCGGAATAAACAAAATAAATATATGTTCAAGACCCACCAAGGATCACAAGTCTAGAATTCACAACGGTGGTAAAGGATGAGAACATCAAGTACCTTGTTTGTCTCATTTGATGACTTCACATGAATAATGTCCATGTCTCTATGCAATGTCAACTCCTAGGATTGTTCACAGATCCTCCATGCCTTTGTGCTAGCTAGGGAAGGAGGAGGAAGAAGAAGATCACGCAAAACGAGACCAAGAAGCCACGCCTCTTGGTGGCTCGGCGAGAGGGGGGACGGGGGAGGGAGTCAGTTTGGCCTCCCTTGTTTGCTCTCTCCTTGCTTTGTTCTCTCTCTCTTGTCTGATAACAATTATGACACTTACTTGAGAAAATAAGCTAGGAGTCTCTTTGTATAGTCTAACAACTCCTTGTTAACTAAATTTTAGCCCCTCTACTAATCATGTCCTTACATGGATTAGTCCACCTTGCAAATTAGTCCTACTAAGTTTGTAAATAGTTGCGTATTGATCCTCCTGTTTAATTAATCATATTTATTAAATCCCAATTTCGGTTAAATCTATAGGGAGTGTGACCCGATAGGTTTCTATTTAGTTGGTAATTAGTATTACTAAATAGAGCGCACCCCCCCAGCAAGGCATCTATACCACCCAATTAATAGAAATAGTCAGTAATCCGACAAACCTTGTGACAAATGTTACCATATTGTATTATCTCTTTGTCTCTATATCCAGATTGGACACGAGACATACAAGTCACACTCGTATATCCAATTCATAGTTTCTCGATCATGGGAATAGTCTTATCCATGCAGATAACATCAATATTCTATATTGATTTATCTGAGCCTGGCTAGACATTCTATAAGCACTACCCCTCGAGTGGCCACATATATTTGCTCCCGTTATGAGGGAAGGAAAAATCCTCTCTACATCACTGCCATCTCTAAGCTTGCTTCCTATCATGCCTGATAACTAACTTTATAGTTCCCGGTTAGGCACAACGTTTAATAATATCATAGCATGATATTTCACAACTAGAGTATCTAGCGACATCAAGTCTAAGGACCACAATACCATTGTCACGAGAAGCACTTGTAAATTTACATAACTTGTATGTAGCCTTCTCTTTGTGGGTCAATCTAGTATGCCATTACCCCTAATGCATACCCATGTGCTAGACTTGATATCTCCATATCAATCTACCCACATACTAGTCTATAGTTGATCGTCATGTTAATAAATATAATGGACTAGGGATATTTAAAATAAAAAACACATTGACTTCATTATATTAAATATCCCCATAAATAATACAATAATTATTCTAGCCAAAAACAATGTTCATACTAAATAACATTGCCTCTAGGGCATCTATTCCAACAGTCTTCCACTTGCACTAAAGCCAATCTCGTGCATCTTGTATGCCTATAGATCTAGTGTGTCCTTCATGCTTGTGCTGAACAAGCGGCTTTGTAAGTAGATCTGACAGATTCTCATACATAGGAATCTTGCATATCTTCACATCTCCCCGATCGATGATATCGCGAATAAGATGGAACTTCTTGAGTACCTATTTTGATTTATGGTGTGACATGGGTTCCTTGGATTGTGCGATCGCTCCAGTGTTGTCACGATACAACTCTATTGGATCACAATACTAAAAACCACACCAAGCTCAGTACTGAACTTCCTAATCCAAACAGCTTCTTTTGTTGCACCCGATGCAGCAATGTAGTCAGCCTCAGTTGTAGAATCAACAATCGTCACTTGCTTGGAACTTTTATAGCTCATAACTCCTCCATTCAGGCAATACACGAATCGTGACTACGATCTGAAATCATATTTTGGTTTGAGAGCTTGCATCCGTGTAACCCCTTACACGCAACTCTTCCTCCCCTCCATAGATCAAGAAGGCATCCTTAGTTCTTCTCAAGTACTTGAGGATGTTCTTAACCGCTATCTAGTGACACTCACACGGATTCGACTAATATATGCTTGTCATATTCAGCGCGTATGACACATCTAGTCTAGTACACAACATGGCGTACATCTGGTCTAGTACCCAACGGTGAGAAGATCTCTTATTTTGGAATCAAGAAGGAGCCCTGCATTAGATTAGTGTCAGCACCGACCATAGTCAATCAAGTAAAGAAAGGGAACTCTGCTTACTTGTGCTAAATCCTGGATGTAACCAAGAAGGAGAATGTGCTGGAAGAGATACATGTTGTAAAGGAATTTCTTGACGCATTTCCAGATGAGATTCCAGGTTTGCCACCCAAGAGAGAGGTGGAATTTACTTTGTACTTAGCACCCGGAACCGCGCCGATCTCGAAAGCGCCATATCGGATGGCACCAGCTGAACTGAAGGAGCTGAAGGACTAATTGCAAGAACTCCTACAGAAGGATACATAAGGCCAAGTGTTTCACCGTGGGGAGCACCAGTGCTTTTTGTGAAAAATAATATTGAAGCTTAAGTCTATGAATTGACTACCGAGAGTTGAACAGTGCAACCATCAAGAACAAGTACCCCCTACCCCGGATTTACGACTTGTTCGATCAATTACAAGGGGCTAGTGTCTTTTCGAATATTGACTTGAGGTCAAGGTACCATCAGCTAAGGGTAGCCGAGAAGGGTATCCCGAAGACAGCCTTTATGAAAGGTATGGCCATTATGAATTCACAGTAATGCCTTTTGGTCTAACCAATGCACATGCATTGTTTATGGATTTGATGAACCGAGTGATGAGGCCACTCCTAGAGTGATTTGTAGTCGTCTTCATTGATGACATCCTTGTGTCCTCGAAGAACGAGGAGAAGCACGAGGAACATCTCAGAGAAGTGTTGCAGACTCTGAGACAAGAACGGTTGTATGATAAGTTGTCCAAATGTGAGTTCTGGCCGGATTGTGTTCCATTTATGGGTCACATCATCTCGAAGGAGGGAATATCAGTGGATCCAAGAAAGATTTCAGCAATCAAATATTGGCCAACGCCGAAGAATGTTTCCGAGATAAGGAGTTTCCTTGGCTTAGGAGGCTACTACAGGCGTTTCGTGAAGGATTTATCCAAGATTGCCAGACCACTGACTACGCTGACGAAGAAGATGGTAAAGTATCACTGGGAAGACAGCAGTGAAGAAATATTTCAGACCTTGAAGGAGAAGCTGACTACAGCCCCAGTATTAGCCTTACCAAACGACTCTGGCGAGTTTGAAGTGTACAGTGATGCATCGAAGAAAGGGCTAGGATGCGTACTTATGCAGGATAGAATGGTGATTGCCTACTATTCAAGGCAGGTGAAACCCCACGAAGAAAACTACGCCACACACGACTTAGAGTTAGCAGCAATAGTTTTCGCGCTTTAGATATGGAGGCACCACTTATATGGAGCAGTTTTCCAGCTTTACACTGATCATCGCAGTCTAAAGTACATCTTCACGCAGAAAGAGCTGAACAAGAGGCAACGCAGATGGATATAAATCATCAAGGACTATGACTTGCGTATACGGTACCACGAAGGGAAGGAAAACGTGGTTGCTGACGCGTTGAGTCAAAAGCAAGCCATGCAGTGAATGCGATGTTAGATTTTCCAGGCTGGCTATGTCTTGAATTCAGAAATCTCAAGATTGAAGTAGTGGAACAAGTAGGAGTACAGAACCTGGTAAGTAGTCTGACAGCCGTACCAGAATTCTTTTAGAAAATAAAGAGTAACCAGGCCGAGATGCGAAGCTCAAAAGAATCAAGAAGATAATCACTAAAAGGAAAGCCAACGACTTCAAGATTCACGAGGATGGAAGCATTCGCTACAAGGGAACGTGGTGTGTACCGCAGAAGTGTGAATAAACTAAGGAGAGGTTGATGCGTGAAGTGCACAACACACCTTACTCAGTACAACTTGGAGGCGACAAGCTCTACAAGGACTTGAAGAAGATGTTCTGGTGGCCTAACATGAAGAAGGAGGTAGCAGAATTCGTAGCCCGATGTATAACGTGTCAGAAGGAGAAATTCGAACACAAGAGTATGGGCGGCTGACTTCAACCAATAGACGTACCGGTTTTGAATTGGGATTCTATTTCGATGGATTTCGTGACTACTTTGCCGACGTCAAAGAATGGACTCAATCAGATATGGGTAGTATTAGACCGATTGAACAAGAGAGCTAGGTTCATTCCGATGAAGGACACATGGAACATGGAGCAAAGAGCAGACAAGTATGTTAAAATAATAGTGAGGTATCATGGGGTTCTAAGCTCGATAATTTCTGACAGGGACCCTAACTTCCTCTCTCATTTTTGGCGAGCTCTTCAGGAAGCATTGGGGACACAATTGAAGTTCAGCACATCGTTTCACCCAGCTACAGATGGAAAAACAGAAATAACCATTCAGACATTGGAGGACATGTTAAGAGCTTGAGTCATGGACTTCCAAGGCTCATGGGATGATAAACTATCTTTGATAAAGTTCTCCTACAACAACTGTTACCACGCCAACACTGGCATGGCACCATATGAAGCTTTGTACGAAAGAAAGTGTCGATCGCCAGTGTGTTGGAATGACATCAGCGAGACGATACTAATCGGGATGCAAGTTATCGATGATATGACGGATAAAGTATGCCTCATCCAGAAAAGAATGAAAGCAGCCCAGGATAGGAAGAAGTCTTATGCATATCAGAAAAGGAGACCGTTGGAGATTTAGATTTGAGATAAGGCATTTCTCAAGGTTTCACCTACTAAGGGAGTAACGAGATTCAACCGTTGGATAGAATTGGGAAAGTTGCTTATCGACTAGACTTACCCTCAAATTTGGGACGAGTACACTATGTCTTTCACGTTTCACAACTGAATAAGTACGTACCTGACCCATCTCATGTGCTAGATCCTTAACCAGTCGAGTTAGACCCCTCTCTTACATATGAGGAGCAACCTGTCACGATTCTGGACATTGAAACAAGAGACACGCGCACTAAGAGTGTCAAGCTGGTGAAAGTTTTATGGACGAACCATCAGACAGAGGAGGCTACTTGGGAAGCAGAAGATGACATGAGAAAGAAGTATCCTCACCTATTTAATGAGGTAAATTAAGTTCCGGGGACGTCACTCTCTAAGGGGGAGAGGATGTAACCCTTCGCTTTAATACCCTTATGTTCCTAAAATAAATCTTAATATCACATGTTAACCCTAGTACATTTCATGATATAATATAGACGTATATTTGCATTATATATAAATGACTTTCTTGTTGAGTAGCTTAGCTTCGAGGACGAAACTCTCTTTAAGGGGGGAAGGATGTAATACCCCGTTTTAATACGAAGGGTAAATTGGTAATTGGGAAATTTTTGGGTTCAAAATATAGTCGGAAAGTTTATATAATAATTCTATAGAAAATGATATCTTTATTTCGTATTCATTTTTATCATTTTATGTAGTTTTTTTACATAGCCTAGCGTTACCCAACACACTAGATGACCCAAACCAACTGGTGCTTGTTAACGACATAAAATTGCATGTTTTAGTAGGTTATTGAAATCTGATAACTTGCTTTATGTGTAATTTCCGTGTTATATCCCTAATTCTAGACTTATGCTTGTCTTGTAGTTTTGGTTGTTTTTGTCTTATTTTGTCGGTGAAGATGTGGTAGGGAAAGCTTGAATGAGGGATTGAAGATGTGGTAGGGAAAGCTTGAAGTGAAGAAGGATTTAGATGGGCTTATATTGAAGAAATCAAGTGAAAAAGATGCCAAAATTGAAGAAAATGCAAGTTAAAGGCTAAATTGCAAGTCAAAAGTGAAGTCAAGGGTCTAATAGATAAGATTATAACGGACTTGGGGCTAAAGTGCAAGATTCTAAACGTTTTAGGGACTGCAATGTAGACTTCTTAACGGATTACGGGTGTAATAGCAATTTTCCAAACATTTTAAAAGGAGCTGGGGGCATTTTAAAGCCCCCAGCAAACTATAGGGGGGATAATTGTATTTTTTACCGAACAGCTCATCAACGGGACGCGTCTTCTCCCTCAGCGACGCACAAAGAGGACAGAGCATCCATTGAAGCTCGAAGAACCTTCTTATCAGCCCCACCCTGGGCTCATTTCATCACCAAATCAAGAGAAATCAAGACCAAATTGTTCCCCAGCCCAAGATCTCTCTATTGAACCCCTCAATTCGGCCCAACACCAAGAAACGAAGAAAACCCCAAATCAGCTAGGGTTCTTAAGGACAATGAAAATCAACGAAGGATGAGGTTTGGTACGAATTCAAACCCTCAAGTCCATATAACATGACATTGAAGAAATTTGGATCTCTCTCTCACCACATTTGGTTTCACAGTTCTCTGTTCTGGTATATGTTTGCTCCTCTCTCTCTCTCCCCTATTTTTCCCACCTCTAAGTTGTTCTTGAGATATCTAAGGGCTAAGAACACAGAATGAGGAAGAGAGGGAGAGAGGAGGTAGTTTTCAGTTGGATTTCATTCCGATTTTGGAAAATTTTTGGGTCGGTTTGCTCTTGTGCTCTGTTTTGCTGCTGGGATGTGTTGTCTGGGTTCGATTACTGTAGCAGCAGCACCAGTAGATGATCCAATTTGCAGCGGTAGTTTTAGTTGTTAGTGTAGTTGATTCAAGTTAGGTTGGTTTGTTCTTCATTTTAGTAGTTGAATCAAGTGTTTGGGATTGAATTAGTGGCAAGTGTATTGGTGCTATCAAGTATGAATTCAACTTTTGATTATTGAAAGTAAAATTTCTCTCAATATCTCTTGAATTTTCTATTATGTCTAGCTTATTCAATTGCTTGGGTGATTGGGACAATCTAGTGCCTCAATCCTCATATTAATCCAAGTTGAACTTCAAGAATGATTGGGATGAATTGGGTTTACTTGAATGCTTAATGAAATGTTTGGATTTCTCATGTTGATCTATTTGATGCATTGAATAGGTAGATGTGCGAATATGCTTGACGTGTTTGATTTGAAGTTGCACTTGAGTGAGAGGAACTCATCAATCGTAACTTTGAGAAATTGAGTACTAGTTAGGTGATTTGAGTGAGAATTTACAAATCTCACCTTTTGCTTGATTCCTCGATGTGGAAACACCTATGTGTGTTTACATATGATTGATGCTTGAAACACTTGAAATTTGGAAGTCTCATTTGAATAGCCTCTTTAGTGCTTGATTAGCGTGTTAGGATCCACACTTCATTTGTGGTGAGTTGGAGTGAAATAAGCAATCTCTTCTCGACATACTTTTCTTGTGGAATGCTACATATAATTTGAGAACCGGGCTTGAATCTAATAGGAGGATTGGTCACTTGAAAAACGGATGATCCCTAGCCCCTCTTACTAGTCAATTCACTTCTTTCTTAGTTGTTTAGATTTGCGAATTCTCAAATCTCAACTTGCTCCATCAATTAATTTTGGTGGATTTGATAGCTTGGCAAGCTCTAAAGCCATTGAGAAATTGCTTTTATCGCTTTAGTTAGTAGTTTTCTACTATCTATTCCAGTATTGCAAGTAACTCTATAACCCTCCTCTCCTTGTGGATTCGACTCCGCCCGGATTTATTACTTGAGATGATATCCTACACTTGAGATTATTTTTGTCGAACAAGTTTTTGGCTCCGTTGCCGGGGGGAGGCTAGGCGTTAGATTTGATTTGCTTTGCTTTACTTTCTTAGTTAGTTAGTAGTTTGTTTTTGACATTTTCTCTAGTTGTTTGTGATTGATTAAGTGTGAGGCATATCTCTCATCAAGTACCTCTCATTTACTTGCTTAAAATATGTCTCATGAACATTTTGGACTTGGTGAGAGGCGGCCCAACGTTCCTTCATATCCTTATTATCATGCATTTACTAGACATGAAAATCATTCTAAGGAATCAATGCGTTCCAAACGTGAGTGTACTTACAAAAATGGAGAATTTTTTCCTAAGAATGATTATTCTTGGCATGATAGTGTGACACTAGATTACACATCTCATGCTTCTTGTGCACAATCACCTCTCTCACACACTTACATGTTTTCGAACTCTCATGATTCTTGCACTTATCAATATAATGATATGATGTGTGAATCAAGTCTAGGAGTGAATTATTTTGAGAGGGAAGCTTATGTGAACGAGGAACTAGAGAGGCCTATAAGTAGTTCTCTTGAGGAGACAATGAAAAAATATTTTCAAGGTACAAAAGAACTTTTGGAATCACAAAGACAACTTGTAGAATCATTTTCTCACTTGGTTGACAAAGTGGAATCCTTAAATTCACAAGATGATGAATATCTTGCATATAGTTCTCACTCTTCACAAAACTTACCATCACACGAGTCTCTTGTTTCCATTCACACACATCACGAGCCTATTCAAGACCAAATTTTGGATGATGTGTTTGATGATGGAGTTGTTGCTACTAGGATAGGTGATTGTGTTCATTTCTCATTTGCACATTCTAAAGAAGCATTTGATAGTGATATGGGTAGTGAGATTGATATTTTTTATGTTGAGTCTTCAACCCATGACATGAGTGAAGCCATTTTGGATGACTCACATAGTGACAAATGTGAAGAGGAGTCATAAAATGGAAATCACTCATGTGATGAGTTGGAGGTCAAATTTGATGCTACCATTCATGAAGGAAATGCTGTATTGTCTTGTGCTCATGAAGAGCCTAGTTTATATCGGAGTTCCTATGATCTTAATTGTGACGAAATTGAAGTTTTGTTGGGAGGTACTCCGGTTAGTATTGATATGTCTAATGAAGATTCGGGGAGCTATGCTCGTATTTGTGACGAAATAGAATTTTACTTGAATGCACCATTGGATTCGATCATTTTGGAAGATGTGCCTAAGGGTTTGGATGAGGCTTCAAGCTCTCAAATTATTTTAACTCCCACTTGTGAAGCCACATCCCCAAATCCATATGACTTATTTAAAATTGATGAGATTGAGGATTCACAAGTTGCCGCCATCTCTCAAGTTGTGATTTCAAGTAAAAATTTGGCAACTTATGAAGACCCATTTCATGATTCAATTCATTAGACGATTTCAAACCCTTTTCTTAAGTTGATGCATGATATAACAACTTGCTCTAACTTTATTGTTAGATTTTACTTGCATCTCTTATTCATCTTTTGTGTCTTGCCCCTACTTCTCCTATCTATTCTAATTGATGAATCAAACTTTTTGAGGAAGAAGTACTTTTTTAAGAATGAAGTAGGGGCATGGCATGGAAAGAAATTTTCAAGATTGGGGGTGGGATAGCATCATTTCTTTGTTCCACCTCCCTAGTCGTAAATAAATAAATTAGTTTGTCTCTATTTCTTGCATATTTTTTTTCTATGAACCTTTTATTGCTCTTGGAGGAGGACATATGCTTGGTGGCCAAGAAAGCGAAAATGAGGTCCATCTATCCCTTGTGTCTTTTATGAATTTGTATTCTCTTCCATTGTTCTCACACATTGAGGACAGTGTGACATTTTAGTTGGGGTGGGAAGTAGATATATCACTTGGTTTAAATGGTCTATAGCATGATTTTTCTTTCATTAGTGATTTACATAAAAAAAATACAAAAAAAATAAATAAAATAAAAAATCCTAAAAATTAAAAAATTGTGTGAACCTTTCATGAGAAGCATCACTCTTTTTCCGTGTCAAACCATATATTTTCTTTTCATTTCTTTGGTAGTTTTATTTATTTTAGACTTTCATCTTGAGTCTAGATTTTTATTTTCTTCTTTGATAGATTTATTGAGCCTTAGGAAGTTATAGTTGAGTCACTTATTTAAAAAAAATGAAAGAAAAATAAAAAAAAATGAGAAAAGTGGAACTGGGGAATTTTAGGAAACTAGATGTTTTCAAAGAATGAAATCTCTTAGTCCATATTCTTTTTATTTTTATTTTAATAAGGAATTCTTTGCTTATACTCAATACATCTACACCAATATCTCACATTCCGCAATATCACGCGTTCTCACAAAGCGACACACTAAATTTAAGCTTCATGTTTAAGTCCGTCAAGCTAAGTTGATCACATAAACTTTGACGTCTTCTACTTTTGATAAAGGGTGCATTTTCTAAAGCTATTTTAACTTCACAAAAAGATTTTATTCTAATTGTTTTTGCGGTGGAAACTTGTAGCCCATTGGAGCGGTGGTGACCAATGGCACCCCATGCGATGCCTGAGAAATAGAGGGGTCTTATGGGATTAATGTCATGCCATCACCTAGATAGCCCCCTTGGTTTAGCTTAAAAAGCCCACTTGCTTGTTCATTCCTCTCTTTTGTTGTGGGTCTTGGAGAACCTTGGATTAGGGGTGGACATATGTGGAAAAAAAAATTAATGCTAAAACCTCCAAAATCATGAAAAATCGCACCACCTCACAAAAAAAATCCACAAAAGGATCATACAAGCCCACAACCACATCCCTAATTCTAAAACTCGTTTTTGTTCAAAGCTTTCGAGGTCCATCCTACATGGGTGCTTTTGAAGGCATACTTTCTTGCAAATTGGACTTAATTAACAAGTTTTGTAGATCGCATGAGTCACCTTCTAAACACCGCCCACATTTGTATGAGTATATGCTTAGACGTCCATAGGCTTCTTTCTCAATCTTTTCGGATTTTGAGAATTTATTTGAGGAGACATTTATGTATTCTTCTTTCCCCCCCCCCCCCCCCCCCACAAAAAGATTAAAATTAGCTAGAAATCTTTAAGATTTAACTTTATTTAGGTTCTCACTTAGGATAGATAATGTGTGAGTGTGTTTGTAAATATTCGAGTCTAGCTTAGGATTGAGTCAAGCCTTGTCTAGTGAGTGTGTGTCTCCCATGATTGGTTTTTCACTAAATTTCTACTCATTTCGCTCTCTTTGCCCGAGGACGAGCAAAACGCTAGGTGGGGGGTGTGTTAACGACATAAAATTGCATGTTTTAGTAGGTTATTGAAATCTTGATAACTTGCTTTTATGTGTAATTTGCGTGTTATATCTCTAATTCTAGACTTATGCTTGTCTTGTAGTTTTGGATGTTTTTATCTTATTTTGTAGGTGAAGATGTGGTAGGGAAAGCTTGAATGAGGAATTGAGAGGCTTGAAGCGGCCAAGAAAAGTGAAGAAGGATTTGGATGGGCTTAAATTGAAGAAATCAAGTAAAAAAAGATGCCAAAATTGAAGAAAATGCAAGTTAAAGGCTAAATTGCAAGTCAAAAGTGAAGTCAGGGGTCTAATAGACAAGATTATAACGGACTTGGGGCTAAAGTGCAAGATTCTAAATGTTTTAGGGACTGCAATGTAGAATTCTTAACGGATTTGGGGTGTTATAGCAATTTTCATTTTAAAAGGAGCTAGGGGCATTTTAAAGCCTCCAACAAACTATAGGGGGCTAAGTTGTAGTTTTTGCCGAACAGCTCATCAACGGGACGCGTCTTCTCCCTCAGCGACGCACAGAGAGAACAGAGCATCCATTGAAGCTCGAAGAAGCTTCTTATCAGCCCTACCCCGGGCTCATTTCGTCACCAAATCAAGAGAAATCAAGACCAAATTGTTTCCCAGCCCAAGACCTCTCTATTGAACCCCTCAATTCGGACCAACACCAAGAAACGAAGAAAACCCCAAATCAGCTAGGGTTCTTAAGGACAACGAAAATCAACGAAGGAGGAGGTTTGGGACGAATTCAACGGTGGATACAAAGCCTTGGAGGCTACGAAATCAAACCCTCAAGTCTATATAACAGGAGTTTGAAGAAATTTGGATCTCTCTCTCACCACATTCGGTTTCACAGTGCTCTGTTCTGGTCTATGTTTTCTCATTTTTCTCTCTCTCTCTCCGAATTCGCCCACCTTTGGGTTGTTCTTGAGCTATCTAAGGGCTAAGAACACATAAATAGGAAGAGAGGGAAAGAGGAGGTAGTTTTCAGTTGGATTTCAGTCCGATTTTGGACAATTTTTGGGTATGTTTGCTCTTGTGCTCTGTTTTTGCTGCTGGGATGTGTTGTCTGGGTTCGATTACTGTAGCAGCAGCAGTAGATGATCCAATTTGCAGCAGTAGTTAGTTGTTAGTGTAGTTGATTCAAGTTAGGTTGGTTTGTTCTTCATTTTAGTATTTGAATCAAGTGTTTGGGATTGAATTAGTGGCAAGTGTATTGGTGCTATCATGTATGAATTCAAGTTTTTATTATTGAAAGTGAAATTTCTCTCAATATTTCTTGAATTTTAAATTATGTCTAGCTTATTCAATTTCTTGGGTGATTGGGACTGTCTAGTGCCTCAATCCTCATATTAATCCAAGTTGAACTTCAAGGATTATTGGGTTGAATTGGGTTCACTTGAATGCTTCATGCAATGTTTGGATTTCTCATGTTGATATATTTGATTCATTGAATAGGTAGATGTGCGAATATGCTTGACGTGTTTGATTTGAAGTTGCACTTGAGTAAGAGGAACACATCAATCCCAACTTTGAGAAATTGAGTACTAGTTAGGTGATTTGAGTGAGAATTTACAAATCTCACTTGTTGCTTGATCCTTCATGTGGAACACCTATGTGTGTTTACATATGATTGATGCTTGAAACAATTGAAATTTGGAAATCTCATTTGAATAGCCTCTTTAGTGCTTGATTAGCGTGTTAGGATCACACACTTCATTTGTGGTGAGTTGGAGTGCAATAAGCAATCTCTTCTCGACAATCTTGTCTTGTGGAATGTTACATGTAATTTGAGAATCGGGCTTGAATCTAATATGAGGATTGGTCACTTGAAAAATCGATGATCCCTATCCCCTCTTACTTGTCATTTCACTTCTTTCGTAGTTGTTTAGATTAGCGAATTCTCAAATCTCAACTTGCTCCATCAATTAATTTTGGTGGACTTGATAGCTTGGCAAGCTCTAAAGCCATTGAGAAATTGCTTTTTAACGCTTTAGTTAGTCGTTTTTTACTATCTATTCTAGTATTAAAAGTCACTCTCTAACCCTCCTCTCCTTGTGGATTCGACTCCGGACTTACCGGATTTTCTAGAAAGAAAAAAGAGGAAGGACGGTGGAGGAGAATTACTTCTCCAAGTAACAATATCTATTTTATAATCATCTTCTCTCTCTCTTTCTCACAAACAAAAACAAAACTTCTCTCTCTCTCTCTCTCTCTCTCTCTCTCTCTCCAAACACTCGGCAAAACAAAACCCACCACCACCACCGTAACCTCCATCACCACCGGCACCACCACCTCAGCCACCACTCTCACCTCATCACACACTCTCTCTCTATTTTACCTTACCCCTATATGTCGCACAGCAGGAGCAACAACAGCTCCGACGAGTAGGCCGCCAGCCACCAAGGAGGCAGCCGACGAAGCCCCGACGGAAACCACCGCCACCACCTCTGGTTTCTCCCTCTATCTCTCTTATTTGACCCCCCAGACCTCATCGTCCCTTTTCTACGACCCAAGGAAAAGAAAGAGCAGCATAAACTAGCTGCAGAAACGACCCCGAAGCACCACCACCGCCGACACACCATATTTTCCGGCGAGAAGCTCCATCGAGCTAACCAGAGCGAACCACCTTCTCCCGTTGGTACCAATCAACTCCTGGAGGTCCGACGAGTCCATTAGCGTCAACAAACAGAGCCTATAACGTCGTATTATTCGTCGTCATTCACGACCACAACCTTCGGAGCCGAGACCCGCCCCGTTTCTTGACAATTTCTCGCAATTTTTCGCGTAGGTGAGTCCTAAATCACCCTCTAGTTCATTTTTTATCATTAAAATTTGAACTTGATAGCTCTAAATCGAATTGGGTATGTTCGGTTGAAGTTGTATACGTTCATGAAGGGAGGTTGTTTATGTAGTTTCTGAAAAGTTGAGGGTGAGTGGTAAACTGCATATGTACTTTCTGAAAAGTTGGGGGGTGACTTGCTAAGCATAACAAACATGCATGTGCAGTGGGGGTGTAACTAATTGACTTTTATAGAAACTTGGGGGTTCATCTGTTGTTTATATAAACTGCATATAATATATGAAATTAAAAATGTGATTTTTGGATTAAAGTTACATCCCAATATTTCTAGAAATTAATTTAACTATATAAAAGTAAATTGGTTGTTAAAATTATATAGGAATTTGTTTATATGAAATATTGTTGTTTCTATTGAAAATAAGCAAGATAAAAATATACATCGGTTTAATCATATGATTTTGGTTTGTTTAACTAAATATTTTAAGTGCTTGTAAACCAATGTTTAGAGTAAAATAGATTATTTTGGATAATGTTGATGAAATAAAATAAGTAAGGAAGTTAATTTAGGAAATAACTAATAAGTAGACTCTTGAATTAAGAATACATATTTCTATTATTTAATAATACTTGATTATTTTTCCTAGATACTAGAAATTATTTATCCAACATAAATATGTATGACTTATTTTTATTTGAATAAACACTTTATAAATTTCATTTATGAATTTAATTCTTCTATAGTATGCACATTTTCTAATAAATAAATAGCTATAATTAAATTAGTCTGAATTAAATTTTGTAGTCACTTACAAATATATATGTTGTGTAATAAATTATTATTTCTTAAAAATGAGCGTGTATAAAATCCATTGGGATTTCTTACCCATAATTTTACGAATGTTTACTTATATATGTTATGATTTTTTTTTATGAGGAAAATATAAAAAAAATTTAAATTAGTCTGAATTAAATTTTGTAGTCACAAGTTTGTTAAATAATTGTTGCTTGCTAGTAATCAATGGGTAAAGGGGATAATTTAAAATGAGTCACGTTAGGAGTTGTAGCATTTTGCATATCATACTTGCACAATTAAACTTGTAATTAATTTAGGAATTATAAATTTATAGGTGACGAGTTCCTAGATGAGGGCAACGTATATCGTAGGAGCTTTATCGTGATAATTGTCGTGCTACTTGAGGCGAGTAAATATGCCCGACCTAATGTGCTCGTCCTCCTTTCGTTTCCAAATATTTGATGATTTCATGTCTCAACTGTGATTTGTGATTTACGTGCTTGACTTGATATTTTAATTACGCGTACAAATGACTCTTTCAAACTGACATGTGAAGTAACAATGAGTAATAACGTAAAGTGGAAACAGTTGTGCAGCGGAACCCTATTCAAATTCTTACATATATTGTGATTATCATATTCGGCTCGGTTGCCATTGCCCCGAGTCGCTCCATGTACTCACCCTTCTGGCCGCTAGAGTCTTAAGGGATGTCGACAATTAAAGTCTTGGATGCATGCGAGATGGGTGGTTCTATATTATTGGATTTGTTTGTTCCCCGCTACAACTAAATAACAGATGTGGATTTTTCATATGGATGATGGAAGGAATTGATTTATTTTGGAAAATAATGGAAATGGGTTGACAATGCTAAATAATGAGTTGGATAATTTATATTTGGTCATTTTAGATAATATGTTTGCTTACTTCCTCATTATTCCTCTTTTATTAAAATAAAAACTTGCTTCTTTTCTGTTTTACACGTTGGGGTGTTTACTTGCTCAGCTCTTGTACTAACTTAGAAAAAACTGCAGTCTTTTTTACTTTCCCCGCAGTTCTAGGCGAAGGGAGCTCGGCTTAAGGGGAATCGCGGACTCACCTAGTTGTGTAAGTACTAAATAAATGGAACACCTAGAAAATATTCACCTTGTTTAATAGTATGTAATATTTCACTGTTGAAAACTTATGGTTTGTAATAAATAACTGTGACGATGTTTGTTTCTGATTACCATTGTTCCTTGCCCCGAGAGCGATCTTGGGTGTGGAGTGGAATTTTCGTATTTCTCCCACGACGGAATATGAGGTGTGACATCCAGTGAAAATTTGATCAATAATATTTTTACTGCTCTCAATGGTGATGCTCGATCCAGATTCTGCATCGGAATCTGGACTCAATAGTCTAAAGATGTAGTTTCCTAGTTTTGCCTTTAACGCCAGCTCTCCAAAAAATTTCAACTTCCTAATATTTCATAAAAGAACTTCAACCACATAAAGAATTGTAAAAAGTAACTAACATGTAAATAAATGATAGTAATCTACAGTAGTTGGGACGTGGCTATTTTAAATATGAAATCAACACTGAACTTCTTCGCCATTTCTTTTTCAATATGAATCATCATGTGATCTGCTAAACATTCTTCTTCTGTGTTGTTTCAAAATTTAGGTTTAACTAGCATCATTGTTCAAAAAACTCGTTATGTTGTTGTTGTAAACACGAGAAACGTAAGCACAAATCTAACCAATCTATCAATAAGATGTTAAACAGTAGTTTTGCCTATGTTTTTCAATCGTCTGCGAAACTCGAAAATAGTTTAGAGATTTTCAAAATGGGCATGTTGAGAAAAATCAACTTTATAGTGATGAAATTGCAATCTCAAATTCACTTTCTTTCTACGTAAAATCTCAAATCAGAGATTTTATCAGCATGAAATGATTTAGAACTTGTAGATGTCGTGATAGCTCTGAATGTACACAATTTAGCTTTTGCTAAATCATAAATCAACGAAATTGAGCAATATGTGAGAATCTGGGGAACAATAAAGTAAATTTGAAAAAAAAAAATTGAATTGAACTCAATAAAATCACAATCTGCAATCAATCGCATAAACCACATTAGTCACAACTCATAAAATGCTCTCAATTACATATATAATCAAATAAATCACGGATTCTCTAAGAACAGTATACA
The DNA here is from genome assembly GCA_023055425.1 of Linanthus parryae. Classification (NCBI taxonomy): domain Eukaryota; kingdom Viridiplantae; phylum Streptophyta; class Magnoliopsida; order Ericales; family Polemoniaceae; genus Linanthus; species Linanthus parryae. The sequence goes on from JALGPY010000003.1 coordinate 59,841,751, forward strand.
CGCGCGTCTACAATGAAATGAGAAACTCTCTCTCCCAAATTCCGAAACGGAGTACCCTTTTTATAGGTAATAATATTTGGCATGTAGATTTTATCTGCCATCTCAACAACCCTTTTATTCACAAACTTCAGCACCGACTTCTTTTCTGTATTTAACCTTCAACGAATCTCCCATCACTTACTTTGAGTTGACTATTAACTTTGCCTTTTACTCATCCTTATGCTATGTTGACTCCTCTTTCAACTGAACTTCTCCAACTCTGGAAATTTGATATTTAGTCGTGTGAGTGTTCGCCTGAAGCCCTCTATCAATGTTAGCCCCTTGCACGTCATATTGTCGCAGTGGTTCTTCAGCGAGGGGAAGACGTGAAACACTAGGGCTTAACCTATCATTGGACATTCACGGTATAACTTTTTATGATCCGGGCAGAGCTTAGAGAATGATGAAAATGATGAAATACAAGAACAAAAGAACACAGGAATATAACGTGGTTCACTGGCGATGAACTAGCTACCTCCACAAACCGAAAACCCATTTTTATTAAAGAGAAACGCACAAATACAACCCACACAATGTAGAGCACGACCTATAACCTTTATATAGGCCTACAATATGGCTTGTGCCCAAAGAAATACCAAAAACCGAGCTACGAACATGGAAACAACTTTCTGCCCGCCTCCAACGATGTCTTCCTGCAAGAAGACAATTGTCTTCGCACAAAGACATGCTATCTACGCACGAAGACCTTGTTCCAACAGGTTTTTCTTTTTGTCTCCAGCTCCGCCGTTTGGTCCAGTCTTCTCCCGCTTCGTCTCCAACTCCTCACCAAGTCCAAGTACATTCAAGGAACCCTTGATTACCGAAAAATCTCCACCTTGCCTTGAATCATGTCCTCCTCTTGCGCTTGAATTAGCCGGTTCTCTCCAATAACCCCAATTTCACAAGTTGTTCCATCTTCTCCGAGATCCTACAACGTGTACCCCAGCGATGCTCCAACCCTCGTCTAGTTCCTGCAATCGAACCCTATCGATGCTCCAACTACGGCCGAGTTAATGCAATCGAATCCCTGCATGTTCTTCGTACTCCCACCGAGTTCCTACAACAAGATAGTTTGTTGTTCAACCTCCCACTGAGCCCCTACAACAAACCCCCTAGCATGTGTCCCCTTCACGTTCCATGTCTCTCGTCGGAGACTCCCCTATTCCATCCTCCGCCTCCTCGTTAAGAGCACAGATTCCCCCTTGCCCCCCAACGGGGCCAACAGCACGATTGTGTCCGCAGTCGAGTTTGCAAACGCCTTCCCATTCGGACACTCCCTCTTCCAGTAACCCTTCTCCTTACATAGTGCACATACGTCGTTTGGAAACTTATAACCCTTGTTCTTCCTTTTTCCATAACCCCCATTAGATGCCACGAATTCACCCGAACCTAGAACGTCCGTACCCCCATATGCGGCCCTCTGCCGCATCTCCCTTATGTGTAGAGACGATCTTACCTCCTCCAACGTGAGAGTCTTCTTGACATCACAAGAACTCTGCACGAACCCCTCATAAGACGGTGGTAGAGACACCAACAAAATCAGCGCGACATCTTCATCACTTATCTTCTCATTACTGTTTCGCAACTCAAGCAAAATAGTATTAAGACGATCCAAGTGATCTCTTAGATCCGTACCTTCCCCCATGCGTAGACCCAAGAGTTGTTGCTTCAACATCAACTTGTTTGTGAGCGAATTCTCCTTCTAGAGGCTCTCCAAGTTGCTCCATAGTTTCTCATCTGTCTCTTGATCCGCAACCTCTGTGATCACGTCGTCTGCCAAGCACAACATGATCATTGAGTGTGCGCTTTCCTCCATCATCTTGAACTCCTTGGTGGTTGTAGAAGCCCATTCCTTTTATTCCGTCAATGGCAACCACATGCCTTGCTGCTTCAACAAAGCACGTACCTTGACCTACCATAAGCTGAAGCTGTTTCTCCATGTGAACTTGTCGATCTTGGTCATCCCCCCCCCCCCATCATCTTCTCTGCAGTTCCTTTTCCAGATCTGTAACCCCTGATTTCGTGCTCCACCTTGATAGCGAAACCGTAGCTATGAATTTCACGGATTGTGAAACCCTAGCCCTATAGCTCCAACTTGATCTTGGAACACCACAACATAAGCTCTGATACCAGTTTTTTATGATCCGGGCAAAGCTTAGAGAACGATGAAAAACAAGAAAACAAGAACACACCGATATGACGTGGTTCACTAGCGATGAACTAGCTACCTCCACGACCTGGAAAACCCTTGTTTATTAGAGAGAAACCCACGAATACAACTCACCTAATATAGAGAACTACCTATAGCCTTTATATAGGCATACTATACAACTTGTGCCCAAATAAATACCACAAAACGAGCTACGAACAAGAAAACAACTTTCTGGCCGCCCCAGCGATGTCTTCCTGCAAGAAGACAATTGTCTTCGCACGAAGACATTCTGTCTTCGCACGAGGACCCTGCTCCAGCAGGTTGTTCTCTTCGTCTCGAGCTCCTCCCTTTGGTCCGTTTTTCTCCCGCTTTTTCGCCAACTCCTCACCAAGCCCAAGTACGTTCAATGCACCCTTGATTCCCTACATAACTACCTTATAAGAATTAGAAGCCAGTCCCACTTATGTATGGTGAATATTGCAAAGTGATCTTGAGTGATTCAGAAAGATGATGATAAATATGCTTTTATTTAATGTATTGTGTAAATTTGAGGCCAATGTGACCATTTTGCCCCTTAAATAAAAGGGTTATTGGTCAACTAACTGCTAAATCTGTTAAGTGGTGGTTAATTTTTTTTTTTTTTTTTTTTTACAAATTTTAGTTAGTAGTATTTCTTGCAAATTGGGGATATAATAAAAAAAATTTAAAGTAATTAAGCATATTACAATCATTGCAGGCATTACGCTGACGGTCTCATCGAATTTTGATGAGATAAGATTCACTCATGTCAAACGCAATCTTGTAAAAAGGATTCATAATGTAGCTCATAACTGTATCAACTATTTATTTTAATAAATTATTAGGTATGACCCGCGTTACAGTGCATGTCAAATTGTATCGCGTTATTTTCTATGTATACTTTTTGTAAACTTCAAAATCGGTAACTAAAACTCTCCGTCTCTTATATGATTCCTTCCATGACAGAAAACTTGAATGTTTAACTGACATAGCAATAGCTCATAACTTTAGGAAATTTTGTAACTATACACATACGGACACTGTTGGTTCTCTTTTTTTATGAAAACATTATTAGCTCTTTAGGGTAATTTGTTAGGTAATTAGTACAGAAAGACAGTGCTCTTAGTCCGGTTAACAATTTTTGACAAAGGCGTGCGCCCAAAGTTCCTACTTCTTTTTTATTTAAACATTTCTTTTTCATTCAATTTTTGACTTTTTTTGAGAAAATATATTTTTACTATTGTACAAGAATGAAAACTACCCCGTCAATTGCGTTTCTATAAAAATACTATTCCTATACGATCTTGTTTGGGAGCAGTGATACCATGCATGCACTAATAGGTGCTTTGGCATTTTTTATGATGACCTAATGATATTTCTTCTTTAGAAAAGTGAACCATTTCTTTACACTGCTGCTGCATGCTGCAGCACTGCCACACAGGCGGTGGGTTGTCTGAATTGAGAACCGTCTCAGATTCAACTATTTCCTAGATTGTCTACCTCGGGTTCTAGCGGTGGTTTGTGGCACTGTCAGTTTAGAGAGAGAAGAGAGAGTTTGGACCGATATGGAGAACAGTTTGGATCTGAGAGCATGTTGGTTCCAACTTAAAATCTCAGTATTCTATTGGAAAAAATCTGGAGTGAATAAGTTGGTTGAAATTTTAATCTGAAACTGTTTGGTACGCGCTGGGAATTTGGAATTATGATTTAATTGCGTTAGACAACACATGTAACTTTTATTATCAAATATACAATAAATGTCGTTATTTGAATTTATGATACGTTTAAAATTCTATGTGTTTGCACAAATCAACAATTCATGCATTAACGAGATGATATAGTCTGATATTTTAGACGTTATACCTAAAAACTCTTAAAATTGGAGATCATAATATTCGGATTATTAGGCAACTTAAATTAAAATTTGACTCAAAAAGTTTACGAAACAAACGAGGTTAATCTTTTTGACATCCCCTTTAATGTGATTGAAGGACACTTTCATCACTTTCAATTTGGGAAAGGACTGTCACCGCTTCAATTTGCGAAACCTTCAAGTAACCAACACCCATGTTGTCTCTTAAAAGGACCAAAACTATGGGCTTAAATAAGTTTGTTGAAGCTCGGCACACTGAAAGAGTGAAAGTGTCCTTCAATCAAACTAGGGGGTGCTCGGGGTGAACGTGTCGTTTACCCCGAAAATTATGTTTGAACGCTACAATTATTGTGATAAGAACATTAATTTAGATGTCTCAAACTCAAATGATGACGTCTAACAGCCTACGTGAGTCTCTAATCTCACATCTCCACGTCCCCAACATCTAGATCTGTGGTGGGGAATACCACAGTTTACAATAATCAGTAAGAAATACTGAGTAAGTAAACACCCACGCAGGTAAACAGATTAGGAAGCATGAAAACTATCATAAAACAGAATGAATCCATATGGTCATTGCGGAATTACTTGTGAGAAATGAGGAGTCATCGTCTTTCTAGTTCATATACCATCGGGGAAAACATTCCACAAACTATCCTCATATATCTAAGTAGGTGCATCTACTTTTCTATATCATTTTTCAATCGTAATACTCAAAGTCCAAAGATTCATATTATTATTATTATTTTACAGGGAGCATCTACCCATCACTAGCAATCAAGACCACAAGTGTCGAAACTCCGTCAGGGTTCTTGCGCCATGAAAAGTAAGTACACGGAGCAAACTGGGGCAATTGCATGCGGCCGAATTAAATAAAAAAATGGGTCGAGTGACCAAGTCAACAATGACCAATCTAGTTAATAACACATATAAACCCGTATAACTCTTTCACTTTACGTCATTACAAATTCTTGTTTTCTTAAAAGTGATAGTTCCAAAAGAATCATTTCAAAAATCAAAGCTAACTTCTCAAGGGTTTAACAAAATCACATTAGAGAAAGGGTGTCACAAACCATTCCAGACACAAAGGAAAAAAGGTACACTAGGCCTGACATTCATACTCACCTCAAACCAAACAACCACTAAAGCATAATACTCCTAATACTAGATGAATTCTCGTCTGTGAAATCACCGCCTATAATTTACAAATTTCCTAGTCACAATCGCAATACCTCTAACAAATAAATACACTAATTCTATATGACATGCAAATGAATGATCAGTTCGAATTTTTAAGGTAAAGTCCAATTCTAATGATCCCAAGAAAACCCGAATTTCTCTTTATTTGTTAGAAATGTACTTGTAGTGAGTTGAAGCAACATTTACTAAAATTCTAAAAACGCGCTATTTATTTACAAACGAAGAAAATATTACTCTCATACTCATATACGAAAATGTTAATTTTCGAAGTTGATAAATGAGATATCATTTATCAATAAAGAGAATAACGAATACTAATCAATATTTATTAGTAGTTTTAAGAAAATATAATTTTAACCAAATAAGGAAAATTAATAATTTTTATAATTGCAAGGGAGATAATTTTAGCTAAAGAAATCGCTTCTCAATACTTCACGATCACTATCTGATCTCCAACTAGTTTTTTTTTTTTTTTTTTTTTTAATAACAACTTTTTATTAACAAATTTATTTATTAGTAAAAAGAATAACATTTTTAATTAACCCATATTTGACATTTTTAGCTAGTTGCTTTATTCTTCCTTATCTACATATACACACAATGTATTTGGGTAATTTACAGTTGTTACCCCTGAGTTTACGTAAATAGACAATTCCCACCCCTACTGTTCATCGATTGACAGGGAGCACCCCTGGTTTGGATGGATAGTAACGGACATGGACGGATAATGCGAAATTACGAGTTTGTCCTTGTGGCTAGAGATTCGCAGGGCTTCTAGCCTTTACTCTTCCCACCTCCGACTCTCAGATGCAGACGAGAGAGGAAGAGGCGGAGAGAGAGACGAAGTGAGGATGAGGAGAAATCTTCTCTGCTTCACTTTAGAGAGAGGTGCTTCTGCGAAGATAATCTTCTTAGATAATAGAGGAAGGGGGAGATAGAGAGACGGGAGAAGAAAGAAGAAGAAGAAACGAATCAATTGATGAACGAAGAGAGCAGGAGGGAGAGAGAGATAACAAGATTTCTTCACCGACGAGGCTATGACGGACGACTGCTTAATTGGAACTCCGGAGTTGCAAAGCCGATGGGTAAAATAGGAGAAACCGCCAAGGCCTTTTCTTTCTTTCCTTTCTCTCGGCTGCAAATCGATGACACAGGTACCAGTTTTCTTGATTTGTACAGCTCTTCTCCTAATCTCCTCTCTTCTATTTGCTCCGTCAGTTATTATTATTTAGCAATTGAATGTCTGAATTGATTTCTTTCACTCCCGTGGATAAGGGTTTATAATTTGGGATTTTTGTACTTGCTTATTCAAGGGTTGTAACTACATCTCTGTGAGGAAACCAATAGTGAGAAGACCACACATACACTGGTTCCTGGAGGTGGAGTGCGAATCCAAGATATTCCCCCCCCCTCCCTTTTTTTTCAATTCTCCTTCATTTCTTTGTTCCACGCATTATTCAATTATTTAGTGTAGAGGAGAAAATCAAGAGATTTATTTGTAGTTCCACTGTCTATGCTGATGTTGAACTTTGTCCTTAAATTTGTGTTTCCCCTATGTTTGGCTGAGTGATCTCAAAGCAAACCTAGTGTCTATGACTCGCACTTGATTAACCAAAATAACGCTTTGAATTTGCTTAGGGTTTGCTTAAAGATGAATTGAACAATTATGTTCAGAATTTTATCTGACTTCAGTTTTTCTAACCAGTTTGCACAAAGTTCTTCCACTTACTTTGAATATTTAGATTTCTATAGAAGGGCTATTGTTTGCTGTTCTCCCATAATTTATTACATTACTTCCAGTTATTGCTATAGCTGCAAGAACAATTGATTTTGTTGCTTCATAATTGAAAACACATCAAACAAGAGCCACTACAGAGAAAGTAAATCGAGAGGATCGTAGGTATATCTTTTGACATAATTCTTTTTGTGGCTACTTACTGTAGGATGTTCTGAAGCATTTAAAGTGTACCGGGCTTTTTCTTACTATAATAAAGAAAAGTATAAATGCAAAAGTACATGAAATCGATTTGGATTTGCTGGATGAAAAAAATTATCTTTAAAATCTAAATCTCTTTTATTTAATACGAGCCTTCAAGGTGACTTAGGGAGACGCATTCAGTTTACGGTAACTAAAGTTTACCCCTGATGCTGTACACCCTCATTGAAAGTTACGTTCATCAAGTAATTGAGAAAGTTTGGATGGGGCAGGATCTGTAGTAGGACAGTACTTAAATGGGTTCGACCCTCATCTTGCTATCTGAGAGATTTTTTTTGTTCATATTCTTTGTTTAATGTGTGTGTTTCTAATTTGTCTCAGCAACCTTGGATTAGCTCTTTGTTTTAACTTTTCAATACTCTGTTTGCAGGTCCTTGTAGTTATCCGAGATTAAAAGGGTGGTGATAGAAGACGCATTGTTGCTTGAAGATGAAAGACATCAATCAACATGGAAGCAACATGATTTCTTAATACAGTTGCTAAGTAGGCTTCCAGGCAATGCCCATGGTGGTTCTAACTGTTTCCCAGTACCTATTGCGAACCGAATTACTGAGCACGGGCCACATTGGCCAAATCTCAGTCTCCAGTAGCAATGGGGATGTTGTTCACCAATGTCGCAGGCTTCAGTCTACTCGTATATACATCAATTGTGACAAGTATGTAATCTGACTTTTTAAGTGTAATCTGACTTTTTAAGAGCAGTGCAGAAGTATTTTGTAATGGCATGGTGCCCCATCTTGTGTATGTATTGCATTATGTTAAATTATTTTTATGGAAAATTGGCCAACAAATTATGGGCATGCAAGGTTATAGAGATATGCAAGGGTATTTAGGTCTTTGGAAACGGTGGCATTGGCTGTAAAATATATACAATGTAAGGTTAAAATAGGCAGATAGAGTATTAGAGGGTAAAATGGGAATGAAAACAACTCCCACATGTGAGGCCCACAGCTCATATCATACTAACAGGAGCTAACGGAAGGGTGAAAACTGTAATTAGTTTGGCAAAAATTAAGGATGCTTTCTGTCAATCGATGAACAGTAGGGGTAGTAATTGCCTATTTACGTAAACTCAGGGGTAAAAACTGTAAATTACCCAATGTATTTTAGTTAACTTATTTCCCAACAAAACAAATTTTGAATATGTAATTGCATCCTAGTTTAATTTATAGGAATATTCTAATAAATTACGTTACAAAAAAATATATTTGTTTATTTAGGTAGAATATAAATTAGTACATCATAATTTTAAACTAATATCCATTTATTAATTATAGACTTAATTACTTAATGCATACCCTCAGTATGCCGAAACTCTCACATTGCAACCCCCAATTCTAGAACTAGCTTATTGCATCCCCCATTTGCAAAATACATGTCAATGTGAAACTGGTAAAAAAAAACCATCCATCCCTTAAAAGAATATTCCGTTAGTTGACAAAAAATTCAATTTTATTAGGGGTGAAACAGTCATACTCATTAGAAATATGAACACCACCACAGCCACCGTCAACACCGCCGCACCCACCACCATTTTCCAGATTCCGGCCAACATGTCTGTCCCTTCTTTATGGGAAAAAACATTCCCTTTGTATTTATTCCAATTTTGGGCAATAGTAGCACATATATCTCAAATGCTTCTCCCAAGCAGACATGAGCAAACAAAACCAGTCGGATTAGTAAATGAAGAACACCACTTTTCACCAATTTTTCAGGTGCAACAACAAATTAATCCAAGTGGGTTCTATACAAAGCTCAATTTCCCAACTGTTATAGAAGTGACGAGATTTTAGAGATCAGAGTATGGATAAAGAAAAACCAAGGAGACCACATTTTGCATTGAAACTGATATTGAAAAGATGAGTTTTCAAATGACGAACTAGAAGCTATGAAAACAACCCAGAATCGCCACCAACAATTAAAGAACTACCCAGACCACTTCAATCTAGCTTTCACCACACCGAGTATCAAGGGGCTGCTTTTCAATAGGTTACAGTCGAATTTGGATTTCAACAGGTTTACCCTCGACAAGTAAAACACCCAATTTCAACTCAAACCAAGCGAGATTTCAGAAAACCCATTATATCTGATGAATCCCGCATTCCTGAAAAAATAGAGTATTGCACGATCTGTTTCTTGAATATGAATCTAACCGAAACACATGCGAGATTTCGGAAAACCGAATTGGGATTTTCCGATTTAGAACCCGAGGGTGAAATTCAATCCAAGAATTTGAAAATCAAAAGGATAATTGAAGTTGAACTGGTCTATATGATTATTGAAGTTGAAAAATAGGAGCAAAACGCTATCATCGATGGAGTCGCAGAGACAAAGAGGATCGAAAGATGATCGACAGAGAAAGAGCGAGCAAGAGGAGGATAAGAGACACACGCTAGGGTTCTTACACTTTTTTTTAGAAGACTCCTCCTTATCTTCTTATTTAATATTTCATTATTTTAAATTAAGTATGATATATTTTTTTTGGTGTATGGACTAATTTACCCTTCCATCACAGTTAGTGTTTGGACGGAATTTTTTACCAGTTTCACATCGACATGTATTCCTGCAAATGGGGATGTAATAAGCTAGTTCCAGAACTGGGGGTTGCAATGTGAGAGTTTCGATATAATGGGGGTATGTATTAAGTAATTAAACATTAATTATATTAGTAAACATAGTACATATATATACATATATACTACAAGTTGTCTCCCAAGGGTTTGCAGAAAGTACAACCAATCACCCAACTAACTTATAGCATTTTCAAAATTGACAAAACATAGCCCAGCAGTCTTATATTGTGCTGAAAAGATAAAAATTTCCCAAATTTCATGCACCCATGCCATCTTCTCCATCCCCTTCATTATATATTCTCATTTAACAAAATCTAAAATTGATCATCAACATTAAATCCAGTGGATAGATAAGCACACCCAGATCCAAAAGGTAGACTTTTCTATTGGTGGCTGGTAAAAGTGCTTGTCAGGGCTGTTCTTCGTGATCTTCGCTCTACTTGACGTTGCCTCGAGCCTTCAGGGGCCTTGAGAAGGCGAGAATGGTAGACTTTTCGAGCTTGGCATCCCCAAATGATAGCACACAAATGTATCCCGTTCTTGCATTTGCGTTACTTTTTCGCAATGCTTGTTCTTATTTTTGGCGCAACGACCATCGCAAGTTGTGCTTGTTTCCATTGCTTATGTATCACAAGTTTTGGATATTTTTTCAAGCTTCGGTGCTTGTAATATGCTGTAGTAGCTTAGTTGTTGAGCATTGTTTATGTTTCTATTTGATTCATTTCAATTGTTCATTTCTGATAAATTTTTGTCATTTTTTATTATATTATCTTAAAGTTTATCTTTAACTTTACAGTTTTATCCATTTATTTACATATCTATCCGAGTTTCTGATGGCGACACTCTAGACCCATTTTTTTTGTCTTTTTGCTTAGCCGGTTAATTCCAGTGGCTCCAGGACATACCATAGTGGTGGCCATTAGAGAATAGGTTGGTGTTTTTTTCATTACGGGTAAGATAGTATACTTTTCCCCAAAAGTTTTCATTTGGAAAATTTTGAAGAACTAGAGGGAACGTACAAAAAAAATCCTAAAAAATACGGGGGAACGAAGGAATTGTGTGTTAAGGTGGAAGCGGACTTGGACATTGGCCCGGTTTAAAAAAGCTTAATTATTCGCTTAATTGATTATATTTTGATAATTAATCTGACTCATTTGACAAAGATAAATAGATTTTACGATTTTTGGAATTATCCGGATCCGGGTAGTTTGAAAACCGGATCTGGATACTTTTAATTTTTTTTTTTCTTTTTTTTTTGCCAATTTTTTTGACCAAATCCGAGTAGAGGCTGACCGGATCTGGGTATGACACGACTGGATCCGGTTCCTTAACAAATGAACGAACCAAATAACGACACGTAAGCTAAAAACACCAACATGGACCTTTTTTCGTCAGTCGGATCCGGGTCGTCCCCGGCCGGGTCCGGGTGAGTTCCCGCAAAAATCTTTTTTTATGCGAGATTATGCATTATAGTTTAATCTGATAATTAATCTTTACCAAACGAGACCATTGACAATAAAATTTAGACAATGTTTTCTTTTAACATGTAAAGTATGATTCTTTTTAAATGAACACGTGAAGTATGATCGGAAAATGTCAATTCTATAATTGATTTGACTTCTAAAGAAACAAAGAACTTGTCACTCTTTAGAATGTTCTAGTTTTATTCCATGCTCAGTTGCCAACTTGAATGGAGTATTTTTCAATCGTGGCATGTTTTACTTTGGAACTTCCTTCAATCTCTGTTGTTCGACTTAAAATAATAATTTCACTTTCTAACTGTAACATTACCAGATTAGCCTTGCGGTGGTGTCTTTCAGTGAATTACATGTAGACGGTATTAAATTCGAACATTGTATTACCAAATGTTGACAGTTATTTTACCATTTCTACTAATCCTACACGACATTTTATCCATATTAACATTGTTATTGGCATTTCAGAATACTATTACTGCTATCAACAGATTTATGCATAGTATTTGGTCACACATTGGCATAGTTTGGTAAACATGTGATGATGTTGTTGTCTATTGTTTCATGACAAAAGTTACGGACACTATATCTACAGATTATTGCCTTGTTTGGATAACAAGGTTGGACTTGTTTGGTTAACCAAACTAGGTGAATGTTTGGATTTAATGATTTTGGTTTTGAAGCTTTGACTTTTATGTGAGTAGAAAAATGAGTGGAATGTGGGTCCTACAAATTTTCGGTTGAAGTTTTGATTAACTTTTTGTAGAGGTTAACAAAACCGGGATATCCAAACAAGGCCTATATTGGTCTACTTTTAAACTTCGTTAAAAAACTTATTTACAACAGCCTAATGCAAGCACCAAACATTTAGGAAATTAGTAGTTTTAAGAAAATATAATTTTAACCAAATAAGGAAAATTAATAATTTTTATAATTGCGAGGGAGATAATTTTAGCTAAAGAAATCGCTTCTCAATATTTCACAATCACCATCTGATCTCCAACTAGTTTTTTTTTTAATAACAACTTTTTATTAACAAATTTATTTATTAGTAAAAAGAATAACATTTTTAATTAACCCATATTTGACATTTTTAGCTAGCTGCTTTATTCTTCCTTATGTACATATACACACAATGTATTTTAGTTAACTTATTTCCCAACAAAACAAATTTTGAATATGTAATTGCATCCTAGTTTAATTTATAGGAATATTCTAATTTAAATTACGTTACAAAAAAATATATTTGTTTATTTAGGTAGAATATAAATTAGTAAATCATAATTTTAAACTAATATCCATTTATTAATTATAGACTTAATTACTTCATGCATACCCCCAGTATGCCGAAACTCTCACATTGCAACCCCCAATTCTAGAACTAGCTTATTGCATCCCCATTTGCAAAATAATTTCCAAACATTTAGGAAATTAGAGGTGAAACACACTAAGCGAGCATCTCCAATAGTCAATAGATTATGTAAACCAATTTTGTTACGTATATTATAAATAAATTAGTAAAAGTTGAGCTCCAATAGCATATATATCTTGATAGGTAACACAAATTATGTATTCGCTTCGCCAAACTTGGCGATGACTTTTTGTTATGCAAAATTATCTTCCTCACCTTTTAATGTGAGTAATAACATGTTTCCTTATTTTTTTCACAAACTTCCACTATTTTCTCTTCATGTGTCAAAATTTTTAGTATAAAATAAAAGGATGCTACTATATATTTTTTGCGTAACAACTGCTGGAGAAGACTCTTGAAATCTTCATTATTTGTTGTGTAACTTTTCACTCAGAGTACCGGAGATGCTCTTAATTGGGAAGGGGTGTTAAAATGGGGCAGTTGGGGAGATTATGTAGTTGTGTGGGGGCAAAAATGTCCTTCTCACTAAAAAGTGAGGTGAGAATTCAGAATGCTTACGTCAGACAACACAATTTTTTCTGGAAATGAGTCCGAAATTTTAGTTCTACTGTCCCTGTCTGTCACGGAACTGCTAGTACTACTATTTTTTATTTTATTTTTTTTAGAAAAGTGAATAAATTATTGCACAGAAAACATCAATTTCACCTCTTCTGACCTCTGACAACCCCATGCGGTGGTGCTTTGTCTCCGATTCAACACCTATTTCCCAGATTTTCGACCTAACTTGCCTGCCTGCTATGTTTAGAGAGAGAGAAGACTAAGAGAGAAGAGAGAGAGTTTGGAACGATGGAGGAAAAGAGTCTGCCAATGATGATGCCAATATTCCACGGCAAGGTCAACCGGCGGGTGACCGTCTCCAAACGCCGTTCCGGAGGGATTAAGAAGGCACAGGACCTCTTCGTCCTATTGTTGTCTTCTTTAGCTCCGGCAATGGCGACAACAGGTATTACTCACTTGTAACTTGAAATTCATGTGATGTTGACTTGTTTGGTGTTTTTGAGCTCGCCATCTAATGGATCCTCGATTCTGTGGAGTGAAAAGAGAATCATCCCGACGACGCTGTCAAAATTTTACAAATATACTCTGACGGACACTGTTAGTTGTTCTCTAAGATAAATTGTTAGGTTTTTAATAAAAGACACAGCGCACTTAATCATTGTAAACAGAAAGGAGAAATAACCAAAGGAAGAAGAATGTGCTGCAGTTGACAATTTGGATAATGAGACCACAGTTTCCTACAAAAATAACAAAATTTCCTGTAAACATGGATTGGGTATATTATCTAACAAAGGTGTGAGCCCCGGAGAGATAACATATATAAGAAGTGTACATTAAAAAGTTATATAATATGCATGAAAATTATACAATTATTGTTTTGGAGTGTCTTAGGAAAATAGCTCTGAATAGAATTTTATCATATATTAATATGGAAGCGGACTTTGAATTAAGGCTGATGAATGGCTTGTAAGGGTGTGATTTTAGTATAAATATAACTTTGACAGATATGAAACGAAAATTTCATTACACATAACAAGAGAAGAAATCCAATTGACGTGATTGCGGGGAGTCAAGAATTTTGGAGACGGGCAATAATATTTGAACTTAGCTTCTGGTAATATGGTAAAAGGCTAATTCTAAAATTGATTCGACTTCTGCAACAACAAGCTAACATGTCAATCTTTAGGATGTTGTAGTTTTCTTCCATGCTTTGTTACTGACTCAAATCGCATGTAAACAACAAACGTGACTGAGCATTTTACAACCATAACATGTTTATGTTTGGATCTTCTTTCAATCTCTATTGTTTGACTAATGATAATAGTTTCATTATCTAACTTTCTCATTACGTGATTAGCTTGCGGCTATGTTTTCAGTGAATTTTGAGGCAGAGAACCGCGGTATTAAATCTCAACATTGATCACTATCATGGTGGACTGAGGAGTATTGATGACTTTGTTCCAAGAATCAGCAAAAGTGTCTGACCCCTTTAGAAATTAACAATGCACATGACTAATCTCATATTGTCAACATGTTGAAAATTACTTTACTGTCTCTACGTGTTCGACATTTTACCCATATTAATATTGTTTTGCTTATTTATGAGAAAAGATATACTCTAAGAAATCAAGAATACTTTTATTGTTGGTCATTCGTCTAACAAATTTATCAGTGTATATTTACATTTGTCCATAGCATACACTGGTTAGTTTGGTAAACATGTGATGATGATGTTGTCTACTTGTATCATAACAAAATTTACTAACCGCAGTGTATCTACTGATTATATCACGTATGGTCTACTTTTAAAACCTCATTAAGAAACTTGGTTACAACAATCAAATGCAAGCCTCAATCATTTCCGAAGTTAAACATGAAGCACACTGTCTCCAAAAAGCTAAAATCATGTACAGATTTATTTTGCATTGCCTAAATAGTATAAATAAGAATGAATCTTCATAATTACATAAACAATTTTACCATACAATCTTACCAACAACTTCATGACTACACTATCTCGAGTGCTTTTTCATTTCTCCTCAATCTATCTACCCAGTTAACAAGTAAAAATTCACTGAAAACAAATACTTCTTAAGCCGGAATGATAATTGTTTATCACTTAAGTTTCACACCTTTTTCCATTTTTTCCATTTTTTCGTAGTTGTATCATCTACGTTTAACTAACTACTTTTTTTTTTTTTTTTTTTTATCAAAGCTTGTATTTTGAATGTTCTTCAAAGTCCATTAACTTTTCAACAAAGAGTGGTTCTGATTATTTTTGAAAAAAATAATTCCTTTAACATGATTTAAAGTCAAACAAGTCTGTAATCTTGAAACCAAAGGTGTGAAATTAAAATCTGATTTCTCGCCTCAATATCTTCATATCAATTTATCTATAAAAAGAAAGTTCAATCCCGATTTATCGTCTCAATATCATCATATGCATACAATATCAAACATGAACATTATCTCGATCATGAAAAGTATCCATCAATAAACTTTTCCTATATCCGAGACAACAACCAAAGAACCATAGATTTTATTTATTTATTTTTGTTAAAGCAACCATATATTTTATTATCTTGTTAACTTCTTATTTCTCCTTGTGATTTCAAAATTATGATCAGCCTCAACGACCAACTCGAATACCAATTGTCATGTTTGGTTAAAGCTATTGAAACTACCCCTACTTAGAGCGTTTAAAAGCCCCTGCATGAGGTTCTGGGTTAGATCCTAGTAGACAAACAGAAAATTCTAAAAAAAAACTACCACTACTAAAAAAACCGTATTTTGGCGGCTTAAAGTACCAATTAATAGAGATTAGCAAGAAATCGCCGTAATAAACATCGATTTAAAAAAATCATCTTATATACCACTCCGTCCCACCTCTAATGCACCATTTGAATTTTTCACCCGTAATTGGGTCACTTTGACCCGATGATTTGGATAGCAAAACTTTGTAATTTTTAGATAATTTTTTCGTACTGTTGTAGAGTAGCTCTTATTCTACAAAAACATAAAAAATTATCGAAAAATTGTATTGTTTTGCGATCCAAATCACCGGGTCAAAGTGACCAGTTACGAATGAAAAAGTCAAATGGTGCACTGGAGGTGGGACGGAGTGGTATGATTTATTGTATGGAGGAGGGTAGTTAAACCACCGTTTCAAAAAAATTGAGGGTTTTGAAAGAAGGATCGTTTATATCCCCCTCCCCCACTGCAGAGCCCTCACCCTCTTCAGATCTCTCTATCTCTCACCCTCTTCTAGGTAATTTCCTCTCTTTCACTCTATCTCCTTCAACTCCCTCTATGTAACTATAGCATTACATGTAACTATTATTGAGAAGAAAATTTGTTTTACTCTTTTTACCATTGAAACATAACCTCTCTCACAATTTTTTCTCCTCTTTAAAAAAATGCAGAATGCCTAGAAACTTGCGTTTTGTAGTGTTTGGAAGCTGCTATTCCTCGTACTCTCTTAGTCCCAATTTCTATAATAGTCCACTTTTGCACGCATATATAGACGACACTATAACTTGCCAAATGGTACACAATGAAATTTATTAGTATCTTCTTTATGGTGTATTATTATTATCTTGCCAACACAGTTTACTAACAATATTTTTAGGTCTTTCTACAAGTTGTCACTTATGTATTGACAAGTAGATTAACCGATATGTTCTTTACACATAAGAAGAGATGCACAAGTATTTTTAATGGACTATTATGACATTATGTTATAACACAACAGAATGTGTGATTTTTTGAATTACAGAAATAATGAACAAACCAACAATCCAACTGACACCGAGAACGAAAGAGATCACACAACAAGAGTCGATAAACTAACGAAAAATTTGAAGAAGATTGAATAAGTAGAACCTTGAATTGAACTCAGATGAATCGAATTACCAAATGATGAAAAGAAGGAAAGTATAGTCCTCATACTCCTTTACAAAGTCCCTGTTTCTCTAAATATGAAGCTCTCACATGCTTAGAGAAGAAAGAATCAATCAAGGTTCTCTCAAATAAACAACAACTTTATATATACTACTCCAAAGGCCTTCGCAATATTCGTGATCTCTTTTGTGCGCTTTGCTATCCTCTGTCCTTACTAAGTGTCGAACATTCACCCATTGCTTACGCTGCACCCTTTTTGGTGACTCCTCTTCCCGTCGAGTTCCATCTGATCAAATTTCACATCCTGACTCCCGTTGAAGCCCCTGTATCAACAAACACGATGATTCTAGCTCATGTCAGGCATGGATTAAATAATCCGACCAAAATGTAGGCGAACAACCTTGATCAAATAAAAGTTATGATAATCAAGTTAACTATTCAGGAGACATGCCAAATAAATTTGAAGTCCCAGCCATTTGGGACATTGGAAGCCATTTGGGACATTGGAGGCGGACGATCAACATTACATCCATGTTGTCACAAAAAATTAACTGAGTAACTTTTTCTTTAAGGAATTGAATTGGACACTTTTGGTATGTCTTTAACTTTTAAGCTCAACCGCATATGATGATAAGTTTTGTCATTGAAAAATAAAATGGTTCATCACTAACTAGTAAAAATATTGTCCGTGTTAAAAATGCTTTTCTTTTACCAGAAAAATAAGTGAAAAAGATGCATTGAAGAGTCATGAGGAAGTCACGGCACATGATTTCATTTTACTACACATTGTCAACAAGTTATGCTAACCTCAAAACTTGTGCGCGAATTTATAAATATTTCAATATGTTTATCAAATTTTCTTATCACGATAGCCACATTATCAAAGATCTAATGATAGATGCAAAGTGAATTAATGTGTGTTAATACTAAAGTAACCCTCTAAGAAGCCATACAACACTAAAATTAAGATTGCACCCTTAATTTCGAGAAGAAACCCATGTAAAGCTTATATAGGGAAAAATTCCATCCGGAGAACTAAAATTGTATGTTATTCAACAAGTAACTTCTCTTTCTTTCTTATCTTCATTCATAATATAACATGTAAAAAAAGAAACCTACATCCTTCTCTCATCTATTTTTTTTTTCTGATGAAATGGATAAATATATAGAAAATAAAGCATTCATGGGGAGGGAAAGCCCTACAGTCCTCCAAAATAATGTCTTTCAAAAACAAGGGCGGACACAATAGCCAAGAATTTGACAAATTGTTTGAGATAAAAGGAGAGACAGTAGAAAAACAAGAACTAGAAATAGACATCAGATCATGGAGGGCCTTCATAGCACGAGAGTTAGTTGCTTTGTTGATCTCTCTTGGATCCTGCATGAGCTGGAAATTGTTGAAGTTAGAGGTCACCAATATGTAATACAAAAGACGTGGTTTCACATAATGAGTAGAAGAAGCATTAATAGATAGATTTACCTACTCAGAGCAATCAGTAAAAGCATTGACATAATCACAGTGCAAGTCTTTAGCCATATTATGCCTTGTATGTAAAGTAAGAGCTTCAACTATGAGAGGGGATGTAGCTATATCTTTAAGGGTGAAGCTAGCAATCTAATTTCCTGATTTATCCTTAGGATTCATCCAATTCCCACCCCATTCTCTTTCCAGGATGTAGCTATAAATTTAAGGGTGAATCCAGGAATCCAATTTCCTAAGTTATCCCTATGATATAAGTCACATAACAAATTTGCTTGTTGAGTACTAATATTCAATACTAGCATCAACTCATTTTGTGCTTTGCATTATGCATTAGCGGCACATTATAAAGGGGATCCTTTTTAGAGTTTGTGGTTACACATTTATGATGCATAATTTTCATGATTTCCTTTGATTAAATTTGTTTTGCATTATCCTAAAGAAGTATGTTTAAATTACAAAAGCTGCCTTAGAAACTTACATATTTTAACCATCAAACAAGCTACCATGGAAGTAACAAACACTCAACCAATTTCTGATTGCTACCAAACTATAATACCTTTTTAAAACACCTAGGAATGAAATATCTCCTTACAACATTTTTCTTGCTATCTGAGGCCTTATTTTCCACTAAAATAGATAAATTGTAAATGTGGCAAAAACTTTAGAGATCGATGTCATGCAAAACTGTTGTTATCCAGGCCATTTACTTGGAAATGACAGAATCGATAAGTATGTAATGCAGATAATTAAGTATGGAAATGAGAGAAAACCTTTTACCATCTTAATTGGGTTGGCTACATGGATCAATCTCCTCCAGTTGCATATGTCTAACGATATTTTCTCACTTAGGTTTGATCTGGATTAGTCTTGTTGTCTCCACCAACTCATCAGCAGTCAAAAGTCAATATTCGAGCTTAATTGGATCGGCTACGAGGCATCTATTTATGGCAATGAAAAAAAGGTAAGTCGATTCTATGAATTTGGTTTCTCTTCTGTTTGAGAGTTGAGACATGGTCTGTAATCCTGCACTTGCATGGGGACATGTACATAGTCTGGTATAATCTATTGCTTTTGGTGTGATTTGAGAGAAAATTCGAGTTATTGTTTTTTCTTTCTGGTGGGGATCCCATGAGATTAGGAAAGCAATTAAGGTCTTAAAGCATTCCGATTCACCTAATGATCAATAACCAATTAAGGTCATAAAGTATTCCGATTCTTTCGATAACCAATTAAGGTCTTAAAGCATTCCGATTCACCTCAGACATAGAGCCATTGCTAGAATGACTGTCACCTGATGATCCTCCAACTACGGCTTTTCCCTTGACACTGTACGATGCACCACTGGAAATTATAGTCCCCCCTTTTTGCATGCTAAAACTAAACTTCTTCATCAAGAAGTTGTATATACAAGATCCAGAAGAAAAAAAATTATTCAACAAATCAGAGAGAAAAATGGGAATAAGTGAAGAAAAGTTTCTTTATTTATAAAAGCTTATAAGCTCATTTTTAATTTCCCTAATCTTTCCCGTGGACAACTTTTGGGCAGTTTATTTTCCATGTATTGCTGACTGGATTTTTGTTTGTTTCAACCTCATGTTAAAGTATATGCAAGCGATTAATACGATGTTGAAGCGCGAATGTTATTTCATAACTTAAATCTATGAAATCTGTCTGATTGCAACCCTCATTCGTAAAATATTCTTACCACATCCCTAATTGCAAATCGACATGCAATATGGAAGTGGAAAGTTTCCATCCAAACAATGTGTGGGGAGGGTAAAGTCGTCGATATGGAACAATAATATTATATCAAGCAGTGAAAATAAAAATGAAGAAACCAATGAAATTATGAAGAATATATTTAGGCAGAGAATAAACAGGTATGCGTGTCATTAATGGATGATAGGTTAAAGCTTATACGGACGGTAAGATACTTCAGATGTGCCTTAGTGGTCTATAATGATACTATCTGGTTAGGAAAGTGAGCCCAATTGCGCTATGGATGTATTTTTATTA
Organism: Linanthus parryae; assembly: GCA_023055425.1. Lineage (NCBI taxonomy): Eukaryota > Viridiplantae > Streptophyta > Magnoliopsida > Ericales > Polemoniaceae > Linanthus > Linanthus parryae. The sequence continues at coordinate 59,862,406 of JALGPY010000003.1, forward strand.
CCAGTAATTCTTAGCGTCTTCAATTTCGCTCGACCAATTTTTTATCACCCATTTGCACTATTCATATATTGAACACTGACATTTCGGCCTTCAAGCTCATGACTTGGTAACTGACATTTTCGGCCTTCAGTCCCGTGATTCATCGTACGTACATTTTCTTTCAAAAGAATTATAAATAAGAGGAATAGGTAGACGAGTCTTTCATCTTCCCTTATTGCATTTGTCTCTAATCTTCTTTCTCTAACAGCCTTTCTCACTCTCACTATCATCTGCCTCTCTCTGTCTAGGATTCCCAAATAAAATCCATTGCTTGTGTTTTCAGTTTGAGGGGTTTTAAGTTGTTTCTTCCCTTGATTTGAGGGTATTAGGATTGAATTCGATTAGTTCAGGGTTTAATTTTGGTTCCCAGTAGAGAAGCCACTAACTTGCCAAGCTTTGAGATTTCAGAGTCCGAGAAGTGCTAATGGCTGGCCGTACATCAGAGGTAACTGTGTTTGCTTTGGTTTCAGCTATAAATGTTTTCATGAATTGGGTTCTTGATCTTGATGCTTGGCTTCTCTTCTGTTCAGAGACAGAGCCAACCTGCACCCAGAAGCAGTTATGACTCCTGCCTGGAGTTCCTAAGAATAGCCGAAAGGTAAAAACGTAGATCATTTCGTTTAGAAAACCCCTACTCAGCATAGAACATACAGGCTCAACTCTAATCTCATTCACTGTTAGGCTACTGGAAGAACCGTATGTGGGGCAACTAAGTATCGCCGATCTCACCCAATTAGAGGAGCAACTGAAAGCTGCACTAAATCAGATGAGATCTGAAAGGGTGAGTGATCCATCTCTCTTACCTGGCTCAACATAGTACTTTGCGTTTTAAGAGTTTCTATATTTTTTCAAAGAAAATTGGTTTTCTTTTGTCATGTGGTGAGGCTGCTGATGCTGATTTCTGCCCAGTGCAGAGGAATTTTTCTTAGTGGGGATGAGTTGGTATTGTTATGTGCTTTGCCTGATAATCTGCATGTTCTTGACGTAGCTATCTAATGCCTGATAATCTGCGCGCGCGTCACTGAACCCAGGGCCGGCCCTACAGTAAGGAAGCCGAGGCGGCCGCTTTAGGCCCCTGGTCTGACAAGCCCCCATTTTTCTTAACTGTAATTTTTTTAAAAGAGAGCTCTAGTAACCTTAATTAATTATTATGATGCAACATTAACATAAATTGTGAACATTTTGGTTGTTACTTGTCAAAAAGTTGTACGGTCATTGAAAATTAATTAAAATAAAATTATTATACTTTTTGAAAAAACAGCCTAATGTATTACACACAAGTCTTAGAAGTATAAATATATACTATATATTTTTTAAAAATAAACTATTTTATGTGTAATTTTTTCTTCAAATGGATGCTTCAAATTTATAACTTGCTTTAGGCCCCCAAGGTTCTTGGGCCGGCCTGACTGAGCCACATAAGTCTGATAGTTATCTATAGTATCTGGAGCTGTTATCACCTATGTTCTAAGCTCATTTAGGTGGAATTTCTGCTGATTTTAGCTTTAGAATTTGTATGGATATGGTGTAAGAAATTTCACATTTGTTATTGTGGTCCGGCATACCATATGATTAAAAAACTCACCAATTACTAGCCATTACTTCTGTTAGACGGTTTTAACAGTTAAATTTTGATGGAGAACGTAACATGTATAGTACTGTTTTGGATCCATGTACTCGATGGTTTATTCACATAAACCATCTCCGTGAGGATGTGAGAGTGCAGAAACGTCCATAATGCGTTCCGAATAGCTCTGAGAAACTTGCTAGAAGGCATTAATGTTGTTTTACTGTTCACGTCGGAGTACTTTGGTTCCCACTTCAATGGCTGTATGTACTTCGATTTGCTACGTAGATCTCATTCGGCCCTTGAAATGTTTCAGATGGTTGGTATGAGTAGGGGTCTAAAACATGGAAAACTGTCTGTTCTGTTGAATTGTTAACCTTGTCTGAATGTCTAGAGCTTTCACTTCAATCTTATGTTCGCTTACAAATGGTCTTTCATTTTCTGTTGACAATGCAGATAAGGTTGATGATGGAGGCAGAGCGAGACCTCCAAGAACAGCTAAATATTCGAATGAGCCTTCAAGAACAGGTAAATATTTGAATGATCAAGCGACAACCCGATCGTTTTCATTGTACTAAGCAGCTAATCCAAAATTTCCACCAATTTTAATATATGCAGCGCAAAAAGTTGAGAGAAGAAAACAATGCGCTTAAGGAGGAGGTATGAAAACTATGGATGGAACAACACATTACTACTTTTTCACTTTACCGTTGGCATTAACTAACTAGCTTCTTGTGAAATTTACAGTTAGCATCTCTAAAGAAACGGAAACGAAGGTGAGACGTCGTCGTGTTCCGAAATGTCAGAGCTTCTTCAATAGCTCTGAGCTGTAAACAAATCCACCGATCTTAGAGATGGTTATCACTGTGCTGTGTTGTTTGAGGTCTTCTAAATGTAAATATATTTTGTCGATGAAGATGACAATAGCTGTGTGTTGTAGTGGTGAAGTATCTGTAATGTGCGGATGTTGTGTTTTCAGCCGAAGGTTTTTTGGGACAATAAAGTGTCACTTGTTTGAATTATCTGAATCTAGAAGGGAAAATATCTACTGCCTTGATTTCATGGTGACCTTAGAGCATCACCAACAACAGACTGTTCTTTCAACTAAATTTATTCTTGATCTAAAACTGTTTGTTTTGAGTTGTTCTTGGTAGGCCTAATAATAGGTCACCTTCATTGTTTGATTACTTTCTAGCTTTCATCATTAAACAATCAACTATATTAAACTTGATTTTCTTTATGTTTTTTCACCATAATTAGTAGTCTTCAGTTTTGTTCAAGAAATGAATCTGGTAGAAATTTAGGTCACTTTTGCACTAATTATTTTTGGGCAAAAGTGGGCTGCAGAAGTGCAGATATTTAAAAAACGTTTTTTTTATTTGTTGGAGATGCTCTTACAGATGGCTAATTTACACCTTAATTCACACATTTGGTCAAACTGTTATTGATTTTACCAATATCTTAAATGTTGTTGATTTTCAATATTGTTCTTTTCTAAAAGGAGTTGAGAAAACTTAATTAATTAGGTAAATTACATATATCTTGTACAGATTTGGCCTGAATATAAGTATAACCCCTACAAGAAATTAAAAATACCCCCTATTTCATTTGTATAAAATTTCTCTTGTTAATTTTGCGTGACTGACATTATTAAAACATCTCTAACCATTGTCCAATTCCCGTAGAGGCTCCTCGTGTAGGGACAATTCTCTCGCCCTTTTAAGATAAGACACGAGGTGAGACAATTCGACAATGTACATCTATGCGTGCACGGACAAACTCAATATTTTTTCTACAAAGGGGGCATGTAAAAACTAAATCAGTATAAATCTCACATAAGGCAGCAATTCTCTCACTAAATCATCCAACTGTTCATAAAATGAAGTAATTCGAAGCAAAACTAGCTCCAATTCTAAATGATGACCCGTTCAGATTGGATCAAGCCATTCTCAAATATGGAGGAACCACCATCCTCCGCAATCCATGGAGGAATCCAGCAACAGGCCTACGCAACTTCACACCGCTCGCCATTCAAATTCCACTCTAAACTTCAAAACAACCAGTTGGTGCAACGGGTATAGAAGGAGGTAAGGGGATATTGGGTTGAATTACAGAACTATTCGAGACAGGATCAATACTGTAAACAACAAGAATAAAAGACATACCAGTGGTAGCCTCAAACAGCAAGCACGAAAAAAGCGCAACATGATATCGAGGGACGATGTCAGCAGACCAAAGAGAATGCCTACACTCATTCTAAGTGTAGACAGCGACGAGAAATTATCCCAAGTCAGGTGGTGATAGTTTGCGTCCATTCGACGATGTATTCTCCCAACATGGTAGCGAGAATCACGGTGATTCGCTCGATATCGGCAATATTTGTGGTGATGGACTTAGAGGTCCATTCTAAATAAGCGTGACGACTAAATTTCTCAATGGAGAATTCGGAGAGGTGACGTAAGGTCAAATGCACAAAACGTGTGCAAGCTAAAACCATGTGTGGTCTTAGCTAGTCCTCTAGACAGTAGTTTTTTCATCGGGGATCGTTTACTATATGTTTATGATAATGGATGAAAACCGCTGCATATCACTCTCTCTGGTAGGGAGTTGATGATCATGTCCCCTAACATCGATAACACATGATCGGCCAGTGGAGCTTAAGGACTGTTCGTGTCCACTAAGGAGTAACTGTACTCCTGTAGCTCAGCGCAAGACTTTACTAACATAAATATGTACCCTAAAAGACACCAACGACCAGATGACCAGAGTGACCGATACAAGAGCAATGAGAGTCTTCTATGCACTATGTTGTGTACTCAGACCCAATAGACGCTATGCAATCTGAGGAGTGGATTTCAGGAAACCCCAATTTAGGACACCAGATTGCATTCACGAGGATACTCAGATACCTCTAAACGACGGATCACGTGCTATGAATTGTTGGGATTTGATACGGATTATGCAGCGGAATAAACAAAATAAATATATGTTCAAGACCCACCAAGGATCACAAGTCTAGAATTCACAACGATTGTAAAGGATGAGAACATCAAGTACCTTATTTGTCTTATTTGATGACTTCACATGAATAATGTCCATGTCTCTATGCAAAGTCAACTCCTAGGATTGCTCCCAGATCCTCCACGCCTTTGTGCTAGCTAGGGAAGGAGGAGGAAGAAGAAGATCACGCAAAACGAGACCAAGAAGCCACGCCTCTTGGTGGCTCGGCGAGAGGGGGGGGGGGGATCGGGGAGGGGGGTCGGTTTGGCCTCCCTTGTTTGCTCTCTCCTTGCTTTGTTCTCTCTCTCTTGTCTGATAACAATTATTACACTTACTTGAGAAAATAAGCTAGGAGTCTCTTTGTATAGTCTAACAACTCCTTGTTAACTACATTTTAGCTCATCTACTAATCATGTCCATACATGGATTAGTTCACCTTGCAAATTAGTCCAAGTAAGTTTGCAAATAGTTGCGTGTTGATCCTTCTATTTAATTAATCTTATTAATTAATTCCCAAGTTCGGTTAAATCTATAGGGAGTGTGACCCGATAGGTTTCTACTTAGTTGGTAATAAGTATTACTAAATAGAGCGCCCCCCTAGCAAGGCATCTATACCACCCAACTAATAGAAATAGTCAGTAATCCGACAAATCTTGTGACCAATGTTACCGTATTGTATTATCCCTTTGTCTCTATATCCAGATTGAAAACGATACATACAAGTCACACTCGTATATCCAATCCATAGTTTCTCGATCCTGGGAATAGTCTTATCCATGCAGATAACATCAATATCCTATATTGATTTATCTGAGTCTGGCCAGACATTCTATAAGCACTACCCCTCGAGTGGCCTCAGATATTTGCTCCCGTTATGAGGGAGGGAAGATTCCTCTCTACATCACTGCCATCTCTAAGCTTGCTTCCTATCATGCCTGATAACTACCTTTATAGTTCCCAGTTAAGGCGCAACGTTTGATAATATCAAAGCATGATATTCCACAACTAGCGTATCTAGTAACTTCAAGTCTAAGGACCAGAATACCATTGTCACTACGAGAAGCACTTGTGAATTTACATAACTTGTATGTAGCCTTCTCTTTGTGGGTCAATCTAGTATGCCATTACCCCTAATGCATACCCATGTGCTAGACTTGATATCTCCATATCAATCTACCTACATACTAGTTTATAGTTGATCGTCATGTTAATAAATATAATGGACTAGGGATATTTAAGATAAACAACACATTGACTTCATTATATTAAATATCTCCATAAATAATACAATAATTATTCTAGCCAAAAAACAACGTTCATACCAAATAAGATTGCCTCTAGGACATCTATTCCAACAGTCTTCCACTTGCACTAGAGCCAATCTCGTGCATCTTGTATTCCTATAGATCTAGTGTGCCGTTCATTCTTGTGCTGAACAAGCTGCTTTGTAAGTAGATCTAACAAATTCTCATCTGTAGGAATCTTGCATATCTTCACATCTCCCCGATCGATGACATCTCGAATAAGATCTAACTTCTTGAGTACGTGTTTTGATTTCTGGTGTGACCTCGGTTCCTTGGATTGTGCGATCGCTCCAGTGTTGTCACGATACAACTCTATTGGATCCACAATACTAGAAACCACACCAACGCTCAGTAATGAACTTCATAATCCAAACAACTTCTTTTGGTGCACCCGATGCAGCAATGTAGTCAACCTCAGTTATAGATTCATCAACCGTCTCTTGCTTGGAACTTTTCTAGCTCATAACTCCTCCATTCAGGCAATACACGAATCCTGACTGCTATCTGAAATCATATTTTGGTTTGAGAGCTTGCATCTGTGTAACCCCTTACACGCAACTCTTCCTCCCATCCATAGATCAAGAATGCATCCTTAGTTCTTCTCATGTACTTGAGGATGTTCTTGACCGCTATCTAGTGACACTCATGCGGATTAGACCGATATATGCTTGTCATACTCAGCGCGTATGACACATCTGGTCTAGTACACAACATGGCTTACATCTGCTTTAGTACCCAACGGTGAGAAGATCTCTTATAGTGGAATCAAGAAGGAGCCCTGCATTAGACTAGTGTCAGCACCGACCATAGTCAATCAAGTAAAGAAAGGGAACTCTGCCTACTTGTGCTACATCCAGGATGTGTCCAATAAGGAGAATGTGCTGGAAGAGATACATGTTGTGAAGGAATTTCCTGACGTATTTCCAGATGAGATTCCAGGTATGCCACCCAAGAGAGAGGTGGAATTTATTCTGGACTTAGCACCCGGAACCGCGCCGATCTTGAGAGCGCCATATCGGATGGCACCAGCTAAACTGAAGGAGCTGAAGGACTAATTGCAAGAACTCCTACAGAAAGGATACATAAGGCCAAGTGTTTCACCGTGGGGAGCACGAGTGCTTTTTGTGAAAAAGAAATATCGAAGCTTAAGTCTATGCATTGACTACCAAGAGTTGAACAGTGCAACCATCAAGAACAAGTACCCCCTACCCTGGAATTACGACTTGTTCGATCAATTACAAGGGGCTAGTGTCTTTTCGAAGATTGACTTGAGGTAAGGGTACCATCAGCTAAGGGTATCCGAGAAGGATATCCCGAAGACAGCCTTTAGGACAAGTTATGGCCATTATGAATTCACAGTAATGCCTTTTGGTCTAACCAATGCACATGCAGTGTTTATGGATCTGATGAACCGAGTGATGAGGCCACACCTAGAACCGATTTGTATTCGTCTTCATTGATGACATCCTTGTGTACTCGAAGAACGAGGAGAAGCACGAGGAACATCTCAGAGAAGTGTTGCAGATGGTGAGACAAGAACGGTTGAATGCTAAGCTGTCCAAATGTGAGTTCTGGCCGGATCGTGTTCTATTTATGGGTCACATCATCTCGAATGAGGGAATATCATTGGATCCAAGAAAGATTTTAGCAATCAAATATTGGCCCACGCCGAAGAATATTTCCGAGATAAGGAGTTTCCTTGGCTTAGGAGGCTACTACAGGCATTTCGTGAAGGATTTATCCAAGATTTCCAGACCACTAACTACGCTGACGAAGAAGACGGTAAAGTATCACTGGGACGAGAGCTGTGAAGAAGCATTTCAGAACTTGAAGGAGAAGATGACTACAAACCTAGTATTAGCTTTACCAAATGACTCTGGCGAGTTTGAAGTGTACAGTGATGCATCGAAGAAAGAGCTAGGATGCGTACTTATGCAGGATAGAAGGGTGATTGCCTATGCTTCAAGGCAGGTGAAACCCCACGAAGAAAACTACGCCACACACGACTTAGAGTTAGCAGCAATATTTTTCGCGCTGAAGATATGGAGACACCACTTATATGGAGCTGTTTGCAAGTTTTACACTGATCATGGCAGTCTAAAGTACATCTTCACGCAGCAAGAGCTGAACAACAGGCAATGCAGATGGATAGAAATCATGTAGAACTATGACTTGCGTATCCGGTACCACGAAGGGAAGGCAAACGTGGTTGCTGACACGTTGAGTCAAAAGGCAAGCCATGCAGTGAATGCGATGTTAGATTTTCCAGGCTGGCTATGCCATGAATTCAGAAAGCTCAAGATTGAAGTAGTGTAACAAGTAGGAGTACAGAACCTGCTAAGTAGTCTGATAGCCGTACCAGACTTATTTCAGAAAATAAAGAGTAACTAGGCCGAGATGCGAAGCTCAAAATAATCAAGAAGATAATCGCTGAAGGGAAAGCCAAAGACTTCAAGATTCACGAGGATGGAAGCATTCGCTACAAGGGAACGTGGTGTGTAGCGCAGAAGTGTGCATAAACTAAGGAGAGGCTGATGCGTGAAGTGCACAACACAACTTACTCAATACACCCTAGAGGCGACAAGCTCTATAAGGACTTGAAGAAGATGTTTTGGTGGCCTAACATGAAGAAGGAGGTAGCAGAATTCGTAGCCCGATGTTTAACGTGTCAGAAGGAGAAATTCGAACACAAGAGGATGGGCAGCTGACTTCAACCACTAGACGTACCGGTTTTGAAGTGGGATTCTATTTCGATGGATTTCGTGACTGCTTTTCCGACTTCAAAGAATGGACTCAATCATATATGGGTAGTAGTAGACCGATTGAACAAGACAGCTAGGTTCATTCCGATGAAGGACACCTGGAACATGGACCAAAGAGCAGACACGTATGTTAAAAATATAGTGAGGTATCATGAGGTTCCAAGCTCGATAATTTCTGACAGGGACCTATTTTCATCTCTCATTTTTGGCGAGCTCTTCAGGAAGCATTGGGGACACAATTGAAGTTCAGCACATCGTTTCACCCAACTACAGATGGACAAACAGAAAGAACCATTCAGACATTGGAGGACATGTTAAGAGCTTGAGACATGGACTTCCAATGCTCATGGGATGATAAACTACCTTTGATAAAGTTCTCCTACAACAACAGTTACCACGCCAGCATTGGCATGGCACCGTATGAAGCTTTGTACGAAAGAAAGTGCCGACAGCCAGTGTGTTGGAATGACATCAGCGAGACGATACTAATTGGGACGCAATTTACCGAGGATATGACGGATAAAGTACGTTTCATCCAGCAAAGAATGAAAGAAGCCCATGACAGGAAGAAGTCTTATGCATATCAGAAAAGGAGACTGTTGGAGTTTCAGATTGGAGAAAAGGCATTTCTCAAGGTTTCACCTACTAAGGGATTAACGAGATTCAACCAGAAAGTGAATTTGAGCCCAAAGCTTATCGGGCCATACGACATCTTGGATAGAATTGGGGAAGTTTCTTATCGACTAGACTTACCCTCAAATTTGGGACGAGTACACTATGTCTTTCACGTTTCACAACTGAATAAGTAAGTACCCGACCCATCTCATGTGCTACATCCTGAACCAGTCGAGTTAGACCCCTCTCTTACATATGAGGAGCAACCTGTCAAGATTCTGGACACTGAAACAAGAGACACGCACACTAAGAGTGTCAAGATGGTGAAAGTTTTATGTACGAACCATCAGACAGAGGAGGCTACTTGGGAAGCAGAAGATGACATGAGAAATAAGTATCCTCACCTATTTAATGAGGTAAATTGAGTTCCAGGGACGTCACTCTTTAAGGGGGAGAGGATGTAACCCTTCGCTTTAATACCCTTATGATCCTAAAATAAATCTTAATATCACATGTTAAACCTAGTACAGTTCCTGATATAATATAGACTTACATTATCATTATATAGGAATGACTTTCTTATCGAGTAGCTTAGCTTCGAGGACAAAACTCTCTTTAAGGGGGAAGGATGTCATACCCCGTTCTAATACGAAGGGTAAATTGGTAATTGAGGAAAGAAATTCAATTTTGTTTGCAAGTAACAGATTGGGAAATTTTTGGGTTCAAAATATAGTCAGAAAGTTTATATAATAATTCTATAGAAAAATGATATCTTTATTTCGTATTCATTTTTATCATTTTATGTAGTTTTTCTATATAGCCTAGCGTGTACCCAACACACTAGATGACCCAAACTAATTGGTGCTTGTTAACGACATAAAATTGCATGTTTTAGTAGGTTATTGAAATCTTGATAACTTGCTTTATGTGTAATTTGCGTGTTATATCCCTAATTCTAGACTTATGCTTGTCTTCTAGTCTTAATTCTTTTTATCTTATTCGTAGGTGAAGATGTGGTAGGGAAAGCTTGAATGAGGAATTGAGAGGCTTTGGAGCGGCCAAGAGAAGTGAAGAAGGATTTATATGGGCTTATATTGAATAAATCAAGTGAAAAAGATGCAAAATTGAAGAAAATGCAAGTTAAAGGCTAAATTGCAAGTCAAAAGTGAAGTCAAGGGTCTAATAGACGAGATTATAACGGACTTGGGGCTAAATTGCAGGATTCTACACGTTTTAGGGACTGCAATGTAGACTTCTTAAAAGATTTGGGGTGTAATAGCATTTTTCCAAACATTTTAAAAGGAGATGTCGGCATTTTAAAGCCCCCAGCAAACTATAGGGGGCTAAAGTGTAGTTTTTGCCGAATAGCTCATCAACGGGACACGTCTACTCCCTCAGCGACGCACAGAGAGAACATAGCATCCATTGAAGCTCGAAGAAGCTTCTTATCAGCCCCACCCTAGGCTCATTTCGTCACCAAAGCAAGAGAAATCAAGACCAAATTGTTCCCCAGCCCAAGATCTCTCTATTGAACCCCTCAATTCGGCCCAACACCAAGAAACGAAGAAAACCCAAATCAGCTTGGGTTCTTAAGGAAAATGAAAATCAACGAAGGAGGAGGTTTGGGACGAATTCAACGGTGGATATAATGTAACACCCCTCACTTTTGAGAGAATTCTTATTGCAATATCAAGACTTTGGGGGCGAATTTTTAAATAGTTTGTCACGGTTTTAAAGTTTGAATTTAGGAGTGTTCAACGGTGGATATAATGTACCACCCCTCATTTCCGAGAGAATTCTTAGTGCAATATCAAGACTTTGGGGGCGAATTTGTAAATAGTTTGTCACGGTTTTAAAGTTTGAATTTTGGAGTGTTAGCAATATTTGGAAGTTGTTAGAATGATTTTGAGGCACTAGAAATATTTGGGGTGGTTGTGCAATTCCCTGAAATTAAGTAAATTCTCTAATTCTAGTTAGTACCCCCAAAGTTTAGAAAACTACACTTTGACCCCTATGCGTGTGAGGCACTTGTCAAGAGAGTTTTGACACCTCTCTAGGTGAGGTGGCAACCTCTTCTTCACTTTCCCCACCATCAGATTGTAGGGAGAGAGAGAGGGAGATCATCCCCTTCATCTTCATCTTCTTTTTCCTCCTCAAAAACAACCACCACAACTACCACCCTAGCACCACCACCACCAACACAGCCACCACCTCCACCACTCCTTCTTTCACTATTCTGATGCTGCTAGTAGAAGCCCTCGACACAAGGACCAAAAGCCCCAAATCAATTCGTTATTCCATTCAAAATTGAGAGAGACAACTCGACTTAAAGGTATGAAACCTAGCTCTGAAATCGACCAAATTCTCCTATTCACTTGCAATTCAACGATTCTAAATCAATCCTTGTGTTTCTCAAATTCAAGTGGGTTCCAACGAACCCAAAACCAGGCCCTAAGACGCTGGATATCACAATCGCCGGAATTCGGGTTTGAAAACCCGACGGGAACACCAACGGTGGCTAGAGTTGGTGGTTCTCTTCGTTCCCGACCTTTTCCCAACTCCAAAGACCTCCATCGCACCCCCTGGACATCGTTTAAATCTTCCATCAACCCAAAACTTGCTGGGAATTCGCTGAAGCGTCAGAAATCGGGCGGCGAGCCGCCGGATTCTGCCATGGCCGGCGGGAGAAGGTAAACCTTCAAACTTCACTTATTCTTGCTTCTTTTTGTATAACAATCATCCTTAGGAGGTCATGAATTCATTTAGACCCTGCACCCTAACCCAGAAATCGACGGGAAGTCCGTGGAGTGCCGGAAACCGAGCGGTTGGTCGCCGGAATCCTCCATTGCCACCGGAAAAGCTCCGAGCTTGTAATCCTTTAATTCTCGCTCTTTTTGATCATTTAAAAGCTTGTTCATGCTCCTAATCATCTACTGAACTCATTTGCATCATCAAATCATGACTGTAACAACGAATTTGACAAGTTTGATTCGTGCATGTTGTGTTTTCCAGTTTGAAAACCTGCCCTGTTCATGGGACGATAACTCTCTCGATACATGATGTCTTAATCTGATTTTTGTTTCTTTGGATTCTCTGCATGTAGTACTCCAACTTTCGTGTTGATATCTTGGTCCAATTCGATCTCTAATCGTGTCTAAATATGAGCTAAAGTTAGGGTAAAGTGAAGTTCATGAATGTGTTCTTGGTGTTCATGCGTTTTTGGTAAAAAAAACCTCCCCTGTTCAAATGCTTGTATCTCCTTCCTTTGTAATCCGTTTTGAGTGATCCATAGCTTTCTGGAATCCTCGTATGATTGTCTACAACTTTCGTATTTTAAATTTTGTGTAATTCGGTCTCTAAACTACTTAAAAATCATGTTGAAGTTGCTGATTTCGTGTTGTGTTCTTGGCTGTCAAGTGGTCAAAATTTTCTAAGTATAGAATCCTAATGGTGAAACACCCATTTTCTAACCCTTGTATATTCATCAAAACTTAATGAAATCTAGATCTGCTTTCTTCTGTGTAGAGCTGGTTTATAATACTTCATTTCATCATCTCTGGGTCATCTTCAAATTTGTTACGGATTTCTCAAAAATCAAGCCTAAAGTTGTTGATTTTAACTCATATAAAACTCTTGAATTTCCCTAAGTGTTAAATCAGAATTTTTGTCCAACTTTGACTAGCGATATCTCTTTGAATACTTAGAGTTTATAGGAGTTCAAATATGTTCTGGAATCCTTGAACATTCATCTTCAAAACCCTATTTCCATTTTCTTAAAACTCCTTCTCAATTGATCAGATATCAGTCGCAATGTTGACTACTTGAAACGACTTTTCGCTATCTTTGATATTCAGTTTTGATCATTTCAATGACCTTTTTGGCCTTAGCGTTCTTCAAGAAACTTGTTCGTATTCATATTCTGAGTCTAAATATCAAGTTTGACCAATTTTGACTTTTTGAAAACCCTAGTTTGACTGGACTGTATATGAGGGGCAAAATTGTAATTTCACGTAGCTTTGAATTGAGTTTCGTTTAGTAACTTGGAGTTCTTCAGCATGTATTGTATGCGTATTTGGAGTACTTGTATTTAATTATGGGCTAGGGTTAACCAAGTCAAATGTCGGGGGTCTTTCTGTAGTTTTACTAAACTTCAGGGGCCTATGTGCTTTTAACTAAGACTTCACACTTGAACTACTTGAGACTAGGTTAATGTTTTGAGACCTACAACCTGAATTAGAAGGATATTTGAAGTCTCAAGAAGGAAGTATTTAACTTGGGAGTTATCAAATCAATGGTGGGGGTCTTTCTGTAATTTTAGCAAACTTTAGTAGCCTAAGTGTAATTTACAGGAAGTTGTAGATTTCGATGCTAAGTTCATATGAGAGAGTTAAGAGTTATTCTTGCATGTTGTTGAGCCAGTATGAAGGTAATTTGGGGTCCAGGCACAGTCAGGGACTGTACGAGAGAGTTCTGAAGTATCAGGGGCATTTTGGTCAAGTTAGCTTGCATGACCCCCCATTTCATTGCATTCTTGCATAAAACCTCATATAGAGGATATATGCTAATAGTTTGTATACTTTACTTGTGTATATCCAGCCGTAATTAAGGATCGTTCGAAGTAGACAAACGTATTCGTGTTGCTGCATTTACTGTGAGACTCGGAGACGAGCGTTGTAGGAGTGCTAGCGTTGCTTTGTGCCTTTCATGGCTCCGAGGTAAGTACATATGTAAGACCTTTTCATATTAAATGTGTGCATGTGTGTGATGTTTCAAATGAATGCATGTTATATGAAAAAGTATGAGAATGCATGTTTTCCACTCGAATGTTGTGAAACTATTTTATTCATCTCTTTTGAGAACTCTCGGAAATTACTTGTGAAATGTTGATATTCTGATATTGGTTATGTGAAAGAGAAGAAATAAAATACCTCTAATAGACTTAGGACGATGTCCAAAGTACTGTTATTGATGTGAGGCGTCAAGCGATCCTCCATTTTCTCATGGCTATGACCATTGAAGCAATGCTTCTTATTATTGGATAGAACGTTAATGTTCACAAATCCGCCCCCGATGAGCCAAAATGTATCAAGATATTTAGGCCAAGGGGTTTATAGAGCTATAGAGTGCTACTTATACTTGTAAGGGTCACTACGGTATAGGGGTGTCGACACTTAAGGCTTTTTAGCTAATGTTGTGAGCGGGGTTGACGAATGGGCTCCCTTAACGCTCGGGTGAAATAGGGTTTGATAGACCCTAGAAGGAACCCTTAGTGATTATTTCGTGATCCCTCTGTTTACATCGATCCTGCTGGTGGCTCTGGACATGCCTCAGCTAAATTAAACTATTGATTGAAGTCGAAATTAAAAATTGACTACTTTATTAATGTTGTTTGTGGCTCTGGATTGCCCTAATCAATTGAAATGATTTGAAATGCTTTGGCTACTCATGAACTAAGTTATTCTCTTAAATGGACTTGTTTACCCTGGATATGTTACCAACTACTTGTGGTTTCTCAATGTTATTAAATTGAGAGGTTTTGTTACTCGGTTACTTCCAGTTGTTCCAAAATCCCCAATCTGTCACTTTTATTGTCTTAAATCGTCTGTTTTGTTTCAACTCATGCTTCCGTGCCACTCGTTGTTTTACATGTCATAGTATGTGTTTACTCAGTTTTTACTGATCATTTCTTCAAAACTGTGTCGGCTTTTGCCATTTTAAAACCACAAGTCATCAATCAAGGTTGGGGAATGGGAACGCGGATCGAGACGAAGAAGTTTAGCGTAAGTCAGATCACTTAGTAGATCACACACGATTTGTTTTAGATTGTACTTATTATCAAAATTTTGTTATGTACTTTAACCGAAATGTAAACTTAATAGTTAATAATATACTTTTTGTTATCGATTGTCGTTAACCCTGAACCGAGATTCCGGGTTGTTTCAGGTTGTATCGGAGCATCGGTTCTCCGGTTAAAGTGACATTTCGATTTCCATTAGTAGAGAATAAGAAAGATACAGCGTTTTTGAAATTTTAAAATTAACTAGGATAAATCAATGTGGCAATAAATGAATTAAACAAGCCGTTGGGAATTGGGGTACTTACCTGTCATTAATCTTGATTTGTACCATATTTGTCGATGTTAACGACTAATTGAGATGTGAATCATGCAATTTACTTACCTATTTACATGATCAGTACATATGTGACAAGCTTATGTATGTCAAGATGTTTGTTATAGTTGTGTGATGCGTATGTATGACTCTTTATGCTTCTATGTTACTTTGTAGACGAGAGAGTAACCACGTTCTTGATTTAGAAGACCATGAGACCATTCACATTATACCTAGGAGCGCGAGTTTAAAGATAATATGTTGTTTGTTTCATTTTTAATTAATTTGACATGGTTCTTTCCAAAATTAGAAAGTTTTGAAAATAAATTATTTAGTACAAAAAAAAAAATGGTTTCTGAAAATTATTGGCGTTTCGAGGTACCAAATGCCAAGTGATATGGACCACTCAGTTTATCAGCCCGCTGGCGCGACTCTTAGTACGACGGTACTATAAGTTGTACCCGCTGTGTAGACTAAGTTGGAACATTTGAAGCACATGCGAGTTGTGTTAGATAAGCACGTTGTGTGACGACACATAGTGTTCTTTCTCCCTCGTATGCGTGGAATGCTTTAGGTGATTGGTTTATCTAATCCTCTACAGGTAAGAAAACATTTTTAACTCAGATGGGTCAAGCAAAACTACTTATTAGTCTTGATAAAAGTAATTGTCTAAAAGTTTCGAGATTTGTATAAACTCCAACAAATTTTTGAGTCGCTTCTAAAATTGAGAACTTGTATGTTGGTATTGAACTTGCAAGTTTTGTTTCTAACTTTTACTTGTATTAATCGTGGTTGAGCTCTAATGTGGTACGAGTCTAGGCTGGATTGTAGTATAGACCCATAATAGACCCCGTCCTGCGGAGAGTGAGAATGAGAAATTTCTTCCAGTTAAGGTGTTTCTAGATGACCATCTAAGGAAGCCATCTATTGAGAGCATAACCTACGTCGAGAGCGCTTTATGAACTTGTCTGACTAAGTTAAAAAGACTGAGTCATTGTGCTGCATTTTATATATATGGGTAAGTATAGTATGAGATCTTCGGGGACGAAGATTCTTTTAAGGTGGGTAGATTGTAACACCCCTCATTTCCGAGAGAATTCTTAGTGCAATATCAAGACTTTGGGGGCGAATTTGTAAATAGTTTGTCACGGTTTTAAAGTTCGAATTTTGGAGTGTTAGCAATATTTGGAAGTTGTTAGAACGATATTGAGGCACTAGAAACATTTGGGGTGGTTGTGCAATTTCCTGAAATTAAGTAAATTCTCTAATTCTAGTTAGTACCCCCAAAGTTTCGAAAACTACTTTTTGAACCCTATGCATGTGAGACACTTGTCAAGAGAGTTTTGACACCTCTCTAGGTGAGGTGGAAACTATTCTTCACCTTCCCCACCATCAGATTGTAGGGAGAGAGAGCGAGAGAGAGAGAGAGAGAGAGAGAGAGAGAGAGAGAGAGAGAGAGAGAGAGAGAGAGAGAGAGAGAGAGAGAGAGGGGGAGATCATCCCCTTCATCTTCATCTTCTTTGTCCTCCTCAAAAACAACCACCACAACTACCACCCTAGCACCACCACCACCAACACAGCCACCACCTTCACCACTCTTTCTTTCACTATTCTGATGCTGCTGGTAGAAGCCCTCGACACAAGGACCAAAAGCCCCAAATCAATTCGTTATTCCATTCAAAATCGAGAGAGAAAACTCGACTTGAAGGTATGAACCCTAGCTCTGAAATCGAACAAATTCACCGATTCACTTGAAATTCAACGATTCTAACTCAATCCTTGTGTTTGGCAAAGGCAAGGGGGTTCCAACGAACCCAAAACAGGCCCTAAGACGCTGGAAATCATAATCGCCGGAATCCAGGTTTGAAAACCCGACGGGAACACCACCGGTGGCTGTAGTTGGTGGTTCTATTCGTTCCTGACCTATTACCCACTCCGAAGACCTCCATCGCACCCCCTGGACATCGTTTAACTCTTCCATCAACCCAAAACTTGCTGGGAATTCGCTGAAGCTTCAGAAATCGGGCGGCGAGCCGCCGGATTCTGCCATGGCCGGAGGGAGAAGGTAAACCTTCGAACTTCGCTTATTCTTGCTTCTTTTTGTATAAAAATCATCCTTAGGAGGTCATGAATTCATTTAGACCCTGCAACCTGACCCAGAAATTGACGGGAAGTCCGTGGAGTGCCGGAAACCGAGCGGTTGGTCGCCTGAATCCTCCATTGCCGCCGGAAAAGCTCCGAGCTTGTAAGCCTTCAATTATCGCTCTTTTTGATCATTTAAAGGCTTGTTCATGATCCTAATCATCTCTTGAACTCATTTGCATCGTCAAATCATGACTGTTGTGCACAAGAGATTCCGGCGGGGAGACCTCCGTGTACACCGTATGTAGTGGATCAAGGATCGCACAGGAAGAGTGGGGGTGTGTGTAGGGAGATAGTAAGTCAGTAGCAATGTCTGAGAGAGAGACAGAGGTTTGGCAGAGCTTCCGCGTATGGCCAGTGTGTTTTTTCCTTTGTATGGAAAGGTTAACGATATATATATACTGGAGGACATGACCGTTGTAGTGTGGTTAATGCGCCCATTAATGGCGGCTTAATTAGCTTAACCATAACGGCACGTTCGTCCGAGTATATAGGAACCGTTATAGCACGTGGTGCGCGAATACCGGAACCGTTACGAGGTTGACCGGGTTTGACCGGATTGACCGGGTCTAGGGAGCTCGTGCCATAGATCTCTCAAAACAGTTACTAAAGGTCGCGCGCGGGATTGGCTCGCACGCGACAGGGCTTACTCTAGCCTCCAAACCACTAAGTCCCTACAAGTCCCGTGCAGTGGTATGCGAGGGCTCTGTCTCGCAGCCCCCACATGGATCAGCTCGGCTGGTGATCCAGTGTGTGTGGAGCACAATATGGTGTGCTGGATGGTTGCCACGTGGCCAAGATCTGTCAGCTCAGAAAGCACTATCTACATTAGCCCCCTTTCTGCGCGTGAAGACTCATAGCTGTATAGGCTTCCATGCGCGGAAACCAACATGCGCGTCGCCGCCACGCACCAATTCAAATACGGGTAAGTTCAGCCCCCGTGCGTGCCATTATGACCTAAAACCCCTAGAGTCGTGCCGTCTGGCCTTTAGGGTTTTAGGTGTGACGTCAGCTTGTCCTGTGATTGCGCGATACGACGGTGACGGTTGCGATTCGACTACTGAAAGGACGCAACCCTTCATTCTTTTGGATAAATACCTTGTATTCCCATTATTGCAAAGCATCACCTCTTTCTCATAAAGTGAATGGTACCCGGAGATCTTCGAGAGCAGATTCAGATCATCAATCATCAGTTCAGAACTGCAAATCGTGTTCTTCAATTGTGCATATCCAAGCAAGCTTCAAGAAAACAAGGTTGGCCTCGCTTAATTTTGATTTAAGATACCAGTGTTTGCCTTGAACTGCGTTGAATCTGTAAACCCATGAGATTTGTGAATAGGCTTTGATCTTTGAACCCTCTTTTGCTTTAATCCTTCAACAATATTGGATCTTGCAACTTCCCGATTTCTGAAATCGATACCAGAAATTGTTCGTCTTCCTTTGCATAGGTCTTGAATTTCAAAATTCAAACTGAAGTGTGGTATTTCTCCCCCCTTTTTTCTTGCTCTTTCGCAGGAATGGCCAAGACAAAAGGAACCAGACCTGTCAAAGAAGATGAAGAGATACCCGACCTTCCGCAGGCCTTGTGGCGAAAAGCCCCCTTTTTGGGTGGGAAAGATTTCTACCATGCGAGGGTGAAGGCAAAGAGGATGCCTGATCCTGTCCCTGCTGAGCGATTGTTGACACTGACTCGCCCAGTTAACTCAGCCTTGCTCGAGTTGATCGGTTCCGAGGATGTGGTTCGATTGGGAATCGAGAACGGGCACTTCCCATACACTGCGATTTCTACCCAAGCGTTCGTCCGGAAATTGGACTATATGGATGAGTGGATTGACCACGTGTTGGACCATCACGCCGCGACTCTTGATGAAGCCGGCGTATACTTTGCTATCCGTGCTATGAAGGGTGCTGCCGTGAAGCTGGATCAGTCCATGCTTCTAGACCTTCTGTCCCGTTACTCGCCTGCGACTCACACGTTCCATTTTGCTGAGTTCGAGGCTGCCCCCACTCTCGAGGACGTTCAAATGTTGTACGAGCTTTCCCCCATGGGCGAGGTGGACCCTCTGAGTCCCTTGAGAACATCTTCGGAAATTGCCTTGTACACGCAGATGGAGGAGTGCCTAGCAGAGGTAAAGAAAATCTCCACTAGATGGACCACTACAAAGCCTCTTCCGAACTGGCAGCTGGTTGATACGTCTGCGAAGAATACCTGGAACAAATGGTTGCAGTACTTCTTCCGAGACTATGCGAACAGCAGCATTACTAAGAAACTTCTGAGCGAGGACCCGGAGGCCGAGAATTACGTAGAGGGCAAGGGTTATCATTTGACCCTTTGTGCCTTTCTTTGTGCCTGGCTGTCGAGGTACTTGATTGATGGTCACCCCCATGACGGAGTCTTCTACCATGTGCTGCCACTTGCTGTGAGGCTTGCTCTTGGCCAGAGAGTCGCACTCGGACCCTTGGTCTTGGGCACACTGTACTATAGGCTCGATCAGCTGGTTCTGGCTATGAGGGAGTCGCGTGGCCGCCTCGATGTGTTGACCTTTGTCAATATTTCCTTTTTGACAATGTGGGTTTTCGAGCGATGGCCGTCTTATGCTCCGACTGCTCTTAAGCTTGACAAGTGGTGTCCCCCAGGCGAGACAGAAGCGCGCAACAGCGGAAGAGCTGCGAGATTGTTTGGAGCAAGCAACACCAAGTGCGTTTGGAGTTTGATATGCGACAAACGGAAGGAGTTTACTGCCAGGCCCTATGCCACGCGTATCGAGAATGTGCGATGGTTTCCAAAGCTATACCCCTCTAAAGGTATGGTCTTCTCAGAAGAGCTTCTCTTTGAGAAGGGGCCGCATTTCCACGAGCGCTACCGCGAGTTCTTTTGCTGGTGTCTGCGAGGTTCCCTTCCTGCCCTCGCAGAGCATATCCGTGAGCTCGCGCCAAGGTATGAAAAGCTTACAGTGGATGTTGACCCCACTCGAGTCTCTCCTCAATTTGGTTTTGATGCGGTGGCCCCATCAATCTGGCCCCAGTCTATTGTCAGAGGATGCTACAAGCGCTTGCTGACAAAGGAGTGCAAGACGGTCTTCATGAACAATCTTCCCTTTGAGCAGCCTGCGGGAACCCGCGAGGGTGGTTGTTCCCAGAACTGGCTCGCATACTGGGTTGCCCAGCAAACGAGGATTGAGACGGAGGCGGCGGCGCAGCCAAGTAGAGCCCCCCTGATCAAAAGAAACTCTTTTCCGTTTCGCCCCAATTGCAGCTTGAGTGAGTCTGAGTATGGTTGCTACTCACTGTGGGACCGTGAGAATCATTTGTGCCCTGATTTCGTTCTGAAGGAGAAAGTCGCCGCAGTCAAGAAGGGCGACACGCATGTCGTCAGATATAGCAAGGCGTTTGCTGAGGTAAGCAATTTCTTCGCGTGCGTTAAGCTTCTTGATTTCCTTACGCTGATATTTTCATTCTGTACTGCTTTAGTGTTACGTGCGGAGGTTCGCAGATGGTGATCGCTCCAAATCGCTGGTTAACACCATTGTTGCCACCAGAAGGCAAGGGGAGTCGTTCCGGCTAGCATGGAGGATGGACGCGGAGGTCGAAACAAAGGTTCGCGCAGTCATGAAGGCTTTTGCCGACTCGCTGATAGACAATCCTCCGGCTCCGTCTCCTCCTAGAGATGACCCGTCCCCTCCAGCGACTGCGGCGCCGAGAGTAAAGAGACCTAGGAAAAAGGGAATTACGATTTCCTCCCCTAGAAGTGCTCCAGCTTCTCCTCCGGTGAGGTCCCTTTCTATCAAGGACAAAGGCAAAGGTCGCATGCCCAGCAAAGTGCGGAAAGAGCTCGCAGTTGAGACTTTCGTTCCATTCAATCAAGAGGAAGAGGAAGAGAGACAAGAGCCCCAAGCCGGTGGTGAAGAAGAAGAAGCAACAGTTGTGACGCATGAGGAAGAATCAGGAGGTACCTCCGTCACATTTCCTTTCCCGTTATCGTAACTTCTTTGCACTTCTTTTCTTTAGACCAATCGTGCATTCGCAGATGATGATGATGAAACCATTGGTGGCCTTGTGGCCAAGAGACAAAAGAGAGATGCCCATTCTGGCATTCCAGATGATCCCATCAGCGAGGACATTCTTGCTGAGTCCCGGAAGACAGCCTCGGAGGCTGCTGAAAGAAGGAGGCGGCGAGAAGAAGAGGAGCTCGAGCGTGTGAAACAGCGGAGCCTCGAGGAGCGGCATATTGACGACTTAGCGCGTCCGTCCAACGAGGAAGACGAGCTTCCCGAAGAAGTGGCTCCTCATGTGGAGGAGGAATATGAAGTTCCCGGAGAGGATGCAGCGGCCTTGGAGCAAGTCCAAGCAGACTTCGAAGAGATCGCAGGTGGCGATAAAGGTGAGATCTTCAATCTCGCAGTAACTTATAGAGATGTTATTGTGGGTGCGTTAAAGCACGGTGTGTCAAAGGCTGACATTCGCCGTTGGTTAGTAGGCAAATGCGGAGAACCCTCAGGTAATTATTTGAGTGATATGCATGTGCTAGGCTTTAGCAATTTGGGGCAGAATCATGACTGCTTTATTCGCATCCCAGGTCACGCTTCTCTTAAAGACTTGCTTAGTGAGGACACACTGATAGGGCATGGTTCCACGTCCTTAGTGTATGACGAGGACACCCCAATCCCACCTTCGCGTGGAGGTGCTTACTCTTAGCTTTAGTAAAGACAGCAAAATAACTTATAGCGCAAGTTACCTTACATCATCGCATTTAATGTCGCAGGTCATGCTGAGGAACCTGCGTCCTATGTTCCGGTTCTGAGCTCCCATACTGAGAAGCCCGTCCCAACTGCTGAGTATGCAAGTGAGCCTCTCGAGGGCATCATCGAACTTTCCGATGATGCTGAAGCAGATGTTGCGTTGATGGACGAAGATGTCCGTACCGGTGCTGAGGAAGAAAGGACAAGTGCTGCTAATGTTTTCGCATCTGAGAGCGTCCTTCGCCAAGCGACTTCGGCTGTCCCTTCGCCTCCGGCGATGACTGAGCCAGAGGCACCTATTCCTGCGTGGAGCATTTGGGGCTCGCAGGTTGGGAGTGCAGTCGCAGCTGGTGCGCCCTACACTCTTCCTCCTGACTACGAGAGGTTGGAGCTCGCAGCTGATAGGAGAGCCATGGAGCGAGGGCAATGTTCGAACAACCCGGCAGCCCGCATTCCTTCTCTTCATGAAATTCTAGAAGGAACTGGTAAGTAAAGTTTTACCGTTCGCTCATCGCATTATTCGCTTGCGAGTTTTGACATCGTAACTCATTTTTGAAATCACTTTAGGTTTGAAGCAAACCGATGTAGACTGGGTGGTTCGAATGCGCCTCGCCTACCCCCGATCGTTTGTGAGATCTTTGGAGATCGGGCCTTTTGACAGGAGGCTGTTCCTTACTGAAGCCATCTGGATTTTGGAGCAGCTGTCTGCGGCTACGCCTGCGACCATTTCGGTCCAGAGTGCTGAATTGCTATGTGGCATGTGCCAAAATCTCCTGGTCAAAGTCCAGGGCAGGCTGGGTTTCAAATTTCTCAAGGACAGAGTCACGCTGATTCGCGCAGCCGTAACTTTAAAACTCGGCCACCAGAATCTCGCAGCTGAGAAGCAGAAGGTGGAGCAGCAGAAGCAAAAGGTTGATGAAGCTCTGAAGCTGTATCATGAGATGAATGATAGGTGCGAGTTACTGAAGCAAGAAGTGGAACAGGTGGAGAAGCTGAGTGAGCAGTTCGAGCCCCAGGACTCCTTAATCAAGAATTTGCTTTGACTTTTCGAATTTTGAAAAGAAAACAAGGAAATAGCTGAAACATTAGTGTAATGTCTTGAAACATTAATGTAATGTTGCTAGGGTTTCTCCCCCTTTTTTTTAACAACAACAAAGAATTTGCCCGTTTTGCCCTTTTCGGGATTTGACAGGATATCTTTGTGCATATCCAATCATGACGTCAGAAATTGATACTTTGCTTGATTTTCGCGCTAATTTCTCGGCAGATAAGCACGCTTTTGTTGGGAAGTCCATCCGAATCATGACCATCCGTCATTTATTAGGATACGCAACTGAATCGTCGTAGCCTTTAGTAGGGTAATTGATTGTTACCGCTTTTCAAGGCGTAAGTGATTGAACTTACCCTCTTTTTGAATTCTGCTGACTCATCCTTGGCAACTGAAGAGTCTCCACAGGGTCTATATAAACCCTGTGTTTGCTATTTGGGTTCTTCATCCCAAAGATGTGCTTTGCCGTGAGTCTTTACGACTACTGGCCTCAACGCTTGTTTTTCGTTGATTCATGGCAACTTCAAGTTTTGAATCCTGAGTTTGCGCTTTGTGCTATAGAAATAGTTTCCAAGATCCACTTTATGAGGAATATTGCTCTTTATAACCATCATAAAGAAGATGGAGATAACATCTCATGTGTGTTCGAAGAAATTTCTTCGTGTATTATGTGTGCAGGTCATGTTTCCGGCCGCCTCGTGGCGAGGTGCAGCGCCGAAGTGACCGTGCTACCGTCTCGTAATGAACGGCGGAATTCTCCTCCAGCATCCCTGGAGGAGGATTTCTTGCCTCTTCGTTCTTGAACTCAGGGTTGCGAACCGCTGCGTTCATCCCCGTCTACAAGGAGCCCTTGCCCTTTGGAGCTTCTGCTTGCATGTTGATCGCCGGAACCGGTGGTTCCTTGGGCAAATGTTATGGGGTGCAGATCTGACAAGGGTCTTGTCAAATACTGGGATCTTGAACGTATGGCTTCATGTGGCTCTCTGGAGCAAGATCCTAGCTGCGACAGATGTTCACCCGCAGATTTGTGAACGTATTGTATAGCCGGCGTTGGAACCGGTGGGCTCATTCTTTGCAGTCCGGTTTTCCGTACTGTGTCTCTGCTGGCTTACCAGCCACTTTTCGAATGTATTGTAAGCCATGTTGGCTGCGTAGTTAGATTTGAGCTTTTTCGCTTGTAAGCTGTTATCTAGACAGATGAATTGTAAGTCATTTGACTCATAATGATAAATAGTCTTTGTATTATCTGCTGTCTCTTTGCAACAAAATACAATTTCGCATGCGTTTCGGCTTATTTTACCTTGCATAATGCCATGTAATGGTTTCGCATCTGCGATATCAATTCGCTGATGTTTCGCTAGATCGTTCGAGATCATATTTTTTGCAGTTGTGCCATCTCGGCGGATGGGCTTGTGGTTGGTATTTGTAGATCATTTAAGATCATGTTCACAACATTGCTATCGTAACAGATAGTCTTTAGAAGATCAATTAAGATCGTTGTGCACAAGAGATTCCGGCAGGGAGACCTCCGTGTACACCGTGCGTAGTGGATCAGGGATCGCACAGGAAGAATAGGGGTGTGTGTAGGGAGAGAGTAAGTCAGTAGCAATGTCTGAGAGAGAGACAGAGGTTTGGCAGAGCTTCCGCGTATGGCAGTGTGTCCCCCCTTGTATGGAAAGGTTAACGATGTATATATACTGGAGAACGTGACCGTTGTAGTGCGGTTAATGCGCCCATTAATGGCGGCTTAATTAGCTTAACCATAACGGCACGTTCGTCCGAGTATATAGGAACCGTTAGAGCACGTGGTGCGCGAGTACCGGAACCGTTACGAGGTTGACCGGGTTTGACCGGATTGACCGGATCTAGGGAGCTCGTGCCATAGATCTCTCAAAACAGTTACTAAAGGTCGCGCGCGGGCTTGGCTCGCACGCGACAGGGCTTACTCTAGCCTCCAAACCACAAAGTCCCTACAAGTCCCGTGCGGTGGAATGCGAGGGCTCTGTCTCGCAGCCCCCACATGGATCAGCTCGGCTGGTGATCCTGTGTGTGTGGAGCACAATATGGTGTGCTGGATGGTTGCCACGTGGCTAAGATCTGCCATGTCAGAAAGCAGTATCTACATTAGCCC
This sequence comes from Linanthus parryae, assembly GCA_023055425.1. NCBI lineage: Eukaryota > Viridiplantae > Streptophyta > Magnoliopsida > Ericales > Polemoniaceae > Linanthus > Linanthus parryae. Next base: position 59,887,863 of record JALGPY010000003.1, read on the forward strand.
CCTTTCTGCGCGTGAAGGCTCATAGCTGTATAGGCTTCCATGCGCGGAAACCAACATGCGCGTCGTCGCCATGCACCAATTCAAATACGGGTAAGTTCAGCCCCCGTGCGTGTCATTATGACCTAAAACCCCTAGAGTCGTGCCGTCTGACCTTTAGGGTTTTAGGCGTGACGTCAGCCCGTCCTGTGATTGCGCGATACGACGGTGACGGTTGCGATTCGACAACTGAAGGGACGCAACCCTTCATTCTTTTGGATAAATACCTTGTATCCCATTATTGCAAAGCATCACTTCTTTCTCTCAAAGTGAATGGTACCCGGAGATCTTCGAGAGCAGATCCAGATAATCAATCACCAGTTCAGAACTGCAAATCGTATTCTCCAATTGTGTATATCCAAGCAAGCTTCAAGGAAACAAGGTTGGCCTCGTTTACTTTTGATTTAAAATACCAGCGTTTGCCTTGAACTGCGTTGAATCTGTAAATCCATGAAATTTGTGAAGAGGCTTTGATCTTCGAACCCGCTTCGTTTTAATCTTTCGCAAAATATCAACTCCCCAATTTCTGAAATTGGTACCGAAACTGTTTGCTTCCCTTTGCATAGATCTCGAATTCCAAAATTTCAAACTGAAGTGTGGTATTTCTCCCCCCTTTTTTTTTTGCCCTTTCGCAGGAATGGCCAAGACAAGAGTAACCAGACCCGTCAAGGAAGATGAAGAGATACCGGAGCTTCCGCAGGCTTTGTGGCGAAAAGCCCCCTTTCTGGGTGGGAAGGATTTTTATCACGCGAGGGTGAAGGCGAAGAGGATGCCTGACCCTGTTCCAGTTGAGCGGTTGTTGACACTGACTCGCCCAGTTAACTCAGCCTTGCTCGAATTGGTTGGTTCCGAGGATGTGGTTCGATTGGGAATCGAGAATGGGCACTTCCCATATGCTGCGATTTCTACTCAGGCGTTTGTCCAGAAATTGGACTATATGGATGAGTGGATCGACCACGTGTTGGATAATTACGCCGAAACTCTCGATGAAGCCGGCATTTTCTTCGCTGTCCGTGCTATGAAGGGTGCTGCCGTGAAGTTGGATCAGTCCATGCTTCTAGACCTTCTGTCCCGTTATTCGCCCGCGACTCACACGTTTCATTTTGCTGAGTTCGAGGCTGCCCCCACGCTCGAGGACGTTCAAATGCTGTATGAGCTTTCCCCCATGGGCGAGGTGGACCCCTTGAGCCACTTGAGGACATCTGCTGAAATGGCCTTGTACGCGCAGATGGAGGAGTGCCTAGCAGAGGTAAAGAAAATCTCCACTCGGTGGACCACTACAAAGCCTCTTCCGAACTGGCAGCTAGTGGATACGTCTGCGAAGAATACCTGGAACAAGTGGTTGCAGTACTTCTTCCGAGACTATGCGAACAGCAGCATCACTAAGAAGCTTTTGAGCGAGAACCCGGAGGCCGAGAATTATGTAGAGGGCAAGGGTTATCATTTGACCCTTTGTGCCTTTCTCTGTGCTTGGCTGTCGAGGTATCTGATTGATGGTCATCCCCATGACGGGGTCTTCTACCATGTGCTGCCACTTGCCGTGAGGCTCGCTCTTGGCCAGAGAGTCGCACTCGGACCCTTGGTCTTAGGCACGTTATATTACAGGCTTGATCAGCTGGTTCTGGCGATGAGGGAATCGCGTGGCCGCCTCGATGTTCTGACCTTTGTCAATATCAGCTTTTTAACAATGTGGGTTTTCGAGCGCTGGCCGTCTTATGCTCCAACTCCCCTCCCACTTGAGAAGTGGTGTCCCCCAGGCGAGACGGAAGCGCGCAACAGCGGAAGGGCTGCGAGATGGTTTGGAGCAAGCAACACCAAGTGTACTTGGAGTTTGATATGCGACAAACGAAAGGAGTTTACTGCCAGGCCCTATGCCACACGTATTGAGAATGTGCGGTGGTTTCCAAAGCTATACCCTTCCAAAGGTATGGTCTTGTCAGAAGACCTTCTCTTTGAAAAGGGGCCGCATTTCCACGAACGCTATCGTGACTTCTTCTGTTGGTGTCTGCGAGGTTCTCTTGCTGCCCTTGCAGAGTATATTCGTGAGCTCGCGCCACGGTATGAAAGACTTACAGTGGATGTTGACCCTACTCGGGTCTCTCCTCAGTTTGGTTTTGATGTGGTGGCCCCATCGATCTGGCCCCAGTCTATTATCAGAGGGTGCTACAAGCGTTTGCTGACAAAGGAATGCACGACGGTCCTTATGAGCAATCTTCCCTTTGAGCAGCCTGCGGGAACTCGCAAGGGTGGTTGTTCCCAGAACTGGCTCGCATACTGGGTTGCCCAGCAAACGAGGATCGAGACGGAGGCAGCAGCGCAGCCAGGAAGGGCCCCCTTGATCAAGAGAAACTCCTTTCCATTTCGCCCCAATTGCAGTTTGAGTGAGTCTGAGTATGGTTGCTACTCGCTGTGGGACCGCGAGAACCATTTGTGCCCCGATTTCATTCTGAGGGAGCAAGTCGACGCAATCAAGAAGGGTGACACGCAGGTCATCAAATATAGCAAGGCGTTTGCTGAGGTAAGCAATTTCCTTGTATGCTTTAGGCTCCCTTTTTTATTTTTCTTGCGCTGATGCTTTTCGTTCTGTATTGTTCAGTGTCATGTGAGAAGGTTCGCAGCTGGTGACCGTTCCAAATCGCTGGTGGACACCATTGTTGCCACCAGAAGGAAGGGGGAGTCGTACCGGCTAGCATGGAGGATGGATGCCGAGGTCGAAACAAAGGTTCGCGCAGTCATGAATACTTTTGCTGACTCGCTGATAGACAATCCTCCGGCTCCGTCTCCTTCTAGAGATGACCCGTCCCCTCCAGCGACTGTGGCGCCGAGAGTGAAAAGACCTAGGCAAAAGGGAATTACGATTTCTTCCCCTAGGAGTGCTCCAGCTTCGCCCCCAGTGAGGTCCCTTTCCATCAAAGACAAAGGCAAGGGTCGTATGCCCAGCAAAGTGCGAAAAGATCTCGCAGTTGAGACTTTCGTTCCATTCAACCAAGAGGAAGAGGAAGAGAGGCATGAGCCCCAGGCAAGTGATGAAGAAGAAGAAGGAACAGTTGTAATGCGCGAGGAAGAGTCAGGAGGTACTTCCATCGCATTTCCATGTCCTTTATCATGACTTCTATGCAGTTCCTTTCTTTGAACCGTGTATCCGCAGATGATGATGATGAAGCCGTTGGTGGCCTTGTGGCCAAGAGGCAAAAGAGAGATGCTCATTCTGGCATTTCAGATGATCCTATAAGCGAGGATGTTCTTGCTGAATCCCGGAAGACAGCCGCGGAGGCTGCTGAAAGAAGAAGGCAGCGAGAGGAAGAGGAGCTCGAGCGTGTGAAACAGCGGAGCCTCGAAGAGCAGCATGTTGACGACTTAGTACGTCCAGTTGGCGAGGAAGACGAGCTTCCCGAAGAAGTGGCTCCTCATGTGGAGGAGGAAGATGAGGTTCCCGGAGAGGACGCAGCAGAGCTAGAGCAAGTCCAAGCGGACTTCGCAGAGATCGCAGGTGGCGATAAAGGTGAGATCTTCAATCTCGCAGTTACTTATAGAGATGTAATTGTGGGTGCGTTAAAGCACGGTGTGTCAAAGCCTGACATTCTCCGTTGGTTGGTAAGGAAATGCGGAGAACCCTCAGGTGATTATTTTGAGTGATATGCGCATACTAGGCTGTAGCCACTTGAGGCAAAATCATGACTGGTTTACTCGCGTCCCAGGTCACGCTTCTCTTAAAGATTTGCTTAGTGAGGATACACTGATAGGGCACGGTTCCACGTCCCTAGTGTACGATGAGGATACCTCAATCCCACCTTCGCGTGGAGGTGCTTATTCTTAGCTTTAGTAAAGATAGCGAAATAACTTATAACACAAGTTACCTCATATTATCGCATTTGGTATCGCAGGTCATGCTGAGGAACCTGAGCTGGAGCAGAGAAGTCAGCCTCCTGCATCCCATGTCCCAATTTCGAGTTCCCATACCGAGAAGCCCGTCGCAGCTGCTGGACACGCAAGTGAGCATCTTGAGGATGTCATTGAACTCTCCGATGATGTCGAAGCTGATGCTGCGCCGATGGACGAAGGTGTCCGTACCGGTGGTGAGGAAGAAAGGACAAGTGATGCCAATGTTTTCGCATCTGGTAGTGTCCTCCGCCCAGCGACTTCGGTTGTGCCTCCGGCGATGACTGAGCCAGAAGCACCTATTCCTGCGTGGAGCATTTGGGGCTCGCAGGTTGGGAATGCAGTCGCAGCTGGTGCGGCCTACACTCTTCCTCCTGACTATGAGAGGCTGGAGCTCGCAGCTGATAGGAGAGCCATGGAGCGAGGGCAGTCTTCGAACAACCCAGTGGCCCGCATCCCTTCTCTTCATGAAATTCTGGAAGGCACTGGTAAGTAAAGATTTACCGTTCGCACGTCGCATTATTTGCTTGCGAGTTCTGACATTATAACCATTTTTGATGTCTCAGGTTTAAAGCAAACCGATGTAGACTGGGTGGTTCGAATGCGTCTCAGATACCCCCGATCGTTTGTGAGATCTCTGGAGATCGGACCTTTTGACAGGAGGCTATTCCTTACTGAAGCCATCTGGATATTGGAGCAGCTGTGTGCGGCTACACCTGCGACCATTTCGGCCCAGAGTGCTGAATTGCTGTGTGGCATGTGCCAAAATCTCCTGTTCAAAGTCCAAGGCAGACTTGGTTTCAAATTCCTCAAGGATAGAGTTACACTGATTCGCGCAGCTGTAACTTTGAATCTCGGTCACCAGAATCTCGCAGCTGAGATGCAGAAGGTGGAGCAGCAAAAGCAAAAAGTTGATGAAGCTTTGCAGCTGTATCACGAAATGAATGCCAAGTGCGAGCAACTGAAGCAAGAAGTGAAACAAGTGGAGAAGCTGAGCGAGCAGTTCGGGCCCCAAGACTCCTTAATCAAGAATTTGTTTTGACTTTTCGAATTTTGAAAAGAAAACAGGAAAATGGCTGAGACATTAATGTAATGTTTTGAAACATTAATGTAATGTTGCTAGGGTTTCTCCCCCTTTTTTTAACAACAGACAATGAGTTTGCCCGTTTTGCCCTTTTCGGGATTTGATTGGACATTTCTGTGCATATCCAATTATGACATCAGCAATTGATTCTTTGCTTGATTTTCGCGCTAATTTTCCGGCAGATAAGCACGCTTCCGTTGGGAAGTCCATCCGAATCATGACTATCCGTCATTTATTAGGATACGCAACTGAATCGTCGTAGCCTTTAGTAGGGTAATTGATTGTTACCGCTTTTCAAGGCGTAAGTGATTGAACTTACCCTCTTTTTGAATTTTGCTGACTCATCTTAGGCAACCGAAGAGTCTCCACAGGGCCTATATAAACCCCATCTTTGCTATTTGGGTTCTTCATCCCAAACATGTGCTTTGCCGTGAGTCCTTGCGACTGCTGGCTTCAACGCTTGTTTTTCGTTGATTCATGGCAACTTCAAGTTTTGAATCCTGAGTTTGCGCTTTGTGCTATAGAAATAGTTTCCAAGATCCACTTTATGAGGCTTATTGCTGTTTATAACCACCATAAAGAGGATGCAGATAATACCTCATGTGTGTTCGAAGAAATTTCTTCGTGTATTATGTGTGCAGGTCATGTTTCCGGCCGCCTCGTGGCGAGGTGCAGCGTCGAAGTGACCGTGCTACCGTCTCGTAATGAACGGCGTGATTCTTCTTCAGCATCTCCAGGGAAGAATCCGTCGCCCTCACATTTGTGAGGTTGGGGTGCTCGTCAATGCCCTTGTCCAACATGACAAGGAGTCCATCACCAGAGGAATGACTGCTTCGCCTGTTTTGCGGAGTAGCATCTGTCGGCACAGGAAGCTCCTCCGGCGCCTATCTTGATCAGACAGAGGCTTTTGTCATTCCTTGGGGTCTTGGGCGTATCGTATCCCTGACCTTGCTGCTAGGGATGTGGCGAATGACGAGTTGATCTCTTCGCGGCAGCATCCCTTTTGCTATAGATCTTTGGCCGCAGACTTGCGTGCTGTGCTGCCGGTGTCAGGACCGGTGGATTCTCTCTTTTCTTAGTCGAGAGTTCCCTTGGCGCATCTCTGGCTTACCAGCCATTTTTCGAATGTATTGTAAGCCATGTTGGCTGTGTAGTTAGATGCGAGCTTTTCGCTTGTAAGCTGCTATCTAGATAGATAAATTGTAAGTCATTCGACTCATAATGATATATAGCTTTCGTATTATCTGCTGTCTCGTTACAACAAAATTCAATTTCGCATGCGTTTCGGCTTGTTTTGCCTTGCATAATGCCATGTAATGATTTCACATATGCGATATCAATTGGCAGATGTTTCGCTAGATCATTCGAGATCGTACTTTCGCAGCTGTGCCATCTTGACGGATGGGCTTGTAGTCGGTCGTTGTAAATCATATGAGATCATGCTCACAACTTTACTATCGTAACAAATAGCTTTTTAACAGATCAATTAAGATCATTGAGTGATGCGAATTGCTATCATAGAAGATAGGCTTTATTAGAGAATTGCTTGAGATCGTTTCTCGCATGAATTGCCATTGCAGCAGATAGATCTTTAGAAGACCCAAATAAGATGATTCTGCACTTACGTTGCCATCATAACAGACGGGCTTGGGTGATTACTTAGCGTATAAATTGCTATCGTAACAGATAGGCTTGAGAAGATCGCATTTGTATAAACCGCTATCATGAGAGATAGGCTTTAGATGATCGATTGAGATCGCATTTGCGTTTGGCTGCTATCGTAAAAGATAGGCTTTAGATGATCGATTAAGATCGCATTTCCGCTATCGCGATAGATAGGCTTTGATGATCACTTAAGATCGCACTTGCGTTTGGCTGCTATCGTAAGAGATAGGCTTTAGATGATCAGTTAAGATCGCATTTGCATTGACTGCCATCGTAAAAGATGGGCTTTAGATGATCAATTAAGATCGCATTCGTGCTGACTGCTATCGCAAGAGATAGGCTTTAGATGATCACTTAAGATCGCATTTGCATTTGGCTGCTATCGTAAAAGATAGGCTTTAGATGATCGATTAAGATCGCATTTCTGCTATCGCGAGAGATAGGCTTTGATGATCAATTAAGATCGTTTTTGTATTTTGCTGCTATCGTGAGAGATAGGCTTTAGATGATCAGTTAAGATCGCATTTGCATTGACTGCCATCGTAAAAGATGGGCTTTAGATGATCAATTAAGATCGCATTCGTGCTGACTGCTATCGCAAGAGATAGGCTTTAGATGATCACTTAAGATCGTATTTGCATTTGCTGCTATCGTAAGAGATAGACTTTGACGATCAATTAAGATCGCATTCGTATTTGCTGCTATCGTAAGAGATAGGCTTTGATGATCAATTAAGATCGCGTTTGTGTTTGCTGCTATCGTAAGAGATAGGCTTAGATGATCAGTGAAGATCGCGTTTGTATTTGCTGCTATCATAAGAGATAGGCTTTTATGATCAATTAAGATCGCACTTGTATTTGCTGCTATCGTAAGAGATAGACTTAGATGATCAGTTAAGATCGCGTTTGTATTAGCTGCTATCGTAGGAGATAGTCTTAGATGATCAGTTAAGATCACAGTTGTATAAATTGCTATTGCAGCGAATAAATCATTGTTAAGTAATAACAAATTAAATAGAGCAATATAAACGGCTAGAAATATTAACTTCTCATTTGGGAGAACTCTTTATTATGACACTCTCATATGGGAGAGATAGGATTACAATCCTCTCATATGGGAGAGGAGATTGCGTCAATCATAGCCACATGAGACATTAAGCAACGTTATCATAAAACGTATGAAATAAGAGAAGTCAAGGATAGTACTTCTTGATCCAGCGCATGTTGACTGAGCTTGGAGTTGAGGTTGTGCCGTGCAACCTTCGTATGCTGCAGTAGCCACTATCGAAGACTTCTGTGACTTCGAAGGGTCCTTCCCAATTAGCTGCGAACTTTGGGTGAGTTGCTTCTCGCATGCAGTGGTCAGATGCGCGCAAGACCAGATCGCCAACTGCGAAATCCCGCCGCTGGACTGTCTTGTTGTAGGCGCGACCGATTCTTTCTTGGTACCGCTTGTTAGTCCTTTTGGCTTGTTCTCGCTTTTCTTCCAGCAAGACTAAATCATGATCGCGTTGGTTTTCATAGAGTGCGTGGAAGGCCAGCCTTGCCGAATTGACTCTGACCTCCGCAGGTACTACAGCTTCGGCCCCATAACATAGTAGAAATGGCGAGGCCCCTGTGGGTGTCCTTGGAGAAGTCCTGTAGGCCCACAGAGCTATGTTAAGAGAGTCGGCCCACTTCTTGTGGTCATCTGCGACCATATTGCTCAGAATTCTCAACAGCGTTTTGTTAGTCGCTTCGGCTTGTCCGTTTCCCTTTGGATAATAGGGGGTAGAGCATATCTGCCTGATATTGTACTCCGCGAGTTTCGCAGCTACCTGGCGATTAACAAAAGGAGTACCGTTATCTGAAAGAATGGTGTTTGGGATTCCGAACCTGCATACGATGTTTTCCTGGATGAAGTTAACCACAGCCAGCGCGTTTGCCGTCTTCAGTGGTATTGCTTCCACCCATTTGGTGAACAGCTCAGTTGCGGTGAGAATGAAATGGTTCCCATGTGACGTTGGTCGGATGGGGCCAATGAAGTCCAGAGCCCATGTGTGAAATGGCCATGGCGTCCCTAATGCATGTAGGTCCACAGCGGGAGCGTGCACTAGGTTCCCTTTGAATTGGCATTCTTGGCAGCGCCGCACCTTGGCGCGGCAATCGACTTCCATCGTGGGCCAGAAGTATCCGATTGAGAGGAGCTGTCTGCATAATTTCGCACCTCCCTGGTGTTCCACCTGATGAGAGAGGTCCATGACTTCTTGTGCTTCCTTGCCGTCTAGGCATCGCAGCAAGTTGCCCTCGTGACCTCTTCGCCAAAGCAGGTTTTCCTGAACCACATATCGCGACGCTTTCCTCTTCAATTTGTCGGCTTCTTTTCTCGATTCGGGTACGGTGCCCTGGGTGAGGAATTCGAACAATGGCTTCCTCCAGTCTGTGTCGTCATCGGTTAGAGCGATGAGTAGAGAATCTTTGATTAGTGCGCAACTTTCGCACTTCCCTTGTATCAGGGCTGCAGCTGTTGACATGCTTGGCCAATGAATGCCATATCTCTGAGCTTTCCTGTAGATTGACACCTCGCTTTCTCCGCAAGCGTGTTGGTGAATCTTTTCCAGCAGCTGTTGTCCCTCTTGCTCGGAGACACATCGCATGAGTATTCCTCCAGGACCCTTGTAGTAAAGGGTGTTGTCGTGGATTCAGTATCCTTTCGTGAGTGCCCAGCTCTCGCTGCTGGTGCCTTTCGCAATAGCTTGCAGAATTGCTTTTCGCCAGTCTGCGTCATCCATGTGTTCGTCGTCGCACACATCTTCTGTTAATGCCGACGATGTTCGCACTTCGATGGAAATCCTTGCGGGGCATTTGTCTATGCTGACCTTAGATCCTAGAGTTGCTAAGGCGTCTGCATGCCTGTTGTCCGCTCGGGGCTTGTGCTCGTATTTCACGTCGCAGAATTGCTGCATCAGCTTTTGCACTAGGGTGCGGTATGACAGGAGGTTGATCTCCTTTAAACCATATTCGCCCGAGGCTTGCTTAACAATCAGTTTGGAATCTCCCATGACCGTTAAGTTGCTCACTTCCAAAGCCTTCGCCGCACGGAGTCCCGCGATAAGAGCCTCGTATTCCGCCTCGTTGTTTGTGACTGCGAAGTTGAGTTTTGCGGACATCTGTATGACTTCCCCGTCTGGCTTTGTCAAGACTATCCCAATGCCTCCGCCTTTTCTGGTTGACGAACCATCGAAGTGGAGGGTCCAATAGGGCACGTCGATCGCGTAGATTTCAGGGCCTTCGAGCTCTTCCTCGATCACGGGTTCGTGGCTGTTGTCGGGAAACTGTGCCAACAGATCTGCTACCGCCTGCGACTTGATCGCTCTCGGTTTCACGCATGTGATATCATATTGAGAGATGGTCATGTACCATTTCGCCAATCTCCCGCCCGGAGTAGTGTGAGTTAGCAAGTATCTTATGGGGTCGCTTTTGGTGACCACCATTACTTTGTGCGATGCAAAATAGTGTCTCAACTTTTCTATCACAAAGAATAAAGCAAGGCAATGACGTTCGATGTCTGTGTACCTTGATTCAGCAGGCTGCACGATGCGAGAGATGTAATAGATAGGCCTCTCTTGGCCTTCATACACCTGAGCCAAGAGTGCTCCTATAGATCTCCTTGTTGATGTAAGATATAGCAGAAGCGGTGATCCCAGTTGAGGCGCGATCATTATCTTTGGGGATGTGAGTAGCTCCTTTAGCTTTTCAAATGCGGCTTCGTGGTCAGGAGCCCAGTTGTACGCGGCGTCCTTCTTGAGAAGAGTGCTGAAACAGCATGTGATTTCGGCGATTGCTGGGATGAATCTCCGCAAATATGACAATTTTCCCAAGAATGTTTTCAAGGCACTTTGGTTGTGAGGTGGCGTCATGCTGGTGATGGCTGACACTTTCGCGGGGTCAGGCTCGATCCCTTGGCGATGGACCACGCATCCCAAAAACTTCCCCGAGGTCACGCCGAATGCGCATTTCATGGGGTTCATTTTCAGTTGAAAGCTCCTGCATCTGTTGAACACCTTTCGCAGGTCTGCAAGGTGATCTGCTTCATGCTTGGATTTGACTACCAGGTCATCCACATAGAATTCCACTTCTTTGTGCATCATGTCATGGAATAGAGCCATCATGGCCCGCTGATAGGTTGCGCCTGCGTTCTTGAGACCGAATGGCATTACCGTGTAGTTGAATACCCCCACGGGAGTGATGAATGCAGTTTTCCTTGCATCTTCGGGGTCCATTTTGATTTGATTGTACCCGCTGAAACCGTCCATGAAACTGAACATGCGATGGCCTGCCGTCGAATCGATGAGTAAGTCGATGTTAGGCAGTGGGAAATCGTCCTTAGGGCAGAAGCGGTTGAGATCTCGGAAGTCCATGCAGATGCGGAGCTGTCCGTTCTTCTTCACCACCGGCACGATGTTGGCCAACCATGTGGGATGGTGATTTGGCTCTATGAACTTGGCGTCTAGGAGTTTGACAATCTCCTGCTTGATCTTTACGTTGAGCTCTGGCCTGAAACTTCTGGTGCTTTGCTTGACCGGTTTAGACCCTGGGATGATGTCTAAACGGTGCATGGTGATGCTCGTGTCCAGGCCTGGCATCTCATCATATTCCCATGCGAACACGTCCTTGTATTCAGTTAGGAGCTGCAGCAGTCCTTGTTCCTCTTCGCTTGTGAGGTCCGCACTTAGGAAGACTGGCCTTTTCTTTTCTTCGTTCGGGCTGAGGAACACTTCCTTTAGCTCTTGCTTTTGTGGTCTTGGCCTGTCTTCCATGCATTCGGGCGCTTCTTTGAGTTTCTCGTCTGAAACGATCTGTGTTGGCTCTTCTGTCAGCGCAACTTGCTCGATTTGATTGATTTGCCCAGGGACATCCCCATGCCCGTGTGAGGACGTCCCCGCGCACCTTCATATGCGATAGCATTTCTTCCCGTTGGCGTAGAAGCTCTCTATCTCCTTACCCTCGGGGTCATGCTTTGCAATCCTCTTCAGAGTGTATACATTCTTTCGATGATATGCGATACGCGGCGCCTCTTCATGCGTAGGCGGCTTTTCGTTGGCATCTCCCCTTGTTACCATCACGCCTGCAGGTGACTGGTCCTTGATGTCCTCCCAGAGAGGTAAAGGAGTAGGGTTGAATGGTCCGGGTGTCTGCTCGTCCGCCATCTCGGTGAACCACACCGCCTCGCTGAGATGTGCTTCGTCCAAGTTGAACAGGTTGGTTGAGGCCGGTATTTCGACAATCCTGCCGTTCCAGATAGCTTTCATCACCTGGTGAGCCGTCGAAGGGATTGCGTCGAAGCGATGAATCCAGGCTCGACCGATGATCATGTGATATGTGGTGTTCGCGTCTATGACATAGAACTTCGCCGAGCACTTGATTTTACCAATTTGAACGCCTAGGCGGATCCATCCGATCGTCATTCTAGAATCGCTTCCGAATCCCACCAGCGGGGATGGACGCTTGACTACCTTGTGCTCGGGGATCCCTGCTAGCTTCAGTGTGTGGAGTGGAACAACATTGACCGCTGCTCCTCCATCGACGAATGCGCGCTTGAATTCGACGCCGTTGATGATGGCGGTCACGTACAGGGGCCTCTGGTGGCTCGCATCTGTCTTCTTGTCGCTGGCAGAAAAGGTCATAATCTTTTCTGTGGAACGGGACGCCCTGACGACTTTCCCGTTGGAGACCACGAGGTCCTCCTCGTAGTCCTCCGCTATCCTTAAGATTGCTTTTGTCATATCCGTTCGGCATTTTTCGGAGAAGTTCATCTCGTTGAAGAATTTGTCGAAGCCATGCGACCCTTTCATGCGGTCGGCACGCTCGTCTTCCGTGTCCATGCTGTAGTCTTCGTCTTCATGGACTTCAGCAATGATGGGTAGACCATCCTCTGCGACTTCTTCCAGGTCCATTATCGAGATCATGGCGACCTCTTTGCCCTTTGAGCCCGAATCTGTATGGGCAGGCAGGGGGTTGTTGCGCACATCCTTCCGGTGGTCGCTAACGATGAGTTCGCCGTTCTTCATCTTCTGATCGAATGCGAATCTGAGCTTCTTGCACTCAGCTGTGGGGTGCATGACCTTGCCGTGGTATTCACACCACTTAGGGTCCCTCGTCATTTCCTTGGAGGGTGCTTTCTCGAGCGGTGGCAGGATGCCGTCCTTGCGCCACTGTCTGCAGAGATCGCTAGCTTCCTCCACCGAGCATGGCAGAGGCGGTGCGTCGAAGTTTGTAACTTTTGCTTGCTTCTGGGGTGAAACTGTATTGACCTCAGCTTCGCGTCCCCGCTTATAGCCAAATCTGCCGATCTTGTAGGTGGTGCCGCTCGCAGGTCGTTCTGGAGCGCTCTTCTTTCTCTGTCTCTCGACAATAGGCTCGATGTTCATTGTGCATTCGATGAGTTTCGAAAACGTGGGTGTTTGCAAATTGATTAGCATGCTCTTGTATTCATCTCGCATGCACTGCAGGCATATCTCTACGAGCCGGCTTTCGAGCATGGGGTCTTTGCACTCTAAGGATTTCGCTCTGAATTTCTTGATGAAAGTGATTCCATCTTCCTCGCGTTTCTGATACATCCGCGAGAGATGGATCATCGTCACCTTTTCTTCCATCTGGAAGAACTTGGTATAGAACTTCTGGACCATGTCGTCCCAAGTCTTCACAGATCCGGCCTCCAATGTCCGGTACCATTTGTACGCTACATTCCCAAGAGTCTTTGGGAATTCTCGCATCAGCAGTTTGGGATCAGCTCCGTATGGACCCATGACATCAATGAAACGCATGACATGCTCATGAGCGTTTCCATTGACGTCCTCGAACTTATCCCATTTGGGAGCCTTGTACCCCGCCGGGTTAGGCATGAGATAGATCTCTCGTGGAATGGGCGGATCGTTGTCTAGCTTCGGGATGATGGTATCCGCGAGCGACTGATGAGCCAGGATGGAGTCCACGCGCTTCTGCAAAGACGTCATGCATTCTGGAATGCTTCCCTCGGTAGTTGGCGGAGGGGCTGCCGTAGGCGGTGGCGACACATATGCCGCCGGCGGATTGGGAGTGTATTGACTGCCCGCGTTTCCCCAGATCGTCGCTGGTGGAGTCAGGGTGTACTGCAGAGTTGGGTTGGACGCCAAAGCCGTGGGCTGAGAGGCGTGAGCAGCAGGGGGTAGCATTTGCGCCGTTGACCCTTGGACCGAAGGCAGCTGCGTGGCTGACGGTGGAGTTTGCAGATGAGAGTTGGGAGGCGTGGCTGACACTCCCAATCCTGGAGCGGTAGGGGTTCCTCCTCCCTGAGGGATGGCGGTAGCTGGTGGAGGATTTGGCGCAAGGGTGCCCAGAACGGCCAAGATCCGTTCTAACTGCGCAGATTGAGACTTGAGAGCTTTTGCCTGACTTTGGACAGTAGCGTCCAAAGACTCTAAAGTTGGCGCTTCGCCGGGAGTCGTCGGAGTACGGCGGACTTCGTCTCCCGAGGGAGTTTCGGTGGAAGGCGATCGGTTGCTGACATCGTCCTCCTGAGACATGGTTGCTTTTGCTGGTAAGATTCACGTCGGGTTCACCAAAATGTGCACAAGAGATTCCGGCAGGGAGACCTCCGTGTACACCGTGCGTAGTGGATCAGGGATCGCACAGGAAGAATAGGGGTGTGTGTAGGGAGAGAATAAGTCAGTAGCAATGTCTGAGAGAGAGACAGAGGTTTGGCAGAGCTTCCGCGTATGGCAGTGTGTCCCCCCTTGTATGGAAAGGTTAACGATGTATATATACTGGAGAACGTGACCGTTGTAGTGCGGTTAATGCGCCCATTAATGGCGGCTTAATTAGCTTAACCATAACGGCACGTTCGTCCGAGTATATAGGAACCGTTAGAGCACGTGGTGCGCGAGTACCGGAACCGTTACGAGGTTGACCGGGTTTGACCGGATTGACCGGATCTAGGGAGCTCGTGCCATAGATCTCTCAAAACAGTTACTAAAGGTCGCGCGCGGGCTTGGCTCGCACGCGACAGGGCTTACTCTAGCCTCCAAACCACAAAGTCCCTACAAGTCCCGTGCGGTGGAATGCGAGGGCTCTATCTCGCAGCCCCCACATGGATCAGCTCGGCTGGTGATCCTGTGTGTGTGGAGCACAATATGGTGTGCTGGATGGTTGCCACGTGGCTAAGATCTGCCATGTCAGAAAGCAGTATCTACAATCGTTAAGTGGTGCGGATTGCTATCACAACAGATAGGCTTTATTAGAGAATTGCTCGAGATCGTTTCTCGCATAAATTGCTATCGTAACAGATAGACTTTTAGAAGATCCAATCAGATCATTTTGCGCATGCATTGCCATCGTAACAGATGGGCTTAGGTGATCAGCTAAAATCACTTTGCATATAAATTGCTATCGTAGCAGATAGGCTTAGGTGATCAATTAAGATCGCACTTGTATAGGCTGCTATCATAACAGATAGGCTTTTATGATCAATTAAGATTGCATTTGTATAGGCTGCTATCGTGGCAGATAGGCTTAGATGATCAATTAAGATCGCATTTGTATAGGCTGCTATCGTAACAGATAGGCTTTCATGATCAATTAAGATCGCGTTTGCATTGGCTGCTATCGTGAGAGATAGGCTTAGATGATCACTTAAGATCGCATTTGCATTGGCTGCTATCGTGAGAGATAGGCTTAGATGATCATTTAAGATCGCATTGGCTGCTATCGTGAGAGATAGGCTTAGATGATCACTTAAGATCGCATTTGCATTGGCTGCTATCGTGAGAGATAGGCTTAGATGATCACTTAAGATCGCATTTGCATTGGCTGCTATCGTGAGAGATAGGCTTAGATGATCACTTAAGATCGCATTTGCATTGGCTGCTATTGCGGCAAATAAACCATTGTTAACAGTAATAACAAACCTAATAGAGCAACATAAATAGCTAGAAATGTGAACTTCTCATTTGGGAGAATTCTTTTATTACAACGCTCTCATATGGGAGAGATGGGGTTACAATCCTCTCATATGGGAGAGGAGATTGCGTAAATCATAGCCACATGAGACATTAAGCAACGTTATCATAAAACGTATGAAATGAGAGAAGTCAGGGATAGTACTTCTTGATCTAGCGCATGTTGACTGAACTCGGAGTTGAGGTTGTGCCGTGCAACCTTCGTATGCTGCAGTATCCACTATCGAAGACTTCTGTGACTTCGAAGGGTCCTTCCCAATTAGCTGCGAACTTTGGGTGAGTTGCTTCCCGCATACAGTGGTCAGATGCGCGCAAGACCAGGTCTCCGACTGCGAAATCTCTTCGCTGGACTGTCTTATTGTAGGCGCGAGCGATTCTTTCCTGGTACCGCTTGTTGGTCCTTTTGGCTTGTTCTCGCTTTTCTTCCAGCAAGACTAAGTCATGATCGCGTTGATTTTCATAGAGTGCATGGAAGGCCAGTCTTGCCGAATTGACTCTAACCTCCGCAGGTACTACAGCTTCGGCCCCATAACATAGTAGAAATGGCGAGGCCCCTGTGGGTGTCCTTGGAGAAGTTCTGTAGGCCCATAGAGCTATGCTTAGGGAGTCGGCCCACTTCTTGTGGTCATCTGCGACCATCTTGCTCAGAATTCTCAACAGCGTTTTGTTAGTCGCTTCGGCTTGTCCGTTTCCCTTTGGGTAATAGGGGGTAGAGCATATCTGCCTGATATTATACTCCGCTAATTTTGCAGCTACCTGGCGATTAACAAAAGGAGTACCGTTATCTGAAAGAATGGTATTTGGGATTCCGAACCTGCATACGATGCTTTCCTGGATGAAGTTGACCACAGCCAGCGAGTTTGCCGTCTTTAGTGGTATTGCTTCTACCCACTTGGTGAACAGCTCGGTTGCGGTGAGAATGAAATGGTTCGCGTGCGACGTCGGTCGGATGGGACCGATGAAGTCCAGAGCCCATGTGTGAAATGGCCATGGTGTCCCTAGTGCATGTAGATCCACGGCGGGAGCGTGCACTAGGTTCCCTTTGAATTGGCATTCCTGGCAGCGTCGCACTTTGGTGCGGCAATCGACTTCCATCGTGGGCCAGAAATATCCGATTGAGAGGAGCTGTCTGCATAATTTCGCACCTCCTTGGTGTTCCACCTGATGAGAAAGGTCCATGACTTCTTGTGCTTCTCTGCCGTCTAGACATCGCAGCAAGTTGCCCTCGTGACCTCTTCGCCAAAGCAGGTTTTCCTGTACCACATATCGAGACGCTTTCCTTTTCAATTTTTCGGCTTCTTTTCTCGATTCGGGCACGGTGCCCTGGGTGAGAAAATCAAACAGTGGCTTCCTCCAGTCCGTGTCGTCATCGGTTAGGGCGACGAGTAGAGAATCTTTGATTAGTGCGCAGCTTTCGCACTTCCCTTGTATCAGGGCTGCAGCTGTTGACATGTCTGGCCAATGAATGCCATATCTCTGAGCCTTTCTGTAGATTGACACCTCGCTTTCTCCGCAAGCGTGTTGGTGAATCTTTTCTAACAACTGTTGTCCCTCTCGCTCGGAGACGCATCGCATGAGTATTCCTCCAGGACACTTGTAGTAAAGAGTGTTGTCGTGGATGCAGTATCCTTTTGTGAGCGCCCAGCTTTCGCTGCTGGTGCCTTTCGCAATAGCTTGCAGGATTGCTTTCCGCCAGTCTGCGTCATCCATGTGTTCGTCGTCGCACGCATCTTCTGTTAATGCCGACGATGTTCGTACTTCAATGGAAATCCTTGCGGGGCATTTGTCTATGCTGACCTTAGATCCCAAGGTTGCTAAGGCGTCTGCATGCCTATTGTCCGCTCGGGGCTTGTGCTCGTATTTCACATCGCAGAATTGCTGCATCAGCTTTTGTACTAGGGTGCGGTAGGACAGGAGGTTGATCTCCTTTAAACCATATTCTCCTGAGGCTTGCTTAACAATCAGTTTGGAATCTCCCATGACCGTTAAGTTGCTCACCTCCAAAGCTTTCGCCGCGCGGAGCCCCGCGATGAGAGCCTCGTATTCCGCTTCGTTGTTTGTGACTGCGAAGTTGAGCTTTGCGGACATCTGTATGACTTCCCCGTCTGGCTTTGTCAAGACTATCCCAATGCCCCCGCCTTTCCTTGTTGACGAACCGTCGAAGTGGAGGGTCCAATAGGGCACGTCGATTGCGTAGATTTCAGGGCCTTCGAGCTCTTCTTCGATCACGGGTTCGTGGCTGTTGTCGGGAAACTGTGCCAACAGATCCGCTACCGCCTGCAACTTGATCGCTCTTGGTTTCACGCATGTGATATCGTATTGAGAGATGGTCATGTACCATTTCGCCAATCTCCCGCCCGGAGTAGTGTGGGTTAGCAAGTATCTTATGGGGTCGCTCTTGGTGACCACCACTACTTTGTGTGATGCAAAATAGTGCCAACTTCTCTATCACAAAGAATAAAGCAAGGCAATGACGTTCGATGTCTGTGTACCTTGATTCAGCAGGCTGCACAATGCGAGAGATATAGTAGATGGGCCTCTCTTGGCCCTCATACTCCTGAGCCAAGAGCGCCCCTATAGATCTCCTTGTTGATGTCAGATATAGCAGAAGCGGTGATCCTAGTTGAGGCGCGATCATTATCTTTGAGGACGTGAGTAAACCCTTCAGCTTTTCGAATGCGGCTTCGTGGTCCGGAGCCCAGTTGTACGCGGCGTCCTTCTTGAGAAGAGTGCTGAAACAGCATGTGATTTCGACAATTGCTGGGATGAATCTCCGCAGGTACGACAGTTTTCCCAAGAATGTTTTCAAGGTACTTTGGTTATGGGGTGGCGTCATGCTGGTGATGGCTGACACTTTTGCAGGGTCAGGCTCGATCCCTTGGCGATGGACTACGCATCCCAAAAACTTCCCCGAGGTCACGCCGAATGCGCATTTCATGGGGTTCATTTTCAGTTGAAAGCTCCTGCATCTGTTGAACACCTTTCGCAGATCTGCAAGGTGGTCTGCTTTGTGCTTGGATTTAACCACCAGGTCATCCACATAGAATTCCACCTCTTTGTGCATCATGTCGTGGAATAGAGCCATCATGGCCCGCTGATAGGTCGCGCCCGCGTTCTTAAGACCGAACGGCATCACCGTGTAGTTGAATACCCCCACAGGAGTGATGAATGCAGTTTTCCGCGCATCTTCGGGGTCCATCTTGATTTGATTGTACCCGCTGAAACCGTCCATGAAACTGAACATGCGATGGCCTGCTCTTGAATCGATAAGCAAATCGATGTTGGGCAGTGGGAAATCGTCCTTAGGGCAGAAGCGATTGAGATCTCAGAAGTCCACGCAGATGCGGAGCTGTCCGTTCTTCTTCACCACCGGCACGATGTTGGCCAGCCATGTGGGATGATGATTTGGCTCTATGAACTTGGCATCTAGGAGTTTGACTATCTCCTGCTTGATCTTCATGTTGAGCTCTGGCCTAAAGCTTCTGGTGCTTTGCTTGACAGATTTAGACCCTGGGATGATGTCTAAACGGTGCATGGTGATGCTTGTATCCAGACCTGGCATCTCATCATACTCCCATGCGAACACGTCCTTGAACTCAGTTAGGAGCTGTAGCAGTCCTTGTTCCTCTTCGCTTGTGAGGTCCGCACTCAGGAAGACTGGCCTTTTCTTTTCCTCGTTCGGGCTGAGGAACACTTCCTTTAGTTCTTGCTTTTGTGGTCTTGGCCTGTCTTCCATGCATTCGGGCGCTTCTTTGAGTTTCTCGTCTGGAGCGCCCTGTGTTGGCTCTTTTGTCAGCGCAACTTGCTCGATTTGATTGATTTGCCCAGGGACATCCCCATGCCCGTGTGAGGACATCCCCGCGCACCTTCATATGCGATAGCATTTCTTCCCATTGGCGTAGAAGCTCTCTATCTCCTTGCCCTCGGGGTCATGCTTTGCGATCCTCTTCAAAGTATACACATTCTTTCGATGATATGCGATACGTGGCGCCTCTTCGCGTGTAGGCGGCTTTTCCTTGGCATCTTCCCTTGTCACCATCACGCCCGCAGGTGACTGGTCCTTGATGTCCTCCCAGAGAGGCAAAGGAGTAGGGTTGAATGGTCCGGGTGTTTGCTCGTCCGCCATCTCAGTGAACCACACCGCCTCGCTGAGGTGTGCTTCGTCCAAGTTGAACGGGTTAGTCGAAGCCGGTTGTGCACAAGAGATTCCGGCAGGGAGACCTCCGTGTACACCGTGCGTAGTGGATCAGGGATCGCACAGGAAGAATAGGGGTGTGTGTAGGGAGAGAGTAAGTCAGTAGCAATGTCTGAGAGTGAGACAGAGGTTTGGCAGAGCTTCCGCGTATGGCAGTGTGTCCTCCTTTGTATGGAAAGGTTAACGATATATATATACTGGAGAACGTGACCGTTGTAGTGTGGTTAATGCGCCCATTAATGGCGGCTTAATTAGCTTAACCATAACGGCACGTTCGTCCGAGTATATAGGAACCGTTAGAGCACGTGGTGCGCGAGTACCGGAACCGTTACGAGGTTGACCGGGTTTGACCGGATTGACTGGGTCTAGGGAGCTCGTGCCATAGATCTCTCAAAACAGTTACTAAAGGTCGCGCGCGGGCTTGACTCGCACGCGACAGGGCTTACTCTAGCCTCCAAACCACTAAGTCCCTACAAGTCCAGTGCAGTGGTATGCGAGGGCTCTGTCTCGCAGCCCCCACATGGATCAGCTCGGCTGGTGATCCTGTGTGTGTGGAGCACAATATGGTGTGCTGGATGGTTGCCACGTGGCTAAGATCTGTCATGTCAGAAAGCAGTATCTACATTAGCCCCCTTTCTGCGCGTGAAGGCTCATAGCTGTATAGGCTTCCATGCGCGGAAACCAACATGCGCGTCGTCGCCACGCACCAATTCAAATATGGGTAAGTTCAGCCCCCGTGCGTGTCATTATGACCTAAAACCCCTAGAGTCGTGCCGTCTGACCTTTAGGGTTTTAGGCGTGACGTCAGCCCGTCCTGTGATTGCGCGATACGACGGTGACGGTTGCGATTCGACTACTGAAGGGACGCAACCCTTCATTCTTTTGGATAAATACCTTGTATCCCATTATTGCAAAGCATCACTTCTTTCTCTTAAAGTGAATGGTACCCGGAGATCTTCGAGAGCAGATCCAGATAATCAATCACCAGTTCAGAACTGCAAATCGTATTCTCCAATTGTGTATATCCAAGCAAGCTTCAAGGAAACAAGGTTGGCCTCGTTTACTTTTGATTTAAAATACCAGTGTTTGCCTTGAACTGCGTTGAATCTGTAAATCCATGAAATTTGTGAAGAGGCTTTGATCTTTGAACCCGCTTCGTTTTAATCTTTCAACAATATCAACTCCCCAATTTCTGAAATCGGTACCGGAACTGTTTTCTTTGGTTTGCATAGATCTCAAATTCCAAAATTCAAACTGAAGTGTGGTGTGGTATTTCTCCCCCCTTTTTCTTGCCCTTTCGCAGGAATGGCCAAGACAAGAGTAACCAGACCCGTCAAAGAAGATGAAGAGATGCCCGAGCTTCCGCAGGCTCTGTGGCGAAAAGCCCCCTTTCTGGGTGGGAAAGACTTTTATCATGCGAGGGTGAAGGCGAAGAGGATGCCTGATCCTGTTCCAGTTGAGCGATTGTTGACACTGACTCGCCCAGTTAACTCAGCCTTGCTCGAGTTGGTTGGTTCCGAGGATGTGGTTCGATTGGGGATCGAGAATGGGCACTTCCCATACACTGCGATTTCTACTCAGGCGTTTGTCCAGAAATTGGACTATATGGATGAGTGGATCGACCACGTGTTGGATCATCACGCCGAGACTCTCGATGAAGCCGGCATTTTCTTTGCTATCCGTGCTATGAAGGGTGCTGCCGTGAAGTTGGATCAGTCCATGCTTCTAGACCTTCTGTCCCGTTACTCGCCCGCGACTCACACGTTTCATTTTGCTGAGTTCGAGGCTGCCCCCACGCTCGAGGACGTTCAAATGCTGTATGAGCTTTCCCCCATGGGCGAGGTGGACCCCTTGAGTCACTTGAGGACATCTGCTGAAATGGCCTTGTACGTGCAGATGGAGGAGTGCCTAGCAGAGGTAAAGAAAATCTCCACTCGGTGGACCACTACAAAGCCTCTTCCGAACTGGCAGCTGGTGGATACGTCTGCGAAGAATACCTGGAACAAGTGGTTGCAGTACTTCTTCCGAGACTATGCGAACAGCAGCATTACTAAGAAGCTTTTGAGCGAGAACCCGGAGGCCGAGAATTATGTAGAGGGCAAGGGTTATCATTTGACCCTTTGTGCCTTTCTCTGTGCTTGGCTGTCGAGGTATCTGATTGATGGTCACCCCCATGACGGGGTCTTCTACCATGTGCTGCCACTTGCCGTGAGGCTCGCTCTTGGCCAGAGAGTCGCACTCGGACCCTTGGTCTTGGGCACGCTATATTATAGGCTGGATCAGCTGGTTCTGGCGATGAGGGAATCGCGTGGCCGCCTCGATGTTCTGACCTTTGTCAATATCAGCTTTTTGACAATGTGGGTTTTCGAGCGCTGGCCGTCTTATGCTCCAACTCCCCTCCCGCTTGATAAGTGGTGTCCCCCAGGCGAGACGGAAGCGCGCAACAGCGGAAGGGCTGCGAGATGGTTTGGAGCAAGCAACACCAAGTGTACTTGGAGTTTGATATGCGACAAACGAAAGGAGTTTACTGCCAGGCCCTATGCCACACGTGTTGAGAATGTGCGGTGGTTTCCAAAGCTATACCCTTCCAAAGGTATGGTCTTGTCAGAAGACCTTCTCTTTGAAAAGGGGCCGCATTTCCACGAACGCTATCGTGAATTCTTTTGTTGGTGTCTGCGAGGTTCCCTTCCTGCCCTTGCAGAGCATATTCGTGAGCTTGCGCCACGGTATGAAAGGCTTACAGTGGATTTTGACCCCACTCGGGTCTCTCCTCAGTTTGGTTTTGATGCGGTGGCCCCATCGATCTGGCCCCAGTCTATTATCAGAGGGTGCTACAAGCGTTTGCTGACGTAGGAGTGCAAGACGGTCCTCATGAGCAATCTTCCCTTTGAGCAGCCTGCGGGAACTCGCAAGGGTGGTTGTTCCCAGAACTGGCTCGCATACTGGGTTGCCCAGCAAACGAGGATTGAGACGGAGGCGGCGGCGCAGCCAGGAAGGGCCCCCTTGATCAAGAGAAACTCTTTTCCGTTTCGCCCCAATTGCAGTTTGAGCGAGTCTGAGTATGGTTGCTACTCGCTGTGGGACCGCGAGAACCATTTGTGCCCCGATTTCATTCTGAAGGAGCAAGTCGACGCAATCAAGAAGGGCGACACGCATGTCGTCAGATATAGTAAGGCGTTTGCTGAGGTAAGCAATTCCTTCGTGTGCTTTAAGCCCTTTGATTTCCTTGCGCTGATGCTTTGCGTTCTGTACTGTTTCAGTGTCATGTGCGGAGGTTCGCAGCTGGTGATCGCTCCAAATCGCTGGTGAACACCATTGTTGCCACCAGAAGGAAAGGGGAGTCGTTCCGGCTAGCATGGAGGATGGATGCCGAGGTCGAAACAAGGGTTCGCGCAGTCATGAATACTTTTGCTGACTCGCTGATAGATAACCCTCCGGCTCCGTCTCCTCCTAGAGATGACCCGTCCCCTCCAGCGACTGCGGCGCTGAGAGTGAAGAGACCTAGGCAAAAGGGAATTACGATTTCTTCCCCTAGGAGTGCTCCAGCTTCTCCCCCAGTGAGGTCCCTTTCCATCAAGGACAAAGGCAAGGGTCGTATGCCCAGCAAAGTGCGAAAAGATCTCGCAGTTGAGACTTTCGTTCCATTCAACCAAGAGGAGGAAGAGAGACAGGAGCCCCAGGCAAGTGATGAAGAAGAAGAAGCAACAGTTGTGATGTGCGAGGAAGAATCAGGAGGTACTTCCGTCGCATCTTCTTGCCTTTTATCCTGACTTCTTTGCAGTTCTTTTCTTTGAACCAATTATGTATTCGCAGATGATGATGATGAAGCCGTTGGTGGCCTTGTGGCCAAGAGGCAAAAGAGAGATGCCCATTCTGGCATTTCAGATGATCCTATAAGCGAGGATGTTCTTGCTGAATCCCGGAAGACAGCCGCGGAGGCTGCTGAAAGAAGAAGGCAGCGAGAGGAAGAGGAGCTCGAGCGTGTGAAACAGCGAAGCCTCGAAGAGCAGCATGTTGACGACTTAGTACGTCCAGTTGGCGAGGAAGACGAGCTTCCCGAGGAAGTGGCTCCTCATGTGGAGGAGGAAGATGAGGTTCCCGGAGAGGATGCAGCAGAGCTGGAGAAAGTCCAAGCGGACTTCGAAGAGATCGCCGGTGGCAATAAAGGTGAGATCTTCAATCTCGCAGTTACTTATAGAGATGTAATTGTGGGTGCGTTAAAGCATGGTGTGTCAAAGCCTGACATTCGCCGTTGGTTGGTAAGCAAATGCGGAGAACCCTCAGGTAATTATTTTGAGTGATATGCGCATACTAGGCTGTAGCCACTTGAGGCAAAATCATGACTGGTTTACTCGCATCCCAGGTCACGCTTCTCTTAAAGATTTGCTTAGTGAGGATACACTGATAGGGCACGGTTCCACGTCCCTAGTGTACGATGAGGATACCTCAATCCCACCTTCGCGTGGAGGTGCTTATTCTTAGCTTTAGTAAAGATAGCGAAATAACTTATAACACAAGTTACCTCACATTATCGCATTTGGTATCGCAGGTCACGCTGAGGAACCTGAGCTGGAGCAGAGAAGTCAGCCTTCTGCATCCCATGTTCCAATTTCGAGCTCCCATACCGAGAAGCCCGTCGCAGCCGCTGGACACGCAAGTGAGCATCTCGAGGATGTCATCGAACTCTCCGATGATGTCGAAGCTGATGCTGCGCCGATGGACGAAGGTGTCCGTACCGGTGGTGAGGAAGAAAGGACAAGTGATGCTAATGTTTTCGCATCTGGGAGTGTCCTCCGCCTAGCGACTTCGACTGTCCCTTCGCCTCCGGCGATGACTGAGCCAGAAGCACCTATTCCTGCGTGGAGCATTTGGGGCTCGCAGGTTGGGAATGTAGTCGCAGCTGGTGCGGCCTACACTCTTCCTCCTGACTATGAGAGGTTGGAGCTCGCAGCTGATAGGAGAGCCATGGAGCGAGGGCAGTCTTCGAACAACCCAGTGGCCCGCATCCCTTCTCTTCATGAAATTCTGGAGGGCACTGGTAAGTAAAGATTTACCGTTCGCACGTCGCATTATTTGCTTGCGAGTTCTGACATTATAACCATTTTTGATGTCTCAGGTTTAAAGCAAACCGATGTAGACTGGGTGGTTCGAATGCGTCTCAGATACCCCCGATCGTTTGTGAGATCTCTGGAGATCGGACCTTTTGACAGGAGGCTATTCCTTACTGAAGCCATCTGGATACTGGAGCAGCTGTCTGCGGCTACACCTGCGACCATTTCGGCCCAGAGTGCTGAATTGCTGTGTGGCATGTGCCAAAATCTCCTGTTCAAAGTCCAAGGCAGACTTGGTTTCAAATTCCTCAAGGACAGAGTTACACTGATTCGCGCAGCTGTAACTTTGAATCTCGGTCACCAGAATCTCGCAGCTGAGATGCAGAAGGTGGAGCAGCAAAAGCAAAAGGTTGATGAAGCTTTGAAGCTGTATCACGAAATGAATGCCAAGTGCGAGCAACTGAAGCAAGAAGTGAAACAAGTGGAGAAGCTGAGCGAGCAGTTCGAGCCCCAAGACTCCTTAATCAAGAATTTGTTTTGACTTTTCGAATTTTGAAAAGAAAACAGGAAAATGGCTGAGACATTAATGTAATGATTTGAAACATTAATGTAATGTTGCTAGGGTTTCTCCCCCTTTTTTTTTAACAACAAACAATGAGTTTGCCCGTTTTGCCCTTTTCGGGATTTGATTGGACATTTCTGTGCATATCCAATTATGACATCAGCAATTGATTCTCTGCTTGATTTTCGCGCTAATTTCTCGGCAGATAAGCACGCTTCCGTTGGGAAGTCCATCCGAATCATGACTATCCGTCATTTATTAGGATACGCAACTGAATCGTCGTAGCCTTTAGTAGGGTAATTGATTGTTACCGCTTTTCAAGGCGTAAGTATTTGAACTTACCCTCTTTTTGAATTTTGCTGACTCATCTTAGGCAACCGAAGAGTCTCCACAGGGCCTATATAAACCCTGTCTTTGCCATTTGGGTTCTTCATCCCAAACATGTGCTTTGCCGTGAGTCCTTACGACTGCTGGCTTCAACGCTTGTTTTTCGTTGATTCATGGCAACTTCAAGTTTTGAATCCTGAGTTTGCGCTTTGTGCTATAGAAATAGTTTCCAAGATCCACTTTATGAGGCTTATTGCTGTTTATAACCATCATAAAGAGGATGCAGATAATACCTCATGTGTGTTCGAAGAAATTTCTTAATGTATTATGTGTGCAGGTCATGTTTCCGGCCGCCTCGTGGCGAGGTGCAGCGCCGAAGTGACCGTGCTACCGTCTCGTAATGAATGGCGGAATTCTCCTCCAGCATCCCTGGAGGAGGGTTTCTTGCCTCTTCGTTCTTGAACTCAGGGTTGCGAACCGCTGTGTTCATCCCCGTCTACAAGGAGCCCTTGCCCTTTGGAGCTTCTGCTTGCAGTTTGATCGCTGGAACCGGTGGTTCCTTGGGCAAATGTTATGGGGAGCATATCTGACAACGGTCTTGTCGGATAGCGGGATGTCGAGCGTACGGCTTCATGTGGCTCTTTTTAGAGCAAGATCCCCCTTGCTACAGATGTTCACCCGCAGATCCAGGCATTGTGTAGCCGGCGTTTGAAGCCAGGGCGGTTCATTCTTTGCAGTCCGGGTTTCCGTACCGTGTCTCTGCTGGCTTATCAGCCATTTTTCGAATGTATTGTAAGCCATGTGGGCTGCGTAGTTAGATTCGAGCTTTTCGCTTGTAAGCTGTTATCTAGATAGATAAATTGTAAGTCATTTGACTCATAATGATATATAGCTTTTGTATTATCTGCTCTCTTTGCAGCAAAATACAATTTCGCATGCGCTTCAGCTTGCTTTGCCTCGCATAATGCCATGCAATGATTTCACATATGCGATGTCAATTCGCGGATGTTTCGCTAGATCATTCGAGATCGTAATTTCGCAGCTGTGCCATCTTGACGGATGGGCTTGTGGTTGGTCGTTGTAAATCATATGAGATCATGTTCACAACTTTACTATCGTAACAGATAGTTTTTAACAGATCAATTAAGATCGTTGAGTGGTGCGAATTGCTATCATAGAAGATAGGCTTTATTAGAGAATTGCTTGAGATAGTTTCTCGCATAAATTGCTATCGCAGCAGATAGACCTTTAGAAGATCTAGCAAGATGGTTCTGCAGTTACGTTGCCATCGTAACAGACGGGCTTGGGTGATCAACTAAAATCACTTTGCGTATAAATTGCTATCGTAACAGATAGGCTTAAGAAGATCATATAAGATCGCACTTGCATAAACCGCTATCGTGAGAGATAGGATTTTGATGATCGATTGAGATCGTTTTTGTATTTTGCTGCTATCGTAAGAGATAGGCTTTGGATGATCACTTAAGATCGCATTTGCATTGGCTGCCATCGTAAGGGATGGGCTTTAGATGATCAATTAAGATCGTATTTGTGTTGACTGCTATCGTGAGAGATAGGCTTTGATGATCACTTAAGATCGCATTTGCTATCGTAAGAGATAGGCTTTGATGATCAATTAAGATCGCGTTTGTATTTGCTGCTATCGTAAGAGATAGGCTTTGATGATCAGTTAAGATCGCGTTTGTATTTGCTGCTATCGTAAGAGATAGGCTTTGATGATCAGTTAAGATCGCGTTTGTATTTGCTGCTATCGTAAGAGATAGGCTTTGATGATCAATTAAGATCGCATTTGTATTTGCTGCTATCGTGAGAGATAGGCTTTGATGATCAATTAAGATCGCATTTGTATTTGCTGCTATCGTGAGAGATAGGCTTTGATGATCAATTAAGATCACATTTGTATTTGCTGCTATCGTAAGAGATAGGCTTTGATGATCAATTAAGATCGCATTTGTATTTGCTGCTATCGTAAGAGATAGGCTTTGATGATCAATTAAGATCGCGTTGTATAAATTGCTATTGCAGCGAATAAATCATTGTTAACAGTAATAACAAATTAAATAGAGCAATATAAACGGCTAGAAATATGAACTTCTCATTTGGGAGAATTCTTTTATTATAACACTCTCATATGGGAGAGATAGGATTACAATCCTCTCATATGGGAGAGGAGATTGCGTCAATCATAGCCACATGAGACATTAAGCAACGTTATCATAAAACGTATGAAATAAGAGAAGTCAAGGATAGTACTTCTTGATCCAGCGCATGTTGACTGAGCTTGGAGTTGAGGTTGTGCCGTGCAACCTTCGTATGCTGCAGTAGCCACTATCGAAGACTTCTGTGACTTCGAAGGGTCCTTCCCAATTAGCTGCGAACTTTGGGTGAGTTGCTTCTCGCATGCAGTGGTCAGATGCGCGCAAGACCAGGTCGCCAACTGCGAAATCCCGTCGCTGGACTGTCTTGTTATAGGCGCGAGCGATTCTTTCTTGGTACCGCTTGTTAGTCCTTTTGGCTTGTTCTCGCTTTTCTTCCAGCAAGACTAAATCATGATCGCGTTGGTTTTCATAGAGTGCATGGAAGGCCAGCCTTGCCGAATTAACTCTGACCTCCGCAGGTACTACAGCTTCGGCCCCATAACATAGTAGAAATGGCGAGGCCCCTGTGGGTGTCCTTGGAGAAGTTCTGTAGGCCCACAGAGCTATGTTAAGAGAGTCGGCCCACTTCTTGTGGTCATCTGCGACCATCTTGCTCAGAATTCTCAACAGCGTTTTGTTAGTCGCCTCGGCTTGTCCGTTTCCCTTTGGATAATAGGGGGTGGAGCATATCTGCCTGATATTGTACTCCGCGAGTTTCGTAGCTACCTGGCGATTAACAAAAGGAGTACCGTTATCTGAAAGAATGGTATTTGGGATTCCGAACCTGCATACGATGTTTTCCTGGATGAAGTTAACCACAGCCAGCGCGTTTGCCGTCTTCAGTGGTATTGCTTCCACCCATTTGGTGAACAGCTCGGTTGCGGTGAGAATGAAATGGTTCCCATGTGACGTTGGTCGGATGGGGCCGATGAAGTCCAAAGCCCATGTGTGAAATGGCCATGGCGTCCCTAATGCATGTAGATCCACGGCGGGAGCGTGCACTAGGTTCCCTTTGAATTGGCATTCTTGGCAGCGTCGCACCTTGGTGCGGCAATCGACTTCCATCGTGGGCCAGAAGTATCCGATTGAGAGGAGTTGTCTGCATAATTTCGCACCTCCCTGGTGTTCCACCTGATGAGAAAGGTCCATGACTTCTTGTGCTTCCCTGCCGTCTAGGCATCGCAGCAAGTTGCCCTCGTGACCTCTTCGCCAAAGCAGGTTTTCCTGAACCACATATCGAGACGCTTTCCTCTTCAACTTGTCGGCTTCTTTTCTCGATTCGGGTAAGGTGCCCTGGGTGAGGAATTCAAACAATGGCTTCCTCCAGTCTGTGTCGTCATCGGTTAGAGCGATGAGTAGAGAATCTTTGATTAGTGCGCAACTTTCGCACTTCCCTTGTATCAGGGCTGCAGCTGTTGACATGCTTGGCCAATGAATGCCATATCTCTGAGCCTTCCTGTAGATTGACACCTCGCTTTCTCCGCAAGCGTGTTGGTGAATCTTTTCTAACAGCTGTTGTCCCTCTTGCTCGGAGACACATCGCATGAGTATTCCTCCAGGACCCTTGTAGTAAAGGGTGTTGTCGTGGATGCAGTATCCTTTCGTGAGTGCCCAGCTTTCGCTGCTGGTGCCTTTCGCAATAGCTTGCAGGATTGCTTTTCGCCAGTCTGCGTCATCCATGTGTTCGTCGTCGCACACATCTTCTGTTAATGCCGACGATGTTCGCACTTCGATGGAAATCCTTGCGGGGCATTTGTCGATGCTGACCTTAGATCCCAGAGTTGCTAAAGCGTCTGCATGCCTGTTGTCCGCTCGGGGCTTGTGCTCGTATTTCACGTCGCAGAATTGCTGCATCAGCTTTTGCACTAGGGTGCGGTATGACAGGAGGTTGATCTCCTTTAAACCATATTCGCCCGAGGCTTGCTTAACAATCAGTTTGGAATCTCCCATGACCGTTAAGTTGCTCACTTCCAAAGCTTTCGCCGCACGGAGCCCCGCGATAAGAGCCTCGTATTCCGCCTCGTTGTTCGTGACTGCGAAGTTGAGTTTTGCGGACATCTGTATGACTTCCCCGTCTGGCTTTGTCAAGACTATCCCGATGCCTCCGCCTTTTCTGGTTGACGAACCGTCGAAGTGGAGGGTCCAATAGGGCACGTCGATCGCGTAGATTTCTGGGCCTTCGAGCTCTTCCTCGATCACGGGTTCGTGGCTGTTGTCGGGAAACTGTGCCAACAGATCTGCTACCGCCTGCGACTTGATTGCTCTCGGTTTTACGCATGTGATATCGTATTGAGAGATGGTCATGTACCATTTCGCCAATCTCCCGCCCGGAGTAGTGTGAGTTAGCAGGTATCTTATGGGGTCGCTTTTGGTGACCACCACTACTTTGTGCGATGCAAAATAGTGTCTCAACTTCTCTATCACGAAGAATAAAGCAAGGAAATGACGTTCCATGTCTGTGTACCTTGATTCAGCGGGCTGCACAATGCGGGAGATGTAATAGATGGGCCTCTCTTGGCCTTCATACACCTGAGCCAAGAGTGCTCCTATAGATTTCCTTGTCGATGTAAGGTATAGCAGAAGCGGTGATCCCAGTTGAGGCGCGATCATTATCTTTGGGGATGTGAGTAGCTCCTTTAGCTTTTCGAATGCGGCTTCGTGATCAGGAGCCCAGTTGTACGCGGCGTCCTTCTTGAGAAGAGTGCTGAAACAGCATGTGATTTCGGCGATTGCTGGGATGAATCTCCGCAGATATGACAATTTTCCCAAGAATGTTTTCAAGGTACTTTGGTTGTGAGGTGGCGTCATGCTGGTGATGGCTGACACTTTCGCAGGGTCAGGCTCGATCCCTTGGCGATGGACCACGCATCCCAAAAACTTCCCCGAGGTCACGCCGAATGCGCATTTCATGGGGTTCATTTTCAGTTGAAAGCTCCTGCATCTGTTGAACACCTTTCGCAAGTCTGCAAGGTGATCTGCTTCATGCTTGGATTTGACTACCAGGTCATCCACATAGAATTCCACTTCTTTGTGCATCATGTCGTGGAATAGAGCCATCATGGCCCGCTGATAGGTTGCGCCTGCGTTCTTAAGACCGAATGGCATTACCGTGTAGTTGAATACCCCCACGGGAGTGATGAATGCAGTTTTCCTTGCATCTTCGGGATCCATCTTGATCTGATTGTACCCGCTGAAGCCGTCCATGAAACTGAACATGCGATGGCCTGCCGTTGAATCAATGAGCAAATCGATGTTAGGCAGTGGGAAATCGTCCTTAGGGCAGAAGCGATTGAGATCTCGGAAGTCCACGCAGATGCGGAGCTGTCCGTTCTTCTTCACCACCGGCACGATGTTGGCCAACCATGTGGGATGGTGATTTGGCTCTATGAACTTGGCGTCTAGGAGTTTGACAATCTCCTGCTTGATCTTCACGTTGAGCTCTGGCCTGAAGCTTCTGATGCTTTGCTTGACCGGTTTAGACCCTGGGATGATGTCTAAACGGTGCATGGTGATGCTCGTGTCCAGACCCGGCATCTCATCATATTCCCATGCGAACACGTCCTTGTATTCGGTTAGGAGCTGCAGCAGTCCTTGTTCCTCTTCGCTTGTGAGGTCCGCACTCAGGAAGACTGGCCTTTTCTTTTCCTCGTTCGGGCTGAGGAACACTTCCTTTAGCTCTTGCTTTTGTGGTCTTGGCCTGTCTTCCATGCATTCGGGCGCTTCTTTGAGTTTCTCGTCTGGAGTGCCCTGTGTTGGCTCTTCCGTCAGCGCAACTTGCTCGATTTGATTGATTTGCCCAGGGACACCCCCATGCCCGTGTGAGGACGTCCCCGCGCACCTTCATATGCGATAGCATTTCTTCCCGTTGGCGTAGAAGCTCTCTATCTCCTTACCCTCGGGGTCATGCTTTGCAATCCTCTTCAGAGTGTACACATTCTTCCGATGATATGCGATGCGCGGCGCCTCTTCGTGTGTAGGCGGCTTTTCCTTGGCATCTCCCCTTGTCACCATCACGCCCGCAGGTGACTGGTCCTTGATGTCCTCCCAGAGAGGTAAAGGAGTAGGGTTGAATGGTCCGGGTGTTTGCTCGTCCGCCATCTCGGTGAACCACACCGCCTCGCTGAGATGTGCTTCGTCCAAGTTGAACGGGTTAGTTGAGGCCGGTATCTCGACAATCCTGTCGTTCCAGATAGCTTTCATCACCTGGTGAGCAGTCGAAGGGATTGCGTCAAAGCGATGAATCCAGGCCCGACCTATGATCATGTGATATGTGGTGTTCGCGTCTATGACATAGAACTTCGCCGAGCATTTGATTTTACAAATTTGAACGCCTAGGCGGATCCATCCGATCGTCATTCTAGAATCGCTTCCGAATCCCACCAGCGGGGATGGACGCTTGACTACCTTGTGCTCGGGGATCCCTGCTAGCTTCAGTGTGTGGAGTGGAACAACATTGACCGCTGCTCCTCCATCGACGAATGCTCGCTTGAATTCGACGCCGTTAATGATGGCGGTCACGTACAGGGGCCTCTGGTGGCTCGCATCTGTCTTCTTGTCGCTGGCAGAAAAGGTCATAATCTTTTCTGTGGAACGGGACGCCCTGATGACTTTCCCGTTGGAGACCACGAGGTCCTCCTCGTAGTCCTCCGCTACCCTTAAGATTGCTTTTGTCATATCCGTTCGGCATTTTTCGGAGAAGTTCATCTCGTTGAAGAATTTGTCGAAGCCATGCGACCCTTTCATGCGGTCGGCACGCTCATCTTCCGTGTCCATGCTGTAGTCTTCATCTTCATGGACTTCAGCAATGATGGGCAGACCATCCTCTGCAACTTCTTCCAAGTCCACTATCGAGATCATGGCGACCTCTTTGCCCTTTGAGCCCGAATCTGTATGGGCAGGCAGCGGGTTGTTGCGCACATCCTTCCGGTGGTCGCTGACGATGAGTTCACCGTTCTTCATCTTCTGATCGAACGCGAATCTGAGCTTCTTGCACTCGGCTGTGGGGTGCATGACCTTGCCGTGGTATTCGCACCACTTAGGGTCCCTCGTCATCTCCTTGGAGGGTGCTTTCTCGAGCGGTGGCAGGACGCCGTCCTTGCGCCACTGTCTGCAGAGATCGCTCGCTTCCTCCACCGAGCATGGCAGAGGCGGTGCGTCGAAGTTTGTAACTTTTTCTTGCTTCTGGGGCGAAACTGTATTGACCTCAGCTTCGCGTCCCCGCTTGTAGCCAAATCTGCCGATCTTGTAGGTGGTGCCGCTCGCAGGTCGTTCTGGAGCGCTCTTCTTTCTCTGTCTCTCGACAATGGGCTCGATGTTCATCGTGCATTCGATGAGCTTTGAAAACGTAGGTGTTTGCAAATTGATCAGCATGCTTTTGTACTCATCTCGCATGCACTGCAGGCATATCTCTACGAGCCGGCTTTCGAGCATTGGATCCTTGCACTCCAAGGATTTCGCTCTGAATTTCTTGATGAAAGTGATTCCATCTTCCTCGCGTTTCTGATACATCCGCGAGAGATGGATCATCGTCACCTTTTCTTCCATCTGGAAGAACTTGGTATAGAACTTCTGGACCATGTCGTCCCAAGTTTTCACAGATCCGGCCTCCAATGTTCGGTACCATTTGTATGCTACATTCCCAAGAGTTTTTGGGAATTCTCGCATCAGCAGCTTGGGATCGGCTCCGTATGGACCCATGACATCGATGAAACGCATGACATGCTCATGAGCGTTTCCATTGACGTCCTCGAACTTATCCCATTTGGGAGCCTTGTACCCCGCCGGGTTTGGCATGAGATAGATCTCTCGTGGAATGGGTGGATCGTTGTCTAGCTTCGGGATGATGGTATCCGCGAACGACTGATGAGCCAGGATGGAGTCCACGCGCTTCTGCAAAGACGTCATGCATTCTGGAATGCTTCCCTCGGTAGTTGGCGGAGGGGTTGCCGTAGGCGGTGGCGACACATATGCCGCCGGAGGATTGGGAGTGTATTGACTACCCGCGTTTCCCCAGATTGTCGCTGGTGGAGGCAGAGTGTACTGCAGAGCTGGGTTGGACGCCAAAGCCGGGGGCTGAGAGGCGTGAGCAGCAGGGGGCAGCATTTGTGCCGTTGACCCTTGGACCGAAGGCAGCTGCGTTGCTGACGGTGGAGTTTGCAGATGAGGGTTGGGAGGCGTGACTGACACTCCCAATCCTGGAGCGGTAGGGGTTCCTCCTCCCTGAGGGATAGCGGTGGCCGGTGGGGGATTTGGCGCAAGGGTGCCCAGAACGGCCAAGATTCGTTCTAACTGCGCAGACTGAGACATGAGAGCTTTTGCCTGACTTTGGACAGTGGCGTCCAAAGACTCTAAAGTTGGCGCCTCGCCGGGAGTCGTCGGAGTACGGCGAGCCTCGTCTCCCGAGGGAGTTTCGGTGGAAGGCGATCGGTTGCTGACATCGTCCTCCTGAGACATGGTTGCTTTTGCTGGTAAGTTCACGTCGGGTTCACCAAAATGTGCACAAGAGATTCCGGCAGGGAGACCTCCGTGTACACCGTGCGTAGTGGATCAGGGATCGCACAGGAAGAATAGGGGTGTGTGTAGGGAGAGAGTAAGTCAGTAGCAATGTCTGAGAGAGAGACAGAGGTTTGGCAGAGCTTCCGCGTATGGCAGTGTGTCCTCCTTTGTATGGAAAGGTTAACGATATATATATACTGGAAAACGTGACCGTTGTAGTGTGGTTAATGCGCCCATTAATGGCGGCTTAATTAGCTTAACCATAACGGCACGTTCGTCCGAGTATATAGGAACCGTTAGAGCACGTGGTGCGCGAGTACCGGAACCGTTACGAGGTTGACCGGGTTTGACCGGATTGACCGGGTCTAGGGAGCTCGTGCCATAGATCTCTCAAAACAGTTACTAAAGGTCGCGCGCGGGCTTGACTCGCACGCGACAGGGCTTATTCTAGCCTCCAAACCACTAAGTCCCTACAAGTCCCGTGCAGTGGTATGCGAGGGCTCTGTCTCGCAGCCCCCACATGGATCAGCTCGGCTGGTGATCCTGTGTGTGTGGAGCACAATATGGTGTGCTGGATGGTTGCCACGTGGCTAAGATCTGTCATGTCAGAAAGCAGTATCTACACCGGTATCTCGACTATTCTGTCGTTCCAGATAGCTTTCATAACCTGGTGAGCCGTCGAAGGGACTGCGTCGAAGCGATGAATCCAGGCTCGACCTATAATCATGTGGTATGTGGTGTTCGCGTCTATGACATAGAACTTCGCCGAGCACTTGATCTTGCCAATCTGAACGCCCAGGCGGATCCATCCGATCGTCATTCTAGAGTCGCTTCCGAATCCCACCAGTGGAGATGGACGCTTGACTACCTTGTGCTCGGGGATCCCTGCTAGCTTCAGTGTGTGGATTGGAACAACATTGACCGCTGCTCCTCCATCGACGAATGCTCGCTTGAATTCGACGCCGTTGATGATGGCGGTCACGTACAAGGGCCTCTGGTGGCTCGCATCCGTCTTCTTGTCGCTGGCAGAAAAGGTCATGATCTTTTCTGTGGAACGAGACGCCCTGATGACTTTCCCGTTGGAGACCACGAGGTCCTCCTCGTAGTCCTCCGCTATCCTTAAGATTGCTTTCGTCATATCAGTCCGGCACTTCTCGGAGAAATTCATCTCGTCAAAGAATTTGTTGAAGCCGTGCGACCCTTTCATGCGGCCGGCACGTTCATCCTCCGTGTCCATGCTATAGTCTTCGCCTTCATGGATCTCGGCAATGATGGGTAGACCATCCTCTGCGACTTCTTCCAAGTCCACTATCGAGATCATGGCGACCTCTTTGCCCTTCGAGCCCTGTTCCGCATGTGCGGGAAGCGGGTTGTTGCGCACATCCTTCCGGTGATCGCTGACGATGAGCTCGCCGTTCTTCATCTTCTGATCGAACGCGAACCTGAGCTTCTTGCACTCGGTTGTGGGATGCATGACCTTGCCGTGGTACTCGCACCACTTAGGGTCCCTCACCATCTCCTTGGAGGGTGTTTTCTCGAGCGGTGGCAGGACGCCGTCCTTGCGCCACTGTCTGCAGAGGTCGCTTGCTTCCTCCACTGAGCATGGCAGAGGCGGTGCATCGAAGTTCGCAACCTTCGCTTGTTTCTGGGGCGAAACTGTATTGACCTAAGCTTCGCGTCCCCTCTTGTAACTAAATCTGCCGATCTTGTAGGTAGTGCCGCTCGCAGGTCGCTCCGGAGCACTCTTCTTTTTCTGTCTCTCGACTATAGGCTCGATATTCTTCGTGCATTCGATTAGCTTTGAAAACGTAGGTGTTTGCAAATTAATGAGCATACCTTTGTATTCATCTCGCATGCACTGCAGGCATATCTCCACGAGCCGGCTTTCGGGCATTGGATCTTTGCACTCCAAGGATTTCGCCCGGAATTTCTTGATGAAGGTGATCCCATCCTCCTCGCGCTTCTGGTACATCCGCGAGAGATGGATCATTGTCACCTTTTCCTCCATTTGGAAGAACTTGGTATAAAACTTCTGGACCATATCGTCCCAAGTCTTCACGGATCCGGCCTCCAATGTTCGGTACCATTTGCATGCTACGTTCCCAAGATATTTTGGGAATTCTCGCATCAGCAGCTTGGGATCGGCTCCGTACGGACCCATGACATCAATGAAACGCATGACATGCTCATGAGCGTTTCCATTGACGTCCTCGAACTTATCCCATTTAGGAGCCTTGTACCCCGCCGGGTTAGGCATGAGATAGATCTCTCGTGGAATGGGTGGATCGTTGTCTAACTTCGGGATAATGGTATCCGCGAATGACTGATGAGCCAGGATAGTGTCCACGCGCTTCTGCAAAGACGTCATGCATTCTGGAATGCTCCCCTCGGTAGTTGCCGGAGGGGTTGCCGTAGGCGGTGGCGACACATACGCCGCCGGAGGATTGGGAGCATACTGACTACCCGCATTTCCCCAGATCATCGTTGGGGGAGGAAAAGGGTACTGCAGAGTTGGGTTGGACGCCAAAGCCGAGGGCTGAGGAGCGTGAGCAGCAGGAGGCAGCATCTGTGCCGTTGACCCCTGGACTGAAGGCAACTGCGTAGCCGACGGTGGAGTCTGCAGATGAGGGTTGGGAGGTGTGGCTGACACTCCCAATCCTGGAGCGGTAGGGGTTCCTCCTCCCTGAGGGATAGCGGTGGCTGGTGGAGGATTTGGCGCAAGAGTGCCCAGAACAGCCAAGATTTGTTCTAATTGCGCAGATTGAAACTTGAGAGCTTTCGCCTGACTTTGGACAGTGGCGTCCAAAGACTCTAACGTCGGTGCTTCGCCGGGAGTCGTCGGAGTACGGCGGGTCTCGTCTCTCGAGGGAGTTTCGGTGGAAGGCGATCGGTTGCTGACATCATCCTCCTGAGACATGGTTGCTTTTGTTGGTAAGTTCACGTCGGGTTCACCAAAATGTGCACAAGAGATTCCGGCGGGGAGACCTCCGTGTACACCGTATGTAGTGGATCAAGGATCGCACAGGAAGAGTGGGGGTGTGTGTAGGGAGAGAGTAAGTCAGTAGCAATGTCTGAGAGAGAGACAGAGGTTTGGCAGAGCTTCCGCGTATGGCCAGTGTGTTTTTTCCTTTGTATGGAAAGGTTAACGATATATATATACTGGAGGACATGACCGTTGTAGTGTGGTTAATGCGCCCATTAATGGCGGCTTAATTAGCTTAACCATAACGGCACGTTCGTCCGAGTATATAGGAACCGTTATAGCACGTGGTGCGCGAATACCGGAACCGTTACGAGGTTGACCGGGTTTGACCGGATTGACCGGGTCTAGGGAGCTCGTGCCATAGATCTCTCAAAACAGTTACTAAAGGTCGCGCGCGGGATTGGCTCGCACGCGACAGGGCTTACTCTATCCTCCAAACCACTAAGTCCCTACAAGTCCCGTGCAGTGGTATGCGAGGGCTCTGTCTCGCAGCCCCCACATGGATCAGCTCAGCTGGTGATCCAGTGTGTGTGGAGCACAATATGGTGTGCTGGATGGTTGCCACGTGGCCAAGATCTGTCAGCTCAGAAAGCACTATCTACAACTGTAACAACG
The DNA here is from genome assembly GCA_023055425.1 of Linanthus parryae. Lineage (NCBI taxonomy): Eukaryota > Viridiplantae > Streptophyta > Magnoliopsida > Ericales > Polemoniaceae > Linanthus > Linanthus parryae. Next base: position 59,925,888 of record JALGPY010000003.1, read on the forward strand.
AATTTGACAAGTTTGATTCGTGCATGTTGAGTTTTCCGGTTTGAAAACCTGCCCTGTTCATGGGACGATAACTCTCTCGATACTTGATGTCTTGATCTAATTTTTGTTTCTTTGGATTCCCTGCATGTAGTACTCCAACTTTCGTGTTGATTTCTTGGTCCAATTCGATCTCTAATAGTGTCTAAATCTGAGCTAAAGTTAGGGTAAAGTGAAGTTCATGAATGTGTTCTTGGTGTTCATGTGTTTTTGGTACAAAAACCTCCCGTGTTCAAATTCTTGTATCTCCTTCCTTTGTAATCCGTTTTGAGTGATCCATAGCTTTCTGGAATCGTCGGATGATTGTCTACAACTATGGTATTTTAAATTTTGTCTAATTTGGTCTCTAAACTACTTAAAAATCATGTTGAAGTTGCTGATTTTGTGTTATGTTCTTGGCTATCAAGTGGTCGAAATTTTCCAAGTATAGAATCCTATGGTGAAACATCCATTTTCTAACCCTTGTATCTTCATTAAAACTTAATGAAATGTAGATCTGTTTTCTCCTGTGTAGAGCTGGTTTATAATACTTCATTTCATCGTCTCTGGGTCATCTTCAAATTTGTAACGGATTTCTCACAAATCAAGCCTAAAGTTGTTGCTTTGAACTCATATAAAACTCTTGAATTTCCCTAAGTGTTGAATTAGAATTTTTGTCCAACTTTGACTAGCGATATCTCTTTAAATACTTAGAGTTTATATGAGTTCAAATATGTTCTGGAATCCTTGAACTCTCATCTTCAAAACCCTATTTCCAGTTTCTTAAAACTCCTTCTCAATTGATCAGATATCAGTCGTAAAGTTGACTACTTGAAACGACTTTTCGCTATCTTTGATATTCAGTTTGACCATTTGAATGACATTTTTGGCCTTAGCGTTCTTCAAGAAACGTGTTCGTATTCATATTCTGAGTCTAAATATCAAGTTTGACCAAGTTTGATTTTTCGAAAACCCTAGTTTGACTAAACTGTATAGGAGGGGCAAAATAGTAATATCACTTAGCTTTGAATTAAGCTTCATTTAGTAACTTGGAGTTCGTCAGCATGTATTGTATGTGTATTTGGAGTACTTGTATGTAATTCTGGGCTAGGGTTGACCAAGTCAAATGTTGGGGGTCTTTCTGTAGTTTTACTAAACTTCAGGGGCCTATGTGCTTTTAACTAAGACTTCACACTTGAACTACTTGAGACTAGGTTAATGTTTTGAGACCAACAACCTGAATTAGAATGATATTTGAAGTCTCAAGAAGGAAGTATTTAACTTGGGAGTTATCAAATCAATGGTGGGGGTCTTTCTGTAATTTTAGCAAACTTTAGTAGTCTAAGTGTAATTTACAGGAAGTAGTAGATTTCGATGCTAAGTTCATATGGGAGAGTTAAGAGTCATTCTTGCATGTTGTTGGGCAAGTATGAATGTAATATGGGGTCCAGGCACAGTCAGGGACTGTACGAGAGAGTTTTGAAGTATCAGGGGCATTGTGGTCAAGTTAGCTTGCATGATCCCCCATTTCATTGCATTCTTGCATAAAACCTCATATAGAGGATATATGCTAATAGTTTGTATACTTTACTTGTGTATATCCAACCGTAATTAAGGATCGTTCGAAGTAGACGTACGTATTCTTGTTGCTGCATTTACTGTGAGACTCGGAGACGAGCGTTGTAGGAATGCTAGCGTTGCTTTGTGCCTTTCATGGCTCAGAGGTAAGTACATATGTACGACCTTTTCATATCAAATGTGCGCATGTGTGTGATGTTTCATATGAATGCTTGTTATATGAAAAAGTATGAGAATGCATGTTTTTCACTCGAATGTTGTGTTAAACTATTTTATTAATATCCTTTGAGAACTCTCGGAAATTACTTGTGAAATGTTGATATTCTGATTCTGTTTATGTGAAAGAGAAGAAATAAAATACCTCTAATAGACTTAGGACGATGTACAGAGTACTGTTATTAATGGGAGGCGTCAAGCGATCCTCCATTTTCTTATGGCTAAGACCATTGAAGCAATGCTTCTTATTATTGGATGGAACGTTAATGTTCACAAATCCGCCCCTGATGAGCCAAAATGTATCAAGATATTGAGGCCAAGGGGTTTATAGAGCTATAGAGTGCTACTTATACTTGTAAGGGTCACTACGGTATAGGGGTGTCGACACTTAAGGCCTTTTAGATAATGTTGTGAGCGGGGTTGACGAATGGGCTCCCTTAACGCTCGGGTGAAATAGGGTTTGATAGACCCTAGAAGGAACCCTTAGTGATTATTTCGTGATCCCTCTATTTACATCGATCTTGCTGGTGGCTCTGGACATGCCTCATCTAAATTAAATTGTTGATTGAAGTCGAAATTAAAAATTGACTACTTTATTAATGTTGTTTGTGGCTATGGATTGTCCTAATCAATTGAAATGATTTTAAATGATTTGGCTACTCATGAACTAAGTTATTCTCTTAATTGGACTTGTTTACCCTGGATATGTTACCAACTACTCGTGGTTTCTCAATGTTATTAAATTGAGAGGTTTTGTTACTCGGTTACTTCCAGTTGTTCCAAAATCCCCAATCTGCCATTTTTATTGTCTTAAATCGTCTGTTTTGTTTCAACTCATGCTTCCGTGCCACTCGTTGTTTTACATGGCGTAGTATGTATTTACTTAGTTTTTACTGATCATTTCATCAAAACTGCGTCGGCTTTTGCCATTTTAAAACCGCAGGTCATCAATCAAGGTTGGGGAATGGGAACGCGGATCGAGACGAAGAAGTTTAGCTTAAGTCAGATCACTTAGTAGATCACACTCGATTTGTTTTAGATTGTACTTATTATCGAAATTTTGTTATGTACTTTGTAGATAGTGCTTTCTGAGCTGACAGATCTTGGCCACGTGGCAACCATCCAGCACACCATATTGTGCTCCATACACACTGGATCACCAGCCGCGCTGATCCATGTGGGGGCTGCGAGACAGGGCCCTCGCATACCACTGCACGGGACTTGTAGGGACTTAGTGGTTTGGAGGCTAGAGTAAGTCCTGTCGCGTGCGAGCCAAGCCCGTGCGCGACCTTTAGTAACTGCTTTTGAGAGATTTATGGCACGAGCTCCATAAACCCGGTCAATCCGGTCAAACCCGGTCAACCCCATAACGGTTCCGGTATTCGCGCATAACGTGCTGTAACGGTCCCTATATACGCGGACGAACGTGCCGTTGTGGTTAAGCTAATTAAGCCGCCATTGATGGGCGCATTAACCACACTGCAACGGTCACATTCTCCGTTATATATAGGACGTTAACCTTTCCATACAAAGGAGGACACACCAGACATACGCGGAAGCTCTGCCAAACCCCTGTCTCTCTCTCAGACATTACTACTGCCTTACTCTCTCCCTACACACAACCCAACTCTTCATGTGCCATTTCCGATCCTCTATTTACGGTGTATGAAACAACCCGAGATCTCGGTTCAGGGTTAACGCGACAATCGATAACCAAAAGTAGATTATTAACTATTAAGTTTACATTTCGGTTAAAGTACATAACAAAATTTCTATAATAAGTACAATTTAAAACATAACATTTGTGATCTACTAAGTGATCTAACTTAAGCTACACTTCTTTGTCTCGTTCCAACGTTCTCATCCCCCACTTTGATTGACGACCTGCGGTTTTAAAATGGCAAAAGCCGACGCAGTTTTGAAGAAATTGATCAGTAAAAACTGAGTAAGTACACACTACGACATGTAAAGCAACGAGTGGCACGGAAGCATGAGTTGAGGAAAATAAAGAGATTTTAAAATCAATGAGCAAAAGAGTTGGAAAAAATTCAGAACATTTATGAGTAACCGCGTAGCGAGAACCATCATCTTTAAAACATTTATAAACCACAAGTAGTCAACATATTCTTAAACAAGTAGAATATCAACAGTAAACAAGTCCATTTGACCTGATAATGATATTAATTCACAATTAGCCAAAGCTTTTCAAATCATTTGATATATTAGGGCATATCCAGAGCCACAAACAACATCAATAGAGTATTCAACTTTCTTTCAAGTTCAGTTAACCGTTAAGTTTAGCTGAGGCATGTCTAGAGCCACCAGCAGGATCGATGTAGACAGAGGGATCACGAAATAATCACTAAGGGTTCCTTCTAGGGTTTATCAAACCCTATTTCACCCGAGCGTTAAGGGAGCCCATTCGTCAACCCCGCTCACAACATTAGCTAAAAGGCCTTAAGTGTCGACACCCCTATACCGTAGTGACCCTTACAAGTATAAGTAGCACTCTATAGCTCTATAAACCCCTTGGCCTCAATATCTTGATACATTTTGGCTCATCGGGGGCAGATTTTTGAACATTGACGTTCTATCCAATAATAAGAAGCATTGCTTCAATGGTCTTAGCCATAAGAAAATGGAGGATTGCTTGACGCCTCCCGTTAATAACAGTACTCTGTACATCGTCCTAAGTCTATTAGAGGTATTTTATTTCTTCTCTTTCACATAACCAAAATCAGGATATCATGAACATTTTACATGTAATTTCTGAGAGTTCTCAAATGAGATGAATAATATAGTTTAACAACATTCGAGTGGAAAACATGCATTCTCATACTTTTTCATATAACAAGCATTCATTTGAAACATCAAACGCATACGCACATTTTGATATGAAAAGGTCGTACATATGTACTTACCACTGAGATGAAGCACAATCAAAAGAAAGAAACTAAGCCTAGCACTCCGACGACAACCGCTCTCTCATATGGGGTCGATGTCTACAATCACGCGTATGACGTACTCGTTATAACCAATTTACACATTTATAATAGAAATGCAAACCTACATGTAAAATAGTCCTAAATGTCACTAATTAACATATAATGATGTTTAATTATCAAAATAAATCAACCAATACACTTAGAATATCAAAAATTCAAGTTTTCTAAAAACGGTTAAACTACAATTCTGGACAGAATTCTAGCTTCGACTTTAGAGACATATTTACCATATCAAATCATCTCCTAAAATCTTGAAATTAATTTATGATGAACCTATATGTGTCTACTTTCAGAAACATCAAGAAAATCATGCATAGCTATTATAAAACTCAAGTTACAAAAATAACAAACACTGCTATGCAGAGAAGAGGTTTGCAAAAACTTTCAACTTTGCAAGGGGATTACTACCACTTGGAGAATATAAATAAAGCTCATATTCTCCAGAATGAATCCCCTATGTGTCTACTTTGATACAAGAAAGATGATATGCCATAGGTTTCTGAAAATGAGTTTTTTAATAAAAATGGCAAGATTGGTACTGAAACAGAGTTTCAGAAAACATGCAATTTAAAATGAGCATATCTCCCTAACCAAAATGGCTATGGAGTTGGTTGTTTTCTCAAAATAACCACCTCTAAGTCTAGTTTCAAAATATGCAAGAGTTAAAAATTTCACAGAGACAAAATTTGGAGATAATATACGTTTTTCACAAACTGGCCAGATTGTGTCAATATGCATTTTTCCCAAAAATCAACAAGTTTGGTTCAAAAGATACATGCAACTTATGGAGACTTGATTTTCACACAAATAACATCATTTTAGGCATGAAGTAAGATTTTTCACATGCTCTTGACACAAATGATCAAAATTTTCTTGACATTCAAGTGCAACTACCAAGAAATTTACAAAGTGCATATGGGTTTTAGTGTGAGCTTCATGAAATAGTCAAGATTTTGGAGTCAATCACATGATCTAACCATGGAAATGAAGAATCAAGCATGGAGATGAAGAAAACTAATGTGAAATTTCATCAATCAAAGAAAAACATAAACATGCATGTATGAATTCAAGACTAGAAGGAAGATTTACCCCAAGATTCAAGAAATTGGAGAGAAATGGTGAAATTGGGCTTCAATCCATGAGTAGAATTGTGGAATAACCCTCCTCCATGATGATATTAAGGTTGGACTCAAGTTTTTCATGATTTGGAGACCATAAAATTGAGTTTTGATGAAGTTTCTGTGAAGTCAACACCCAAAAACGGGAATGGAGTTTTGAGAGAGAGAATAGAGCTAGTATGAGTGCTCTTGAAGAGAAAAACAAATGAGGAATTGTGAAAGGAAGATGGGGTTGATGCCTTGATGGTGGAGGTTGGTGAGAGTTTCATTGATTGTTCTTGAGGAGAATGAAAAGATGGAAAAAAAATGAGAGATGTAGGCAAAGAGTGATGGTGATGGGGTGTTGATGCAACAAGGGGATGAATACATACATAGATTGAATAACTATGATCTCTTATTTTAATGGAATTGACCAAAGTAGTGTATGAAGAACTTGGGATGTAAATATAAAATAAAAGAGTTGACGGGTGATGATGAAAGTCAAAAATTGAGGGGTGAAAAAAAAATTCAATTAATAGCTAACACTTAAAAGATAACTTTCATAAATTATAAAATATCCAAATTATTTTAAATAAAACACTTTGTATAAATCACTTTTAGAAACTACAAGTATGTCTTAGATATACAAAATGAGTTTCATATTGTATCATCTATGTTTCAAAAACTACATAATAACCCCAAATTAAAAATATATATCCTCATAGAAGTCAAATGACATCCTTATATTTTAAAATTAAGAAAAGTCATTAATAAGTTTGAAATATAAATTTCTCAAAATTTTCAAATATTTTTTTCGAAATGACCAAATAAACCTTAACTTAAATACGGGATATTACATTATATCCCCCTTAAAATGAAGCTTCGTCCCCGAAGCTTAAGAAAAACTTTTTTGTAAAACTACGACATGCTTCACGAGAATGCAACTAATGCACATGAGAGTATTTTGCAATGCCAATGCACATGCTAATTGTATGCAAGGCTGATGCATATGCAACACTTATATTAACGAGAACGAGCTCTCGGTCGGTAAAGTCTCTACTCTCTCGTATTATAGTAGGGGTTAAAATACAATTAACTCCAGTTGAAGGTCGACACCAAATTTTCAAAGGTCTAGACCAACATACAAGTTATCACGTTTAGAAAGCCAATTCGAAAATTTTCTAGCGTTTAAACAAATCTTGAAATTTATAGACACAAAATACTTTGATCGCAACTAACATGTCATTTTACTTGGCTCATCCGCGTTAAAAATATTGTCTTACCTTTATAGGATAAGATACACCAATCACCTAAAGTGTTCCACGCATACGAGGGAGAAAAGAACACTATGTGTCGTCACACAATGTGTCTATCCATCACAACTCGAATGTGTTTCAAATGTTCCAACTTAGTCTACACAGCGGGTACAACTCATAGTACCGTCGTACTAAGAGTCACGCCCGCGGACTGCTAAACAAAGTGGTCCACATCACTTGGCATTTGGTATCTCGACACCCAACATTTTTTTTCCAAAACCTTTTTTTTATTAAAAAAAATATTACCTTTTTTTTTGGGGTCAAAAGTTTCTAATTTTGGAAACGACCAAGTCGAATTAACTCAAAATGAAACAAAATAAGGTATTATCTTAGAAGTCGCACACAAAGGTATGAAACGAATGGTCTCATGTTCTTCTCAGTCAAAGCGTCGTTACTCTCTCGTCAACAAAATAACATAACCAATATAGCGAACGCGGATACGGATCACACGACAATGATAAATCATTTCTATAGAGTAAGCAAATATGCTCAATGAATACCAAACATATAAATAAGCAAGTAGATTCCGCATGGAGCACATACCAATTAGCAAGTAACAGTTAATCAACAAGTACGGTACAAATCGTGTTTAAGAATACGTAAGTACCCCAAAATCCCCCGCGGCTTGCTTACTTTGTTATTACCAAATTGAGATATCCTAATCAATTTTAAAATTTTGAAAACGTGTTATCTTTCTTTTTTATCTACTTAAGGAAATCGAAAAATCTCATTAACCGGAGAACCGATGCTCTGATTCCATCTGAAACAACCCGGGATCTCGGTTCAGGGTTAACGCGACAATCGATAACCAAAAGTAGATTATTAACTATTAAGTTTACATTTCGGTTAAAGTACATAACAAAATTTCGATAATAAGTACAATTTTAAACATAACATTTGTGATCTACTAAGTGATCTAAGTTAAGCTACACTTCTTCGTCTCGTTCCAACGTTCTCATCCCCCACTTTGATTGACGACCTGCGGTTTTAAAATTGCAAATGCCGACGCAGTTTTGAAGAAATTGATCAGTAAAAACTGAGTAAGTACACACTACGACATGTAAAGCAACGAGTGGCACGGAAGCATGAGTTGAGGCAAATAAAGAGATTTTAAAATCAATGAGCAAAAGAGTTGGAAAAAATTCAGAACATTTATGAGTAACCGCGTAGCGAGAACCATCATCTTTAAAACATTTATAAACCACAAGTAGTCAACATATTCTTAAACAAGTAGAATATCAACAGTAAACAAGTCCATTTGACCTGATAATGATATTAATTCACAAGTAGCCAAAGCTTTTCAAATCATTTGATATATTAGGGCATATCCAGAGCCACAAACAACATCAATAGAGTATTCAACTTTCTTTCAAGTTCAGTTAACCGTTAAGTTTAGCTGAGGCATGTCTAGAGCCACCAGCAGGATCGATGTAGATAGAGGGATCACGAAATAATCACTAAGGGTTCCTTCTAGGGTCTATCAAACCCTATTTCACCCGAGCGTTAAGGGAGCCCATTCGTCAACCCCGCTCACAACATTAGCTAAAAGGCCTTAAGTGTCGACACCCCTATACCGTAGTGACCCTTACAAGTATAAGTAGCACTCTATAGCTCTATAAACCCCTTGGCCTCAATATCTTGATACATTTTGGCTCATCGGGGGCGGATTTTTGAACATTGACGTTCTATCCAATAATAAGAAGCATTGCTTCAATGGTCTTAGCCATAAGAAAATGGAGGATCGCTTGATGTCAGTAACAGATCGCCTTCCACCGAAGCCGCCTCGGGGGTGGAGATCCGCCGTACTCCTACGACTACCGGTGAAGCTCCGACGCCAGAGGCCTTGGACGCCACCATCCAGAGTCAGGGGAAGGCTCTCAAGGCTCAGTCTGCGCAGCTAGAACGGATCATGGTTGTCTTGGGGACTCTTGCTCCAAACCCTGCACCAGCCACCGCCGTCTTTCAGGGAGGAGGAGCCTCTACCACTCAAGGATTGGGAGTGTCAACCACACCACCCAACCCTAATCTTCAAACTCCACCGGCGACTACGCAGCTACCCTCAATTCAAGGGTCAACAGCTCAAATGTTGCCTCTCACCGCTCATACTCCTCAGCCTCCGGCTTTGGCACCTAATCCGGCCTCGCAGTATCCCTTGCCTCCTCCAACGGCAATCTGGGGTAATGTGAATGCACAATATGTCCCTAACCCTCCTGCGGCATATGTGTCGCCTCCTCCTGCAGTAACCCCTCCTCCTGCTACCGAGGGAAACACTCCAGAGTGTATGAAGTCTCTGCAGCGGCGCATAGACACCATTCTGGCTCACCAATCATTCGCGGATACCATCATCCCGAAGCTAGAGAACGATCCGCCTATCCCACGAGAGATCTATCTCATGCCTAACCCTGTTGGGTACATGGCCCCTAAGTGGGACAAGTTCGAAGACGTCAATGGGAACGCTCATGAACATGTCATGCGTTTCATTGATGTGATGGGGCCGTATGGAGCCGATCCCAAACTGCTGATGCGCGAGTTCCCGAAATCCTTGGGGAACGTGGCTTACAAGTGGTACAGGACGCTGGAAGCCGTGTCCGTGAAGACTTGGGACGACATGGTCCAAAAGTTCTACACCAAGTTCTTCCAGATGGAGGAAAAGGTGACGATGATTCACCTCTCGCGGATGTATCAGAAGCGCGAGGAGGACGGAATAACCTTCATCAAGAAGTTCAGGGCCAAGTCCTTGGAATGCAAAGATGTGATACTCGAAAGTAGACTCGTAGAGATATGCCTGCAGTGCATGCGAGATGAGTACAAAGGTATGCTTATTAACCTGAAAACGCCTACGTTTTCAAAACTAATCGAATGTAAGAAGAACATCGAGCCTATAGTAAAGAGGCAGAAAAATAGAATCGCTCCTGAGCGATCCTCGGGCGGTACTACTTTCAAAATCGGGAGATTCAGCTACAAGAGGGGACGCGAAGCTGAAGTAAATACGGTCTCGCCCCAATAGCAGGCGAAGATTGTGAACTTTGATGCACCACCTCTGCCATGTTCGGTGGAAGAAGCAAGCGACCTCTGCAGGCAATGGCGCAAGGATGGTGTCCTACCGCCACTCGAGAGGGCACCCTCCAAGGAGATGGTGAGGGACCCAAAGTGGTGCGAATACCACGGCAAGATCATGCATCCCATGGCGGACTGCAAGAAGCTCAAAATTGTGTTTAGCCAAAAGATGAAGAATGGCGAACTGATTGTCAGCGACCAGAGGCAGGATGTGCGCAACAATCCACTCCCTGCCCATGCGGAGCAAGAATCGAAAGGCAAAGAGGTCGCTATGATCTCGATTGTGGATCTTGAAGAGGTCGCAGAGGATGGTCTACCCATCATTGCCGAAGTCCATGATGATGAAGACTACAGCATAGACACGGAAGACGAGCGTGCCGACCGAATGAAGGGGTCGCACGTCTTCAGCAGGTTCTTCGACGAGATGAAGTTCTCAGAAAAATGCCGGACGGAGATGACAAAAGCAATCTTGAGGATAGCAGAAGATTACGAGGAGGATCTCGTAGTCTCCAATGGGAAAGTCATTAGGGCGTCTCGCTCTACAGAAAAGATCATAACCTTTTCCACCAGCAACAATAAGACAGATGCGAGCCACCAGAGGCCTGTGTATGTGACGGCTATCATTAATGGCGTCGAGTTCAAGAGAGCGTTCGTCGACGGAGGAGCAGCAGTTAACGTTGTTTCGCTCCACACATTGAAGCTAGCAGGAATCCCAGAGTACAAGATTGTCAAGCGTCCATCCCCATTGATGTGATTCGGAAGCGACTCCAGGATGACGATAGGATGGATCCGCCTGGGTATCCAGATCGGCAAAATCAAGTGCTCAGCAAAGTTCTATGTCATAGATGCGAACACTACGTATCACATGATCATAGGTCGAGCCTGGATTCATCGCTTTGATGTTGTCCCTTCAACAGCTCACCAAGTGATGAAAGCTATTTGGAATGACAGAATAGTCGAGATACCGGCTTCGACGAATCCATTCAACATGGATGAAGCGCATCTCAGTGAGGCGGTGTGGTTCACCGAGATGGCCGATGAGCAAACACCGGGACCATTCAACCCCACTCCTTTACCCCTATGGGAAGATATCAAAGATCAGTCACCTGCGGGAGTGATGGTGACAAGGGAGGATGCCAAGGATAAGCCGCCCAAGCGAGAAGACGCTCCACGGATTGCCTACCAGTGAAAGAACGTGTACACTCTGAAAAGAATAGCAAAGTATGACCCTGAGGGCAAGGAGATAGAGAGTTTCTACGCCAACGGGAAGAAATGCTATCGCATATGAAGGTGCGCGGGGGTGTCCCCACGCGAGCATGGGGATATACCTGAGCAAATCAACCAAATTGAGCAGGTTGCGGAGACAGACATACCAATGCCGAGCACTCTAGAAGAGAAACTCAAAGAAGCACCCGAATGCATGGAAGACAAACCCAGACCGCAAAATCAAGAGCTGAAGGAGGTATTCCTAAGCCCGAACGACGAAAAGAAGAGGCCGGTCTTTCTAAGTGCGGACCTCACAAGCGAAGAGGAGAAGAGATTGCTACAGCTCTTGACCGAGTACAGGGACGTGTTCGCATGGGAATATGATGAGATGCCCGGCCTGGACACGAGCATCACCATGCATCGGTTGGACGTAATTACGGGGTCCAAGCCGGTAAAGCAGAGCACAAGAAGCTTTAGGCCGGAGCTCAATGTGAAGATTAAGCAGGACATTGTCAAACTCCTGGATGCCAAATTCATAGAGCCGAATCACCATCCCACATGACTGGCCAACATTGTGCCAGTGGTAAAGAAGAATGGGCAGCTTCGCATTTGCGTCGATTTCCGGGATCTCAATCGTTTTTGCCCCAAGGATGATTTTCTGCTCCCCAACATTGATTTACTTATTGATTCTACAGCGGGTCATCGCATGTTCAGTTTCATGGACGGCTTCAGTGGGTACAATCAGATCAAGATGGACCCTGAAGATGCACGGAAAACCGCATTCATCACCCCAGTTGGAGTATTCAATTATACGGTGATGCCTTTTGGTCTCAAAAACGCAGGTGCAACTTACCAGCAGGCCATGATGGCCCTGTTCCACGACATGATGCACAAGGAAGTGGAATTCTACGTGGATGACTTGGTTGTTAAATCCAAGGAGGAGGCAGAACATCTGGCGGATTTGCGGAAAGTGTTCAACAGATGCAAACGCTTTCAATTGAAGATGAACCCCATGAAGTGCGCATTCGGGGTAACATCAGGAAAGTTCTTGGGATGCGTGGTGCACCGCCAGGGAATCGAGCCTGACCCTACAAAAGTATCAGCCATTACTGGCATGACTCCGCTACATAACCAAAGTGCCTTGAAAACGTTCTTGGGAAAGCTATCATATCTGCGAAGATTCATCCCAGCGATTGCCGAAATTACTTTCTGTTTCAGTGATATTCTCAAGAAAGATGGCGTATACAGCTGGACTCCGGAGCACGAAGCTGCGTTCGAGAAACTAAAGGAGCTGCTGACATCTTCAAAAGTAATGATCGCACCTCAGCTAGGATCACCGCTTTTGCTGTATCTGACGTCAACAAGGAAGTCTATAGGAGCTCTTTTGGCTCAGGAGTATGAAGGTCAGGAAAGGCCCATCTACTACATCTCTCGCATTGTGCAGCCCACAGAATCAAGGTACACGGACATCGAGCGTCATTGCCTTGCTTTATTCTTCGTAATAGAGAAGCTGAGACACTACTTCGCTTCGCACAAAGTGGTGGTGGTCACAAAGAGTGATCCCATACGATATCTTCTGACTCACACCGCTCCGGGGGGGAAGACTGGCAAAATGGTATATGACCATCTCCCAATATGACATCACATGCGTACGACCGCGGGCGATCAAGTCGCAGGCAGCGGCGGATTTGCTGGCACAGTTCCCCGATAACAGTCATGAGCCTGTAATTGAAGAAGAATTGGAGGGACCTGAAATCTATGCAGTTGAAATGCCCTATTGGACGCTCCATTTAGACGGTTCGTCAACGAGGAAAGGTGGAGGCATTGGGATAGTCTTGACCAAACCAGATGGGGAAGTCATACGGATGTCCGCAAAGCTTGACTTCGCAGTCACCAACAACGAAGCGGAATATGAATCCCTCATTGCGGGGCTTCGCGCGGCAAAGGCTTTGGAAGTAAGCAATCTGACGGTTATGGGGGACTCCAAGCTAATCGTCAAACAAGCCTCGGGCGAGTATGGTTTGAAGGAGATAAACCTACTGTCCTACCGGAACTTGGTACAAAAACTGGTGCAACAATTCTGCGACGTTAGGTATGAGCACAAACCTCGAGCGGACAACAGGCATGATGACGCTTGTGCACAAGAGATTCCGGCAGGGAGACCTCCGTGTACACCGTACGTAGTGGATCAGGGATCGCACAGGAAGAATAGGGGTGTGTGTAGGGAGAGAGCAAGTCAGTAGCAATGTCTGAGAGAGAGACAGAGGTTTGGCAGAGCTTCCGCGTATGGCAGTGTTGTTCTCTTTGTATGGAAAGAGTAACGATATATATACTGGAGAACGTGGCCGTTGTAGTGTAGTTAATGCGCCCATTAATGGCGGCTTAATTAGCTTAACCGTAACGGCACGTTCGTCCGAGTATATAGGAACCGTTAGAGCACGTGGTGCGCGAGTACCGGAACCGTTACGAGGTTGACCGGGTTTGACCGGATTGACCGGGTCTAGGGAGCTCGTGCCATAGATCTCTCAAAACAGTTACTAAAGGTCGCGCGCGGGCTTGGCTCGCACGCGACAGGGCTTACCCTAGCCTCCAAACCACAAATCCCTACAAGTCCCGTGCAGTGGTATGCGAGGGCTCTGTCTCGCAGCCCCCACATGGATCAGCTCGGCTGGTGATCCTGTGTGTGTGGAGCACAATATGGTGTGCTGGATGGTCGCCACGTGGCTAAGATTAGCCATGTCAGAAAGCAGTATCTACATTAGCCCCCTTTCTGCGCGTGAAGGCTTGCAGCTGTATAGGCTTCCATGCGCGGAAACCAACATGCGCGTCGTCGTCACGCACCAATTCAAATACGGGTAAATTCAGCCCCCGTGCGTGTCATTATGACCTAAAACCCCTAGAGTCGTGCCATCTGACCTTTAGGGTTTTAGGCGTGACGTCAGCCCGTCCTGTGATTGCGCGACACGACGGTGACGGTTGCGATTCGACTACTGAAGGGACGCAACCCCTCATTCTTTTGGATAAATACCTTGTATCCCATTATTGCAGAGCATCACTTCTTTCTCTTAAAGTGAATGGTACCCGGAGATCTTCGAGGGCAGATCCAGATCATTAACCATCAGTTCAGAACTGCAAATCGTATTCTTCAACTGTGCATATCCAAGCAGGCTTCAAGGAAACAAGGTTGGCCTCGTTTACTTTTTGATTTTAAAGTACCGGCGTTTGCCTTGAACTGCGTTGAATCTGTAAACCCATGGAATCTGTGAAGAGGTTTCGATCTTTAATCCCGCTTCGCTTTACTCTTTCGACGATATTGGATCTTGCAATTACCCAATTTCTGAAATCGGCACCGGAACTGTTTGCATTCCTTTGCATAAGTCTCGAATTCAAAATTCAAACTGACTGGTGTGGTATTTCTCCCCCCCTTTTTTTTTTGCCCTTTCGCAGGAATGGCCAAAACAAGGGTAACCAGACCCGTCAAGGAAGATGAAGAGATGCCGGAGCTTCCGCAGTCTCTGTGGCGAAAAGCCCCCTTTCTGGGTGGGAAAGATTTTTACCACGCGAGGGTGAAGGCGAAGAGGATGCCTGATCCTGTTCCCGTTGAGCAGTTGTTAACACTGACTCGCCCAGTTAACTCAGCCTTGCTCGAGTTAGTTGGCTCCGAGGATGTGGTTCGATTGGGAATCGAGAACGGGCACTTCCCATACACTGCGATTTCTACTCAGGCGTTTGTCCAGAAGTTGGACTATATGGATGAGTGGACTGACCACGTGTTGGGTAATTACGCCGAAACTCTTGATGAAGCCGGCATTTTCTTCGCTGTTCGTGCTATGAAGGGTGCTGCCGTGAAGTTGGATCAGTCCATGCTTCTAGACCTTCTGTCCCGCTATTCGCCTGCGACTCACACGTTTCACTTTGCTGAGTTCGAGGCTGCCCCCACGCTCGAGGACGTTCAGATGCTGTATGAGCTTTCCCCCATGGGCGAGGTGGACCCCTTGAGTCACTTAAGGACATCTGCGGAATTAGCCTTGTACGCGCAGATGGAGGAGTGCTTAGCAGAGGTGAAGAAAATCTCCACTCGGTGGACCAGTACAAAACCTCTTCCGAACTGGCAGCTGGTTGATACGTCTGCGAAGAATACCTGGAACAAATGGTTGCAGTACTTCTTCCGAGACTATGCGAGCAGCAGCATTACTAAGAAGCTTTTGAGCGAGGACCCGGAGGCCGAGAATTACGTAGAGGGCAAGGGTTATCATTTGACCCTTTGCGCCTTTCTTTGTGCTTGGCTGTCGAGATTTCTGATTGATGGTCACCCCCATGATGGGGTCTTCTACCATGTGCTGCCACTTGCGGTGAGGCTCGCTCTTGGCCAGAGAGTTGCACTTGGACCCTTGGTCTTGGGTACGCTATATTACAGGCTGGATCAGCTGGTTCTGGCGATGAGGGAATCGCGTGGCCGCCTCGATGTTCTGACCTTTGTCAATATCAGCTTTTTGACAATGTGGGTTTTCGAGCGTTGGCCGTCTTATGCTCCAACTCCCCTCCCACTTGAGAAGTGGTGTCCCCCAGGCGAGACGAAAGCGCTCAACAGCGGAAGGGCTGCGAGATGGTTTGGTGCAAGCAACACCAAGTGTACTTGGAGCTTGATATGCGACAAGCGAAGGGAGTTCACTGCCAGGCCTTACGCCACACGTATTGAGAATGTGCGGTGGTTTCCGAAGCTATACCCCTCCGAAGGTATGGTCTTGTCAGAAGACCTTCTCTTTGAAAAGGGATCGCATTTCCACGAGCGCTATCGTGAGTTCTTTTGCTGGTGTCTGCGAGGTTCTCTTCCTGCACTTGCAGAGCATATTCGTGAGCTCGCGCCACGATATGAAAGGCTTACAGTGGATGTTGACCCCACTCGGGTCTCTCCTCAGTTTGGTTTCGATGCGGTGGCCCCATCAATCTGGCCCCAGTCTATCGTTAGAGGGTGCTACAAGCGCTTGCTGGCAAAAGAGTGCAAGACGGTCCTTATGAGCAATCTTCCCTTGGAGCAGCCTGCGGGAACTCGCAATGGTGGTTATTCCCAGAACTGGATCGCATACTGGCTTGCCCAGCATACGAGGATGGAGACGGAGGCGGCGGCGCAGCCAGGAAGAGCCCCCTTGATCAAGAGAAACTCTTTTCCGTTTCGCCCCAATTGCAGTTTGAGCGAGTCTGAGTACGGTTGCTACTCGTTGTTGGACCGCGAGAATCATTTGTGCCCCGATTTCATTCTGAAGGAGCAGGTCGATGCAATCAAGAAGGGTGACACGCAGGTCATCAAATATAGCAAGGCGTTTGCTGAGGTAAGCGGTTTCCTTGAGTGCTTTGAGCTCTTTGATTTGCTTGCACTGATGCTTTTTGTTCTGTATTGTCTAGTGTCACGTGCGGAGGTTCGCAGCTGGTGACCGTTCCAAATCGCTGGTGGATACCATTGTTGCGACCAGAAGAAGGGGGGAGTCGTATCGGCTAGCATGGAGGATGGATGCCGAGGTCGAAACAAAAGTTCGCGGGGTCATGAACACTTTTGCTGACTCGCTGATAGACAACCCTCCGGCTCCGTCTCCTCCTAGAGATGACCCGTCCCCTCCAGCGACTGCGGCGCCGAGAGCGAAGAGGCCTAGGCAAAAGGGGATTACGATTTCTTCCCCTAGGAGCGCTCCAGCTTCGCCCCCAGCGAGATCCCTTTCTGTCAAGGACAAAGGTAAGGGTCGTATGCCCGGCAAGGTGCGAAAAGATCTCGCAGTCGAGACCTTCGTTCCATTCAACCAAGAGGAAGAGGAAGAGAGGCAGGAGCCCCAGGCCAGTAACGGAGAAGAAGAAGAAACAGTTGTAATGCGCGAGGAAGAGTCAGGAGGTACTTCCGCCGCATTTTCTTGTCCTTTATCATGACTTCTATGCAGTTCTTTTCTTTGAACCAATTGTATATTCGCAGGTGATGATGATGAAGCCGTTGGTGGCCTTGTGGCCAAGAGGCAAAAGAGAAATACCCATGCTGGCGTTTCAGATGATCCCATAAGCGAGGATGTTCTTGCTGAATCCCGGAAGACAGCCGCGGAGGCTGCTGCGAGAAGAAGGCAGCGAGAGGAAGAGGAGCTCGAGCTTGTGAAACAGCGGAGCCTCGAGGAGCGGCATGTTGACGACTTAGCGCGTCCAACTGGCGAGGAAGACGAGCTTCCCGAAGAAGTGGCTCCTCATGTGGAGGAGGAAGGTGAGGTTCCTGGAGAGGACACAGCAGAGCTAGAGCAAGTCCAAGCGGACTTCGCAGAGATCGCAGGTGGCGATAAAGGTGAGATCTTCAATCTCGCAGTTACTTATAGAGATGTAATTGTGGGTGCGTTAAAGCACGGTGTGTCAAAGCCTGACATTCGCCGTTGGTTGGTAAGCAAATGCGGAGAACCCTCAGGTAATTGTTTTGAGTAATACGCGCATGCTAGGCTGTAGCCACTTGAGGCAAAATCATGACTGGTTTACTCGCGTCCCAGGTCACGCTTCTCTTAAAGATTTGCTTAGTGAAGATACACTGATAGGGCACGGTTCCACGTCCCTCATATTGTCGCATTTGGTATCGCAGGTCATGCTGAGGAACCTGAGCTGGAGCAGAGAAGTCAGCCTTCTGCATCCCATGTTCCAATCTCGAGCTCTCATACTGAGAAGCCCGTCGCAGCTACTGGACACGCGAGTGAGCATCTCGAGGATGTCATTGAACTCTCCGATGATGTCGAAGCTGATGCTGTGCCGATGGACGAAGGTGTCCGTACCGGTGGTGGGGAAGAAGGGACAAGTGATGCTAATATTTTCGCACCTGAGAATGTCTTTCGCCCAACGACTTCGGCTGTTCCTGTGCCTCCGGCAATGACTGAGCCGGAAGCACCTATTCCTGCGTGGAGCATTTGGGGCTCGCAGGTTGGGAACGTAGTCGCAGCTGGTGCGGCCTACACTCTTCCTCCTGACTATGAGAGGCTGGAGCTCGCAGCTGATAGGAGAGCCATGGAGCGAGGGCAGTCTTTGAACAACCCGGTGGCTCGCATTCCCTCTATTCACCAAATTCTGGAAGGCACTGGTAAGTAGAGATTTACCATTCGCACGTCATATTATTTGCTTGCGAGTTCTGACATTACAACTCGTTTTTGATGTCTCAGGTTTGAAGCAAACCGATGTAGACTGGGTGGTTCGAATGCGCCTCAGATACCCTCGCTCGTTCGTGAGGTGTCTGGAGATCGTTCCTTTTGACAGGAGGCTATTCCTTACTGAAGCCATTTGGATACTGGAACAGCTGTGTGCGGCTACACCTGCGACCATCTCGGCCCAGAGTGCTGAATTGCTGTGTGGCATGTGCCAAAATCTCGTGCTCAAAGTCCAAGGCAGACTTGGTTTGAAATTCCTCAAGGACAGAGTTACACTGATTCGCGCAGCTGTAACCTTGAATCTCGGGCACCAGAATCTCGCAGCGGAGATGCAGAAGGTGGAGCAGCAGAAGCAAAAGGTTGATGAAGCTTTGAAGCTGTATGACGAAATGAATGCCAAGTGCGAGCAGCTAAAGCAAGAAGTGCAACAAGTGGAGAGGCTGATCGAGCAGTTCGAGCCCCAGGACTCCTTAGTCAAAAATTTGTTTTGACTTTTCGTGTTTTTGAAAAGAAAGGAAAATGGCTGAGACATTAATGTAATGCTTTGAAACATTAATGTAATGTTGCTAGGGTTTCTCCCCCCTCTTTTTTGACAACAAACAATGAGTTTGCCCGTTTTGCCCTTTTCGGGATTTGATTGGACATTTTCTGTGCATATCCAATTATGACATCAGCAATTGATTCTTTGCTTGATTTTCGCGCTAATTTCTCGGCAGATAAGCACGCTTCCGTTGGGAAGTCCATCCGAATCATGACTATCCGTCATTTATTAGGATACGCAACCGAATCGTCGTAGCCTTTAGTAGGGTAATTGATTGTTACCGCTTTTCGAGGCGTAAGTGATTGAACTTACCCTCTTTTTGAATTTGCTGACTCATCTTAAGCAACCGAAGAGTCTCCACAGAGCCTATATAAACCCTGCCTTTGTCATTTGGGTTCTTCATCCCAAACATGTGCTTTGCCGTGAGTCCTTGCGACTGCTGGCTTCAACGCTTGTTTTTCGTTGATTCATGGCAACTTCAGGCTTTGAATCCTGAGTTTGCGCTTTGTGCCATAGAAATAGTTTCCGAGATCCACTTTATGAGGCTCATTGCCGTTTATAACCGTCATAAAGAGGATGCAGATAATACCTCATGTGTGTTCGAAGAAATTTCTTCGTGTATTATGTGTGCAGGTCATGTTTCCGGCCGCCTCGTGGCGAGGTGCAGCGCCGTAGTGACCGTGCTACCGTCTCGTAATGAACGGCGTGATTCTCCTCCAGCATCCCTGAAGGAGAGTTTCTTGCCTCTTCGTTCTTGAACTCAGGAGGCTCGCCAACGCCCTTGTCTATCATGACAAGGAGCCCAGTACCAGAGGAATGACGGCTTCCCCTGTTTTGCACGACGGCATATGCCGGAACAGGTGGTTCCTCTGGTACATATCTTGATCAGACAGGGGTTTCATCGGACCCTAAGATCTTTGGACGTGGATTCGCCCGGCTCTTGCCGTTAAGGATGTAGCAAATGGCGAGTTAATCTCTTCGCAGATGCATCCTACTTGCTACAGATCTTTGGCCGCGGATCTGCGTACTGTGCTGCCGGTGTCAGGACCGGTGGATTCTCTCTTTTCTTAGTCGAGAGTTCCCTTGGCGCATCTCTGGCTTATCAGCCATTTTTCGAATGTATTGTAAGCCATGTTGGCTGTGTAGTTAGATGCGAGCTTTTCGCTTGTAAGCTGCTATCTAGATAGATAAATTGCAAGTCATTTGACTCATAATGATAAATAGCTCTTGTATTATCTGTTCTTTGCAACAAAATACAATTTCGCATGCGTTTCGGCTTGTTTTGCCTTGCATAATTCCATGTAATGATTTCTCATATGCGATGTCAATTCGCAGACGTTTCGCTAGATCATTTAAGATCGTAATTTCGCAGCTGTGCCATCTTGACGGATGGGCTTGTAGTTGGTCGTTGTAAATCGTATGAGATCACGTTCACAACGTTGCCATCGTTCCGGATAATTTTCCAGAGATTAATCAAGATCGTTGAGCCATGCAAATTGCTATCATAGAAGATAGGCTTTGTTTGAGATCGTTTCTCGCATAAACTGCTATCACAGCAGATAGATCTTTGGAAGATCTAATAAAATGATTCTGCACGTACGTTGCCATCATAACAGGCGGGCTTGGGTAATTAACCAAAATTACTTTGCGTAGAAATTGCTATCGTAATAGATAGGCTTAAGAAGACCATTATAAGATCGCATCTGTAGAACCTGCTATCTTCTATAGATAGGCTTTAGATGATCGATTGAGATCATTTTGTATTTCGCTGCTATCGCAAAGGATAGGCTTTGGATGATCATTTAAGATCGCATTTTCGTTTGGTTGCTATCGCAAGAGATAGGCTTTAATGATCACTTAAGATCGCATTTGCGTTTGATTGCTACCATGAGAGATAGGCTTTAATGATCACTGAAGATCGCATTTGCATTTGATTGCTACCGTGGGAGATAGGCTTTAGATGATCACTTAAGATCGCATTTGCATTTGATTGCTACCATGAGAGATAGGCTTTAGATGATCACTGAAGATCGCATTTGCATTGGCTGCCATCGTAGGAGATGGGCTTTAGATGATCACTTAAGATCGCATTTGCATTGGCTGCCATCGTAGGAGATGGGCTTTAGATGATCACTTAAGATCGCACTCGCGTGTAGCTGCTATCGTAAGAGATAGGCTTTAGATGATCGATTGAGATCGTGTTTGCTATCGTATGAGATAGGCTTTGATGATCGGTTGAGATCGCGTTTGCTATCGTACGAGATAGGCTTTGATGATCGATTGAGATCGCGTTTGCTATCGTATGAGATAGGCTTTGATGATCGCTTGAGATCGCGTTTGCTATCGTATGAGATAGGCTTTGATGATCGCTTGAGATCGCGTTTGCTATCGTATGAGATAGGCTTTGATGATCAGTTAAGATCGCGTTTGCTATCGTATGAGATAGGCTTTGATGATCAATAAAGATCGCATTTGTGTTTGCTGCTATCGTAGAGATAGGCTTTTGATGATCAGTTAAGATCGTGTTTGTGTTTGCCGCTATCGTAGAGATAGGCTTTTGATGATCAATTAAGATCGTGCTTGCGTTTGCTGCTATCGCGGGGATAGGCTTTGACGATCAATTAAGATCGCATTTGTGTTTGCTGCTATCGTAGAGATAGGCTTTTGATGATCAGTTAAGATCGTGTTTGTGTTTGCTGCTATCATAGAGATAGGCTTTTGATGATCAATTAAGATCGTGCTTGCGTTTGCTGCTATCGCGGGGATAGGCTTTGATGATCAATTAAGACCACATTTGCATGAATTGCTATTTGCAGCGAATGAATCATTGTTAACGGATATATTTAAATAAAATAGAGCAATATAAGCGGCTAGAAATATGAACTTCTCATTTGGGAGAATTCTTTTATTACATCGCTCTCATATGGGAGAGGTAGAATTACAATCCTCTCATATGGGAGAGGAGATTGCATTAATCGTAGCCACATGAGATATTAAGCAACGTTATCATAAAACGTATGAAATAAGAGGAGTCAAGGATAGTACTTCTTGATCCAGCGCATGTTGACTGAGCTCGGAGTTGAGGCTGAGCCGTGCAACCTTCGTATGCTGCAGTAGCCACTATCGAAGACTTCTGTGACTTCGAAGGGTCCTTCCCAGTTGGCTGCGAACTTCGGATGAGTCGCTTCTCGCATGCAGTGGTCGGACGCGCGCAAGACCAGGTCGCCAACTGCGAAATCTCGCCGCTGAACTGTCTTGTTGTAGGCGCGAGCGATTCTTTCTTGGTACCGCTTGTTAGTCTTTTTGGCTTGTCCTCGCTTTTCTTCTAGCAAGACTAAATCGTGATCGCGTTGATTTTCATAGAGCGCATGGAAGGCCAGCCGTGCCGAATTGACTCTGACCTCCGCAGGTACTACAGCTTCGGCCCCATAACATAATAGAAATGGCGAAGCCCCTGTGGGTGTTCTTGGAGAGGTCCTGTAGGCCCACAGAGCTATGTTAAGAGAGTTGGCCCACTTCTTGTGGTCATCTGCGACCATCTTGCTCAGAATTCTCAGCAGCGTTTTGTTAGTCGCCTCGGCTTGTCCGTTTCCCTTTGGATAATAGGGAGTAGAGCATATTTGCCTGACATTGTACTCCGCAAGTTTCGTGGCTACCTGACGATTAACAAAAGGAGTACCGTTATCTGAAAGAATAGTATTCGGGATTCCGAACCTGCGTACGATGTTTTCCTGGATGAAGTTGACCACAGCCAGCGCGTTTGCCGTCTTTAGTGGTATTGCTTCCACCCATTTGGTGAACAGCTCAGTTGCGGTGAGAATGAAATGGTTCCCATGTGACGTTGGTCGGATGGGGCCAATGAAATCCAAAGCCCATGTGTGAAATGGCCATGGCGTCCCTAATGCATGTAGATCCACGGCGGGAGCGTGCACTAGGTTCCCTTTGAATTGACATTCTTGGCAGCGTCGCACCTTGGTGCGGCAATCGGCTTTCATCGTGGGCCAGAAGTATCCGATTGAGAGGAGTTGTCTGCACAATTTCGCACCTCCCTGGTGTTCCACCTGATGAGAGAGGTCCATGACTTCTTGTGCTTCCCTATCGTCTAGGCATCGCAGCAAGTTGCCCTCGTGGCCTTTTCGCCAAAGCAGGTTTTCCTGAACTACGTATCGAGAAGCTTTCCTTCTCAATTTGTCGGCCTCTTTTCTCGATTCGGGTACGGTACCCTGGGTGAGGAATTCGAACAATGGCTTCCTCCAGTCTGTGTCGTCATCGATTAGAGCGACAAGTAGAGAATCTTTGATTAGTGCGCAACTCTCGCACTTCCCTTGTATCAGGGCTGCAGCTGTTGACATGCCTGGCCAATGAATGCCATATCTCTGAGCTTTCCTGTAGATTGACACCTCGCTTTCTCCGCAAGCGTGTTGGTGAATCCTTTCTAACAGCTGTTGTCCCTCTTGCTCGGAGACACATCGCATGAGTATCCCTCCAGGACCCTTGTAGTAAAGGGTATTGTCGTGGATGCAGTATCCTTTCGTGAGTGCCCAGCTCTCGCTGCTGGTGCCTTTCGCAATAGCTTGCAGGATTGTTTTTCGCCAATCTGCGTCATCTACGTGTTCGTCGTCGCACGCATCTTCTGTTAATGCCGACGATGTTCGCACTTCGATGGAAATCCTCGCGGGGCATTTGTCTATGCTGACCTTGGATCCCAGAGTTGCTAAGGCGTCTGCATGCCTGTTGTCCGCTCGGGGCTTGTGCTCGTATTTCACGTCGCAGAATTGCTGCATCAGTTTTTGCACTAGAGTGCGGTATGACAGGAGGTTGATTTCCTTCAGACCATACTCGCCCGAGGCTTGCTTAACAATCAGCTTGGAGTCTCCCATGACTGTTAAGTTGCTCACTTCCAGAGCTTTCGCTGCACGGAGCCCCGCGATAAGAGCTTCGTATTCTGCCTCGTTGTTCGTGACTGCGAAGTTGAGTTTCGCGGACATCTGTATGACTTCCCCGTCGGGCTTTGTCAAGACTATCCCAATGCCTCCACCTTTTCTGGTTGACGAACCGTCGAAGTGGAGGGTCCAATAGGGCACGTCGATCGCGTAGATTTCAGGGCCTTCGAGCTCTTCTTCGATCACAGGTTCGTGGCTGTTGTCGGGAAACTGTGCCAGCAGATCTGCTACCGCCTGCGACTTGATCGCCCTTGGCTTCACGCATGTGATATCGTATTGAGAGATGGTCATGTACCATTTCGCCAATCTCCCGCCCGGAGTAGTGTGAGTTAGCAAGTATCTTATGGGGTCGCTTTTGGTGACCACCACTACTTTGTGCGATGCAAAATAGTGTCTCAACTTCTCTATCACAAAGAATAAGGCAAGGCAGTGACGTTCGATGTCTGTGTACCTTGACTCAGCAGGCTGTACGATGCGAGAGATGTAATAGATAGGCCTCTCTTGGCCCTCATACACCTGAGCCAAGAGTGCTCCTATAGATCTCCTTGTTGATGTAAGATATAGCAGCAGCGGTGATCCCAGTTGAGGCGCGATCATGATCTTTGGGGATGTAAGTATCTCCTTTAGCTTTTCGAATGCGGCTTCATGGTCAGGAGCCCAGTTGTACGCGGCGTCCTTCTTGAGAAGAGTGCTGAAACAGCATGTGATTTCGGCGATTGCTGGGATGAATCTCCGCAGATATGACAATTTTCCCAAGAATGTTTTCAAGGCGCTTTGGTTGTGAGGTGGCGTCATGCTGGTGATGGCTGACACTTTCGCAGGGTCAGGCTCGATCCCTTGGCGATGAACCACGCATCCCAAAAACTTTCCCGAAGTTACGCCGAATGCGCATTTCATGGGGTTCATTTTTAGTTGAAAGCTTCTGCATCTGTTGAACACCTTTCGCAGGTCTGCAAGGTGATCTGCTTCGTGCTTGGATTTGACTACCAAGTCATCCACATAGAATTCCACCTCTTTGTGCATCATGTCGTGGAATAGGGCCATCATAGCCCGCTGATAGGTTGCACCTGCGTTCTTAAGACCGAACGGCATTACCGTGTAGTTAAATACCCCCACGGGAGTGATGAATGCAGTTTTCCTCGCATCTTCGGGATCCATTTTGATTTGATTGTATCCGCTGAAACCGTCCATGAAACTGAACATGCGATGGCCTGCCGTCGAATCGATAAGTAAGTCGATGTTAGGCAGTGGGAAATCGTCCTTAGGGCAGAAGCGATTGAGATCGCGGAAGTCCACGCAGATGCGGAGCTGTCCGTTCTTCTTCACTACCGGCACGATGTTGGCCAACCATGTGGGATGGTGATTTGGCTCTATGAACTTGGCGTCTAGGAGTTTGACAATCTCCTGCTTGATCTTGACGTTGAGCTCTGGCCTGAAACTTCTGGTGCTTTGCTTGACCGGTTTAGACCCTGGGATAATGTCTAAACGGTGCATGGTGATGCTCGTGTCCAGACCTGGCATTTCATCGTATTCCCATGCGAATACGTCCTTGTATTCAGTTAGAAGCTGTAGCAGCCCTTGTTCCTCTTCGCTTGTGAGGTCCGCACTCAGGAAGACTGGCCTTTTCTTTTCCTCGTTCGGGCTGAGGAACACCTCCTTTAGCTCTTGCTTTTGTGGTCGCGGCCTGTCTTCCATGCATTCGGGTGCTTCTTTGAGTTTCTCGTCCGAAACGATCTGTGTTGGCTCTTCTGTCAGCGCAACTTGCTCGATTTGATTGATTTGCCCAGGGACATCCTCATGCCCGTGTGAGGACGTCCCCGCGCACCTTCATATGCGATAGCATTTCTTTCCGTTGGCGTAGAAGCTTTCTATCTCCTTGCCCTCGGGGTCGCGCTTTGCAATCCTCTTAAGAGTGTACACATTCTTCCGATGATATGCGATGCGCGGCGCCTCTTCGTGTGTAGGCGGCTTTTCATTTGCATCTCCCCTTGTCACCATCACGCCAGCAGGTGACTGGTCCTTGATGTCCTCCCAGAGAGGCAAAGGAGTGGGGTTGAATGGTCCGGGTGTTTGCTCGTCCGCCATCTCGGTGAACCACACCGCCTCGCTGAGATGTGCTTCGTCCAAGTTGAACGGGTTAGTTGAGGCTGGTATTTCGACAATCCTGTCGTTCCAGATAGCTTTCATCACCTGGTGAGCCGTGGAAGGGATTGCGTCGAAGCGATGAATCCAGGCTCGACCGATGATCATGTGATATGTGGTGTTCGCATCTATGACATAGAACTTCGCCGAACACTTGATCTTGCCAATCTGAACGCCTAGGCGGATCCATCCGATCGTCATTCTAGAGTCGCTTCCGAATCCCACCAGCGGGGATGGACGTTTGACCACTTTGTGCTCGGGGATCCCTGCTAGCTTCAGTGTGTGGAGTGGAACAACATTGACCGCTGCTCCTCCATCGACGAATGCTCGCTTGAATTCGACGCCGTTGATGATGGCGGTCACGTACAGGGGCCTCTGATGGCTCGCATCTGTCTTCTTGTCGCTGGCAGAAAAGGTCATAATCTTTTCTGTGGGACGGGACGCCCTGATGACCTTCCCGTTGGAGACCACAAGTTCCTCTTCGTAGTCCTCCGCTATCCTTAAGATTGCCCTTGTCATATCCGATCTGCATTTTTCGGAGAAGTTCATTTCGTCGAAGAATTTGTTGAAGCCGTGCGACCCTTTCATGCGGTCGGCACGCTCATCCTCCGTGTCCATGCTATAGTCTTCCTCTTCATGGACTTCAGCAATGATGGGTAGACCATCCTCTGCGACTTCTTCCAAGTCCACTATTGAGATCATGGCGACCTCCTTGCCTTTTGAGCCCGAATCTGTATGGGCAGGCAGTGGGTTGTTGCGCACATCCTTTCGGTGGTCGCTGACGATGAGTTCGCCGTTCTTCATCTTCTGGTCGAACGCGAATCTGAGCTTCTTGCACTCGGCTGTGGGGTGCATGACCTTGCCGTGGTATTCGCACCACTTGGGGTCCCTCGTCATCTCCTTGGAGGGTTTTTGCTCTAGCGGTGGCAGGATGCCGTCTTTACGCCACTGTCTACAGAGATCGCTTGCTTCCTCCACCGAGCATGGCAGAGGCGGTGCATCAAAGTTTCCGGCTTTCGCTTGCTTCTGAGGCGAAACCGTGTTGACCTCAGCTTCGCGTCCTCGCTTGTAGCCGAATCTGCCGATCTTGTAGGTGGTGCCGCTCGCAGGTCGTTCCGGGGCGCTCTTCTTTCTCTGTCTCTCGACGATGGGCTCGATGTTCATCGTGCACTCGATGAGCTTTGAGAACGTGGGTGTTTGCAAATTGATTAGCATGCTCTTGTACTCATCTCGCATGCACTGCAGGCATATCTCTACAAGCCGACTCTCGAGCATTGGGTCCTTGCATTCTAAGGATTTCGCCCTGAATTTCTTGATGAAAGTGATTCCATCTTCCTCGCGTTTCTGATACATCCGCGAGAGGTGGATCATCGTCACCTTCTCTTCCATCTGGAAGAACTTGGTGTAGAACTTCTGGACCATGTCGTCTCAGGTCTTCACGGATCCGGCCTCCAGTGTTCGGTACCATTTGTATGCTACATTCCCAAGAGTCTTTGGGAATTCTCGCATCAGCAGTTTGGGGTCAGCTCCATACGGACCCATGACATCAATGAAACGCATGACATGCTCATGGGCGTTTCCATTGACGTCCTCGAACTTATCCCATTTGGGAGCCTTGTACCCCACCGGGTTAGGCATGAGATAGATCTCCCGTGGAATGGGCGGGTCGTTGTCTAGCTTCGGGATGATGGTATCCGCGAGCGACTGATGAGCCAAGATGGAGTCCACGCGCTTCTGCAAAGACGTCATGCATTCTGGAATGCTCCCCTCTGTAGCTGGCGGAGGGGTTGCCGTAGGCGGTGGCGACACATATGCCGCCGGAGGATTGGGAGTGTATTGACTGCCCGCGTTTCCCCATATGGTCGCCGGTGGAGGCAGAGTGTACTGCAAAGTTGGGTTAGACGCCAAAGCCGTGGGCTGAGAGGCGTGAGCGGCAGGGGGTAGCATTTGCGCTGTTGATCCTTGGATCGAAGGCAGCTGCGCGGCCGACGGTGGAGTCTGCAGATGAGGGTTGGGAGGCGTGGCCGATACTCCCAATCCTGGAGCAGTAGGGGTTCCTCCTCCCTGAGGGGTGGCGGTACCTGGTGGAGGATTTGGCGCAAGGGTGCCCAGAATGGCCAAGATCCGCTCCAATTGCGCAGATTGAGACTTGAGAGTTTTTGCCTGACTTTGGACAGTGGTGTCCAAAGACTCTAAAGTCGGTGCCTCGCCGGGTGTCGTCGGAGTACGGCGGACTTCTTCTCCTGAGGGAGTTTCGGCGGAAGGCGATCGGTTGCTGACATCGTCCTCCTGAGACATGGTTGCTTTTGCTGGTAAGTTCACGTCGGGTTCACCAAAATGTGCACAAGAGATTCCGGCAGGGAGACCTCCGTGTACACCGTACGTAGTGGATCAGGGATCGCACAGGAAGAATAGGGGTGTGTGTAGGGAGAGAGCAAGTCAGTAGCAATGTCTGAGAGAGAGACAGAGGTTTGGCAGAGCTTCCGCGTATGGCAGTGTTGTTCTCTTTGTATGGAAAGAGTAACGATATATATACTGGAGAACGTGGCCGTTGTAGTGTAGTTAATGCGCCCATTAATGGCGGCTTAATTAGCTTAACCGTAACGGCACGTTCGTCCGAGTATATAGGAACCGTTAGAGCACGTGGTGCGCGAGTACCGGAACCGTTACGAGGTTGACCGGGTTTGACCGGATTGACCGGGTCTAGGGAGCTCGTGCCATAGATCTCTCAAAACAGTTACTAAAGGTCGCGCGCGGGCTTGGCTCGCACGCGACAGGGCTTACCCTAGCCTCCAAACCACAAATCCCTACAAGTCCCGTGCAGTGGTATGCGAGGGCTCTGTCTCGCAGCCCCCACATGGATCAGCTCGGCTGGTGATCCTGTGTGTGTGGAGCACAATATGGTGTGCTGGATGGTCGCCACGTGGCTAAGATTAGCCATGTCAGAAAGCAGTATCTACAACGCTTTAGCTACCTTGGGATCTAAGGTCAGCACGGACAAATGTCCTACAAGAATCTCGATTGAAGTGCGAACATCCTCGGCGTTGACAGAAGACGCGTGCGATGACAAATGCATGGACGATGCAGATTGGAGAAAGCCAATCTTACGGGCCATCGCAGAAGGCACGAGCAGCGAGAACTGGGCATCCACAAAGGGGTATTGCATACATGACAACACCCTTTATTACAAGGGCCCTGGCGGAATACTTATGCGATGTGTCTCCGAGTAAGAAGGACAGCTGCTATTAGAAAAGATTCACCAACATGTTTGCGGGGAAAGTGAGGTGTCAATCTATCGGAAAGCTCAGAGATATGGCATCCATTGGCCGGACATGTCGACGGCCGCAGCGCTGATACAAGGAAAGTGCGAGAGTTGCGCACTACTCAAAGACTCTTTACTCATTGCTCTGACCGACGGTGATGTGGATTGGAGGAAACCACTCTTTGATTTTCTCACCCAGGGTATATTACCTGAGTCGAGAAAAGAAGCTGAAAAGCTAAGGAGGAAAGAAGCCCGATATGTGGTGCAAGAAAATCTGCTTTGGCGAAGGGGCCATGAAGGTAACTTGCTGCGATGTCTAGACAGCAGGGAAGCAAGAAGTGATGGACCTTTCTCACCAAGTGGAACATCAGGGAGGTGCGAAATTATGCAGACAACTCCTCTCAATTGGATATTTCTGGCCCACTATGGAGGCTGATTGCCGCACCAAAGTACGACGCTGCCAGGAGTGTCAATTTAAAGGTAATCTAGTGCACGCTCCTGCTGTAGATATACATGCATTGGGAACACCATGGCCGTTTCACACATGGGATCTGGATTTTATTGGTCCCATTCGACCAACCTCGCACGGGAATCACTTCATTCTCACCGCGACTGAGTTGTTCACCAAGTGCGTAGAAGCGATACCACTGAAGACGGAAAATGCGCTAGCTGTGGTCCATTTCATCCAAGAAAGCATCATATGCAGGTTCGGAATTCCCAACACCATCCTTTCGGATAATGGCACTCCTTTTGTTAATTGCCAGGTGGCTGCGAAGCTAGCAGAATACAACGTCAGGCAGATATGCTCCACCCCGTACTACCCGAAGGGGAATGGGCAAGCAGAAGCAACCAACAAGACGCTATTGAGAATTTTGAGCAAGATGGTCGCAGATGACCACAAGAAGTGGGCTGATTCTTTGAGCATAGCCCTGTGGGCTTATCGTACTTCTCCGAGGACACCCACAGGGGTCTCACCATTCCTTTTATGCTATGGAGCTGAGGTTGTGGTACCTGCGGAGATGAAGGTTAACTCTGCAAGATTGGCTTTCCATGCATTGTACGACAATCAACGCGACCATGATTTAGTCCTGCTAGAAGAAAAGCGGGAGCAAGCTAAAAGGACCAACAAACGGTACCAAGAAAGGATCGCTCGTGCGTACAATAAAACAGTCCAACGTCGAGATTTCGCAGTTGGAGATTTGTTCTTGCGCGCATCTGACCATTGCATGCGAGAGGCGGCTCACCCAAAATTCGCAGCCAATTGGGAAGGACCCTTTGAAGTCACAGAAGTCTTTGACAGTGGCTACTGCAGCATACGGAGGTTACATGGAACAACCTCAACCCCAAGCTCAGTCAACATGCGCTGGATTAAGAAGTATTATCCTTAACTTCTCTCATTATATGCGTTATATTACAACGTTGCTTTATGCTATGTATGGAAATGATTCGCACATCTTCTCTCCCATGTGAGAGAATTGTAATCTCATCTCTCCCATATGAGAGTTCTATAATAAGAGACTTATCCCAAATGAGAAGAACTTTATGCTTCTAGCTGTCTTTATTGCTTCATTTAGTTCATTATTACTGTTAGCAAAAGCCTATCCGCCGTGATAGCAGCCTATGCAAATGCGATCTTAATTGATCTTCTAAGCCTATCTACCACGATAGCAGCCCATGCGAAAATGATCTTAATTGATCTTCTAAGCCTATCTGTCATGATAGCAGCCTATGCGAGTACGATCTTAATTGATCTTTTAAGCCTATCTGCCGCGATAGCAGCTCATGCGAATATGATCTTAATTGATCTTTTAAGCCTATCAGCCACGATAGCAGCTCATGCGAACATGATCTTAGCTGATCTCTTAAGCCTATCTGCAACGATAGCAGCCTATGCGAACACGATCTTAAGTGATCTTTTAAGCCTATCTGCCACGATAGCAGCTCATGCGAACATGATCTTAACTGATCTCTTAAGCCTATCTGCAACGATAGCAGCCTATGCAAGTACGATCTTAAGTGATCTTTTAAGCCTATCTGCCACGATAGCAGCTCATGCGAACGTGATCTTAATTGATCTTTAAGCTTATCTGTTAAGATAGCAACCCATGCAAGTATGATCTTGAATGATCTTTCAAGCCTATCTGCCACGATAGCAGCACTATACAAATACGCTCTTAAAATTATTCTTAAGTCTATCTGCCATGATAGCAGCATCATGATCTTAAGTGATCCACAAAAGCCTATCTGTTAAGATAGCGCCTGCACTTGAATCTGAAGCAAATCGCGAACCTATCTGCCAAGATAGCGAGGCTGCGCAAATACGTTCTCGAGTGATCTGAAAGCATATCTGCGAATTTATTCGACAGATAGCCAATCACAACTACAAAGTGTGAATACAACACTACAAAAGGCGAAATTTGCCGATACGCGTGCGAAATTGTAATTTGTTGTGACAAGACAGCAAATCATACAAAGCGATTCATCATTATGAGTCAAAATGACTTACAATTTATCTGTCTAGATAACAGCTTACAAGCGAAAAAGCTTAAATCAAGCTAACTACGCAGCCAACATGGCTTACAATGCGCCTAAAAAGTAACTTACAAGCAAGAAGTTACACATCGGGGGAATCCTAACTGAAAAAGGATGGAACTAACGGTCCTAGCAGAAGCTATGCGATACAAAGTTCTGCGACCAAAGATCCGTAGCAAGTAAGGCGTTCCTGCGAGAAGATCAGCCCGCTACCCGCTATGTCTACAACCGCAAGACCTGTGTGACGCTATGTCCAAGATCTCAGGGTCTGACAAGGCCTCTGTCTGATCAAGATATGTGCCAGAGGAACCACCTGTTCCGGCGTACTCGGCTGACAAAACAGGGGAGCAGTTATTCCTCGGGCAATGGTCTCCTTGTCCACGGAGACGAGCACATTGGCTCGCCACCCTGAGTTCACGAACGTGGGGGCAAGAAATTCTCCTCCGGGCATGCTGGAGGAGGATTCCGTCGTTCATTACGAGTTGGTAGCAAGGTCAGTACGGCGCTGCACCTCGCCGGGAGGCGGCCGGAAACATGACCTGCAAGCATAATAGACGAAGAAAATTCTTCGAGCAAACATGAGGTATTATCTGCATCTTCTTTATGATAGTTATGAAGATCAATAAGCCTTAAGAAGCAGATCTTGGAAACTATTTCTATAGCACAAAGCACAAACTCAGGTTTCACAACTTGAAACTGCCATGAAACAACGGAAAATAAGCGTTGAAGCCAGCAGCCATAAGGACTCACAGCAAACTACATTTTGGGATGAAGAACCCAAATAGCAAAAGGCAGGGTTTATATAGACCTTGTGAAGACTCTTCCGTTGCCAAGATGAGTCAGCAGAATTTGAAAAGAGGGTAAGGATCAATTACTTATGCCTTGAAAAGAGGTAACAATCAATTACCCTACTAAAGGCTACGACGATTCGGTTGCGTATCCTAATTAATGACGGATGGTCATGATTCGGATGGACTTCCCAAGGGAAGCGTGCTTATCTAATGAGCAATTAGCGCGAAAATCAAGGCAGAATATCAATTGCTGATGTCATAAATTGATATGCACAGAGATATTCGAGTAAATCCCGAAAAGGGCAAAACTGGCATTTCAATTCTTTTTGAAAAAAAGGGGGGGGGGAGAAACCCTAGCAACATTACAATAATTTTTCAGCTACTTATCTGCTACTTTTCGAAATCAAAATAAACCCTTGATCAAGGAGTCATGAGGAGTAAACTGACGGCTCAGATTTTCCACTTGCTCCACTTCTTGCTTCAATTGCTCGCATTTGGCATTCATCTCCTGAAAGAGCTTCATAGCCTCTTCAACCTTTTGCCTTTGCTGCTCTACCTTCTGCTTCTCAGCTGCGAGGTTTTGGTGGCCGCGTTTCAAAGTCACGACCGCGCGAATCAGGGTAACTCTTTTGATAAGAAACCTGAAGCCCAGTTTGCCTTGAACTTTGGCGAGAAGGTTTTGGCACTTGCCAAAAAGCAGTTCCGCGCTCTGAGGATAAATAGTCGCAGGTGTGGCCGCGGACAGCTGCTCCAAAATCCATATGGCTTCAGTCAGAAACAGCCTCCTGTCAAAGGGCCCTATCTCCAGAGACCTCGCAAATGATTGGGGGTAGGAGAGGCGCATCCGAACTAGCCAGTCCACGTCAGCTTGCTTCAACCCTAAAGCAATGTCAAAGCCAAGTTAGACTATCAAACTCGCAAATGAAGAATGCAAGATGTGAACAGCAAAACACGACATACCAGTTCCTTCTAAGATCTCGTGCAGAGAAGGAATGCGCACTGCCGGGGTGGTTAAAGACTGTCCTCGCTCCATTGCCCTTCTATCAGCTGCGAGCTCTAACTCCTCATAGTTGGGGGGAAGAGTATAAGCCGCACCAGGTGCGATTGCAGCCCCGACCTGCGAACCCCAAAAGTTCCACGCAGGAAGAGGTGCCGCAGGCTCAGTCATTGCCGGAGGCATGGCGGTAGCAAAAGTTGCAGCTTGATGAGGGATACCTTCAGGTGCGATAGCATCAGCAGCATTCATTCCTATTTCCTCAGCACCAGCATGGGCATCTTCCTCCATCAACACGGTGTCAGCTTCGGCATCATCAGAAAGTTCGATGACGTCCTCAAGGGGCTCTCCTGCATATTCAGCGGCTGCGACGGGCTTCTCGGTATGAGAACTCGGCACCGGGATATAGGACGCAGAAGGTTGACTCCTTTGCTCCAACACAGCTTCATCAGCATTGCCTGCGATACAAAATACGATGGTGTGAGGTAACTTGTATCGTATGTTATTTTATTATCTTTCGTAAGCTAAGTGCGAGCACCTCCACGCGAAGGTGGGACTGCAGCATCCCCGTCATATGCTAAGGACGTGTAACCTTGCCCTATTAATGTGTCTTCATTAAGCATGTCTTTAAGGTGAGCGTGACCTGGGGCGCGAAGAAACCAGTCATGATTAGGTTTGGGTTGCTAAAGCCTAGTTCACACATATCGCTCGAATGATTACATGAGGGTTCACCGCACTTGCCTACTAGCCAACGGCAAATGTCAGCTTTTGACACACCGTGCTTTAGCGCACCAACAACAACATCTCGATAAGTTACTGCGAGATTAAAAATCTCACCTTCATTGCCACCTGCGATTTCTTCAAAATCTGCTTGGGCTTGCTCTAGAGCTGCCGCATCTTCTTCTGGAGCCGCATCTTCTTCTGGAGCCGCATCCTCCTCTTCAACTTGAGGAGCCACCTCTTCGGGAAGCACATCTTCCTCATCAGTTGGACGCACTAGGTCGTCGACGTGCTGTTCTTCTAGGCTCCTTTGCTTTACGCGCTCGAGCTCCTCCTCTTCTCGCTTTCTTCTCCTTTCAGCAGCTTCCGCAGGTGTCCTCCTGGACTCGACGAGAATGTCCTCGCTTATGGTTTCATCAGAAACACCAGAATGAGCACCCCTCTTCTGCTTCTTGGCCAAAAGGCCACTGAGGGTCTCATCATCATCATCATCTGCGAAGAAACAATTTGTTCAAACCAGATTGCAAAAGAGTTAAGACAATGAGAAGAGAAGTACGATTGAGATACCTCCTAATTCTTCCTCATGAAACGCATCTCCCTCTCTGTCTTTGACATCTCCTTCATCTCCTTCTCTTGGCCCCCGCCTCTCCTCTTCTTCCTCCTGTCCGAACGGAACGAAGGTCTCCACTGCGAGCTCCTTCCGCGCTTTACTGGTCATGCGACCTTTACCTTTATCTCTGGCAGAAACGGACCTCGCAGGAGGGGAAGTTGGAGCGCTTCTAGGGGAAGAAATTGTAATTCCCCTTTGCCTGGGCCTCTTCGCTCTTGGCGCAGTAGTCGCTGGAGGAGACGGATCATATCTAGGGGGAGACAAGGCCGGAGTGTTGTCTATCAGCGAATCAGCAAAAGCATTCATGATCTCGCGAATCCTGGTCTCGACCACGGGATCCATTCTCGATGCCAGCCGGCTGTCCTTGCCTTCTTGCAGTAACAATGGTGGTAACCAGCGATTTGGAACGCTCACCAGATGCAAACCTCCGCACATGACACTACAGCAGGAAGCGTAGTATGAAGTTTTCAATATATTGAAGTAAAGAAGCTTAGCGCATGCAAGAGAAGTTGCTTACCTTAGCAAAAGTTTTGCTATATCTGATGACATGCGAATCGCCTTTTCTAACCGCGGCGATCTTTTCATCAAGAATGATGGAGGGACACAGATGGTTCTCGCGATCCAGCATTGAATAGCAACCATATTCAGACTCGTCCAGACTACAATTGGGACGAAAAGGGAAAGAATTCATTTTGATCACAGGAGCTCTGCTTGGCTGAGGGATCGACTGCGTCTCAAACCTTGTCTGCTGGGCGTTCCAGTATGCGAGCTAGTTTCTGGAACAGCCGCCTTCACGGTTACCTGCAGGTTGCTCGAAGGGGAGATTGCTCATCAAGATTGTTTTACACTCCTTTGACAACAAACGCTTATAGCAGCCTCTGATTATAGACTGCGGCCAAATTGATGGTGCCACTGCATCGAAGCCAAATTGGGGAGAAACGCGAGTGGGATCAACGTCCACGGCAATCCTCTCGTACCTCGGCGCGAGCTCACGAACATGCTCTGCGAGAGAAGGAAGGGAACCTCGCAGGCACCAGCAAAAGAATTCGCGATAGCGCTCGTGGAAATGCACTCCACCTTCGAAAAGGAGCTCTTCTGAGAAGGCAACACCCTTAGAAGGATACAGCTTTGGAAACCATCGCACGTTCTCAATACGCATGGCATAGGGCCTGGCTATGAACTCTTCCCGATTGTC
Source organism: Linanthus parryae (assembly GCA_023055425.1). Taxonomy (NCBI): domain Eukaryota; kingdom Viridiplantae; phylum Streptophyta; class Magnoliopsida; order Ericales; family Polemoniaceae; genus Linanthus; species Linanthus parryae. Next base: position 59,962,259 of record JALGPY010000003.1, read on the forward strand.
GCATATTAGGCTCCAGACGCACTTGGGGTAGTTAGTTCCGAACCACCTCGCAGCTCTGCCGCTATTACGTTCCTCCTCCGCACCTGGGGGACACCACTTGATGGGCTTAGAAGCAACTGAGGCATAGGAAGGCCATCGCTCGAAGACCCACATCGTCAAGAAGGCAATGTTAATGTAAGTCAGTATGTCGAGGCGGCCACGCGATTCCCTCATTGCCACGACCAGCTGATCCAGCCTGTAGTACAGCGTGCCCAAGACCAAGGGTCCAAGTGCGACTTTCTGGCCAAGGGACAATTTCACAGCAAGAGGCAGAACGTGATAGAAGACCCCATCATGCGGGTGGCCATCGATTAAGTACCTCGACAACCAGGCGCAGAGGAAAGCGCATAGGGTCAGGTGATAACCCATGCCATTCACATAGTTCTTAGCCTTCGGGTTTTGACTCAGAAGCTTCTTGGTGATGCTGCTGTTCGCATAATCACAGAAAAAGTATTGAACCCACTTGTTCCAAGTGTTTTTCGCAGATGTGTCAACCAACTGCCAGTCAGGAAGGACTTCTGTAGTGGTCCACCGGGTGGAAATTTTCTTTACTTCTGACAAGCACTCCTCCATCTGCTGGTACAAAGCAATCTCCGCATCCGTCCTCAAGGGACTCAAAGGATCCACCTCGCCCATGGGAGACAGATCGTACAGCATGTGCACATCCTCGAGCGTGGGAGCAGCCTCGAACTCAGCAAAATGAAATGTGTGAGTCGCAGGCGAGTAGCGGGAAAGAAGGTTTAGAAGCATGGACTGGTCCAGCTTCACGGCAGCGCCCTTCATAGCACGAACTGCGAAGTATACACAAGCATCGTTTAGAGTCATGGCGTGATGAGTCAATACATGGTCAATCCACTCATCCATGAAATCCAATTTCTGAACAAAAGCCTAGTTGGAAATCGCAGTGTACGGGAAGTACCCATTTTCGACTCCCAATCGAACCACGTCTTCGGAGCCAATCAATTCGAGCAGGGCCGAGTTAACTGGAGGGGTTAATGTTTGCAATCCCTCACCAGGGACAGGGGTAGGCAGTTTATTTGCCTTAACCCTAGCATGGTAGAAGTCTTTGCCACCCAGAAAGGGGGCTTTTCGCCACAGAGCCTGCGGAAGATCATGTATTTCTTCGTCCTCCTTAGCGGGTCTAGTTCCTTTTTTCTTTGCCATTCCTGCGGAAAAGGGGGGAGAAATATACACACTACTTCAGTTCGAATTTCGAGATCCAGGATCTATTGGAAGAAAGATGAACAGTTTAGTACCAATCTCTGAAATTAGAGATTGGAATCGTTTGCATTATCAGGGATTTCAAAAAGCCCTGCATTCAAGATCCTTATCATCGGGGGATTAAATCGAAATTGGATTCAAAGATTGTGAGCTTCTTCATAATTTTTCAGCAGATAATATGTCACGGGTTTGCAGATCCAACGCAGTTCAAAGCATATATCAGCATATTAAATCAAAATTGAACAAGGCCAACCTTGTTTTCATAAAGCTTGCTTGGATGCAGACAATTGAAGAAGACGATTTGCAATTTTGAACTGGTGATTGATTATCTGAATCTGCTCTTGAAGACTTCCGGGTATCATTCACTTTACAGAGAAAGAAGTGGTGCTTTGCAACAATGGAGAGTACAGAGTATTTAAACAAAAACTATGAAGGGTTGCGTCCTTTCAGTAGTCGAATCGTAACCGTCACCGTCGAATCGCACAATCACAGGACATGCTGACGTCACGCCTAAAACCCTAAAGGCCAGACGGCACGACTCTAGGGGTTTAGGTCATAATGGCACGCACGGGGGCTGAACTTACTCATATTTGAATTGGTGCGTGGCGGCGACGCGTACGTTGGTTTCTGCGCATGGAAGTCTATCCGGCTATGAGTCTTCACGCGCAGAAAGGGGGCTAATGTAGATAGTGCTTTCTGAGCTGACAGATCTTGGCCACGTGGCAACCATCCAGCACACCATATTGTTCTCCATACACACTGGATCACCAGCCGCGCTGATCCATGTGGTGGCTGCAAGACAGGGCCCTCGCATACCACAGCACGGGACTTGTAGGGACTTAGTGGTTTGGAGGCTAGAGTAAGTCCTGTCGCGTGCGAGCCAAGCCCGCGCGCGACCTTTAGTAACTGCTTTTGAGAGATTTATGGCACGAGCTCCATAAACCCGGTCAATCCGGTCAAACCCGGTCAACCCCATAACGGTTCCGGTATTCGCGCATAACGTGCTGTAACCATCCCTATATACGCGGACGAATGTGCCGTTGTGGTTAAGCTAATTAAGCCGCCATTGATGGGCGCATTAACCCACTGCAACGGTCACATTCTCCGTTATATATAGGACGTTAACCTTTCCATACAAAGGATGACACACCAGACATACGCGGAAGCTCTGCTAAACCCCTGTCTCTCTCTCAGACATTACTACTGCCTTACTCTCTCCCTACACACAACCCAACTCTTCCTGTGCCATTTCCGATCCTCTACTTACGGTGTACACAGAGTTCTCCCTGCCGGATTCTCTTGTGCACATACTTTAACCGAAATGTAAACTTAATAGTTAATAATCTACGTTTGGTTATCGATTGTCGCGTTAACCCTGAACCGAGATCCCGGGTTGTTTCATATAAAGCATTGGAGGCTAAGAAATCAAACCCTCAAGTCTATATAACAGGAGATTTGGAACTCTCTCTCACCACATTCGGTTTGACAGTGCTCTTTTCTGGTCTATGTTTTCTCCTCTCTCTCTATCCGATTTCTCCCACCTCTGGGTCGTTCTTGAGCTATATAAGGGCTAAGAACACAGAAAGAGGAAGAGAGTGAGAGATGAGGTAGTTTTCAGTTGGATTTCAGTCCGATTTTGGACAATTTTTGGGTTTGTTTGCTCTTGTGCTCTGTTTTTGCTGCTGGGATGTGTTGTCTGGGTTCGATTACTGTAGCATCAGCAGTAGATTATCCAATTTGCAACGGTAGTTTTAGTTGTTAGTGTAGTTGATTCAAGTTAGCTTGGTTTGTTCTTCATTTTAGTTTTTGAATCAAGTGTTTGGGATTGAATTAGTGGCAAGTGTATTGGTGCTATCAAGTACGGATTCAAGTTTTGATTATTCAAAGTGAAATTTCTCTCAATATCTCTTGGATTTTCTATTATGTCTACCTTATTCAATTTCTTGGGTGATTTGGGATTATCTAATGCCTCAATCCTCATATTAATCCAAGTTGAACTTCAAGGATGATTGGGTTGAACTGGGTTCACTTGAATGCTTAATGCACTGTTTGGATTTCTCATGTTGATATATTTGATTCATTGAATAGGTAGATGTGCGAATATGCATGACGTGTTTGATTTGAAGTTTCACTTGAGTGAGAGGAACTCATCAATCCTAACTTTGAGAAATTGAGTACTAGTAAGGTGATTTAAGTGAGAATTTACAAATCTCACTTGTTGCTTTATCCTACATGTGGAAACACCTATGTGTATTTACATATGATTGATGCTTGAAACACTTGAAATTTGAAATCTCATTTGAATAGCCTCTTTAGTGCTTGATTAGCGTGTTAGGATCACACACTTCATTTGTGGTGAGTTGGAGTGCAATAAGCAATCTCTTCTCGACATACTTGTCTTGTTGAATGCTACATGTAATTTGAGAACCGGGCTTGAGACGATATCCTACACTTGGGATTATTTTTGTCGAAAAAGTTTTTGGCGCCGTTGCCGGGGAGAGGCTAGGAGTTAGATTTGATTTGCTTTACTTTCTTAGTTAGTTAGTAGTTTGTTTTTGACATTTTCTCCAGTTGTTTGTGATTGATTAAGTGTGATGCATATCTCTCATCAAGTACCTCTCATTTACTTGCTTGAAAATATGTCTCATGAACATTTTGGACTTGGTGAGAGCCGGCTCAATGTTCCTTCATATCCTTATTATCATGCATTTACTATACATGAAAATCATTCTAAGGAATCAATGCGTTCCAAACGTGAGCGTGCTTACAAAAATGGTGAATATTATCCTAAGAATGATTATTCTTGGCATGATAGTGGGACACTAGATTACACATCTCATGCTTCTTGTGCACAATCACCTCCCTCACACACTTACATGTTTTCGAACTCTCATGATTCTTGCACTTATCAAGATAATGATATGATGTGTGAATAGTGTCTAGGAGTGATTATTTTAAGAGGGAAGCTTATGTGAATGAGGAACTAGAGAGGCCTATAAGTAGTTCTCTTGAGGAGACAATGCAAAAATATTTTCAAGGTACAAAAGAATTTTTTCACAAAGAGAACTTATAGAATCATTTTCTCACTTGGTTGACAAAGTGGAATCCTTAAATTCAAAATCTCAAGATGATAAGTCTCTTGCATATAGCTCTCACTCTTCACAAAACATTTCATCACACGAGTCTCTTGTTTCCATTCACGCACATCAAGAGCCTATTCAAGACCAAATTTTGGATGATGTGTTTGATGATGGAGTTGTTTCTACTAAGATAGGTGATTGTGTTCATTTTTCATTTGCACATTCTAAAGAAGCTTGTGATAGTGATATTGGTAGTGAGATTGATACTTTTGATGATGACTCTTCAACCCATGACATGAGTGAAGCCATTTTGGATGACTCACATAGTGACAAATGTGAGGAGGAGTCACAAAATGGAAATCGCTCATGTGATGAGTTGGAGGTCAAATTTGATGCTACCATTCATGAAGTAAATGTTGTATTGTCTTGTGCTCATGAAGAGCCTAGTACTTACCGGAGTTCCTATGATCTTAATTGTGACGTAATTGAAGTTTTGTTGGGAGGTACTCCGGTCAGTATTGATATGTCTAATGAAGATGACGAAATCGAATTTTACTTGAATGCTCCCTAGGATTCTATCATTGTGGAAGATGTGCCTAAGGGTTTGGATGAGGCTTCAAGCTCTCAAATTATTTTAACTCCCACTTGTGAAGCCACATCCCCAAATCCATATGACTTATTTAAAATTGATGAGATTCAGGATTCACAAGTTGCCACCATCTCTCAAGTTGTGATTTCAAGTAAAATTTTGGCAACTTATGAAGACCCATTTTATGATTCAATTCATTTGAGGATTTCAAACCCTTTTCTTAAGTTGATGCATGATATAACAACTTGCTCTAACTTTATTGTTAGATTTTGCTTGCATCTCTTATTCATCTTTTGTGTCTTGCCCCTACTTCTCCTATCTATTCTAATTGATGAATCAAACTTTTTGAGGGAGAAGTACTTTTCTAATAATGAAGTAGGGGCACGACATGGAAAGAAATTTCCAAGATTGAGGGTGGGATAGCATCATTTCTTTGTTCCACCTCCCTAGTTGTAAATAAATAAATTAGTTTATCTCTATTTATTGCATTTTTTTCTATGAACATTTTGTAGGTTGCTCTTGGAGGAGGACTTATGCTTAGTGGCCAAGAAAGCGAAAATGAGGTCCATCTATCCCTTGTCTCTTATATGAATTTGTATGCTCTTCCATTGTTCTCACACATTGAGGACAATGTGAAATTTTAGTTGGGGGGTGGGAAGTAGATATATCACTTGGTTTAAATGATCTATAGCATGATTTTTCTTTCATTACTGATTTCTATGAAAACTAAAAAAATAAAAAATAAAAAAATTGAAAAATCATAAAAATTAAAAAATTGCAAATTAAAAAAAAAAATTGTGTGAAACGGGGGAATTTTAGGAAACTAGATGTTTTCAAAGAATGAAATCTCTTAGTCCATGTTCTTTACATTTCTATTTTAATAAGAAATTCTTTGCTTATACTCAATACATCTACACCAATATCCCACATTCCGCAATATCATGCGTTCTCACAATGCGACACACTAAATTTACGTTTCATGTTTAAGTCCTTCAAGCTAAGTTGATCACATAAACTTTGACGTCTTCTACTTTTGATAAAGGGTGCGTTTTTTAAACTATTTGAACTTCACGAAAAGATTTTACTCTAATCGTTTTTGCGGTGGAAACTTATAGCCCATTGGAGTGGTGCTGACCAATGGCACCCCATGCGATGCCTAAGAAATAGAGGGGTGTTCAGGGATTAATGTCATGCCATCACCTAGATAGCCCCCTTGGTTTAGCTTAAAAATTCAACTCGCTTGTATATTCCTCTCTTTTGTTGTGGGTCTTGGAGAACCTTGACTTAGGGGTGGACATATGTGGGAAAAAAAATTAATGCTAAAACCTCCAAAATGAGGAAAAATCTCACCACCTCACAAAAAAATCCACAAAAAGATCTTACAAGCCCACAACCACATCCCCCATTCTAAAACTCGTTTTTGTTCAAAACTTTGGAGGTCCATCCTACATGGGTGCTTTTGAATAAGTATGAGAATGACTAGTTTCATGTGATCCTTATTTTTGAAGGCATACTTTCTTGCGAATTGGACTTAATTAACAAGTTTCGTGGATCGCATGAGTCACCTTCTAAACACCGCCCACATTTGTATTAGTATATGCTTAGACGTCCATAGGCTTCTTTCTCAATCTTTTCTAACATTGAGAATTTATTTGAGGTGACATTTATGTATTCTCCTTCCCCCCCCCCCCCCCACAAAAGATTAAAATTAGCTAGTAATCTTTAGGATTTTACTTTGTTTACATTACATAGCCGGTGGTAGAAGGAGATGCATACATTTTAATTACGTAAATCTTCGACGTTAAAGGCTCAATAGAAGAAGAGAGATCAATTGTCATAATAGTCAGAGCAAGAATCGCCAGAAAAATTAATAGCTTTAAACGTTTTCAATGGAGTTGAATTGCCAGAGAGAGTAACAAAGCTGCTCACAACTTTGCACATTTCGCGAAGAGTTTGAGAATATACGAGAAAATATAGTTGACCGATGGTTATACAGATGGGCTTCGAGAGGCTTCAGTTACTCAATAGTCTAAAGATGTAGTTTCCTAGTTTTGCCTTTAACGCCAGCTCTCCAAAAAACTTCAACTTCATAATATTTCATAATAGAATTTCAACTACATAAAGAATTGTAAAAAGTAACTAACATGTAAACAAATGATAGTAATCACAGTAGTGGGAACGTGGTTCTTTTAAATATGAAATCAACACTGAACTTCTTCGCTATTTCTTTTTCAATATGAATCATCATGTACTCTGCTAAGCATTCTTCTTCTGTGTTGTTTCAAAATTTAGGTTTAACTAGTATCATTGTTTAAAAAACTCGTTATGTTGTTGTTGTAAACACGAGAAACGTAAGCACAAATCTAACCAATCTATCAATAAGATGTTAAACAGTAGTTTTGCCGATGTTGTTCAATTGTCTGCAAAACTCGAAAATAGTTTAGAGATTTTCAAAATGGGCATGTTGAGAAAAATCAACTTATAGTGATGAAATTGTAATCTCAAATGCACTTTCTCTCTACGTAAAATCTCAAATCATAGATTTATCAGCATGAAATGATTTAGAACTTGTAGATGTCGTGATAGCTCCAAATGTACACAATTTAGCTTTTGCTAAATCATAAATCAACGAAATTGAGCAATATGTGAGAATCTGGGGAACAATAAAGTAAATTTGAAGAAAAATATTGAATTGAACTCAATAAAATCACAATATGCAATCAATCGCATAAACCATATTAGTCACCAATCATAAACTGCTCTCAATTACATATAGAATCAAATAAATCACGGATTCTCTAAGAACAGTATACACGTCTACAATGAAATGAGAAACTCTCTCTCCCATATTCCGAAACGGAGTACCCTTTTTATAGGTAATGATATTTGGCATGTAGATTTTATCTGCCAGCTCAACAACCCTTTTATTCACAAACTTCAACATCGACTTCTTTTCTGTATTTAACCTTCAACGAATCTCCCATCACTTACTTTGATTTTACTATTAACTTTGCCTTTTGCTCATCCCAAATACAACCCCACAATGTAGAGAACGACCTATAGCCTTTATATAGGCCTAAAATATGGCTTGTGCCCAAAGAAATAACAAAAACCGAGCTACGAACATGGAAACAACTTTCTGCCCGCCTCCAGCGATGTCTTCCTGCAAGAAGAAAATTGTCTTTGCACAAAGACATGCTATCTACGCACGAAGACCCTGCTCCAGCAGGTTGTTCTCTTTGTCTCGATCTCCCCCATTTGGTCTGTTTTTCTCCCGCTTCGTCTCCAACTCCTCACCAAGTCCAAGTACATTCAAGGCACCCTTGATTCCCAACAAATCTCCACCTTGCCTTGAATCATGTCCTCCTCTTGCGCTTGAATTAGCCGGTTCTCTCCAATAACCCCAATTTCACAAGTTGTTCCATCTTCTCCGAGATCCTACAACGTGTACCCCCAGCGATGCTCCAACTCTCGTCTAGTTCCTGCAATCGAACCCTATCGATGCTCAAACTACGGCCGAGTTCCTGCAATCGAATCCCTGCATGTTCTTCCAAATCCCACCGAGTTCCTACAACAAGATCATTTGTTGTTCAACCTCCAACCGAGCCCCTACAGCAAACCCCCTAGCATGTGTCCCCTTCACGTTCCATGTCTTTCGTCAGAGACTCCCCTATTCCATCCTCCGCCTCCTCGTTAAGAGCACAAATTCCCCCTTGCCCCCAACGGGGCCAACAGCACGATTGTGTCTGCAGCCGAGTTTGCAAACGCCTTCCCCTTTGGACACTCCCTCTTCTAGTAACCCTTCTCCTTACATAGTGTACGTACGTCGTTTGGAAGCTTATAACCCTTGTTCTTACTTTTTCCATAACCCCCATTAGATGCCACAAATTCACCCGACCCTAGAACGTCCGTACCCCCATATGCGGCCCTCTGCCGCATATCCCTTGTGTGTAGAGACGATCTTACCTCCTCCAACGTGAGAGTCTCCTTTCCATCACAAGAACTCTGCACGAACCCCTCATAAGACGGTGGTAGAGACACCAACAAAATCAGCGCGATATCTTCATCATTTATCTTCTCATTACCGTTTCGCAACTCAAGCAAAATAGTATTAAGACGATCCAAGTGATCTCTTAGATCCGTACCTTCCCCCATGCGTAGACCGAAGAGGTGTTGCTTCAACATCAACTTGTTTGTGAGCGACTTCTTCTTCTAGAGGCTCTCCAACTTGCTCCATAGTTTCTCATCCGTCTCTTGATCAGCAACCTCTGTGATCACGTCGTCTGCCAAGCACAACATGATCGTTGAGTGTGCTCTTTTTTCCATCATCTTGAACTCCTTGTTGGTTGTAGAATCCCCTTCATTGTCTTCTGCCAATGACAACCACATGCCTTGCTGCTTCAAAAAAGCACGTACCTTGATCTACCATAAGCTGAAGCTGTTTCTCCCTGTGAACTTGTCGATCTTGGTCATCCCCCCGTCATCTTCTCTGCAGCTCCTTTTCCAGATCTGTAACCCCCGAATGCGTGCTCCACCTTGATCGCGAAACCGTAGCTATGAATTTCACGGATTGTGAAACCCTAGCCCTATAGCTCCACCTTGATCTTGGAACACCGCAACATAAGCTCTGATACCAGTTTTTTATGATCCGGACAAAGCTTAGAGAACGATGAAAAACAAGAACACAAGAACACACCGATATGACGTGGTTCACTAGCGATGAACTAGCTACCTTCACGACCTGAAAAGCCTTGTTTATTAGAGAGCAACCCACGAATACAACCCACACAATATAGAGCACTACCTATAGCCTTTATATAGGCATACTATACAGCTTGTTCCCAAATAAATACCACAAACCGAGCTACGAACAAGGAAACAACTTTCTGGCCGCCGCAGCGATGTCTTCCTTCAAGAAGACAATTGTCTTCGCACGAAGACCCTGCTCCAGCAGGTTGTTCTCTTCGTCTCGAGCTCCTCCCTTTGGTCCGTTTTTATCCCGCTTCGTCGCCAACTCCTCACCAAGCCAAGTACATTCAATGCACCCTTGTTTCCCTACATAACTACCTTATAAGAATCTGAAGCCAGTGCCACTTATGTATGGTGAATATTGCAAAGTGATCTTGAGTGATTCAGAAAGATGATAATATGCTTTTATTTAATGTATTGTGTAAATTTGAGGCCAATGTGACCATTTTGCCCCTTAAATAAAAGGGTTATTGGTCAACTAACTGCTAAATCCGTTAAGTGGTGGTTGTTTTGTTTTTTTTTTTTTGTTTTTTTTTTTTTTTACAAATTTTAGGTAGTAGTATTTCTTGCAAATTGGGGATACAATAAGAAATTTCTAAAGTAATTAAGCATATTACAATCATTGCATGCATTACGCTGACGGTCACATCGAATTTTGATGAGATAATTATTCACTCTTGTCAAACGCAATCTTGTAAAAAGGGTTCATAATGTAGCTCATAATTGTATCAACTATTTATTTTAATAAATTATTAGGTATGACGTGCGTTACGGTGCATGGCAAATTGTATCGCGTATACTTTTTGTAAACTTCAAAATCGTTAACTAAATCTCCGTCTCTTATATGATTCCTTCCATGACAGAAAACTTAAATGTTTAACTGACATAGTAATAGCTCATAACTTTAGGGAATTTTGTAGCTATACACATACGGACACTGTTGGTTCTCTTTTTTTGATGAAAACATTATTAGTTCTTTAGGGTAATTTGTTAGGTAATTAGTACAGAAAGATAGGGTTCTTAGTCCGGTTAACAATTTTTGACAAAGGGGTGCGCCCAAAGTTCCTACTTCTTTTTTATTTAAACATTTCTTTTTCATTCAATTTTTGACTTTCTTTGAGAAAATATATTTTTACTATTGTACAAGAATGAAAACTACCCCGTCAATTGCGTTTCTATAAAAATACTATTCCTATGCGATCTTGTTTGGGAGCAGTGATACCATGCATGCACTAATAGGTGCTTTGGCATTCTTTATGATGACCTAATGATATTTCTTCTTTAGAAAAGTGAACCATTTCTTTACACTGCTGCTGCATGCTGCAGCACTGCCACACAGGCGGTGGGTTGTCTGAATTCAGAACCGTCTCAGATTCAACTATTTCCTAGATTGTCTACCTCGGGTTCTAGCGGTGGTTTGTGGCACTGTCAGTTGAGAAAGAGAAGAGAGAGTTTGGACCGATATGGAGAAGAGTTTGGATCTTAGAGCATGTTGGTTCCAACTTAAAATCTCAGTATTCTATTGGAAAAATCCGGAATGAATAAGTTAGTTGAAATTTTAATCTGAAATTGTTTGGTACGCGCTGAAAATTTGGAATTATAATTTAATTGCGTTAGGCAACACATGTAACTTTTATTATCAAATTTACAATAAATGTCGTTATTTGAACTTATGATACGTCTAAAATTTTATGTGTTTGCACAAATTAACAATTCATGCATTAACGAGGTGATATAGTTTGATATTTCAGACGTTATACCTAAAAAATCCGAAAATCGGAGATCATATAATATGCATATTATTAGGTAGCTTAAATGAAAATCTGACTCAAAAATTTTACAAAACAAACGAGGTTAATCTTTTTGACATCACCTCTAATTTGACTGAAGGACACTTTCATCACTTTCAATTTGGAAAACTGTCACCGCTTCAATTTGTGAAAACTTCAAGTTACCAACACACCATGTTCTCTCTCAGAAGGACCAAAACTATGGGCTTAAGTAAGTTTGTTGAAGCTCGGCACACTGAAATAGTGAAAGTGTCCTTCAATCAAAGTAGAGGGTGCTGGGAGGTGAACATGCCGTTTACCTCGAAAATTATGTCTGAATGCTACAATTATTGTGATAAGAACATTAACCTAGATGTCTCAAACTCAAATGATGATGTCTAACAGCCTAAGTGAGTCTCTAATCTCACATCTCCACGTCTCCAACATCTAGATCTGTGGCGGAGAATAAAATAACAGGACACCACAGTTTACAATAATCAGGAGAAAACATTCCACAAAGGGGAAAACATTCCACAAACTATCCTCATAGCCCAAAGTAGGTGCATCCACTTTTCTATATCATTTTTTAATCGTAATACTCCAAGTCCAAAGATCCATATTATTATTATTTTTACAGGGAACATCTATCCATCACTAGCAATCAAGACCATAAGTGTCGAAACCTCGTAAGGGTTCTTGCGCCCTGAAAAGTAAGTACGTGGAGAACACTGGGGCAATTGCATGCGGCCGAATTAAATAAAAAAATGGGTCGAGTGACCAAGTCAACAACGACCAATCTAGTTAATAACACATAGAAACCCGTATAACTCTTTCACTTTACGTCATTACGAATTCTTGTTTGCTTTCAAGTGATAGTTCCAAGAGAATCGTTTCAAAAATTAAAGCCAACTTCTCAAAGGGTGTAACAAAATCACATTAGAAACAGGGTATCACAAACGATTCCAGAAACGAAAAGAAAAAATGGTACACTAGGTCTGGCATTCATACTCACCTCAAACCAAACAACCACCAAAAGCATAATACTCCTAATAGTAGATGATTTCTCGTGTGTGAAATCACCGCCTACAAGTTACAAATTCCCTAGTCACAATCGCAATACCCCTAACAAACAAATACACTAATTCTATATGACATGCAAATGAATGATCAGTTAGGATTTTTAAGGTCAAGTCCAATTCTAATGACCCCAAGAAAACCCGAATTTTTCTTTATTTATTAGAAAAGTACTTGCAGTGAGTTGAGGCAATATTTACTAAAATTCTAAAAACGTGCTATTTATTTATAAAGGAAGAAAATATTACTCTCATACTCATATATAAAAATGTTAATTTTCGAAGTTGATAAATGAATATCATTTATTAATAAAGAGAATAACAAGTACTAATCAATATTTACTAGTAGTTATAAGAAAATATAATTTTCACCAAATAAGGAAATAATTATTTTTATAACTGCAAGGGAGATAATTTTAGCTAAAGAAATTTCTTCTCAATATTTTACAATCGTCAGATCTCCAACTAGTTTATTTTATTTTAATAACAACAATTTGTAATTAAAAAATTTATTTACTAGTAAAATGAATCACAACTTTATAAGAATTTATAATTTCACTATTTATAATCCCATATTTGACTTATTTAGCTAGCTGCATTATTCTTCCTTATATACATAAACACGCAATATATTTTAATTGACTTATTTCCCAAGAAAACAAATTGTGAATATGTAATTGCATCCTAGTTAAATTTATAGGAATATTATAATTTAAATTACATTACAAAAAAATTATTTGTTTATTTAGGTAGAATATAAATTAGTAAATCATAATTTTAAACTAATAATCAATTTATTAATTATATAAGTAAATATAGTACATATATATACATATATACTACAAGTTGTGTCCCAAGGGTGCAGAAAGTACAACCAATCACCCAACTAACTTATAGAATTTTCAAAATTGACAAAACATAACCCTGCAGTCTTATATTGTGCTGAAAAGATAAAAAATTCCCAAATTTCTTGCACCCGTGCCATCTTATCCATACCCTTCATTATATATTCTCATTTAACAATCAAAATCTAAAATTGATCATCAAACTTAAATCCACTGGATAGATAAGCACACCCACATCCAAAAGGTAGACTTTTCGGAGCTCCGGATGGAGCTCCGCCGTTGGTGGTTGGCAACGGTGCTTGTCGGGGCTGTTCTTTATGATCTTCACTCTAGTTGACGTTGCCTCGAGCCTTTAGGGGTCTTGAGAAGGCGAGAAATGTAGAATTTTCGAGCTTGGAATCCCTAAATAATAGCACACAAATGTATCACCGTACTTGCATTTGCGTTACTTTCCACAATGCTTGTTCTTATTTTCGGTGCAACGACCGTCGCAAGTTGTGCTTGTGTCCATTGCTTATGTGTCACAAGTTTTGGATATTTTTTCAAGCTTCAGTGCTTGTAATCTGCTGTAATAGCTTAGTTGTTGAGCATTGTTTACATTTCTATCTCATTCATTTCAATTGTCCATTTCTTTTAAATTTTGTTATTTTTTTATTATTTTATCTTAAAATTTATCTTTAACTTTACAATTTTATCTATTTATTTACATATCTATCCGAGTTTATGATGACGGCACTCTAGACCCATTTCTTTTGTCTTTTTGCTTTGCCAGTTTATTCGAGTGGCTCTAGGACGTACCATAGTGGTGGCCATTAGAAATTGGTTGGCACTTTTTTCATCGTGGGTGGGTAAGATAGTATTTTTACTCCAAAAAGTTTTCATTTAGATAATTTTGAAGAACTAAAGGGAACGTACAAAAAAGAAAATCCTAAATAATCAGGGGAACGAAGGGAATGTGTGTTAATATGGAAGCGGACTTGATTGAAGAGGATGACCAACTTCGAAGGGTGATGAAATATAAAGATCGAATTTGATCATAGTATGATAAAAGAGTAAGAAAAGATTCGTTATCGTAAACAATAAGAGGAGATGTCAAATGTACATATTGCTGGGAGTCAGAAACTTTAAACATTGGACAGGTTTGAAAAGCTTAATTATTCGCTTAATTGATTAAATTTTGATAATTAATCTGACTCGTTTGGCAAAGATTGATACATTTTTACGATTTTTGGCCGGATCTGGGTAGTTTTAAAACCGGATATGGATACCTTTAGAATATTTTTTTTGCGAACTCTCTTGGCCAAATCCGGGTAGAGGCTAACCGGATCCGGCTATGACACGACCGGATCCGGTTCCTTAACAAATGAGTCAACAAAATAACGACACGTAAGCTAAAAACACCAACATGGACCTTTTTTTTTCCAGCCGGATCCGGGTCGTCCCCGGCCGGGTCCGGGTGGGTTCCTGCAAAAATCACTTTTATGCCAGATTATGCATAATTGATTAATCTGATAATTAATCTTTGCCAAACGAGACCATTGACAATAAGCTTTAGACAATGTTTTCTTTTAACATGTAAAGTATGATTCTTTTTAAATGAACATGTGAAGTACGATAGTAAAAGATCAATTCTATAATTGATTCGACTTCTAAAAAAACAAAGAACTTGTCACTCTTTAGAATATTGTAGTTTTATTCCATGCTCAGTTGCCAACTTGAATGGAGTATTTTTCAATCGTGGCATGCTTTAGTTTGGAACTTCCTGCAATCTCTATTGTTCGACTGAAGATAACAATTTCACTTTCTAGCTTTAACATTACCAAATTAGCCTTGCGGTGGTGTCTTTCAGTGAATTACATGTAGCCGGTATTAAATTCAAACATTGTATTATTATGCAGAAGAGGAGTATTGATGACTTTGTTGCAAGAATATGCAAAAGTTATGTGAGCCCTTTAGTCTTTAAATGAAAAATGCGAATTACTAATCTCATATTACCAACATGTTGACAATTATTTTACCACTTCTACTAATCCTACACGACATTTTATCCATATTAATATTATATTAATATTGTTCTTAGAATTTCAGAATACTATTACTGCTGTCAACATATTTATGTGTACAGATTTGCATTCATCCATAGTATTTGGTCACACATTGGCATAGATTGGTACCAATGTTTGGTAAACATGTGATGATGTTGTTGTCTATTTGTTTCATGACAAAAGTTACGGGCAATAGATCTACCCCGTAAAAAAACTTATCTACAACGACCTAATGCAACCACCAATCATTTAGGAAATTAAAGGTGAAACACGTTGTCTCCAAATAATTTAAAACAGACTATGTTTATTAAATAGCATATGTATCTTGATTAGGGTACAATCGGTGCCTTAAAGGGACTATTCTGACACACGTGAATTTATTAAATATGGAAATTTGTAAGATTTATAGTGTTACATAATTAAAAATATCTTACAAAAGTAGTGTAACAATTGAAAGGATGAGAGAGAAGAGTTGTCCCAAAGTTTGTTGTGGTCCCTTAAACTCTTACGGCACGTTTGGTTTTCTGGACTATCCGTACTGGACTGGACTGGACTAAATTTTTCGGATATGATTGGATTGGATTAGCTGATCTATAATTAATAATGTATTTGGTTATGTGTAGTATTAATTCAGTATTAAGGTATAAATAGTCCAACCCAGCTAATACTCTCATGTGAGATGGTACTAATTTGGGGTATTAGAAACAATTTTTTCACTATTTTGTACTGGTATTAAAATTAGTCCTGAAAAACCAAACACAGTATTAACTAATACCTGGTCTATATTTAGTCCAATCCTAGCTAATACCGCTAATACTGGAAAACCAAACGTACCCTTAGGGTTGAGATTAATCTCATCCAATGGTGGAGGAGACAAAGAGTGGCACACCAAGGGTTCTTGTATAATAGATAGGTAAAACACAAATTATGTATCCACTTCCCCAAACTTGGCTATGATTTTTTGTTATGCAAAATCATCGTCCTCTCCTATTTATGTGGATAATAACATGTTTTCTAAATTTTCTAACAAACTTTCACCATTTTCTCCCCATGTATTCAAATTTTTACCATAAAACCAGGGGCGGAGCCATGTAGGGGCACGGGGGGGGGGGGGGGGGGGGGGGGGGGGGGAGGGGACGTGCCCCCCCAAAAATTTTCGAAAACACTAGGTAACCCTTAATTTGTAAAAAAAAAAATTAACCAGAACCTTATAAAAATTAAAAGTGCCCCTCTGATCCTAAACGACTGTCTAGCGCAGATGGTAAAGTTCTCTGTTTGACAGCAAGTTGATGCGGGTTGGACTCTCCCTACTGGCGTTTTTTATTTTTTTTCTACAAAAATAAAAAAACAAGATAAAAAACACCACTGGAGGCTCGAAGCTGCGTATACGAGGTCAATAGGGAAACGCTTTACCAACTGAGACAGAAGACTTATCAGAACTGTTTGGATATTTAATTTAATTTATCTTAAATTACAGCACAAATATTGGATTCTGCCCCCCCTTCGGTCAAATCCTGGCTCCGCCACTGCATAAAACAAATTAAAAATTCTACTACGTATTTTTTGCATAACAACTACTGAAGAAGACTCTTAAAATCCTCATTATTTGTTATGTAAAAAATAGTTTTCTTAATAATTTACCTAACTTTTCAGTTTCGAGAGATTATGCAGTTGTGTGGGGGCAAGAATGTCCTTCTCAAAATAGTGAGGTGAGAATTCAGAATGCTTACGTCAGACAACACTTTTTATCTTCTGGAAATGAGTCCGAAACAGCATTACTGTATCACTAGTATTTTAGTTCTAGAAATGTGAATAGACTCTTCAAAAAAAGAAAGTGTACACACCTAGTAATACATCAATTCACCTCTACTGTCCCTGTCTGTCGCGGAACTGGTGGTACTACTACTATTTTTATTATTATTATATTTTTGGAAAAGTGAATAAATTATTGCACAGAAAACATCAATTTCACCTCTTCTGACCTCTGACAACCCCATGCGCTGGTGCTTTGTCTCCGATTCAACACCTATTTCCCAGATTTTCGACCTAACCTGCCTGCCAGATATGTTTAGAGAGAGAAGACTAAGAGAGAAGAGAGAGAGAGAGAGAGAGTGAGCTTGGAACGATGGAGGAAAAGAGTCTGCCAATGATGATGCCAATATTCCACGGCAAGGTCAACCGGCGGGTGACCGTCTCCAAACGCCGTTCCGGACTGGTTAAGAAGGCACAGGACCTCTTCGTCCTCTTGTTGTCTTCTTTAGCACCGGCAATGGCGACAACAGGTATTACTCACTTGTAACTTGAAATTCATGTGATGTTGACTTGTTTGGTGTTTTTGAGCTCGCCATCTAATAGATGCTCGATTCTGATGGAGTGAAAAGAGAATCATCCCGACGACGCTGTCAAAATTTTACAAATATACTCTGACGGACACTTTTAGTTGTTCTCTAAGTTAAATTGTTAGGTTTTTAATAAAAGACACAGCGCACTTAATCATTGTAAACAGAAAGGAGAAATAACCAAAGGAAGAAGAATGTGCTGCAGTTGACAATTTGGATAATGAGACCACAGTTTCCTAACAAAAATTTCCTGTAAACATTGATTGGGTATACTATCTAACAAAGGTGACCCCCGGAGAGATAACATATATAAGAAGTATACATTGAAAAGTTATATAATATGCATGAAAAATGTACAATTATAGTTTTGGAGTGTCTTAGGAAAATATAGCTCTGAAAAAGAAGCTGTTATAAGCAAACTCAGAATAAACCACGTAAGAGTGAGTTTCAAGAATAGAATTTTATCATATATTAATATGGAAGCGGACTTTGAATTAAGGCTGATGAATGGCTTGTAAGGGTGCGATTTTAGTATAAATATAACTTTGACAGATATGAAACGAAAATTTCATTACAAATAACAAGAGAAGAGATCCAATGTACGTGATTGCGGGGAGTCAAATTTTTGGAGACGGGCAATAATATTTGAACTTAGCTTCTAGCATTATGGTAAAAGGCTAATTCTAAAATTGATTCGACTTCTGCAACAACAAGCTAACATGTCAATCTTTAGGATGTTGTAGTTCTCTTCCATGCTTTGTTACTGCCTCAAATCGCATGTAAACAACAGACGTGACTGAGCATTTTACAACCATGACATGTTTATGTTTGGATCTTCTTTTAATCTCTATTGTTTGACTAATGATAATAGTTTCATTATCTAACTTTCTCATTACGTGATTAGCCTTGCGGCTATGTCTTTCAGTGAATTCTGAGGCAGAGAACCGTGGTATTAAATCTCAACATTGATCACTATCATGGTGGACTGAGGAGTATTGATGACTTTATGGCAAGAATCAGCAAAAGTGTCTGACCCCTTTAGAAATTAACAATGCACATGACTAATCTCATATTGTCAAACTGTTGAAAATTATTTTACTGTTTCTACCATTCGTGTTCGACATTTTAGCCATATTAATATTGTTTTGCTTATTTCTAAGAAAAGATATACTCTAAGAAATCAAGAACACTTTTATTGTTGGTCATTCGTCTAACAAATTTATCAGCGTATATTTACATTTTTCCATAGGATTTAGTTATACATTGGCTAGTTTGGTAAACATATGATGATGATGTTGTCTACTTGTATCATAACAAAATTTACTAACCGCAGTGTATCTACTGATTATATCACGTATGGTCTACTTTTAAAACCTCATTAAGAAACTTATTTACAACAATCAAATGCAAGCCTCAATCATTTCCTAAGTTAAACATGAAGCACACTGTCTCCAGAAAGCTAAAATCATGTACAAATTTATTTTGCATAGCCTAAATAGTATGAATAAAAATGCATCTTCATAATTACATTAACAATTTTACCGTACAATCTTACCTACAACTTCATGACTACACGATCTCGAGTGCTTTTTCATTTCTCCTCAATCTATCTACCCACTTGATAAGTAAAAAATCACTCAAAACTAATACTTCTTAAGCCCGAATGATATTTTGTTTATCACGGAAGTTTTACACCTTTTTCCATTTTTTCCATTTTTTTCATAGTTGTATCATCTACGTTTAACTAACTACTTTTTCGTTTTTTATTTTTTATCAAAGCTTGTATTTTGAAAGTTGTTCAAAGTCCATTAACTTTTCAACAAAGAGTGGTTCTCATTACTTTTTGAAAAAAATAATTCCTTTAACATGATATAAAGTCAAACAAGTCTGTAATCTTGAAAAAGGAGTGAAATTAAATTCTGATTTCTCGCCTCAATATCTTCATATCCATTTGGCTATATAAAGAAAGTTCAATTCCGGTTTATCGTCTCAATATCTTCATATACATACAATATCAAGCATGAACATTATCTTGATCATGAAAAGTATCCGTCAATAAAATTTTACTATATTCCAGACAAAAACCCAAAGAACCACAAATTTTATTTATTTATTTTTGTTAAAGCAACCATAGATTTTATTATCTTGTTAACTTCTTTTTTCTCCTCGTGATTTCGAAATTATGATCTGCCTCAACGACCAACCCGAATCCCAATTGTCATGTGTGGTGAAGCTATTGAAACTACCCCTACTTAGAGCGTTTAAAAGCCCCTGCATGAGTTCTTTGGTTCGAACCAGTAGACGGCAAACATGCAATTCTAAAAAAATAAACTACCACTACTAGAAAAATCGTATTTTGGCGGCATAAAAACCAATTAATAGCGATCTGCGAAAAATCTCCGTAATAAACATCGATTTAAGAAATCATCTTGTGTATGATTTATTGTATGGCGGAGGGTAGTTAACCACAGTTTCCTGGTTTTTGAAAGAAGGATCGTTTATATCCCCCCCCCCCCCCCTCCCCCACCGCAGAGCCCTCACCCTCTTCAGATCTCTCTATCTCTCACCCTCATCTAGGTAACTTCCTCTCTTTCACTCTAGCTCCCTCAACTCCCTCTCTGTAACTATAGGATTACATGTAACTATTATTGAGAAGAAAATTTGTTTCTCTTAACCTCTCTCACAATTTTTCTCCTCTTCAAAAAATGCAGAATGCCTAGAAACTTGCGTTTTGTAGTGTTTAGAAGCTGCTCTTCCTCGTACTCTCTTAGTACCAATTTCTATAATAGTCCACTTTTGCACGCATATATAAACGACACTATAACTTGCCGAATGGTACACAACGAAATTTATTAGTATCTTCTTTATGGTGTATTATTATTATCTTGCAAATACAGTAACTAACAATATTTTTAGGTCTTTCTACAAGTTGTCACTTATGTATTGACAAGTAGATTAAACGATATGTTCTTTACACATAAGAAGGGATGCACAAGTATTTTCAATGAACTATTATGACATTATGTTATAACACAGTTGAATGTGTGATTCTTAAGTTACAAAAATAATGAACAAAGCAACAATCGAACCGACACCAAGAATGAAAGAGATCACACAACAAGAATCGATAAACTAACGAATTTTTTTAAGAAGATTGAATAAGTAGAACCTTGAATTGAACTCAGATGAACCGAATTACCAAGTGACGAAAAGAAGGAAAGCATAGTCCTCCTAATCCTTTAAAAAGTCCCTCTTTCTCTAAATTTCAAGCTCTCACATGCTTAGAGAAGTAAGAATGAATCAAGGCTCTCTCAAATAAACAACAACAACCTTATATATACTACTCTTCACAATATTCGTGATCACTGGATGTGTGAAGTTTTGTCTACTTCGCCCAACTTCGTCTTCACATACGGTGCGCTTTGCTATCCTCTGTCCTTACTAAGTGTTGAACATTCACCTCTTGCTTACGCTGCCCCCTTTTTGGTGACTCCTCTTTCCGTTGAGTTCCATCTGATCAACCTTCACATCCCGACTCTCGTTGAAGCCCCTAATCAACGAACACGATGATTCTAGCTCATGCCAGGCATGGATTAAAATAATCCGACCAAAATGTAGGCAAACAACCTTGATCAAATAGCAGTTATGATCATCAAGTTAACCATTCAGGAGACATGCCAAATAAATTTGGAGTCCCAGCCATTTGGGACATTGGAAGCCATTTGGGACATTGGAAACAGATGATCAACATCACATCCACGTTGTCAGAAAAGATTAACTGAGTACCTTTTTCTTTAAGGAATTGAATTGGACACTTTTGATATGTCTTAAAATTTTAAGCTCAACCGCGTATGATGATAAGTTATTTCATGGAAAAATAAAATGGTCCATTATTAACAAGTAAAACGTTTGTCCATGTTAAAAATGCTTTTCTTTTACAAAAAAATAAGTGATAAAGATGCATTGAAGAGTCATGAGGAAGTTGTAGATAGTGCTTTCTGGACAGGAAGATCTTGGCCACGTGGCGACCATCCAGCACACCATACTGTGCTCCACACACACTGGATCACCAGCCGTGCTGATCCACGTGGGGGCTGCGAGACAGGGCCGTCGCATACCACCTCACGGGACTTGTAGGGACTTAGTGGTTTGGAGGCTAGAGTAAGTCCTATCGCGCGCGAGCGACAACCAAGCCCCGCGCGCGACCTTTAGTAACTGCTTTTGAGAGATTTATGGCACGAGCTCCATAAACCCGGTCAATTCGGTCAAACCCGGTCAACCTCGTAACGGTTCCGGTATACGCGGATAACGTGCTGTAACGGTCCCTATATACGCGGACGAACGTGCCGTTGTGGTTAAGCTAATTAAGCCGCCATTTATGGGCGCATTAACCACACTGAAACGGTCACATTCTCCGTTATATATAGGATCGTTAACCCTTCCATACAGGGAAGAACACACCTGAGATACGCGGAAGCTCTGCCAAACTCCTGTCTTTCTCTCATACAGTGATATTGCCTTACTCTCTCCCTACACACAACCCCACACTTCCTGTGTCATTTCTATCCTCTGCTCTTGGTGTATATTGAGTCCTCTCTGCAGGATTCTCTCGTACACAGAAGTCATGGCACATGATTTCATTTTACTACACATTGTCAACAAGTTATGCTAACCTCAAAACTTGTGTGTGAATTTATAAATATTTCAATATGTTTATCAAATTTTCTTATCACGATAGCCACATTATCAAAGATCTATTGTTAGATGCAAAGTGAATTAATGTGTGTTAACACTAAATTAACCCTCTAAGAAGCCATACAACACTAAAATTAAGATTGCACTTTTAGTTTCGAGAAGAAACCCATGAAAAGATTATATAGGAAAAAAAATCCATCTAGAGAACAAAATTTGAATGTTATTCAACAAGTAACTTCTCTTTCTTTCTTGTCTTCATTCATAATATAACATGTAAAAAAAGATACCCGCATCCTTCTCTCATCTATTTTTTTCTTTCTGAGGAACTGGATACATGTATAGAAAATAAAGCATTGATGGGGAGGGAAAGAGCTACAGTCCTCCAAAGTAATGTCTTCCAAATACAAGGGGGGCATAGTAGCCAAGAATTAGACAAATTGTTTGAGATAAAAGGAGAGACAGTAGGAAAACAAGAACTAGAAATAGACATCAGGTTATGGAGGGCCTTCATAGCAAGAGAGTTAGTTGCTTTGTTGATCTCTCTTGGATCCTGCATGAGCTGGAAATTTTTGAAGTCAGAGGTCACCAATATGTAATACATAAGAAGTGGTTTCACAGAATGAGTAGAAGAAGCATTAATAGATAGATTCACCAACTCCGAGCAATCACTAAAAGCATAGACATAATCACAATGCAAGTCTTTAGCCATATAATGCCTTGTATGTAAAGTAAGAGCTTCAACTATGAGAGTGGATGTAGCTATATCTTTAAGGGTGAAGCTAGCAAACTAATTTTCTGATTTATCCTTAGGATTCCTCCAATTCCCACCCCGCTCTCTTTCCAAGATGTAGCTATACATTTAAGGGTGAACGCAGGAATCCAGTTTCGTGAGTTATCTTTAAGATTCCTCCAACTCCCACCCCACTGAATTTCTAAGAAGCATCAGTGTTATGTTTAACCCAAACCTAGTGGGAGTCCACTTAACCCTTATCCAAGTGTTTTAGGGATGTTGTACCCTTCCATGTAGAAGTCCCAAATTTGAACATCCTCCTTATCATGTTGGCTTAACTCTAAACA
Organism: Linanthus parryae; assembly: GCA_023055425.1. NCBI lineage: Eukaryota > Viridiplantae > Streptophyta > Magnoliopsida > Ericales > Polemoniaceae > Linanthus > Linanthus parryae. The sequence goes on from JALGPY010000003.1 coordinate 59,985,780, forward strand.
TGCTTGGGGGTGGGGGAGTTTCAAAAGACAAGGTCATATTTCCTTTTCCAAATCCTCCAGCAAGCAAAGAAGAAGGTAGATTTTTTGTGGTTCTTGTGGTGATGACTTGAAGAGCCATTCTCAAACAACCAATCATTAAAAGTTTTGGGTAGGATCAAAACTGAAGGTAGCATGAGGATCATGATGATTCCACAAGGCTCCTGACAGGACACACTCCCTGAGCAAATGTAGAAGTGATTCACTAGTGAAGTCCACAAACAAGGCACATGTTACAATGTGAGGGAATAAATTAACTAATGGTCATTTTGGTATGGAGAGATTCCAATCAAAGAAACAATTTTTTGGAGGGGTAGGGAGGTTTCAAACCGAGTTCCACTTTTCAAGGGAAGGATTATGCCAACAATTGATGTAATTAATGCAAGAGACAGAAAATTCTGTTTCGATTAACTATCTATCTAGCGGTATGAGGGGTAGCAAGGATCAGATTGGTAATAGTGTTAGGCAGGTGAAATATGATAGACCAAGAGCCAATGTCGTAGCTCATACCTCTTTAACAGTAAGAGAGCTCACTTCACTATTGAGCGGGCCTTTAACAAGGCTTATGATATTTGTATTACCACATCAGTTGACGCCGAATTGAATCAAGGCGTGTGATAAAGCAATGGAAGCAGCGATTGGAAAGGCACAAATCAGGAGTAGAACGTCTATAGGGTTCAAAATAATTTCAATAATCTAAAAAGCTGCTGAAATCTGTCCACAAGCCAGACATTTGTAGTCGGAAATCCTAATTTTACGAAATTATGATAAATTCACTAAATTTACCCCAAACATTGGCCTTATTGAAAGAAACTCGCAAGCGATAGTTTGACCCAAAACGGGTTAAAACTAAGCTCCTAATCAACAATGCAAATATTACCAGTAATATTAAAAATTAATTAAGAACGCTCGTTTGACTGGTCAAACAGTGGAATATGGGCATGAAGACGGACACAGATGGAGCGTAGCTCAATAAGGTCCACGTGCATCTCGTCGAGAGCTTTCCAAATTGGGGTGGCTCGCATCAGAATGATGCCCGTAGCCAAAGTTATGGCCCAAACAGTGAGGCGACACCAAAATTTGCAATTTCCTATGTCCCTTGCGCTTATATTCCATCTTATGGTAGAGAAGCGCCAAATTAGTCGTGTATGACAGTTCAGCTTCATCTGGACCATCCGCTCCTGCATCACCAGTGTTTGACTAAAAGTTTGAATTTTCTTTGTTCACTCTTGTACCAATACACCCTTTAAAAATCGTTTTATTGTTTGTGAACTTTTCCTTTTTGCGTGTTTGGCAAACTTTTAAAGCAGTCTTACCTAGAAAATTCAGTATTTGAAGAAAACATTCAACCACTACACCCAACTTTCATTTTGCCACATATTTTAAAGTTCTTACTTCATCCATTTCCAACAAAGTTAACTAACCCTAATCCCTCAAGTGAATTTGAGAAAATACAATACCTAAGCTATTTAAAAGTGAAAGTTAACTATTATTCTTAGAAGATAGATGGACTACAATTAAGATACACAAATAAAAGTATTTAAGAGTTCACATTTTTACATATACTCAACTCATTCTCCTTGAACATCATCCATTTCACCCTGAGAGAGATAGATCGAGAGAGATGTATATAAGTTTAAACCAAGAGGGAGAGACATAATAGTGTTCAGACCAAGGTAAAAAGAGAGTTAGGGAGTTTAGATTATGTGTGTGAGAGAGGGTCTATATCCTGGACGTAGAAAGGATGATCGAGATGTAGTTTATACTAAAAGTTCACAGGAGGAGCAAGTAACAAGTTTAATTGAGAGAGAGATACCTGAACATTGCCGAACTCAGTGTCGGATCAAGGGAGACAGAGGAAAGGAAGGAGGCGCCGATGGTTTTGAGAGAAAGACAGAGGAGAGCTGGTTTATAAGGATATTTTTACGATCGGTAGATCGAGGTTTACTCCGTAGTTAAGACGGTTGTTGGAAAACCGGCATTGTACAAGTTAATTGTTCATTTTATTTATTTTTAGTCCACCGCTTTATTAGAAATATCTTAAGAAAACCCTGAGAGTTTGGTGAACGATTTTCAGTACAAACGTCTTTGGAATGGTCACCGCCCTAAGTATAATTTTATACATGGCGGTTCTTGCTTAACTGCCGTTATTTCGTTCCTCTAACGACAGTTTTACAATAAGCACAAAAAAAAAAAAAAAAAAATTACCGGCACGAGATATATTTATAGTAGTGGTGATGAAGGGGTCGGCAAATGGTTTCACTTGTCGACGACATGTGAGAGAGCAAGAGATATGACCACGAGTCTTGAGTTGTGGATGAATTTTCTGAATATTTATAGTAGTGGACAGAGGGAGCTGCAGAGATGTTTGAGATATGGCTTTGGTCCACGCGTAATTTTCATACACTAATCACTCATAAAGTATACTAGTCGTTACCCCCACGAGTGCATGAATTTAGCTTTTATGAATTGAGTTTACCAACCCATATGAATATGAAAATATGCTAACGAAAAATGGCATATAGTTTCCCTAAAATCATTCAACATAATGAACAGTTCTTCGTGAAATACTACAATCAAATCATGTTTATTTTCTCTTTCCCTTTTCTTCTTGTTGAGAGTGATTCTTGAGTTTTTTCAGTAACTTACATTTCATAATGTTTTCTTTTACATTCTTTTGTTACTAGAAGTGTACATTACTCTTGATATTGAAGTATTACTGTATTGTCATCACCTCCCCCTTCTTGAACGTTATGATTCATAGAAAATTTTAAGAGACTTTGTAACATGAGGCTATCAGGTGAAAGTTGTGAAAAAATTAGTGTGGAATATCTCAAATTATCAATAATATCATTTGCATATATGCAAATTGATCCCATTTAAAATAATTAGAGTACCATACTTTCAAAATAATAGTTCAAGTACCACTTGCTTACAACACGATACCTACAATAACAATTTTTTTAGAAATTTGTTTTCGTAATTTGTTTTGAATATGACATCATGGTCGATTCTTTAAAAATTAAAATGGTATAAATTCATCAACTATTGAAGTACTGAGTTCTCATCTCCCCTGTTGAATTTTAGGATCCACAAGAACTATTAAGACTCAAACATAAAAATATAAGTGATGAAAGTTTAGAATTTTTTTAGCGAACTAATAAATTTAATACATTTCTCAAAAGATTAATACTGTCGTTTACATGTATCTAGATGAGATTATTAAAGTTAGTTAGAGTGCGAATTGCATAGAACATATGCCGTAAATAACAAAATTTCTTACGAATATGTTTACCAAAATATTCAATTTAATAGGAGATCACGGTTCATATTTTTCAAATGTTGGAAAAATATAACGTCCAAATTTGTTTATGTAAATATTCAAATATTAAAAGGCTTATCTAATATAAAAAATGCTTAACGATTGAAAGTAAATTAGTGTGGACTAATTAGTGTAACACATCTCAGAATATCAATAATGTCATTTCCATATATGTACTGTATCCAATTATTTAGAATAGTTAGAGAACCACTTGCATGCAATGTCTTAAAGAATAAAGTTTTGTGCCAATTTACTTACTAAACATTCATTTTGAACAAGGGATAATTTATGCTTCTAATGATTGGAATACTATTATATTCATCAACTATTGAAATGTTGTGTAGTTATTGCATTTTGATTTCTTTTGTCGAGTGGAGATTCATTAGAAATATTAATAGATTTGTTTAAATAAACTATGAGGGATGAAAAATGAGACAAAATCATTGTGAACTAATAAGTGTAACATAGGTATTTCTTAAGAAATCAATAATGTCATTTACGTATATGTAGACGCGCTTACTGAGAGTGGAAATTCCTTTGTTCACTCTTGTACCAATAAACTCTAGATCCTCGCCCTGACAGTGGAAATGATCGCTGAACTTCTGAATTGCAATTATTGACTCTTGTTACAACACCCAATTTTTGTACTAATTGGAAAATCATTTTCCCCTTCACAAAACAATGTCACCATTATCTACACTTGGCCCCTAGTTACCAACCTTGAAGCTCGCCATATTCACCCAAGCTTACCCTCCGTTGCAAAGAATGTCGGATGCAGAATCTACTCCTACAAATTAGGCCATTGACCTCAAGCAAACCCAGTCAGAATCACCTTTACAAACCAAGCAATCACCATCGTCAACCAAAAATGAAACCCACGTGAGCACGACTATGCTAAAGCCCCAATACTATCACGACCTTAGAAGCACATGTGCGGGTGCATGCGGGGGTCTGGGTGCGGGTGCATGGGGGGGTCTGGGTGCATCAATTTGACAAAAATTAGGGATGCAGGTGTGGGAAAAATTTAAGTGTATACATTTATATGTTTATAATATTTGTGATATATATTTTTTCATGTAAAAATGAAAATAAATACAATAATGGTCCAAGAAATTTATAAACCAAACACATTAGTAGATAATAATCGACATCTCGTGTTCACAAGTCTTAAATATGCAAGTTCTTTTGATTAAATTGTAGTTGTATTTTAGAAGAGCTCTTAAATAAACTTTTAAATGACCATGTCGTATGTGGAAAGCACTTAAACACACACGGTACGAGTGCGGGCAGCCGATGCGGGTGCCCGACCTTGCAGAAGCACCCGTGCTTCATATGTCACCACTGTCTGTGATCTAATCCAACCAAAAAACCACCATCACCTTCTAAATGACAATATTGTAACCACAAAATTGACCAATAGTTGATTCCCCATCATCATCACAATTTCCATCCCATCCCTATGATATAAGTCACATAACAAATGTGCTTGTTGATTACTAATATTCAATACTAGCATCACCTCATTTTGTGCTTTGCATTATGCATTAGCGGCACAATATAAAGGGGATCCTTTTTAGAGTTTGTGGTTACACATTTATGATGCATAATTTTCATAAATGGCAGACGACCTTTGCATTTTGTGATTTTTAGTTGATGGAGACTTCAGTCATATATTATATGATTTCCTTTGATTAAATTTGTTTTGCATTATCATGAAGAAGTATAATGCCCTCGGGCACGGGTAATCCCCTAGTATATATATGTGAAGGGGAGTCTAAATTACAAAAGCTGCCTTAGAAACTTACATATTTTAACCATCAAACAAGCTACCATGGAAGTAACAAACAGTCGACCAATTTCTGATTGCCACCAAACTATAATACCTTTATAAAACACCTAGGAATGAAATATCTCCTTACAACATTTATCTTGCTATCTGAAGCTTGATTTTCCACTAAAATAGATAGATTGTAAATTTGGCAAAAACTTTAGAGAGCGATGTCATGCAAAATTGCTATCCATGCCATTTACTTGGAAATGACAGAATCGATAAGTATGTAATGCAGAATCGATAAGTATGGCAATGAGAGAAAACATTTTACCAGCTTAATTGGGTTGGCTACATGCATGGATCAATCTCCTCCAGTTGCATATGTCTAACGATATTTTCTCACTTAGGTTTGATCTGGATTAGTCTTGTTGTCTCCACCAACTCATCAGCAGTCAAAAGTCAATATTCGAGCTTAATTGGATCGGCTACGAGGCATCTATTTATGGCAGTGAAAAAGAGGTAAGTCGATTTTATGAATTTGGTTTCTCATCTGTTTGAGAGTTAGACATGTTCTGTAATCCTGCACTTGCATGGGGACATGTACATAGTCTGGTATAATCTATTGCTTTTGGTGCTGATTTGAGTGAAAATTCGAGTTATTGTTTTTCTTTCTGGTGGGCATCCAATGAGATTAGGGAAGCAATTTAGGTCTTAAAGCATTCCGATTCACCTAATGATCAATAACCAATTAAGGTCATAAAGCATTCCGATTCTTTCAATAACCAATTAAGGTCTTAAAGCATTCCGATTCACCTCAGTGATAGAGCTATTGCTAGAATGACTATCACCTGATGATCCTCCAACTACGGTTTTTCCCTTGACACTGTACAATGCACCTATCCTCTCCACTGGAAAGTTATAGTCCCCCCTTTTTGCATGCTAAAACTAAACTTCTTCATCAAGAGGTTGTATATATAAGATCCAGAAGAAAAAAAATTATTCAACAAATCAGAGAGAAAAATGGGAAAAAGTGACGAAAAGTTTCTTTATTTATCAAATCTTATAAGCTCATTTTTAATTTCCGTATTCTTTCTCATGGACAACATTTGGGCAGTTTCTTTTCCATATATTGCTGACTTGATTTTTGATTGTTTCAACCTCATGTTAAAGTATATGCAAGTGATTAATACGATATTTAAGCGCGAATTTTATTTCGTAACTTAAATCTATGAATGCTGTCTGATTGCAACCCTCACTCGTAAAATATTATTACCACATCCCTAATTGCAAATCGACGTGCAATATGGAAGTGGAAAGTTTCCATCGAAACAATGTGTGGGGAGGGTAAAGTCGTCAATATGGAACAATAATATCATATCAAGCAGTGAAAATAAAAATGAAGAAGTAGCCAATGAAGTTATGAAGAATAAACAGGAATAAACAGGTATGTGTGTCATTAATGGATGATAGGTTAAAGCTTATACGGACGGTAAGATACTTCAGATATGCCTTAGTGGTCTATACTGATACTATCTGGTTAGGAAAGTGAGCCCAATTGGGCTATGGATGTATTTTTTATTACCAGTAATTCTTAGCCTCTTCAATTTCGCTCGACCAATTTTTTATCACCCATTTGCACTATTGATATATTGGACACTGACATTTCGGCCTTCAAGCTCGTGACTTGGTAACTGACATTTTCGGCCTTCAATCCCGTGATTCATCGTACGTACATTTTCTTTCAAAAGAAGTATAAATAAGAGGAATAGGTAGACGAGTCTTTCATCTTCCCTTATTGCATTTGTCTCTCAATCTTCTTTCTCTAACAGCCTTTCTCACTATCACTATCATCTGCCTCTCTCTGTCTAGGATACCCAAATAAAATCCATTGCTTGTTTTTCAGTTTGAGGGGTTTAAGTTGTTTCTTCCTTTGATTTGAGGGTGTTAGGATTGAATTCGATTAGTTCAGGGTTTAATTTTGGTTCCCAGTAGAGAAGCCACTAACTTGCCAAACTTTGAGATTTCAGAGTCCGAGAAGTGCTAATGGCTGGCCGTACATCAGAGGTAACTGTGTTTGCTTTGGTTTCAGCTATAAATGTTTTCATGAATTGGGTTCTTGATCTTGATGCTTGGCTTCTCTTCTGTTCAGAGACAGAGCCAACCTGCACCCAGAAGCAGTTATGACTCCTGCCTGGAGTTCCTAAGAATAGCCGAAAGGTAAAAACGTAGATCATTTCGTTTAGAAAACCCCTACTCAGCATAGAACATACAGGCTCAACTCTAATCTCATTCACTGTTAGGCTACTGGAAGAACCGTATGTGGGGCAACTAAGTATCGCCGATCTCACCCAATTAGAGGAGCAACTGAAAGCTGCACTAAATCAGATGAGATCTGAAAGGGTGAGTGATCCATCTCTCTAACCTGGCTCAACATAGTACTTTGCGTTTTAAGAGTTTCTATATTTTTTCAAAGAAAATTGGTTTTCTTTTGTCATGTGGTAAGGCTGCTGATGCTGATTTCTGCCCAGTGCAGAGGAATTTTTCTTAGTGGGGATGAGTTGGTATTGTTATGTGCTTTGCCTGATAATCTGCATGTTCTTGACGTAGCTATCTAATTCCTAAGAGCTATATATATATATGTGTGTGCGCGCGCGCGCGTCACTGAGCCCAGGGCCGGCCCTACAGTAAGGAAGCCGAGGCGGCCGCTTTAGGCCCCTGGTCTGACAAGCCCCCATTTTTACTAACTGTAATTTTTTTAAAAGAGAGCTCTAGTAACCTTAATTAATTATTATGATGCAACATTAACATAAATTGTGAACATTTTGGTTGTTACTTGTCAAAAAGTTGTACGGTCATTGAAAATTAATTAAAATTAAATTATTATACTTTTTAATAAAACAACCTAATATATTACACACAAGTCTTAGAAATATAAATATATACTATATATTTTTTAAAAATAAACTATTTTATGTGTAATTTTTTCTTCAAATGGATGCTTCAAATTTATAACTTGCTTTAGGCCCCCAAGGTTCTTGGGCCGACCTGACTGAGCCACATAAGTCTGATAGTTATCTATAGTATCTGGAGCTGTTATCACCTATGTTCTAAGCTCATTTAGGTGGAATTTCTGCTGATTTTAGCTTTAGAATTTGTATGGATATGGTGTAAGAAATTTCACATTTGTTATTGTGGTCCGGCATACCATATGATTAAAAAAATCACCAATTACTAGCCATTACTTCTGTTAGACGGTTTTAACAGTTAAATTTTGATGGAGAACGTAACATGTATAGTACTGTTTTGGATCCATGTACTCGATGGTTTATTCACATAAACCATATCCGTGAGGATGTGAGAGTGCAGAAACGTCCATAATGCGTTCCGAATAGCTCTGAGAAACTTGCGAGAAGGCATTAATGTTGTTTTACTGTTCACGTCGGAGTACTTTGGTTCCCACTTCAATGGCTGTATGTACTTCGATTTGCTACGTAGATCTCATTCGGCCCTTGAAATGTTTCAGATGGTTGGTATGAGTAGGGGTCTAAAACATGGACTTTTCTGTTGAATTGTTAACCTTGTCTGAATGTCTAGAGCTTTCACTTCAATCTTATGTTCGCTTACAAATGGTCTTTCATTTTCTGTTGACAATGCAGATAAGGTTGATGATGGAGGCAGAGCGAGACCTCCAAGAACAGCTAAATATTCGAATGAGCCTTCAAGAACAGGTAAATATTTGAATGATCAAGCGACAACTCGATCGTTTTCATTGTACTAAGCAGCTAATCCAAATTTTCCACCAATTTTAATATATGCAGCGCAAAAAGTTGAGAGAAGAAAACAATGCGCTTAAGGAGGAGGTATGAAAACTATGGATGGAACAACACATTACTACTTTTTCACTTTACCGTTGGCATGAACTAACTAGCTTCTTGTGAAATTTACAGTTAGCATCTCTAAAGAAGCGGAAACGAAGGTGAGACGTCGTCGTGTTCCGAAATGTCAGAGCTTCTTCGATAGCTCTGAGTTGTAAACAAATCCACCGATCTTAGAGATGGTTATCACTGTGCTGTGTTGTTTGAGGTCTTCTAAATGTAAATATATTTTGTTGATGAAGATGACAATAGCTGTGTGTTGTAGTGGTGAAGTATCTGTAATGTGCGGATGTTGTGTTTTCAGCCGAAGGTTTTTTGGGACAATAAAGTGTCATTTGTTCGAATTATCTGAATCTAGAAGGGAAAATATCTACTGCCTTGATTTCATGGTGACCTTAGAGCATCACCAACAACAGAATGTTCTTTCAACTAAATTTATTCTTGATCTAAAACTGTAACATATTTTGAGTTGTTGTTCTTGGTAGGCCTAATTATAGGCCACCTTCATTGTTTGATTACTTTCTAGCTTTCATCATTAAACAATCAACTATATTAAACATGATTTTCTTTATGTTTTTTCACCATAATTAGTAGTCTTCAGTTTTGTTCAAGAAATGAATCTGGTAGAAATTTAGGTCACTTTTGCACTAACTATTTTTGGGCAAAAGTGGGCTGCAGATATTTAAAAAACGTTGTTTTTTTCATTTGTTGGAGATGCTCTTACAAATGACTAATTTACACCTTAATTCACACATTCAGTCCAACTGTTGTTGCTTTTTACCAATATCTTAAATGTTGTTGATTTTCAATATTGTTTGTTCTTTTCTGAAAGGAGTTGAGAAAACTTAATTAATTAGGTAAATTACATATATCTTTTACAGATTTGGCCTGAATATAAGTATAACCCCTACAAGAAATTAAAAAATACCCCCTATTTCATTTGTATAAAATTTCTCTTGTTAATTTTGCGCCCCTGACATTATTAAAACATCTATAACCATTCCCTCTATTTTGCTTCTCCATTCTCCAATTCCCGTAGAGGCTCCTCGTGTAGGGACAATTCTCTCGCCCTTGTAAGATAAGACACGATTTGAGACAATTCGACAATGTACATCTATGTGTGAACGGACAAACTCAATATTTTTTCTACAGAGGGGGCATGTAAAAACTAAATCAGTATAAATCTCACATAAGGCAGCAATTCTCTCACTAAATCATCCAACTGTTCATAAAATGAAGTAATTCGAAGCAAAACGAGCTCCAATTCTGAATGATGACCCGTTCGGATTGGATCAATCCATTCTCAAATATGGAGGAACCACATGTTACCGTAAAGGTAACGGGTTGAGATTTGCGAAAATCGTCAGAAAACTGACCACGTAGCTTTTAGCCTACGGCGCTATCTCTAACAAACTACTGGGTTGACCGAATGAAGATAATCTTTTTCATTCATTCGATAAAAATAAACAAGACTCTACAACTATTTAAATAGTAAAAACGAAACCTAACCCTAGACAGTTCGACCTAACGGGCTCGGCCCAATCTACTAAATATATAAATAAACTAATTAAGCTAATTAAATAAATAAACAAGCTAATAAATAATAATAACTAACAATTAAGTAAATAATTAAATAATACGGTTGATGAAGATACGTCTGATCCGTATCAACTCCCCCACTCTCGAAAATCACCTTGTCCCCAAGGTGGTGATGCAAAAAATCGGCAAGGAGTCCACCCGGATCGAATTGACGGCGAACATCTTTGAAAGCCTCACGTTGTAGTCCAAAAGAAGCACCAGGCCGAAATGTCATCTGCCCAAAATAATTAGGCCGAAAGAAAAGTGAACCCAAACTAAATCATTGGGCCCAACTGAACATGTCAGCCCAATTAAAATAATTAGCTCAAACGACATGTCCACAACCCTAACAGTGGGTTGCTGGTGAAGAAGAAACACACCCGTCGGGTGTTGCAGGTGACGAACGTGGCCGGTGGACGGCGGTGTTGGTTTGGGTGGTGGTTGGCGCAGCGCACGAAGAGGAGAACCACCAAGGTGACAAAGCGGACCTGAGAGTGGTGTCTGGGTGCACGAATGGTCCCCGGTAGGTGGGGGGTTTGTGATGCCGGCGGTGGTTGGATGGAGGTCACCGTTGGTGACCGCTGTTTGGCAGGCCGATCGGGTGGCCTGGGTTTGCTGCAATGGCAGCGATTGACGAGGAGAGGGCTCGAAGGTCGGCGGCTGTGTTGAGGCGGGGAATTGGACGACGATGGGGAGGGCGTCGGGTTGGGGTTTTCCGGCTGCTGGGTCGCCGGAATCGGCGTTGGTTGGGACGGTGCGTCGGTGTCTGATGCGATCTGGGGAAGCACCAAGAGTTTGCGGCTGTAACCGCAAACACTTTGCTCGGCACGTGTATCCACTACAACTTCTTTCTCGTTGAACGGCGCCTGGGGCGGCGCCTCCTCCTGGTGGGTTGGCTGCTGGTCCAGATCTGCTTCACAGTTTGGTGCTTCTTCCATCCCCTCCTAGACTCGCTGAATTATTTGCTCGAGAAAGTCCTTCACGATAGTCGCTAGAGCATCCTTGAATTCCTTGCGACTTTGCTGCCAAACATCACGCCATTGTTCAATGTTGAAAGCAGGTGTGTTCACCATGATTTCGCCAGAGGATGGCGAAACTCAATGAAAGCGCCAATTTGTTACCGTAAAGGTAACGGGTTGACGATTTTGCGAAAATCGTCAGAAAACTGACCACGTAGCTTTTAGCCTACGCCGCTATCTCTAACAAACTACTGGGTTGACCGAATAAAGATACTATTTTTCATTCATTCAATAAAAATAAACAAGAATCTACAACTGTTTAAATAGTAAAAACGAAACCTAACCCTAGACAGTTCGACCTAACGGGCTCGGCCCAATCTACTAAATAATTAAATAAATAAATTAAGCTAATTAAAAAAATAAACAAGCTAATAAATAATAATAACTAACAATTTAGTAAATAATTAAATAATACGGTTGATGAAGATACGTCTGATCCGTATCACTACCATCCTCTGCAATCCAGGGAGGAATCCAGCAACAGGCCTACGCAACTTCACACCGCTTGCCATTCAAAGTCCACTCTAAACTTCGAAACAACCAGTTGGTGCAACGGGTATAGAAGGAGGTAAGGGGGATATTGGGTTGAATCACAGAACTATTCGAGACAGGATCATTGCTCTGAACAACAAGAATAAAAGACAGACTAGTGGTATCCTCAAACATCAAGCTCGAAACAAGGGGAACATGATATCGAGGGACGATGATAGCAGAACAAAGAGAAAGCCTACACTCCTTCTAAGTGTAGAAAGCGACGAGAAATTATCCCAAGTCGGGTGGTGATAGTTTGCGTCTATTCGACGATGTATTCTCCCAACAGGGTAGCGAGAATCACGGTGATTCGCTCGATATCGGCAATATTTGTGGTGATGTACTTAGAGATCCATTCTAAATAAGCGTGACGACTAAATTTCTCAATGGAGAAATCGGAGAGGTGACGTAAGGTCAAATGCACAAAACGTGTGCAAGCTAAATCCATGTGTGGTCTTAGCTAGTCCTCTAGGATACTCAGATACCTTGAAAAGATGGATCACGTGCTAGGAGTTGTTGGGTTTTGATACGGATTATGCAGCGGAATAAACAAAATAAATATATGTTCAAGACCCACCAAGGATCACAAGTCTAGAATTCACAACGGTGGTAAAGGATGAGAACATCAAGTACCTTGTTTGTCTCATTTGATGACTTCACATGAATAATGTCCATGTCTCTATGCAATGTCAACTCCTAGGATTGCTCATAGATCCTCCATGCCTTTGTGCTAGCTAGGGAAGGAGGAGGAAGAAGAAGATCACGCAAAACGAGACCAAGAAGCCACGCCTCTTGGTGGCTCGGCGAGAGGGGGGGACGAGGGAGGGGGTCAGTTTGGCCTCCCTTGTTTGCTCTCTCCTTGCTTTGTTCTCTCTCTCTTGTCTGATAACAATTATGACACTTACTTGAGAAAATAAGCTAGGAGTCTCTTTGTATAGTCTAACAACTCCTTGTTAACTACATTTTAGCCCCTCTACTAATCATGTCCTTACATGGATTAGTCCACCTTGCAAATTAGTCCTACTAAGTTTGTAAATAGTTGCGTATTGATCCTCCTATTTAATTAATCATATTTATTAAATCCCAATTTCGGTTAAATCTATAGGGAGTGTGACCCGATAGGTTTCTACTTAGTTGGTAATAAGTATTACTAAATAGAGCGCACCCCCCCCCCAGCAAGGCATCTATACAACCCAATTAATAGAAATAGTCAGTAATCCGACAAACCTTGTGACAAATGTTACCGTATTGTATTATCTCTTTGTCTCTATATCCAGATTGGACACGAGACATACAAGTCACACTCGTATATGCAATTCATAGTTTCTCGATCCTGGGAATAGTCTAATCCATGCAGATAACATCAATATCCTAAATTGATTTATCTGAGCCTGGCCAGACATTCTATAAGCACTACCCCTCGAGTGGCCGCATATATTTGCTCCCGTTATGAGGGAAGGAAAAATCCTCTCTACATCATTGCCATCTCTAAGCTTGCTTCCTATCATGCCTAATAACTACCTTTATAGTTCCCGGTTAAGGCACAACGTTTAAAATATCAAAGCATGATATTCCACAACTAGCGTATCTAGTGACTTCAAGTCTAAGGACCACAATACCATTGTCACTACGAGAAGCACTTATGAATTTACATAACTTGTATGTAGCCTTCTCTTTGTGGGTCAATCTAGTATGCCATTACCCCTAATGCATACCATGTGCTAGACTTGATATCTCCATATCAATCTACCCACATACTAGTCTATAGTTGATCGTCATGTTAATAAATATAATGGACTAGGAATATTTAAGATAAACAACACATTTACTTCATTATATTAAATATCTCCATAAATAATACAATAATTATTCTAGCCAAAAACAATGTTCATACTAAATAAGATTGCCTCTAGGGCATCTATTCCAACAGTCTTCCACTTGCACTAAAGCCAATCTCGTGCATCTTGTATGCCTATAGATCTAGTGTGTCCTTCATGCTTGTGCTGAACAAGCGGCTTTATAAGTAGATCTGACAGATTCTCATACGTAGGAATCTTGCATATCTTCACATCTCCCCGATCGATGATATCGCGAATACGATGGAACTTCTTGAGTACCTATTTTGATTTCTGGTGTGACCTGGGTTCCTTGGATTGTGCGATCGCTCCAGTGTTGTCACGATACAACTCTGTTGGATCACAATACTAAAAACCACACCAAGCTCAGTACTGAACTTCCTAATCCAAGCAGCTTCTTTTGTTGCACCCAATGCAGCAATGTAGTCAGCCTCAGTTGTAGAATCAACAACCGTCTCTTGCTTGGAACTTTTATAGCTCATAACTCCTCCATTCAGGCAATACACGAATCGTGACTACGATCTGAAATCATATTTTAGTTTGAGAGCTTGCATCCGTGTAACCCCTTACACGCAACTCTTCCTCCCCTCCATAGATCAAGAAGGCATCCTTAGTTCTTCTCAAGTACTCGAGGATGTTCTTAACCACTATCTAGTGACACTCACACGGATTCGACTAATATATGCTTGTCATATTCAGCGCGTATGACACATCTAGTATAGTACACAACATGGCGAACATCTGGTCTAGTACCCAACGGTGAGAAGATCTCTTATTGTGGAATCAAGAAGGAGCCCTGCATTAGACTAGTGTCAGCACCGACCATAGTCAATCAAGTAAAGAAAGGGAACTCTGCTTACTTGCGCTAAATCCTGGATGTGTCCAAGAAGGAGAATGTGCTGGAAGAGATACATGTTGTAAAGGGATTTCTTGACGTATTTCCAGATGAGATTCCAGGTATGCCACCCAAGAGAGAGGTGGAATTTACTTTGTACTTAGCACCCGGAACCGCGCCGATCTCGAAAGTGCCATATCGGATGGCACCAGCTGAACTGAAGGAGCTGAAGGACTAATTGCAAGAACTCCTACAGAAGGATACATAAGGCCAAGTGTTTCACCGAGGGGAGCACCAGCGCTTTTTGTGAAAAATAATATTGAAGCTTAAGTCTATGAATTGACTACCGAGAGTTGAACAGTGCAACCATCAAGAACAAGTACCCCCTACCCCGGATTTACGACTTGTTCTATCAATTACAAGGGGCTAGTGTCTTTTCGAAGATTGACTTGAGGTCAAGGTACCATCAGCTAAGGGTAGCCGAGAAGGGTATCCCGAAGACAGCCTTTATGAAAGGTATGGCCATTATGAATTCACAGTAATGCCTTTTGGTCTAACCAATGCACATGCATTGTTTATGGATTTGATGAACCGAGTGATGAAGCCACTCCTAGAACGATTTGTAGTCGTCTTCATTGATGACATCCATGTGTCCTCGAAGAACGAGGAGAAGCACGAGGAACATCTCAGAGAATTGTTGGAGACTCTGAGACAAGAACGGTTGTATGATAAGTTGTCCAAATGTGAGTTCTGGCCGGATTGTGTTCCATTTATGGGTCACATCATCTCAAAGGAGGGAATATCAGTGGATCCAAGAAAGATTTCAGCAATCAACTATTGGCCAACGTTGAAGAATGTTTCCGAGATAAGGAGTTTCCTTGGCTTAGGAGGCTACTACAGGCGTTTCGTGAAGGATTTATCCAAGATTTCCAGACCACTGACTACGCTGACGAAGAAGATGGTAAAGTATCACTGGGAAGACGGCAGTGAAGAAGCATTTCAGACCTTGAAGGAGAAGCTGACTACAACCCCAGTATTAGCTTTACCAAACGACTCTGGCGAGTTTCAAGTGTACAGTGATGCATCGAAGAAAGGGCTAGGATGCGTACTTATGCATGATAGAATGGTGATTGCCTACTATTCAAGGCAGGTGAAACCCCACGAAGAAAACTACGCCACACACGACTTAGAGTTAGCAGCAATAGTTTTCGCGCTGAAGATATGGAGACACCACTTATATGGAGCAGTTTTCCAGCTTTACACTGATCATCGCAGTCTAAAGTACATCTTCACGCAGAAAGAGCTGAACAAGAGGCAACGCAGATGGATATAAATCATCAAGGACTATGACTTGCGTATACGGTACCACGAAGGGAAGGAAAGCGTGGTTGTTGACGCGTTGAGTCAAAAGGCAAGCCATGCAGTGAATGCGATGTTAGATTTTCCAGGCTGGCTATGTCTTGAATTCAGAAAGCTCAAGATTGAAGTAGTGGAACAAGTAGGAGTACAGAACCTGCTAAGTAGTCTGACAGCCGTACCAGACTTCTTTTAGAAAATAAAGAGTAACCAGGCCGAGATGCGAAGCTTAAAAGAATCAAGAAGATAATCACTGAAAGGAAAGCCAACAACTTCAAGATTCACGAGGATGGAAGCATTCGCTACAAGGGAACGTGGTGTGTACCGCAGAAGTGTGCATAAACTAAGGAGAGGTTGATGCGTGAAGTGCACAACACACCTTACTCAGTACAACTTGGAGGCGACAAGCTCGACAAGGACTTGAAGAAGATGTTATGGTGGCCTAACATGAAGAAGGAGGTAGCAGAATTCGTAGCCCGATGTATAACGTGTCAGAAGGAGAAATTCGAACACAAGAGTATCGGCGGCTGACTTCAACCAATAGACGTACCGGTTTTGAAGTGGGATTTTATTTCGATGGATTTCGTGACTGCTTTTCCGACGTCAAAGAATGGACTCAATCAGATATGGGTAGTATTAGACCGATTGAACAAGACAGCTAGGTTCGAAAGACACCTGGAACATGGAGCAAAGAGCAGACACGTATGTTAAAATAATAGTGAGGTATCATGAGGTTCTAAGCTCGATAATTTCTGACAGGGACCCTAACTTCCTCTCTCATTTGGCGAGCTCTTCAGGAAGCATTGGGGACACAATTGAAGTTCAGCACATCGTTTCACCCAGCTACAGATGGAAAAACAGAAAGAACCATTCAGACATTGGAGGACATGTTAAGAGCTTGAGTCATGGACTTCCAAGGCTCATGGGATGATAAACTATCTTTGATAAAGTTCTCCTACAACAACTGTTACCACGCCAACACTGGCATGGCACCATATGAAGCTTTGTACGAAAGAAAGTGTCGATCGCCAGTGTGTTGGAATGACATCAGCGAGACGATACTAATCGGGACGCAAGTTATCGATGATATGATGGATAAAGTATGCCTCATCCAGAAAAGAATGAAAGCAGCCCAGGATAGGAAGAAGTCTTATGCATATCAGAAAAGGAGACCGTTGGAGATTCAGATTTGAGATAAGGCATTTCTCAAGGTTTCACCTACTAAGGGATTAACGAGATTAAACCAGAAAGGGAAATTGAGCCCAAATTTTATCGGGCCATACGACATCTTGGATAGAATTGGGAAAGTTGCTTATCGACTAGACTTACCCTCAAATTTGGGACGAGTACACTATGTCTTTCACGTTTCACAAATGAATAAGTACGTACCTGACCCATCTCATGTGCTAGATCCTGAACCAGTCGAGTTAGACCCCTCTCTTACATATGAGGAGCAACCTGTCAAGATTTTGGACATTGAAACAAGAGACACGCGCACTAAGAGTGTCAAGCTGGTGAAAGTTTTATGGACGAATCATCAGACAGAGGAGGCTACTTGGGAAGCAGAAGATGACATGATAAAGAAGTATCCTCACCTATTTAATGAGGTAAATTTAGTTCCGGGGACGTCACTCTCTAAGGGGGAGAGGATGTAACCCTTCGCTTTAATACCCTTATGTTCCTAAAATAAATCTTAATATCACATGTTAACCCTAGTACATTTCATGATATAATATAGACGTATATTTGCATTATATATAAATGACTTTCTTGTTGAGTAGCTTAGCTTCAAGGACGAAACTCTCTTTAAGGGGGGAAGGATGTAATACCCCGTTTTAATACGAAGGGTAAATTGGTAATTGGGAAATTTTTGGGTTCAAAATATAGTCGGAAAGTTTATATAATAATTCTATAGAAAATGATATCTTTATTTCGTATTCATTTTTATCATTTTATGTAGTTTTTTTACATAGCCTAGCGTTACCCAACACACTAGATGACCCAAACCAACTGGTTCTTGTTAACGACATAAAATTGCATGTTTTAGTAGGTTATTGAAATCCGATAACTTGCTTTATGTGTAATTTCTGTGTTATATCCCTAATTCTAGACTTATGCTTGTCTTGTAGTTTTGGTTGTTTTTATCTTATTTTGTCGGTGAAGATGTGGTAGGGAAAGCTTGAATGAGGGATTGAGAGGCTTTGGACCGGCCAAGAGAAGTGAAGAAGGATTTAGATGGGCTTATATTGAAGAAATCAAGTGAAAAAGATGCCAAAATTGAAGAAAATGCAAGTTACAGGCTAAATTGCAAGTCAAAAGTGAAGTTAAGGGTCTAATAGATAAGATTATAACGGACTTGGGGCTAAAGTGCAAGATTCTAAACGTTTTAGGGACTGCAATGTAGACTTCTTAACGGATTTGGGGTGTAATAGCAATTTTCCAAACATTTTAAAAGGAGCTGGGGGCATTTTAAAGCCCCCAGCAAACTATAGGGGGGCTAAATTGTAGTTTTTACCGAACAGCTCATCAACGGGACACGTCTTCTCCCTCAGTGACGCACAGAGAGGACAGAGCATCCATTGAAGCTCGAAGAAGCTTCTTATCAGCCCCACCCTGGTCTCATTTCATCACCAAATCAAGAGAAATCAAGACCAAATTGTTCCGCAGCCCAAGATCTCTCTATTGAACCCCTCAATTCGGCCCAACACCAAGAAACGAAGAAAACCCCAAATCAGCTAGGGTTCTTAAGGACAATGAAAATCAACGAAGGATGAGGTTTGGTACGAATTCAACGGTGGAGATAAAGCCTTTGAGGCTACGAAATCAAACCCTCAAGTCCATATAACAGGACATTGAAGAAATTTGGATCTCTCTCTCACCACATTTGGTTTCACAGTGCTCTGTTCTGGTCTATGTTTTCTCCTCTCTCTCTCCCCTATTTTTCCCACCTCTGGGTTGTTATTGAGCTATCTAAGGGCTAAGAACACAGAAAGAGGAAGAGAGGGAGAGAGGAGGTAGTTTTCAGTTGGATTTAAGTCCGATTTTGGACAATTTTTGGGTTGGCTTGCTCTTGTGCTCTGTTTTTGCTGCTGGGATGTGTTGTCTGGGTTCGATTACTGTAGCAGCAGCACCAGTAGATGATCCAATTTGCAGCGGTACTTTTAGTTGTTAGTGTAGTTGATTCAAGTTAGGTTGGTTTGTTCTTCATTTTAGTAGTTGAATCAAGTGTTTGGGATTGAATTAGTGGCAAGTGTATTGGTGCTATCAAGTATGAATTCAAATTTTGATTATTGAAAGTAAAATTTCTCTCAATATCTCTTGAATTTTCTATTATGTCTAGCTTATTCAATTTCTTGGGTGATTGGGACAATCTAGTGCCTCAATCCTCATATTAATCTAAGTTGAACTTCAAGAATGATTGGGTTGAATTGGGTTCACTTGAATGCTTAATGCAATGTTTGGACTTCTTGTGTTGATATATTTGATGCATTGAATAGGTAGATGTGCGAATATGCTTGACGTGTTTGATTTGAAGTTGCACTTGAGTGGGAGGAACTCATCAATCCTAACTTTGAGAAATTGAGTACTAGTTAGGTGATTTGAGTGAGAATTTACAAATCTCACTTGTTGCTTGATTCCTCGATGTGGAAACACCTATGTGTGTTTACATATGATTGATGCTTGAAACACTTGAAATTTGGAAGTCTCATTTGAATAGCCTCTTTAGTGCTTGATTAGCGTGTTAGGATCCACGCTTCATTTGTGGTGAGTTGGAGTGAAATAAGCAATCTCTTCTCGACATACTTTTCTTGTGGAATGCTACATGTAATTTGAGAACCGGGCTTGAATCTAATAGGAGGATTGGTCACTTGAAAAACCGATGATCCCTATCCCCTCTTACTAGTCAATTCACTTCTTTGTTAGTTGTTTAGATTAGCGAATTATCAAATCTCAACTTGCTCCATCAATTAATTTTGGTGGATTTGATAGCTTGGCAAGCTCTAAAGCCATTGAGAAATTGCTTTTATCGCTTTAGTTAGTCGTTTTCTACTATCTATTCCAGTATTCCAAGTAACTCTATAACCTTCCTCTCCTTGTGGATTCGACTCCGCCCGGATTTTATTACTTGAGATGATATCCTACACTTGATATTATTTTTGTCGAACAAGTTTTTGGCTCCGTTGCCGGGGGGAGGCTAGGCGTTAGATTTGATTTTCTTTGCTTTATTTTATTAGTTATTTAGTAGTTTGTTTTTGACATTTTCTCTAGTTGCTTGTGATTGATTAAGTGTGAGGCGTATCTCTCATCAAGTACCTCTCATTTACTTGCTTAAAATATGTCTCATGAACATTTTGGACTTGGTGAGAGGCGGCCCAACGTTCCTTCATATCCTTATTATCATGCATTTACTAGACATGAAAATCATTCTAAGGAATCAATGCGTTCCAAACGAGAGCGTACTTACAAAAATGGTGAATTTTTTCCTAAGAATGATTATTCTTAGCATGATAGTGTGACACTAGATTACACATCTCATGCTTCTTGTGCACAATCACCTCTCTCACACACTTACATGTTTTCGAACTCCCATGATTCTTGCACTTATCAATATAATGGTATGATGTGTGAATCAAGTCTAGGAGTGAATTATTTTGAGAGGGAAGCTTATGTGAACGAGGAACTAGAGAGGCCTATAAGTAGTTCTCTTGAGGAGACAATGAAAAAATATTTTCAAGGTACAAAAGAACTTTGGGAATCACAAAGAGAACTTGTAGAATCATTTTCTCACTTGGTTGACACAGTGGAATCCTTAAATTCACAAGATGATGAGTCTCTTGCATATAGTTCTCACTCTTCACAAAACTTACCATCACACGAGTCTCTTGTTTCCATTCACACACATCACAACCTATTCAAGACCAAATTTTGGATGATGTGTTTGATGATGGAGTTGTTGCTACTAGGATAGGTGATTGTGTTCATTTCTCATTTGCACATTCTAAAGAAGCATTTGATAGTGATATGGGTAGTGAGATTGATATTTTTTATGTTGAGTCTTCAACCCATGACATGAGTGAAGCCATTTTGGATGACTCACATAGTGACAAATGTGAAGAGGAGTCAGAAAATGGAAATCACTCATGTGATGAGTTGGAGGTCAAATTTGATGCTACCATTCATGAAGGAAATGTTGTATTGTCTTGTGCTCATGAAGAGCCTAGTTTTTACCGGAGTTCCTATGATCTTAATTGTGACGAAATTGAAGTTTTGTTGGGAGGTACTCCGGTTAGTATTGATATGTCTAATGAAGATTCGGGGAGCTATGCTCGTATTTGTGACGAAATATAATTTTACTCGAATGCACCATTGGATTCGATCATTGTGGAAGATGTGCCTAAGGGTTTGGATGAGGCTTCAAGCTCTCAAATTATTTTAACTCCCACTTGTGAAGCCACATCCCCAAATCCATATGACTTATTTAAAATTGATGAGATTGAGGATTCACAAGTTGCCGCCATCTCTCAAGTTGTGATTTCAAGTAAAAATTTGGCAACTTATGAAGACCCATTTCATGATTCAATTCATTAGAGGATTTCAAACCCTTTTCTTAAGTTGATGCATGATATAACAACTTGCTCTAACTTTATTGTTAGATTTTACTTGCATCTCTTATTCATCTTTTGTGTCTTGCCCCTACTTCTCCTATCTATTCTAATTGATGAATCAAACTTTTTGAGGGAGAAGTACTTTTTTAAGAATGAAGTAGGGGCATGGAATGGAAAGAAATTTTCAAGATTGGGGGTGGGATAGCATCATTTCTTTGTTCCACCTCCCTATTCGTAAATAAATAAATTAGTTTGTCTCTATTTCTTGCATATTTTTTTCTATGAACATTTTATTGCTCTTGGAGGAGGACATATGCTTGGTGGCCAAGAAAGCGAAAATGAGGTCCATCTATCCCTTGTGTCTTTTATGAATTTGTATTCTCTTCCATTGTTCTCACACATTGAGGACAGTGTGACATTTTAGTTGGGGTGGGAAGTAGATATATCACTTGGTTTAAATGGTCTATCGCATGATTTTTCTTTCATTAGTGATTTACATAAAAAATACAAAAAAAAAATGAAAAATCCTAAAAATTAAAAAAATTGAAAATTTTGAAAAAAAAAATTGTGTGAACCTTTCATGAGAAGCATCACTCTTTTCCCCTGTCAAACCATATATTTTCTTTTCAATTCTTTGGTAGTTTTATTTATTTTAGCCTTTCATCTTGAGTCTAGATTTTTATTTTCTTCTTTGATAGATTTATTGAGTCTTAGGAAGTTATAGTTGAGTCACTTATTTAAAAAAAATGAAAGAAAAATAAAAAAAATGAGAAAAGTGAAACTGGGGAATTTTAGGAAACTAGATGTTTTCAAAGAATGAAATCTCTTAGTCCATGTTCTTTTTATTTTTATTTTAATAAGGAATTCTTTGCTTGTACTCAATACATCTACACCAATATCCCACATTCCGCAATATCACGCGTTCTCACAAAGCGACACACTAAATTTACGTTTCATGTTTAAGTCCGTCAAGCTAAGTTGATCACATAAACTTTGACGTATTCGACTTTTGATAAAGGGTGCATTTTCTAAAGCTATTTGAACTTCACAAAAAGATTTTATTCTAATTGTTTTTGCGGTGGAAACTTGTAGGCCATTGGAGCGGTGGTGACCAATGGCACCCCATGCGATGCCTGAGAAATAGAGGGGTCTTATGGGATTAATGTCATGCCATCACCTAGATAGCCCCCTTGGGTTAGCTTAAAAATCCCACTTGCTTGTTCATTCCTCTCTTTTGTTGTGGGTCTTGGAGAACCTTGGATTAGGGGTGGACATACGTGGAAAAAAAATTAATGCTAAAACCTCCAAAATCATGAAAAATCGCACCACCTCACAAAAAAATCCGCAAAAGGATCATACAAGCCCACAACCACATCCCTGATTCTAAAAATCGTTTTTTTCAAAGCTTTCGAGGTCCATCCTACATGGGTGCTTTTGAATAAGTATGAAAATGGCTAGTTTCATGTGATCCTTATTTTTGAAGGCATAATTTCTTCCAAATTGGACTTAATTAACAAGTTTTGTAGATCGCATGAGTCACCTTCTAAACACCGCCCACATTTGTATGAGTATATGCTTAGACGTCCATAGGCTTCTTTCTCAATCTTTTCGGATTTTGAGAATTTATTTGAGGAGACATTTATGTATTCTTCTTTCCCCCCCCCCCCCCCCCACAAAAAGATTAAAATTAGCTAGTAATCTTTAGGATTTTACTTTATTTAGGTTCTCACTTAGGATAGATAATGTGTGAGTGTGTTTGTAAATATTTGAGTCTAGCTTAGGATTGAGTCAAGCCTTGTCTAGTGAGTGTGTGTCTCTCATGATTGGTTTTTCACTAAATTTCTACTCATATCGCTCTCTTTGCCCGAGGACGAGCAAAACGCTAGTTGGGGCGTGTGTTAACGACATAAAATTGCATGTTTTAGTAGGTTATTGAAATCTTGATAACTTGCTTTTATGTGTAATTTGCGTGTTATATCTCTAATTCTAGACTTATGCTTGTCTTGTAGTTTTGGATGTTTTTATCTTATTTTGTAGGTGAAGATGTGGCAGGGAAAGTTTGAATGAGGAATTGAGAGGCTTTGGAACGGCCAAGAAAAGTGAAGAAGGATTTGGATGGGCTTAAATTGAAGAAATCAAGTGAAAAAGATGCCAAAATTGAAGAAAGTGCAAGTTAAAGGCTAAATTGCAAGTCAAAAGTGAAGTCAAGGGTCTAATAGACAAGATTATAACGGACTTGGGGCTAAAGTGCAAGATTCTAAATGTTTTAGGGACTGCAATGTAGAATTCTTAACGGATTTGGGGTGTTATAGCAATTTTCCAAACTTTTTAAAACGAGATAGGGGATTTTAAAGCCTCCAACAAACTATAGGGGGCTAAATTGTAGTTTTAGCCGAACAGCTCATCAACGGGACGCGTCTTCTCCCTCAGCGACGCACAGAGAGAACAGGGCATCCATTGAAGCTCGAAGAAGCATCTTATCAGCCCCACCCCGGGCTCATTTCGTCACCAAATCAAGAGAAATCAAGACCAAATTGTTTCCCAGCCCAAGATCTCTCTATTGAACCCCTCAATTCGGCCCAACACCAAGAAACGAAGAAAACCCCAAATCAGCTAGGGTTCTTAAGGACAACGAAAATCAACGAAGGAGGAGGTTTGGGACGTATTCAACGGTGGAGACAAAGCCTTGGAGGTTACGAAATCAAACCCTCAAGTCTATATAACAGGAGATTGAAGAAATTTGGATCTCTCTCTCACCACATTCGATTTCACAGTGCTCTGTTCTGGTCTATGTTTTCTCCTCTTTCTCTCTCTCTCCGATTTCGCCCACCTTTGGGTTGTTCTTGAGCTATCTAAGGGCTAAGAACACATAAATAGGAAGAGAGTGAGAAAGGAGGTAGTTTTCAGTTGGATTTCAGTCCGATTTTGGACAATTTTTGGGTATGTTTGCTCTTGTCCTCTGTTTTTGCTGCTGGGATGTGTTGTCTGGGTTCGATTACTGTAGCAGCAGCAGTAGATGATCCAATTTTCAGCAGTAGTTAGTTTCTAGTGTAGTTGATTCAAGTTAGGTTGGTTTGTTCTTCATTTTAGTAGTTGAATCAAGTGTTTGGGATTGAATTAATGGCAAGTGTATTGGTGCTATCATGTATGAATTCAAGTTTTTATTATTGAAAGTGAAATTTCTCTCAATATCTCTTGAATTTTAAATTATGTCTAGCTTATTCAATTTCTCGGGTGATTGGGACTGTCTAGTGCCTCAATCCTCATATTAATCCAAGTTTAACTTCAAGGATGATTGGGTTGAATTGGGTTCACTTGAATGCTTAATGCAATGTTTGGATTTCTTATGTTGATATATTTGATTCATTGAATAGGTAGATGTGCGAATATGCTTGACGTGTTTGATTTGAAGTTGCACTTGAGTAAGAGGAACACATCAATCCTAACTTTGAGAAATTGAGTACTAGTTAGGTGATTTGAGTGAGAATTTACAAATCTCACTTGTTGCTTGATCCTTCATGTGGAACACCTATGTGTGTTTACATATGATTGATGCTTGAAACACTTGAAATTTAGAAATCTCATTTGAATGGCCTCTTTAGTGCTTGATTAGCGTGTTAGGATCACACACTTCATTTGTGGTGAGTTGGAGTGCAATAAGCAATCTCTTCTCGACAATCTTGTCTTGTGGAATGTTACATGTAATTTGAGAACCGGGCTTGAATCTAATATGAGGATTGGTCACTTGAAAAATCGATGATCCCTATCCGCTCTTACTTGTCATTTCACTTCTTTCGTAGTTGTTTAGATTAGCGAATTCTCAAATCTCAACTTGCTCCATCAATTAATTTTGGTGGACTTGATAGCTTGGCAAGCTCTAAAGCCATTGAGAAATTGCTTTTAACGCTTTAGTTAGGCGTTTTTTACTATCTATTCTAGTATTGCAAGTCACTCTCTAACCCTCCTCTCCTTGTGGATTCGACTCCGGACTTACCGGATTTTCTAGAAAGAAAAAAGAGGAAGGACGGTGGAGGAGAATGACTTCTCCAAGTAACAATATCTTTTTTATAATCATCTTCTCTCTCTCTTTCTCACAAACAAAAACAAAACTTCTCTCTCTCTCTCTCTCTCTGCAAAACAAAACCCACCACCACCACCGTAACCTCCATCACCACCGGCACCACCACCTCAGCCACCACTCTCACCTAATCACACACTCTCTCTCTAATTTACCTTACCCCTATATGTCGCACAGAAGGAGCAACAACAGCTCCGACGAGTAGGCCGCCAGCCACCAAGGAGGCAGCCGACGAAGCCCCGACGGAAACCACCGCCACCACCTATGGTTTCTCCCTCTATCTCTCTTATTTGAACACCCCCAGACCTCATCGTCCCTTTTCTACGACCCAAGGAAAAGAAAGAGCAGCAGAAACTAGCTGCAGAAACGACCCCGAAGCACCACCACCGCCGACACACCATATTTTCCGGCGAGAAGCTCCATCGAGCTAACCAGAGCAAACCACCTTCTCCCGTTGGTACCAATCAACTCCTGTAGGTCCGAGGAGTCCATTAGCGTCAACAAACAGAGCCTATAACGTCAGATTATTCGTCGTCATTCACGACCACAACCTTCGGAGCCGAGACCCGCCCCGTTTCTTGACCATTTCTCGCAATTTTTCGCGTAGGTGAGTCCTAAATCACCCTCTAGTTCATTTTTGATCATCAAAATTTGAACTTGATAGCTCTAATCGAATTGGGTATGTTGGGTTGAAGTTGTATACGTTCATGAAGGGAGGTTGTTTATGTAGTTTCTGAAAAGTTGAGGGTGAGTGGTAAACTGCATTTGTACTTTCTGAAAAGTTGGGGGTGACTTGTTAAGCATAACAAACCTGCATGTGCAGTGGGGGTGTAACTAATTGACTTTTATAGAAACTTGGGGGTTCATCTGTTGTTTATATAAACTGCATATAATATATGAAATTAAAAATGTGATTTTTGGATTAAAGTTACATCCTAATATTTCTTGACATTAATTTAACTATATAAAAGTAAATTGGTTGTTAAAATTATATACGAATTTGTTTATATGAAATATTGTTGTTTTTATTGAAAATAAGCAAGATAAAAATATACATCGGGTTTAATCATATGATTTCGGTTTGTTTAACTAAATATTTTAAGTGCTTGTAAACCAATGTTTTAGAGTAAAATGGATTATTTTGGATAATATTGATGTAATAAAATAAGTAAGGACGTTAATTTAGGAAATAACTAATAAGTAGACTCTTGAATTAAGAATACCTATTTCTCATATTTAATAATACTTGATTATTTTTCCTAGATACTAGAAATTATTTATCCAACATAAATATGTATGGCTTATTTTTATTTGAATAAACACTTTATAAATTTCATTTATGAATTTAATTCTTCTATAGTAGACACATTTTCTAATAAATAAATAGCTATAATTAAATTAGTCTGAATTAAATTTTGTAGTCACTTACAAATAAATATGTTGTGTAATAAATTATTATTACTTAAAAATGAGCGTGTATAAAATTCATTGGGATTTCTTACCCATAATTTTACGAATGTTTACTTATATATGTTATGATTTTTTTATGAGGAAAATATAAGTATTAATGTCACAAGTTTGTTAAATAATTGTTGCTTGCTAGTAATTAATGGGTAAATGGGATAATTTAAAATGAGACACATTAGGAGTTGTAGCATTTCGCATATCATACTTGCACAATTAAACTTGTAATTAATTTAGGAATTATAAATTTATAGGTGACGAGTTCCTAGACGAGGGCAACGTATATAGTAGGAGCTTTATCGTGATAATTGTCGTGCTACTTGAGGCGAGTAAATATGCCCAACATAATGTGCTCGTCCTCCTTTCGTTTCCAAATATTTGATGATTTCATGTCTCAACTGTGGTTTGTGATTTACGTGCTTGACTTGAGATTTTAATTACGTGTACAAATGACTCTTTCAAACTGACATGTGAAGTAACAATGAGTAATAACGTAAAGTGGAAACAGTTGTGCAGCGCAACCCTATTCAAATTCTTACATATATTGTGATTATCATATTCGGCTCGGTTGCCATTGCCCCGAGTCGCTCCATGTACTCACCCTTCTGGCCGCTAGAGTCTTAAGGGGTGTCGACACTTAAAGTCTTGGATGCATGCGAGATGGGTGGTTCTATATTATTGGATTAGTTTGTTCCCCGCTACAACTAAATAACAGATGTGGATTTTTCATGTGGCTGATGGAAGGAATTGATTTATTTTGGAAAATAATGGAAATGGGTTGACAATGCTAAATGATGAGGTGGATAATTTATATTTGGTCATTTGAGATAATATGTTTGCTTACTTCCTCATTATTCCTCTTTTATTAAATTAAAAACTTGCTTCTTTTCTGTTTTACACGTTGGGGTGTTTACTTGCTCAGCTCTTGTACTGACTTAGAAAAAACTGCAGTCTTTTTTACTTTCCCCGCAGTTCTAGGCGAAGGGAGCTCGGCTTAAGGGGAATCGCGGACTCACCTAGTTGCGTTAGTAATACATAAATGGAACACCTAGAAAATATTCACCTTGTTTAATAGTATGTAATATTTCACTGTTGAAAACTTATGGTTTGTAGTAAATAACTGTGACGATGTTTGTTTCTGATTACCATTGTTCCTTGCCCCGAGAGCGATCTTGGGTGTGGAGTGGAATTTTCGTATTTCTCCCACGACGGAATATGGGGTGTGACATCCAGTGAAAATTTGATCAATAATATTTTTACTGCTCTCAATGGTGATGCTCGATCCAGATTCTGCATCGGAATCTGGACTCAATAGTCTAAAGATGTAGTTTCCTAGTTTTGCCTTTAACGCCAGCTCTCCAAAAAATTTCAACTTCATAATATTTCATAAAAGAACTTCAACCACATAAAGAATTGTAAAAAGTAACTAACATGTAAATAAATGATAGTAATCTACAATAGTTGGGACGTGGCTCTTTTAAATATGAAATCAACACTGAACTTCTTCGCCATTTATTTTTCAATATGAATCATCATGTGATCTGCTAAACATTCTTATTCTGTGTTGTTTCAAAATTTAGGTATAACTAGTATCATTGTTCAAAAAACTCGTTATGTTGTTGTTGTAAACACGAGAAACGTAAGCACAAATCTAACCAATCTATCAATAAGATGTTAAACAGTAGTTTTGCCGATGTTTTTCAATCGTCTGCGAAACTCGAAAATAGTTTAGAGATTTTCAAAATGGGCATGTTGAGAAAAATCAACTTTATAGTGATGAAATTGCAATCTCAAATTCACTTTCTTTCTACGTAAAATCTCAAATCATAGATTTTATCAGCATGAAATGATTTAGAACTTGTAGATGTCGTGATGAATGTACACAATTTAGCTTTTGCTAAATCATAAATCAACGAAATTGAGCAATATGTGAGAAGCTGGGGAACAATAAAGTAAATTTGAAAAAAAAAATATTGAATTGAACTCAATAAAATCACAATCTGCAATCAATCGCATAAACCACATTAGTCACAACTCATAAACTGCTCTCAATTACATATATAATCAAATAAATCACGGATTCTCTAAGAACAATATACACGTCTACAATGAAATGAGAAACTCTCTCTCCCAAATTCCGAAACGGAGTACCCTTTTTATAGGTAATGATATTTGGCATGTAGATTTTATCTGCCATCTCAACAACCCTTTTATTCACAAACTTCAGCACCGACTTCTTTTCTGTATTTAACCTTCAACGAATCTCCCATCACTTACTTTGAGTTGACTATTAACTTTGCCTTTTAGTCATCCTTATGCTATGTTGACTCCTCTTTCAACTGAACTTCTCCTACTCTGGAAATTTGATATTTAGTCGTGTGAGTGTTCGCCTGAAGCCCTCTATCAATGTTAGCCCCTTGCACGTCATATTGTCGCAGTGGTTCTTCAGTGAGGGGAAGACGTGAAACATTAGGGCTTAACCTATCATTGGACATTCACGGTATAACTTTTTATGATCCGAGCAGAGCTTAGAGAATGATGAAAATGATGAAATACAAGAACAAAAGAACACAGCGATATAACGTGGTTCACTGGCGATGAACTAGCTACCTCCACAAACCAAAAATCCATTTTTATTAAATAGAAACGCACAAATACAATCCAGACAATGTAGAGCACGACCTATAACCTTTATATAGGCCTACAATATGGCTTGTGCCCAAAAAAATACCAAAAACCGAGCTACGAACATGGAAACAACTTTCTGCCCGCCTCCAGCGATGTCTTCCTGCAAGAAGACAATTGTCTTCGCACAAAGACATGCTATCTACGCACGAAGACCCTGTTCCAATAGGTTTTTCTCTTTGTCTCGAGCTCCCCCGTTTGGTCCGTTCTTCTCCCGCTTCGTCTCCAACTCCTCACCAAGTCCAAGTACATTCAAGGAACCCTTGATTACCAACAAATCTCCACCTTGCCTTGAATCATGTCCTCCTCTTGCGCTTGAATTAGCCGGTTCTCTCCAATAACCCCAATTTCACAAGTTGTTCCATCTTCTCCGAGATCCTACAACGTGTACCCCCAGCGATGCTCCAACCCTCGTCTAGTTCCTGCAATCGAACCCTATCGATGCTCCAACTACGGCCGAGTTCCTGCAATCGAATCCCTGCATGTTCTTCGTACTCCCACCGAGTTCCTACAACAAGATAGTTTGTTGTTCAACCTCCCACTGAGCCCCTACAACAAACCCCCTAGCATGTGTCCCCTTCACGTTCCATGTCTCTCGTCGGAGACTCCCCTATTCCATCCTCTGCCTCCTCGTTAAGAGCACAGATTTCCCCTTGCCCCCCAACGGGGCCAACAGCACGATTGTGTCCGCAGTCGAGTTTGCAAACGCCTTCCCCTTCGGACACTCCCTCTTCCAGTAACCCTTCTCCTTACATAGTGCACATACGTCGTTTGGAAACTTATAACTCTTGTTCTTCCTTTTTCCATAAACCCCATTAGATGCCACGAATTCACCCGAACCTAGAACGTCCGTACCCCCATATGCGGCCCTCTGTCGCATCTCCCTTGTGTGTAGAGACGATCTTACCTCCTCCAACGTGAGAGTCTTCTTGACATCACAAGAACTCTGCACGAACCCTCATAAGACGGTGGTAGAGACACCAACAAAATCAGCGCGACATCTTCATCACTTATCTTCTCATTACTGTTTCGCAACTCAAGCAAAATAGTATTAAGACGATCCAAGTGATCTCTTAGATCCGTACCTTCCCCCATGCGTAGACCCAAGAGTTGTTGCTTCAACATCAACTTGTTTGTGAGCGAATTCTCCTTCTAGAGGCTCTCCAAGTTGCTCCATAGTTTCTCATCCGTCTCTTGATCCGCAACCTCTGTGATCACGTCGTCTTCCAAGCACAACATGATCGTTGAGTGTGCTCTTTACTCCATCATCTTGATCTCCTTGGTGGTTGTAGAAGCCCCTTCCTTTTCTTCCGTCAATGGCAACCACATGCCTTGCTGCTTCAACAAAGCACGTACCTTGACATACCATAAGCTGAAGCTGTTTCTCCATGTGAACTTGTCGATCTTGGTCACCCCCCCCCCCATCATCTTATCTGCAGTTCCTTTTCCAGATCCGTAACCCCCGATTTCGTGCTCCACCTTGATAGCGAAACCCTATCCCTATAGCTCCACCTTGATCTTGGAACACCGCAACATAAGCTCTGATACCAGTTTTTTATGATCCGGGCAAAGCTTAGAGAACGATGAAAAACAAGAAAACAAGAACACACCGATATGACGTGGTTCACTAGGGATGAACTAGCTACCTCTACGACCTGGAAAACCCTTGTTTATTAGAGAGAAACCCACGAATACAACTCACACAATATAGAGAACTACCTATAGCCTTTATATAGGCATACTATACAACTTGTGCCCAAATAAATACCACAAACCGAGCTACGTACAAGGAAACAACTTTCTGGCCGCCCCAGCGATGTCTTCCTGCAAGGTGACAATTGTCTTCGCACGAAGACATTCTGTCTTCGCACGAAGACCCTGCTCCAGCAGGTTGTTCTCTTCGTCTCGAGCTCCTCCCTTTGGTCCGTTTTTCTCCCGCTTCGTCGCCAACTCCTCACCAAGCCCAAGTACGTTCAATGCACCCTTGATTCCCTACATAACTACCTTATAAGAATTAGAAGCCAGTCCCACTTATGTATGGTGAATATTGCAAAGTGATCTTGAGTGATTCAGAAAGATGATGATAAATATGCTTTTATTTAATGTATTGTGTAAATTTGAGGCCAATGTGACCATTTTGCCCCTTAAATAAAAGGGTTATTGGTCAACTAACTGCTAAATCTGTTAAGTGGTGGTTGATTTTTTTTTTTAAAAAAAAATTTATTTAGTAGTATTTCTTGCAAATTGGGGATATAATAAAAAAAATTTAAAGTAATTAAGCATATTACAATCATTGCAGGCATTACGCTGAAGGTCTCATCGAATTTTGATGAGATAAGATTCACTCATGTCAAACGCAATCTTGTAAAAAGGGTTCATGATGTAGCTCATAACTGTATCAACTATTTACTTTAATAAATTATTAGGTATGACCCCGCGTTACAGTGCATGGCAAATTGTATCGCGTTATTTTCTGTGTATACTTTTCGTAAACTTCAAAATCGGTAAATAAAACTCTCCGTCTCTTATATGATTCCTTCCATGACAGAAAACTTAAATGTTTAACTGACATAGCAATAGCTCATAACTTTAGGAAATTTTGTAACTATACACATACGGACACTGTTGGTTCTCCTTTTTTATGAAAACATTATTAGCTCTTTAGGGTAATTTGTTAGGTAATTAGTACAGAAAGATAGTGCTCTTTGTCCGGTTAACAATTTTTGACAAAGGCGTGCGCCCAAAGTTCCTACTTCTTTTTTAAAACTTTTGACATATAACCCCCTCGCAGTATCAGTTCGCCGAGACTTTGGTACATGCAGTATGAGTTTTGCTACTTATCTACTCCGCAGTATTCAACTTACAGACACCTCGCCCCAATTGACTAACACCGTTAATGAAATCTGTTAAATGTTGATATAGTCAGTATACTATAGGGATATATCCGTCATTTTTTCCAACACCAACCACCACAACTCACTCCCACTCCCACCACCACCACCAAACACCGCCGCCTCCACCATCACCACCTCAATAGTATCCCCTGTGCACCACCAGAAACGCACATCATAGCCACCAACACCACAACCACCAACA
Organism: Linanthus parryae; assembly: GCA_023055425.1. NCBI lineage: Eukaryota > Viridiplantae > Streptophyta > Magnoliopsida > Ericales > Polemoniaceae > Linanthus > Linanthus parryae. The sequence continues at coordinate 60,018,888 of JALGPY010000003.1, forward strand.
CCAGATCCACCACACCGAAACAACAACCACAGAAACCACCACAACCACTCTACAACAACTGCACAAACCACCTCCTCCACCTCCACAAGCGGACCAACAACCACCACCAACCCCCAGACCTCATACCCATCGACACAGTCAGAGAAAGAGAGAGAGAGAGAGAGAGCAGAGAGAAGAGTGAGAGCAGAAAAGGATTCGAAAAGAAAGAAGAAATCTGGGTTAGATCGCTGCCGACGACACTGGAGAGAGGAGAAACTGAAATCAATTCCTCCAGCGCCGATCGCTTCTGCTTTTTCTTCTTTCTGTCCTCCTCCATATCCAGATCCTCTCCACCACCTGCCAAATTCCAATTTCTTTCGAAACCCTAGATTGATCGATGGAGCGGGAAGACGAGGGAAGACGAGGGAAGCCGAGTTGTCGAGGGTTTCTAGGGAGAGAGAGAGAGAGAGAGAGAGACAGAGAGAGAGAGAGAGAATTGAGAGAAAGAGGAAGTAGAAGAAAAGATGAAACAGAGAGAGGGATCGGCGATGGATGGAGGAGCCGACCGAAGATGGAAGACAAAGAAGAAAAAGAAAAAAAGAAAAACAAATTATACCCTCCTTTAAGTATGAAAATACCAACATACCCTTCACGTTATAAACACTTAACGGATTTATTTAACGGTGTTAGTCAACTGGGGTGTGATGTCAGTAAATTGAATACTGCAGAGTAGATAAGTGGTAAAACTCATACTGTGTGTACCAAAGTGTCAGCGAACCGATACTGCAAAGGGGTTATATGTCAAAAGTTCTCTTTTTTATTTAAACATTTCTTCTTGATTCAATTTTTGACTTATTTTGAGAAAATATATTTTTACTATTGTACAAGAATGAAAACTACCCCGTCAATTGCGTTTCTATAAAAATACTATTCCTACACGATCTTGTTTGGGAGCAGTGATACCATGCATGCACTAATAGGTGCTTTGGCATTTTTTATGATGACCTAATGATATTTCTTCTTTAGAAAAGTGAACCATTTCTTTACACTGCTGCTGCATGCTGCAGCACTGCCACACAGGCGGTGGGTTGTCTGAATTGAGAACCGTCTCAGATTCAACTATTTTCTAGATTGTCTACCTCGGGTTCTAGCGGTGGTTTGTGGTACTGTCAGTTTAGAGAGAGAAGAGAGAGTTTGGACCGATAAGGAGAAGAATTTGGATGTGAGAGCATGTTGGTTCCAACTTAAAATCTCAGTATTCTATTGGAAAAAATCTGGAGTGAATAAGTTGGTTGAAATTTTAATCTGAAACTGTTTAGTACGTGCTGGAAATTTGGAATTATAATTTAATTGCGTTAGACAACACATGTAACTTTTATTATCAAATATACAATAAATGTCGTTATTTGAATTTATGATACGTCTAAAATTCTATGTGTTTGCACAAATCAACAATTCATGCATTAACGAGATGATATAGTCTGATATTTTAGACGTTACACCTAAAAACTCTTAAAATCGGAGATCATAATATTCGAATTATTAGGCAACTTAAATTAAAATCTGACCCAAAAAGTTTACGAAACAAACGAGGTTAATCTTTTTGACATCCCCTTTAATTTGATTGAAGGACACTTTCATCACTTTCAATTTGGGAAAGGACTGTCACCGCTTCAATTTGCGAAAACTTCAAGTAACCAACACCCATGTTGTCTCTTAAAAGGACCAAAACTATGGGCTTAAATAAGTTTGTTGAAGCTCGGCACACTGAAAGAGTGAAAGTGTCCTTCAATCAAACTAGGGGGTGCTCGGGGTGAACGTGTCGTTTACCCCGAAAATTATGTTTGAACGCTACAATTATTGTGATAAGAACATTAATTTAGATGTCTCAAACTCAAATGATGACGTCTAACAGCCTACATGAGTCTCTAATCCCACATCTCCACGTCCCCAACATCTAGATCTGTGGTGGGGAATACCACAGTTTACAATAATCAGTAAGAAATACTGAGTAAGTAAACACCCACGCAGGTAAACAGATTAGGAAGCATGAAAACTATCATAAAACAGAATGAATCCATATGGTCATTGCGGAATAATATACAGTATGAATACTTGTGAGAAATGAGGAGTCATCGTCTTTCTAGTTCATATACCATCGGGGAAAACATTCCACAAACTATCCTCATATCTCTAAGTAGGTGCATCTACTTTTCTATATCATTTTTCAATCGTAATACTCAAAGTCCAAAGATTCATATTATTATTATTTTACAGGGTGCATCTACCCATCACTAGCAATCAAGACCACAAGTGTCGAAACTCCGTCAGGGTTCTTGCGCCATGAAAAGTAAGTGCACGGAGCAAACTGGGGCAATTGCATGCGGCCGAATTAAATAAAAAAATGGGTCGAGTGACCAAGTCAACAATGACCAATCTAGTTAATAACACATATAAACCCGTATAACTCTTTCACTTTACGTCATTACGAATTCTTGTTTTCTTAAAAGTGATAGTTCCAAAAGAATCATTTCAAAAATCAAAGCTAACTTCTCAAGGGTTTAACAAAATCACATTAGAGAAAGGGTATCACAAACCATTCCAGACACAAAAGAAAAAATGGTACACTAGGCCTGACATTCATACTCACCTCAAACCAAACAACCACTAAAGCATAATACTCCTAATACTAGATGAATTCTCGTCTGTGAAATCACCGCCTACAATTTATAAATTTCCTAGTCACAATCGCAATACCTCTAACAAATAAATACACTAATTCTATATGACATGCAAATGAATGATCAGTTCGAATTTTTAAGGTCAAGTCCAATTCTAATGATCCCAAGAAAACCCGAATTTCTCTTTATTTGTTAGAAATGTACTTGTAGTGAGTTGAAGCAACATTTACTAAAATTCTAAAAACGCGCAATTTATTTACAAACGAAGAAAATATTAATCTCATACTCATATGTGAAAATGTTAATTTTCGAAGTTGATAAATGAGATCTCATTTATCAATAAAGAGAATAACAAATACTAATCAATATTTATTAGTGTTTTAAGAAAATATAATTTTAACCAAATAAGGAAAATTAATAATTTTTATAATTGCAAGGGAGATAATTTTAGCTAAAGAAATCGCTTCTCAATATTTCACAATCACTATCTGATCTCCAACTAGTTTTTTTTTTTAATAACAACTTTTTATTAACAAATTTATTTATTAGTAAAAAGAATAACATTTTTAGTTAACCCATATTTGACATTTTTAGCTAGTTGCTTTATTCTTCCTTATGTACATATACACACAATGTTTTTTTTTTTTTTTTGAGAAGCAGACTTTTTATTTCAAAACTAAGGAATAATTGGGCTTGAGAGGCCCATTACATCAATTTCAAGTGATCTAGATGCCCAATGGGGCTCATTATGGGTCCAAATTTCCTGGCCTGTTATTGTTGACCCATACTTAGCATGTAGATGAGCTGCAACATTTGTGGTACGACCGGTGTATTGGAATAAAACTCCGTGGAACTCTCGGGAGAGAGCCAGTGCATCCATTAAAAGCACTGTGGCCTCCGAGACGCCTTTTCCATTTCCCCATCTGAGTTCATGAATCTCCTGGATAAGCTTTGATGCATCGGTTTCTATTATCATCTTTTGGCAACCCATTTCCATGGCGAATTGAACGCCATCTCTGATAGCTTGGGCTTCTGCCGTTTGAGCTCTAGAACCAAAGGGGATTTTTCCGGCGAAACTTGCTATGTATTTCCCTTCTTTGTCTCTCAAAACTCCTCCGGCGCCGGCGATTGATTTCTGGGGGTTCCACGCTCCATCAACGTTTAACTTCAACCAATTATCTTCTGGGGGTCTCCAGGTTTGATTCACCGGCGTCTTCAGATTGCTTCTCTTGCGATGCTTCAAAGGCTTCTAGTTTCTCAATCGCCGATCTGACAAGCTCAGATCCGCTAGATCTCTTGCCGTTGAAGATCCACCTGTTGCGGTTGCTCTAAATTTCCGACACACACATGCAGATAAGTGACTTCTCTCTCTCTTTAAGTGTTGATTTCATAAGATCTTCAAACCAGCCACTAAAATTCGTGTTTCTTCTCCGCAGATCCAGGCTAGGGAAGGCTGATCTCCATACTTCTTTAGCTGTTTGACAATTTAGAAATATGTGAGTCTCATCTTCCCTTTCTCGACCACACAATTCACAGCCGTTAAAAATTGGGACATTTCTCCGTTCCAGATTGATTTTTGTGGGGAGGGCTCTTCGCCAGCCTCTCCACGCTGGATATAAGCATCTTTTTGGGACTTTTAATTTCCAGAAATTTGTTAACCAATCTTCTTCTGCAACTGTCGATCTATTCTCTCTCCCTGGAAGGGTCTGTTGTGCTTGTTTTCTGGCCACCTGGTATCCCGTTTTGACGCTGTACATTCCTGTATCTGTGTGACACCACGCTAGTGAATCTGGAACTGACCGCGTTGGTAAGGGGATCTTCAATACTTCCTCTATATCCACCGGCCAAAGCCACTCTTCTAGCCTCTGAGTGTTCCACTTTCCTTGTCCTTGGATGATGAGATCTTGAACTCTCAGTTCTTGATTTTCTGACACTGTTATGGGTTTGTACGGATGATCTTTGTGGATCCAGGGGTCACAAAACACCCTGACATTGCTGCCATTACCAATCGTCCACTTCATACCCTCGATGATGATGCTTCTGCTTGAGATTATACTTCTCCGAGTGTAAGAGCACTGAGAGGTGGCCTCTACTTCATATATGCTTGTTCTGGAACAATACTTGCTAAGTAAAATTTGGCTCAGTAATGATTATGGGTTGGTGATGATGCGCCAGAACTGCTTACCTAGCATAGCTGTGTTAAAGCTTTGTAGGTCCGCAAATCCAATTCCTCCTTGCTCCCTATTCTGCTTTAGGGTGTTCCATGAAACCCAGCTGATACTGCTATTGCTTTCTTCATGAGCCCAGAAAAACTTCCTGCAAATAGTCTCAATCTTCTTGCAGATTGATTGTGGGAGCTTGAAACAGCTCATTGTATAAGTTGGTACGGATTGAGCCACTGCCTTTATCAGTACTTCTCTTCCTGCAAAAGAAAGTGAATTCTTCTTCCAAGATTTACATTTTGTTTCAAATTTTTCTGTTACAAAATTAAAATCTAAAAACTTGCTTTTCCCCACTGTTGTAGGCAATCCGAGATAGCGATCGTGTGACTCTACCAGCTTCACCCCGATTCGGTTACTGAGCTCCAGTTGCCTCTCCTTCTCCACATTTGAGGAGAAAACGATAGCACTTTTTTCTAAGTTTATTTTTTGACCTGTTGTTGTTTCGAAGTTTTGTAATAATTGTAGAATGTAATCTAATTCCCCCTCAGTAGCTTTAGAGAACAGGATGCTATCATCCGCAAAAAATAGGTGCGAGACTTTTGGTCCACTTCTTGATGCCGCAAGCCCGGAGAGGTTTCCGCTAGTCATCGCTGCTGTAAGACTTCTCAACAGAGCTTCTCCACAAAACAAGAATAAGTACGGGGAGAGCGGACAACCTTGCCTCAAACCACGCCCAGGTATGACTTCTCCACATATCCTTCCTTCGAAAGCAAAACTATATGTCACCGTGGTAATGCAGTCCCATACTAAGTTGATCCACTTAGTACCGAAACCAATCTTTTCCATGCAAGCTTTTAAAAAACTCCACTCAACTCGGTCATAAGCTTTCGACATATCTAACTTGAGAGCAAAACTTCCCCATCTGTCTTTCTTACGATATTTCATAGTATGCAATAATTCAAAGGCTACTAAAATATTATCTGTGATTAACCTTCCTGGGACGAATGCGCTTTGTGTGTCGGAAATTAGACTCGGAAGTACCTTTTTTAAACGATTAGCCATTGTCTTTGTGACAAGCTTGTACACCACCGAACAAAGACTAATGGGTCTGAGATCCGCAGGCTTCCTAGCTTGTTTCACCTTCGGGATCAAAGCTATAACTGTCTTGTTGAACCCCGCCATACTTGTTTTACCATTAAGAACATTGAGGCATACATTTTCAACATCTTTACCAACAATTCCCCAATGAGTTTGGAAAAATGTTGCTGGGAAACCATCAAAGCCCGGTGCTTTAATTGGCCCCATTTGTGATAATGCTTCGGTAACTTCAGCGCCAATATACTCTCTGTCAAGTGCTGTACTTTGTTCAACATCAACTGATTGAGGGACTGCATGTAGGAACTGTTCCATGTCCCCCAAAGTGGGGTTCGTGGAAGTAAAGATTTCATTAAAATAATTGGTAAGGACTGAAATAATACCTTCTTCATTATCAATCCAATTCCCTGCTGGGTCTTCTAGACCTTTGAGGGCGTTGCGTGCTTTGCGAATGGTTGCCTTACGGTGGAAAAAAGATGTATTTCTGTCTCCCTTCTCAAGCCACTGAACTCTGCTCCTTTGTAACCAAATATCCTCCTCTTTGAGAAGGAGACTGTTAATCTCAGCTTTTAACTGAGCTATCCCGCTTGTGTTGGTTCTCTGGGTTCTTTCCAAGAATTCAAGTTGGGCTCTCAGCTCTACCACTTGCTTTGTGATATTTCCCACCTCTCTCTTCTCCCACTCTTTGAGACTTGCCGCCAGGTTGGACAGTTTGTCTCGAAGGGGGAGACGTGGAGGCATATTATGCCAAGAGTCTGCAATAATGTCTTCACAGCTTGGGTACTGCTGCCACACCGCTTCATATTGGAAGCGTTTGCCTCTATATCGCTTCGTTTTCGCCTCCCATAGTAACTGGATAGGGCAATGGTCCGAGACCGTTGCCGTTAGATGATTAACTCGTCTTGACTGGAACAAGGACATCCACTCAACATTAGCAACTACTCTATCGAGTCTTTCGTAAATAATTTCACCACCCCTCGGATTACTCTGCCAAGTGAAGTCTTTACCGACATAACCCAAATCCAGAAGTTCTAGGTCTTGGAGCACTTGACGAAACAAACTAGAGCCTTGTTCGTCAAAACCTCTTCCGCCTAGCTTCTCCTTTGTGTTTGTCATGGCATTGAAATCACCAATAACACACCAAGGTCCATCTTTATCACCCCGAATCCTCCGTAGTAGTTCCCACGAGTGGTGTCGTTCTCTATGGTCCGGATTCCCATAGAAACATGTTAGTTGCCAAGAGTTATTCGCTATCTCATCGACAACAGTACAATCAATATACCAACAGGAACTTGAATTGACAAAGACTTGCATATTTTCTCGCCAAAGAAGCGCGAGACCGCCACTTCTGCCTCTACTACTAACAGAATTGCAATGAAAATTGGTAAACTTACTTGCTACTTTATTCATCTCCATCTCCGATAGTCTGGTTTCTAACAGGAAGACCAAACTAGGGCAGGAACTCTTCACCACATGGTGTAGAGCAAGAACATTACGAGGGTTGCCCAGCCCTCGTATGTTCCAGCTAATAATACTCATTGCATAGAGGCGGACCGGTCCCCGGTCTCCGCCTCATTAAACTCTCCTGCTTCTTTGATGGACTTATTCTTCATTCCTTCAACACCTACTACAGCTTCCATGAAGTTAAGAGGTCTACCTTTTTTATTAAAAAGTACCTCAGTCGCTGACTTGTTCGGGGGAGGGCTAAAGGCTGTTGTGGACCCCTTTCTCTTCGTAAACTCGTGGTTGTAGCTGTTGATCCTGTCCTTGACTGAGTTAGGCTTTTCTGTCTGCTTTCCTTCGGTTGCTGCCTCGTTTCTACCATTATTTGGCGTATGCCGGGGTTCTGCCTCTTCCCCCGCGGGTAGAGGATTCTGATAGACTGTGATCTCCATGTCTTTTATTCCTGAGGCATCCGGTGCCTTGTGATGGGATGGATCTTCCACTGGCTGGTGTAACTGTGCAGTCGAGGCCACAGTTTGTGGTTGCTGGGTTGCGATATCTTCCTGGTCTCTTCCCCGTGGACTAGGCTCTCTTGATTTTGGACTTTGACTCTGATTCTGCTCCTTTTTCCGGTTCCTAGCAATCGGGTGTTGGAGCAGATAATTACCATACCCTTCCTCTTCATGGTTCTTCTCTTCCTGAGTCAGTTCATCACACTCCCTCCCTTCGTGAGTTATCAGACCGCACGAACAACATACCGAAGGGATCCGTTCATATTTAAAATCCACCCAAGTCTTTTCCTTCCTTATCATAGCATGTATACCTCTAGGTAAGGGTTCAGTTATTGAGAGGCGAACCCTAACCCTAACGTAGTTGCCTTCTTCTTCAGTGCTATGGATCTTGTTATCAACAAAAAGGACTTCACCAACAGACGAACCAATTTTTCTAGCAGAATCCTCGTCTACTAGATGGATTGGTAAGCCTAAGATTTGGACCCAAACTTCAAAGCTTGCAAAGGCAACCTGTTTCGTTTGATCGCCTAGTTTCCAGGGTTTCAAAAGCAAAACTTTTCTGTTGAAGATCCATGGTCCTCCTGACGTTACTCGCTCCATCACGTTCCTATCCGGGAATCGGAATAGGTATGTGTTGAAATCAACCTCCAGTATTGTGATTTTATCGCCATCGTTCCAGATCCTTCTGAACATGGCTCTCATGGCTTCGGTATTAACCCTTTCCTCCGTGGCAAAGGTTCCAATTTGGCAAAAAGCAAAGGTACCCTCGGCTTTATCACAGTAATCATCGTCAAAGATCACTACCTGGTTCTCCTTGGCAGTATACTCCGATGGAACTCTCGCCGCCATTGTTCCTGCCGCCGCCGCTGTGGAAAAACTCGATCTAGGGTTTTCTCCGGTCTTTCCGGAGCACTCGAAACTAGCAGACTTTTTTTCCAATACACACAATGTATTTTAGTTAACTTATTTCCCAACAAAACAAATTTTGAATATGTAATTGCATCATAGTTTAATTTATAGGAATATTCTAATTTAAATTACGTTACAAAAAAATATATTTGTTTATTTAGGTAGAATATAAATTAGTAAATCATAATTTTAAACTAATATCCATTTATTAATTATAGACTTAATTACTTAATGCATACCCCCAGTATGCCGAAACTGTCACATTGCAACCCCCAATTCTAGAACTAGCTTATTGCATTCACCATTTGCAAAATACATGTCAATGTGAAACTGGTAAAAAAACCATCCATCCCTTAAAAGAATATTCCGTTAGTTGACAAAAAATTCAATTTTATTAGGGGTGAAACAGTCATACTCATTAGAAATATGAACACCACCACAGCCACCATCAACACCGCCGCACCCACCACCATTTTCCAGATTCCGGCCAACATGTCTGTCCCTTCTTTGCGGGCAAAAAAACATTCCCTTTGTATTTATTCCAATTTTGGGCAATAGTAGCACATATATCTCAAATGCTTCTCCCAAGCAGACATGAGCAAACAAATCCAGTCGGATTAGTGAATGAAGAACACCACTTTTCACCAATTTTTCAGGTGCAACAACAAATTAATCCAAGTGGGTTCTATACAAAGCTCAATTTCCCAACTGTTATAGAAGTGATGAGATTTTAGAGATCAGAGTATGGATAAAGAAAAACCAAGGAGACCACATTTTGCATTGAAACTGATAGTGAAAAGATGAGTTTTCAAATGACTAACCAGAAGCTATGACAACAACCCAGAATCGCCACCAACAATTAAAGAACTACCCAGACAACTTCTATCTAGCTTTCACCACACCGAGTATCAAGGGGCTGCTTTTCAATAGGTTACAGTCGAATTTTGATTTCAACAGGTTTACCCTCGACAAGTAAAACACCCAATTTCAAATCAAACCAAGCGAGATTTCAGAAAACCCATTATATCTGATGAATCCCGCATTCCTGAAAAAATAGAGTATTGCACGATCTGTTTCTTGAATATGAATCTAACCGAAACACATGCGAGATTTCGGAAAACCGAATTGGGATTTTCCGATTTAGAACCCGAGGGTGAAATTCAATCCAAGAATTTGAAAATCAAAAGGATAATTGAAGTTGAACTGGTCTATATGATTATTGAAGTTGAAAAATAGGAGCGAAACGCTACCATCGATGGAGTCGCAGAGACAAAGAGGATCGAAAGATGATCGACAGAGAAACACGCTAGGGTTCTTACACTTTTTTTTAGAAGACTCCTCCTTATCTTCTTATTTAATATTTCATTATTTTAAATTAAGTATGATATTATTTTTTTGGTGTATGGACTAATTTACCCTTCCATCACAGTTAGTGTTTGGACGGAATTTTTTACCAGTTTCACATTGACATGTATTCCTGCAAATGGGGATGTAATAAGCTAGTTCCAGAACTGGGGGTTGCAATGTGAGAGTTTCGATATAATGGGAGTATGTATTAAGTAATTAAACCTTAATTATATAAGTAAACATAGTACATATATGTACATATATACTACAAGTTGTCTCCCAAGGGTTTGCAGAAAGTACAACCAATCACCCAACTAACTTATCGCATTTTCAAAATTGACAAAACATAGCCCAGCAGTCTTATATTGTGCTGAAAAGATAAAAATTTCCCAAATTTCATGCACCCATGCCATCTTCTCCATCCCCTTCATTATATATTCTCATTTAACAATCAAAATCAATTAAATCCAGTGGATAGATAAGCACACCCAGATCCAAAAGGTAGACTTTTCTGTTGGTGGCTGGTAAAAGTGCTTGTCAGGGCTGTTCTTCGTGATCTTCGCTCTACTTGACGTTGCCTCGAGCCTTCAGGGGCCTTGAGAAGGCGAGAATGGTAGACTTTTCGAGCTTGGCATCCCCAAATGATAGCACACAAATGTATCCCGTTCTTGCATTTGCGTTACTTTTTCGCAATGCTTGTTCTTATTTTTGGCGCAACGACCATCGCAAGTTGTGCTTGTTTCCATTGCTTATGTATCACAAGTTTTGGATATTTTTTCAAGCTTCGGTGCTTGTAATATGCTGTAGTAGCTTAGTTGTTGAGCATTGTTTATGTTTCTATTTGATTCATTTCAATTGTTCATTTCTGATAAATTTTTGTCATTTTTTATTATATTATCTTAAAGTTTATCTTTAACTTTACAGTTTTATCCATTTATTTACATATCTATCCGAGTTTCTGATGGCGACACTCTAGACCCATTTTTTTTGTCTTTTTGCTTAGCCGGTTAATTCCAGTGGCTCCAGGACATACCATAGTGGTGGCCATTAGAGAATAGGTTGGTGTTTTTTTCATTACGGGTAAGATAGTATACTTTTCCCCAAAAGTTTTCATTTGGAAAATTTTGAAGAACTAGAGGGAACGTACAAAAAAAATCCTAAAAAATACGGGGGAACGAAGGAATTGTGTGTTAAGGTGGAAGCGGACTTGGACATTGGCCCGGTTTAAAAAAGCTTAATTATTCGCTTAATTGATTATATTTTGATAATTAATCTGACTCATTTGACAAAGATAAATAGATTTTACGATTTTTGGAATTATCCGGATCCGGGTAGTTTGAAAACCGGATCTGGATACTTTTAATTTTTTTTTTTCTTTTTTTTTTGCCAATTTTTTTGACCAAATCCGAGTAGAGGCTGACCGGATCTGGGTATGACACGACTGGATCCGGTTCCTTAACAAATGAACGAACCAAATAACGACACGTAAGCTAAAAACACCAACATGGACCTTTTTTCGTCAGTCGGATCCGGGTCGTCCCCGGCCGGGTCCGGGTGAGTTCCCGCAAAAATCTTTTTTTATGCGAGATTATGCATTATAGTTTAATCTGATAATTAATCTTTACCAAACGAGACCATTGACAATAAAATTTAGACAATGTTTTCTTTTAACATGTAAAGTATGATTCTTTTTAAATGAACACGTGAAGTATGATCGGAAAATGTCAATTCTATAATTGATTTGACTTCTAAAGAAACAAAGAACTTGTCACTCTTTAGAATGTTCTAGTTTTATTCCATGCTCAGTTGCCAACTTGAATGGAGTATTTTTCAATCGTGGCATGTTTTACTTTGGAACTTCCTTCAATCTCTGTTGTTCGACTTAAAATAATAATTTCACTTTCTAACTGTAACATTACCAGATTAGCCTTGCGGTGGTGTCTTTCAGTGAATTACATGTAGACGGTATTAAATTCGAACATTGTATTACCAAATGTTGACAGTTATTTTACCATTTCTACTAATCCTACACGACATTTTATCCATATTAACATTGTTATTGGCATTTCAGAATACTATTACTGCTATCAACAGATTTATGCATAGTATTTGGTCACACATTGGCATAGTTTGGTAAACATGTGATGATGTTGTTGTCTATTGTTTCATGACAAAAGTTACGGACACTATATCTACAGATTATTGCCTTGTTTGGATAACAAGGTTGGACTTGTTTGGTTAACCAAACTAGGTGAATGTTTGGATTTAATGATTTTGGTTTTGAAGCTTTGACTTTTATGTGAGTAGAAAAATGAGTGGAATGTGGGTCCTACAAATTTTCGGTTGAAGTTTTGATTAACTTTTTGTAGAGGTTAACAAAACCGGGATATCCAAACAAGGCCTATATTGGTCTACTTTTAAACTTCGTTAAAAAACTTATTTACAACAGCCTAATGCAAGCACCAAACATTTAGGAAATTAGTAGTTTTAAGAAAATATAATTTTAACCAAATAAGGAAAATTAATAATTTTTATAATTGCGAGGGAGATAATTTTAGCTAAAGAAATCGCTTCTCAATATTTCACAATCACCATCTGATCTCCAACTAGTTTTTTTTTTAATAACAACTTTTTATTAACAAATTTATTTATTAGTAAAAAGAATAACATTTTTAATTAACCCATATTTGACATTTTTAGCTAGCTGCTTTATTCTTCCTTATGTACATATACACACAATGTATTTTAGTTAACTTATTTCCCAACAAAACAAATTTTGAATATGTAATTGCATCCTAGTTTAATTTATAGGAATATTCTAATTTAAATTACGTTACAAAAAAATATATTTGTTTATTTAGGTAGAATATAAATTAGTAAATCATAATTTTAAACTAATATCCATTTATTAATTATAGACTTAATTACTTCATGCATACCCCCAGTATGCCGAAACTCTCACATTGCAACCCCCAATTCTAGAACTAGCTTATTGCATCCCCATTTGCAAAATAATTTCCAAACATTTAGGAAATTAGAGGTGAAACACACTAAGCGAGCATCTCCAATAGTCAATAGATTATGTAAACCAATTTTGTTACGTATATTATAAATAAATTAGTAAAAGTTGAGCTCCAATAGCATATATATCTTGATAGGTAACACAAATTATGTATTCGCTTCGCCAAACTTGGCGATGACTTTTTGTTATGCAAAATTATCTTCCTCACCTTTTAATGTGAGTAATAACATGTTTCCTTATTTTTTTCACAAACTTCCACTATTTTCTCTTCATGTGTCAAAATTTTTAGTATAAAATAAAAGGATGCTACTATATATTTTTTGCGTAACAACTGCTGGAGAAGACTCTTGAAATCTTCATTATTTGTTGTGTAACTTTTCACTCAGAGTACCGGAGATGCTCTTAATTGGGAAGGGGTGTTAAAATGGGGCAGTTGGGGAGATTATGTAGTTGTGTGGGGGCAAAAATGTCCTTCTCACTAAAAAGTGAGGTGAGAATTCAGAATGCTTACGTCAGACAACACAATTTTTTCTGGAAATGAGTCCGAAATTTTAGTTCTACTGTCCCTGTCTGTCACGGAACTGCTAGTACTACTATTTTTTATTTTATTTTTTTTAGAAAAGTGAATAAATTATTGCACAGAAAACATCAATTTCACCTCTTCTGACCTCTGACAACCCCATGCGGTGGTGCTTTGTCTCCGATTCAACACCTATTTCCCAGATTTTCGACCTAACTTGCCTGCCTGCTATGTTTAGAGAGAGAGAAGACTAAGAGAGAAGAGAGAGAGTTTGGAACGATGGAGGAAAAGAGTCTGCCAATGATGATGCCAATATTCCACGGCAAGGTCAACCGGCGGGTGACCGTCTCCAAACGCCGTTCCGGAGGGATTAAGAAGGCACAGGACCTCTTCGTCCTATTGTTGTCTTCTTTAGCTCCGGCAATGGCGACAACAGGTATTACTCACTTGTAACTTGAAATTCATGTGATGTTGACTTGTTTGGTGTTTTTGAGCTCGCCATCTAATGGATCCTCGATTCTGTGGAGTGAAAAGAGAATCATCCCGACGACGCTGTCAAAATTTTACAAATATACTCTGACGGACACTGTTAGTTGTTCTCTAAGATAAATTGTTAGGTTTTTAATAAAAGACACAGCGCACTTAATCATTGTAAACAGAAAGGAGAAATAACCAAAGGAAGAAGAATGTGCTGCAGTTGACAATTTGGATAATGAGACCACAGTTTCCTACAAAAATAACAAAATTTCCTGTAAACATGGATTGGGTATATTATCTAACAAAGGTGTGAGCCCCGGAGAGATAACATATATAAGAAGTGTACATTAAAAAGTTATATAATATGCATGAAAATTATACAATTATTGTTTTGGAGTGTCTTAGGAAAATAGCTCTGAATAGAATTTTATCATATATTAATATGGAAGCGGACTTTGAATTAAGGCTGATGAATGGCTTGTAAGGGTGTGATTTTAGTATAAATATAACTTTGACAGATATGAAACGAAAATTTCATTACACATAACAAGAGAAGAAATCCAATTGACGTGATTGCGGGGAGTCAAGAATTTTGGAGACGGGCAATAATATTTGAACTTAGCTTCTGGTAATATGGTAAAAGGCTAATTCTAAAATTGATTCGACTTCTGCAACAACAAGCTAACATGTCAATCTTTAGGATGTTGTAGTTTTCTTCCATGCTTTGTTACTGACTCAAATCGCATGTAAACAACAAACGTGACTGAGCATTTTACAACCATAACATGTTTATGTTTGGATCTTCTTTCAATCTCTATTGTTTGACTAATGATAATAGTTTCATTATCTAACTTTCTCATTACGTGATTAGCTTGCGGCTATGTTTTCAGTGAATTTTGAGGCAGAGAACCGCGGTATTAAATCTCAACATTGATCACTATCATGGTGGACTGAGGAGTATTGATGACTTTGTTCCAAGAATCAGCAAAAGTGTCTGACCCCTTTAGAAATTAACAATGCACATGACTAATCTCATATTGTCAACATGTTGAAAATTACTTTACTGTCTCTACGTGTTCGACATTTTACCCATATTAATATTGTTTTGCTTATTTATGAGAAAAGATATACTCTAAGAAATCAAGAATACTTTTATTGTTGGTCATTCGTCTAACAAATTTATCAGTGTATATTTACATTTGTCCATAGCATACACTGGTTAGTTTGGTAAACATGTGATGATGATGTTGTCTACTTGTATCATAACAAAATTTACTAACCGCAGTGTATCTACTGATTATATCACGTATGGTCTACTTTTAAAACCTCATTAAGAAACTTGGTTACAACAATCAAATGCAAGCCTCAATCATTTCCGAAGTTAAACATGAAGCACACTGTCTCCAAAAAGCTAAAATCATGTACAGATTTATTTTGCATTGCCTAAATAGTATAAATAAGAATGAATCTTCATAATTACATAAACAATTTTACCATACAATCTTACCAACAACTTCATGACTACACTATCTCGAGTGCTTTTTCATTTCTCCTCAATCTATCTACCCAGTTAACAAGTAAAAATTCACTGAAAACAAATACTTCTTAAGCCGGAATGATAATTGTTTATCACTTAAGTTTCACACCTTTTTCCATTTTTTCCATTTTTTCGTAGTTGTATCATCTACGTTTAACTAACTACTTTTTTTTTTTTTTTTTTTATCAAAGCTTGTATTTTGAATGTTCTTCAAAGTCCATTAACTTTTCAACAAAGAGTGGTTCTGATTATTTTTGAAAAAAATAATTCCTTTAACATGATTTAAAGTCAAACAAGTCTGTAATCTTGAAACCAAAGGTGTGAAATTAAAATCTGATTTCTCGCCTCAATATCTTCATATCAATTTATCTATAAAAAGAAAGTTCAATCCCGATTTATCGTCTCAATATCATCATATGCATACAATATCAAACATGAACATTATCTCGATCATGAAAAGTATCCATCAATAAACTTTTCCTATATCCGAGACAACAACCAAAGAACCATAGATTTTATTTATTTATTTTTGTTAAAGCAACCATATATTTTATTATCTTGTTAACTTCTTATTTCTCCTTGTGATTTCAAAATTATGATCAGCCTCAACGACCAACTCGAATACCAATTGTCATGTTTGGTTAAAGCTATTGAAACTACCCCTACTTAGAGCGTTTAAAAGCCCCTGCATGAGGTTCTGGGTTAGATCCTAGTAGACAAACAGAAAATTCTAAAAAAAAACTACCACTACTAAAAAAACCGTATTTTGGCGGCTTAAAGTACCAATTAATAGAGATTAGCAAGAAATCGCCGTAATAAACATCGATTTAAAAAAATCATCTTATATACCACTCCGTCCCACCTCTAATGCACCATTTGAATTTTTCACCCGTAATTGGGTCACTTTGACCCGATGATTTGGATAGCAAAACTTTGTAATTTTTAGATAATTTTTTCGTACTGTTGTAGAGTAGCTCTTATTCTACAAAAACATAAAAAATTATCGAAAAATTGTATTGTTTTGCGATCCAAATCACCGGGTCAAAGTGACCAGTTACGAATGAAAAAGTCAAATGGTGCACTGGAGGTGGGACGGAGTGGTATGATTTATTGTATGGAGGAGGGTAGTTAAACCACCGTTTCAAAAAAATTGAGGGTTTTGAAAGAAGGATCGTTTATATCCCCCTCCCCCACTGCAGAGCCCTCACCCTCTTCAGATCTCTCTATCTCTCACCCTCTTCTAGGTAATTTCCTCTCTTTCACTCTATCTCCTTCAACTCCCTCTATGTAACTATAGCATTACATGTAACTATTATTGAGAAGAAAATTTGTTTTACTCTTTTTACCATTGAAACATAACCTCTCTCACAATTTTTTCTCCTCTTTAAAAAAATGCAGAATGCCTAGAAACTTGCGTTTTGTAGTGTTTGGAAGCTGCTATTCCTCGTACTCTCTTAGTCCCAATTTCTATAATAGTCCACTTTTGCACGCATATATAGACGACACTATAACTTGCCAAATGGTACACAATGAAATTTATTAGTATCTTCTTTATGGTGTATTATTATTATCTTGCCAACACAGTTTACTAACAATATTTTTAGGTCTTTCTACAAGTTGTCACTTATGTATTGACAAGTAGATTAACCGATATGTTCTTTACACATAAGAAGAGATGCACAAGTATTTTTAATGGACTATTATGACATTATGTTATAACACAACAGAATGTGTGATTTTTTGAATTACAGAAATAATGAACAAACCAACAATCCAACTGACACCGAGAACGAAAGAGATCACACAACAAGAGTCGATAAACTAACGAAAAATTTGAAGAAGATTGAATAAGTAGAACCTTGAATTGAACTCAGATGAATCGAATTACCAAATGATGAAAAGAAGGAAAGTATAGTCCTCATACTCCTTTACAAAGTCCCTGTTTCTCTAAATATGAAGCTCTCACATGCTTAGAGAAGAAAGAATCAATCAAGGTTCTCTCAAATAAACAACAACTTTATATATACTACTCCAAAGGCCTTCGCAATATTCGTGATCTCTTTTGTGCGCTTTGCTATCCTCTGTCCTTACTAAGTGTCGAACATTCACCCATTGCTTACGCTGCACCCTTTTTGGTGACTCCTCTTCCCGTCGAGTTCCATCTGATCAAATTTCACATCCTGACTCCCGTTGAAGCCCCTGTATCAACAAACACGATGATTCTAGCTCATGTCAGGCATGGATTAAATAATCCGACCAAAATGTAGGCGAACAACCTTGATCAAATAAAAGTTATGATAATCAAGTTAACTATTCAGGAGACATGCCAAATAAATTTGAAGTCCCAGCCATTTGGGACATTGGAAGCCATTTGGGACATTGGAGGCGGACGATCAACATTACATCCATGTTGTCACAAAAAATTAACTGAGTAACTTTTTCTTTAAGGAATTGAATTGGACACTTTTGGTATGTCTTTAACTTTTAAGCTCAACCGCATATGATGATAAGTTTTGTCATTGAAAAATAAAATGGTTCATCACTAACTAGTAAAAATATTGTCCGTGTTAAAAATGCTTTTCTTTTACCAGAAAAATAAGTGAAAAAGATGCATTGAAGAGTCATGAGGAAGTCACGGCACATGATTTCATTTTACTACACATTGTCAACAAGTTATGCTAACCTCAAAACTTGTGCGCGAATTTATAAATATTTCAATATGTTTATCAAATTTTCTTATCACGATAGCCACATTATCAAAGATCTAATGATAGATGCAAAGTGAATTAATGTGTGTTAATACTAAAGTAACCCTCTAAGAAGCCATACAACACTAAAATTAAGATTGCACCCTTAATTTCGAGAAGAAACCCATGTAAAGCTTATATAGGGAAAAATTCCATCCGGAGAACTAAAATTGTATGTTATTCAACAAGTAACTTCTCTTTCTTTCTTATCTTCATTCATAATATAACATGTAAAAAAAGAAACCTACATCCTTCTCTCATCTATTTTTTTTTTCTGATGAAATGGATAAATATATAGAAAATAAAGCATTCATGGGGAGGGAAAGCCCTACAGTCCTCCAAAATAATGTCTTTCAAAAACAAGGGCGGACACAATAGCCAAGAATTTGACAAATTGTTTGAGATAAAAGGAGAGACAGTAGAAAAACAAGAACTAGAAATAGACATCAGATCATGGAGGGCCTTCATAGCACGAGAGTTAGTTGCTTTGTTGATCTCTCTTGGATCCTGCATGAGCTGGAAATTGTTGAAGTTAGAGGTCACCAATATGTAATACAAAAGACGTGGTTTCACATAATGAGTAGAAGAAGCATTAATAGATAGATTTACCTACTCAGAGCAATCAGTAAAAGCATTGACATAATCACAGTGCAAGTCTTTAGCCATATTATGCCTTGTATGTAAAGTAAGAGCTTCAACTATGAGAGGGGATGTAGCTATATCTTTAAGGGTGAAGCTAGCAATCTAATTTCCTGATTTATCCTTAGGATTCATCCAATTCCCACCCCATTCTCTTTCCAGGATGTAGCTATAAATTTAAGGGTGAATCCAGGAATCCAATTTCCTAAGTTATCCCTATGATATAAGTCACATAACAAATTTGCTTGTTGAGTACTAATATTCAATACTAGCATCAACTCATTTTGTGCTTTGCATTATGCATTAGCGGCACATTATAAAGGGGATCCTTTTTAGAGTTTGTGGTTACACATTTATGATGCATAATTTTCATGATTTCCTTTGATTAAATTTGTTTTGCATTATCCTAAAGAAGTATGTTTAAATTACAAAAGCTGCCTTAGAAACTTACATATTTTAACCATCAAACAAGCTACCATGGATGTAACAAACACTCAACCAATTTCTGATTGCTACCAAACTATAATACCTTTTTAAAACACCTAGGAATGAAATATCTCCTTACAACATTTTTCTTGCTATCTGAGGCCTTATTTTCCACTAAAATAGATAAATTGTAAATGTGGCAAAAACTTTAGAGATCGATGTCATGCAAAACTGTTGTTATCCAGGCCATTTACTTGGAAATGACAGAATCGATAAGTATGTAATGCAGATAATTAAGTATGGAAATGAGAGAAAACCTTTTACCATCTTAATTGGGTTGGCTACATGGATCAATCTCCTCCAGTTGCATATGTCTAACGATATTTTCTCACTTAGGTTTGATCTGGATTAGTCTTGTTGTCTCCACCAACTCATCAGCAGTCAAAAGTCAATATTCGAGCTTAATTGGATCGGCTACGAGGCATCTATTTATGGCAATGAAAAAAAGGTAAGTCGATTCTATGAATTTGGTTTCTCTTCTGTTTGAGAGTTGAGACATGGTCTGTAATCCTGCACTTGCATGGGGACATGTACATAGTCTGGTATAATCTATTGCTTTTGGTGTGATTTGAGAGAAAATTCGAGTTATTGTTTTTTCTTTCTGGTGGGGATCCCATGAGATTAGGAAAGCAATTAAGGTCTTAAAGCATTCCGATTCACCTAATGATCAATAACCAATTAAGGTCATAAAGTATTCCGATTCTTTCGATAACCAATTAAGGTCTTAAAGCATTCCGATTCACCTCAGACATAGAGCCATTGCTAGAATGACTGTCACCTGATGATCCTCCAACTACGGCTTTTCCCTTGACACTGTACGATGCACCACTGGAAATTATAGTCCCCCCTTTTTGCATGCTAAAACTAAACTTCTTCATCAAGAAGTTGTATATACAAGATCCAGAAGAAAAAAAATTATTCAACAAATCAGAGAGAAAAATGGGAATAAGTGAAGAAAAGTTTCTTTATTTATAAAAGCTTATAAGCTCATTTTTAATTTCCCTAATCTTTCCCGTGGACAACTTTTGGGCAGTTTATTTTCCATGTATTGCTGACTGGATTTTTGTTTGTTTCAACCTCATGTTAAAGTATATGCAAGCGATTAATACGATGTTGAAGCGCGAATGTTATTTCATAACTTAAATCTATGAAATCTGTCTGATTGCAACCCTCATTCGTAAAATATTCTTACCACATCCCTAATTGCAAATCGACATGCAATATGGAAGTGGAAAGTTTCCATCCAAACAATGTGTGGGGAGGGTAAAGTCGTCGATATGGAACAATAATATTATATCAAGCAGTGAAAATAAAAATGAAGAAACCAATGAAATTATGAAGAATATATTTAGGCAGAGAATAAACAGGTATGCGTGTCATTAATGGATGATAGGTTAAAGCTTATACGGACGGTAAGATACTTCAGATGTGCCTTAGTGGTCTATAATGATACTATCTGGTTAGGAAAGTGAGCCCAATTGCGCTATGGATGTATTTTTATTACCAGTAATTCTTAGCGTCTTCAATTTCGCTCGACCAATTTTTTATCACCCATTTGCACTATTCATATATTGAACACTGACATTTCGGCCTTCAAGCTCATGACTTGGTAACTGACATTTTCGGCCTTCAGTCCCGTGATTCATCGTACGTACATTTTCTTTCAAAAGAATTATAAATAAGAGGAATAGGTAGACGAGTCTTTCATCTTCCCTTATTGCATTTGTCTCTAATCTTCTTTCTCTAACAGCCTTTCTCACTCTCACTATCATCTGCCTCTCTCTGTCTAGGATTCCCAAATAAAATCCATTGCTTGTGTTTTCAGTTTGAGGGGTTTTAAGTTGTTTCTTCCCTTGATTTGAGGGTATTAGGATTGAATTCGATTAGTTCAGGGTTTAATTTTGGTTCCCAGTAGAGAAGCCACTAACTTGCCAAGCTTTGAGATTTCAGAGTCCGAGAAGTGCTAATGGCTGGCCGTACATCAGAGGTAACTGTGTTTGCTTTGGTTTCAGCTATAAATGTTTTCATGAATTGGGTTCTTGATCTTGATGCTTGGCTTCTCTTCTGTTCAGAGACAGAGCCAACCTGCACCCAGAAGCAGTTATGACTCCTGCCTGGAGTTCCTAAGAATAGCCGAAAGGTAAAAACGTAGATCATTTCGTTTAGAAAACCCCTACTCAGCATAGAACATACAGGCTCAACTCTAATCTCATTCACTGTTAGGCTACTGGAAGAACCGTATGTGGGGCAACTAAGTATCGCCGATCTCACCCAATTAGAGGAGCAACTGAAAGCTGCACTAAATCAGATGAGATCTGAAAGGGTGAGTGATCCATCTCTCTTACCTGGCTCAACATAGTACTTTGCGTTTTAAGAGTTTCTATATTTTTTCAAAGAAAATTGGTTTTCTTTTGTCATGTGGTGAGGCTGCTGATGCTGATTTCTGCCCAGTGCAGAGGAATTTTTCTTAGTGGGGATGAGTTGGTATTGTTATGTGCTTTGCCTGATAATCTGCATGTTCTTGACGTAGCTATCTAATGCCTGATAATCTGCGCGCGCGTCACTGAACCCAGGGCCGGCCCTACAGTAAGGAAGCCGAGGCGGCCGCTTTAGGCCCCTGGTCTGACAAGCCCCCATTTTTCTTAACTGTAATTTTTTTAAAAGAGAGCTCTAGTAACCTTAATTAATTATTATGATGCAACATTAACATAAATTGTGAACATTTTGGTTGTTACTTGTCAAAAAGTTGTACGGTCATTGAAAATTAATTAAAATAAAATTATTATACTTTTTGAAAAAACAGCCTAATGTATTACACACAAGTCTTAGAAGTATAAATATATACTATATATTTTTTAAAAATAAACTATTTTATGTGTAATTTTTTCTTCAAATGGATGCTTCAAATTTATAACTTGCTTTAGGCCCCCAAGGTTCTTGGGCCGGCCTGACTGAGCCACATAAGTCTGATAGTTATCTATAGTATCTGGAGCTGTTATCACCTATGTTCTAAGCTCATTTAGGTGGAATTTCTGCTGATTTTAGCTTTAGAATTTGTATGGATATGGTGTAAGAAATTTCACATTTGTTATTGTGGTCCGGCATACCATATGATTAAAAAACTCACCAATTACTAGCCATTACTTCTGTTAGACGGTTTTAACAGTTAAATTTTGATGGAGAACGTAACATGTATAGTACTGTTTTGGATCCATGTACTCGATGGTTTATTCACATAAACCATCTCCGTGAGGATGTGAGAGTGCAGAAACGTCCATAATGCGTTCCGAATAGCTCTGAGAAACTTGCTAGAAGGCATTAATGTTGTTTTACTGTTCACGTCGGAGTACTTTGGTTCCCACTTCAATGGCTGTATGTACTTCGATTTGCTACGTAGATCTCATTCGGCCCTTGAAATGTTTCAGATGGTTGGTATGAGTAGGGGTCTAAAACATGGAAAACTGTCTGTTCTGTTGAATTGTTAACCTTGTCTGAATGTCTAGAGCTTTCACTTCAATCTTATGTTCGCTTACAAATGGTCTTTCATTTTCTGTTGACAATGCAGATAAGGTTGATGATGGAGGCAGAGCGAGACCTCCAAGAACAGCTAAATATTCGAATGAGCCTTCAAGAACAGGTAAATATTTGAATGATCAAGCGACAACCCGATCGTTTTCATTGTACTAAGCAGCTAATCCAAAATTTCCACCAATTTTAATATATGCAGCGCAAAAAGTTGAGAGAAGAAAACAATGCGCTTAAGGAGGAGGTATGAAAACTATGGATGGAACAACACATTACTACTTTTTCACTTTACCGTTGGCATTAACTAACTAGCTTCTTGTGAAATTTACAGTTAGCATCTCTAAAGAAACGGAAACGAAGGTGAGACGTCGTCGTGTTCCGAAATGTCAGAGCTTCTTCAATAGCTCTGAGCTGTAAACAAATCCACCGATCTTAGAGATGGTTATCACTGTGCTGTGTTGTTTGAGGTCTTCTAAATGTAAATATATTTTGTCGATGAAGATGACAATAGCTGTGTGTTGTAGTGGTGAAGTATCTGTAATGTGCGGATGTTGTGTTTTCAGCCGAAGGTTTTTTGGGACAATAAAGTGTCACTTGTTTGAATTATCTGAATCTAGAAGGGAAAATATCTACTGCCTTGATTTCATGGTGACCTTAGAGCATCACCAACAACAGACTGTTCTTTCAACTAAATTTATTCTTGATCTAAAACTGTTTGTTTTGAGTTGTTCTTGGTAGGCCTAATAATAGGTCACCTTCATTGTTTGATTACTTTCTAGCTTTCATCATTAAACAATCAACTATATTAAACTTGATTTTCTTTATGTTTTTTCACCATAATTAGTAGTCTTCAGTTTTGTTCAAGAAATGAATCTGGTAGAAATTTAGGTCACTTTTGCACTAATTATTTTTGGGCAAAAGTGGGCTGCAGAAGTGCAGATATTTAAAAAACGTTTTTTTTATTTGTTGGAGATGCTCTTACAGATGGCTAATTTACACCTTAATTCACACATTTGGTCAAACTGTTATTGATTTTACCAATATCTTAAATGTTGTTGATTTTCAATATTGTTCTTTTCTAAAAGGAGTTGAGAAAACTTAATTAATTAGGTAAATTACATATATCTTGTACAGATTTGGCCTGAATATAAGTATAACCCCTACAAGAAATTAAAAATACCCCCTATTTCATTTGTATAAAATTTCTCTTGTTAATTTTGCGTGACTGACATTATTAAAACATCTCTAACCATTGTCCAATTCCCGTAGAGGCTCCTCGTGTAGGGACAATTCTCTCGCCCTTTTAAGATAAGACACGAGGTGAGACAATTCGACAATGTACATCTATGCGTGCACGGACAAACTCAATATTTTTTCTACAAAGGGGGCATGTAAAAACTAAATCAGTATAAATCTCACATAAGGCAGCAATTCTCTCACTAAATCATCCAACTGTTCATAAAATGAAGTAATTCGAAGCAAAACTAGCTCCAATTCTAAATGATGACCCGTTCAGATTGGATCAAGCCATTCTCAAATATGGAGGAACCACCATCCTCCGCAATCCATGGAGGAATCCAGCAACAGGCCTACGCAACTTCACACCGCTCGCCATTCAAATTCCACTCTAAACTTCAAAACAACCAGTTGGTGCAACGGGTATAGAAGGAGGTAAGGGGATATTGGGTTGAATTACAGAACTATTCGAGACAGGATCAATACTGTAAACAACAAGAATAAAAGACATACCAGTGGTAGCCTCAAACAGCAAGCACGAAAAAAGCGCAACATGATATCGAGGGACGATGTCAGCAGACCAAAGAGAAAGCCTACACTCATTCTAAGTGTAGACAGCGACGAGAAATTATCCCAAGTCAGGTGGTGATAGTTTGCGTCCATTCGACGATGTATTCTCCCAACATGGTAGCGAGAATCACGGTGATTCGCTCGATATCGGCAATATTTGTGGTGATGGACTTAGAGGTCCATTCTAAATAAGCGTGACGACTAAATTTCTCAATGGAGAATTCGGAGAGGTGACGTAAGGTCAAATGCACAAAACGTGTGCAAGCTAAAACCATGTGTGGTCTTAGCTAGTCCTCTAGACAGTAGTTTTTTCATCGGGGATCGTTTACTATATGTTTATGATAATGGATGAAAACCGCTGCATATCACTCTCTCTGGTAGGGAGTTGATGATCATGTCCCCTAACATCGATAACACATGATCGGCCAGTGGAGCTTAAGGACTGTTCGTGTCCACTAAGGAGTAACTGTACTCCTGTAGCTCAGCGCAAGACTTTACTAACATAAATATGTACCCTAAAAGACACCAACGACCAGATGACCAGAGTGACCGATACAAGAGCAATGAGAGTCTTCTATGCACTATGTTGTGTACTCAGACCCAATAGACGCTATGCAATCTGAGGAGTGGATTTCAGGAAACCCCAATTTAGGACACCAGATTGCATTCACGAGGATACTCAGATACCTCTAAACGACGGATCACGTGCTATGAATTGTTGGGATTTGATACGGATTATGCAGCGGAATAAACAAAATAAATATATGTTCAAGACCCACCAAGGATCACAAGTCTAGAATTCACAACGATTGTAAAGGATGAGAACATCAAGTACCTTATTTGTCTTATTTGATGACTTCACATGAATAATGTCCATGTCTCTATGCAAAGTCAACTCCTAGGATTGCTCCCAGATCCTCCACGCCTTTGTGCTAGCTAGGGAAGGAGGAGGAAGAAGAAGATCACGCAAAACGAGACCAAGAAGCCACGCCTCTTGGTGGCTCGGCGAGAGGGGGGGGGGGATCGGGGAGGGGGGTCGGTTTGGCCTCCCTTGTTTGCTCTCTCCTTGCTTTGTTCTCTCTCTCTTGTCTGATAACAATTATTACACTTACTTGAGAAAATAAGCTAGGAGTCTCTTTGTATAGTCTAACAACTCCTTGTTAACTACATTTTAGCTCATCTACTAATCATGTCCATACATGGATTAGTTCACCTTGCAAATTAGTCCAAGTAAGTTTGCAAATAGTTGCGTGTTGATCCTTCTATTTAATTAATCTTATTAATTAATTCCCAAGTTCGGTTAAATCTATAGGGAGTGTGACCCGATAGGTTTCTACTTAGTTGGTAATAAGTATTACTAAATAGAGCGCCCCCCTAGCAAGGCATCTATACCACCCAACTAATAGAAATAGTCAGTAATCCGACAAATCTTGTGACCAATGTTACCGTATTGTATTATCCCTTTGTCTCTATATCCAGATTGAAAACGATACATACAAGTCACACTCGTATATCCAATCCATAGTTTCTCGATCCTGGGAATAGTCTTATCCATGCAGATAACATCAATATCCTATATTGATTTATCTGAGTCTGGCCAGACATTCTATAAGCACTACCCCTCGAGTGGCCTCAGATATTTGCTCCCGTTATGAGGGAGGGAAGATTCCTCTCTACATCACTGCCATCTCTAAGCTTGCTTCCTATCATGCCTGATAACTACCTTTATAGTTCCCAGTTAAGGCGCAACGTTTGATAATATCAAAGCATGATATTCCACAACTAGCGTATCTAGTAACTTCAAGTCTAAGGACCAGAATACCATTGTCACTACGAGAAGCACTTGTGAATTTACATAACTTGTATGTAGCCTTCTCTTTGTGGGTCAATCTAGTATGCCATTACCCCTAATGCATACCCATGTGCTAGACTTGATATCTCCATATCAATCTACCTACATACTAGTTTATAGTTGATCGTCATGTTAATAAATATAATGGACTAGGGATATTTAAGATAAACAACACATTGACTTCATTATATTAAATATCTCCATAAATAATACAATAATTATTCTAGCCAAAAAACAACGTTCATACCAAATAAGATTGCCTCTAGGACATCTATTCCAACAGTCTTCCACTTGCACTAGAGCCAATCTCGTGCATCTTGTATTCCTATAGATCTAGTGTGCCGTTCATTCTTGTGCTGAACAAGCTGCTTTGTAAGTAGATCTAACAAATTCTCATCTGTAGGAATCTTGCATATCTTCACATCTCCCCGATCGATGACATCTCGAATAAGATCTAACTTCTTGAGTACGTGTTTTGATTTCTGGTGTGACCTCGGTTCCTTGGATTGTGCGATCGCTCCAGTGTTGTCACGATACAACTCTATTGGATCCACAATACTAGAAACCACACCAACGCTCAGTAATGAACTTCATAATCCAAACAACTTCTTTTGGTGCACCCGATGCAGCAATGTAGTCAACCTCAGTTATAGATTCATCAACCGTCTCTTGCTTGGAACTTTTCTAGCTCATAACTCCTCCATTCAGGCAATACACGAATCCTGACTGCTATCTGAAATCATATTTTGGTTTGAGAGCTTGCATCTGTGTAACCCCTTACACGCAACTCTTCCTCCCATCCATAGATCAAGAATGCATCCTTAGTTCTTCTCATGTACTTGAGGATGTTCTTGACCGCTATCTAGTGACACTCATGCGGATTAGACCGATATATGCTTGTCATACTCAGCGCGTATGACACATCTGGTCTAGTACACAACATGGCTTACATCTGCTTTAGTACCCAACGGTGAGAAGATCTCTTATAGTGGAATCAAGAAGGAGCCCTGCATTAGACTAGTGTCAGCACCGACCATAGTCAATCAAGTAAAGAAAGGGAACTCTGCCTACTTGTGCTACATCCAGGATGTGTCCAATAAGGAGAATGTGCTGGAAGAGATACATGTTGTGAAGGAATTTCCTGACGTATTTCCAGATGAGATTCCAGGTATGCCACCCAAGAGAGAGGTGGAATTTATTCTGGACTTAGCACCCGGAACCGCGCCGATCTTGAGAGCGCCATATCGGATGGCACCAGCTAAACTGAAGGAGCTGAAGGACTAATTGCAAGAACTCCTACAGAAAGGATACATAAGGCCAAGTGTTTCACCGTGGGGAGCACGAGTGCTTTTTGTGAAAAAGAAATATCGAAGCTTAAGTCTATGCATTGACTACCAAGAGTTGAACAGTGCAACCATCAAGAACAAGTACCCCCTACCCTGGAATTACGACTTGTTCGATCAATTACAAGGGGCTAGTGTCTTTTCGAAGATTGACTTGAGGTAAGGGTACCATCAGCTAAGGGTATCCGAGAAGGATATCCCGAAGACAGCCTTTAGGACAAGTTATGGCCATTATGAATTCACAGTAATGCCTTTTGGTCTAACCAATGCACATGCAGTGTTTATGGATCTGATGAACCGAGTGATGAGGCCACACCTAGAACCGATTTGTATTCGTCTTCATTGATGACATCCTTGTGTACTCGAAGAACGAGGAGAAGCACGAGGAACATCTCAGAGAAGTGTTGCAGATGGTGAGACAAGAACGGTTGAATGCTAAGCTGTCCAAATGTGAGTTCTGGCCGGATCGTGTTCTATTTATGGGTCACATCATCTCGAATGAGGGAATATCATTGGATCCAAGAAAGATTTTAGCAATCAAATATTGGCCCACGCCGAAGAATATTTCCGAGATAAGGAGTTTCCTTGGCTTAGGAGGCTACTACAGGCATTTCGTGAAGGATTTATCCAAGATTTCCAGACCACTAACTACGCTGACGAAGAAGACGGTAAAGTATCACTGGGACGAGAGCTGTGAAGAAGCATTTCAGAACTTGAAGGAGAAGATGACTACAAACCTAGTATTAGCTTTACCAAATGACTCTGGCGAGTTTGAAGTGTACAGTGATGCATCGAAGAAAGAGCTAGGATGCGTACTTATGCAGGATAGAAGGGTGATTGCCTATGCTTCAAGGCAGGTGAAACCCCACGAAGAAAACTACGCCACACACGACTTAGAGTTAGCAGCAATATTTTTCGCGCTGAAGATATGGAGACACCACTTATATGGAGCTGTTTGCAAGTTTTACACTGATCATGGCAGTCTAAAGTACATCTTCACGCAGCAAGAGCTGAACAACAGGCAATGCAGATGGATAGAAATCATGTAGAACTATGACTTGCGTATCCGGTACCACGAAGGGAAGGCAAACGTGGTTGCTGACACGTTGAGTCAAAAGGCAAGCCATGCAGTGAATGCGATGTTAGATTTTCCAGGCTGGCTATGCCATGAATTCAGAAAGCTCAAGATTGAAGTAGTGTAACAAGTAGGAGTACAGAACCTGCTAAGTAGTCTGATAGCCGTACCAGACTTATTTCAGAAAATAAAGAGTAACTAGGCCGAGATGCGAAGCTCAAAATAATCAAGAAGATAATCGCTGAAGGGAAAGCCAAAGACTTCAAGATTCACGAGGATGGAAGCATTCGCTACAAGGGAACGTGGTGTGTAGCGCAGAAGTGTGCATAAACTAAGGAGAGGCTGATGCGTGAAGTGCACAACACAACTTACTCAATACACCCTAGAGGCGACAAGCTCTATAAGGACTTGAAGAAGATGTTTTGGTGGCCTAACATGAAGAAGGAGGTAGCAGAATTCGTAGCCCGATGTTTAACGTGTCAGAAGGAGAAATTCGAACACAAGAGGATGGGCAGCTGACTTCAACCACTAGACGTACCGGTTTTGAAGTGGGATTCTATTTCGATGGATTTCGTGACTGCTTTTCCGACTTCAAAGAATGGACTCAATCATATATGGGTAGTAGTAGACCGATTGAACAAGACAGCTAGGTTCATTCCGATGAAGGACACCTGGAACATGGACCAAAGAGCAGACACGTATGTTAAAAATATAGTGAGGTATCATGAGGTTCCAAGCTCGATAATTTCTGACAGGGACCTATTTTCATCTCTCATTTTTGGCGAGCTCTTCAGGAAGCATTGGGGACACAATTGAAGTTCAGCACATCGTTTCACCCAACTACAGATGGACAAACAGAAAGAACCATTCAGACATTGGAGGACATGTTAAGAGCTTGAGACATGGACTTCCAATGCTCATGGGATGATAAACTACCTTTGATAAAGTTCTCCTACAACAACAGTTACCACGCCAGCATTGGCATGGCACCGTATGAAGCTTTGTACGAAAGAAAGTGCCGACAGCCAGTGTGTTGGAATGACATCAGCGAGACGATACTAATTGGGACGCAATTTACCGAGGATATGACGGATAAAGTACGTTTCATCCAGCAAAGAATGAAAGAAGCCCATGACAGGAAGAAGTCTTATGCATATCAGAAAAGGAGACTGTTGGAGTTTCAGATTGGAGAAAAGGCATTTCTCAAGGTTTCACCTACTAAGGGATTAACGAGATTCAACCAGAAAGTGAATTTGAGCCCAAAGCTTATCGGGCCATACGACATCTTGGATAGAATTGGGGAAGTTTCTTATCGACTAGACTTACCCTCAAATTTGGGACGAGTACACTATGTCTTTCACGTTTCACAACTGAATAAGTAAGTACCCGACCCATCTCATGTGCTACATCCTGAACCAGTCGAGTTAGACCCCTCTCTTACATATGAGGAGCAACCTGTCAAGATTCTGGACACTGAAACAAGAGACACGCACACTAAGAGTGTCAAGATGGTGAAAGTTTTATGTACGAACCATCAGACAGAGGAGGCTACTTGGGAAGCAGAAGATGACATGAGAAATAAGTATCCTCACCTATTTAATGAGGTAAATTGAGTTCCAGGGACGTCACTCTTTAAGGGGGAGAGGATGTAACCCTTCGCTTTAATACCCTTATGATCCTAAAATAAATCTTAATATCACATGTTAAACCTAGTACAGTTCCTGATATAATATAGACTTACATTATCATTATATAGGAATGACTTTCTTATCGAGTAGCTTAGCTTCGAGGACAAAACTCTCTTTAAGGGGGAAGGATGTCATACCCCGTTCTAATACGAAGGGTAAATTGGTAATTGAGGAAAGAAATTCAATTTTGTTTGCAAGTAACAGATTGGGAAATTTTTGGGTTCAAAATATAGTCAGAAAGTTTATATAATAATTCTATAGAAAAATGATATCTTTATTTCGTATTCATTTTTATCATTTTATGTAGTTTTTCTATATAGCCTAGCGTGTACCCAACACACTAGATGACCCAAACTAATTGGTGCTTGTTAACGACATAAAATTGCATGTTTTAGTAGGTTATTGAAATCTTGATAACTTGCTTTATGTGTAATTTGCGTGTTATATCCCTAATTCTAGACTTATGCTTGTCTTCTAGTCTTAATTCTTTTTATCTTATTCGTAGGTGAAGATGTGGTAGGGAAAGCTTGAATGAGGAATTGAGAGGCTTTGGAGCGGCCAAGAGAAGTGAAGAAGGATTTATATGGGCTTATATTGAATAAATCAAGTGAAAAAGATGCAAAATTGAAGAAAATGCAAGTTAAAGGCTAAATTGCAAGTCAAAAGTGAAGTCAAGGGTCTAATAGACGAGATTATAACGGACTTGGGGCTAAATTGCAGGATTCTACACGTTTTAGGGACTGCAATGTAGACTTCTTAAAAGATTTGGGGTGTAATAGCATTTTTCCAAACATTTTAAAAGGAGATGTCGGCATTTTAAAGCCCCCAGCAAACTATAGGGGGCTAAAGTGTAGTTTTTGCCGAATAGCTCATCAACGGGACACGTCTACTCCCTCAGCGACGCACAGAGAGAACATAGCATCCATTGAAGCTCGAAGAAGCTTCTTATCAGCCCCACCCTAGGCTCATTTCGTCACCAAAGCAAGAGAAATCAAGACCAAATTGTTCCCCAGCCCAAGATCTCTCTATTGAACCCCTCAATTCGGCCCAACACCAAGAAACGAAGAAAACCCAAATCAGCTTGGGTTCTTAAGGAAAATGAAAATCAACGAAGGAGGAGGTTTGGGACGAATTCAACGGTGGATATAATGTAACACCCCTCACTTTTGAGAGAATTCTTATTGCAATATCAAGACTTTGGGGGCGAATTTTTAAATAGTTTGTCACGGTTTTAAAGTTTGAATTTAGGAGTGTTCAACGGTGGATATAATGTACCACCCCTCATTTCCGAGAGAATTCTTAGTGCAATATCAAGACTTTGGGGGCGAATTTGTAAATAGTTTGTCACGGTTTTAAAGTTTGAATTTTGGAGTGTTAGCAATATTTGGAAGTTGTTAGAATGATTTTGAGGCACTAGAAATATTTGGGGTGGTTGTGCAATTCCCTGAAATTAAGTAAATTCTCTAATTCTAGTTAGTACCCCCAAAGTTTAGAAAACTACACTTTGACCCCTATGCGTGTGAGGCACTTGTCAAGAGAGTTTTGACACCTCTCTAGGTGAGGTGGCAACCTCTTCTTCACTTTCCCCACCATCAGATTGTAGGGAGAGAGAGAGGGAGATCATCCCCTTCATCTTCATCTTCTTTTTCCTCCTCAAAAACAACCACCACAACTACCACCCTAGCACCACCACCACCAACACAGCCACCACCTCCACCACTCCTTCTTTCACTATTCTGATGCTGCTAGTAGAAGCCCTCGACACAAGGACCAAAAGCCCCAAATCAATTCGTTATTCCATTCAAAATTGAGAGAGACAACTCGACTTAAAGGTATGAAACCTAGCTCTGAAATCGACCAAATTCTCCTATTCACTTGCAATTCAACGATTCTAAATCAATCCTTGTGTTTCTCAAATTCAAGTGGGTTCCAACGAACCCAAAACCAGGCCCTAAGACGCTGGATATCACAATCGCCGGAATTCGGGTTTGAAAACCCGACGGGAACACCAACGGTGGCTAGAGTTGGTGGTTCTCTTCGTTCCCGACCTTTTCCCAACTCCAAAGACCTCCATCGCACCCCCTGGACATCGTTTAAATCTTCCATCAACCCAAAACTTGCTGGGAATTCGCTGAAGCGTCAGAAATCGGGCGGCGAGCCGCCGGATTCTGCCATGGCCGGCGGGAGAAGGTAAACCTTCAAACTTCACTTATTCTTGCTTCTTTTTGTATAACAATCATCCTTAGGAGGTCATGAATTCATTTAGACCCTGCACCCTAACCCAGAAATCGACGGGAAGTCCGTGGAGTGCCGGAAACCGAGCGGTTGGTCGCCGGAATCCTCCATTGCCACCGGAAAAGCTCCGAGCTTGTAATCCTTTAATTCTCGCTCTTTTTGATCATTTAAAAGCTTGTTCATGCTCCTAATCATCTACTGAACTCATTTGCATCATCAAATCATGACTGTAACAACGAATTTGACAAGTTTGATTCGTGCATGTTGTGTTTTCCAGTTTGAAAACCTGCCCTGTTCATGGGACGATAACTCTCTCGATACATGATGTCTTAATCTGATTTTTGTTTCTTTGGATTCTCTGCATGTAGTACTCCAACTTTCGTGTTGATATCTTGGTCCAATTCGATCTCTAATCGTGTCTAAATATGAGCTAAAGTTAGGGTAAAGTGAAGTTCATGAATGTGTTCTTGGTGTTCATGCGTTTTTGGTAAAAAAAACCTCCCCTGTTCAAATGCTTGTATCTCCTTCCTTTGTAATCCGTTTTGAGTGATCCATAGCTTTCTGGAATCCTCGTATGATTGTCTACAACTTTCGTATTTTAAATTTTGTGTAATTCGGTCTCTAAACTACTTAAAAATCATGTTGAAGTTGCTGATTTCGTGTTGTGTTCTTGGCTGTCAAGTGGTCAAAATTTTCTAAGTATAGAATCCTAATGGTGAAACACCCATTTTCTAACCCTTGTATATTCATCAAAACTTAATGAAATCTAGATCTGCTTTCTTCTGTGTAGAGCTGGTTTATAATACTTCATTTCATCATCTCTGGGTCATCTTCAAATTTGTTACGGATTTCTCAAAAATCAAGCCTAAAGTTGTTGATTTTAACTCATATAAAACTCTTGAATTTCCCTAAGTGTTAAATCAGAATTTTTGTCCAACTTTGACTAGCGATATCTCTTTGAATACTTAGAGTTTATAGGAGTTCAAATATGTTCTGGAATCCTTGAACATTCATCTTCAAAACCCTATTTCCATTTTCTTAAAACTCCTTCTCAATTGATCAGATATCAGTCGCAATGTTGACTACTTGAAACGACTTTTCGCTATCTTTGATATTCAGTTTTGATCATTTCAATGACCTTTTTGGCCTTAGCGTTCTTCAAGAAACTTGTTCGTATTCATATTCTGAGTCTAAATATCAAGTTTGACCAATTTTGACTTTTTGAAAACCCTAGTTTGACTGGACTGTATATGAGGGGCAAAATTGTAATTTCACGTAGCTTTGAATTGAGTTTCGTTTAGTAACTTGGAGTTCTTCAGCATGTATTGTATGCGTATTTGGAGTACTTGTATTTAATTATGGGCTAGGGTTAACCAAGTCAAATGTCGGGGGTCTTTCTGTAGTTTTACTAAACTTCAGGGGCCTATGTGCTTTTAACTAAGACTTCACACTTGAACTACTTGAGACTAGGTTAATGTTTTGAGACCTACAACCTGAATTAGAAGGATATTTGAAGTCTCAAGAAGGAAGTATTTAACTTGGGAGTTATCAAATCAATGGTGGGGGTCTTTCTGTAATTTTAGCAAACTTTAGTAGCCTAAGTGTAATTTACAGGAAGTTGTAGATTTCGATGCTAAGTTCATATGAGAGAGTTAAGAGTTATTCTTGCATGTTGTTGAGCCAGTATGAAGGTAATTTGGGGTCCAGGCACAGTCAGGGACTGTACGAGAGAGTTCTGAAGTATCAGGGGCATTTTGGTCAAGTTAGCTTGCATGACCCCCCATTTCATTGCATTCTTGCATAAAACCTCATATAGAGGATATATGCTAATAGTTTGTATACTTTACTTGTGTATATCCAGCCGTAATTAAGGATCGTTCGAAGTAGACAAACGTATTCGTGTTGCTGCATTTACTGTGAGACTCGGAGACGAGCGTTGTAGGAGTGCTAGCGTTGCTTTGTGCCTTTCATGGCTCCGAGGTAAGTACATATGTAAGACCTTTTCATATTAAATGTGTGCATGTGTGTGATGTTTCAAATGAATGCATGTTATATGAAAAAGTATGAGAATGCATGTTTTCCACTCGAATGTTGTGAAACTATTTTATTCATCTCTTTTGAGAACTCTCGGAAATTACTTGTGAAATGTTGATATTCTGATATTGGTTATGTGAAAGAGAAGAAATAAAATACCTCTAATAGACTTAGGACGATGTCCAAAGTACTGTTATTGATGTGAGGCGTCAAGCGATCCTCCATTTTCTCATGGCTATGACCATTGAAGCAATGCTTCTTATTATTGGATAGAACGTTAATGTTCACAAATCCGCCCCCGATGAGCCAAAATGTATCAAGATATTTAGGCCAAGGGGTTTATAGAGCTATAGAGTGCTACTTATACTTGTAAGGGTCACTACGGTATAGGGGTGTCGACACTTAAGGCTTTTTAGCTAATGTTGTGAGCGGGGTTGACGAATGGGCTCCCTTAACGCTCGGGTGAAATAGGGTTTGATAGACCCTAGAAGGAACCCTTAGTGATTATTTCGTGATCCCTCTGTTTACATCGATCCTGCTGGTGGCTCTGGACATGCCTCAGCTAAATTAAACTATTGATTGAAGTCGAAATTAAAAATTGACTACTTTATTAATGTTGTTTGTGGCTCTGGATTGCCCTAATCAATTGAAATGATTTGAAATGCTTTGGCTACTCATGAACTAAGTTATTCTCTTAAATGGACTTGTTTACCCTGGATATGTTACCAACTACTTGTGGTTTCTCAATGTTATTAAATTGAGAGGTTTTGTTACTCGGTTACTTCCAGTTGTTCCAAAATCCCCAATCTGTCACTTTTATTGTCTTAAATCGTCTGTTTTGTTTCAACTCATGCTTCCGTGCCACTCGTTGTTTTACATGTCATAGTATGTGTTTACTCAGTTTTTACTGATCATTTCTTCAAAACTGTGTCGGCTTTTGCCATTTTAAAACCACAAGTCATCAATCAAGGTTGGGGAATGGGAACGCGGATCGAGACGAAGAAGTTTAGCGTAAGTCAGATCACTTAGTAGATCACACACGATTTGTTTTAGATTGTACTTATTATCAAAATTTTGTTATGTACTTTAACCGAAATGTAAACTTAATAGTTAATAATATACTTTTTGTTATCGATTGTCGTTAACCCTGAACCGAGATTCCGGGTTGTTTCAGGTTGTATCGGAGCATCGGTTCTCCGGTTAAAGTGACATTTCGATTTCCATTAGTAGAGAATAAGAAAGATACAGCGTTTTTGAAATTTTAAAATTAACTAGGATAAATCAATGTGGCAATAAATGAATTAAACAAGCCGTTGGGAATTGGGGTACTTACCTGTCATTAATCTTGATTTGTACCATATTTGTCGATGTTAACGACTAATTGAGATGTGAATCATGCAATTTACTTACCTATTTACATGATCAGTACATATGTGACAAGCTTATGTATGTCAAGATGTTTGTTATAGTTGTGTGATGCGTATGTATGACTCTTTATGCTTCTATGTTACTTTGTAGACGAGAGAGTAACCACGTTCTTGATTTAGAAGACCATGAGACCATTCACATTATACCTAGGAGCGCGAGTTTAAAGATAATATGTTGTTTGTTTCATTTTTAATTAATTTGACATGGTTCTTTCCAAAATTAGAAAGTTTTGAAAATAAATTATTTAGTACAAAAAAAAAAATGGTTTCTGAAAATTATTGGCGTTTCGAGGTACCAAATGCCAAGTGATATGGACCACTCAGTTTATCAGCCCGCTGGCGCGACTCTTAGTACGACGGTACTATAAGTTGTACCCGCTGTGTAGACTAAGTTGGAACATTTGAAGCACATGCGAGTTGTGTTAGATAAGCACGTTGTGTGACGACACATAGTGTTCTTTCTCCCTCGTATGCGTGGAATGCTTTAGGTGATTGGTTTATCTAATCCTCTACAGGTAAGAAAACATTTTTAACTCAGATGGGTCAAGCAAAACTACTTATTAGTCTTGATAAAAGTAATTGTCTAAAAGTTTCGAGATTTGTATAAACTCCAACAAATTTTTGAGTCGCTTCTAAAATTGAGAACTTGTATGTTGGTATTGAACTTGCAAGTTTTGTTTCTAACTTTTACTTGTATTAATCGTGGTTGAGCTCTAATGTGGTACGAGTCTAGGCTGGATTGTAGTATAGACCCATAATAGACCCCGTCCTGCGGAGAGTGAGAATGAGAAATTTCTTCCAGTTAAGGTGTTTCTAGATGACCATCTAAGGAAGCCATCTATTGAGAGCATAACCTACGTCGAGAGCGCTTTATGAACTTGTCTGACTAAGTTAAAAAGACTGAGTCATTGTGCTGCATTTTATATATATGGGTAAGTATAGTATGAGATCTTCGGGGACGAAGATTCTTTTAAGGTGGGTAGATTGTAACACCCCTCATTTCCGAGAGAATTCTTAGTGCAATATCAAGACTTTGGGGGCGAATTTGTAAATAGTTTGTCACGGTTTTAAAGTTCGAATTTTGGAGTGTTAGCAATATTTGGAAGTTGTTAGAACGATATTGAGGCACTAGAAACATTTGGGGTGGTTGTGCAATTTCCTGAAATTAAGTAAATTCTCTAATTCTAGTTAGTACCCCCAAAGTTTCGAAAACTACTTTTTGAACCCTATGCATGTGAGACACTTGTCAAGAGAGTTTTGACACCTCTCTAGGTGAGGTGGAAACTATTCTTCACCTTCCCCACCATCAGATTGTAGGGAGAGAGAGCGAGAGAGAGAGAGAGAGAGAGAGAGAGAGAGAGAGAGAGAGAGAGAGAGAGAGAGAGAGAGAGAGAGAGAGAGAGAGAGAGGGGGAGATCATCCCCTTCATCTTCATCTTCTTTGTCCTCCTCAAAAACAACCACCACAACTACCACCCTAGCACCACCACCACCAACACAGCCACCACCTTCACCACTCTTTCTTTCACTATTCTGATGCTGCTGGTAGAAGCCCTCGACACAAGGACCAAAAGCCCCAAATCAATTCGTTATTCCATTCAAAATCGAGAGAGAAAACTCGACTTGAAGGTATGAACCCTAGCTCTGAAATCGAACAAATTCACCGATTCACTTGAAATTCAACGATTCTAACTCAATCCTTGTGTTTGGCAAAGGCAAGGGGGTTCCAACGAACCCAAAACAGGCCCTAAGACGCTGGAAATCATAATCGCCGGAATCCAGGTTTGAAAACCCGACGGGAACACCACCGGTGGCTGTAGTTGGTGGTTCTATTCGTTCCTGACCTATTACCCACTCCGAAGACCTCCATCGCACCCCCTGGACATCGTTTAACTCTTCCATCAACCCAAAACTTGCTGGGAATTCGCTGAAGCTTCAGAAATCGGGCGGCGAGCCGCCGGATTCTGCCATGGCCGGAGGGAGAAGGTAAACCTTCGAACTTCGCTTATTCTTGCTTCTTTTTGTATAAAAATCATCCTTAGGAGGTCATGAATTCATTTAGACCCTGCAACCTGACCCAGAAATTGACGGGAAGTCCGTGGAGTGCCGGAAACCGAGCGGTTGGTCGCCTGAATCCTCCATTGCCGCCGGAAAAGCTCCGAGCTTGTAAGCCTTCAATTATCGCTCTTTTTGATCATTTAAAGGCTTGTTCATGATCCTAATCATCTCTTGAACTCATTTGCATCGTCAAATCATGACTGTTGTGCACAAGAGATTCCGGCGGGGAGACCTCCGTGTACACCGTATGTAGTGGATCAAGGATCGCACAGGAAGAGTGGGGGTGTGTGTAGGGAGATAGTAAGTCAGTAGCAATGTCTGAGAGAGAGACAGAGGTTTGGCAGAGCTTCCGCGTATGGCCAGTGTGTTTTTTCCTTTGTATGGAAAGGTTAACGATATATATATACTGGAGGACATGACCGTTGTAGTGTGGTTAATGCGCCCATTAATGGCGGCTTAATTAGCTTAACCATAACGGCACGTTCGTCCGAGTATATAGGAACCGTTATAGCACGTGGTGCGCGAATACCGGAACCGTTACGAGGTTGACCGGGTTTGACCGGATTGACCGGGTCTAGGGAGCTCGTGCCATAGATCTCTCAAAACAGTTACTAAAGGTCGCGCGCGGGATTGGCTCGCACGCGACAGGGCTTACTCTAGCCTCCAAACCACTAAGTCCCTACAAGTCCCGTGCAGTGGTATGCGAGGGCTCTGTCTCGCAGCCCCCACATGGATCAGCTCGGCTGGTGATCCAGTGTGTGTGGAGCACAATATGGTGTGCTGGATGGTTGCCACGTGGCCAAGATCTGTCAGCTCAGAAAGCACTATCTACATTAGCCCCCTTTCTGCGCGTGAAGACTCATAGCTGTATAGGCTTCCATGCGCGGAAACCAACATGCGCGTCGCCGCCACGCACCAATTCAAATACGGGTAAGTTCAGCCCCCGTGCGTGCCATTATGACCTAAAACCCCTAGAGTCGTGCCGTCTGGCCTTTAGGGTTTTAGGTGTGACGTCAGCTTGTCCTGTGATTGCGCGATACGACGGTGACGGTTGCGATTCGACTACTGAAAGGACGCAACCCTTCATTCTTTTGGATAAATACCTTGTATTCCCATTATTGCAAAGCATCACCTCTTTCTCATAAAGTGAATGGTACCCGGAGATCTTCGAGAGCAGATTCAGATCATCAATCATCAGTTCAGAACTGCAAATCGTGTTCTTCAATTGTGCATATCCAAGCAAGCTTCAAGAAAACAAGGTTGGCCTCGCTTAATTTTGATTTAAGATACCAGTGTTTGCCTTGAACTGCGTTGAATCTGTAAACCCATGAGATTTGTGAATAGGCTTTGATCTTTGAACCCTCTTTTGCTTTAATCCTTCAACAATATTGGATCTTGCAACTTCCCGATTTCTGAAATCGATACCAAAAATTGTTCGTCTTCCTTTGCATAGGTCTTGAATTTCAAAATTCAAACTGAAGTGTGGTATTTCTCCCCCCTTTTTTCTTGCTCTTTCGCAGGAATGGCCAAGACAAAAGGAACCAGACCTGTCAAAGAAGATGAAGAGATACCCGACCTTCCGCAGGCCTTGTGGCGAAAAGCCCCCTTTTTGGGTGGGAAAGATTTCTACCATGCGAGGGTGAAGGCAAAGAGGATGCCTGATCCTGTCCCTGCTGAGCGATTGTTGACACTGACTCGCCCAGTTAACTCAGCCTTGCTCGAGTTGATCGGTTCCGAGGATGTGGTTCGATTGGGAATCGAGAACGGGCACTTCCCATACACTGCGATTTCTACCCAAGCGTTCGTCCGGAAATTGGACTATATGGATGAGTGGATTGACCACGTGTTGGACCATCACGCCGCGACTCTTGATGAAGCCGGCGTATACTTTGCTATCCGTGCTATGAAGGGTGCTGCCGTGAAGCTGGATCAGTCCATGCTTCTAGACCTTCTGTCCCGTTACTCGCCTGCGACTCACACGTTCCATTTTGCTGAGTTCGAGGCTGCCCCCACTCTCGAGGACGTTCAAATGTTGTACGAGCTTTCCCCCATGGGCGAGGTGGACCCTCTGAGTCCCTTGAGAACATCTTCGGAAATTGCCTTGTACACGCAGATGGAGGAGTGCCTAGCAGAGGTAAAGAAAATCTCCACTAGATGGACCACTACAAAGCCTCTTCCGAACTGGCAGCTGGTTGATACGTCTGCGAAGAATACCTGGAACAAATGGTTGCAGTACTTCTTCCGAGACTATGCGAACAGCAGCATTACTAAGAAACTTCTGAGCGAGGACCCGGAGGCCGAGAATTACGTAGAGGGCAAGGGTTATCATTTGACCCTTTGTGCCTTTCTTTGTGCCTGGCTGTCGAGGTACTTGATTGATGGTCACCCCCATGACGGAGTCTTCTACCATGTGCTGCCACTTGCTGTGAGGCTTGCTCTTGGCCAGAGAGTCGCACTCGGACCCTTGGTCTTGGGCACACTGTACTATAGGCTCGATCAGCTGGTTCTGGCTATGAGGGAGTCGCGTGG
Organism: Linanthus parryae; assembly: GCA_023055425.1. Taxonomy (NCBI): domain Eukaryota; kingdom Viridiplantae; phylum Streptophyta; class Magnoliopsida; order Ericales; family Polemoniaceae; genus Linanthus; species Linanthus parryae. Next base: position 60,060,015 of record JALGPY010000003.1, read on the forward strand.
CCGCCTCGATGTGTTGACCTTTGTCAATATTTCCTTTTTGACAATGTGGGTTTTCGAGCGATGGCCGTCTTATGCTCCGACTGCTCTTAAGCTTGACAAGTGGTGTCCCCCAGGCGAGACAGAAGCGCGCAACAGCGGAAGAGCTGCGAGATTGTTTGGAGCAAGCAACACCAAGTGCGTTTGGAGTTTGATATGCGACAAACGGAAGGAGTTTACTGCCAGGCCCTATGCCACGCGTATCGAGAATGTGCGATGGTTTCCAAAGCTATACCCCTCTAAAGGTATGGTCTTCTCAGAAGAGCTTCTCTTTGAGAAGGGGCCGCATTTCCACGAGCGCTACCGCGAGTTCTTTTGCTGGTGTCTGCGAGGTTCCCTTCCTGCCCTCGCAGAGCATATCCGTGAGCTCGCGCCAAGGTATGAAAAGCTTACAGTGGATGTTGACCCCACTCGAGTCTCTCCTCAATTTGGTTTTGATGCGGTGGCCCCATCAATCTGGCCCCAGTCTATTGTCAGAGGATGCTACAAGCGCTTGCTGACAAAGGAGTGCAAGACGGTCTTCATGAACAATCTTCCCTTTGAGCAGCCTGCGGGAACCCGCGAGGGTGGTTGTTCCCAGAACTGGCTCGCATACTGGGTTGCCCAGCAAACGAGGATTGAGACGGAGGCGGCGGCGCAGCCAAGTAGAGCCCCCCTGATCAAAAGAAACTCTTTTCCGTTTCGCCCCAATTGCAGCTTGAGTGAGTCTGAGTATGGTTGCTACTCACTGTGGGACCGTGAGAATCATTTGTGCCCTGATTTCGTTCTGAAGGAGAAAGTCGCCGCAGTCAAGAAGGGCGACACGCATGTCGTCAGATATAGCAAGGCGTTTGCTGAGGTAAGCAATTTCTTCGCGTGCGTTAAGCTTCTTGATTTCCTTACGCTGATATTTTCATTCTGTACTGCTTTAGTGTTACGTGCGGAGGTTCGCAGATGGTGATCGCTCCAAATCGCTGGTTAACACCATTGTTGCCACCAGAAGGCAAGGGGAGTCGTTCCGGCTAGCATGGAGGATGGACGCGGAGGTCGAAACAAAGGTTCGCGCAGTCATGAAGGCTTTTGCCGACTCGCTGATAGACAATCCTCCGGCTCCGTCTCCTCCTAGAGATGACCCGTCCCCTCCAGCGACTGCGGCGCCGAGAGTAAAGAGACCTAGGAAAAAGGGAATTACGATTTCCTCCCCTAGAAGTGCTCCAGCTTCTCCTCCGGTGAGGTCCCTTTCTATCAAGGACAAAGGCAAAGGTCGCATGCCCAGCAAAGTGCGGAAAGAGCTCGCAGTTGAGACTTTCGTTCCATTCAATCAAGAGGAAGAGGAAGAGAGACAAGAGCCCCAAGCCGGTGGTGAAGAAGAAGAAGCAACAGTTGTGACGCATGAGGAAGAATCAGGAGGTACCTCCGTCACATTTCCTTTCCCGTTATCGTAACTTCTTTGCACTTCTTTTCTTTAGACCAATCGTGCATTCGCAGATGATGATGATGAAACCATTGGTGGCCTTGTGGCCAAGAGACAAAAGAGAGATGCCCATTCTGGCATTCCAGATGATCCCATCAGCGAGGACATTCTTGCTGAGTCCCGGAAGACAGCCTCGGAGGCTGCTGAAAGAAGGAGGCGGCGAGAAGAAGAGGAGCTCGAGCGTGTGAAACAGCGGAGCCTCGAGGAGCGGCATATTGACGACTTAGCGCGTCCGTCCAACGAGGAAGACGAGCTTCCCGAAGAAGTGGCTCCTCATGTGGAGGAGGAATATGAAGTTCCCGGAGAGGATGCAGCGGCCTTGGAGCAAGTCCAAGCAGACTTCGAAGAGATCGCAGGTGGCGATAAAGGTGAGATCTTCAATCTCGCAGTAACTTATAGAGATGTTATTGTGGGTGCGTTAAAGCACGGTGTGTCAAAGGCTGACATTCGCCGTTGGTTAGTAGGCAAATGCGGAGAACCCTCAGGTAATTATTTGAGTGATATGCATGTGCTAGGCTTTAGCAATTTGGGGCAGAATCATGACTGCTTTATTCGCATCCCAGGTCACGCTTCTCTTAAAGACTTGCTTAGTGAGGACACACTGATAGGGCATGGTTCCACGTCCTTAGTGTATGACGAGGACACCCCAATCCCACCTTCGCGTGGAGGTGCTTACTCTTAGCTTTAGTAAAGACAGCAAAATAACTTATAGCGCAAGTTACCTTACATCATCGCATTTAATGTCGCAGGTCATGCTGAGGAACCTGCGTCCTATGTTCCGGTTCTGAGCTCCCATACTGAGAAGCCCGTCCCAACTGCTGAGTATGCAAGTGAGCCTCTCGAGGGCATCATCGAACTTTCCGATGATGCTGAAGCAGATGTTGCGTTGATGGACGAAGATGTCCGTACCGGTGCTGAGGAAGAAAGGACAAGTGCTGCTAATGTTTTCGCATCTGAGAGCGTCCTTCGCCAAGCGACTTCGGCTGTCCCTTCGCCTCCGGCGATGACTGAGCCAGAGGCACCTATTCCTGCGTGGAGCATTTGGGGCTCGCAGGTTGGGAGTGCAGTCGCAGCTGGTGCGCCCTACACTCTTCCTCCTGACTACGAGAGGTTGGAGCTCGCAGCTGATAGGAGAGCCATGGAGCGAGGGCAATGTTCGAACAACCCGGCAGCCCGCATTCCTTCTCTTCATGAAATTCTAGAAGGAACTGGTAAGTAAAGTTTTACCGTTCGCTCATCGCATTATTCGCTTGCGAGTTTTGACATCGTAACTCATTTTTGAAATCACTTTAGGTTTGAAGCAAACCGATGTAGACTGGGTGGTTCGAATGCGCCTCGCCTACCCCCGATCGTTTGTGAGATCTTTGGAGATCGGGCCTTTTGACAGGAGGCTGTTCCTTACTGAAGCCATCTGGATTTTGGAGCAGCTGTCTGCGGCTACGCCTGCGACCATTTCGGTCCAGAGTGCTGAATTGCTATGTGGCATGTGCCAAAATCTCCTGGTCAAAGTCCAGGGCAGGCTGGGTTTCAAATTTCTCAAGGACAGAGTCACGCTGATTCGCGCAGCCGTAACTTTAAAACTCGGCCACCTGAATCTCGCAGCTGAGAAGCAGAAGGTGGAGCAGCAGAAGCAAAAGGTTGATGAAGCTCTGAAGCTGTATCATGAGATGAATGATAGGTGCGAGTTACTGAAGCAAGAAGTGGAACAGGTGGAGAAGCTGAGTGAGCAGTTCGAGCCCCAGGACTCCTTAATCAAGAATTTGCTTTGACTTTTCGAATTTTGAAAAGAAAACAAGGAAATAGCTGAAACATTAGTGTAATGTCTTGAAACATTAATGTAATGTTGCTAGGGTTTCTCCCCCTTTTTTTTAACAACAACAAAGAATTTGCCCGTTTTGCCCTTTTCGGGATTTGACAGGATATCTTTGTGCATATCCAATCATGACGTCAGAAATTGATACTTTGCTTGATTTTCGCGCTAATTTCTCGGCAGATAAGCACGCTTTTGTTGGGAAGTCCATCCGAATCATGACCATCCGTCATTTATTAGGATACGCAACTGAATCGTCGTAGCCTTTAGTAGGGTAATTGATTGTTACCGCTTTTCAAGGCGTAAGTGATTGAACTTACCCTCTTTTTGAATTCTGCTGACTCATCCTTGGCAACTGAAGAGTCTCCACAGGGTCTATATAAACCCTGTGTTTGCTATTTGGGTTCTTCATCCCAAAGATGTGCTTTGCCGTGAGTCTTTACGACTACTGGCCTCAACGCTTGTTTTTCGTTGATTCATGGCAACTTCAAGTTTTGAATCCTGAGTTTGCGCTTTGTGCTATAGAAATAGTTTCCAAGATCCACTTTATGAGGAATATTGCTCTTTATAACCATCATAAAGAAGATGGAGATAACATCTCATGTGTGTTCGAAGAAATTTCTTCGTGTATTATGTGTGCAGGTCATGTTTCCGGCCGCCTCGTGGCGAGGTGCAGCGCCGAAGTGACCGTGCTACCGTCTCGTAATGAACGGCGGAATTATCCTCCAGCATCCCTGGAGGAGGATTTCTTGCCTCTTCGTTCTTGAACTCAGGGTTGCGAACCGCTGCGTTCATCCCCGTCTACAAGGAGCCCTTGCCCTTTGGAGCTTCTGCTTGCATGTTGATCGCCGGAACCGGTGGTTCCTTGGGCAAATGTTATGGGGTGCAGATCTGACAAGGGTCTTGTCAAATACTGGGATCTTGAACGTATGGCTTCATGTGGCTCTCTGGAGCAAGATCCTAGCTGCGACAGATGTTCACCCGCAGATTTGTGAACGTATTGTATAGCCGGCGTTGGAACCGGTGGGCTCATTCTTTGCAGTCCGGTTTTCCGTACTGTGTCTCTGCTGGCTTACCAGCCACTTTTCGAATGTATTGTAAGCCATGTTGGCTGCGTAGTTAGATTTGAGCTTTTTCGCTTGTAAGCTGTTATCTAGACAGATGAATTGTAAGTCATTTGACTCATAATGATAAATAGTCTTTGTATTATCTGCTGTCTCTTTGCAACAAAATACAATTTCGCATGCGTTTCGGCTTATTTTACCTTGCATAATGCCATGTAATGGTTTCGCATCTGCGATATCAATTCGCTGATGTTTCGCTAGATCGTTCGAGATCATATTTTTTGCAGTTGTGCCATCTCGGCGGATGGGCTTGTGGTTGGTATTTGTAGATCATTTAAGATCATGTTCACAACATTGCTATCGTAACAGATAGTCTTTAGAAGATCAATTAAGATCGTTGTGCACAAGAGATTCCGGCAGGGAGACCTCCGTGTACACCGTGCGTAGTGGATCAGGGATCGCACAGGAAGAATAGGGGTGTGTGTAGGGAGAGAGTAAGTCAGTAGCAATGTCTGAGAGAGAGACAGAGGTTTGGCAGAGCTTCCGCGTATGGCAGTGTGTCCCCCCTTGTATGGAAAGGTTAACGATGTATATATACTGGAGAACGTGACCGTTGTAGTGCGGTTAATGCGCCCATTAATGGCGGCTTAATTAGCTTAACCATAACGGCACGTTCGTCCGAGTATATAGGAACCGTTAGAGCACGTGGTGCGCGAGTACCGGAACCGTTACGAGGTTGACCGGGTTTGACCGGATTGACCGGATCTAGGGAGCTCGTGCCATAGATCTCTCAAAACAGTTACTAAAGGTCGCGCGCGGGCTTGGCTCGCACGCGACAGGGCTTACTCTAGCCTCCAAACCACAAAGTCCCTACAAGTCCCGTGCGGTGGAATGCGAGGGCTCTGTCTCGCAGCCCCCACATGGATCAGCTCGGCTGGTGATCCTGTGTGTGTGGAGCACAATATGGTGTGCTGGATGGTTGCCACGTGGCTAAGATCTGCCATGTCAGAAAGCAGTATCTACATTAGCCCCCTTTCTGCGCGTGAAGGCTCATAGCTGTATAGGCTTCCATGCGCGGAAACCAACATGCGCGTCGTCGCCATGCACCAATTCAAATACGGGTAAGTTCAGCCCCCGTGCGTGTCATTATGACCTAAAACCCCTAGAGTCGTGCCGTCTGACCTTTAGGGTTTTAGGCGTGACGTCAGCCCGTCCTGTGATTGCGCGATACGACGGTGACGGTTGCGATTCGACAACTGAAGGGACGCAACCCTTCATTCTTTTGGATAAATACCTTGTATCCCATTATTGCAAAGCATCACTTCTTTCTCTCAAAGTGAATGGTACCCGGAGATCTTCGAGAGCAGATCCAGATAATCAATCACCAGTTCAGAACTGCAAATCGTATTCTCCAATTGTGTATATCCAAGCAAGCTTCAAGGAAACAAGGTTGGCCTCGTTTACTTTTGATTTAAAATACCAGCGTTTGCCTTGAACTGCGTTGAATCTGTAAATCCATGAAATTTGTGAAGAGGCTTTGATCTTCGAACCCGCTTCGTTTTAATCTTTCGCAAAATATCAACTCCCCAATTTCTGAAATTGGTACCGAAACTGTTTGCTTCCCTTTGCATAGATCTCGAATTCCAAAATTTCAAACTGAAGTGTGGTATTTCTCCCCCCTTTTTTTTTTGCCCTTTCGCAGGAATGGCCAAGACAAGAGTAACCAGACCCGTCAAGGAAGATGAAGAGATACCGGAGCTTCCGCAGGCTTTGTGGCGAAAAGCCCCCTTTCTGGGTGGGAAGGATTTTTATCACGCGAGGGTGAAGGCGAAGAGGATGCCTGACCCTGTTCCAGTTGAGCGGTTGTTGACACTGACTCGCCCAGTTAACTCAGCCTTGCTCGAATTGGTTGGTTCCGAGGATGTGGTTCGATTGGGAATCGAGAATGGGCACTTCCCATATGCTGCGATTTCTACTCAGGCGTTTGTCCAGAAATTGGACTATATGGATGAGTGGATCGACCACGTGTTGGATAATTACGCCGAAACTCTCGATGAAGCCGGCATTTTCTTCGCTGTTCGTGCTATGAAGGGTGCTGCCGTGAAGTTGGATCAGTCCATGCTTCTAGACCTTCTGTCCCGTTATTCGCCCGCGACTCACACGTTTCATTTTGCTGAGTTCGAGGCTGCCCCCACGCTCGAGGACGTTCAAATGCTGTATGAGCTTTCCCCCATGGGCGAGGTGGACCCCTTGAGCCACTTGAGGACATCTGCTGAAATGGCCTTGTACGCGCAGATGGAGGAGTGCCTAGCAGAGGTAAAGAAAATCTCCACTCGGTGGACCACTACAAAGCCTCTTCCGAACTGGCAGCTAGTGGATACGTCTGCGAAGAATACCTGGAACAAGTGGTTGCAGTACTTCTTCCGAGACTATGCGAACAGCAGCATCACTAAGAAGCTTTTGAGCGAGAACCCGGAGGCCGAGAATTATGTAGAGGGCAAGGGTTATCATTTGACCCTTTGTGCCTTTCTCTGTGCTTGGCTGTCGAGGTATCTGATTGATGGTCATCCCCATGACGGGGTCTTCTACCATGTGCTGCCACTTGCCGTGAGGCTCGCTCTTGGCCAGAGAGTCGCACTCGGACCCTTGGTCTTAGGCACGTTATATTACAGGCTTGATCAGCTGGTTCTGGCGATGAGGGAATCGCGTGGCCGCCTCGATGTTCTGACCTTTGTCAATATCAGCTTTTTAACAATGTGGGTTTTCGAGCGCTGGCCGTCTTATGCTCCAACTCCCCTCCCACTTGAGAAGTGGTGTCCCCCAGGCGAGACGGAAGCGCGCAACAGCGGAAGGGCTGCGAGATGGTTTGGAGCAAGCAACACCAAGTGTACTTGGAGTTTGATATGCGACAAACGAAAGGAGTTTACTGCCAGGCCCTATGCCACACGTATTGAGAATGTGCGGTGGTTTCCAAAGCTATACCCTTCCAAAGGTATGGTCTTGTCAGAAGACCTTCTCTTTGAAAAGGGGCCGCATTTCCACGAACGCTATCGTGACTTCTTCTGTTGGTGTCTGCGAGGTTCTCTTGCTGCCCTTGCAGAGTATATTCGTGAGCTCGCGCCACGGTATGAAAGACTTACAGTGGATGTTGACCCTACTCGGGTCTCTCCTCAGTTTGGTTTTGATGTGGTGGCCCCATCGATCTGGCCCCAGTCTATTATCAGAGGGTGCTACAAGCGTTTGCTGACAAAGGAATGCACGACGGTCCTTATGAGCAATCTTCCCTTTGAGCAGCCTGCGGGAACTCGCAAGGGTGGTTGTTCCCAGAACTGGCTCGCATACTGGGTTGCCCAGCAAACGAGGATCGAGACGGAGGCAGCAGCGCAGCCAGGAAGGGCCCCCTTGATCAAGAGAAACTCCTTTCCATTTCGCCCCAATTGCAGTTTGAGTGAGTCTGAGTATGGTTGCTACTCGCTGTGGGACCGCGAGAACCATTTGTGCCCCGATTTCATTCTGAGGGAGCAAGTCGACGCAATCAAGAAGGGTGACACGCAGGTCATCAAATATAGCAAGGCGTTTGCTGAGGTAAGCAATTTCCTTGTATGCTTTAGGCTCCCTTTTTTATTTTTCTTGCGCTGATGCTTTTCGTTCTGTATTGTTCAGTGTCATGTGAGAAGGTTCGCAGCTGGTGACCGTTCCAAATCGCTGGTGGACACCATTGTTGCCACCAGAAGGAAGGGGGAGTCGTACCGGCTAGCATGGAGGATGGATGCCGAGGTCGAAACAAAGGTTCGCGCAGTCATGAATACTTTTGCTGACTCGCTGATAGACAATCCTCCGGCTCCGTCTCCTTCTAGAGATGACCCGTCCCCTCCAGCGACTGTGGCGCCGAGAGTGAAAAGACCTAGGCAAAAGGGAATTACGATTTCTTCCCCTAGGAGTGCTCCAGCTTCGCCCCCAGTGAGGTCCCTTTCCATCAAAGACAAAGGCAAGGGTCGTATGCCCAGCAAAGTGCGAAAAGATCTCGCAGTTGAGACTTTCGTTCCATTCAACCAAGAGGAAGAGGAAGAGAGGCATGAGCCCCAGGCAAGTGATGAAGAAGAAGAAGGAACAGTTGTAATGCGCGAGGAAGAGTCAGGAGGTACTTCCATCGCATTTCCATGTCCTTTATCATGACTTCTATGCAGTTCCTTTCTTTGAACCGTGTATCCGCAGATGATGATGATGAAGCCGTTGGTGGCCTTGTGGCCAAGAGGCAAAAGAGAGATGCTCATTCTGGCATTTCAGATGATCCTATAAGCGAGGATGTTCTTGCTGAATCCCGGAAGACAGCCGCGGAGGCTGCTGAAAGAAGAAGGCAGCGAGAGGAAGAGGAGCTCGAGCGTGTGAAACAGCGGAGCCTCGAAGAGCAGCATGTTGACGACTTAGTACGTCCAGTTGGCGAGGAAGACGAGCTTCCCGAAGAAGTGGCTCCTCATGTGGAGGAGGAAGATGAGGTTCCCGGAGAGGACGCAGCAGAGCTAGAGCAAGTCCAAGCGGACTTCGCAGAGATCGCAGGTGGCGATAAAGGTGAGATCTTCAATCTCGCAGTTACTTATAGAGATGTAATTGTGGGTGCGTTAAAGCACGGTGTGTCAAAGCCTGACATTCTCCGTTGGTTGGTAAGCAAATGCGGAGAACCCTCAGGTGATTATTTTGAGTGATATGCGCATACTAGGCTGTAGCCACTTGAGGCAAAATCATGACTGGTTTACTCGCGTCCCAGGTCACGCTTCTCTTAAAGATTTGCTTAGTGAGGATACACTGATAGGGCACGGTTCCACGTCCCTAGTGTACGATGAGGATACCTCAATCCCACCTTCGCGTGGAGGTGCTTATTCTTAGCTTTAGTAAAGATAGCGAAATAACTTATAACACAAGTTACCTCATATTATCGCATTTGGTATCGCAGGTCATGCTGAGGAACCTGAGCTGGAGCAGAGAAGTCAGCCTCCTGCATCCCATGTCCCAATTTCGAGTTCCCATACCGAGAAGCCCGTCGCAGCTGCTGGACACGCAAGTGAGCATCTTGAGGATGTCATTGAACTCTCCGATGATGTCGAAGCTGATGCTGCGCCGATGGACGAAGGTGTCCGTACCGGTGGTGAGGAAGAAAGGACAAGTGATGCCAATGTTTTCGCATCTGGTAGTGTCCTCCGCCCAGCGACTTCGGTTGTGCCTCCGGCGATGACTGAGCCAGAAGCACCTATTCCTGCGTGGAGCATTTGGGGCTCGCAGGTTGGGAATGCAGTCGCAGCTGGTGCGGCCTACACTCTTCCTCCTGACTATGAGAGGCTGGAGCTCGCAGCTGATAGGAGAGCCATGGAGCGAGGGCAGTCTTCGAACAACCCAGTGGCCCGCATCCCTTCTCTTCATGAAATTCTGGAAGGCACTGGTAAGTAAAGATTTACCGTTCGCACGTCGCATTATTTGCTTGCGAGTTCTGACATTATAACCATTTTTGATGTCTCAGGTTTAAAGCAAACCGATGTAGACTGGGTGGTTCGAATGCGTCTCAGATACCCCCGATCGTTTGTGAGATCTCTGGAGATCGGACCTTTTGACAGGAGGCTATTCCTTACTGAAGCCATCTGGATATTGGAGCAGCTGTGTGCGGCTACACCTGCGACCATTTCGGCCCAGAGTGCTGAATTGCTGTGTGGCATGTGCCAAAATCTCCTGTTCAAAGTCCAAGGCAGACTTGGTTTCAAATTCCTCAAGGATAGAGTTACACTGATTCGCGCAGCTGTAACTTTGAATCTCGGTCACCAGAATCTCGCAGCTGAGATGCAGAAGGTGGAGCAGCAAAAGCAAAAAGTTGATGAAGCTTTGCAGCTGTATCACGAAATGAATGCCAAGTGCGAGCAACTGAAGCAAGAAGTGAAACAAGTGGAGAAGCTGAGCGAGCAGTTCGGGCCCCAAGACTCCTTAATCAAGAATTTGTTTTGACTTTTCGAATTTTGAAAAGAAAACAGGAAAATGGCTGAGACATTAATGTAATGTTTTGAAACATTAATGTAATGTTGCTAGGGTTTCTCCCCCTTTTTTTAACAACAGACAATGAGTTTGCCCGTTTTGCCCTTTTCGGGATTTGATTGGACATTTCTGTGCATATCCAATTATGACATCAGCAATTGATTCTTTGCTTGATTTTCGCGCTAATTTTCCGGCAGATAAGCACGCTTCCGTTGGGAAGTCCATCCGAATCATGACTATCCGTCATTTATTAGGATACGCAACTGAATCGTCGTAGCCTTTAGTAGGGTAATTGATTGTTACCGCTTTTCAAGGCGTAAGTGATTGAACTTACCCTCTTTTTGAATTTTGCTGACTCATCTTAGGCAACCGAAGAGTCTCCACAGGGCCTATATAAACCCCATCTTTGCTATTTGGGTTCTTCATCCCAAACATGTGCTTTGCCGTGAGTCCTTGCGACTGCTGGCTTCAACGCTTGTTTTTCGTTGATTCATGGCAACTTCAAGTTTTGAATCCTGAGTTTGCGCTTTGTGCTATAGAAATAGTTTCCAAGATCCACTTTATGAGGCTTATTGCTGTTTATAACCACCATAAAGAGGATGCAGATAATACCTCATGTGTGTTCGAAGAAATTTCTTCGTGTATTATGTGTGCAGGTCATGTTTCCGGCCGCCTCGTGGCGAGGTGCAGCGTCGAAGTGACCGTGCTACCGTCTCGTAATGAACGGCGTGATTCTTCTTCAGCATCTCCAGGGAAGAATCCGTCGCCCTCACATTTGTGAGGTTGGGGTGCTCGTCAATGCCCTTGTCCAACATGACAAGGAGTCCATCACCAGAGGAATGACTGCTTCGCCTGTTTTGCGGAGTAGCATCTGTCGGCACAGGAAGCTCCTCCGGCGCCTATCTTGATCAGACAGAGGCTTTTGTCATTCCTTGGGGTCTTGGGCGTATCGTATCCCTGACCTTGCTGCTAGGGATGTGGCGAATGACGAGTTGATCTCTTCGCGGCAGCATCCCTTTTGCTATAGATCTTTGGCCGCAGACTTGCGTGCTGTGCTGCCGGTGTCAGGACCGGTGGATTCTCTCTTTTCTTAGTCGAGAGTTCCCTTGGCGCATCTCTGGCTTACCAGCCATTTTTCGAATGTATTGTAAGCCATGTTGGCTGTGTAGTTAGATGCGAGCTTTTCGCTTGTAAGCTGCTATCTAGATAGATAAATTGTAAGTCATTCGACTCATAATGATATATAGCTTTCGTATTATCTGCTGTCTCGTTACAACAAAATTCAATTTCGCATGCGTTTCGGCTTGTTTTGCCTTGCATAATGCCATGTAATGATTTCACATATGCGATATCAATTGGCAGATGTTTCGCTAGATCATTCGAGATCGTACTTTCGCAGCTGTGCCATCTTGACGGATGGGCTTGTAGTCGGTCGTTGTAAATCATATGAGATCATGCTCACAACTTTACTATCGTAACAAATAGCTTTTTAACAGATCAATTAAGATCATTGAGTGATGCGAATTGCTATCATAGAAGATAGGCTTTATTAGAGAATTGCTTGAGATCGTTTCTCGCATGAATTGCCATTGCAGCAGATAGATCTTTAGAAGACCCAAATAAGATGATTCTGCACTTACGTTGCCATCATAACAGACGGGCTTGGGTGATTACTTAGCGTATAAATTGCTATCGTAACAGATAGGCTTGAGAAGATCGCATTTGTATAAACCGCTATCATGAGAGATAGGCTTTAGATGATCGATTGAGATCGCATTTGCGTTTGGCTGCTATCGTAAAAGATAGGCTTTAGATGATCGATTAAGATCGCATTTCCGCTATCGCGATAGATAGGCTTTGATGATCACTTAAGATCGCACTTGCGTTTGGCTGCTATCGTAAGAGATAGGCTTTAGATGATCAGTTAAGATCGCATTTGCATTGACTGCCATCGTAAAAGATGGGCTTTAGATGATCAATTAAGATCGCATTCGTGCTGACTGCTATCGCAAGAGATAGGCTTTAGATGATCACTTAAGATCGCATTTGCATTTGGCTGCTATCGTAAAAGATAGGCTTTAGATGATCGATTAAGATCGCATTTCTGCTATCGCGAGAGATAGGCTTTGATGATCAATTAAGATCGTTTTTGTATTTTGCTGCTATCGTGAGAGATAGGCTTTAGATGATCAGTTAAGATCGCATTTGCATTGACTGCCATCGTAAAAGATGGGCTTTAGATGATCAATTAAGATCGCATTCGTGCTGACTGCTATCGCAAGAGATAGGCTTTAGATGATCACTTAAGATCGTATTTGCATTTGCTGCTATCGTAAGAGATAGACTTTGACGATCAATTAAGATCGCATTCGTATTTGCTGCTATCGTAAGAGATAGGCTTTGATGATCAATTAAGATCGCGTTTGTGTTTGCTGCTATCGTAAGAGATAGGCTTAGATGATCAGTGAAGATCGCGTTTGTATTTGCTGCTATCATAAGAGATAGGCTTTTATGATCAATTAAGATCGCACTTGTATTTGCTGCTATCGTAAGAGATAGACTTAGATGATCAGTTAAGATCGCGTTTGTATTAGCTGCTATCGTAGGAGATAGTCTTAGATGATCAGTTAAGATCACAGTTGTATAAATTGCTATTGCAGCGAATAAATCATTGTTAAGTAATAACAAATTAAATAGAGCAATATAAACGGCTAGAAATATTAACTTCTCATTTGGGAGAACTCTTTATTATGACACTCTCATATGGGAGAGATAGGATTACAATCCTCTCATATGGGAGAGGAGATTGCGTCAATCATAGCCACATGAGACATTAAGCAACGTTATCATAAAACGTATGAAATAAGAGAAGTCAAGGATAGTACTTCTTGATCCAGCGCATGTTGACTGAGCTTGGAGTTGAGGTTGTGCCGTGCAACCTTCGTATGCTGCAGTAGCCACTATCGAAGACTTCTGTGACTTCGAAGGGTCCTTCCCAATTAGCTGCGAACTTTGGGTGAGTTGCTTCTCGCATGCAGTGGTCAGATGCGCGCAAGACCAGATCGCCAACTGCGAAATCCCGCCGCTGGACTGTCTTGTTGTAGGCGCGACCGATTCTTTCTTGGTACCGCTTGTTAGTCCTTTTGGCTTGTTCTCGCTTTTCTTCCAGCAAGACTAAATCATGATCGCGTTGGTTTTCATAGAGTGCGTGGAAGGCCAGCCTTGCCGAATTGACTCTGACCTCCGCAGGTACTACAGCTTCGGCCCCATAACATAGTAGAAATGGCGAGGCCCCTGTGGGTGTCCTTGGAGAAGTCCTGTAGGCCCACAGAGCTATGTTAAGAGAGTCGGCCCACTTCTTGTGGTCATCTGCGACCATATTGCTCAGAATTCTCAACAGCGTTTTGTTAGTCGCTTCGGCTTGTCCGTTTCCCTTTGGATAATAGGGGGTAGAGCATATCTGCCTGATATTGTACTCCGCGAGTTTCGCAGCTACCTGGCGATTAACAAAAGGAGTACCGTTATCTGAAAGAATGGTGTTTGGGATTCCGAACCTGCATACGATGTTTTCCTGGATGAAGTTAACCACAGCCAGCGCGTTTGCCGTCTTCAGTGGTATTGCTTCCACCCATTTGGTGAACAGCTCAGTTGCGGTGAGAATGAAATGGTTCCCATGTGACGTTGGTCGGATGGGGCCAATGAAGTCCAGAGCCCATGTGTGAAATGGCCATGGCGTCCCTAATGCATGTAGGTCCACAGCGGGAGCGTGCACTAGGTTCCCTTTGAATTGGCATTCTTGGCAGCGCCGCACCTTGGCGCGGCAATCGACTTCCATCGTGGGCCAGAAGTATCCGATTGAGAGGAGCTGTCTGCATAATTTCGCACCTCCCTGGTGTTCCACCTGATGAGAGAGGTCCATGACTTCTTGTGCTTCCTTGCCGTCTAGGCATCGCAGCAAGTTGCCCTCGTGACCTCTTCGCCAAAGCAGGTTTTCCTGAACCACATATCGCGACGCTTTCCTCTTCAATTTGTCGGCTTCTTTTCTCGATTCGGGTACGGTGCCCTGGGTGAGGAATTCGAACAATGGCTTCCTCCAGTCTGTGTCGTCATCGGTTAGAGCGATGAGTAGAGAATCTTTGATTAGTGCGCAACTTTCGCACTTCCCTTGTATCAGGGCTGCAGCTGTTGACATGCTTGGCCAATGAATGCCATATCTCTGAGCTTTCCTGTAGATTGACACCTCGCTTTCTCCGCAAGCGTGTTGGTGAATCTTTTCCAGCAGCTGTTGTCCCTCTTGCTCGGAGACACATCGCATGAGTATTCCTCCAGGACCCTTGTAGTAAAGGGTGTTGTCGTGGATTCAGTATCCTTTCGTGAGTGCCCAGCTCTCGCTGCTGGTGCCTTTCGCAATAGCTTGCAGAATTGCTTTTCGCCAGTCTGCGTCATCCATGTGTTCGTCGTCGCACACATCTTCTGTTAATGCCGACGATGTTCGCACTTCGATGGAAATCCTTGCGGGGCATTTGTCTATGCTGACCTTAGATCCTAGAGTTGCTAAGGCGTCTGCATGCCTGTTGTCCGCTCGGGGCTTGTGCTCGTATTTCACGTCGCAGAATTGCTGCATCAGCTTTTGCACTAGGGTGCGGTATGACAGGAGGTTGATCTCCTTTAAACCATATTCGCCCGAGGCTTGCTTAACAATCAGTTTGGAATCTCCCATGACCGTTAAGTTGCTCACTTCCAAAGCCTTCGCCGCACGGAGTCCCGCGATAAGAGCCTCGTATTCCGCCTCGTTGTTTGTGACTGCGAAGTTGAGTTTTGCGGACATCTGTATGACTTCCCCGTCTGGCTTTGTCAAGACTATCCCAATGCCTCCGCCTTTTCTGGTTGACGAACCATCGAAGTGGAGGGTCCAATAGGGCACGTCGATCGCGTAGATTTCAGGGCCTTCGAGCTCTTCCTCGATCACGGGTTCGTGGCTGTTGTCGGGAAACTGTGCCAACAGATCTGCTACCGCCTGCGACTTGATCGCTCTCGGTTTCACGCATGTGATATCATATTGAGAGATGGTCATGTACCATTTCGCCAATCTCCCGCCCGGAGTAGTGTGAGTTAGCAAGTATCTTATGGGGTCGCTTTTGGTGACCACCATTACTTTGTGCGATGCAAAATAGTGTCTCAACTTTTCTATCACAAAGAATAAAGCAAGGCAATGACGTTCGATGTCTGTGTACCTTGATTCAGCAGGCTGCACGATGCGAGAGATGTAATAGATAGGCCTCTCTTGGCCTTCATACACCTGAGCCAAGAGTGCTCCTATAGATCTCCTTGTTGATGTAAGATATAGCAGAAGCGGTGATCCCAGTTGAGGCGCGATCATTATCTTTGGGGATGTGAGTAGCTCCTTTAGCTTTTCAAATGCGGCTTCGTGGTCAGGAGCCCAGTTGTACGCGGCGTCCTTCTTGAGAAGAGTGCTGAAACAGCATGTGATTTCGGCGATTGCTGGGATGAATCTCCGCAAATATGACAATTTTCCCAAGAATGTTTTCAAGGCACTTTGGTTGTGAGGTGGCGTCATGCTGGTGATGGCTGACACTTTCGCGGGGTCAGGCTCGATCCCTTGGCGATGGACCACGCATCCCAAAAACTTCCCCGAGGTCACGCCGAATGCGCATTTCATGGGGTTCATTTTCAGTTGAAAGCTCCTGCATCTGTTGAACACCTTTCGCAGGTCTGCAAGGTGATCTGCTTCATGCTTGGATTTGACTACCAGGTCATCCACATAGAATTCCACTTCTTTGTGCATCATGTCATGGAATAGAGCCATCATGGCCCGCTGATAGGTTGCGCCTGCGTTCTTGAGACCGAATGGCATTACCGTGTAGTTGAATACCCCCACGGGAGTGATGAATGCAGTTTTCCTTGCATCTTCGGGGTCCATTTTGATTTGATTGTACCCGCTGAAACCGTCCATGAAACTGAACATGCGATGGCCTGCCGTCGAATCGATGAGTAAGTCGATGTTAGGCAGTGGGAAATCGTCCTTAGGGCAGAAGCGGTTGAGATCTCGGAAGTCCATGCAGATGCGGAGCTGTCCGTTCTTCTTCACCACCGGCACGATGTTGGCCAACCATGTGGGATGGTGATTTGGCTCTATGAACTTGGCGTCTAGGAGTTTGACAATCTCCTGCTTGATCTTTACGTTGAGCTCTGGCCTGAAACTTCTGGTGCTTTGCTTGACCGGTTTAGACCCTGGGATGATGTCTAAACGGTGCATGGTGATGCTCGTGTCCAGGCCTGGCATCTCATCATATTCCCATGCGAACACGTCCTTGTATTCAGTTAGGAGCTGCAGCAGTCCTTGTTCCTCTTCGCTTGTGAGGTCCGCACTTAGGAAGACTGGCCTTTTCTTTTCTTCGTTCGGGCTGAGGAACACTTCCTTTAGCTCTTGCTTTTGTGGTCTTGGCCTGTCTTCCATGCATTCGGGCGCTTCTTTGAGTTTCTCGTCTGAAACGATCTGTGTTGGCTCTTCTGTCAGCGCAACTTGCTCGATTTGATTGATTTGCCCAGGGACATCCCCATGCCCGTGTGAGGACGTCCCCGCGCACCTTCATATGCGATAGCATTTCTTCCCGTTGGCGTAGAAGCTCTCTATCTCCTTACCCTCGGGGTCATGCTTTGCAATCCTCTTCAGAGTGTATACATTCTTTCGATGATATGCGATACGCGGCGCCTCTTCATGCGTAGGCGGCTTTTCGTTGGCATCTCCCCTTGTTACCATCACGCCTGCAGGTGACTGGTCCTTGATGTCCTCCCAGAGAGGTAAAGGAGTAGGGTTGAATGGTCCGGGTGTCTGCTCGTCCGCCATCTCGGTGAACCACACCGCCTCGCTGAGATGTGCTTCGTCCAAGTTGAACGGGTTGGTTGAGGCCGGTATTTCGACAATCCTGCCGTTCCAGATAGCTTTCATCACCTGGTGAGCCGTCGAAGGGATTGCGTCGAAGCGATGAATCCAGGCTCGACCGATGATCATGTGATATGTGGTGTTCGCGTCTATGACATAGAACTTCGCCGAGCACTTGATTTTACCAATTTGAACGCCTAGGCGGATCCATCCGATCGTCATTCTAGAATCGCTTCCGAATCCCACCAGCGGGGATGGACGCTTGACTACCTTGTGCTCGGGGATCCCTGCTAGCTTCAGTGTGTGGAGTGGAACAACATTGACCGCTGCTCCTCCATCGACGAATGCGCGCTTGAATTCGACGCCGTTGATGATGGCGGTCACGTACAGGGGCCTCTGGTGGCTCGCATCTGTCTTCTTGTCGCTGGCAGAAAAGGTCATAATCTTTTCTGTGGAACGGGACGCCCTGACGACTTTCCCGTTGGAGACCACGAGGTCCTCCTCGTAGTCCTCCGCTATCCTTAAGATTGCTTTTGTCATATCCGTTCGGCATTTTTCGGAGAAGTTCATCTCGTTGAAGAATTTGTCGAAGCCATGCGACCCTTTCATGCGGTCGGCACGCTCGTCTTCCGTGTCCATGCTGTAGTCTTCGTCTTCATGGACTTCAGCAATGATGGGTAGACCATCCTCTGCGACTTCTTCCAGGTCCATTATCGAGATCATGGCGACCTCTTTGCCCTTTGAGCCCGAATCTGTATGGGCAGGCAGGGGGTTGTTGCGCACATCCTTCCGGTGGTCGCTAACGATGAGTTCGCCGTTCTTCATCTTCTGATCGAATGCGAATCTGAGCTTCTTGCACTCAGCTGTGGGGTGCATGACCTTGCCGTGGTATTCACACCACTTAGGGTCCCTCGTCATTTCCTTGGAGGGTGCTTTCTCGAGCGGTGGCAGGATGCCGTCCTTGCGCCACTGTCTGCAGAGATCGCTAGCTTCCTCCACCGAGCATGGCAGAGGCGGTGCGTCGAAGTTTGTAACTTTTGCTTGCTTCTGGGGTGAAACTGTATTGACCTCAGCTTCGCGTCCCCGCTTATAGCCAAATCTGCCGATCTTGTAGGTGGTGCCGCTCGCAGGTCGTTCTGGAGCGCTCTTCTTTCTCTGTCTCTCGACAATAGGCTCGATGTTCATTGTGCATTCGATGAGTTTCGAAAACGTGGGTGTTTGCAAATTGATTAGCATGCTCTTGTATTCATCTCGCATGCACTGCAGGCATATCTCTACGAGCCGGCTTTCGAGCATGGGGTCTTTGCACTCTAAGGATTTCGCTCTGAATTTCTTGATGAAAGTGATTCCATCTTCCTCGCGTTTCTGATACATCCGCGAGAGATGGATCATCGTCACCTTTTCTTCCATCTGGAAGAACTTGGTATAGAACTTCTGGACCATGTCGTCCCAAGTCTTCACAGATCCGGCCTCCAATGTCCGGTACCATTTGTACGCTACATTCCCAAGAGTCTTTGGGAATTCTCGCATCAGCAGTTTGGGATCAGCTCCGTATGGACCCATGACATCAATGAAACGCATGACATGCTCATGAGCGTTTCCATTGACGTCCTCGAACTTATCCCATTTGGGAGCCTTGTACCCCGCCGGGTTAGGCATGAGATAGATCTCTCGTGGAATGGGTGGATCGTTGTCTAGCTTCGGGATGATGGTATCCGCGAGCGACTGATGAGCCAGGATGGAGTCCACGCGCTTCTGCAAAGACGTCATGCATTCTGGAATGCTTCCCTCGGTAGTTGGCGGAGGGGCTGCCGTAGGCGGTGGCGACACATATGCCGCCGGCGGATTGGGAGTGTATTGACTGCCCGCGTTTCCCCAGATCGTCGCTGGTGGAGTCAGGGTGTACTGCAGAGTTGGGTTGGACGCCAAAGCCGTGGGCTGAGAGGCGTGAGCAGCAGGGGGTAGCATTTGCGCCGTTGACCCTTGGACCGAAGGCAGCTGCGTGGCTGACGGTGGAGTTTGCAGATGAGAGTTGGGAGGCGTGGCTGACACTCCCAATCCTGGAGCGGTAGGGGTTCCTCCTCCCTGAGGGATGGCGGTAGCTGGTGGAGGATTTGGCGCAAGGGTGCCCAGAACGGCCAAGATCCGTTCTAACTGCGCAGATTGAGACTTGAGAGCTTTTGCCTGACTTTGGACAGTAGCGTCCAAAGACTCTAAAGTTGGCGCTTCGCCGGGAGTCGTCGGAGTACGGCGGACTTCGTCTCCCGAGGGAGTTTCGGTGGAAGGCGATCGGTTGCTGACATCGTCCTCCTGAGACATGGTTGCTTTTGCTGGTAAGATTCACGTCGGGTTCACCAAAATGTGCACAAGAGATTCCGGCAGGGAGACCTCCGTGTACACCGTGCGTAGTGGATCAGGGATCGCACAGGAAGAATAGGGGTGTGTGTAGGGAGAGAATAAGTCAGTAGCAATGTCTGAGAGAGAGACAGAGGTTTGGCAGAGCTTCCGCGTATGGCAGTGTGTCCCCCCTTGTATGGAAAGGTTAACGATGTATATATACTGGAGAACGTGACCGTTGTAGTGCGGTTAATGCGCCCATTAATGGCGGCTTAATTAGCTTAACCATAACGGCACGTTCGTCCGAGTATATAGGAACCGTTAGAGCACGTGGTGCGCGAGTACCGGAACCGTTACGAGGTTGACCGGGTTTGACCGGATTGACCGGATCTAGGGAGCTCGTGCCATAGATCTCTCAAAACAGTTACTAAAGGTCGCGCGCGGGCTTGGCTCGCACGCGACAGGGCTTACTCTAGCCTCCAAACCACAAAGTCCCTACAAGTCCCGTGCGGTGGAATGCGAGGGCTCTATCTCGCAGCCCCCACATGGATCAGCTCGGCTGGTGATCCTGTGTGTGTGGAGCACAATATGGTGTGCTGGATGGTTGCCACGTGGCTAAGATCTGCCATGTCAGAAAGCAGTATCTACAATCGTTAAGTGGTGCGGATTGCTATCACAACAGATAGGCTTTATTAGAGAATTGCTCGAGATCGTTTCTCGCATAAATTGCTATCGTAACAGATAGACTTTTAGAAGATCCAATCAGATCATTTTGCGCATGCATTGCCATCGTAACAGATGGGCTTAGGTGATCAGCTAAAATCACTTTGCATATAAATTGCTATCGTAGCAGATAGGCTTAGGTGATCAATTAAGATCGCACTTGTATAGGCTGCTATCATAACAGATAGGCTTTTATGATCAATTAAGATTGCATTTGTATAGGCTGCTATCGTGGCAGATAGGCTTAGATGATCAATTAAGATCGCATTTGTATAGGCTGCTATCGTAACAGATAGGCTTTCATGATCAATTAAGATCGCGTTTGCATTGGCTGCTATCGTGAGAGATAGGCTTAGATGATCACTTAAGATCGCATTTGCATTGGCTGCTATCGTGAGAGATAGGCTTAGATGATCATTTAAGATCGCATTGGCTGCTATCGTGAGAGATAGGCTTAGATGATCACTTAAGATCGCATTTGCATTGGCTGCTATCGTGAGAGATAGGCTTAGATGATCACTTAAGATCGCATTTGCATTGGCTGCTATCGTGAGAGATAGGCTTAGATGATCACTTAAGATCGCATTTGCATTGGCTGCTATTGCGGCAAATAAACCATTGTTAACAGTAATAACAAACCTAATAGAGCAACATAAATAGCTAGAAATGTGAACTTCTCATTTGGGAGAATTCTTTTATTACAACGCTCTCATATGGGAGAGATGGGGTTACAATCCTCTCATATGGGAGAGGAGATTGCGTAAATCATAGCCACATGAGACATTAAGCAACGTTATCATAAAACGTATGAAATGAGAGAAGTCAGGGATAGTACTTCTTGATCTAGCGCATGTTGACTGAACTCGGAGTTGAGGTTGTGCCGTGCAACCTTCGTATGCTGCAGTATCCACTATCGAAGACTTCTGTGACTTCGAAGGGTCCTTCCCAATTAGCTGCGAACTTTGGGTGAGTTGCTTCCCGCATACAGTGGTCAGATGCGCGCAAGACCAGGTCTCCGACTGCGAAATCTCTTCGCTGGACTGTCTTATTGTAGGCGCGAGCGATTCTTTCCTGGTACCGCTTGTTGGTCCTTTTGGCTTGTTCTCGCTTTTCTTCCAGCAAGACTAAGTCATGATCGCGTTGATTTTCATAGAGTGCATGGAAGGCCAGTCTTGCCGAATTGACTCTAACCTCCGCAGGTACTACAGCTTCGGCCCCATAACATAGTAGAAATGGCGAGGCCCCTGTGGGTGTCCTTGGAGAAGTTCTGTAGGCCCATAGAGCTATGCTTAGGGAGTCGGCCCACTTCTTGTGGTCATCTGCGACCATCTTGCTCAGAATTCTCAACAGCGTTTTGTTAGTCGCTTCGGCTTGTCCGTTTCCCTTTGGGTAATAGGGGGTAGAGCATATCTGCCTGATATTATACTCCGCTAATTTTGCAGCTACCTGGCGATTAACAAAAGGAGTACCGTTATCTGAAAGAATGGTATTTGGGATTCCGAACCTGCATACGATGCTTTCCTGGATGAAGTTGACCACAGCCAGCGAGTTTGCCGTCTTTAGTGGTATTGCTTCTACCCACTTGGTGAACAGCTCGGTTGCGGTGAGAATGAAATGGTTCGCGTGCGACGTCGGTCGGATGGGACCGATGAAGTCCAGAGCCCATGTGTGAAATGGCCATGGTGTCCCTAGTGCATGTAGATCCACGGCGGGAGCGTGCACTAGGTTCCCTTTGAATTGGCATTCCTGGCAGCGTCGCACTTTGGTGCGGCAATCGACTTCCATCGTGGGCCAGAAATATCCGATTGAGAGGAGCTGTCTGCATAATTTCGCACCTCCTTGGTGTTCCACCTGATGAGAAAGGTCCATGACTTCTTGTGCTTCTCTGCCGTCTAGACATCGCAGCAAGTTGCCCTCGTGACCTCTTCGCCAAAGCAGGTTTTCCTGTACCACATATCGAGACGCTTTCCTTTTCAATTTTTCGGCTTCTTTTCTCGATTCGGGCACGGTGCCCTGGGTGAGAAAATCAAACAGTGGCTTCCTCCAGTCCGTGTCGTCATCGGTTAGGGCGACGAGTAGAGAATCTTTGATTAGTGCGCAGCTTTCGCACTTCCCTTGTATCAGGGCTGCAGCTGTTGACATGTCTGGCCAATGAATGCCATATCTCTGAGCCTTTCTGTAGATTGACACCTCGCTTTCTCCGCAAGCGTGTTGGTGAATCTTTTCTAACAACTGTTGTCCCTCTCGCTCGGAGACGCATCGCATGAGTATTCCTCCAGGACACTTGTAGTAAAGAGTGTTGTCGTGGATGCAGTATCCTTTTGTGAGCGCCCAGCTTTCGCTGCTGGTGCCTTTCGCAATAGCTTGCAGGATTGCTTTCCGCCAGTCTGCGTCATCCATGTGTTCGTCGTCGCACGCATCTTCTGTTAATGCCGACGATGTTCGTACTTCAATGGAAATCCTTGCGGGGCATTTGTCTATGCTGACCTTAGATCCCAAGGTTGCTAAGGCGTCTGCATGCCTATTGTCCGCTCGGGGCTTGTGCTCGTATTTCACATCGCAGAATTGCTGCATCAGCTTTTGTACTAGGGTGCGGTAGGACAGGAGGTTGATCTCCTTTAAACCATATTCTCCTGAGGCTTGCTTAACAATCAGTTTGGAATCTCCCATGACCGTTAAGTTGCTCACCTCCAAAGCTTTCGCCGCGCGGAGCCCCGCGATGAGAGCCTCGTATTCCGCTTCGTTGTTTGTGACTGCGAAGTTGAGCTTTGCGGACATCTGTATGACTTCCCCGTCTGGCTTTGTCAAGACTATCCCAATGCCCCCGCCTTTCCTTGTTGACGAACCGTCGAAGTGGAGGGTCCAATAGGGCACGTCGATTGCGTAGATTTCAGGGCCTTCGAGCTCTTCTTCGATCACGGGTTCGTGGCTGTTGTCGGGAAACTGTGCCAACAGATCCGCTACCGCCTGCAACTTGATCGCTCTTGGTTTCACGCATGTGATATCGTATTGAGAGATGGTCATGTACCATTTCGCCAATCTCCCGCCCGGAGTAGTGTGGGTTAGCAAGTATCTTATGGGGTCGCTCTTGGTGACCACCACTACTTTGTGTGATGCAAAATAGTGCCAACTTCTCTATCACAAAGAATAAAGCAAGGCAATGACGTTCGATGTCTGTGTACCTTGATTCAGCAGGCTGCACAATGCGAGAGATATAGTAGATGGGCCTCTCTTGGCCCTCATACTCCTGAGCCAAGAGCGCCCCTATAGATCTCCTTGTTGATGTCAGATATAGCAGAAGCGGTGATCCTAGTTGAGGCGCGATCATTATCTTTGAGGACGTGAGTAAACCCTTCAGCTTTTCGAATGCGGCTTCGTGGTCCGGAGCCCAGTTGTACGCGGCGTCCTTCTTGAGAAGAGTGCTGAAACAGCATGTGATTTCGACAATTGCTGGGATGAATCTCCGCAGGTACGACAGTTTTCCCAAGAATGTTTTCAAGGTACTTTGGTTATGGGGTGGCGTCATGCTGGTGATGGCTGACACTTTTGCAGGGTCAGGCTCGATCCCTTGGCGATGGACTACGCATCCCAAAAACTTCCCCGAGGTCACGCCGAATGCGCATTTCATGGGGTTCATTTTCAGTTGAAAGCTCCTGCATCTGTTGAACACCTTTCGCAGATCTGCAAGGTGGTCTGCTTTGTGCTTGGATTTAACCACCAGGTCATCCACATAGAATTCCACCTCTTTGTGCA
This sequence comes from Linanthus parryae, assembly GCA_023055425.1. Lineage (NCBI taxonomy): Eukaryota > Viridiplantae > Streptophyta > Magnoliopsida > Ericales > Polemoniaceae > Linanthus > Linanthus parryae. The sequence continues at coordinate 60,084,110 of JALGPY010000003.1, forward strand.
TCATGTCGTGGAATAGAGCCATCATGGCCCGCTGATAGGTCGCGCCCGCGTTCTTAAGACCGAACGGCATCACCGTGTAGTTGAATACCCCCACAGGAGTGATGAATGCAGTTTTCCGCGCATCTTCGGGGTCCATCTTGATTTGATTGTACCCGCTGAAACCGTCCATGAAACTGAACATGCGATGGCCTGCTCTTGAATCGATAAGCAAATCGATGTTGGGCAGTGGGAAATCGTCCTTAGGGCAGAAGCGATTGAGATCTCAGAAGTCCACGCAGATGCGGAGCTGTCCGTTCTTCTTCACCACCGGCACGATGTTGGCCAGCCATGTGGGATGATGATTTGGCTCTATGAACTTGGCATCTAGGAGTTTGACTATCTCCTGCTTGATCTTCATGTTGAGCTCTGGCCTAAAGCTTCTGGTGCTTTGCTTGACAGATTTAGACCCTGGGATGATGTCTAAACGGTGCATGGTGATGCTTGTATCCAGACCTGGCATCTCATCATACTCCCATGCGAACACGTCCTTGAACTCAGTTAGGAGCTGTAGCAGTCCTTGTTCCTCTTCGCTTGTGAGGTCCGCACTCAGGAAGACTGGCCTTTTCTTTTCCTCGTTCGGGCTGAGGAACACTTCCTTTAGTTCTTGCTTTTGTGGTCTTGGCCTGTCTTCCATGCATTCGGGCGCTTCTTTGAGTTTCTCGTCTGGAGCGCCCTGTGTTGGCTCTTTTGTCAGAGCAACTTGCTCGATTTGATTGATTTGCCCAGGGACATCCCCATGCCCGTGTGAGGACATCCCCGCGCACCTTCATATGCGATAGCATTTCTTCCCATTGGCGTAGAAGCTCTCTATCTCCTTGCCCTCGGGGTCATGCTTTGCGATCCTCTTCAAAGTATACACATTCTTTCGATGATATGCGATACGTGGCGCCTCTTCGCGTGTAGGCGGCTTTTCCTTGGCATCTTCCCTTGTCACCATCACGCCCGCAGGTGACTGGTCCTTGATGTCCTCCCAGAGAGGCAAAGGAGTAGGGTTGAATGGTCCGGGTGTTTGCTCGTCCGCCATCTCAGTGAACCACACCGCCTCGCTGAGGTGTGCTTCGTCCAAGTTGAACGGGTTAGTCGAAGCCGGTTGTGCACAAGAGATTCCGGCAGGGAGACCTCCGTGTACACCGTGCGTAGTGGATCAGGGATCGCACAGGAAGAATAGGGGTGTGTGTAGGGAGAGAGTAAGTCAGTAGCAATGTCTGAGAGTGAGACAGAGGTTTGGCAGAGCTTCCGCGTATGGCAGTGTGTCCTCCTTTGTATGGAAAGGTTAACGATATATATATACTGGAGAACGTGACCGTTGTAGTGTGGTTAATGCGCCCATTAATGGCGGCTTAATTAGCTTAACCATAACGGCACGTTCGTCCGAGTATATAGGAACCGTTAGAGCACGTGGTGCGCGAGTACCGGAACCGTTACGAGGTTGACCGGGTTTGACCGGATTGACTGGGTCTAGGGAGCTCGTGCCATAGATCTCTCAAAACAGTTACTAAAGGTCGCGCGCGGGCTTGACTCGCACGCGACAGGGCTTACTCTAGCCTCCAAACCACTAAGTCCCTACAAGTCCAGTGCAGTGGTATGCGAGGGCTCTGTCTCGCAGCCCCCACATGGATCAGCTCGGCTGGTGATCCTGTGTGTGTGGAGCACAATATGGTGTGCTGGATGGTTGCCACGTGGCTAAGATCTGTCATGTCAGAAAGCAGTATCTACATTAGCCCCCTTTCTGCGCGTGAAGGCTCATAGCTGTATAGGCTTCCATGCGCGGAAACCAACATGCGCGTCGTCGCCACGCACCAATTCAAATATGGGTAAGTTCAGCCCCCGTGCGTGTCATTATGACCTAAAACCCCTAGAGTCGTGCCGTCTGACCTTTAGGGTTTTAGGCGTGACGTCAGCCCGTCCTGTGATTGCGCGATACGACGGTGACGGTTGCGATTCGACTACTGAAGGGACGCAACCCTTCATTCTTTTGGATAAATACCTTGTATCCCATTATTGCAAAGCATCACTTCTTTCTCTTAAAGTGAATGGTACCCGGAGATCTTCGAGAGCAGATCCAGATAATCAATCACCAGTTCAGAACTGCAAATCGTATTCTCCAATTGTGTATATCCAAGCAAGCTTCAAGGAAACAAGGTTGGCCTCGTTTACTTTTGATTTAAAATACCAGTGTTTGCCTTGAACTGCGTTGAATCTGTAAATCCATGAAATTTGTGAAGAGGCTTTGATCTTTGAACCCGCTTCGTTTTAATCTTTCAACAATATCAACTCCCCAATTTCTGAAATCGGTACCGGAACTGTTTGCTTTGGTTTGCATAGATCTCAAATTCCAAAATTCAAACTGAAGTGTGGTGTGGTATTTCTCCCCCCTTTTTCTTGCCCTTTCGCAGGAATGGCCAAGACAAGAGTAACCAGACCCGTCAAAGAAGATGAAGAGATGCCCGAGCTTCCGCAGGCTCTGTGGCGAAAAGCCCCCTTTCTGGGTGGGAAAGACTTTTATCATGCGAGGGTGAAGGCGAAGAGGATGCCTGATCCTGTTCCAGTTGAGCGATTGTTGACACTGACTCGCCCAGTTAACTCAGCCTTGCTCGAGTTGGTTGGTTCCGAGGATGTGGTTCGATTGGGGATCGAGAATGGGCACTTCCCATACACTGCGATTTCTACTCAGGCGTTTGTCCAGAAATTGGACTATATGGATGAGTGGATCGACCACGTGTTGGATCATCACGCCGAGACTCTCGATGAAGCCGGCATTTTCTTTGCTATCCGTGCTATGAAGGGTGCTGCCGTGAAGTTGGATCAGTCCATGCTTCTAGACCTTCTGTCCCGTTACTCGCCCGCGACTCACACGTTTCATTTTGCTGAGTTCGAGGCTGCCCCCACGCTCGAGGACGTTCAAATGCTGTATGAGCTTTCCCCCATGGGCGAGGTGGACCCCTTGAGTCACTTGAGGACATCTGCTGAAATGGCCTTGTACGTGCAGATGGAGGAGTGCCTAGCAGAGGTAAAGAAAATCTCCACTCGGTGGACCACTACAAAGCCTCTTCCGAACTGGCAGCTGGTGGATACGTCTGCGAAGAATACCTGGAACAAGTGGTTGCAGTACTTCTTCCGAGACTATGCGAACAGCAGCATTACTAAGAAGCTTTTGAGCGAGAACCCGGAGGCCGAGAATTATGTAGAGGGCAAGGGTTATCATTTGACCCTTTGTGCCTTTCTCTGTGCTTGGCTGTCGAGGTATCTGATTGATGGTCACCCCCATGACGGGGTCTTCTACCATGTGCTGCCACTTGCCGTGAGGCTCGCTCTTGGCCAGAGAGTCGCACTCGGACCCTTGGTCTTGGGCACGCTATATTATAGGCTGGATCAGCTGGTTCTGGCGATGAGGGAATCGCGTGGCCGCCTCGATGTTCTGACCTTTGTCAATATCAGCTTTTTGACAATGTGGGTTTTCGAGCGCTGGCCGTCTTATGCTCCAACTCCCCTCCCGCTTGATAAGTGGTGTCCCCCAGGCGAGACGGAAGCGCGCAACAGCGGAAGGGCTGCGAGATGGTTTGGAGCAAGCAACACCAAGTGTACTTGGAGTTTGATATGCGACAAACGAAAGGAGTTTACTGCCAGGCCCTATGCCACACGTGTTGAGAATGTGCGGTGGTTTCCAAAGCTATACCCTTCCAAAGGTATGGTCTTGTCAGAAGACCTTCTCTTTGAAAAGGGGCCGCATTTCCACGAACGCTATCGTGAATTCTTTTGTTGGTGTCTGCGAGGTTCCCTTCCTGCCCTTGCAGAGCATATTCGTGAGCTTGCGCCACGGTATGAAAGGCTTACAGTGGATTTTGACCCCACTCGGGTCTCTCCTCAGTTTGGTTTTGATGCGGTGGCCCCATCGATCTGGCCCCAGTCTATTATCAGAGGGTGCTACAAGCGTTTGCTGACGTAGGAGTGCAAGACGGTCCTCATGAGCAATCTTCCCTTTGAGCAGCCTGCGGGAACTCGCAAGGGTGGTTGTTCCCAGAACTGGCTCGCATACTGGGTTGCCCAGCAAACGAGGATTGAGACGGAGGCGGCGGCGCAGCCAGGAAGGGCCCCCTTGATCAAGAGAAACTCTTTTCCGTTTCGCCCCAATTGCAGTTTGAGCGAGTCTGAGTATGGTTGCTACTCGCTGTGGGACCGCGAGAACCATTTGTGCCCCGATTTCATTCTGAAGGAGCAAGTCGACGCAATCAAGAAGGGCGACACGCATGTCGTCAGATATAGTAAGGCGTTTGCTGAGGTAAGCAATTCCTTCGTGTGCTTTAAGCCCTTTGATTTCCTTGCGCTGATGCTTTGCGTTCTGTACTGTTTCAGTGTCATGTGCGGAGGTTCGCAGCTGGTGATCGCTCCAAATCGCTGGTGAACACCATTGTTGCCACCAGAAGGAAAGGGGAGTCGTTCCGGCTAGCATGGAGGATGGATGCCGAGGTCGAAACAAGGGTTCGCGCAGTCATGAATACTTTTGCTGACTCGCTGATAGATAACCCTCCGGCTCCGTCTCCTCCTAGAGATGACCCGTCCCCTCCAGCGACTGCGGCGCTGAGAGTGAAGAGACCTAGGCAAAAGGGAATTACGATTTCTTCCCCTAGGAGTGCTCCAGCTTCTCCCCCAGTGAGGTCCCTTTCCATCAAGGACAAAGGCAAGGGTCGTATGCCCAGCAAAGTGCGAAAAGATCTCGCAGTTGAGACTTTCGTTCCATTCAACCAAGAGGAGGAAGAGAGACAGGAGCCCCAGGCAAGTGATGAAGAAGAAGAAGCAACAGTTGTGATGTGCGAGGAAGAATCAGGAGGTACTTCCGTCGCATCTTCTTGCCTTTTATCCTGACTTCTTTGCAGTTCTTTTCTTTGAACCAATTATGTATTCGCAGATGATGATGATGAAGCCGTTGGTGGCCTTGTGGCCAAGAGGCAAAAGAGAGATGCCCATTCTGGCATTTCAGATGATCCTATAAGCGAGGATGTTCTTGCTGAATCCCGGAAGACAGCCGCGGAGGCTGCTGAAAGAAGAAGGCAGCGAGAGGAAGAGGAGCTCGAGCGTGTGAAACAGCGAAGCCTCGAAGAGCAGCATGTTGACGACTTAGTACGTCCAGTTGGCGAGGAAGACGAGCTTCCCGAGGAAGTGGCTCCTCATGTGGAGGAGGAAGATGAGGTTCCCGGAGAGGATGCAGCAGAGCTGGAGAAAGTCCAAGCGGACTTCGAAGAGATCGCCGGTGGCAATAAAGGTGAGATCTTCAATCTCGCAGTTACTTATAGAGATGTAATTGTGGGTGCGTTAAAGCATGGTGTGTCAAAGCCTGACATTCGCCGTTGGTTGGTAAGCAAATGCGGAGAACCCTCAGGTAATTATTTTGAGTGATATGCGCATACTAGGCTGTAGCCACTTGAGGCAAAATCATGACTGGTTTACTCGCATCCCAGGTCACGCTTCTCTTAAAGATTTGCTTAGTGAGGATACACTGATAGGGCACGGTTCCACGTCCCTAGTGTACGATGAGGATACCTCAATCCCACCTTCGCGTGGAGGTGCTTATTCTTAGCTTTAGTAAAGATAGCGAAATAACTTATAACACAAGTTACCTCACATTATCGCATTTGGTATCGCAGGTCACGCTGAGGAACCTGAGCTGGAGCAGAGAAGTCAGCCTTCTGCATCCCATGTTCCAATTTCGAGCTCCCATACCGAGAAGCCCGTCGCAGCCGCTGGACACGCAAGTGAGCATCTCGAGGATGTCATCGAACTCTCCGATGATGTCGAAGCTGATGCTGCGCCGATGGACGAAGGTGTCCGTACCGGTGGTGAGGAAGAAAGGACAAGTGATGCTAATGTTTTCGCATCTGGGAGTGTCCTCCGCCTAGCGACTTCGACTGTCCCTTCGCCTCCGGCGATGACTGAGCCAGAAGCACCTATTCCTGCGTGGAGCATTTGGGGCTCGCAGGTTGGGAATGTAGTCGCAGCTGGTGCGGCCTACACTCTTCCTCCTGACTATGAGAGGTTGGAGCTCGCAGCTGATAGGAGAGCCATGGAGCGAGGGCAGTCTTCGAACAACCCAGTGGCCCGCATCCCTTCTCTTCATGAAATTCTGGAGGGCACTGGTAAGTAAAGATTTACCGTTCGCACGTCGCATTATTTGCTTGCGAGTTCTGACATTATAACCATTTTTGATGTCTCAGGTTTAAAGCAAACCGATGTAGACTGGGTGGTTCGAATGCGTCTCAGATACCCCCGATCGTTTGTGAGATCTCTGGAGATCGGACCTTTTGACAGGAGGCTATTCCTTACTGAAGCCATCTGGATACTGGAGCAGCTGTCTGCGGCTACACCTGCGACCATTTCGGCCCAGAGTGCTGAATTGCTGTGTGGCATGTGCCAAAATCTCCTGTTCAAAGTCCAAGGCAGACTTGGTTTCAAATTCCTCAAGGACAGAGTTACACTGATTCGCGCAGCTGTAACTTTGAATCTCGGTCACCAGAATCTCGCAGCTGAGATGCAGAAGGTGGAGCAGCAAAAGCAAAAGGTTGATGAAGCTTTGAAGCTGTATCACGAAATGAATGCCAAGTGCGAGCAACTGAAGCAAGAAGTGAAACAAGTGGAGAAGCTGAGCGAGCAGTTCGAGCCCCAAGACTCCTTAATCAAGAATTTGTTTTGACTTTTCGAATTTTGAAAAGAAAACAGGAAAATGGCTGAGACATTAATGTAATGATTTGAAACATTAATGTAATGTTGCTAGGGTTTCTCCCCCTTTTTTTTTAACAACAAACAATGAGTTTGCCCGTTTTGCCCTTTTCGGGATTTGATTGGACATTTCTGTGCATATCCAATTATGACATCAGCAATTGATTCTCTGCTTGATTTTCGCGCTAATTTCTCGGCAGATAAGCACGCTTCCGTTGGGAAGTCCATCCGAATCATGACTATCCGTCATTTATTAGGATACGCAACTGAATCGTCGTAGCCTTTAGTAGGGTAATTGATTGTTACCGCTTTTCAAGGCGTAAGTATTTGAACTTACCCTCTTTTTGAATTTTGCTGACTCATCTTAGGCAACCGAAGAGTCTCCACAGGGCCTATATAAACCCTGTCTTTGCCATTTGGGTTCTTCATCCCAAACATGTGCTTTGCCGTGAGTCCTTACGACTGCTGGCTTCAACGCTTGTTTTTCGTTGATTCATGGCAACTTCAAGTTTTGAATCCTGAGTTTGCGCTTTGTGCTATAGAAATAGTTTCCAAGATCCACTTTATGAGGCTTATTGCTGTTTATAACCATCATAAAGAGGATGCAGATAATACCTCATGTGTGTTCGAAGAAATTTCTTAATGTATTATGTGTGCAGGTCATGTTTCCGGCCGCCTCGTGGCGAGGTGCAGCGCCGAAGTGACCGTGCTACCGTCTCGTAATGAATGGCGGAATTCTCCTCCAGCCTCCCTGGAGGAGGGTTTCTTGCCTCTTCGTTCTTGAACTCAGGGTTGCGAACCGCTGTGTTCATCCCCGTCTACAAGGAGCCCTTGCCCTTTGGAGCTTCTGCTTGCAGTTTGATCGCTGGAACCGGTGGTTCCTTGGGCAAATGTTATGGGGAGCATATCTGACAACGGTCTTGTCGGATAGCGGGATGTCGAGCGTACGGCTTCATGTGGCTCTTTTTAGAGCAAGATCCCCCTTGCTACAGATGTTCACCCGCAGATCCAGGCATTGTGTAGCCGGCGTTTGAAGCCAGGGCGGTTCATTCTTTGCAGTCCGGGTTTCCGTACCGTGTCTCTGCTGGCTTATCAGCCATTTTTCGAATGTATTGTAAGCCATGTGGGCTGCGTAGTTAGATTCGAGCTTTTCGCTTGTAAGCTGTTATCTAGATAGATAAATTGTAAGTCATTTGACTCATAATGATATATAGCTTTTGTATTATCTGCTCTCTTTGCAGCAAAATACAATTTCGCATGCGCTTCAGCTTGCTTTGCCTCGCATAATGCCATGCAATGATTTCACATATGCGATGTCAATTCGCGGATGTTTCGCTAGATCATTCGAGATCGTAATTTCGCAGCTGTGCCATCTTGACGGATGGGCTTGTGGTTGGTCGTTGTAAATCATATGAGATCATGTTCACAACTTTACTATCGTAACAGATAGTTTTTAACAGATCAATTAAGATCGTTGAGTGGTGCGAATTGCTATCATAGAAGATAGGCTTTATTAGAGAATTGCTTGAGATAGTTTCTCGCATAAATTGCTATCGCAGCAGATAGACCTTTAGAAGATCTAGCAAGATGGTTCTGCAGTTACGTTGCCATCGTAACAGACGGGCTTGGGTGATCAACTAAAATCACTTTGCGTATAAATTGCTATCGTAACAGATAGGCTTAAGAAGATCATATAAGATCGCACTTGCATAAACCGCTATCGTGAGAGATAGGATTTTGATGATCGATTGAGATCGTTTTTGTATTTTGCTGCTATCGTAAGAGATAGGCTTTGGATGATCACTTAAGATCGCATTTGCATTGGCTGCCATCGTAAGGGATGGGCTTTAGATGATCAATTAAGATCGTATTTGTGTTGACTGCTATCGTGAGAGATAGGCTTTGATGATCACTTAAGATCGCATTTGCTATCGTAAGAGATAGGCTTTGATGATCAATTAAGATCGCGTTTGTATTTGCTGCTATCGTAAGAGATAGGCTTTGATGATCAGTTAAGATCGCGTTTGTATTTGCTGCTATCGTAAGAGATAGGCTTTGATGATCAGTTAAGATCGCGTTTGTATTTGCTGCTATCGTAAGAGATAGGCTTTGATGATCAATTAAGATCGCATTTGTATTTGCTGCTATCGTGAGAGATAGGCTTTGATGATCAATTAAGATCGCATTTGTATTTGCTGCTATCGTGAGAGATAGGCTTTGATGATCAATTAAGATCACATTTGTATTTGCTGCTATCGTAAGAGATAGGCTTTGATGATCAATTAAGATCGCATTTGTATTTGCTGCTATCGTAAGAGATAGGCTTTGATGATCAATTAAGATCGCGTTGTATAAATTGCTATTGCAGCGAATAAATCATTGTTAACAGTAATAACAAATTAAATAGAGCAATATAAACGGCTAGAAATATGAACTTCTCATTTGGGAGAATTCTTTTATTATAACACTCTCATATGGGAGAGATAGGATTACAATCCTCTCATATGGGAGAGGAGATTGCGTCAATCATAGCCACATGAGACATTAAGCAACGTTATCATAAAACGTATGAAATAAGAGAAGTCAAGGATAGTACTTCTTGATCCAGCGCATGTTGACTGAGCTTGGAGTTGAGGTTGTGCCGTGCAACCTTCGTATGCTGCAGTAGCCACTATCGAAGACTTCTGTGACTTCGAAGGGTCCTTCCCAATTAGCTGCGAACTTTGGGTGAGTTGCTTCTCGCATGCAGTGGTCAGATGCGCGCAAGACCAGGTCGCCAACTGCGAAATCCCGTCGCTGGACTGTCTTGTTATAGGCGCGAGCGATTCTTTCTTGGTACCGCTTGTTAGTCCTTTTGGCTTGTTCTCGCTTTTCTTCCAGCAAGACTAAATCATGATCGCGTTGGTTTTCATAGAGTGCATGGAAGGCCAGCCTTGCCGAATTAACTCTGACCTCCGCAGGTACTACAGCTTCGGCCCCATAACATAGTAGAAATGGCGAGGCCCCTGTGGGTGTCCTTGGAGAAGTTCTGTAGGCCCACAGAGCTATGTTAAGAGAGTCGGCCCACTTCTTGTGGTCATCTGCGACCATCTTGCTCAGAATTCTCAACAGCGTTTTGTTAGTCGCCTCGGCTTGTCCGTTTCCCTTTGGATAATAGGGGGTGGAGCATATCTGCCTGATATTGTACTCCGCGAGTTTCGTAGCTACCTGGCGATTAACAAAAGGAGTACCGTTATCTGAAAGAATGGTATTTGGGATTCCGAACCTGCATACGATGTTTTCCTGGATGAAGTTAACCACAGCCAGCGCGTTTGCCGTCTTCAGTGGTATTGCTTCCACCCATTTGGTGAACAGCTCGGTTGCGGTGAGAATGAAATGGTTCCCATGTGACGTTGGTCGGATGGGGCCGATGAAGTCCAAAGCCCATGTGTGAAATGGCCATGGCGTCCCTAATGCATGTAGATCCACGGCGGGAGCGTGCACTAGGTTCCCTTTGAATTGGCATTCTTGGCAGCGTCGCACCTTGGTGCGGCAATCGACTTCCATCGTGGGCCAGAAGTATCCGATTGAGAGGAGTTGTCTGCATAATTTCGCACCTCCCTGGTGTTCCACCTGATGAGAAAGGTCCATGACTTCTTGTGCTTCCCTGCCGTCTAGGCATCGCAGCAAGTTGCCCTCGTGACCTCTTCGCCAAAGCAGGTTTTCCTGAACCACATATCGAGACGCTTTCCTCTTCAACTTGTCGGCTTCTTTTCTCGATTCGGGTAAGGTGCCCTGGGTGAGGAATTCAAACAATGGCTTCCTCCAGTCTGTGTCGTCATCGGTTAGAGCGATGAGTAGAGAATCTTTGATTAGTGCGCAACTTTCGCACTTCCCTTGTATCAGGGCTGCAGCTGTTGACATGCTTGGCCAATGAATGCCATATCTCTGAGCCTTCCTGTAGATTGACACCTCGCTTTCTCCGCAAGCGTGTTGGTGAATCTTTTCTAACAGCTGTTGTCCCTCTTGCTCGGAGACACATCGCATGAGTATTCCTCCAGGACCCTTGTAGTAAAGGGTGTTGTCGTGGATGCAGTATCCTTTCGTGAGTGCCCAGCTTTCGCTGCTGGTGCCTTTCGCAATAGCTTGCAGGATTGCTTTTCGCCAGTCTGCGTCATCCATGTGTTCGTCGTCGCACACATCTTCTGTTAATGCCGACGATGTTCGCACTTCGATGGAAATCCTTGCGGGGCATTTGTCGATGCTGACCTTAGATCCCAGAGTTGCTAAAGCGTCTGCATGCCTGTTGTCCGCTCGGGGCTTGTGCTCGTATTTCACGTCGCAGAATTGCTGCATCAGCTTTTGCACTAGGGTGCGGTATGACAGGAGGTTGATCTCCTTTAAACCATATTCGCCCGAGGCTTGCTTAACAATCAGTTTGGAATCTCCCATGACCGTTAAGTTGCTCACTTCCAAAGCTTTCGCCGCACGGAGCCCCGCGATAAGAGCCTCGTATTCCGCCTCGTTGTTCGTGACTGCGAAGTTGAGTTTTGCGGACATCTGTATGACTTCCCCGTCTGGCTTTGTCAAGACTATCCCGATGCCTCCGCCTTTTCTGGTTGACGAACCGTCGAAGTGGAGGGTCCAATAGGGCACGTCGATCGCGTAGATTTCTGGGCCTTCGAGCTCTTCCTCGATCACGGGTTCGTGGCTGTTGTCGGGAAACTGTGCCAACAGATCTGCTACCGCCTGCGACTTGATTGCTCTCGGTTTTACGCATGTGATATCGTATTGAGAGATGGTCATGTACCATTTCGCCAATCTCCCGCCCGGAGTAGTGTGAGTTAGCAGGTATCTTATGGGGTCGCTTTTGGTGACCACCACTACTTTGTGCGATGCAAAATAGTGTCTCAACTTCTCTATCACGAAGAATAAAGCAAGGAAATGACGTTCCATGTCTGTGTACCTTGATTCAGCGGGCTGCACAATGCGGGAGATGTAATAGATGGGCCTCTCTTGGCCTTCATACACCTGAGCCAAGAGTGCTCCTATAGATTTCCTTGTCGATGTAAGGTATAGCAGAAGCGGTGATCCCAGTTGAGGCGCGATCATTATCTTTGGGGATGTGAGTAGCTCCTTTAGCTTTTCGAATGCGGCTTCGTGATCAGGAGCCCAGTTGTACGCGGCGTCCTTCTTGAGAAGAGTGCTGAAACAGCATGTGATTTCGGCGATTGCTGGGATGAATCTCCGCAGATATGACAATTTTCCCAAGAATGTTTTCAAGGTACTTTGGTTGTGAGGTGGCGTCATGCTGGTGATGGCTGACACTTTCGCAGGGTCAGGCTCGATCCCTTGGCGATGGACCACGCATCCCAAAAACTTCCCCGAGGTCACGCCGAATGCGCATTTCATGGGGTTCATTTTCAGTTGAAAGCTCCTGCATCTGTTGAACACCTTTCGCAAGTCTGCAAGGTGATCTGCTTCATGCTTGGATTTGACTACCAGGTCATCCACATAGAATTCCACTTCTTTGTGCATCATGTCGTGGAATAGAGCCATCATGGCCCGCTGATAGGTTGCGCCTGCGTTCTTAAGACCGAATGGCATTACCGTGTAGTTGAATACCCCCACGGGAGTGATGAATGCAGTTTTCCTTGCATCTTCGGGATCCATCTTGATCTGATTGTACCCGCTGAAGCCGTCCATGAAACTGAACATGCGATGGCCTGCCGTTGAATCAATGAGCAAATCGATGTTAGGCAGTGGGAAATCGTCCTTAGGGCAGAAGCGATTGAGATCTCGGAAGTCCACGCAGATGCGGAGCTGTCCGTTCTTCTTCACCACCGGCACGATGTTGGCCAACCATGTGGGATGGTGATTTGGCTCTATGAACTTGGCGTCTAGGAGTTTGACAATCTCCTGCTTGATCTTCACGTTGAGCTCTGGCCTGAAGCTTCTGATGCTTTGCTTGACCGGTTTAGACCCTGGGATGATGTCTAAACGGTGCATGGTGATGCTCGTGTCCAGACCCGGCATCTCATCATATTCCCATGCGAACACGTCCTTGTATTCGGTTAGGAGCTGCAGCAGTCCTTGTTCCTCTTCGCTTGTGAGGTCCGCACTCAGGAAGACTGGCCTTTTCTTTTCCTCGTTCGGGCTGAGGAACACTTCCTTTAGCTCTTGCTTTTGTGGTCTTGGCCTGTCTTCCATGCATTCGGGCGCTTCTTTGAGTTTCTCGTCTGGAGTGCCCTGTGTTGGCTCTTCCGTCAGCGCAACTTGCTCGATTTGATTGATTTGCCCAGGGACACCCCCATGCCCGTGTGAGGACGTCCCCGCGCACCTTCATATGCGATAGCATTTCTTCCCGTTGGCGTAGAAGCTCTCTATCTCCTTACCCTCGGGGTCATGCTTTGCAATCCTCTTCAGAGTGTACACATTCTTCCGATGATATGCGATGCGCGGCGCCTCTTCGTGTGTAGGCGGCTTTTCCTTGGCATCTCCCCTTGTCACCATCACGCCCGCAGGTGACTGGTCCTTGATGTCCTCCCAGAGAGGTAAAGGAGTAGGGTTGAATGGTCCGGGTGTTTGCTCGTCCGCCATCTCGGTGAACCACACCGCCTCGCTGAGATGTGCTTCGTCCAAGTTGAACGGGTTAGTTGAGGCCGGTATCTCGACAATCCTGTCGTTCCAGATAGCTTTCATCACCTGGTGAGCAGTCGAAGGGATTGCGTCAAAGCGATGAATCCAGGCCCGACCTATGATCATGTGATATGTGGTGTTCGCGTCTATGACATAGAACTTCGCCGAGCATTTGATTTTACCAATTTGAACGCCTAGGCGGATCCATCCGATCGTCATTCTAGAATCGCTTCCGAATCCCACCAGCGGGGATGGACGCTTGACTACCTTGTGCTCGGGGATCCCTGCTAGCTTCAGTGTGTGGAGTGGAACAACATTGACCGCTGCTCCTCCATCGACGAATGCTCGCTTGAATTCGACGCCGTTAATGATGGCGGTCACGTACAGGGGCCTCTGGTGGCTCGCATCTGTCTTCTTGTCGCTGGCAGAAAAGGTCATAATCTTTTCTGTGGAACGGGACGCCCTGATGACTTTCCCGTTGGAGACCACGAGGTCCTCCTCGTAGTCCTCCGCTACCCTTAAGATTGCTTTTGTCATATCCGTTCGGCATTTTTCGGAGAAGTTCATCTCGTTGAAGAATTTGTCGAAGCCATGCGACCCTTTCATGCGGTCGGCACGCTCATCTTCCGTGTCCATGCTGTAGTCTTCATCTTCATGGACTTCAGCAATGATGGGCAGACCATCCTCTGCAACTTCTTCCAAGTCCACTATCGAGATCATGGCGACCTCTTTGCCCTTTGAGCCCGAATCTGTATGGGCAGGCAGCGGGTTGTTGCGCACATCCTTCCGGTGGTCGCTGACGATGAGTTCACCGTTCTTCATCTTCTGATCGAACGCGAATCTGAGCTTCTTGCACTCGGCTGTGGGGTGCATGACCTTGCCGTGGTATTCGCACCACTTAGGGTCCCTCGTCATCTCCTTGGAGGGTGCTTTCTCGAGCGGTGGCAGGACGCCGTCCTTGCGCCACTGTCTGCAGAGATCGCTCGCTTCCTCCACCGAGCATGGCAGAGGCGGTGCGTCGAATTTTGTAACTTTTGCTTGCTTCTGGGGCGAAACTGTATTGACCTCAGCTTCGCGTCCCCGCTTGTAGCCAAATCTGCCGATCTTGTAGGTGGTGCCGCTCGCAGGTCGTTCTGGAGCGCTCTTCTTTCTCTGTCTCTCGACAATGGGCTCGATGTTCATCGTGCATTCGATGAGCTTTGAAAACGTAGGTGTTTGCAAATTGATCAGCATGCTTTTGTACTCATCTCGCATGCACTGCAGGCATATCTCTACGAGCCGGCTTTCGAGCATTGGATCCTTGCACTCCAAGGATTTCGCTCTGAATTTCTTGATGAAAGTGATTCCATCTTCCTCGCGTTTCTGATACATCCGCGAGAGATGGATCATCGTCACCTTTTCTTCCATCTGGAAGAACTTGGTATAGAACTTCTGGACCATGTCGTCCCAAGTTTTCACAGATCCGGCCTCCAATGTTCGGTACCATTTGTATGCTACATTCCCAAGAGTTTTTGGGAATTCTCGCATCAGCAGCTTGGGATCGGCTCCGTATGGACCCATGACATCGATGAAACGCATGACATGCTCATGAGCGTTTCCATTGACGTCCTCGAACTTATCCCATTTGGGAGCCTTGTACCCCGCCGGGTTTGGCATGAGATAGATCTCTCGTGGAATGGGTGGATCGTTGTCTAGCTTCGGGATGATGGTATCCGCGAACGACTGATGAGCCAGGATGGAGTCCACGCGCTTCTGCAAAGACGTCATGCATTCTGGAATGCTTCCCTCGGTAGTTGGCGGAGGGGTTGCCGTAGGCGGTGGCGACACATATGCCGCCGGAGGATTGGGAGTGTATTGACTACCCGCGTTTCCCCAGATTGTCGCTGGTGGAGGCAGAGTGTACTGCAGAGCTGGGTTGGACGCCAAAGCCGGGGGCTGAGAGGCGTGAGCAGCAGGGGGCAGCATTTGTGCCGTTGACCCTTGGACCGAAGGCAGCTGCGTTGCTGACGGTGGAGTTTGCAGATGAGGGTTGGGAGGCGTGACTGACACTCCCAATCCTGGAGCGGTAGGGGTTCCTCCTCCCTGAGGGATAGCGGTGGCCGGTGGGGGATTTGGCGCAAGGGTGCCCAGAACGGCCAAGATTCGTTCTAACTGCGCAGACTGAGACATGAGAGCTTTTGCCTGACTTTGGACAGTGGCGTCCAAAGACTCTAAAGTTGGCGCCTCGCCGGGAGTCGTCGGAGTACGGCGAGCCTCGTCTCCCGAGGGAGTTTCGGTGGAAGGCGATCGGTTGCTGACATCGTCCTCCTGAGACATGGTTGCTTTTGCTGGTAAGTTCACGTCGGGTTCACCAAAATGTGCACAAGAGATTCCGGCAGGGAGACCTCCGTGTACACCGTGCGTAGTGGATCAGGGATCGCACAGGAAGAATAGGGGTGTGTGTAGGGAGAGAGTAAGTCAGTAGCAATGTCTGAGAGAGAGACAGAGGTTTGGCAGAGCTTCCGCGTATGGCAGTGTGTCCTCCTTTGTATGGAAAGGTTAACGATATATATATACTGGAAAACGTGACCGTTGTAGTGTGGTTAATGCGCCCATTAATGGCGGCTTAATTAGCTTAACCATAACGGCACGTTCGTCCGAGTATATAGGAACCGTTAGAGCACGTGGTGCGCGAGTACCGGAACCGTTACGAGGTTGACCGGGTTTGACCGGATTGACCGGGTCTAGGGAGCTCGTGCCATAGATCTCTCAAAACAGTTACTAAAGGTCGCGCGCGGGCTTGACTCGCACGCGACAGGGCTTATTCTAGCCTCCAAACCACTAAGTCCCTACAAGTCCCGTGCAGTGGTATGCGAGGGCTCTGTCTCGCAGCCCCCACATGGATCAGCTCGGCTGGTGATCCTGTGTGTGTGGAGCACAATATGGTGTGCTGGATGGTTGCCACGTGGCTAAGATCTGTCATGTCAGAAAGCAGTATCTACACCGGTATCTCGACTATTCTGTCGTTCCAGATAGCTTTCATAACCTGGTGAGCCGTCGAAGGGACTGCGTCGAAGCGATGAATCCAGGCTCGACCTATAATCATGTGGTATGTGGTGTTCGCGTCTATGACATAGAACTTCGCCGAGCACTTGATCTTGCCAATCTGAACGCCCAGGCGGATCCATCCGATCGTCATTCTAGAGTCGCTTCCGAATCCCACCAGTGGAGATGGACGCTTGACTACCTTGTGCTCGGGGATCCCTGCTAGCTTCAGTGTGTGGATTGGAACAACATTGACCGCTGCTCCTCCATCGACGAATGCTCGCTTGAATTCGACGCCGTTGATGATGGCGGTCACGTACAAGGGCCTCTGGTGGCTCGCATCCGTCTTCTTGTCGCTGGCAGAAAAGGTCATGATCTTTTCTGTGGAACGAGACGCCCTGATGACTTTCCCGTTGGAGACCACGAGGTCCTCCTCGTAGTCCTCCGCTATCCTTAAGATTGCTTTCGTCATATCAGTCCGGCACTTCTCGGAGAAATTCATCTCGTCAAAGAATTTGTTGAAGCCGTGCGACCCTTTCATGCGGCCGGCACGTTCATCCTCCGTGTCCATGCTATAGTCTTCGCCTTCATGGATCTCGGCAATGATGGGTAGACCATCCTCTGCGACTTCTTCCAAGTCCACTATCGAGATCATGGCGACCTCTTTGCCCTTCGAGCCCTGTTCCGCATGTGCGGGAAGCGGGTTGTTGCGCACATCCTTCCGGTGATCGCTGACGATGAGCTCGCCGTTCTTCATCTTCTGATCGAACGCGAACCTGAGCTTCTTGCACTCGGTTGTGGGATGCATGACCTTGCCGTGGTACTCGCACCACTTAGGGTCCCTCACCATCTCCTTGGAGGGTGTTTTCTCGAGCGGTGGCAGGACGCCGTCCTTGCGCCACTGTCTGCAGAGGTCGCTTGCTTCCTCCACTGAGCATGGCAGAGGCGGTGCATCGAAGTTCGCAACCTTCGCTTGTTTCTGGGGCGAAACTGTATTGACCTAAGCTTCGCGTCCCCTCTTGTAACTAAATCTGCCGATCTTGTAGGTAGTGCCGCTCGCAGGTCGCTCCGGAGCACTCTTCTTTTTCTGTCTCTCGACTATAGGCTCGATATTCTTCGTGCATTCGATTAGCTTTGAAAACGTAGGTGTTTGCAAATTAATGAGCATACCTTTGTATTCATCTCGCATGCACTGCAGGCATATCTCCACGAGCCGGCTTTCGGGCATTGGATCTTTGCACTCCAAGGATTTCGCCCGGAATTTCTTGATGAAGGTGATCCCATCCTCCTCGCGCTTCTGGTACATCCGCGAGAGATGGATCATTGTCACCTTTTCCTCCATTTGGAAGAACTTGGTATAAAACTTCTGGACCATATCGTCCCAAGTCTTCACGGATCCGGCCTCCAATGTTCGGTACCATTTGCATGCTACGTTCCCAAGATATTTTGGGAATTCTCGCATCAGCAGCTTGGGATCGGCTCCGTACGGACCCATGACATCAATGAAACGCATGACATGCTCATGAGCGTTTCCATTGACGTCCTCGAACTTATCCCATTTAGGAGCCTTGTACCCCGCCGGGTTAGGCATGAGATAGATCTCTCGTGGAATGGGTGGATCGTTGTCTAACTTCGGGATAATGGTATCCGCGAATGACTGATGAGCCAGGATAGTGTCCACGCGCTTCTGCAAAGACGTCATGCATTCTGGAATGCTCCCCTCGGTAGTTGCCGGAGGGGTTGCCGTAGGCGGTGGCGACACATACGCCGCCGGAGGATTGGGAGCATACTGACTACCCGCATTTCCCCAGATCATCGTTGGGGGAGGAAAAGGGTACTGCAGAGTTGGGTTGGACGCCAAAGCCGAGGGCTGAGGAGCGTGAGCAGCAGGAGGCAGCATCTGTGCCGTTGACCCCTGGACTGAAGGCAACTGCGTAGCCGACGGTGGAGTCTGCAGATGAGGGTTGGGAGGTGTGGCTGACACTCCCAATCCTGGAGCGGTAGGGGTTCCTCCTCCCTGAGGGATAGCGGTGGCTGGTGGAGGATTTGGCGCAAGAGTGCCCAGAACAGCCAAGATTTGTTCTAATTGCGCAGATTGAAACTTGAGAGCTTTCGCCTGACTTTGGACAGTGGCGTCCAAAGACTCTAACGTCGGTGCTTCGCCGGGAGTCGTCGGAGTACGGCGGGTCTCGTCTCTCGAGGGAGTTTCGGTGGAAGGCGATCGGTTGCTGACATCATCCTCCTGAGACATGGTTGCTTTTGTTGGTAAGTTCACGTCGGGTTCACCAAAATGTGCACAAGAGATTCCGGCGGGGAGACCTCCGTGTACACCGTATGTAGTGGATCAAGGATCGCACAGGAAGAGTGGGGGTGTGTGTAGGGAGAGAGTAAGTCAGTAGCAATGTCTGAGAGAGAGACAGAGGTTTGGCAGAGCTTCCGCGTATGGCCAGTGTGTTTTTTCCTTTGTATGGAAAGGTTAACGATATATATATACTGGAGGACATGACCGTTGTAGTGTGGTTAATGCGCCCATTAATGGCGGCTTAATTAGCTTAACCATAACGGCACGTTCGTCCGAGTATATAGGAACCGTTATAGCACGTGGTGCGCGAATACCGGAACCGTTACGAGGTTGACCGGGTTTGACCGGATTGACCGGGTCTAGGGAGCTCGTGCCATAGATCTCTCAAAACAGTTACTAAAGGTCGCGCGCGGGATTGGCTCGCACGCGACAGGGCTTACTCTATCCTCCAAACCACTAAGTCCCTACAAGTCCCGTGCAGTGGTATGCGAGGGCTCTGTCTCGCAGCCCCCACATGGATCAGCTCAGCTGGTGATCCAGTGTGTGTGGAGCACAATATGGTGTGCTGGATGGTTGCCACGTGGCCAAGATCTGTCAGCTCAGAAAGCACTATCTACAACTGTAACAACGAATTTGACAAGTTTGATTCGTGCATGTTGAGTTTTCCGGTTTGAAAACCTGCCCTGTTCATGGGACGATAACTCTCTCGATACTTGATGTCTTGATCTAATTTTTGTTTCTTTGGATTCCCTGCATGTAGTACTCCAACTTTCGTGTTGATTTCTTGGTCCAATTCGATCTCTAATAGTGTCTAAATCTGAGCTAAAGTTAGGGTAAAGTGAAGTTCATGAATGTGTTCTTGGTGTTCATGTGTTTTTGGTACAAAAACCTCCCGTGTTCAAATTCTTGTATCTCCTTCCTTTGTAATCCGTTTTGAGTGATCCATAGCTTTCTGGAATCGTCGGATGATTGTCTACAACTATGGTATTTTAAATTTTGTCTAATTTGGTCTCTAAACTACTTAAAAATCATGTTGAAGTTGCTGATTTTGTGTTATGTTCTTGGCTATCAAGTGGTCGAAATTTTCCAAGTATAGAATCCTATGGTGAAACATCCATTTTCTAACCCTTGTATCTTCATTAAAACTTAATGAAATGTAGATCTGTTTTCTCCTGTGTAGAGCTGGTTTATAATACTTCATTTCATCGTCTCTGGGTCATCTTCAAATTTGTAACGGATTTCTCACAAATCAAGCCTAAAGTTGTTGCTTTGAACTCATATAAAACTCTTGAATTTCCCTAAGTGTTGAATTAGAATTTTTGTCCAACTTTGACTAGCGATATCTCTTTAAATACTTAGAGTTTATATGAGTTCAAATATGTTCTGGAATCCTTGAACTCTCATCTTCAAAACCCTATTTCCAGTTTCTTAAAACTCCTTCTCAATTGATCAGATATCAGTCGTAAAGTTGACTACTTGAAACGACTTTTCGCTATCTTTGATATTCAGTTTGACCATTTGAATGACATTTTTGGCCTTAGCGTTCTTCAAGAAACGTGTTCGTATTCATATTCTGAGTCTAAATATCAAGTTTGACCAAGTTTGATTTTTCGAAAACCCTAGTTTGACTAAACTGTATAGGAGGGGCAAAATAGTAATATCACTTAGCTTTGAATTAAGCTTCATTTAGTAACTTGGAGTTCGTCAGCATGTATTGTATGTGTATTTGGAGTACTTGTATGTAATTCTGGGCTAGGGTTGACCAAGTCAAATGTTGGGGGTCTTTCTGTAGTTTTACTAAACTTCAGGGGCCTATGTGCTTTTAACTAAGACTTCACACTTGAACTACTTGAGACTAGGTTAATGTTTTGAGACCAACAACCTGAATTAGAATGATATTTGAAGTCTCAAGAAGGAAGTATTTAACTTGGGAGTTATCAAATCAATGGTGGGGGTCTTTCTGTAATTTTAGCAAACTTTAGTAGTCTAAGTGTAATTTACAGGAAGTAGTAGATTTCGATGCTAAGTTCATATGGGAGAGTTAAGAGTCATTCTTGCATGTTGTTGGGCAAGTATGAATGTAATATGGGGTCCAGGCACAGTCAGGGACTGTACGAGAGAGTTTTGAAGTATCAGGGGCATTGTGGTCAAGTTAGCTTGCATGATCCCCCATTTCATTGCATTCTTGCATAAAACCTCATATAGAGGATATATGCTAATAGTTTGTATACTTTACTTGTGTATATCCAACCGTAATTAAGGATCGTTCGAAGTAGACGTACGTATTCTTGTTGCTGCATTTACTGTGAGACTCGGAGACGAGCGTTGTAGGAATGCTAGCGTTGCTTTGTGCCTTTCATGGCTCAGAGGTAAGTACATATGTACGACCTTTTCATATCAAATGTGCGCATGTGTGTGATGTTTCATATGAATGCTTGTTATATGAAAAAGTATGAGAATGCATGTTTTTCACTCGAATGTTGTGTTAAACTATTTTATTAATATCCTTTGAGAACTCTCGGAAATTACTTGTGAAATGTTGATATTCTGATTCTGTTTATGTGAAAGAGAAGAAATAAAATACCTCTAATAGACTTAGGACGATGTACAGAGTACTGTTATTAATGGGAGGCGTCAAGCGATCCTCCATTTTCTTATGGCTAAGACCATTGAAGCAATGCTTCTTATTATTGGATGGAACGTTAATGTTCACAAATCCGCCCCTGATGAGCCAAAATGTATCAAGATATTGAGGCCAAGGGGTTTATAGAGCTATAGAGTGCTACTTATACTTGTAAGGGTCACTACGGTATAGGGGTGTCGACACTTAAGGCCTTTTAGATAATGTTGTGAGCGGGGTTGACGAATGGGCTCCCTTAACGCTCGGGTGAAATAGGGTTTGATAGACCCTAGAAGGAACCCTTAGTGATTATTTCGTGATCCCTCTATTTACATCGATCTTGCTGGTGGCTCTGGACATGCCTCATCTAAATTAAATTGTTGATTGAAGTCGAAATTAAAAATTGACTACTTTATTAATGTTGTTTGTGGCTATGGATTGTCCTAATCAATTGAAATGATTTTAAATGATTTGGCTACTCATGAACTAAGTTATTCTCTTAATTGGACTTGTTTACCCTGGATATGTTACCAACTACTCGTGGTTTCTCAATGTTATTAAATTGAGAGGTTTTGTTACTCGGTTACTTCCAGTTGTTCCAAAATCCCCAATCTGCCATTTTTATTGTCTTAAATCGTCTGTTTTGTTTCAACTCATGCTTCCGTGCCACTCGTTGTTTTACATGGCGTAGTATGTATTTACTTAGTTTTTACTGATCATTTCATCAAAACTGCGTCGGCTTTTGCCATTTTAAAACCGCAGGTCATCAATCAAGGTTGGGGAATGGGAACGCGGATCGAGACGAAGAAGTTTAGCTTAAGTCAGATCACTTAGTAGATCACACTCGATTTGTTTTAGATTGTACTTATTATCGAAATTTTGTTATGTACTTTGTAGATAGTGCTTTCTGAGCTGACAGATCTTGGCCACGTGGCAACCATCCAGCACACCATATTGTGCTCCATACACACTGGATCACCAGCCGCGCTGATCCATGTGGGGGCTGCGAGACAGGGCCCTCGCATACCACTGCACGGGACTTGTAGGGACTTAGTGGTTTGGAGGCTAGAGTAAGTCCTGTCGCGTGCGAGCCAAGCCCGTGCGCGACCTTTAGTAACTGCTTTTGAGAGATTTATGGCACGAGCTCCATAAACCCGGTCAATCCGGTCAAACCCGGTCAACCCCATAACGGTTCCGGTATTCGCGCATAACGTGCTGTAACGGTCCCTATATACGCGGACGAACGTGCCGTTGTGGTTAAGCTAATTAAGCCGCCATTGATGGGCGCATTAACCACACTGCAACGGTCACATTCTCCGTTATATATAGGACGTTAACCTTTCCATACAAAGGAGGACACACCAGACATACGCGGAAGCTCTGCCAAACCCCTGTCTCTCTCTCAGACATTACTACTGCCTTACTCTCTCCCTACACACAACCCAACTCTTCATGTGCCATTTCCGATCCTCTATTTACGGTGTATGAAACAACCCGAGATCTCGGTTCAGGGTTAACGCGACAATCGATAACCAAAAGTAGATTATTAACTATTAAGTTTACATTTCGGTTAAAGTACATAACAAAATTTCTATAATAAGTACAATTTAAAACATAACATTTGTGATCTACTAAGTGATCTAACTTAAGCTACACTTCTTTGTCTCGTTCCAACGTTCTCATCCCCCACTTTGATTGACGACCTGCGGTTTTAAAATGGCAAAAGCCGACGCAGTTTTGAAGAAATTGATCAGTAAAAACTGAGTAAGTACACACTACGACATGTAAAGCAACGAGTGGCACGGAAGCATGAGTTGAGGAAAATAAAGAGATTTTAAAATCAATGAGCAAAAGAGTTGGAAAAAATTCAGAACATTTATGAGTAACCGCGTAGCGAGAACCATCATCTTTAAAACATTTATAAACCACAAGTAGTCAACATATTCTTAAACAAGTAGAATATCAACAGTAAACAAGTCCATTTGACCTGATAATGATATTAATTCACAATTAGCCAAAGCTTTTCAAATCATTTGATATATTAGGGCATATCCAGAGCCACAAACAACATCAATAGAGTATTCAACTTTCTTTCAAGTTCAGTTAACCGTTAAGTTTAGCTGAGGCATGTCTAGAGCCACCAGCAGGATCGATGTAGACAGAGGGATCACGAAATAATCACTAAGGGTTCCTTCTAGGGTTTATCAAACCCTATTTCACCCGAGCGTTAAGGGAGCCCATTCGTCAACCCCGCTCACAACATTAGCTAAAAGGCCTTAAGTGTCGACACCCCTATACCGTAGTGACCCTTACAAGTATAAGTAGCACTCTATAGCTCTATAAACCCCTTGGCCTCAATATCTTGATACATTTTGGCTCATCGGGGGCAGATTTTTGAACATTGACGTTCTATCCAATAATAAGAAGCATTGCTTCAATGGTCTTAGCCATAAGAAAATGGAGGATTGCTTGACGCCTCCCGTTAATAACAGTACTCTGTACATCGTCCTAAGTCTATTAGAGGTATTTTATTTCTTCTCTTTCACATAACCAAAATCAGGATATCATGAACATTTTACATGTAATTTCTGAGAGTTCTCAAATGAGATGAATAATATAGTTTAACAACATTCGAGTGGAAAACATGCATTCTCATACTTTTTCATATAACAAGCATTCATTTGAAACATCAAACGCATACGCACATTTTGATATGAAAAGGTCGTACATATGTACTTACCACTGAGATGAAGCACAATCAAAAGAAAGAAACTAAGCCTAGCACTCCGACGACAACCGCTCTCTCATATGGGGTCGATGTCTACAATCACGCGTATGACGTACTCGTTATAACCAATTTACACATTTATAATAGAAATGCAAACCTACATGTAAAATAGTCCTAAATGTCACTAATTAACATATAATGATGTTTAATTATCAAAATAAATCAACCAATACACTTAGAATATCAAAAATTCAAGTTTTCTAAAAACGGTTAAACTACAATTCTGGACAGAATTCTAGCTTCGACTTTAGAGACATATTTACCATATCAAATCATCTCCTAAAATCTTGAAATTAATTTATGATGAACCTATATGTGTCTACTTTCAGAAACATCAAGAAAATCATGCATAGCTATTATAAAACTCAAGTTACAAAAATAACAAACACTGCTATGCAGAGAAGAGTTTTGCAAAAACTTTCAACTTTGCAAGGGGATTACTACCACTTGGAGAATATAAATAAAGCTCATATTCTCCAGAATGAATCCCCTATGTGTCTACTTTGATACAAGAAAGATGATATGCCATAGGTTTCTGAAAATGAGTTTTTTAATAAAAATGGCAAGATTGGTACTGAAACAGAGTTTCAGAAAACATGCAATTTAAAATGAGCATATCTCCCTAACCAAAATGGCTATGGAGTTGGTTGTTTTCTCAAAATAACCACCTCTAAGTCTAGTTTCAAAATATGCAAGAGTTAAAAATTTCACAGAGACAAAATTTGGAGATAATATACGTTTTTCACAAACTGGCCAGATTGTGTCAATATGCATTTTTCCCAAAAATCAACAAGTTTGGTTCAAAAGATACATGCAACTTATGGAGACTTGATTTTCACACAAATAACATCATTTTAGGCATGAAGTAAGATTTTTCACATGCTCTTGACACAAATGATCAAAATTTTCTTGACATTCAAGTGCAACTACCAAGAAATTTACAAAGTGCATATGGGTTTTAGTGTGAGCTTCATGAAATAGTCAAGATTTTGGAGTCAATCACATGATCTAACCATGGAAATGAAGAATCAAGCATGGAGATGAAGAAAACTAATGTGAAATTTCATCAATCAAAGAAAAACATAAACATGCATGTATGAATTCAAGACTAGAAGGAAGATTTACCCCAAGATTCAAGAAATTGGAGAGAAATGGTGAAATTGGGCTTCAATCCATGAGTAGAATTGTGGAATAACCCTCCTCCATGATGATATTAAGGTTGGACTCAAGTTTTTCATGATTTGGAGACCATAAAATTGAGTTTTGATGAAGTTTCTGTGAAGTCAACACCCAAAAACGGGAATGGAGTTTTGAGAGAGAGAATAGAGCTAGTATGAGTGCTCTTGAAGAGAAAAACAAATGAGGAATTGTGAAAGGAAGATGGGGTTGATGCCTTGATGGTGGAGGTTGGTGAGAGTTTCATTGATTGTTCTTGAGGAGAATGAAAAGATGGAAAAAAAATGAGAGATGTAGGCAAAGAGTGATGGTGATGGGGTGTTGATGCAACAAGGGGATGAATACATACATAGATTGAATAACTATGATCTCTTATTTTAATGGAATTGACCAAAGTAGTGTATGAAGAACTTGGGATGTAAATATAAAATAAAAGAGTTGACGGGTGATGATGAAAGTCAAAAATTGAGGGGTGAAAAAAAAATTCAATTAATAGCTAACACTTAAAAGATAACTTTCATAAATTATAAAATATCCAAATTATTTTAAATAAAACACTTTGTATAAATCACTTTTAGAAACTACAAGTATGTCTTAGATATACAAAATGAGTTTCATATTGTATCATCTATGTTTCAAAAACTACATAATAACCCCAAATTAAAAATATATATCCTCATAGAAGTCAAATGACATCCTTATATTTTAAAATTAAGAAAAGTCATTAATAAGTTTGAAATATAAATTTCTCAAAATTTTCAAATATTTTTTTCGAAATGACCAAATAAACCTTAACTTAAATACGGGATATTACATTATATCCCCCTTAAAATGAAGCTTCGTCCCCGAAGCTTAAGAAAAACTTTTTTGTAAAACTACGACATGCTTCACGAGAATGCAACTAATGCACATGAGAGTATTTTGCAATGCCAATGCACATGCTAATTGTATGCAAGGCTGATGCATATGCAACACTTATATTAACGAGAACGAGCTCTCGGTCGGTAAAGTCTCTACTCTCTCGTATTATAGTAGGGGTTAAAATACAATTAACTCCAGTTGAAGGTCGACACCAAATTTTCAAAGGTCTAGACCAACATACAAGTTATCACGTTTAGAAAGCCAATTCGAAAATTTTCTAGCGTTTAAACAAATCTTGAAATTTATAGACACAAAATACTTTGATCGCAACTAACATGTCATTTTACTTGGCTCATCCGCGTTAAAAATATTGTCTTACCTTTATAGGATAAGATACACCAATCACCTAAAGTGTTCCACGCATACGAGGGAGAAAAGAACACTATGTGTCGTCACACAATGTGTCTATCCATCACAACTCGAATGTGTTTCAAATGTTCCAACTTAGTCTACACAGCGGGTACAACTCATAGTACCGTCGTACTAAGAGTCACGCCCGCGGACTGCTAAACAAAGTGGTCCACATCACTTGGCATTTGGTATCTCGACACCCAACATTTTTTTTCCAAAACCTTTTTTTTATTAAAAAAAATATTACCTTTTTTTTTGGGGTCAAAAGTTTCTAATTTTGGAAACGACCAAGTCGAATTAACTCAAAATGAAACAAAATAAGGTATTATCTTAGAAGTCGCACACAAAGGTATGAAACGAATGGTCTCATGTTCTTCTCAGTCAAAGCGTCGTTACTCTCTCGTCAACAAAATAACATAACCAATATAGCGAACGCGGATACGGATCACACGACAATGATAAATCATTTCTATAGAGTAAGCAAATATGCTCAATGAATACCAAACATATAAATAAGCAAGTAGATTCCGCATGGAGCACATACCAATTAGCAAGTAACAGTTAATCAACAAGTACGGTACAAATCGTGTTTAAGAATACGTAAGTACCCCAAAATCCCCCGCGGCTTGCTTACTTTGTTATTACCAAATTGAGATATCCTAATCAATTTTAAAATTTTGAAAACGTGTTATCTTTCTTTTTTATCTACTTAAGGAAATCGAAAAATCTCATTAACCGGAGAACCGATGCTCTGATTCCATCTGAAACAACCCGGGATCTCGGTTCAGGGTTAACGCGACAATCGATAACCAAAAGTAGATTATTAACTATTAAGTTTACATTTCGGTTAAAGTACATAACAAAATTTCGATAATAAGTACAATTTTAAACATAACATTTGTGATCTACTAAGTGATCTAAGTTAAGCTACACTTCTTCGTCTCGTTCCAACGTTCTCATCCCCCACTTTGATTGACGACCTGCGGTTTTAAAATTGCAAATGCCGACGCAGTTTTGAAGAAATTGATCAGTAAAAACTGAGTAAGTACACACTACGACATGTAAAGCAACGAGTGGCACGGAAGCATGAGTTGAGGCAAATAAAGAGATTTTAAAATCAATGAGCAAAAGAGTTGGAAAAAATTCAGAACATTTATGAGTAACCGCGTAGCGAGAACCATCATCTTTAAAACATTTATAAACCACAAGTAGTCAACATATTCTTAAACAAGTAGAATATCAACAGTAAACAAGTCCATTTGACCTGATAATGATATTAATTCACAAGTAGCCAAAGCTTTTCAAATCATTTGATATATTAGGGCATATCCAGAGCCACAAACAACATCAATAGAGTATTCAACTTTCTTTCAAGTTCAGTTAACCGTTAAGTTTAGCTGAGGCATGTCTAGAGCCACCAGCAGGATCGATGTAGATAGAGGGATCACGAAATAATCACTAAGGGTTCCTTCTAGGGTCTATCAAACCCTATTTCACCCGAGCGTTAAGGGAGCCCATTCGTCAACCCCGCTCACAACATTAGCTAAAAGGCCTTAAGTGTCGACACCCCTATACCGTAGTGACCCTTACAAGTATAAGTAGCACTCTATAGCTCTATAAACCCCTTGGCCTCAATATCTTGATACATTTTGGCTCATCGGGGGCGGATTTTTGAACATTGACGTTCTATCCAATAATAAGAAGCATTGCTTCAATGGTCTTAGCCATAAGAAAATGGAGGATCGCTTGATGTCAGTAACAGATCGCCTTCCACCGAAGCCGCCTCGGGGGTGGAGATCCGCCGTACTCCTACGACTACCGGTGAAGCTCCGACGCCAGAGGCCTTGGACGCCACCATCCAGAGTCAGGGGAAGGCTCTCAAGGCTCAGTCTGCGCAGCTAGAACGGATCATGGTTGTCTTGGGGACTCTTGCTCCAAACCCTGCACCAGCCACCGCCGTCTTTCAGGGAGGAGGAGCCTCTACCACTCAAGGATTGGGAGTGTCAACCACACCACCCAACCCTAATCTTCAAACTCCACCGGCGACTACGCAGCTACCCTCAATTCAAGGGTCAACAGCTCAAATGTTGCCTCTCACCGCTCATACTCCTCAGCCTCCGGCTTTGGCACCTAATCCGGCCTCGCAGTATCCCTTGCCTCCTCCAACGGCAATCTGGGGTAATGTGAATGCACAATATGTCCCTAACCCTCCTGCGGCATATGTGTCGCCTCCTCCTGCAGTAACCCCTCCTCCTGCTACCGAGGGAAACACTCCAGAGTGTATGAAGTCTCTGCAGCGGCGCATAGACACCATTCTGGCTCACCAATCATTCGCGGATACCATCATCCCGAAGCTAGAGAACGATCCGCCTATCCCACGAGAGATCTATCTCATGCCTAACCCTGTTGGGTACATGGCCCCTAAGTGGGACAAGTTCGAAGACGTCAATGGGAACGCTCATGAACATGTCATGCGTTTCATTGATGTGATGGGGCCGTATGGAGCCGATCCCAAACTGCTGATGCGCGAGTTCCCGAAATCCTTGGGGAACGTGGCTTACAAGTGGTACAGGACGCTGGAAGCCGTGTCCGTGAAGACTTGGGACGACATGGTCCAAAAGTTCTACACCAAGTTCTTCCAGATGGAGGAAAAGGTGACGATGATTCACCTCTCGCGGATGTATCAGAAGCGCGAGGAGGACGGAATAACCTTCATCAAGAAGTTCAGGGCCAAGTCCTTGGAATGCAAAGATGTGATACTCGAAAGTAGACTCGTAGAGATATGCCTGCAGTGCATGCGAGATGAGTACAAAGGTATGCTTATTAACCTGAAAACGCCTACGTTTTCAAAACTAATCGAATGTAAGAAGAACATCGAGCCTATAGTAAAGAGGCAGAAAAATAGAATCGCTCCTGAGCGATCCTCGGGCGGTACTACTTTCAAAATCGGGAGATTCAGCTACAAGAGGGGACGCGAAGCTGAAGTAAATACGGTCTCGCCCCAATAGCAGGCGAAGATTGTGAACTTTGATGCACCACCTCTGCCATGTTCGGTGGAAGAAGCAAGCGACCTCTGCAGGCAATGGCGCAAGGATGGTGTCCTACCGCCACTCGAGAGGGCACCCTCCAAGGAGATGGTGAGGGACCCAAAGTGGTGCGAATACCACGGCAAGATCATGCATCCCATGGCGGACTGCAAGAAGCTCAAAATTGTGTTTAGCCAAAAGATGAAGAATGGCGAACTGATTGTCAGCGACCAGAGGCAGGATGTGCGCAACAATCCACTCCCTGCCCATGCGGAGCAAGAATCGAAAGGCAAAGAGGTCGCTATGATCTCGATTGTGGATCTTGAAGAGGTCGCAGAGGATGGTCTACCCATCATTGCCGAAGTCCATGATGATGAAGACTACAGCATAGACACGGAAGACGAGCGTGCCGACCGAATGAAGGGGTCGCACGTCTTCAGCAGGTTCTTCGACGAGATGAAGTTCTCAGAAAAATGCCGGACGGAGATGACAAAAGCAATCTTGAGGATAGCAGAAGATTACGAGGAGGATCTCGTAGTCTCCAATGGGAAAGTCATTAGGGCGTCTCGCTCTACAGAAAAGATCATAACCTTTTCCACCAGCAACAATAAGACAGATGCGAGCCACCAGAGGCCTGTGTATGTGACGGCTATCATTAATGGCGTCGAGTTCAAGAGAGCGTTCGTCGACGGAGGAGCAGCAGT
Organism: Linanthus parryae; assembly: GCA_023055425.1. Taxonomy (NCBI): domain Eukaryota; kingdom Viridiplantae; phylum Streptophyta; class Magnoliopsida; order Ericales; family Polemoniaceae; genus Linanthus; species Linanthus parryae. The sequence continues at coordinate 60,114,390 of JALGPY010000003.1, forward strand.
TAACGTTGTTTCGCTCCACACATTGAAGCTAGCAGGAATCCCAGAGTACAAGATTGTCAAGCGTCCATCCCCATTGATGTGATTCGGAAGCGACTCCAGGATGACGATAGGATGGATCCGCCTGGGTATCCAGATCGGCAAAATCAAGTGCTCAGCAAAGTTCTATGTCATAGATGCGAACACTACGTATCACATGATCATAGGTCGAGCCTGGATTCATCGCTTTGATGTTGTCCCTTCAACAGCTCACCAAGTGATGAAAGCTATTTGGAATGACAGAATAGTCGAGATACCGGCTTCGACGAATCCATTCAACATGGATGAAGCGCATCTCAGTGAGGCGGTGTGGTTCACCGAGATGGCCGATGAGCAAACACCGGGACCATTCAACCCCACTCCTTTACCCCTATGGGAAGATATCAAAGATCAGTCACCTGCGGGAGTGATGGTGACAAGGGAGGATGCCAAGGATAAGCCGCCCAAGCGAGAAGACGCTCCACGGATTGCCTACCAGTGAAAGAACGTGTACACTCTGAAAAGAATAGCAAAGTATGACCCTGAGGGCAAGGAGATAGAGAGTTTCTACGCCAACGGGAAGAAATGCTATCGCATATGAAGGTGCGCGGGGGTGTCCCCACGCGAGCATGGGGATATACCTGAGCAAATCAACCAAATTGAGCAGGTTGCGGAGACAGACATACCAATGCCGAGCACTCTAGAAGAGAAACTCAAAGAAGCACCCGAATGCATGGAAGACAAACCCAGACCGCAAAATCAAGAGCTGAAGGAGGTATTCCTAAGCCCGAACGACGAAAAGAAGAGGCCGGTCTTTCTAAGTGCGGACCTCACAAGCGAAGAGGAGAAGAGATTGCTACAGCTCTTGACCGAGTACAGGGACGTGTTCGCATGGGAATATGATGAGATGCCCGGCCTGGACACGAGCATCACCATGCATCGGTTGGACGTAATTACGGGGTCCAAGCCGGTAAAGCAGAGCACAAGAAGCTTTAGGCCGGAGCTCAATGTGAAGATTAAGCAGGACATTGTCAAACTCCTGGATGCCAAATTCATAGAGCCGAATCACCATCCCACATGACTGGCCAACATTGTGCCAGTGGTAAAGAAGAATGGGCAGCTTCGCATTTGCGTCGATTTCCGGGATCTCAATCGTTTTTGCCCCAAGGATGATTTTCTGCTCCCCAACATTGATTTACTTATTGATTCTACAGCGGGTCATCGCATGTTCAGTTTCATGGACGGCTTCAGTGGGTACAATCAGATCAAGATGGACCCTGAAGATGCACGGAAAACCGCATTCATCACCCCAGTTGGAGTATTCAATTATACGGTGATGCCTTTTGGTCTCAAAAACGCAGGTGCAACTTACCAGCAGGCCATGATGGCCCTGTTCCACGACATGATGCACAAGGAAGTGGAATTCTACGTGGATGACTTGGTTGTTAAATCCAAGGAGGAGGCAGAACATCTGGCGGATTTGCGGAAAGTGTTCAACAGATGCAAACGCTTTCAATTGAAGATGAACCCCATGAAGTGCGCATTCGGGGTAACATCAGGAAAGTTCTTGGGATGCGTGGTGCACCGCCAGGGAATCGAGCCTGACCCTACGAAAGTATCAGCCATTACTGGCATGACTCCGCTACATAACCAAAGTGCCTTGAAAACGTTCTTGGGAAAGCTATCATATCTGCGAAGATTCATCCCAGCGATTGCCGAAATTACTTTCTGTTTCAGTGATATTCTCAAGAAAGATGGCGTATACAGCTGGACTCCGGAGCACGAAGCTGCGTTCGAGAAACTAAAGGAGCTGCTGACATCTTCAAAAGTAATGATCGCACCTCAGCTAGGATCACCGCTTTTGCTGTATCTGACGTCAACAAGGAAGTCTATAGGAGCTCTTTTGGCTCAGGAGTATGAAGGTCAGGAAAGGCCCATCTACTACATCTCTCGCATTGTGCAGCCCACAGAATCAAGGTACACGGACATCGAGCGTCATTGCCTTGCTTTATTCTTCGTAATAGAGAAGCTGAGACACTACTTCGCTTCGCACAAAGTGGTGGTGGTCACAAAGAGTGATCCCATACGATATCTTCTGACTCACACCGCTCCGGGGGGGAAGACTGGCAAAATGGTATATGACCATCTCCCAATATGACATCACATGCGTACGACCGCGGGCGATCAAGTCGCAGGCAGCGGCGGATTTGCTGGCACAGTTCCCCGATAACAGTCATGAGCCTGTAATTGAAGAAGAATTGGAGGGACCTGAAATCTATGCAGTTGAAATGCCCTATTGGACGCTCCATTTAGACGGTTCGTCAACGAGGAAAGGTGGAGGCATTGGGATAGTCTTGACCAAACCAGATGGGGAAGTCATACGGATGTCCGCAAAGCTTGACTTCGCAGTCACCAACAACGAAGCGGAATATGAATCCCTCATTGCGGGGCTTCGCGCGGCAAAGGCTTTGGAAGTAAGCAATCTGACGGTTATGGGGGACTCCAAGCTAATCGTCAAACAAGCCTCGGGCGAGTATGGTTTGAAGGAGATAAACCTACTGTCCTACCGGAACTTGGTACAAAAACTGGTGCAACAATTCTGCGACGTTAGGTATGAGCACAAACCTCGAGCGGACAACAGGCATGATGACGCTTGTGCACAAGAGATTCCGGCAGGGAGACCTCCGTGTACACCGTACGTAGTGGATCAGGGATCGCACAGGAAGAATAGGGGTGTGTGTAGGGAGAGAGCAAGTCAGTAGCAATGTCTGAGAGAGAGACAGAGGTTTGGCAGAGCTTCCGCGTATGGCAGTGTTGTTCTCTTTGTATGGAAAGAGTAACGATATATATACTGGAGAACGTGGCCGTTGTAGTGTAGTTAATGCGCCCATTAATGGCGGCTTAATTAGCTTAACCGTAACGGCACGTTCGTCCGAGTATATAGGAACCGTTAGAGCACGTGGTGCGCGAGTACCGGAACCGTTACGAGGTTGACCGGGTTTGACCGGATTGACCGGGTCTAGGGAGCTCGTGCCATAGATCTCTCAAAACAGTTACTAAAGGTCGCGCGCGGGCTTGGCTCGCACGCGACAGGGCTTACCCTAGCCTCCAAACCACAAATCCCTACAAGTCCCGTGCAGTGGTATGCGAGGGCTCTGTCTCGCAGCCCCCACATGGATCAGCTCGGCTGGTGATCCTGTGTGTGTGGAGCACAATATGGTGTGCTGGATGGTCGCCACGTGGCTAAGATTAGCCATGTCAGAAAGCAGTATCTACATTAGCCCCCTTTCTGCGCGTGAAGGCTTGCAGCTGTATAGGCTTCCATGCGCGGAAACCAACATGCGCGTCGTCGTCACGCACCAATTCAAATACGGGTAAATTCAGCCCCCGTGCGTGTCATTATGACCTAAAACCCCTAGAGTCGTGCCATCTGACCTTTAGGGTTTTAGGCGTGACGTCAGCCCGTCCTGTGATTGCGCGACACGACGGTGACGGTTGCGATTCGACTACTGAAGGGACGCAACCCCTCATTCTTTTGGATAAATACCTTGTATCCCATTATTGCAGAGCATCACTTCTTTCTCTTAAAGTGAATGGTACCCGGAGATCTTCGAGGGCAGATCCAGATCATTAACCATCAGTTCAGAACTGCAAATCGTATTCTTCAACTGTGCATATCCAAGCAGGCTTCAAGGAAACAAGGTTGGCCTCGTTTACTTTTTGATTTTAAAGTACCGGCGTTTGCCTTGAACTGCGTTGAATCTGTAAACCCATGGAATCTGTGAAGAGGTTTCGATCTTTAATCCCGCTTCGCTTTACTCTTTCGACGATATTGGATCTTGCAATTACCCAATTTCTGAAATCGGCACCGGAACTGTTTGCATTCCTTTGCATAAGTCTCGAATTCAAAATTCAAACTGACTGGTGTGGTATTTCTCCCCCCCTTTTTTTTTTGCCCTTTCGCAGGAATGGCCAAAACAAGGGTAACCAGACCCGTCAAGGAAGATGAAGAGATGCCGGAGCTTCCGCAGTCTCTGTGGCGAAAAGCCCCCTTTCTGGGTGGGAAAGATTTTTACCACGCGAGGGTGAAGGCGAAGAGGATGCCTGATCCTGTTCCCGTTGAGCAGTTGTTAACACTGACTCGCCCAGTTAACTCAGCCTTGCTCGAGTTAGTTGGCTCCGAGGATGTGGTTCGATTGGGAATCGAGAACGGGCACTTCCCATACACTGCGATTTCTACTCAGGCGTTTGTCCAGAAGTTGGACTATATGGATGAGTGGACTGACCACGTGTTGGGTAATTACGCCGAAACTCTTGATGAAGCCGGCATTTTCTTCGCTGTTCGTGCTATGAAGGGTGCTGCCGTGAAGTTGGATCAGTCCATGCTTCTAGACCTTCTGTCCCGCTATTCGCCTGCGACTCACACGTTTCACTTTGCTGAGTTCGAGGCTGCCCCCACGCTCGAGGACGTTCAGATGCTGTATGAGCTTTCCCCCATGGGCGAGGTGGACCCCTTGAGTCACTTAAGGACATCTGCGGAATTAGCCTTGTACGCGCAGATGGAGGAGTGCTTAGCAGAGGTGAAGAAAATCTCCACTCGGTGGACCAGTACAAAACCTCTTCCGAACTGGCAGCTGGTTGATACGTCTGCGAAGAATACCTGGAACAAATGGTTGCAGTACTTCTTCCGAGACTATGCGAGCAGCAGCATTACTAAGAAGCTTTTGAGCGAGGACCCGGAGGCCGAGAATTACGTAGAGGGCAAGGGTTATCATTTGACCCTTTGCGCCTTTCTTTGTGCTTGGCTGTCGAGATTTCTGATTGATGGTCACCCCCATGATGGGGTCTTCTACCATGTGCTGCCACTTGCGGTGAGGCTCGCTCTTGGCCAGAGAGTTGCACTTGGACCCTTGGTCTTGGGTACGCTATATTACAGGCTGGATCAGCTGGTTCTGGCGATGAGGGAATCGCGTGGCCGCCTCGATGTTCTGACCTTTGTCAATATCAGCTTTTTGACAATGTGGGTTTTCGAGCGTTGGCCGTCTTATGCTCCAACTCCCCTCCCACTTGAGAAGTGGTGTCCCCCAGGCGAGACGAAAGCGCTCAACAGCGGAAGGGCTGCGAGATGGTTTGGTGCAAGCAACACCAATTGTACTTGGAGCTTGATATGCGACAAGCGAAGGGAGTTCACTGCCAGGCCTTACGCCACACGTATTGAGAATGTGCGGTGGTTTCCGAAGCTATACCCCTCCGAAGGTATGGTCTTGTCAGAAGACCTTCTCTTTGAAAAGGGATCGCATTTCCACGAGCGCTATCGTGAGTTCTTTTGCTGGTGTCTGCGAGGTTCTCTTCCTGCACTTGCAGAGCATATTCGTGAGCTCGCGCCACGATATGAAAGGCTTACAGTGGATGTTGACCCCACTCGGGTCTCTCCTCAGTTTGGTTTCGATGCGGTGGCCCCATCAATCTGGCCCCAGTCTATCGTTAGAGGGTGCTACAAGCGCTTGCTGGCAAAAGAGTGCAAGACGGTCCTTATGAGCAATCTTCCCTTGGAGCAGCCTGCGGGAACTCGCAATGGTGGTTATTCCCAGAACTGGATCGCATACTGGCTTGCCCAGCATACGAGGATGGAGACGGAGGCGGCGGCGCAGCCAGGAAGAGCCCCCTTGATCAAGAGAAACTCTTTTCCGTTTCGCCCCAATTGCAGTTTGAGCGAGTCTGAGTACGGTTGCTACTCGTTGTTGGACCGCGAGAATCATTTGTGCCCCGATTTCATTCTGAAGGAGCAGGTCGATGCAATCAAGAAGGGTGACACGCAGGTCATCAAATATAGCAAGGCGTTTGCTGAGGTAAGCGGTTTCCTTGAGTGCTTTGAGCTCTTTGATTTGCTTGCACTGATGCTTTTTGTTCTGTATTGTCTAGTGTCACGTGCGGAGGTTCGCAGCTGGTGACCGTTCCAAATCGCTGGTGGATACCATTGTTGCGACCAGAAGAAGGGGGGAGTCGTATCGGCTAGCATGGAGGATGGATGCCGAGGTCGAAACAAAAGTTCGCGGGGTCATGAACACTTTTGCTGACTCGCTGATAGACAACCCTCCGGCTCCGTCTCCTCCTAGAGATGACCCGTCCCCTCCAGCGACTGCGGCGCCGAGAGCGAAGAGGCCTAGGCAAAAGGGGATTACGATTTCTTCCCCTAGGAGCGCTCCAGCTTCGCCCCCAGCGAGATCCCTTTCTGTCAAGGACAAAGGTAAGGGTCGTATGCCCGGCAAGGTGCGAAAAGATCTCGCAGTCGAGACCTTCGTTCCATTCAACCAAGAGGAAGAGGAAGAGAGGCAGGAGCCCCAGGCCAGTAACGGAGAAGAAGAAGAAACAGTTGTAATGCGCGAGGAAGAGTCAGGAGGTACTTCCGCCGCATTTTCTTGTCCTTTATCATGACTTCTATGCAGTTCTTTTCTTTGAACCAATTGTATATTCGCAGGTGATGATGATGAAGCCGTTGGTGGCCTTGTGGCCAAGAGGCAAAAGAGAAATACCCATGCTGGCGTTTCAGATGATCCCATAAGCGAGGATGTTCTTGCTGAATCCCGGAAGACAGCCGCGGAGGCTGCTGCGAGAAGAAGGCAGCGAGAGGAAGAGGAGCTCGAGCTTGTGAAACAGCGGAGCCTCGAGGAGCGGCATGTTGACGACTTAGCGCGTCCAACTGGCGAGGAAGACGAGCTTCCCGAAGAAGTGGCTCCTCATGTGGAGGAGGAAGGTGAGGTTCCTGGAGAGGACACAGCAGAGCTAGAGCAAGTCCAAGCGGACTTCGCAGAGATCGCAGGTGGCGATAAAGGTGAGATCTTCAATCTCGCAGTTACTTATAGAGATGTAATTGTGGGTGCGTTAAAGCACGGTGTGTCAAAGCCTGACATTCGCCGTTGGTTGGTAAGCAAATGCGGAGAACCCTCAGGTAATTGTTTTGAGTAATACGCGCATGCTAGGCTGTAGCCACTTGAGGCAAAATCATGACTGGTTTACTCGCGTCCCAGGTCACGCTTCTCTTAAAGATTTGCTTAGTGAAGATACACTGATAGGGCACGGTTCCACGTCCCTCATATTGTCGCATTTGGTATCGCAGGTCATGCTGAGGAACCTGAGCTGGAGCAGAGAAGTCAGCCTTCTGCATCCCATGTTCCAATCTCGAGCTCTCATACTGAGAAGCCCGTCGCAGCTACTGGACACGCGAGTGAGCATCTCGAGGATGTCATTGAACTCTCCGATGATGTCGAAGCTGATGCTGTGCCGATGGACGAAGGTGTCCGTACCGGTGGTGGGGAAGAAGGGACAAGTGATGCTAATATTTTCGCACCTGAGAATGTCTTTCGCCCAACGACTTCGGCTGTTCCTGTGCCTCCGGCAATGACTGAGCCGGAAGCACCTATTCCTGCGTGGAGCATTTGGGGCTCGCAGGTTGGGAACGTAGTCGCAGCTGGTGCGGCCTACACTCTTCCTCCTGACTATGAGAGGCTGGAGCTCGCAGCTGATAGGAGAGCCATGGAGCGAGGGCAGTCTTTGAACAACCCGGTGGCTCGCATTCCCTCTATTCACCAAATTCTGGAAGGCACTGGTAAGTAGAGATTTACCATTCGCACGTCATATTATTTGCTTGCGAGTTCTGACATTACAACTCGTTTTTGATGTCTCAGGTTTGAAGCAAACCGATGTAGACTGGGTGGTTCGAATGCGCCTCAGATACCCTCGCTCGTTCGTGAGGTGTCTGGAGATCGTTCCTTTTGACAGGAGGCTATTCCTTACTGAAGCCATTTGGATACTGGAACAGCTGTGTGCGGCTACACCTGCGACCATCTCGGCCCAGAGTGCTGAATTGCTGTGTGGCATGTGCCAAAATCTCGTGCTCAAAGTCCAAGGCAGACTTGGTTTGAAATTCCTCAAGGACAGAGTTACACTGATTCGCGCAGCTGTAACCTTGAATCTCGGGCACCAGAATCTCGCAGCGGAGATGCAGAAGGTGGAGCAGCAGAAGCAAAAGGTTGATGAAGCTTTGAAGCTGTATGACGAAATGAATGCCAAGTGCGAGCAGCTAAAGCAAGAAGTGCAACAAGTGGAGAGGCTGATCGAGCAGTTCGAGCCCCAGGACTCCTTAGTCAAAAATTTGTTTTGACTTTTCGTGTTTTTGAAAAGAAAGGAAAATGGCTGAGACATTAATGTAATGCTTTGAAACATTAATGTAATGTTGCTAGGGTTTCTCCCCCCTCTTTTTTGACAACAAACAATGAGTTTGCCCGTTTTGCCCTTTTCGGGATTTGATTGGACATTTTCTGTGCATATCCAATTATGACATCAGCAATTGATTCTTTGCTTGATTTTCGCGCTAATTTCTCGGCAGATAAGCACGCTTCCGTTGGGAAGTCCATCCGAATCATGACTATCCGTCATTTATTAGGATACGCAACCGAATCGTCGTAGCCTTTAGTAGGGTAATTGATTGTTACCGCTTTTCGAGGCGTAAGTGATTGAACTTACCCTCTTTTTGAATTTGCTGACTCATCTTAAGCAACCGAAGAGTCTCCACAGAGCCTATATAAACCCTGCCTTTGTCATTTGGGTTCTTCATCCCAAACATGTGCTTTGCCGTGAGTCCTTGCGACTGCTGGCTTCAACGCTTGTTTTTCGTTGATTCATGGCAACTTCAGGCTTTGAATCCTGAGTTTGCGCTTTGTGCCATAGAAATAGTTTCCGAGATCCACTTTATGAGGCTCATTGCCGTTTATAACCGTCATAAAGAGGATGCAGATAATACCTCATGTGTGTTCGAAGAAATTTCTTCGTGTATTATGTGTGCAGGTCATGTTTCCGGCCGCCTCGTGGCGAGGTGCAGCGCCGTAGTGACCGTGCTACCGTCTCGTAATGAACGGCGTGATTCTCCTCCAGCATCCCTGAAGGAGAGTTTCTTGCCTCTTCGTTCTTGAACTCAGGAGGCTCGCCAACGCCCTTGTCTATCATGACAAGGAGCCCAGTACCAGAGGAATGACGGCTTCCCCTGTTTTGCACGACGGCATATGCCGGAACAGGTGGTTCCTCTGGTACATATCTTGATCAGACAGGGGTTTCATCGGACCCTAAGATCTTTGGACGTGGATTCGCCCGGCTCTTGCCGTTAAGGATGTAGCAAATGGCGAGTTAATCTCTTCGCAGATGCATCCTACTTGCTACAGATCTTTGGCCGCGGATCTGCGTACTGTGCTGCCGGTGTCAGGACCGGTGGATTCTCTCTTTTCTTAGTCGAGAGTTCCCTTGGCGCATCTCTGGCTTATCAGCCATTTTTCGAATGTATTGTAAGCCATGTTGGCTGTGTAGTTAGATGCGAGCTTTTCGCTTGTAAGCTGCTATCTAGATAGATAAATTGCAAGTCATTTGACTCATAATGATAAATAGCTCTTGTATTATCTGTTCTTTGCAACAAAATACAATTTCGCATGCGTTTCGGCTTGTTTTGCCTTGCATAATTCCATGTAATGATTTCTCATATGCGATGTCAATTCGCAGACGTTTCGCTAGATCATTTAAGATCGTAATTTCGCAGCTGTGCCATCTTGACGGATGGGCTTGTAGTTGGTCGTTGTAAATCGTATGAGATCACGTTCACAACGTTGCCATCGTTCCGGATAATTTTCCAGAGATTAATCAAGATCGTTGAGCCATGCAAATTGCTATCATAGAAGATAGGCTTTGTTTGAGATCGTTTCTCGCATAAACTGCTATCACAGCAGATAGATCTTTGGAAGATCTAATAAAATGATTCTGCACGTACGTTGCCATCATAACAGGCGGGCTTGGGTAATTAACCAAAATTACTTTGCGTAGAAATTGCTATCGTAATAGATAGGCTTAAGAAGACCATTATAAGATCGCATCTGTAGAACCTGCTATCTTCTATAGATAGGCTTTAGATGATCGATTGAGATCATTTTGTATTTCGCTGCTATCGCAAAGGATAGGCTTTGGATGATCATTTAAGATCGCATTTTCGTTTGGTTGCTATCGCAAGAGATAGGCTTTAATGATCACTTAAGATCGCATTTGCGTTTGATTGCTACCATGAGAGATAGGCTTTAATGATCACTGAAGATCGCATTTGCATTTGATTGCTACCGTGGGAGATAGGCTTTAGATGATCACTTAAGATCGCATTTGCATTTGATTGCTACCATGAGAGATAGGCTTTAGATGATCACTGAAGATCGCATTTGCATTGGCTGCCATCGTAGGAGATGGGCTTTAGATGATCACTTAAGATCGCATTTGCATTGGCTGCCATCGTAGGAGATGGGCTTTAGATGATCACTTAAGATCGCACTCGCGTGTAGCTGCTATCGTAAGAGATAGGCTTTAGATGATCGATTGAGATCGTGTTTGCTATCGTATGAGATAGGCTTTGATGATCGGTTGAGATCGCGTTTGCTATCGTACAAGATAGGCTTTGATGATCGATTGAGATCGCGTTTGCTATCGTATGAGATAGGCTTTGATGATCGCTTGAGATCGCGTTTGCTATCGTATGAGATAGGCTTTGATGATCGCTTGAGATCGCGTTTGCTATCGTATGAGATAGGCTTTGATGATCAGTTAAGATCGCGTTTGCTATCGTATGAGATAGGCTTTGATGATCAATAAAGATCGCATTTGTGTTTGCTGCTATCGTAGAGATAGGCTTTTGATGATCAGTTAAGATCGTGTTTGTGTTTGCCGCTATCGTAGAGATAGGCTTTTGATGATCAATTAAGATCGTGCTTGCGTTTGCTGCTATCGCGGGGATAGGCTTTGACGATCAATTAAGATCGCATTTGTGTTTGCTGCTATCGTAGAGATAGGCTTTTGATGATCAGTTAAGATCGTGTTTGTGTTTGCTGCTATCATAGAGATAGGCTTTTGATGATCAATTAAGATCGTGCTTGCGTTTGCTGCTATCGCGGGGATAGGCTTTGATGATCAATTAAGACCACATTTGCATGAATTGCTATTTGCAGCGAATGAATCATTGTTAACGGATATATTTAAATAAAATAGAGCAATATAAGCGGCTAGAAATATGAACTTCTCATTTGGGAGAATTCTTTTATTACATCGCTCTCATATGGGAGAGGTAGAATTACAATCCTCTCATATGGGAGAGGAGATTGCATTAATCGTAGCCACATGAGATATTAAGCAACGTTATCATAAAACGTATGAAATAAGAGGAGTCAAGGATAGTACTTCTTGATCCAGCGCATGTTGACTGAGCTCGGAGTTGAGGCTGAGCCGTGCAACCTTCGTATGCTGCAGTAGCCACTATCGAAGACTTCTGTGACTTCGAAGGGTCCTTCCCAGTTGGCTGCGAACTTCGGATGAGTCGCTTCTCGCATGCAGTGGTCGGACGCGCGCAAGACCAGGTCGCCAACTGCGAAATCTCGCCGCTGAACTGTCTTGTTGTAGGCGCGAGCGATTCTTTCTTGGTACCGCTTGTTAGTCTTTTTGGCTTGTCCTCGCTTTTCTTCTAGCAAGACTAAATCGTGATCGCGTTGATTTTCATAGAGCGCATGGAAGGCCAGCCGTGCCGAATTGACTCTGACCTCCGCAGGTACTACAGCTTCGGCCCCATAACATAATAGAAATGGCGAAGCCCCTGTGGGTGTTCTTGGAGAGGTCCTGTAGGCCCACAGAGCTATGTTAAGAGAGTTGGCCCACTTCTTGTGGTCATCTGCGACCATCTTGCTCAGAATTCTCAGCAGCGTTTTGTTAGTCGCCTCGGCTTGTCCGTTTCCCTTTGGATAATAGGGAGTAGAGCATATTTGCCTGACATTGTACTCCGCAAGTTTCGTGGCTACCTGACGATTAACAAAAGGAGTACCGTTATCTGAAAGAATAGTATTCGGGATTCCGAACCTGCGTACGATGTTTTCCTGGATGAAGTTGACCACAGCCAGCGCGTTTGCCGTCTTTAGTGGTATTGCTTCCACCCATTTGGTGAACAGCTCAGTTGCGGTGAGAATGAAATGGTTCCCATGTGACGTTGGTCGGATGGGGCCAATGAAATCCAAAGCCCATGTGTGAAATGGCCATGGCGTCCCTAATGCATGTAGATCCACGGCGGGAGCGTGCACTAGGTTCCCTTTGAATTGACATTCTTGGCAGCGTCGCACCTTGGTGCGGCAATCGGCTTTCATCGTGGGCCAGAAGTATCCGATTGAGAGGAGTTGTCTGCACAATTTCGCACCTCCCTGGTGTTCCACCTGATGAGAGAGGTCCATGACTTCTTGTGCTTCCCTATCGTCTAGGCATCGCAGCAAGTTGCCCTCGTGGCCTTTTCGCCAAAGCAGGTTTTCCTGAACTACGTATCGAGAAGCTTTCCTTCTCAATTTGTCGGCCTCTTTTCTCGATTCGGGTACGGTACCCTGGGTGAGGAATTCGAACAATGGCTTCCTCCAGTCTGTGTCGTCATCGATTAGAGCGACAAGTAGAGAATCTTTGATTAGTGCGCAACTCTCGCACTTCCCTTGTATCAGGGCTGCAGCTGTTGACATGCCTGGCCAATGAATGCCATATCTCTGAGCTTTCCTGTAGATTGACACCTCGCTTTCTCCGCAAGCGTGTTGGTGAATCCTTTCTAACAGCTGTTGTCCCTCTTGCTCGGAGACACATCGCATGAGTATCCCTCCAGGACCCTTGTAGTAAAGGGTATTGTCGTGGATGCAGTATCCTTTCGTGAGTGCCCAGCTCTCGCTGCTGGTGCCTTTCGCAATAGCTTGCAGGATTGTTTTTCGCCAATCTGCGTCATCTACGTGTTCGTCGTCGCACGCATCTTCTGTTAATGCCGACGATGTTCGCACTTCGATGGAAATCCTCGCGGGGCATTTGTCTATGCTGACCTTGGATCCCAGAGTTGCTAAGGCGTCTGCATGCCTGTTGTCCGCTCGGGGCTTGTGCTCGTATTTCACGTCGCAGAATTGCTGCATCAGTTTTTGCACTAGAGTGCGGTATGACAGGAGGTTGATTTCCTTCAGACCATACTCGCCCGAGGCTTGCTTAACAATCAGCTTGGAGTCTCCCATGACTGTTAAGTTGCTCACTTCCAGAGCTTTCGCTGCACGGAGCCCCGCGATAAGAGCTTCGTATTCTGCCTCGTTGTTCGTGACTGCGAAGTTGAGTTTCGCGGACATCTGTATGACTTCCCCGTCGGGCTTTGTCAAGACTATCCCAATGCCTCCACCTTTTCTGGTTGACGAACCGTCGAAGTGGAGGGTCCAATAGGGCACGTCGATCGCGTAGATTTCAGGGCCTTCGAGCTCTTCTTCGATCACAGGTTCGTGGCTGTTGTCGGGAAACTGTGCCAGCAGATCTGCTACCGCCTGCGACTTGATCGCCCTTGGCTTCACGCATGTGATATCGTATTGAGAGATGGTCATGTACCATTTCGCCAATCTCCCGCCCGGAGTAGTGTGAGTTAGCAAGTATCTTATGGGGTCGCTTTTGGTGACCACCACTACTTTGTGCGATGCAAAATAGTGTCTCAACTTCTCTATCACAAAGAATAAGGCAAGGCAGTGACGTTCGATGTCTGTGTACCTTGACTCAGCAGGCTGTACGATGCGAGAGATGTAATAGATAGGCCTCTCTTGGCCCTCATACACCTGAGCCAAGAGTGCTCCTATAGATCTCCTTGTTGATGTAAGATATAGCAGCAGCGGTGATCCCAGTTGAGGCGCGATCATGATCTTTGGGGATGTAAGTATCTCCTTTAGCTTTTCGAATGCGGCTTCATGGTCAGGAGCCCAGTTGTACGCGGCGTCCTTCTTGAGAAGAGTGCTGAAACAGCATGTGATTTCGGCGATTGCTGGGATGAATCTCCGCAGATATGACAATTTTCCCAAGAATGTTTTCAAGGCGCTTTGGTTGTGAGGTGGCGTCATGCTGGTGATGGCTGACACTTTCGCAGGGTCAGGCTCGATCCCTTGGCGATGAACCACGCATCCCAAAAACTTTCCCGAAGTTACGCCGAATGCGCATTTCATGGGGTTCATTTTTAGTTGAAAGCTTCTGCATCTGTTGAACACCTTTCGCAGGTCTGCAAGGTGATCTGCTTCGTGCTTGGATTTGACTACCAAGTCATCCACATAGAATTCCACCTCTTTGTGCATCATGTCGTGGAATAGGGCCATCATAGCCCGCTGATAGGTTGCACCTGCGTTCTTAAGACCGAACGGCATTACCGTGTAGTTAAATACCCCCACGGGAGTGATGAATGCAGTTTTCCTCGCATCTTCGGGATCCATTTTGATTTGATTGTATCCGCTGAAACCGTCCATGAAACTGAACATGCGATGGCCTGCCGTCGAATCGATAAGTAAGTCGATGTTAGGCAGTGGGAAATCGTCCTTAGGGCAGAAGCGATTGAGATCGCGGAAGTCCACGCAGATGCGGAGCTGTCCGTTCTTCTTCACTACCGGCACGATGTTGGCCAACCATGTGGGATGGTGATTTGGCTCTATGAACTTGGCGTCTAGGAGTTTGACAATCTCCTGCTTGATCTTGACGTTGAGCTCTGGCCTGAAACTTCTGGTGCTTTGCTTGACCGGTTTAGACCCTGGGATAATGTCTAAACGGTGCATGGTGATGCTCGTGTCCAGACCTGGCATTTCATCGTATTCCCATGCGAATACGTCCTTGTATTCAGTTAGAAGCTGTAGCAGCCCTTGTTCCTCTTCGCTTGTGAGGTCCGCACTCAGGAAGACTGGCCTTTTCTTTTCCTCGTTCGGGCTGAGGAACACCTCCTTTAGCTCTTGCTTTTGTGGTCGCGGCCTGTCTTCCATGCATTCGGGTGCTTCTTTGAGTTTCTCGTCCGAAACGATCTGTGTTGGCTCTTCTGTCAGCGCAACTTGCTCGATTTGATTGATTTGCCCAGGGACATCCTCATGCCCGTGTGAGGACGTCCCCGCGCACCTTCATATGCGATAGCATTTCTTTCCGTTGGCGTAGAAGCTTTCTATCTCCTTGCCCTCGGGGTCGCGCTTTGCAATCCTCTTAAGAGTGTACACATTCTTCCGATGATATGCGATGCGCGGCGCCTCTTCGTGTGTAGGCGGCTTTTCATTTGCATCTCCCCTTGTCACCATCACGCCAGCAGGTGACTGGTCCTTGATGTCCTCCCAGAGAGGCAAAGGAGTGGGGTTGAATGGTCCGGGTGTTTGCTCGTCCGCCATCTCGGTGAACCACACCGCCTCGCTGAGATGTGCTTCGTCCAAGTTGAACGGGTTAGTTGAGGCTGGTATTTCGACAATCCTGTCGTTCCAGATAGCTTTCATCACCTGGTGAGCCGTGGAAGGGATTGCGTCGAAGCGATGAATCCAGGCTCGACCGATGATCATGTGATATGTGGTGTTCGCATCTATGACATAGAACTTCGCCGAACACTTGATCTTGCCAATCTGAACGCCTAGGCGGATCCATCCGATCGTCATTCTAGAGTCGCTTCCGAATCCCACCAGCGGGGATGGACGTTTGACCACTTTGTGCTCGGGGATCCCTGCTAGCTTCAGTGTGTGGAGTGGAACAACATTGACCGCTGCTCCTCCATCGACGAATGCTCGCTTGAATTCGACGCCGTTGATGATGGCGGTCACGTACAGGGGCCTCTGATGGCTCGCATCTGTCTTCTTGTCGCTGGCAGAAAAGGTCATAATCTTTTCTGTGGGACGGGACGCCCTGATGACCTTCCCGTTGGAGACCACAAGTTCCTCTTCGTAGTCCTCCGCTATCCTTAAGATTGCCCTTGTCATATCCGATCTGCATTTTTCGGAGAAGTTCATTTCGTCGAAGAATTTGTTGAAGCCGTGCGACCCTTTCATGCGGTCGGCACGCTCATCCTCCGTGTCCATGCTATAGTCTTCCTCTTCATGGACTTCAGCAATGATGGGTAGACCATCCTCTGCGACTTCTTCCAAGTCCACTATTGAGATCATGGCGACCTCCTTGCCTTTTGAGCCCGAATCTGTATGGGCAGGCAGTGGGTTGTTGCGCACATCCTTTCGGTGGTCGCTGACGATGAGTTCGCCGTTCTTCATCTTCTGGTCGAACGCGAATCTGAGCTTCTTGCACTCGGCTGTGGGGTGCATGACCTTGCCGTGGTATTCGCACCACTTGGGGTCCCTCGTCATCTCCTTGGAGGGTTTTTGCTCTAGCGGTGGCAGGATGCCGTCTTTACGCCACTGTCTACAGAGATCGCTTGCTTCCTCCACCGAGCATGGCAGAGGCGGTGCATCAAAGTTTCCGGCTTTCGCTTGCTTCTGAGGCGAAACCGTGTTGACCTCAGCTTCGCGTCCTCGCTTGTAGCCGAATCTGCCGATCTTGTAGGTGGTGCCGCTCGCAGGTCGTTCCGGGGCGCTCTTCTTTCTCTGTCTCTCGACGATGGGCTCGATGTTCATCGTGCACTCGATGAGCTTTGAGAACGTGGGTGTTTGCAAATTGATTAGCATGCTCTTGTACTCATCTCGCATGCACTGCAGGCATATCTCTACAAGCCGACTCTCGAGCATTGGGTCCTTGCATTCTAAGGATTTCGCCCTGAATTTCTTGATGAAAGTGATTCCATCTTCCTCGCGTTTCTGATACATCCGCGAGAGGTGGATCATCGTCACCTTCTCTTCCATCTGGAAGAACTTGGTGTAGAACTTCTGGACCATGTCGTCCCAGGTCTTCACGGATCCGGCCTCCAGTGTTCGGTACCATTTGTATGCTACATTCCCAAGAGTCTTTGGGAATTCTCGCATCAGCAGTTTGGGGTCAGCTCCATACGGACCCATGACATCAATGAAACGCATGACATGCTCATGGGCGTTTCCATTGACGTCCTCGAACTTATCCCATTTGGGAGCCTTGTACCCCACCGGGTTAGGCATGAGATAGATCTCCCGTGGAATGGGCGGGTCGTTGTCTAGCTTCGGGATGATGGTATCCGCGAGCGACTGATGAGCCAAGATGGAGTCCACGCGCTTCTGCAAAGACGTCATGCATTCTGGAATGCTCCCCTCTGTAGCTGGCGGAGGGGTTGCCGTAGGCGGTGGCGACACATATGCCGCCGGAGGATTGGGAGTGTATTGACTGCCCGCGTTTCCCCATATGGTCGCCGGTGGAGGCAGAGTGTACTGCAAAGTTGGGTTAGACGCCAAAGCCGTGGGCTGAGAGGCGTGAGCGGCAGGGGGTAGCATTTGCGCTGTTGATCCTTGGATCGAAGGCAGCTGCGCGGCCGACGGTGGAGTCTGCAGATGAGGGTTGGGAGGCGTGGCCGATACTCCCAATCCTGGAGCAGTAGGGGTTCCTCCTCCCTGAGGGGTGGCGGTACCTGGTGGAGGATTTGGCGCAAGGGTGCCCAGAATGGCCAAGATCCGCTCCAATTGCGCAGATTGAGACTTGAGAGTTTTTGCCTGACTTTGGACAGTGGTGTCCAAAGACTCTAAAGTCGGTGCCTCGCCGGGTGTCGTCGGAGTACGGCGGACTTCTTCTCCTGAGGGAGTTTCGGCGGAAGGCGATCGGTTGCTGACATCGTCCTCCTGAGACATGGTTGCTTTTGCTGGTAAGTTCACGTCGGGTTCACCAAAATGTGCACAAGAGATTCCGGCAGGGAGACCTCCGTGTACACCGTACGTAGTGGATCAGGGATCGCACAGGAAGAATAGGGGTGTGTGTAGGGAGAGAGCAAGTCAGTAGCAATGTCTGAGAGAGAGACAGAGGTTTGGCAGAGCTTCCGCGTATGGCAGTGTTGTTCTCTTTGTATGGAAAGAGTAACGATATATATACTGGAGAACGTGGCCGTTGTAGTGTAGTTAATGCGCCCATTAATGGCGGCTTAATTAGCTTAACCGTAACGGCACGTTCGTCCGAGTATATAGGAACCGTTAGAGCACGTGGTGCGCGAGTACCGGAACCGTTACGAGGTTGACCGGGTTTGACCGGATTGACCGGGTCTAGGGAGCTCGTGCCATAGATCTCTCAAAACAGTTACTAAAGGTCGCGCGCGGGCTTGGCTCGCACGCGACAGGGCTTACCCTAGCCTCCAAACCACAAATCCCTACAAGTCCCGTGCAGTGGTATGCGAGGGCTCTGTCTCGCAGCCCCCACATGGATCAGCTCGGCTGGTGATCCTGTGTGTGTGGAGCACAATATGGTGTGCTGGATGGTCGCCACGTGGCTAAGATTAGCCATGTCAGAAAGCAGTATCTACAACGCTTTAGCTACCTTGGGATCTAAGGTCAGCACGGACAAATGTCCTACAAGAATCTCGATTGAAGTGCGAACATCCTCGGCGTTGACAGAAGACGCGTGCGATGACAAATGCATGGACGATGCAGATTGGAGAAAGCCAATCTTACGGGCCATCGCAGAAGGCACGAGCAGCGAGAACTGGGCATCCACAAAGGGGTATTGCATACATGACAACACCCTTTATTACAAGGGCCCTGGCGGAATACTTATGCGATGTGTCTCCGAGTAAGAAGGACAGCTGCTATTAGAAAAGATTCACCAACATGTTTGCGGGGAAAGTGAGGTGTCAATCTATCGGAAAGCTCAGAGATATGGCATCCATTGGCCGGACATGTCGACGGCCGCAGCGCTGATACAAGGAAAGTGCGAGAGTTGCGCACTACTCAAAGACTCTTTACTCATTGCTCTGACCGACGGTGATGTGGATTGGAGGAAACCACTCTTTGATTTTCTCACCCAGGGTATATTACCTGAGTCGAGAAAAGAAGCTGAAAAGCTAAGGAGGAAAGAAGCCCGATATGTGGTGCAAGAAAATCTGCTTTGGCGAAGGGGCCATGAAGGTAACTTGCTGCGATGTCTAGACAGCAGGGAAGCAAGAAGTGATGGACCTTTCTCACCAAGTGGAACATCAGGGAGGTGCGAAATTATGCAGACAACTCCTCTCAATTGGATATTTCTGGCCCACTATGGAGGCTGATTGCCGCACCAAAGTACGACGCTGCCAGGAGTGTCAATTTAAAGGTAATCTAGTGCACGCTCCTGCTGTAGATATACATGCATTGGGAACACCATGGCCGTTTCACACATGGGATCTGGATTTTATTGGTCCCATTCGACCAACCTCGCACGGGAATCACTTCATTCTCACCGCGACTGAGTTGTTCACCAAGTGCGTAGAAGCGATACCACTGAAGACGGAAAATGCGCTAGCTGTGGTCCATTTCATCCAAGAAAGCATCATATGCAGGTTCGGAATTCCCAACACCATCCTTTCGGATAATGGCACTCCTTTTGTTAATTGCCAGGTGGCTGCGAAGCTAGCAGAATACAACGTCAGGCAGATATGCTCCACCCCGTACTACCCGAAGGGGAATGGGCAAGCAGAAGCAACCAACAAGACGCTATTGAGAATTTTGAGCAAGATGGTCGCAGATGACCACAAGAAGTGGGCTGATTCTTTGAGCATAGCCCTGTGGGCTTATCGTACTTCTCCGAGGACACCCACAGGGGTCTCACCATTCCTTTTATGCTATGGAGCTGAGGTTGTGGTACCTGCGGAGATGAAGGTTAACTCTGCAAGATTGGCTTTCCATGCATTGTACGACAATCAACGCGACCATGATTTAGTCCTGCTAGAAGAAAAGCGGGAGCAAGCTAAAAGGACCAACAAACGGTACCAAGAAAGGATCGCTCGTGCGTACAATAAAACAGTCCAACGTCGAGATTTCGCAGTTGGAGATTTGTTCTTGCGCGCATCTGACCATTGCATGCGAGAGGCGGCTCACCCAAAATTCGCAGCCAATTGGGAAGGACCCTTTGAAGTCACAGAAGTCTTTGACAGTGGCTACTGCAGCATACGGAGGTTACATGGAACAACCTCAACCCCAAGCTCAGTCAACATGCGCTGGATTAAGAAGTATTATCCTTAACTTCTCTCATTATATGCGTTATATTACAACGTTGCTTTATGCTATGTATGGAAATGATTCGCACATCTTCTCTCCCATGTGAGAGAATTGTAATCTCATCTCTCCCATATGAGAGTTCTATAATAAGAGACTTATCCCAAATGAGAAGAACTTTATGCTTCTAGCTGTCTTTATTGCTTCATTTAGTTCATTATTACTGTTAGCAAAAGCCTATCCGCCGTGATAGCAGCCTATGCAAATGCGATCTTAATTGATCTTCTCAGCCTATCTACCACGATAGCAGCCCATGCGAAAATGATCTTAATTGATCTTCTAAGCCTATCTGTCATGATAGCAGCCTATGCGAGTACGATCTTAATTGATCTTTTAAGCCTATCTGCCGCGATAGCAGCTCATGCGAATATGATCTTAATTGATCTTTTAAGCCTATCAGCCACGATAGCAGCTCATGCGAACATGATCTTAGCTGATCTCTTAAGCCTATCTGCAACGATAGCAGCCTATGCGAACACGATCTTAAGTGATCTTTTAAGCCTATCTGCCACGATAGCAGCTCATGCGAACATGATCTTAACTGATCTCTTAAGCCTATCTGCAACGATAGCAGCCTATGCAAGTACGATCTTAAGTGATCTTTTAAGCCTATCTGCCACGATAGCAGCTCATGCGAACGTGATCTTAATTGATCTTTAAGCTTATCTGTTAAGATAGCAACCCATGCAAGTATGATCTTGAATGATCTTTCAAGCCTATCTGCCACGATAGCAGCACTATACAAATACGCTCTTAAAATTATTCTTAAGTCTATCTGCCATGATAGCAGCATCATGATCTTAAGTGATCCACAAAAGCCTATCTGTTAAGATAGCGCCTGCACTTGAATCTGAAGCAAATCGCGAACCTATCTGCCAAGATAGCGAGGCTGCGCAAATACGTTCTCGAGTGATCTGAAAGCATATCTGCGAATTTATTCGACAGATAGCCAATCACAACTACAAAGTGTGAATACAACACTACAAAAGGCGAAATTTGCCGATACGCGTGCGAAATTGTAATTTGTTGTGACAAGACAGCAAATCATACAAAGCGATTCATCATTATGAGTCAAAATGACTTACAATTTATCTGTCTAGATAACAGCTTACAAGCGAAAAAGCTTAAATCAAGCTAACTACGCAGCCAACATGGCTTACAATGCGCCTAAAAAGTAACTTACAAGCAAGAAGTTACACATCGGGGGAATCCTAACTGAAAAAGGATGGAACTAACGGTCCTAGCAGAAGCTATGCGATACAAAGTTCTGCGACCAAAGATCCGTAGCAAGTAAGGCGTTCCTGCGAGAAGATCAGCCCGCTACCCGCTATGTCTACAACCGCAAGACCTGTGTGACGCTATGTCCAAGATCTCAGGGTCTGACAAGGCCTCTGTCTGATCAAGATATGTGCCAGAGGAACCACCTGTTCCGGCGTACTCGGCTGACAAAACAGGGGAGCAGTTATTCCTCGGGCAATGGTCTCCTTGTCCACGGAGACGAGCACATTGGCTCGCCACCCTGAGTTCACGAACGTGGGGGCAAGAAATTCTCCTCCGGGCATGCTGGAGGAGGATTCCGTCGTTCATTACGAGTTGGTAGCAAGGTCAGTACGGCGCTGCACCTCGCCGGGAGGCGGCCGGAAACATGACCTGCAAGCATAATAGACGAAGAAAATTCTTCGAGCAAACATGAGGTATTATCTGCATCTTCTTTATGATAGTTATGAAGATCAATAAGCCTTAAGAAGCAGATCTTGGAAACTATTTCTATAGCACAAAGCACAAACTCAGGTTTCACAACTTGAAACTGCCATGAAACAACGGAAAATAAGCGTTGAAGCCAGCAGCCATAAGGACTCACAGCAAACTACATTTTGGGATGAAGAACCCAAATAGCAAAAGGCAGGGTTTATATAGACCTTGTGAAGACTCTTCCGTTGCCAAGATGAGTCAGCAGAATTTGAAAAGAGGGTAAGGATCAATTACTTATGCCTTGAAAAGAGGTAACAATCAATTACCCTACTAAAGGCTACGACGATTCGGTTGCGTATCCTAATTAATGACGGATGGTCATGATTCGGATGGACTTCCCAAGGGAAGCGTGCTTATCTAATGAGCAATTAGCGCGAAAATCAAGGCAGAATATCAATTGCTGATGTCATAAATTGATATGCACAGAGATATTCGAGTAAATCCCGAAAAGGGCAAAACTGGCATTTCAATTCTTTTTGAAAAAAAGGGGGGGGGGGGAGAAACCCTAGCAACATTACAATAATTTTTCAGCTACTTATCTGCTACTTTTCGAAATCAAAATAAACCCTTGATCAAGGAGTCATGAGGAGTAAACTGACGGCTCAGATTTTCCACTTGCTCCACTTCTTGCTTCAATTGCTCGCATTTGGCATTCATCTCCTGAAAGAGCTTCATAGCCTCTTCAACCTTTTGCCTTTGCTGCTCTACCTTCTGCTTCTCAGCTGCGAGGTTTTGGTGGCCGCGTTTCAAAGTCACGACCGCGCGAATCAGGGTAACTCTTTTGATAAGAAACCTGAAGCCCAGTTTGCCTTGAACTTTGGCGAGAAGGTTTTGGCACTTGCCAAAAAGCAGTTCCGCGCTCTGAGGATAAATAGTCGCAGGTGTGGCCGCGGACAGCTGCTCCAAAATCCATATGGCTTCAGTCAGAAACAGCCTCCTGTCAAAGGGCCCTATCTCCAGAGACCTCGCAAATGATTGGGGGTAGGAGAGGCGCATCCGAACTAGCCAGTCCACGTCAGCTTGCTTCAACCCTAAAGCAATGTCAAAGCCAAGTTAGACTATCAAACTCGCAAATGAAGAATGCAAGATGTGAACAGCAAAACACGACATACCAGTTCCTTCTAAGATCTCGTGCAGAGAAGGAATGCGCACTGCCGGGGTGGTTAAAGACTGTCCTCGCTCCATTGCCCTTCTATCAGCTGCGAGCTCTAACTCCTCATAGTTGGGGGGAAGAGTATAAGCCGCACCAGGTGCGATTGCAGCCCCGACCTGCGAACCCCAAAAGTTCCACGCAGGAAGAGGTGCCGCAGGCTCAGTCATTGCCGGAGGCATGGCGGTAGCAAAAGTTGCAGCTTGATGAGGGATACCTTCAGGTGCGATAGCATCAGCAGCATTCATTCCTATTTCCTCAGCACCAGCATGGGCATCTTCCTCCATCAACACGGTGTCAGCTTCGGCATCATCAGAAAGTTCGATGACGTCCTCAAGGGGCTCTCCTGCATATTCAGCGGCTGCGACGGGCTTCTCGGTATGAGAACTCGGCACCGGGATATAGGACGCAGAAGGTTGACTCCTTTGCTCCAACACAGCTTCATCAGCATTGCCTGCGATACAAAATACGATGGTGTGAGGTAACTTGTATCGTATGTTATTTTATTATCTTTCGTAAGCTAAGTGCGAGCACCTCCACGCGAAGGTGGGACTGCAGCATCCCCGTCATATGCTAAGGACGTGTAACCTTGCCCTATTAATGTGTCTTCATTAAGCATGTCTTTAAGGTGAGCGTGACCTGGGGCGCGAAGAAACCAGTCATGATTAGGTTTGGGTTGCTAAAGCCTAGTTCACACATATCGCTCGAATGATTACATGAGGGTTCACCGCACTTGCCTACTAGCCAACGGCAAATGTCAGCTTTTGACACACCGTGCTTTAGCGCACCAACAACAACATCTCGATAAGTTACTGCGAGATTAAAAATCTCACCTTCATTGCCACCTGCGATTTCTTCAAAATCTGCTTGGGCTTGCTCTAGAGCTGCCGCATCTTCTTCTGGAGCCGCATCTTCTTCTGGAGCCGCATCCTCCTCTTCAACTTGAGGAGCCACCTCTTCGGGAAGCACATCTTCCTCATCAGTTGGACGCACTAGGTCGTCGACGTGCTGTTCTTCTAGGCTCCTTTGCTTTACGCGCTCGAGCTCCTCCTCTTCTCGCTTTCTTCTCCTTTCAGCAGCTTCCGCAGGTGTCCTCCTGGACTCGACGAGAATGTCCTCGCTTATGGTTTCATCAGAAACACCAGAATGAGCACCCCTCTTCTGCTTCTTGGCCAAAAGGCCACTGAGGGTCTCATCATCATCATCATCTGCGAAGAAACAATTTGTTCAAACCAGATTGCAAAAGAGTTAAGACAATGAGAAGAGAAGTACGATTGAGATACCTCCTAATTCTTCCTCATGAAACGCATCTCCCTCTCTGTCTTTGACATCTCCTTCATCTCCTTCTCTTGGCCCCCGCCTCTCCTCTTCTTCCTCCTGTCCGAACGGAACGAAGGTCTCCACTGCGAGCTCCTTCCGCGCTTTACTGGTCATGCGACCTTTACCTTTATCTCTGGCAGAAACGGACCTCGCAGGAGGGGAAGTTGGAGCGCTTCTAGGGGAAGAAATTGTAATTCCCCTTTGCCTGGGCCTCTTCGCTCTTGGCGCAGTAGTCGCTGGAGGAGACGGATCATATCTAGGGGGAGACAAGGCCGGAGTGTTGTCTATCAGCGAATCAGCAAAAGCATTCATGATCTCGCGAATCCTGGTCTCGACCACGGGATCCATTCTCGATGCCAGCCGGCTGTCCTTGCCTTCTTGCAGTAACAATGGTGGTAACCAGCGATTTGGAACGCTCACCAGATGCAAACCTCCGCACATGACACTACAGCAGGAAGCGTAGTATGAAGTTTTCAATATATTGAAGTAAAGAAGCTTAGCGCATGCAAGAGAAGTTGCTTACCTTAGCAAAAGTTTTGCTATATCTGATGACATGCGAATCGCCTTTTCTAACCGCGGCGATCTTTTCATCAAGAATGATGGAGGGACACAGATGGTTCTCGCGATCCAGCATTGAATAGCAACCATATTCAGACTCGTCCAGACTACAATTGGGACGAAAAGGGAAAGAATTCATTTTGATCACAGGAGCTCTGCTTGGCTGAGGGATCGACTGCGTCTCAAACCTTGTCTGCTGGGCGTTCCAGTATGCGAGCTAGTTTCTGGAACAGCCGCCTTCACGGTTACCTGCAGGTTGCTCGAAGGGGAGATTGCTCATCAAGATTGTTTTACACTCCTTTGACAACAAACGCTTATAGCAGCCTCTGATTATAGACTGCGGCCAAATTGATGGTGCCACTGCATCGAAGCCAAATTGGGGAGAAACGCGAGTGGGATCAACGTCCACGGCAATCCTCTCGTACCTCGGCGCGAGCTCACGAACATGCTCTGCGAGAGAAGGAAGGGAACCTCGCAGGCACCAGCAAAAGAATTCGCGATAGCGCTCGTGGAAATGCACTCCACCTTCGAAAAGGAGCTCTTCTGAGAAGGCAACACCCTTAGAAGGATACAGCTTTGGAAACCATCGCACGTTCTCAATACGCATGGCATAGGGCCTGGCTATGAACTCTTCCCGATTGTCGCATATTAGGCTCCAGACGCACTTGGGGTAGTTAGTTCCGAACCACCTCGCAGCTCTGCCGCTATTACGTTCCTCCTCCGCACCTGGGGGACACCACTTGATGGGCTTAGAAGCAACTGAGGCATAGGAAGGCCATCGCTCGAAGACCCACATCGTCAAGAAGGCAATGTTAATGTAAGTCAGTATGTCGAGGCGGCCACGCGATTCCCTCATTGCCACGACCAGCTGATCCAGCCTGTAGTACAGCGTGCCCAAGACCAAGGGTCCAAGTGCGACTTTCTGGCCAAGGGACAATTTCACAGCAAGAGGCAGAACGTGATAGAAGACCCCATCATGCGGGTGGCCATCGATTAAGTACCTCGACAACCAGGCGCAGAGGAAAGCGCATAGGGTCAGGTGATAACCCATGCCATTCACATAGTTCTTAGCCTTCGGGTTTTGACTCAGAAGCTTCTTGGTGATGCTGCTGTTCGCATAATCACAGAAAAAGTATTGAACCCACTTGTTCCAAGTGTTTTTCGCAGATGTGTCAACCAACTGCCAGTCAGGAAGGACTTCTGTAGTGGTCCACCGGGTGGAAATTTTCTTTACTTCTGACAAGCACTCCTCCATCTGCTGGTACAAAGCAATCTCCGCATCCGTCCTCAAGGGACTCAAAGGATCCACCTCGCCCATGGGAGACAGATCGTACAGCATGTGCACATCCTCGAGCGTGGGAGCAGCCTCGAACTCAGCAAAATGAAATGTGTGAGTCGCAGGCGAGTAGCGGGAAAGAAGGTTTAGAAGCATGGACTGGTCCAGCTTCACGGCAGCGCCCTTCATAGCACGAACTGCGAAGTATACACAAGCATCGTTTAGAGTCATGGCGTGATGAGTCAATACATGGTCAATCCACTCATCCATGAAATCCAATTTCTGAACAAAAGCCTAGTTGGAAATCGCAGTATACGGGAAGTACCCATTTTCGACTCCCAATCGAACCACGTCTTCGGAGCCAATCAATTCGAGCAGGGCCGAGTTAACTGGAGGGGTTAATGTTTGCAATCCCTCACCAGGGACAGGGGTAGGCAGTTTATTTGCCTTAACCCTAGCATGGTAGAAGTCTTTGCCACCCAGAAAGGGGGCTTTTCGCCACAGAGCCTGCGGAAGATCATGTATTTCTTCGTCCTCCTTAGCGGGTCTAGTTCCTTTTTTCTTTGCCATTCCTGCGGAAAAGGGGGGAGAAATATACACACTACTTCAGTTCGAATTTCGAGATCCAGGATCTATTGGAAGAAAGATGAACAGTTTAGTACCAATCTCTGAAATTAGAGATTGGAATCGTTTGCATTATCAGGGATTTCAAAAAGCCCTGCATTCAAGATCCTTATCATCGGGGGATTAAATCGAAATTGGATTCAAAGATTGTGAGCTTCTTCATAATTTTTCAGCAGATAATATGTCACGGGTTTGCAGATCCAACGCAGTTCAAAGCATATATCAGCATATTAAATCAAAATTGAACAAGGCCAACCTTGTTTTCGTAAAGCTTGCTTGGATGCAGACAATTGAAGAAGACGATTTGCAATTTTGAACTGGTGATTGATTATCTGAATCTGCTCTTGAAGACTTCCGGGTATCATTCACTTTACAGAGAAAGAAGTGGTGCTTTGCAACAATGGAGAGTACAGAGTATTTAAACAAAAACTATGAAGGGTTGCGTCCTTTCAGTAGTCGAATCGTAACCGTCACCGTCGAATCGCACAATCACAGGACATGCTGACGTCACGCCTAAAACCCTAAAGGCCAGACGGCACGACTCTAGGGGTTTAGGTCATAATGGCACGCACGGGGGCTGAACTTACTCATATTTGAATTGGTGCGTGGCGGCGACGCGTACGTTGGTTTCTGCGCATGGAAGTCTATCCGGCTATGAGTCTTCACGCGCAGAAAGGGGGCTAATGTAGATAGTGCTTTCTGAGCTGACAGATCTTGGCCACGTGGCAACCATCCAGCACACCATATTGTTCTCCATACACACTGGATCACCAGCCGCGCTGATCCATGTGGTGGCTGCAAGACAGGGCCCTCGCATACCACAGCACGGGACTTGTAGGGACTTAGTGGTTTGGAGGCTAGAGTAAGTCCTGTCGCGTGCGAGCCAAGCCCGCGCGCGACCTTTAGTAACTGCTTTTGAGAGATTTATGGCACGAGCTCCATAAACCCGGTCAATCCGGTCAAACCCGGTCAACCCCATAACGGTTCCGGTATTCGCGCATAACGTGCTGTAACCATCCCTATATACGCGGACGAATGTGCCGTTGTGGTTAAGCTAATTAAGCCGCCATTGATGGGCGCATTAACCCACTGCAACGGTCACATTCTCCGTTATATATAGGACGTTAACCTTTCCATACAAAGGATGACACACCAGACATACGCGGAAGCTCTGCTAAACCCCTGTCTCTCTCTCAGACATTACTACTGCCTTACTCTCTCCCTACACACAACCCAACTCTTCCTGTGCCATTTCCGATCCTCTACTTACGGTGTACACAGAGTTCTCCCTGCCGGATTCTCTTGTGCACATACTTTAACCGAAATGTAAACTTAATAGTTAATAATCTACGTTTGGTTATCGATTGTCGCGTTAACCCTGAACCGAGATCCCGGGTTGTTTCATATAAAGCATTGGAGGCTAAGAAATCAAACCCTCAAGTCTATATAACAGGAGATTTGGAACTCTCTCTCACCACATTCGGTTTGACAGTGCTCTTTTCTGGTCTATGTTTTCTCCTCTCTCTCTATCCGATTTCTCCCACCTCTGGGTCGTTCTTGAGCTATATAAGGGCTAAGAACACAGAAAGAGGAAGAGAGTGAGAGATGAGGTAGTTTTCAGTTGGATTTCAGTCCGATTTTGGACAATTTTTGGGTTTGTTTGCTCTTGTGCTCTGTTTTTGCTGCTGGGATGTGTTGTCTGGGTTCGATTACTGTAGCATCAGCAGTAGATTATCCAATTTGCAACGGTAGTTTTAGTTGTTAGTGTAGTTGATTCAAGTTAGCTTGGTTTGTTCTTCATTTTAGTTTTTGAATCAAGTGTTTGGGATTGAATTAGTGGCAAGTGTATTGGTGCTATCAAGTACGGATTCAAGTTTTGATTATTCAAAGTGAAATTTCTCTCAATATCTCTTGGATTTTCTATTATGTCTACCTTATTCAATTTCTTGGGTGATTTGGGATTATCTAATGCCTCAATCCTCATATTAATCCAAGTTGAACTTCAAGGATGATTGGGTTGAACTGGGTTCACTTGAATGCTTAATGCACTGTTTGGATTTCTCATGTTGATATATTTGATTCATTGAATAGGTAGATGTGCGAATATGCATGACGTGTTTGATTTGAAGTTTCACTTGAGTGAGAGGAACTCATCAATCCTAACTTTGAGAAATTGAGTACTAGTAAGGTGATTTAAGTGAGAATTTACAAATCTCACTTGTTGCTTTATCCTACATGTGGAAACACCTATGTGTATTTACATATGATTGATGCTTGAAACACTTGAAATTTGAAATCTCATTTGAATAGCCTCTTTAGTGCTTGATTAGCGTGTTAGGATCACACACTTCATTTGTGGTGAGTTGGAGTGCAATAAGCAATCTCTTCTCGACATACTTGTCTTGTTGAATGCTACATGTAATTTGAGAACCGGGCTTGAGACGATATCCTACACTTGGGATTATTTTTGTCGAAAAAGTTTTTGGCGCCGTTGCCGGGGAGAGGCTAGGAGTTAGATTTGATTTGCTTTACTTTCTTAGTTAGTTAGTAGTTTGTTTTTGACATTTTCTCCAGTTGTTTGTGATTGATTAAGTGTGATGCATATCTCTCATCAAGTACCTCTCATTTACTTGCTTGAAAATATGTCTCATGAACATTTTGGACTTGGTGAGAGCCGGCTCAATGTTCCTTCATATCCTTATTATCATGCATTTACTATACATGAAAATCATTCTAAGGAATCAATGCGTTCCAAACGTGAGCGTGCTTACAAAAATGGTGAATATTATCCTAAGAATGATTATTCTTGGCATGATAGTGGGACACTAGATTACACATCTCATGCTTCTTGTGCACAATCACCTCCCTCACACACTTACATGTTTTCGAACTCTCATGATTCTTGCACTTATCAAGATAATGATATGATGTGTGAATAGTGTCTAGGAGTGATTATTTTAAGAGGGAAGCTTATGTGAATGAGGAACTAGAGAGGCCTATAAGTAGTTCTCTTGAGGAGACAATGCAAAAATATTTTCAAGGTACAAAAGAATTTTTTCACAAAGAGAACTTGTAGAATCATTTTCTCACTTGGTTGACAAAGTGGAATCCTTAAATTCAAAATCTCAAGATGATAAGTCTCTTGCATATAGCTCTCACTCTTCACAAAACATTTCATCACACGAGTCTCTTGTTTCCATTCACGCACATCAAGAGCCTATTCAAGACCAAATTTTGGATGATGTGTTTGATGATGGAGTTGTTTCTACTAAGATAGGTGATTGTGTTCATTTTTCATTTGCACATTCTAAAGAAGCTTGTGATAGTGATATTGGTAGTGAGATTGATACTTTTGATGATGACTCTTCAACCCATGACATGAGTGAAGCCATTTTGGATGACTCACATAGTGACAAATGTGAGGAGGAGTCACAAAATGGAAATCGCTCATGTGATGAGTTGGAGGTCAAATTTGATGCTACCATTCATGAAGTAAATGTTGTATTGTCTTGTGCTCATGAAGAGCCTAGTACTTACCGGAGTTCCTATGATCTTAATTGTGACGTAATTGAAGTTTTGTTGGGAGGTACTCCGGTCAGTATTGATATGTCTAATGAAGATGACGAAATCGAATTTTACTTGAATGCTCCCTAGGATTCTATCATTGTGGAAGATGTGCCTAAGGGTTTGGATGAGGCTTCAAGCTCTCAAATTATTTTAACTCCCACTTGTGAAGCCACATCCCCAAATCCATATGACTTATTTAAAATTGATGAGATTCAGGATTCACAAGTTGCCACCATCTCTCAAGTTGTGATTTCAAGTAAAATTTTGGCAACTTATGAAGACCCATTTTATGATTCAATTCATTTGAGGATTTCAAACCCTTTTCTTAAGTTGATGCATGATATAACAACTTGCTCTAACTTTATTGTTAGATTTTGCTTGCATCTCTTATTCATCTTTTGTGTCTTGCCCCTACTTCTCCTATCTATTCTAATTGATGAATCAAACTTTTTGAGGGAGAAGTACTTTTCTAATAATGAAGTAGGGGCACGACATGGAAAGAAATTTCCAAGATTGAGGGTGGGATAGCATCATTTCTTTGTTCCACCTCCCTAGTTGTAAATAAATAAATTAGTTTATCTCTATTTATTGCATTTTTTTCTATGAACATTTTGTAGGTTGCTCTTGGAGGAGGACTTATGCTTAGTGGCCAAGAAAGCGAAAATGAGGTCCATCTATCCCTTGTCTCTTATATGAATTTGTATGCTCTTCCATTGTTCTCACACATTGAGGACAATGTGAAATTTTAGTTGGGGGGTGGGAAGTAGATATATCACTTGGTTTAAATGATCTATAGCATGATTTTTCTTTCATTACTGATTTCTATGAAAACTAAAAAAATAAAAAATAAAAAAATTGAAAAATCATAAAAATTAAAAAATTGCAAATTAAAAAAAAAAATTGTGTGAAACGGGGGAATTTTAGGAAACTAGATGTTTTCAAAGAATGAAATCTCTTAGTCCATGTTCTTTACATTTCTATTTTAATAAGAAATTCTTTGCTTATACTCAATACATCTACACCAATATCCCACATTCCGCAATATCATGCGTTCTCACAATGCGACACACTAAATTTACGTTTCATGTTTAAGTCCTTCAAGCTAAGTTGATCACATAAACTTTGACGTCTTCTACTTTTGATAAAGGGTGCGTTTTTTAAACTATTTGAACTTCACGAAAAGATTTTACTCTAATCGTTTTTGCGGTGGAAACTTATAGCCCATTGGAGTGGTGCTGACCAATGGCACCCCATGCGATGCCTAAGAAATAGAGGGGTGTTCAGGGATTAATGTCATGCCATCACCTAGATAGCCCCCTTGGTTTAGCTTAAAAATTCAACTCGCTTGTATATTCCTCTCTTTTGTTGTGGGTCTTGGAGAACCTTGACTTAGGGGTGGACATATGTGGGAAAAAAAATTAATGCTAAAACCTCCAAAATGAGGAAAAATCTCACCACCTCACAAAAAAATCCACAAAAAGATCTTACAAGCCCACAACCACATCCCCCATTCTAAAACTCGTTTTTGTTCAAAACTTTGGAGGTCCATCCTACATGGGTGCTTTTGAATAAGTATGAGAATGACTAGTTTCATGTGATCCTTATTTTTGAAGGCATACTTTCTTGCGAATTGGACTTAATTAACAAGTTTCGTGGATCGCATGAGTCACCTTCTAAACACCGCCCACATTTGTATTAGTATATGCTTAGACGTCCATAGGCTTCTTTCTCAATCTTTTCTAACATTGAGAATTTATTTGAGGTGACATTTATGTATTCTCCTTCCCCCCCCCCCCCCCCCCCCCCCCACAAAAGATTAAAATTAGCTAGTAATCTTTAGGATTTTACTTTGTTTACATTACATAGCCGGTGGTAGAAGGAGATGCATACATTTTAATTACGTAAATCTTCGACGTTAAAGGCTCAATAGAAGAAGAGAGATCAATTGTCATAATAGTCAGAGCAAGAATCGCCAGAAAAATTAATAGCTTTAAACGTTTTCAATGGAGTTGAATTGCCAGAGAGAGTAACAAAGCTGCTCACAACTTTGCACATTTCGCGAAGAGTTTGAGAATATACGAGAAAATATAGTTGACCGATGGTTATACAGATGGGCTTCGAGAGGCTTCAGTTACTCAATAGTCTAAAGATGTAGTTTCCTAGTTTTGCCTTTAACGCCAGCTCTCCAAAAAACTTCAACTTCATAATATTTCATAATAGAACTTCAACTACATAAAGAATTGTAAAAAGTAACTAACATGTAAACAAATGATAGTAATCACAGTAGTGGGAACGTGGTTCTTTTAAATATGAAATCAACACTGAACTTCTTCGCTATTTCTTTTTCAATATGAATCATCATGTACTCTGCTAAGCATTCTTCTTCTGTGTTGTTTCAAAATTTAGGTTTAACTAGTATCATTGTTTAAAAAACTCGTTATGTTGTTGTTGTAAACACGAGAAACGTAAGCACAAATCTAACCAATCTATCAATAAGATGTTAAACAGTAGTTTTGCCGATGTTGTTCAATTGTCTGCAAAACTCGAAAATAGTTTAGAGATTTTCAAAATGGGCATGTTGAGAAAAATCAACTTATAGTGATGAAATTGTAATCTCAAATGCACTTTCTCTCTACGTAAAATCTCAAATCATAGATTTATCAGCATGAAATGATTTAGAACTTGTAGATGTCGTGATAGCTCCAAATGTACACAATTTAGCTTTTGCTAAATCATAAATCAACGAAATTGAGCAATATGTGAGAATCTGGGGAACAATAAAGTAAATTTGAAGAAAAATATTGAATTGAACTCAATAAAATCACAATATGCAATCAATCGCATAAACCATATTAGTCACCAATCATAAACTGCTCTCAATTACATATAGAATCAAATAAATCACGGATTCTCTAAGAACAGTATACACGTCTACAATGAAATGAGAAACTCTCTCTCCCATATTCCGAAACGGAGTACCCTTTTTATAGGTAATGATATTTGGCATGTAGATTTTATCTGCCAGCTCAACAACCCTTTTATTCACAAACTTCAACATCGACTTCTTTTCTGTATTTAACCTTCAACGAATCTCCCATCACTTACTTTGATTTTACTATTAACTTTGCCTTTTGCTCATCCCAAATACAACCCCACAATGTAGAGAACGACCTATAGCCTTTATATAGGCCTAAAATATGGCTTGTGCCCAAAGAAATAACAAAAACCGAGCTACGAACATGGAAACAACTTTCTGCCCGCCTCCAGCGATGTCTTCCTGCAAGAAGAAAATTGTCTTTGCACAAAGACATGCTATCTACGCACGAAGACCCTGCTCCAGCAGGTTGTTCTCTTTGTCTCGATCTCCCCCATTTGGTCTGTTTTTCTCCCGCTTCGTCTCCAACTCCTCACCAAGTCCAAGTACATTCAAGGCACCCTTGATTCCCAACAAATCTCCACCTTGCCTTGAATCATGTCCTCCTCTTGCGCTTGAATTAGCCGGTTCTCTCCAATAACCCCAATTTCACAAGTTGTTCCATCTTCTCCGAGATCCTACAACGTGTACCCCCAGCGATGCTCCAACTCTCGTCTAGTTCCTGCAATCGAACCCTATCGATGCTCAAACTACGGCCGAGTTCCTGCAATCGAATCCCTGCATGTTCTTCCAAATCCCACCGAGTTCCTACAACAAGATCATTTGTTGTTCAACCTCCAACCGAGCCCCTACAGCAAACCCCCTAGCATGTGTCCCCTTCACGTTCCATGTCTTTCGTCAGAGACTCCCCTATTCCATCCTCCGCCTCCTCGTTAAGAGCACAAATTCCCCCTTGCCCCCAACGGGGCCAACAGCACGATTGTGTCTGCAGCCGAGTTTGCAAACGCCTTCCCCTTTGGACACTCCCTCTTCTAGTAACCCTTCTCCTTACATAGTGTACGTACGTCGTTTGGAAGCTTATAACCCTTGTTCTTACTTTTTCCATAACCCCCATTAGATGCCACAAATTCACCCGACCCTAGAACGTCCGTACCCCCATATGCGGCCCTCTGCCGCATATCCCTTGTGTGTAGAGACGATCTTACCTCCTCCAACGTGAGAGTCTCCTTTCCATCACAAGAACTCTGCACGAACCCCTCATAAGACGGTGGTAGAGACACCAACAAAATCAGCGCGATATCTTCATCATTTATCTTCTCATTACCGTTTCGCAACTCAAGCAAAATAGTATTAAGACGATCCAAGTGATCTCTTAGATCCGTACCTTCCCCCATGCGTAGACCGAAGAGGTGTTGCTTCAACATCAACTTGTTTGTGAGCGACTTCTTCTTCTAGAGGCTCTCCAACTTGCTCCATAGTTTCTCATCCGTCTCTTGATCAGCAACCTCTGTGATCACGTCGTCTGCCAAGCACAACATGATCGTTGAGTGTGCTCTTTTTTCCATCATCTTGAACTCCTTGTTGGTTGTAGAATCCCCTTCATTGTCTTCTGCCAATGACAACCACATGCCTTGCTGCTTCAAAAAAGCACGTACCTTGATCTACCATAAGCTGAAGCTGTTTCTCCCTGTGAACTTGTCGATCTTGGTCATCCCCCCGTCATCTTCTCTGCAGCTCCTTTTCCAGATCTGTAACCCCCGAATGCGTGCTCCACCTTGATCGCGAAACCGTAGCTATGAATTTCACGGATTGTGAAACCCTAGCCCTATAGCTCCACCTTGATCTTGGAACACCGCAACATAAGCTCTGATACCAGTTTTTTATGATCCGGACAAAGCTTAGAGAACGATGAAAAACAAGAACACAAGAACACACCGATATGACGTGGTTCACTAGCGATGAACTAGCTACCTTCACGACCTGAAAAGCCTTGTTTATTAGAGAGCAACCCACGAATACAACCCACACAATATAGAGCACTACCTATAGCCTTTATATAGGCATACTATACAGCTTGTTCCCAAATAAATACCACAAACCGAGCTACGAACAAGGAAACAACTTTCTGGCCGCCGCAGCGATGTCTTCCTTCAAGAAGACAATTGTCTTTCGCACGAAGACCCTGCTCCAGCAGGTTGTTCTCTTCGTCTCGAGCTCCTCCCTTTGGTCCGTTTTTATCCCGCTTCGTCGCCAACTCCTCACCAAGCCAAGTACATTCAATGCACCCTTGTTTCCCTACATAACTACCTTATAAGAATCTGAAGCCAGTGCCACTTATGTATGGTGAATATTGCAAAGTGATCTTGAGTGATTCAGAAAGATGATAATATGCTTTTATTTAATGTATTGTGTAAATTTGAGGCCAATGTGACCATTTTGCCCCTTAAATAAAAGGGTTATTGGTCAACTAACTGCTAAATCCGTTAAGTGGTGGTTGTTTTGTTTTTTTTTTTTTGTTTTTTTTTTTTTTTACAAATTTTAGGTAGTAGTATTTCTTGCAAATTGGGGATACAATAAGAAATTTCTAAAGTAATTAAGCATATTACAATCATTGCATGCATTACGCTGACGGTCACATCGAATTTTGATGAGATAATTATTCACTCTTGTCAAACGCAATCTTGTAAAATGGGTTCATAATGTAGCTCATAATTGTATCAACTATTTATTTTAATAAATTATTAGGTATGACGTGCGTTACGGTGCATGGCAAATTGTATCGCGTATACTTTTTGTAAACTTCAAAATCGTTAACTAAATCTCCGTCTCTTATATGATTCCTTCCATGACAGAAAACTTAAATGTTTAACTGACATAGTAATAGCTCATAACTTTAGGGAATTTTGTAGCTATACACATACGGACACTGTTGGTTCTCTTTTTTTGATGAAAACATTATTAGTTCTTTAGGGTAATTTGTTAGGTAATTAGTACAGAAAGATAGGGTTCTTAGTCCGGTTAACAATTTTTGACAAAGGGGTGCGCCCAAAGTTCCTACTTCTTTTTTATTTAAACATTTCTTTTTCATTCAATTTTTGACTTTCTTTGAGAAAATATATTTTTACTATTGTACAAGAATGAAAACTACCCCGTCAATTGCGTTTCTATAAAAATACTATTCCTATGCGATCTTGTTTGGGAGCAGTGATACCATGCATGCACTAATAGGTGCTTTGGCATTCTTTATGATGACCTAATGATATTTCTTCTTTAGAAAAGTGAACCATTTCTTTACACTGCTGCTGCATGCTGCAGCACTGCCACACAGGCGGTGGGTTGTCTGAATTCAGAACCGTCTCAGATTCAACTATTTCCTAGATTGTCTACCTCGGGTTCTAGCGGTGGTTTGTGGCACTGTCAGTTGAGAAAGAGAAGAGAGAGTTTGGACCGATATGGAGAAGAGTTTGGATCTTAGAGCATGTTGGTTCCAACTTAAAATCTCAGTATTCTATTGGAAAAATCCGGAATGAATAAGTTAGTTGAAATTTTAATCTGAAATTGTTTGGTACGCGCTGAAAATTTGGAATTATAATTTAATTGCGTTAGGCAACACATGTAACTTTTATTATCAAATTTACAATAAATGTCGTTATTTGAACTTATGATACGTCTAAAATTTTATGTGTTTGCACAAATTAACAATTCATGAATTAACGAGGTGATATAGTTTGATATTTCAGACGTTATACCTAAAAAATCCGAAAATCGGAGATCATATAATATGCATATTATTAGGTAGCTTAAATGAAAATCTGACTCAAAAATTTTACAAAACAAACGAGGTTAATCTTTTTGACATCACCTCTAATTTGACTGAAGGACACTTTCATCACTTTCAATTTGGAAAACTGTCACCGCTTCAATTTGTGAAAACTTCAAGTTACCAACACACCATGTTCTCTCTCAGAAGGACCAAAACTATGGGCTTAAGTAAGTTTGTTGAAGCTCGGCACACTGAAATAGTGAAAGTGTCCTTCAATCAAAGTAGAGGGTGCTGGGAGGTGAACATGCCGTTTACCTCGAAAATTATGTCTGAATGCTACAATTATTGTGATAAGAACATTAACCTAGATGTCTCAAACTCAAATGATGATGTCTAACAGCCTAAGTGAGTCTCTAATCTCACATCTCCACGTCTCCAACATCTAGATCTGTGGCGGAGAATAAAATAACAGGACACCACAGTTTACAATAATCAGGAGAAAACATTCCACAAAGGGGAAAACATTCCACAAACTATCCTCATAGCCCAAAGTAGGTGCATCCACTTTTCTATATCATTTTTTAATCGTAATACTCCAAGTCCAAAGATCCATATTATTATTATTTTTACAGGGAACATCTATCCATCACTAGCAATCAAGACCATAAGTGTCGAAACCTCGTAAGGGTTCTTGCGCCCTGAAAAGTAAGTACGTGGAGAACACTGGGGCAATTGCATGCGGCCGAATTAAATAAAAAAATGGGTCGAGTGACCAAGTCAACAACGACCAATCTAGTTAATAACACATAGAAACCCGTATAACTCTTTCACTTTACGTCATTACGAATTCTTGTTTGCTTTCAAGTGATAGTTCCAAGAGAATCGTTTCAAAAATTAAAGCCAACTTCTCAAAGGGTGTAACAAAATCACATTAGAAACAGGGTATCACAAACGATTCCAGAAACGAAAAGAAAAAATGGTACACTAGGTCTGGCATTCATACTCACCTCAAACCAAACAACCACCAAAAGCATAATACTCCTAATAGTAGATGATTTCTCGTGTGTGAAATCACCGCCTACAAGTTACAAATTCCCTAGTCACAATCGCAATACCCCTAACAAACAAATACACTAATTCTATATGACATGCAAATGAATGATCAGTTAGGATTTTTAAGGTCAAGTCCAATTCTAATGACCCCAAGAAAACCCGAATTTTTCTTTATTTATTAGAAAAGTACTTGCAGTGAGTTGAGGCAATATTTACTAAAATTCTAAAAACGTGCTATTTATTTATAAAGGAAGAAAATATTACTCTCATACTCATATATAAAAATGTTAATTTTCGAAGTTGATAAATGAATATCATTTATTAATAAAGAGAATAACAAGTACTAATCAATATTTACTAGTAGTTATAAGAAAATATAATTTTCACCAAATAAGGAAATAATTATTTTTATAACTGCAAGGGAGATAATTTTAGCTAAAGAAATTTCTTCTCAATATTTTACAATCGTCAGATCTCCAACTAGTTTATTTTATTTTAATAACAACAATTTGTAATTAAAAAATTTATTTACTAGTAAAATGAATCACAACTTTATAAGAATTTATAATTTCACTATTTATAATCCCATATTTGACTTATTTAGCTAGCTGCATTATTCTTCCTTATATACATAAACACGCAATATATTTTAATTGACTTATTTCCCAAGAAAACAAATTGTGAATATGTAATTGCATCCTAGTTAAATTTATAGGAATATTATAATTTAAATTACATTACAAAAAAATTATTTGTTTATTTAGGTAGAATATAAATTAGTAAATCATAATTTTAAACTAATAATCAATTTATTAATTATATAAGTAAATATAGTACATATATATACATATATACTACAAGTTGTGTCCCAAGGGTGCAGAAAGTACAACCAATCACCCAACTAACTTATAGAATTTTCAAAATTGACAAAACATAACCCTGCAGTCTTATATTGTGCTGAAAAGATAAAAAATTCCCAAATTTCTTGCACCCGTGCCATCTTATCCATACCCTTCATTATATATTCTCATTTAACAATCAAAATCTAAAATTGATCATCAAACTTAAATCCACTGGATAGATAAGCACACCCACATCCAAAAGGTAGACTTTTCGGAGCTCCGGATGGAGCTCCGCCGTTGGTGGTTGGCAACGGTGCTTGTCGGGGCTGTTCTTTATGATCTTCACTCTAGTTGACGTTGCCTCGAGCCTTTAGGGGTCTTGAGAAGGCGAGAAATGTAGAATTTTCGAGCTTGGAATCCCTAAATAATAGCACACAAATGTATCACCGTACTTGCATTTGCGTTACTTTCCACAATGCTTGTTCTTATTTTCGGTGCAACGACCGTCGCAAGTTGTGCTTGTGTCCATTGCTTATGTGTCACAAGTTTTGGATATTTTTTCAAGCTTCAGTGCTTGTAATCTGCTGTAATAGCTTAGTTGTTGAGCATTGTTTACATTTCTATCTCATTCATTTCAATTGTCCATTTCTTTTAAATTTTGTTATTTTTTTATTATTTTATCTTAAAATTTATCTTTAACTTTACAATTTTATCTATTTATTTACATATCTATCCGAGTTTATGATGACGGCACTCTAGACCCATTTCTTTTGTCTTTTTGCTTTGCCAGTTTATTCGAGTGGCTCTAGGACGTACCATAGTGGTGGCCATTAGAAATTGGTTGGCACTTTTTTCATCGTGGGTGGGTAAGATAGTATTTTTACTCCAAAAAGTTTTCATTTAGATAATTTTGAAGAACTAAAGGGAACGTACAAAAAAGAAAATCCTAAATAATCAGGGGAACGAAGGGAATGTGTGTTAATATGGAAGCGGACTTGATTGAAGAGGATGACCAACTTCGAAGGGTGATGAAATATAAAGATCGAATTTGATCATAGTATGATAAAAGAGTAAGAAAAGATTCGTTATCGTAAACAATAAGAGGAGATGTCAAATGTACATATTGCTGGGAGTCAGAAACTTTAAACATTGGACAGGTTTGAAAAGCTTAATTATTCGCTTAATTGATTAAATTTTGATAATTAATCTGACTCGTTTGGCAAAGATTGATACATTTTTACGATTTTTGGCCGGATCTGGGTAGTTTTAAAACCGGATATGGATACCTTTAGAATATTTTTTTTGCGAACTCTCTTGGCCAAATCCGGGTAGAGGCTAACCGGATCCGGCTATGACACGACCGGATCCGGTTCCTTAACAAATGAGTCAACAAAATAACGACACGTAAGCTAAAAACACCAACATGGACCTTTTTTTTTCCAGCCGGATCCGGGTCGTCCCCGGCCGGGTCCGGGTGGGTTCCTGCAAAAATCACTTTTATGCCAGATTATGCATAATTGATTAATCTGATAATTAATCTTTGCCAAACGAGACCATTGACAATAAGCTTTAGACAATGTTTTCTTTTAACATGTAAAGTATGATTCTTTTTAAATGAACATGTGAAGTACGATAGTAAAAGATCAATTCTATAATTGATTCGACTTCTAAAAAAACAAAGAACTTGTCACTCTTTAGAATATTGTAGTTTTATTCCATGCTCAGTTGCCAACTTGAATGGAGTATTTTTCAATCGTGGCATGCTTTAGTTTGGAACTTCCTGCAATCTCTATTGTTCGACTGAAGATAACAATTTCACTTTCTAGCTTTAACATTACCAAATTAGCCTTGCGGTGGTGTCTTTCAGTGAATTACATGTAGCCGGTATTAAATTCAAACATTGTATTATTATGCAGAAGAGGAGTATTGATGACTTTGTTGCAAGAATATGCAAAAGTTATGTGAGCCCTTTAGTCTTTAAATGAAAAATGCGAATTACTAATCTCATATTACCAACATGTTGACAATTATTTTACCACTTCTACTAATCCTACACGACATTTTATCCATATTAATATTATATTAATATTGTTCTTAGAATTTCAGAATACTATTACTGCTGTCAACATATTTATGTGTACAGATTTGCATTCATCCATAGTATTTGGTCACACATTGGCATAGATTGGTACCAATGTTTGGTAAACATGTGATGATGTTGTTGTCTATTTGTTTCATGACAAAAGTTACGGGCAATAGATCTACCCCGTAAAAAAACTTATCTACAACGACCTAATGCAACCACCAATCATTTAGGAAATTAAAGGTGAAACACGTTGTCTCCAAATAATTTAAAACAGACTATGTTTATTAAATAGCATATGTATCTTGATTAGGGTACAATCGGTGCCTTAAAGGGACTATTCTGACACACGTGAATTTATTAAATATGGAAATTTGTAAGATTTATAGTGTTACATAATTAAAAATATCTTACAAAAGTAGTGTAACAATTGAAAGGATGAGAGAGAAGAGTTGTCCCAAAGTTTGTTGTGGTCCCTTAAACTCTTACGGCACGTTTGGTTTTCTGGACTATCCGTACTGGACTGGACTGGACTAAATTTTTCGGATATGATTGGATTGGATTAGCTGATCTATAATTAATAATGTATTTGGTTATGTGTAGTATTAATTCAGTATTAAGGTATAAATAGTCCAACCCAGCTAATACTCTCATGTGAGATGGTACTAATTTGGGGTATTAGAAACAATTTTTTCACTATTTTGTACTGGTATTAAAATTAGTCCTGAAAAACCAAACACAGTATTAACTAATACCTGGTCTATATTTAGTCCAATCCTAGCTAATACCGCTAATACTGGAAAACCAAACGTACCCTTAGGGTTGAGATTAATCTCATCCAATGGTGGAGGAGACAAAGAGTGGCACACCAAGGGTTCTTGTATAATAGATAGGTAAAACACAAATTATGTATCCACTTCCCCAAACTTGGCTATGATTTTTTGTTATGCAAAATCATCGTCCTCTCCTATTTATGTGGATAATAACATGTTTTCTAAATTTTCTAACAAACTTTCACCATTTTCTCCCCATGTATTCAAATTTTTACCATAAAACCAGGGGCGGAGCCATGTAGGGGCACGGGGGGGGGGGGGGGGGGGGGGGGGGGGGGGGGGAGGGGACGTGCCCCCCCAAAAATTTTCGAAAACACTAGGTAACCCTTAATTTGTAAAAAAAAAAATTAACCAGAACCTTATAAAAATTAAAAGTGCCCCTCTGATCCTAAACGACTGTCTAGCGCAGATGGTAAAGTTCTCTGTTTGACAGCAAGTTGATGCGGGTTGGACTCTCCCTACTGGCGTTTTTTATTTTTTTTCTACAAAAATAAAAAAACAAGATAAAAAACACCACTGGAGGCTCGAAGCTGCGTATACGAGGTCAATAGGGAAACGCTTTACCAACTGAGACAGAAGACTTATCAGAACTGTTTGGATATTTAATTTAATTTATCTTAAATTACAGCACAAATATTGGATTCTGCCCCCCCTTCGGTCAAATCCTGGCTCCGCCACTGCATAAAACAAATTAAAAATTCTACTACGTATTTTTTGCATAACAACTACTGAAGAAGACTCTTAAAATCCTCATTATCACTCTGTTCCCTCTCTTTCTCCCCCTATTGACTTTTTCACTCGTAGTTGGGTCACTTTGACCCGGCGATTTGGATGGTTAAACGATGTATTTTTTAGATAATTTTTTCATGGTATTGTAGAGTAACTCTTATTCTACAACACCATGAAAAAATTATCAAAAATTGCTTCGTTTTGCTATCCAAATAATCGGGTCAAAGTGGCCCAGTGAATAGTGGTAAAAGTCAGAAGGGGGAGAAAGAGAAGGAACGGAGTGGTATTTGTTATGTAAAAAATAGTTTTCTTAATAATTTACCTAACTTTTCAGTTTCGAGAGATTATGCAGTTGTGTGGGGGCAAGAATGTCCTTCTCAAAATAGTGAGGTGAGAATTCAGAATGCTTACGTCAGACAACACTTTTTATCTTCTGGAAATGAGTCCGAAACAGCATTACTGTATCACTAGTATTTTAGTTCTAGAAATGTGAATAGACTCTTCAAAAAAAGAAAGTGTACACACCTAGTAATACATCAATTCACCTCTACTGTCCCTGTCTGTCGCGGAACTGGTGGTACTACTACTATTTTTATTATTATTATATTTTTGGAAAAGTGAATAAATTATTGCACAGAAAACATCAATTTCACCTCTTCTGACCTCTGACAACCCCATGCGCTGGTGCTTTGTCTCCGATTCAACACCTATTTCCCAGATTTTCGACCTAACCTGCCTGCCAGATATGTTTAGAGAGAGAAGACTAAGAGAGAAGAGAGAGAGAGAGAGAGAGTGAGCTTGGAACGATGGAGGAAAAGAGTCTGCCAATGATGATGCCAATATTCCACGGCAAGGTCAACCGGCGGGTGACCGTCTCCAAACGCCGTTCCGGACTGGTTAAGAAGGCACAGGACCTCTTCGTCCTCTTGTTGTCTTCTTTAGCACCGGCAATGGCGACAACAGGTATTACTCACTTGTAACTTGAAATTCATGTGATGTTGACTTGTTTGGTGTTTTTGAGCTCGCCATCTAATAGATGCTCGATTCTGATGGAGTGAAAAGAGAATCATCCCGACGACGCTGTCAAAATTTTACAAATATACTCTGACGGACACTTTTAGTTGTTCTCTAAGTTAAATTGTTAGGTTTTTAATAAAAGAC
Source organism: Linanthus parryae (assembly GCA_023055425.1). Classification (NCBI taxonomy): domain Eukaryota; kingdom Viridiplantae; phylum Streptophyta; class Magnoliopsida; order Ericales; family Polemoniaceae; genus Linanthus; species Linanthus parryae. The sequence continues at coordinate 60,157,970 of JALGPY010000003.1, forward strand.
ACAGCGCACTTAATCATTGTAAACAGAAAGGAGAAATAACCAAAGGAAGAAGAATGTGCTGCAGTTGACAATTTGGATAATGAGACCACAGTTTCCTAACAAAAATTTCCTGTAAACATTGATTGGGTATACTATCTAACAAAGGTGACCCCCGGAGAGATAACATATATAAGAAGTATACATTGAAAAGTTATATAATATGCATGAAAAATGTACAATTATAGTTTTGGAGTGTCTTAGGAAAATATAGCTCTGAAAAAGAAGCTGTTATAAGCAAACTCAGAATAAACCACGTAAGAGTGAGTTTCAAGAATAGAATTTTATCATATATTAATATGGAAGCGGACTTTGAATTAAGGCTGATGAATGGCTTGTAAGGGTGCGATTTTAGTATAAATATAACTTTGACAGATATGAAACGAAAATTTCATTACAAATAACAAGAGAAGAGATCCAATGTACGTGATTGCGGGGAGTCAAATTTTTGGAGACGGGCAATAATATTTGAACTTAGCTTCTAGCATTATGGTAAAAGGCTAATTCTAAAATTGATTCGACTTCTGCAACAACAAGCTAACATGTCAATCTTTAGGATGTTGTAGTTCTCTTCCATGCTTTGTTACTGCCTCAAATCGCATGTAAACAACAGACGTGACTGAGCATTTTACAACCATGACATGTTTATGTTTGGATCTTCTTTTAATCTCTATTGTTTGACTAATGATAATAGTTTCATTATCTAACTTTCTCATTACGTGATTAGCCTTGCGGCTATGTCTTTCAGTGAATTCTGAGGCAGAGAACCGTGGTATTAAATCTCAACATTGATCACTATCATGGTGGACTGAGGAGTATTGATGACTTTATGGCAAGAATCAGCAAAAGTGTCTGACCCCTTTAGAAATTAACAATGCACATGACTAATCTCATATTGTCAAACTGTTGAAAATTATTTTACTGTTTCTACCATTCGTGTTCGACATTTTAGCCATATTAATATTGTTTTGCTTATTTCTAAGAAAAGATATACTCTAAGAAATCAAGAACACTTTTATTGTTGGTCATTCGTCTAACAAATTTATCAGCGTATATTTACATTTTTCCATAGGATTTAGTTATACATTGGCTAGTTTGGTAAACATATGATGATGATGTTGTCTACTTGTATCATAACAAAATTTACTAACCGCAGTGTATCTACTGATTATATCACGTATGGTCTACTTTTAAAACCTCATTAAGAAACTTATTTACAACAATCAAATGCAAGCCTCAATCATTTCCTAAGTTAAACATGAAGCACACTGTCTCCAGAAAGCTAAAATCATGTACAAATTTATTTTGCATAGCCTAAATAGTATGAATAAAAATGCATCTTCATAATTACATTAACAATTTTACCGTACAATCTTACCTACAACTTCATGACTACACGATCTCGAGTGCTTTTTCATTTCTCCTCAATCTATCTACCCACTTGATAAGTAAAAAATCACTCAAAACTAATACTTCTTAAGCCCGAATGATATTTTGTTTATCACGGAAGTTTTACACCTTTTTCCATTTTTTCCATTTTTTTCATAGTTGTATCATCTACGTTTAACTAACTACTTTTTCGTTTTTTATTTTTTATCAAAGCTTGTATTTTGAAAGTTGTTCAAAGTCCATTAACTTTTCAACAAAGAGTGGTTCTCATTACTTTTTGAAAAAAATAATTCCTTTAACATGATATAAAGTCAAACAAGTCTGTAATCTTGAAAAAGGAGTGAAATTAAATTCTGATTTCTCGCCTCAATATCTTCATATCCATTTGGCTATATAAAGAAAGTTCAATTCCGGTTTATCGTCTCAATATCTTCATATACATACAATATCAAGCATGAACATTATCTTGATCATGAAAAGTATCCGTCAATAAAATTTTACTATATTCCAGACAAAAACCCAAAGAACCACAAATTTTATTTATTTATTTTTGTTAAAGCAACCATAGATTTTATTATCTTGTTAACTTCTTTTTTCTCCTCGTGATTTCGAAATTATGATCTGCCTCAACGACCAACCCGAATCCCAATTGTCATGTGTGGTGAAGCTATTGAAACTACCCCTACTTAGAGCGTTTAAAAGCCCCTGCATGAGTTCTTTGGTTCGAACCAGTAGACGGCAAACATGCAATTCTAAAAAAATAAACTACCACTACTAGAAAAATCGTATTTTGGCGGCATAAAAACCAATTAATAGCGATCTGCGAAAAATCTCCGTAATAAACATCGATTTAAGAAATCATCTTGTGTATGATTTATTGTATGGCGGAGGGTAGTTAACCACAGTTTCCTGGTTTTTGAAAGAAGGATCGTTTATATCCCCCCCCCCCTCCCCCACCGCAGAGCCCTCACCCTCTTCAGATCTCTCTATCTCTCACCCTCATCTAGGTAACTTCCTCTCTTTCACTCTAGCTCCCTCAACTCCCTCTCTGTAACTATAGGATTACATGTAACTATTATTGAGAAGAAAATTTGTTTCTCTTAACCTCTCTCACAATTTTTCTCCTCTTCAAAAAATGCAGAATGCCTAGAAACTTGCGTTTTGTAGTGTTTAGAAGCTGCTCTTCCTCGTACTCTCTTAGTACCAATTTCTATAATAGTCCACTTTTGCACGCATATATAAACGACACTATAACTTGCCGAATGGTACACAACGAAATTTATTAGTATCTTCTTTATGGTGTATTATTATTATCTTGCAAATACAGTAACTAACAATATTTTTAGGTCTTTCTACAAGTTGTCACTTATGTATTGACAAGTAGATTAAACGATATGTTCTTTACACATAAGAAGGGATGCACAAGTATTTTCAATGAACTATTATGACATTATGTTATAACACAGTTGAATGTGTGATTCTTAAGTTACAAAAATAATGAACAAAGCAACAATCGAACCGACACCAAGAATGAAAGAGATCACACAACAAGAATCGATAAACTAACGAATTTTTTTAAGAAGATTGAATAAGTAGAACCTTGAATTGAACTCAGATGAACCGAATTACCAAGTGACGAAAAGAAGGAAAGCATAGTCCTCCTAATCCTTTAAAAAGTCCCTCTTTCTCTAAATTTCAAGCTCTCACATGCTTAGAGAAGTAAGAATGAATCAAGGCTCTCTCAAATAAACAACAACAACCTTATATATACTACTCTTCACAATATTCGTGATCACTGGATGTGTGAAGTTTTGTCTACTTCGCCCAACTTCGTCTTCACATACGGTGCGCTTTGCTATCCTCTGTCCTTACTAAGTGTTGAACATTCACCTCTTGCTTACGCTGCCCCCTTTTTGGTGACTCCTCTTTCCGTTGAGTTCCATCTGATCAACCTTCACATCCCGACTCTCGTTGAAGCCCCTAATCAACGAACACGATGATTCTAGCTCATGCCAGGCATGGATTAAAATAATCCGACCAAAATGTAGGCAAACAACCTTGATCAAATAGCAGTTATGATCATCAAGTTAACCATTCAGGAGACATGCCAAATAAATTTGGAGTCCCAGCCATTTGGGACATTGGAAGCCATTTGGGACATTGGAAACAGATGATCAACATCACATCCACGTTGTCAGAAAAGATTAACTGAGTACCTTTTTCTTTAAGGAATTGAATTGGACACTTTTGATATGTCTTAAAATTTTAAGCTCAACCGCGTATGATGATAAGTTATTTCATGGAAAAATAAAATGGTCCATTATTAACAAGTAAAACGTTTGTCCATGTTAAAAATGCTTTTCTTTTACAAAAAAATAAGTGATAAAGATGCATTGAAGAGTCATGAGGAAGTTGTAGATAGTGCTTTCTGGACAGGAAGATCTTGGCCACGTGGCGACCATCCAGCACACCATACTGTGCTCCACACACACTGGATCACCAGCCGTGCTGATCCACGTGGGGGCTGCGAGACAGGGCCGTCGCATACCACCTCACGGGACTTGTAGGGACTTAGTGGTTTGGAGGCTAGAGTAAGTCCTATCGCGCGCGAGCGACAACCAAGCCCCGCGCGCGACCTTTAGTAACTGCTTTTGAGAGATTTATGGCACGAGCTCCATAAACCCGGTCAATTCGGTCAAACCCGGTCAACCTCGTAACGGTTCCGGTATACGCGGATAACGTGCTGTAACGGTCCCTATATACGCGGACGAACGTGCCGTTGTGGTTAAGCTAATTAAGCCGCCATTTATGGGCGCATTAACCACACTGAAACGGTCACATTCTCCGTTATATATAGGATCGTTAACCCTTCCATACAGGGAAGAACACACCTGAGATACGCGGAAGCTCTGCCAAACTCCTGTCTTTCTCTCATACAGTGATATTGCCTTACTCTCTCCCTACACACAACCCCACACTTCCTGTGTCATTTCTATCCTCTGCTCTTGGTGTATATTGAGTCCTCTCTGCAGGATTCTCTCGTACACAGAAGTCATGGCACATGATTTCATTTTACTACACATTGTCAACAAGTTATGCTAACCTCAAAACTTGTGTGTGAATTTATAAATATTTCAATATGTTTATCAAATTTTCTTATCACGATAGCCACATTATCAAAGATCTATTGTTAGATGCAAAGTGAATTAATGTGTGTTAACACTAAATTAACCCTCTAAGAAGCCATACAACACTAAAATTAAGATTGCACTTTTAGTTTCGAGAAGAAACCCATGAAAAGATTATATAGGAAAAAAAATCCATCTAGAGAACAAAATTTGAATGTTATTCAACAAGTAACTTCTCTTTCTTTCTTGTCTTCATTCATAATATAACATGTAAAAAAAGATACCCGCATCCTTCTCTCATCTATTTTTTTCTTTCTGAGGAACTGGATACATGTATAGAAAATAAAGCATTGATGGGGAGGGAAAGAGCTACAGTCCTCCAAAGTAATGTCTTCCAAATACAAGGGGGGCATAGTAGCCAAGAATTAGACAAATTGTTTGAGATAAAAGGAGAGACAGTAGGAAAACAAGAACTAGAAATAGACATCAGGTTATGGAGGGCCTTCATAGCAAGAGAGTTAGTTGCTTTGTTGATCTCTCTTGGATCCTGCATGAGCTGGAAATTTTTGAAGTCAGAGGTCACCAATATGTAATACATAAGAAGTGGTTTCACAGAATGAGTAGAAGAAGCATTAATAGATAGATTCACCAACTCCGAGCAATCACTAAAAGCATAGACATAATCACAATGCAAGTCTTTAGCCATATAATGCCTTGTATGTAAAGTAAGAGCTTCAACTATGAGAGTGGATGTAGCTATATCTTTAAGGGTGAAGCTAGCAAACTAATTTTCTGATTTATCCTTAGGATTCCTCCAATTCCCACCCCGCTCTCTTTCCAAGATGTAGCTATACATTTAAGGGTGAACGCAGGAATCCAGTTTCGTGAGTTATCTTTAAGATTCCTCCAACTCCCACCCCACTGAATTTCTAAGAAGCATCAGTGTTATGTTTAACCCAAACCTAGTGGGAGTCCACTTAACCCTTATCCAAGTGTTTTAGGGATGTTGTACCCTTCCATGTAGAAGTCCCAAATTTGAACATCCTCCTTATCATGTTGGCTTAACTCTAAACATGCTTGGGGGTGGGGGAGTTTCAAAAGACAAGGTCATATTTCCTTTTCCAAATCCTCCAGCAAGCAAAGAAGAAGGTAGATTTTTTGTGGTTCTTGTGGTGATGACTTGAAGAGCCATTCTCAAACAACCAATCATTAAAAGTTTTGGGTAGGATCAAAACTGAAGGTAGCATGAGGATCATGATGATTCCACAAGGCTCCTGACAGGACACACTCCCTGAGCAAATGTAGAAGTGATTCACTAGTGAAGTCCACAAACAAGGCACATGTTACAATGTGAGGGAATAAATTAACTAATGGTCATTTTGGTATGGAGAGATTCCAATCAAAGAAACAATTTTTTGGAGGGGTAGGGAGGTTTCAAACCGAGTTCCACTTTTCAAGGGAAGGATTATGCCAACAATTGATGTAATTAATGCAAGAGACAGAAAATTCTGTTTCGATTAACTATCTATCTAGCGGTATGAGGGGTAGCAAGGATCAGATTGGTAATAGTGTTAGGCAGGTGAAATATGATAGACCAAGAGCCAATGTCGTAGCTCATACCTCTTTAACAGTAAGAGAGCTCACTTCACTATTGAGCGGGCCTTTAACAAGGCTTATGATATTTGTATTACCACATCAGTTGACGCCGAATTGAATCAAGGCGTGTGATAAAGCAATGGAAGCAGCGATTGGAAAGGCACAAATCAGGAGTAGAACGTCTATAGGGTTCAAAATAATTTCAATAATCTAAAAAGCTGCTGAAATCTGTCCACAAGCCAGACATTTGTAGTCGGAAATCCTAATTTTACGAAATTATGATAAATTCACTAAATTTACCCCAAACATTGGCCTTATTGAAAGAAACTCGCAAGCGATAGTTTGACCCAAAACGGGTTAAAACTAAGCTCCTAATCAACAATGCAAATATTACCAGTAATATTAAAAATTAATTAAGAACGCTCGTTTGACTGGTCAAACAGTGGAATATGGGCATGAAGACGGACACAGATGGAGCGTAGCTCAATAAGGTCCACGTGCATCTCGTCGAGAGCTTTCCAAATTGGGGTGGCTCGCATCAGAATGATGCCCGTAGCCAAAGTTATGGCCCAAACAGTGAGGCGACACCAAAATTTGCAATTTCCTATGTCCCTTGCGCTTATATTCCATCTTATGGTAGAGAAGCGCCAAATTAGTCGTGTATGACAGTTCAGCTTCATCTGGACCATCCGCTCCTGCATCACCAGTGTTTGACTAAAAGTTTGAATTTTCTTTGTTCACTCTTGTACCAATACACCCTTTAAAAATCGTTTTATTGTTTGTGAACTTTTCCTTTTTGCGTGTTTGGCAAACTTTTAAAGCAGTCTTACCTAGAAAATTCAGTATTTGAAGAAAACATTCAACCACTACACCCAACTTTCATTTTGCCACATATTTTAAAGTTCTTACTTCATCCATTTCCAACAAAGTTAACTAACCCTAATCCCTCAAGTGAATTTGAGAAAATACAATACCTAAGCTATTTAAAAGTGAAAGTTAACTATTATTCTTAGAAGATAGATGGACTACAATTAAGATACACAAATAAAAGTATTTAAGAGTTCACATTTTTACATATACTCAACTCATTCTCCTTGAACATCATCCATTTCACCCTGAGAGAGATAGATCGAGAGAGATGTATATAAGTTTAAACCAAGAGGGAGAGACATAATAGTGTTCAGACCAAGGTAAAAAGAGAGTTAGGGAGTTTAGATTATGTGTGTGAGAGAGGGTCTATATCCTGGACGTAGAAAGGATGATCGAGATGTAGTTTATACTAAAAGTTCACAGGAGGAGCAAGTAACAAGTTTAATTGAGAGAGAGATACCTGAACATTGCCGAACTCAGTGTCGGATCAAGGGAGACAGAGGAAAGGAAGGAGGCGCCGATGGTTTTGAGAGAAAGACAGAGGAGAGCTGGTTTATAAGGATATTTTTACGATCGGTAGATCGAGGTTTACTCCGTAGTTAAGACGGTTGTTGGAAAACCGGCATTGTACAAGTTAATTGTTCATTTTATTTATTTTTAGTCCACCGCTTTATTAGAAATATCTTAAGAAAACCCTGAGAGTTTGGTGAACGATTTTCAGTACAAACGTCTTTGGAATGGTCACCGCCCTAAGTATAATTTTATACATGGCGGTTCTTGCTTAACTGCCGTTATTTCGTTCCTCTAACGACAGTTTTACAATAAGCACAAAAAAAAAAAAAAAAAAAATTACCGGCACGAGATATATTTATAGTAGTGGTGATGAAGGGGTCGGCAAATGGTTTCACTTGTCGACGACAAGTGAGAGAGCAAGAGATATGACCACGAGTCTTGAGTTGTGGATGAATTTTCTGAATATTTATAGTAGTGGACAGAGGGAGCTGCAGAGATGTTTGAGATATGGCTTTGGTCCACGCGTAATTTTCATACACTAATCACTCATAAAGTATACTAGTCGTTACCCCCACGAGTGCATGAATTTAGCTTTTATGAATTGAGTTTACCAACCCATATGAATATGAAAATATGCTAACGAAAAATGGCATATAGTTTCCCTAAAATCATTCAACATAATGAACAGTTCTTCGTGAAATACTACAATCAAATCATGTTTATTTTCTCTTTCCCTTTTCTTCTTGTTGAGAGTGATTCTTGAGTTTTTTCAGTAACTTACATTTCATAATGTTTTCTTTTACATTCTTTTGTTACTAGAAGTGTACATTACTCTTGATATTGAAGTATTACTGTATTGTCATCACCTCCCCCTTCTTGAACGTTATGATTCATAGAAAATTTTAAGAGACTTTGTAACATGAGGCTATCAGGTGAAAGTTGTGAAAAAATTAGTGTGGAATATCTCAAATTATCAATAATATCATTTGCATATATGCAAATTGATCCCATTTAAAATAATTAGAGTACCATACTTTCAAAATAATAGTTCAAGTACCACTTGCTTACAACACGATACCTACAATAACAATTTTTTTAGAAATTTGTTTTCGTAATTTGTTTTGAATATGACATCATGGTCGATTCTTTAAAAATTAAAATGGTATAAATTCATCAACTATTGAAGTACTGAGTTCTCATCTCCCCTGTTGAATTTTAGGATCCACAAGAACTATTAAGACTCAAACATAAAAATATAAGTGATGAAAGTTTAGAATTTTTTTAGCGAACTAATAAATTTAATACATTTCTCAAAAGATTAATACTGTCGTTTACATGTATCTAGATGAGATTATTAAAGTTAGTTAGAGTGCGAATTGCATAGAACATATGCCGTAAATAACAAAATTTCTTACGAATATGTTTACCAAAATATTCAATTTAATAGGAGATCACGGTTCATATTTTTCAAATGTTGGAAAAATATAACGTCCAAATTTGTTTATGTAAATATTCAAATATTAAAAGGCTTATCTAATATAAAAAATGCTTAACGATTGAAAGTAAATTAGTGTGGACTAATTAGTGTAACACATCTCAGAATATCAATAATGTCATTTCCATATATGTACTGTATCCAATTATTTAGAATAGTTAGAGAACCACTTGCATGCAATGTCTTAAAGAATAAAGTTTTGTGCCAATTTACTTACTAAACATTCATTTTGAACAAGGGATAATTTATGCTTCTAATGATTGGAATACTATTATATTCATCAACTATTGAAATGTTGTGTAGTTATTGCATTTTGATTTCTTTTGTCGAGTGGAGATTCATTAGAAATATTAATAGATTTGTTTAAATAAACTATGAGGGATGAAAAATGAGACAAAATCATTGTGAACTAATAAGTGTAACATAGGTATTTCTTAAGAAATCAATAATGTCATTTACGTATATGTAGACGCGCTTACTGAGAGTGGAAATTCCTTTGTTCACTCTTGTACCAATAAACTCTAGATCCTCGCCCTGACAGTGGAAATGATCGCTGAACTTCTGAATTGCAATTATTGACTCTTGTTACAACACCCAATTTTTGTACTAATTGGAAAATCATTTTCCCCTTCACAAAACAATGTCACCATTATCTACACTTGGCCCCTAGTTACCAACCTTGAAGCTCGCCATATTCACCCAAGCTTACCCTCCGTTGCAAAGAATGTCGGATGCAGAATCTACTCCTACAAATTAGGCCATTGACCTCAAGCAAACCCAGTCAGAATCACCTTTACAAACCAAGCAATCACCATCGTCAACCAAAAATGAAACCCACGTGAGCACGACTATGCTAAAGCCCCAATACTATCACGACCTTAGAAGCACATGTGCGGGTGCATGCGGGGGTCTGGGTGCGGGTGCATGGGGGGGTCTGGGTGCATCAATTTGACAAAAATTAGGGATGCAGGTGTGGGAAAAATTTAAGTGTATACATTTATATGTTTATAATATTTGTGATATATATTTTTTCATGTAAAAATGAAAATAAATACAATAATGGTCCAAGAAATTTATAAACCAAACACATTAGTAGATAATAATCGACATCTCGTGTTCACAAGTCTTAAATATGCAAGTTCTTTTGATTAAATTGTAGTTGTATTTTAGAAGAGCTCTTAAATAAACTTTTAAATGACCATGTCGTATGTGGAAAGCACTTAAACACACACGGTACGAGTGCGGGCAGCCGATGCGGGTGCCCGACCTTGCAGAAGCACCCGTGCTTCATATGTCACCACTGTCTGTGATCTAATCCAACCAAAAAACCACCATCACCTTCTAAATGACAATATTGTAACCACAAAATTGACCAATAGTTGATTCCCCATCATCATCACAATTTCCATCCCATCCCTATGATATAAGTCACATAACAAATGTGCTTGTTGATTACTAATATTCAATACTAGCATCACCTCATTTTGTGCTTTGCATTATGCATTAGCGGCACAATATAAAGGGGATCCTTTTTAGAGTTTGTGGTTACACATTTATGATGCATAATTTTCATAAATGGCAGACGACCTTTGCATTTTGTGATTTTTAGTTGATGGAGACTTCAGTCATATATTATATGATTTCCTTTGATTAAATTTGTTTTGCATTATCATGAAGAAGTATAATGCCCTCGGGCACGGGTAATCCCCTAGTATATATATGTGAAGGGGAGTCTAAATTACAAAAGCTGCCTTAGAAACTTACATATTTTAACCATCAAACAAGCTACCATGGAAGTAACAAACAGTCGACCAATTTCTGATTGCCACCAAACTATAATACCTTTATAAAACACCTAGGAATGAAATATCTCCTTACAACATTTATCTTGCTATCTGAAGCTTGATTTTCCACTAAAATAGATAGATTGTAAATTTGGCAAAAACTTTAGAGAGCGATGTCATGCAAAATTGCTATCCATGCCATTTACTTGGAAATGACAGAATCGATAAGTATGTAATGCAGAATCGATAAGTATGGCAATGAGAGAAAACATTTTACCAGCTTAATTGGGTTGGCTACATGCATGGATCAATCTCCTCCAGTTGCATATGTCTAACGATATTTTCTCACTTAGGTTTGATCTGGATTAGTCTTGTTGTCTCCACCAACTCATCAGCAGTCAAAAGTCAATATTCGAGCTTAATTGGATCGGCTACGAGGCATCTATTTATGGCAGTGAAAAAGAGGTAAGTCGATTTTATGAATTTGGTTTCTCATCTGTTTGAGAGTTAGACATGTTCTGTAATCCTGCACTTGCATGGGGACATGTACATAGTCTGGTATAATCTATTGCTTTTGGTGCTGATTTGAGTGAAAATTCGAGTTATTGTTTTTCTTTCTGGTGGGCATCCAATGAGATTAGGGAAGCAATTTAGGTCTTAAAGCATTCCGATTCACCTAATGATCAATAACCAATTAAGGTCATAAAGCATTCCGATTCTTTCAATAACCAATTAAGGTCTTAAAGCATTCCGATTCACCTCAGTGATAGAGCTATTGCTAGAATGACTATCACCTGATGATCCTCCAACTACGGTTTTTCCCTTGACACTGTACAATGCACCTATCCTCTCCACTGGAAAGTTATAGTCCCCCCTTTTTGCATGCTAAAACTAAACTTCTTCATCAAGAGGTTGTATATATAAGATCCAGAAGAAAAAAAATTATTCAACAAATCAGAGAGAAAAATGGGAAAAAGTGACGAAAAGTTTCTTTATTTATCAAATCTTATAAGCTCATTTTTAATTTCCGTATTCTTTCTCATGGACAACATTTGGGCAGTTTCTTTTCCATATATTGCTGACTTGATTTTTGATTGTTTCAACCTCATGTTAAAGTATATGCAAGTGATTAATACGATATTTAAGCGCGAATTTTATTTCGTAACTTAAATCTATGAATGCTGTCTGATTGCAACCCTCACTCGTAAAATATTATTACCACATCCCTAATTGCAAATCGACGTGCAATATGGAAGTGGAAAGTTTCCATCGAAACAATGTGTGGGGAGGGTAAAGTCGTCAATATGGAACAATAATATCATATCAAGCAGTGAAAATAAAAATGAAGAAGTAGCCAATGAAGTTATGAAGAATAAACAGGAATAAACAGGTATGTGTGTCATTAATGGATGATAGGTTAAAGCTTATACGGACGGTAAGATACTTCAGATATGCCTTAGTGGTCTATACTGATACTATCTGGTTAGGAAAGTGAGCCCAATTGGGCTATGGATGTATTTTTTATTACCAGTAATTCTTAGCCTCTTCAATTTCGCTCGACCAATTTTTTATCACCCATTTGCACTATTGATATATTGGACACTGACATTTCGGCCTTCAAGCTCGTGACTTGGTAACTGACATTTTCGGCCTTCAATCCCGTGATTCATCGTACGTACATTTTCTTTCAAAAGAAGTATAAATAAGAGGAATAGGTAGACGAGTCTTTCATCTTCCCTTATTGCATTTGTCTCTCAATCTTCTTTCTCTAACAGCCTTTCTCACTATCACTATCATCTGCCTCTCTCTGTCTAGGATACCCAAATAAAATCCATTGCTTGTTTTTCAGTTTGAGGGGTTTAAGTTGTTTCTTCCTTTGATTTGAGGGTGTTAGGATTGAATTCGATTAGTTCAGGGTTTAATTTTGGTTCCCAGTAGAGAAGCCACTAACTTGCCAAACTTTGAGATTTCAGAGTCCGAGAAGTGCTAATGGCTGGCCGTACATCAGAGGTAACTGTGTTTGCTTTGGTTTCAGCTATAAATGTTTTCATGAATTGGGTTCTTGATCTTGATGCTTGGCTTCTCTTCTGTTCAGAGACAGAGCCAACCTGCACCCAGAAGCAGTTATGACTCCTGCCTGGAGTTCCTAAGAATAGCCGAAAGGTAAAAACGTAGATCATTTCGTTTAGAAAACCCCTACTCAGCATAGAACATACAGGCTCAACTCTAATCTCATTCACTGTTAGGCTACTGGAAGAACCGTATGTGGGGCAACTAAGTATCGCCGATCTCACCCAATTAGAGGAGCAACTGAAAGCTGCACTAAATCAGATGAGATCTGAAAGGGTGAGTGATCCATCTCTCTAACCTGGCTCAACATAGTACTTTGCGTTTTAAGAGTTTCTATATTTTTTCAAAGAAAATTGGTTTTCTTTTGTCATGTGGTAAGGCTGCTGATGCTGATTTCTGCCCAGTGCAGAGGAATTTTTCTTAGTGGGGATGAGTTGGTATTGTTATGTGCTTTGCCTGATAATCTGCATGTTCTTGACGTAGCTATCTAATTCCTAAGAGCTATATATATATATGTGTGTGCGCGCGCGCGCGTCACTGAGCCCAGGGCCGGCCCTACAGTAAGGAAGCCGAGGCGGCCGCTTTAGGCCCCTGGTCTGACAAGCCCCCATTTTTACTAACTGTAATTTTTTTAAAAGAGAGCTCTAGTAACCTTAATTAATTATTATGATGCAACATTAACATAAATTGTGAACATTTTGGTTGTTACTTGTCAAAAAGTTGTACGGTCATTGAAAATTAATTAAAATTAAATTATTATACTTTTTAATAAAACAACCTAATATATTACACACAAGTCTTAGAAATATAAATATATACTATATATTTTTTAAAAATAAACTATTTTATGTGTAATTTTTTCTTCAAATGGATGCTTCAAATTTATAACTTGCTTTAGGCCCCCAAGGTTCTTGGGCCGACCTGACTGAGCCACATAAGTCTGATAGTTATCTATAGTATCTGGAGCTGTTATCACCTATGTTCTAAGCTCATTTAGGTGGAATTTCTGCTGATTTTAGCTTTAGAATTTGTATGGATATGGTGTAAGAAATTTCACATTTGTTATTGTGGTCCGGCATACCATATGATTAAAAAAATCACCAATTACTAGCCATTACTTCTGTTAGACGGTTTTAACAGTTAAATTTTGATGGAGAACGTAACATGTATAGTACTGTTTTGGATCCATGTACTCGATGGTTTATTCACATAAACCATATCCGTGAGGATGTGAGAGTGCAGAAACGTCCATAATGCGTTCCGAATAGCTCTGAGAAACTTGCGAGAAGGCATTAATGTTGTTTTACTGTTCACGTCGGAGTACTTTGGTTCCCACTTCAATGGCTGTATGTACTTCGATTTGCTACGTAGATCTCATTCGGCCCTTGAAATGTTTCAGATGGTTGGTATGAGTAGGGGTCTAAAACATGGACTTTTCTGTTGAATTGTTAACCTTGTCTGAATGTCTAGAGCTTTCACTTCAATCTTATGTTCGCTTACAAATGGTCTTTCATTTTCTGTTGACAATGCAGATAAGGTTGATGATGGAGGCAGAGCGAGACCTCCAAGAACAGCTAAATATTCGAATGAGCCTTCAAGAACAGGTAAATATTTGAATGATCAAGCGACAACTCGATCGTTTTCATTGTACTAAGCAGCTAATCCAAATTTTCCACCAATTTTAATATATGCAGCGCAAAAAGTTGAGAGAAGAAAACAATGCGCTTAAGGAGGAGGTATGAAAACTATGGATGGAACAACACATTACTACTTTTTCACTTTACCGTTGGCATGAACTAACTAGCTTCTTGTGAAATTTACAGTTAGCATCTCTAAAGAAGCGGAAACGAAGGTGAGACGTCGTCGTGTTCCGAAATGTCAGAGCTTCTTCGATAGCTCTGAGTTGTAAACAAATCCACCGATCTTAGAGATGGTTATCACTGTGCTGTGTTGTTTGAGGTCTTCTAAATGTAAATATATTTTGTTGATGAAGATGACAATAGCTGTGTGTTGTAGTGGTGAAGTATCTGTAATGTGCGGATGTTGTGTTTTCAGCCGAAGGTTTTTTGGGACAATAAAGTGTCATTTGTTCGAATTATCTGAATCTAGAAGGGAAAATATCTACTGCCTTGATTTCATGGTGACCTTAGAGCATCACCAACAACAGAATGTTCTTTCAACTAAATTTATTCTTGATCTAAAACTGTAACATATTTTGAGTTGTTGTTCTTGGTAGGCCTAATTATAGGCCACCTTCATTGTTTGATTACTTTCTAGCTTTCATCATTAAACAATCAACTATATTAAACATGATTTTCTTTATGTTTTTTCACCATAATTAGTAGTCTTCAGTTTTGTTCAAGAAATGAATCTGGTAGAAATTTAGGTCACTTTTGCACTAACTATTTTTGGGCAAAAGTGGGCTGCAGATATTTAAAAAACGTTGTTTTTTTCATTTGTTGGAGATGCTCTTACAAATGACTAATTTACACCTTAATTCACACATTCAGTCCAACTGTTGTTGCTTTTTACCAATATCTTAAATGTTGTTGATTTTCAATATTGTTTGTTCTTTTCTGAAAGGAGTTGAGAAAACTTAATTAATTAGGTAAATTACATATATCTTTTACAGATTTGGCCTGAATATAAGTATAACCCCTACAAGAAATTAAAAAATACCCCCTATTTCATTTGTATAAAATTTCTCTTGTTAATTTTGCGCCCCTGACATTATTAAAACATCTATAACCATTCCCTCTATTTTGCTTCTCCATTCTCCAATTCCCGTAGAGGCTCCTCGTGTAGGGACAATTCTCTCGCCCTTGTAAGATAAGACACGATTTGAGACAATTCGACAATGTACATCTATGTGTGAACGGACAAACTCAATATTTTTTCTACAGAGGGGGCATGTAAAAACTAAATCAGTATAAATCTCACATAAGGCAGCAATTCTCTCACTAAATCATCCAACTGTTCATAAAATGAAGTAATTCGAAGCAAAACGAGCTCCAATTCTGAATGATGACCCGTTCGGATTGGATCAATCCATTCTCAAATATGGAGGAACCACATGTTACCGTAAAGGTAACGGGTTGAGATTTGCGAAAATCGTCAGAAAACTGACCACGTAGCTTTTAGCCTACGGCGCTATCTCTAACAAACTACTGGGTTGACCGAATGAAGATAATCTTTTTCATTCATTCGATAAAAATAAACAAGACTCTACAACTATTTAAATAGTAAAAACGAAACCTAACCCTAGACAGTTCGACCTAACGGGCTCGGCCCAATCTACTAAATATATAAATAAACTAATTAAGCTAATTAAATAAATAAACAAGCTAATAAATAATAATAACTAACAATTAAGTAAATAATTAAATAATACGGTTGATGAAGATACGTCTGATCCCTATCAACTCCCCCACTCTCGAAAATCACCTTGTCCCCAAGGTGGTGATGCAAAAAATCGGCAAGGAGTCCACCCGGATCGAATTGACGGCGAACATCTTTGAAAGCCTCACGTTGTAGTCCAAAAGAAGCACCAGGCCGAAATGTCATCTGCCCAAAATAATTAGGCCGAAAGAAAAGTGAACCCAAACTAAATCATTGGGCCCAACTGAACATGTCAGCCCAATTAAAATAATTAGCTCAAACGACATGTCCACAACCCTAACAGTGGGTTGCTGGTGAAGAAGAAACACACCCGTCGGGTGTTGCAGGTGACGAACGTGGCCGGTGGACGGCGGTGTTGGTTTGGGTGGTGGTTGGCGCAGCGCACGAAGAGGAGAACCACCAAGGTGACAAAGCGGACCTGAGAGTGGTGTCTGGGTGCACGAATGGTCCCCGGTAGGTGGGGGGTTTGTGATGCCGGCGGTGGTTGGATGGAGGTCACCGTTGGTGACCGCTGTTTGGCAGGCCGATCGGGTGGCCTGGGTTTGCTGCAATGGCAGCGATTGACGAGGAGAGGGCTCGAAGGTCGGCGGCTGTGTTGAGGCGGGGAATTGGACGACGATGGGGAGGGCGTCGGGTTGGGGTTTTCCGGCTGCTGGGTCGCCGGAATCGGCGTTGGTTGGGACGGTGCGTCGGTGTCTGATGCGATCTGGGGAAGCACCAAGAGTTTGCGGCTGTAACCGCAAACACTTTGCTCGGCACGTGTATCCACTACAACTTCTTTCTCGTTGAACGGCGCCTGGGGCGGCGCCTCCTCCTGGTGGGTTGGCTGCTGGTCCAGATCTGCTTCACAGTTTGGTGCTTCTTCCATCCCCTCCTAGACTCGCTGAATTATTTGCTCGAGAAAGTCCTTCACGATAGTCGCTAGAGCATCCTTGAATTCCTTGCGACTTTGCTGCCAAACATCACGCCATTGTTCAATGTTGAAAGCAGGTGTGTTCACCATGATTTCGCCAGAGGATGGCGAAACTCAATGAAAGCGCCAATTTGTTACCGTAAAGGTAACGGGTTGACGATTTTGCGAAAATCGTCAGAAAACTGACCACGTAGCTTTTAGCCTACGCCGCTATCTCTAACAAACTACTGGGTTGACCGAATAAAGATACTATTTTTCATTCATTCAATAAAAATAAACAAGAATCTACAACTGTTTAAATAGTAAAAACGAAACCTAACCCTAGACAGTTCGACCTAACGGGCTCGGCCCAATCTACTAAATAATTAAATAAATAAATTAAGCTAATTAAAAAAATAAACAAGCTAATAAATAATAATAACTAACAATTTAGTAAATAATTAAATAATACGGTTGATGAAGATACGTCTGATCCGTATCACTACCATCCTCTGCAATCCAGGGAGGAATCCAGCAACAGGCCTACGCAACTTCACACCGCTTGCCATTCAAAGTCCACTCTAAACTTCGAAACAACCAGTTGGTGCAACGGGTATAGAAGGAGGTAAGGGGGATATTGGGTTGAATCACAGAACTATTCGAGACAGGATCATTGCTCTGAACAACAAGAATAAAAGACAGACTAGTGGTATCCTCAAACATCAAGCTCGAAACAAGGGGAACATGATATCGAGGGACGATGATAGCAGAACAAAGAGAAAGCCTACACTCCTTCTAAGTGTAGAAAGCGACGAGAAATTATCCCAAGTCGGGTGGTGATAGTTTGCGTCTATTCGACGATGTATTCTCCCAACAGGGTAGCGAGAATCACGGTGATTCGCTCGATATCGGCAATATTTGTGGTGATGTACTTAGAGATCCATTCTAAATAAGCGTGACGACTAAATTTCTCAATGGAGAAATCGGAGAGGTGACGTAAGGTCAAATGCACAAAACGTGTGCAAGCTAAATCCATGTGTGGTCTTAGCTAGTCCTCTAGGATACTCAGATACCTTGAAAAGATGGATCACGTGCTAGGAGTTGTTGGGTTTTGATACGGATTATGCAGCGGAATAAACAAAATAAATATATGTTCAAGACCCACCAAGGATCACAAGTCTAGAATTCACAACGGTGGTAAAGGATGAGAACATCAAGTACCTTGTTTGTCTCATTTGATGACTTCACATGAATAATGTCCATGTCTCTATGCAATGTCAACTCCTAGGATTGCTCATAGATCCTCCATGCCTTTGTGCTAGCTAGGGAAGGAGGAGGAAGAAGAAGATCACGCAAAACGAGACCAAGAAGCCACGCCTCTTGGTGGCTCGGCGAGAGGGGGGGACGAGGGAGGGGGTCAGTTTGGCCTCCCTTGTTTGCTCTCTCCTTGCTTTGTTCTCTCTCTCTTGTCTGATAACAATTATGACACTTACTTGAGAAAATAAGCTAGGAGTCTCTTTGTATAGTCTAACAACTCCTTGTTAACTACATTTTAGCCCCTCTACTAATCATGTCCTTACATGGATTAGTCCACCTTGCAAATTAGTCCTACTAAGTTTGTAAATAGTTGCGTATTGATCCTCCTATTTAATTAATCATATTTATTAAATCCCAATTTCGGTTAAATCTATAGGGAGTGTGACCCGATAGGTTTCTACTTAGTTGGTAATAAGTATTACTAAATAGAGCGCACCCCCCCCCAGCAAGGCATCTATACAACCCAATTAATAGAAATAGTCAGTAATCCGACAAACCTTGTGACAAATGTTACCGTATTGTATTATCTCTTTGTCTCTATATCCAGATTGGACACGAGACATACAAGTCACACTCGTATATGCAATTCATAGTTTCTCGATCCTGGGAATAGTCTAATCCATGCAGATAACATCAATATCCTAAATTGATTTATCTGAGCCTGGCCAGACATTCTATAAGCACTACCCCTCGAGTGGCCGCATATATTTGCTCCCGTTATGAGGGAAGGAAAAATCCTCTCTACATCATTGCCATCTCTAAGCTTGCTTCCTATCATGCCTAATAACTACCTTTATAGTTCCCGGTTAAGGCACAACGTTTAAAATATCAAAGCATGATATTCCACAACTAGCGTATCTAGTGACTTCAAGTCTAAGGACCACAATACCATTGTCACTACGAGAAGCACTTATGAATTTACATAACTTGTATGTAGCCTTCTCTTTGTGGGTCAATCTAGTATGCCATTACCCCTAATGCATACCATGTGCTAGACTTGATATCTCCATATCAATCTACCCACATACTAGTCTATAGTTGATCGTCATGTTAATAAATATAATGGACTAGGAATATTTAAGATAAACAACACATTTACTTCATTATATTAAATATCTCCATAAATAATACAATAATTATTCTAGCCAAAAACAATGTTCATACTAAATAAGATTGCCTCTAGGGCATCTATTCCAACAGTCTTCCACTTGCACTAAAGCCAATCTCGTGCATCTTGTATGCCTATAGATCTAGTGTGTCCTTCATGCTTGTGCTGAACAAGCGGCTTTATAAGTAGATCTGACAGATTCTCATACGTAGGAATCTTGCATATCTTCACATCTCCCCGATCGATGATATCGCGAATACGATGGAACTTCTTGAGTACCTATTTTGATTTCTGGTGTGACCTGGGTTCCTTGGATTGTGCGATCGCTCCAGTGTTGTCACGATACAACTCTGTTGGATCACAATACTAAAAACCACACCAAGCTCAGTACTGAACTTCCTAATCCAAGCAGCTTCTTTTGTTGCACCCAATGCAGCAATGTAGTCAGCCTCAGTTGTAGAATCAACAACCGTCTCTTGCTTGGAACTTTTATAGCTCATAACTCCTCCATTCAGGCAATACACGAATCGTGACTACGATCTGAAATCATATTTTAGTTTGAGAGCTTGCATCCGTGTAACCCCTTACACGCAACTCTTCCTCCCCTCCATAGATCAAGAAGGCATCCTTAGTTCTTCTCAAGTACTCGAGGATGTTCTTAACCACTATCTAGTGACACTCACACGGATTCGACTAATATATGCTTGTCATATTCAGCGCGTATGACACATCTAGTATAGTACACAACATGGCGAACATCTGGTCTAGTACCCAACGGTGAGAAGATCTCTTATTGTGGAATCAAGAAGGAGCCCTGCATTAGACTAGTGTCAGCACCGACCATAGTCAATCAAGTAAAGAAAGGGAACTCTGCTTACTTGCGCTAAATCCTGGATGTGTCCAAGAAGGAGAATGTGCTGGAAGAGATACATGTTGTAAAGGGATTTCTTGACGTATTTCCAGATGAGATTCCAGGTATGCCACCCAAGAGAGAGGTGGAATTTACTTTGTACTTAGCACCCGGAACCGCGCCGATCTCGAAAGTGCCATATCGGATGGCACCAGCTGAACTGAAGGAGCTGAAGGACTAATTGCAAGAACTCCTACAGAAGGATACATAAGGCCAAGTGTTTCACCGAGGGGAGCACCAGCGCTTTTTGTGAAAAATAATATTGAAGCTTAAGTCTATGAATTGACTACCGAGAGTTGAACAGTGCAACCATCAAGAACAAGTACCCCCTACCCCGGATTTACGACTTGTTCTATCAATTACAAGGGGCTAGTGTCTTTTCGAAGATTGACTTGAGGTCAAGGTACCATCAGCTAAGGGTAGCCGAGAAGGGTATCCCGAAGACAGCCTTTATGAAAGGTATGGCCATTATGAATTCACAGTAATGCCTTTTGGTCTAACCAATGCACATGCATTGTTTATGGATTTGATGAACCGAGTGATGAAGCCACTCCTAGAACGATTTGTAGTCGTCTTCATTGATGACATCCATGTGTCCTCGAAGAACGAGGAGAAGCACGAGGAACATCTCAGAGAATTGTTGGAGACTCTGAGACAAGAACGGTTGTATGATAAGTTGTCCAAATGTGAGTTCTGGCCGGATTGTGTTCCATTTATGGGTCACATCATCTCAAAGGAGGGAATATCAGTGGATCCAAGAAAGATTTCAGCAATCAACTATTGGCCAACGTTGAAGAATGTTTCCGAGATAAGGAGTTTCCTTGGCTTAGGAGGCTACTACAGGCGTTTCGTGAAGGATTTATCCAAGATTTCCAGACCACTGACTACGCTGACGAAGAAGATGGTAAAGTATCACTGGGAAGACGGCAGTGAAGAAGCATTTCAGACCTTGAAGGAGAAGCTGACTACAACCCCAGTATTAGCTTTACCAAACGACTCTGGCGAGTTTCAAGTGTACAGTGATGCATCGAAGAAAGGGCTAGGATGCGTACTTATGCATGATAGAATGGTGATTGCCTACTATTCAAGGCAGGTGAAACCCCACGAAGAAAACTACGCCACACACGACTTAGAGTTAGCAGCAATAGTTTTCGCGCTGAAGATATGGAGACACCACTTATATGGAGCAGTTTTCCAGCTTTACACTGATCATCGCAGTCTAAAGTACATCTTCACGCAGAAAGAGCTGAACAAGAGGCAACGCAGATGGATATAAATCATCAAGGACTATGACTTGCGTATACGGTACCACGAAGGGAAGGAAAGCGTGGTTGTTGACGCGTTGAGTCAAAAGGCAAGCCATGCAGTGAATGCGATGTTAGATTTTCCAGGCTGGCTATGTCTTGAATTCAGAAAGCTCAAGATTGAAGTAGTGGAACAAGTAGGAGTACAGAACCTGCTAAGTAGTCTGACAGCCGTACCAGACTTCTTTTAGAAAATAAAGAGTAACCAGGCCGAGATGCGAAGCTTAAAAGAATCAAGAAGATAATCACTGAAAGGAAAGCCAACAACTTCAAGATTCACGAGGATGGAAGCATTCGCTACAAGGGAACGTGGTGTGTACCGCAGAAGTGTGCATAAACTAAGGAGAGGTTGATGCGTGAAGTGCACAACACACCTTACTCAGTACAACTTGGAGGCGACAAGCTCGACAAGGACTTGAAGAAGATGTTATGGTGGCCTAACATGAAGAAGGAGGTAGCAGAATTCGTAGCCCGATGTATAACGTGTCAGAAGGAGAAATTCGAACACAAGAGTATCGGCGGCTGACTTCAACCAATAGACGTACCGGTTTTGAAGTGGGATTTTATTTCGATGGATTTCGTGACTGCTTTTCCGACGTCAAAGAATGGACTCAATCAGATATGGGTAGTATTAGACCGATTGAACAAGACAGCTAGGTTCGAAAGACACCTGGAACATGGAGCAAAGAGCAGACACGTATGTTAAAATAATAGTGAGGTATCATGAGGTTCTAAGCTCGATAATTTCTGACAGGGACCCTAACTTCCTCTCTCATTTGGCGAGCTCTTCAGGAAGCATTGGGGACACAATTGAAGTTCAGCACATCGTTTCACCCAGCTACAGATGGAAAAACAGAAAGAACCATTCAGACATTGGAGGACATGTTAAGAGCTTGAGTCATGGACTTCCAAGGCTCATGGGATGATAAACTATCTTTGATAAAGTTCTCCTACAACAACTGTTACCACGCCAACACTGGCATGGCACCATATGAAGCTTTGTACGAAAGAAAGTGTCGATCGCCAGTGTGTTGGAATGACATCAGCGAGACGATACTAATCGGGACGCAAGTTATCGATGATATGATGGATAAAGTATGCCTCATCCAGAAAAGAATGAAAGCAGCCCAGGATAGGAAGAAGTCTTATGCATATCAGAAAAGGAGACCGTTGGAGATTCAGATTTGAGATAAGGCATTTCTCAAGGTTTCACCTACTAAGGGATTAACGAGATTAAACCAGAAAGGGAAATTGAGCCCAAATTTTATCGGGCCATACGACATCTTGGATAGAATTGGGAAAGTTGCTTATCGACTAGACTTACCCTCAAATTTGGGACGAGTACACTATGTCTTTCACGTTTCACAACTGAATAAGTACGTACCTGACCCATCTCATGTGCTAGATCCTGAACCAGTCGAGTTAGACCCCTCTCTTACATATGAGGAGCAACCTGTCAAGATTTTGGACATTGAAACAAGAGACACGCGCACTAAGAGTGTCAAGCTGGTGAAAGTTTTATGGACGAATCATCAGACAGAGGAGGCTACTTGGGAAGCAGAAGATGACATGATAAAGAAGTATCCTCACCTATTTAATGAGGTAAATTTAGTTCCGGGGACGTCACTCTCTAAGGGGGAGAGGATGTAACCCTTCGCTTTAATACCCTTATGTTCCTAAAATAAATCTTAATATCACATGTTAACCCTAGTACATTTCATGATATAATATAGACGTATATTTGCATTATATATAAATGACTTTCTTGTTGAGTAGCTTAGCTTCAAGGACGAAACTCTCTTTAAGGGGGGAAGGATGTAATACCCCGTTTTAATACGAAGGGTAAATTGGTAATTGGGAAATTTTTGGGTTCAAAATATAGTCGGAAAGTTTATATAATAATTCTATAGAAAATGATATCTTTATTTCGTATTCATTTTTATCATTTTATGTAGTTTTTTTACATAGCCTAGCGTTACCCAACACACTAGATGACCCAAACCAACTGGTTCTTGTTAACGACATAAAATTGCATGTTTTAGTAGGTTATTGAAATCCGATAACTTGCTTTATGTGTAATTTCTGTGTTATATCCCTAATTCTAGACTTATGCTTGTCTTGTAGTTTTGGTTGTTTTTATCTTATTTTGTCGGTGAAGATGTGGTAGGGAAAGCTTGAATGAGGGATTGAGAGGCTTTGGACCGGCCAAGAGAAGTGAAGAAGGATTTAGATGGGCTTATATTGAAGAAATCAAGTGAAAAAGATGCCAAAATTGAAGAAAATGCAAGTTACAGGCTAAATTGCAAGTCAAAAGTGAAGTTAAGGGTCTAATAGATAAGATTATAACGGACTTGGGGCTAAAGTGCAAGATTCTAAACGTTTTAGGGACTGCAATGTAGACTTCTTAACGGATTTGGGGTGTAATAGCAATTTTCCAAACATTTTAAAAGGAGCTGGGGGCATTTTAAAGCCCCCAGCAAACTATAGGGGGGCTAAATTGTAGTTTTTACCGAACAGCTCATCAACGGGACACGTCTTCTCCCTCAGTGACGCACAGAGAGGACAGAGCATCCATTGAAGCTCGAAGAAGCTTCTTATCAGCCCCACCCTGGTCTCATTTCATCACCAAATCAAGAGAAATCAAGACCAAATTGTTCCGCAGCCCAAGATCTCTCTATTGAACCCCTCAATTCGGCCCAACACCAAGAAACGAAGAAAACCCCAAATCAGCTAGGGTTCTTAAGGACAATGAAAATCAACGAAGGATGAGGTTTGGTACGAATTCAACGGTGGAGATAAAGCCTTTGAGGCTACGAAATCAAACCCTCAAGTCCATATAACAGGACATTGAAGAAATTTGGATCTCTCTCTCACCACATTTGGTTTCACAGTGCTCTGTTCTGGTCTATGTTTTCTCCTCTCTCTCTCCCCTATTTTTCCCACCTCTGGGTTGTTATTGAGCTATCTAAGGGCTAAGAACACAGAAAGAGGAAGAGAGGGAGAGAGGAGGTAGTTTTCAGTTGGATTTAAGTCCGATTTTGGACAATTTTTGGGTTGGCTTGCTCTTGTGCTCTGTTTTTGCTGCTGGGATGTGTTGTCTGGGTTCGATTACTGTAGCAGCAGCACCAGTAGATGATCCAATTTGCAGCGGTACTTTTAGTTGTTAGTGTAGTTGATTCAAGTTAGGTTGGTTTGTTCTTCATTTTAGTAGTTGAATCAAGTGTTTGGGATTGAATTAGTGGCAAGTGTATTGGTGCTATCAAGTATGAATTCAAATTTTGATTATTGAAAGTAAAATTTCTCTCAATATCTCTTGAATTTTCTATTATGTCTAGCTTATTCAATTTCTTGGGTGATTGGGACAATCTAGTGCCTCAATCCTCATATTAATCTAAGTTGAACTTCAAGAATGATTGGGTTGAATTGGGTTCACTTGAATGCTTAATGCAATGTTTGGACTTCTTGTGTTGATATATTTGATGCATTGAATAGGTAGATGTGCGAATATGCTTGACGTGTTTGATTTGAAGTTGCACTTGAGTGGGAGGAACTCATCAATCCTAACTTTGAGAAATTGAGTACTAGTTAGGTGATTTGAGTGAGAATTTACAAATCTCACTTGTTGCTTGATTCCTCGATGTGGAAACACCTATGTGTGTTTACATATGATTGATGCTTGAAACACTTGAAATTTGGAAGTCTCATTTGAATAGCCTCTTTAGTGCTTGATTAGCGTGTTAGGATCCACGCTTCATTTGTGGTGAGTTGGAGTGAAATAAGCAATCTCTTCTCGACATACTTTTCTTGTGGAATGCTACATGTAATTTGAGAACCGGGCTTGAATCTAATAGGAGGATTGGTCACTTGAAAAACCGATGATCCCTATCCCCTCTTACTAGTCAATTCACTTCTTTGTTAGTTGTTTAGATTAGCGAATTATCAAATCTCAACTTGCTCCATCAATTAATTTTGGTGGATTTGATAGCTTGGCAAGCTCTAAAGCCATTGAGAAATTGCTTTTATCGCTTTAGTTAGTCGTTTTCTACTATCTATTCCAGTATTCCAAGTAACTCTATAACCTTCCTCTCCTTGTGGATTCGACTCCGCCCGGATTTTATTACTTGAGATGATATCCTACACTTGATATTATTTTTGTCGAACAAGTTTTTGGCTCCGTTGCCGGGGGGAGGCTAGGCGTTAGATTTGATTTTCTTTGCTTTATTTTATTAGTTATTTAGTAGTTTGTTTTTGACATTTTCTCTAGTTGCTTGTGATTGATTAAGTGTGAGGCGTATCTCTCATCAAGTACCTCTCATTTACTTGCTTAAAATATGTCTCATGAACATTTTGGACTTGGTGAGAGGCGGCCCAACGTTCCTTCATATCCTTATTATCATGCATTTACTAGACATGAAAATCATTCTAAGGAATCAATGCGTTCCAAACGAGAGCGTACTTACAAAAATGGTGAATTTTTTCCTAAGAATGATTATTCTTAGCATGATAGTGTGACACTAGATTACACATCTCATGCTTCTTGTGCACAATCACCTCTCTCACACACTTACATGTTTTCGAACTCCCATGATTCTTGCACTTATCAATATAATGGTATGATGTGTGAATCAAGTCTAGGAGTGAATTATTTTGAGAGGGAAGCTTATGTGAACGAGGAACTAGAGAGGCCTATAAGTAGTTCTCTTGAGGAGACAATGAAAAAATATTTTCAAGGTACAAAAGAACTTTGGGAATCACAAAGAGAACTTGTAGAATCATTTTCTCACTTGGTTGACACAGTGGAATCCTTAAATTCACAAGATGATGAGTCTCTTGCATATAGTTCTCACTCTTCACAAAACTTACCATCACACGAGTCTCTTGTTTCCATTCACACACATCACAACCTATTCAAGACCAAATTTTGGATGATGTGTTTGATGATGGAGTTGTTGCTACTAGGATAGGTGATTGTGTTCATTTCTCATTTGCACATTCTAAAGAAGCATTTGATAGTGATATGGGTAGTGAGATTGATATTTTTTATGTTGAGTCTTCAACCCATGACATGAGTGAAGCCATTTTGGATGACTCACATAGTGACAAATGTGAAGAGGAGTCAGAAAATGGAAATCACTCATGTGATGAGTTGGAGGTCAAATTTGATGCTACCATTCATGAAGGAAATGTTGTATTGTCTTGTGCTCATGAAGAGCCTAGTTTTTACCGGAGTTCCTATGATCTTAATTGTGACGAAATTGAAGTTTTGTTGGGAGGTACTCCGGTTAGTATTGATATGTCTAATGAAGATTCGGGGAGCTATGCTCGTATTTGTGACGAAATATAATTTTACTCGAATGCACCATTGGATTCGATCATTGTGGAAGATGTGCCTAAGGGTTTGGATGAGGCTTCAAGCTCTCAAATTATTTTAACTCCCACTTGTGAAGCCACATCCCCAAATCCATATGACTTATTTAAAATTGATGAGATTGAGGATTCACAAGTTGCCGCCATCTCTCAAGTTGTGATTTCAAGTAAAAATTTGGCAACTTATGAAGACCCATTTCATGATTCAATTCATTAGAGGATTTCAAACCCTTTTCTTAAGTTGATGCATGATATAACAACTTGCTCTAACTTTATTGTTAGATTTTACTTGCATCTCTTATTCATCTTTTGTGTCTTGCCCCTACTTCTCCTATCTATTCTAATTGATGAATCAAACTTTTTGAGGGAGAAGTACTTTTTTAAGAATGAAGTAGGGGCATGGAATGGAAAGAAATTTTCAAGATTGGGGGTGGGATAGCATCATTTCTTTGTTCCACCTCCCTATTCGTAAATAAATAAATTAGTTTGTCTCTATTTCTTGCATATTTTTTTCTATGAACATTTTATTGCTCTTGGAGGAGGACATATGCTTGGTGGCCAAGAAAGCGAAAATGAGGTCCATCTATCCCTTGTGTCTTTTATGAATTTGTATTCTCTTCCATTGTTCTCACACATTGAGGACAGTGTGACATTTTAGTTGGGGTGGGAAGTAGATATATCACTTGGTTTAAATGGTCTATCGCATGATTTTTCTTTCATTAGTGATTTACATAAAAAATACAAAAAAAAAATGAAAAATCCTAAAAATTAAAAAAATTGAAAATTTTGAAAAAAAAAATTGTGTGAACCTTTCATGAGAAGCATCACTCTTTTCCCCTGTCAAACCATATATTTTCTTTTCATTTCTTTGGTAGTTTTATTTATTTTAGCCTTTCATCTTGAGTCTAGATTTTTATTTTCTTCTTTGATAGATTTATTGAGTCTTAGGAAGTTATAGTTGAGTCACTTATTTAAAAAAAATGAAAGAAAAATAAAAAAAATGAGAAAAGTGAAACTGGGGAATTTTAGGAAACTAGATGTTTTCAAAGAATGAAATCTCTTAGTCCATGTTCTTTTTATTTTTATTTTAATAAGGAATTCTTTGCTTGTACTCAATACATCTACACCAATATCCCACATTCCGCAATATCACGCGTTCTCACAAAGCGACACACTAAATTTACGTTTCATGTTTAAGTCCGTCAAGCTAAGTTGATCACATAAACTTTGACGTATTCGACTTTTGATAAAGGGTGCATTTTCTAAAGCTATTTGAACTTCACAAAAAGATTTTATTCTAATTGTTTTTGCGGTGGAAACTTGTAGGCCATTGGAGCGGTGGTGACCAATGGCACCCCATGCGATGCCTGAGAAATAGAGGGGTCTTATGGGATTAATGTCATGCCATCACCTAGATAGCCCCCTTGGGTTAGCTTAAAAATCCCACTTGCTTGTTCATTCCTCTCTTTTGTTGTGGGTCTTGGAGAACCTTGGATTAGGGGTGGACATACGTGGAAAAAAAATTAATGCTAAAACCTCCAAAATCATGAAAAATCGCACCACCTCACAAAAAAATCCGCAAAAGGATCATACAAGCCCACAACCACATCCCTGATTCTAAAAATCGTTTTTTTCAAAGCTTTCGAGGTCCATCCTACATGGGTGCTTTTGAATAAGTATGAAAATGGCTAGTTTCATGTGATCCTTATTTTTTAAGGCATAATTTCTTGCAAATTGGACTTAATTAACAAGTTTTGTAGATCGCATGAGTCACCTTCTAAACACCGCCCACATTTGTATGAGTATATGCTTAGACGTCCATAGGCTTCTTTCTCAATCTTTTCGGATTTTGAGAATTTATTTGAGGAGACATTTATGTATTCTTCTTTCCCCCCCCCCCCACAAAAAGATTAAAATTAGCTAGTAATCTTTAGGATTTTACTTTATTTAGGTTCTCACTTAGGATAGATAATGTGTGAGTGTGTTTGTAAATATTTGAGTCTAGCTTAGGATTGAGTCAAGCCTTGTCTAGTGAGTGTGTGTCTCTCATGATTGGTTTTTCACTAAATTTCTACTCATATCGCTCTCTTTGCCCGAGGACGAGCAAAACGCTAGTTGGGGCGTGTGTTAACGACATAAAATTGCATGTTTTAGTAGGTTATTGAAATCTTGATAACTTGCTTTTATGTGTAATTTGCGTGTTATATCTCTAATTCTAGACTTATGCTTGTCTTGTAGTTTTGGATGTTTTTATCTTATTTTGTAGGTGAAGATGTGGCAGGGAAAGTTTGAATGAGGAATTGAGAGGCTTTGGAACGGCCAAGAAAAGTGAAGAAGGATTTGGATGGGCTTAAATTGAAGAAATCAAGTGAAAAAGATGCCAAAATTGAAGAAAGTGCAAGTTAAAGGCTAAATTGCAAGTCAAAAGTGAAGTCAAGGGTCTAATAGACAAGATTATAACGGACTTGGGGCTAAAGTGCAAGATTCTAAATGTTTTAGGGACTGCAATGTAGAATTCTTAACGGATTTGGGGTGTTATAGCAATTTTCCAAACTTTTTAAAACGAGATAGGGGATTTTAAAGCCTCCAACAAACTATAGGGGGCTAAATTGTAGTTTTAGCCGAACAGCTCATCAACGGGACGCGTCTTCTCCCTCAGCGACGCACAGAGAGAACAGGGCATCCATTGAAGCTCGAAGAAGCATCTTATCAGCCCCACCCCGGGCTCATTTCGTCACCAAATCAAGAGAAATCAAGACCAAATTGTTTCCCAGCCCAAGATCTCTCTATTGAACCCCTCAATTCGGCCCAACACCAAGAAACGAAGAAAACCCCAAATCAGCTAGGGTTCTTAAGGACAACGAAAATCAACGAAGGAGGAGGTTTGGGACGTATTCAACGGTGGAGACAAAGCCTTGGAGGTTACGAAATCAAACCCTCAAGTCTATATAACAGGAGATTGAAGAAATTTGGATCTCTCTCTCACCACATTCGATTTCACAGTGCTCTGTTCTGGTCTATGTTTTCTCCTCTTTCTCTCTCTCTCCGATTTCGCCCACCTTTGGGTTGTTCTTGAGCTATCTAAGGGCTAAGAACACATAAATAGGAAGAGAGTGAGAAAGGAGGTAGTTTTCAGTTGGATTTCAGTCCGATTTTGGACAATTTTTGGGTATGTTTGCTCTTGTCCTCTGTTTTTGCTGCTGGGATGTGTTGTCTGGGTTCGATTACTGTAGCAGCAGCAGTAGATGATCCAATTTTCAGCAGTAGTTAGTTTCTAGTGTAGTTGATTCAAGTTAGGTTGGTTTGTTCTTCATTTTAGTAGTTGAATCAAGTGTTTGGGATTGAATTAATGGCAAGTGTATTGGTGCTATCATGTATGAATTCAAGTTTTTATTATTGAAAGTGAAATTTCTCTCAATATCTCTTGAATTTTAAATTATGTCTAGCTTATTCAATTTCTCGGGTGATTGGGACTGTCTAGTGCCTCAATCCTCATATTAATCCAAGTTTAACTTCAAGGATGATTGGGTTGAATTGGGTTCACTTGAATGCTTAATGCAATGTTTGGATTTCTTATGTTGATATATTTGATTCATTGAATAGGTAGATGTGCGAATATGCTTGACGTGTTTGATTTGAAGTTGCACTTGAGTAAGAGGAACACATCAATCCTAACTTTGAGAAATTGAGTACTAGTTAGGTGATTTGAGTGAGAATTTACAAATCTCACTTGTTGCTTGATCCTTCATGTGGAACACCTATGTGTGTTTACATATGATTGATGCTTGAAACACTTGAAATTTAGAAATCTCATTTGAATGGCCTCTTTAGTGCTTGATTAGCGTGTTAGGATCACACACTTCATTTGTGGTGAGTTGGAGTGCAATAAGCAATCTCTTCTCGACAATCTTGTCTTGTGGAATGTTACATGTAATTTGAGAACCGGGCTTGAATCTAATATGAGGATTGGTCACTTGAAAAATCGATGATCCCTATCCGCTCTTACTTGTCATTTCACTTCTTTCGTAGTTGTTTAGATTAGCGAATTCTCAAATCTCAACTTGCTCCATCAATTAATTTTGGTGGACTTGATAGCTTGGCAAGCTCTAAAGCCATTGAGAAATTGCTTTTAACGCTTTAGTTAGGCGTTTTTTACTATCTATTCTAGTATTGCAAGTCACTCTCTAACCCTCCTCTCCTTGTGGATTCGACTCCGGACTTACCGGATTTTCTAGAAAGAAAAAAGAGGAAGGACGGTGGAGGAGAATGACTTCTCCAAGTAACAATATCTTTTTTATAATCATCTTCTCTCTCTCTTTCTCACAAACAAAAACAAAACTTCTCTCTCTCTCTCTCTCTCTGCAAAACAAAACCCACCACCACCACCGTAACCTCCATCACCACCGGCACCACCACCTCAGCCACCACTCTCACCTAATCACACACTCTCTCTCTAATTTACCTTACCCCTATATGTCGCACAGAAGGAGCAACAACAGCTCCGACGAGTAGGCCGCCAGCCACCAAGGAGGCAGCCGACGAAGCCCCGACGGAAACCACCGCCACCACCTATGGTTTCTCCCTCTATCTCTCTTATTTGAACACCCCCAGACCTCATCGTCCCTTTTCTACGACCCAAGGAAAAGAAAGAGCAGCAGAAACTAGCTGCAGAAACGACCCCGAAGCACCACCACCGCCGACACACCATATTTTCCGGCGAGAAGCTCCATCGAGCTAACCAGAGCAAACCACCTTCTCCCGTTGGTACCAATCAACTCCTGTAGGTCCGAGGAGTCCATTAGCGTCAACAAACAGAGCCTATAACGTCAGATTATTCGTCGTCATTCACGACCACAACCTTCGGAGCCGAGACCCGCCCCGTTTCTTGACCATTTCTCGCAATTTTTCGCGTAGGTGAGTCCTAAATCACCCTCTAGTTCATTTTTGATCATCAAAATTTGAACTTGATAGCTCTAATCGAATTGGGTATGTTGGGTTGAAGTTGTATACGTTCATGAAGGGAGGTTGTTTATGTAGTTTCTGAAAAGTTGAGGGTGAGTGGTAAACTGCATTTGTACTTTCTGAAAAGTTGGGGGTGACTTGTTAAGCATAACAAACCTGCATGTGCAGTGGGGGTGTAACTAATTGACTTTTATAGAAACTTGGGGGTTCATCTGTTGTTTATATAAACTGCATATAATATATGAAATTAAAAATGTGATTTTTGGATTAAAGTTACATCCTAATATTTCTTGACATTAATTTAACTATATAAAAGTAAATTGGTTGTTAAAATTATATACGAATTTGTTTATATGAAATATTGTTGTTTTTATTGAAAATAAGCAAGATAAAAATATACATCGGGTTTAATCATATGATTTCGGTTTGTTTAACTAAATATTTTAAGTGCTTGTAAACCAATGTTTTAGAGTAAAATGGATTATTTTGGATAATATTGATGTAATAAAATAAGTAAGGACGTTAATTTAGGAAATAACTAATAAGTAGACTCTTGAATTAAGAATACCTATTTCTCATATTTAATAATACTTGATTATTTTTCCTAGATACTAGAAATTATTTATCCAACATAAATATGTATGGCTTATTTTTATTTGAATAAACACTTTATAAATTTCATTTATGAATTTAATTCTTCTATAGTAGACACATTTTCTAATAAATAAATAGCTATAATTAAATTAGTCTGAATTAAATTTTGTAGTCACTTACAAATAAATATGTTGTGTAATAAATTATTATTACTTAAAAATGAGCGTGTATAAAATTCATTGGGATTTCTTACCCATAATTTTACGAATGTTTACTTATATATGTTATGATTTTTTTATGAGGAAAATATAAGTATTAATGTCACAAGTTTGTTAAATAATTGTTGCTTGCTAGTAATTAATGGGTAAATGGGATAATTTAAAATGAGACACATTAGGAGTTGTAGCATTTCGCATATCATACTTGCACAATTAAACTTGTAATTAATTTAGGAATTATAAATTTATAGGTGACGAGTTCCTAGACGAGGGCAACGTATATAGTAGGAGCTTTATCGTGATAATTGTCGTGCTACTTGAGGCGAGTAAATATGCCCAACATAATGTGCTCGTCCTCCTTTCGTTTCCAAATATTTGATGATTTCATGTCTCAACTGTGGTTTGTGATTTACGTGCTTGACTTGAGATTTTAATTACGTGTACAAATGACTCTTTCAAACTGACATGTGAAGTAACAATGAGTAATAACGTAAAGTGGAAACAGTTGTGCAGCGCAACCCTATTCAAATTCTTACATATATTGTGATTATCATATTCGGCTCGGTTGCCATTGCCCCGAGTCGCTCCATGTACTCACCCTTCTGGCCGCTAGAGTCTTAAGGGGTGTCGACACTTAAAGTCTTGGATGCATGCGAGATGGGTGGTTCTATATTATTGGATTAGTTTGTTCCCCGCTACAACTAAATAACAGATGTGGATTTTTCATGTGGCTGATGGAAGGAATTGATTTATTTTGGAAAATAATGGAAATGGGTTGACAATGCTAAATGATGAGGTGGATAATTTATATTTGGTCATTTGAGATAATATGTTTGCTTACTTCCTCATTATTCCTCTTTTATTAAATTAAAAACTTGCTTCTTTTCTGTTTTACACGTTGGGGTGTTTACTTGCTCAGCTCTTGTACTGACTTAGAAAAAACTGCAGTCTTTTTTACTTTCCCCGCAGTTCTAGGCGAAGGGAGCTCGGCTTAAGGGGAATCGCGGACTCACCTAGTTGCGTTAGTAATACATAAATGGAACACCTAGAAAATATTCACCTTGTTTAATAGTATGTAATATTTCACTGTTGAAAACTTATGGTTTGTAGTAAATAACTGTGACGATGTTTGTTTCTGATTACCATTGTTCCTTGCCCCGAGAGCGATCTTGGGTGTGGAGTGGAATTTTCGTATTTCTCCCACGACGGAATATGGGGTGTGACATCCAGTGAAAATTTGATCAATAATATTTTTACTGCTCTCAATGGTGATGCTCGATCCAGATTCTGCATCGGAATCTGGACTCAATAGTCTAAAGATGTAGTTTCCTAGTTTTGCCTTTAACGCCAGCTCTCCAAAAAATTTCAACTTCATAATATTTCATAAAAGAACTTCAACCACATAAAGAATTGTAAAAAGTAACTAACATGTAAATAAATGATAGTAATCTACAATAGTTGGGACGTGGCTCTTTTAAATATGAAATCAACACTGAACTTCTTCGCCATTTATTTTTCAATATGAATCATCATGTGATCTGCTAAACATTCTTATTCTGTGTTGTTTCAAAATTTAGGTATAACTAGTATCATTGTTCAAAAAACTCGTTATGTTGTTGTTGTAAACACGAGAAACGTAAGCACAAATCTAACCAATCTATCAATAAGATGTTAAACAGTAGTTTTGCCGATGTTTTTCAATCGTCTGCGAAACTCGAAAATAGTTTAGAGATTTTCAAAATGGGCATGTTGAGAAAAATCAACTTTATAGTGATGAAATTGCAATCTCAAATTCACTTTCTTTCTACGTAAAATCTCAAATCATAGATTTTATCAGCATGAAATGATTTAGAACTTGTAGATGTCGTGATGAATGTACACAATTTAGCTTTTGCTAAATCATAAATCAACGAAATTGAGCAATATGTGAGAAGCTGGGGAACAATAAAGTAAATTTGAAAAAAAAAATATTGAATTGAACTCAATAAAATCACAATCTGCAATCAATCGCATAAACCACATTAGTCACAACTCATAAACTGCTCTCAATTACATATATAATCAAATAAATCACGGATTCTCTAAGAACAATATACACGTCTACAATGAAATGAGAAACTCTCTCTCCCAAATTCCGAAACGGAGTACCCTTTTTATAGGTAATGATATTTGGCATGTAGATTTTATCTGCCATCTCAACAACCCTTTTATTCACAAACTTCAGCACCGACTTCTTTTCTGTATTTAACCTTCAACGAATCTCCCATCACTTACTTTGAGTTGACTATTAACTTTGCCTTTTAGTCATCCTTATGCTATGTTGACTCCTCTTTCAACTGAACTTCTCCTACTCTGGAAATTTGATATTTAGTCGTGTGAGTGTTCGCCTGAAGCCCTCTATCAATGTTAGCCCCTTGCACGTCATATTGTCGCAGTGGTTCTTCAGTGAGGGGAAGACGTGAAACATTAGGGCTTAACCTATCATTGGACATTCACGGTATAACTTTTTATGATCCGAGCAGAGCTTAGAGAATGATGAAAATGATGAAATACAAGAACAAAAGAACACAGCGATATAACGTGGTTCACTGGCGATGAACTAGCTACCTCCACAAACCAAAAATCCATTTTTATTAAATAGAAACGCACAAATACAATCCAGACAATGTAGAGCACGACCTATAACCTTTATATAGGCCTACAATATGGCTTGTGCCCAAAAAAATACCAAAAACCGAGCTACGAACATGGAAACAACTTTCTGCCCGCCTCCAGCGATGTCTTCCTGCAAGAAGACAATTGTCTTCGCACAAAGACATGCTATCTACGCACGAAGACCCTGTTCCAATAGGTTTTTCTCTTTGTCTCGAGCTCCCCCGTTTGGTCCGTTCTTCTCCCGCTTCGTCTCCAACTCCTCACCAAGTCCAAGTACATTCAAGGAACCCTTGATTACCAACAAATCTCCACCTTGCCTTGAATCATGTCCTCCTCTTGCGCTTGAATTAGCCGGTTCTCTCCAATAACCCCAATTTCACAAGTTGTTCCATCTTCTCCGAGATCCTACAACGTGTACCCCCAGCGATGCTCCAACCCTCGTCTAGTTCCTGCAATCGAACCCTATCGATGCTCCAACTACGGCCGAGTTCCTGCAATCGAATCCCTGCATGTTCTTCGTACTCCCACCGAGTTCCTACAACAAGATAGTTTGTTGTTCAACCTCCCACTGAGCCCCTACAACAAACCCCCTAGCATGTGTCCCCTTCACGTTCCATGTCTCTCGTCGGAGACTCCCCTATTCCATCCTCTGCCTCCTCGTTAAGAGCACAGATTTCCCCTTGCCCCCCAACGGGGCCAACAGCACGATTGTGTCCGCAGTCGAGTTTGCAAACGCCTTCCCCTTCGGACACTCCCTCTTCCAGTAACCCTTCTCCTTACATAGTGCACATACGTCGTTTGGAAACTTATAACTCTTGTTCTTCCTTTTTCCATAAACCCCATTAGATGCCACGAATTCACCCGAACCTAGAACGTCCGTACCCCCATATGCGGCCCTCTGTCGCATCTCCCTTGTGTGTAGAGACGATCTTACCTCCTCCAACGTGAGAGTCTTCTTGACATCACAAGAACTCTGCACGAACCCTCATAAGACGGTGGTAGAGACACCAACAAAATCAGCGCGACATCTTCATCACTTATCTTCTCATTACTGTTTCGCAACTCAAGCAAAATAGTATTAAGACGATCCAAGTGATCTCTTAGATCCGTACCTTCCCCCATGCGTAGACCCAAGAGTTGTTGCTTCAACATCAACTTGTTTGTGAGCGAATTCTCCTTCTAGAGGCTCTCCAAGTTGCTCCATAGTTTCTCATCCGTCTCTTGATCCGCAACCTCTGTGATCACGTCGTCTTCCAAGCACAACATGATCGTTGAGTGTGCTCTTTACTCCATCATCTTGATCTCCTTGGTGGTTGTAGAAGCCCCTTCCTTTTCTTCCGTCAATGGCAACCACATGCCTTGCTGCTTCAACAAAGCACGTACCTTGACATACCATAAGCTGAAGCTGTTTCTCCATGTGAACTTGTCGATCTTGGTCACCCCCCCCCCCATCATCTTATCTGCAGTTCCTTTTCCAGATCCGTAACCCCCGATTTCGTGCTCCACCTTGATAGCGAAACCCTATCCCTATAGCTCCACCTTGATCTTGGAACACCGCAACATAAGCTCTGATACCAGTTTTTTATGATCCGGGCAAAGCTTAGAGAACGATGAAAAACAAGAAAACAAGAACACACCGATATGACGTGGTTCACTAGGGATGAACTAGCTACCTCTACGACCTGGAAAACCCTTGTTTATTAGAGAGAAACCCACGAATACAACTCACACAATATAGAGAACTACCTATAGCCTTTATATAGGCATACTATACAACTTGTGCCCAAATAAATACCACAAACCGAGCTACGTACAAGGAAACAACTTTCTGGCCGCCCCAGCGATGTCTTCCTGCAAGGTGACAATTGTCTTCGCACGAAGACATTCTGTCTTCGCACGAAGACCCTGCTCCAGCAGGTTGTTCTCTTCGTCTCGAGCTCCTCCCTTTGGTCCGTTTTTCTCCCGCTTCGTCGCCAACTCCTCACCAAGCCCAAGTACGTTCAATGCACCCTTGATTCCCTACATAACTACCTTATAAGAATTAGAAGCCAGTCCCACTTATGTATGGTGAATATTGCAAAGTGATCTTGAGTGATTCAGAAAGATGATGATAAATATGCTTTTATTTAATGTATTGTGTAAATTTGAGGCCAATGTGACCATTTTGCCCCTTAAATAAAAGGGTTATTGGTCAACTAACTGCTAAATCTGTTAAGTGGTGGTTGATTTTTTTTTTTAAAAAAAAATTTATTTAGTAGTATTTCTTGCAAATTGGGGATATAATAAAAAAAATTTAAAGTAATTAAGCATATTACAATCATTGCAGGCATTACGCTGAAGGTCTCATCGAATTTTGATGAGATAAGATTCACTCATGTCAAACGCAATCTTGTAAAAAGGGTTCATGATGTAGCTCATAACTGTATCAACTATTTACTTTAATAAATTATTAGGTATGACCCCGCGTTACAGTGCATGGCAAATTGTATAACGTTATTTTCTGTGTATACTTTTCGTAAACTTCAAAATCGGTAAATAAAACTCTCCGTCTCTTATATGATTCCTTCCATGACAGAAAACTTAAATGTTTAACTGACATAGCAATAGCTCATAACTTTAGGAAATTTTGTAACTATACACATACGGACACTGTTGGTTCTCCTTTTTTATGAAAACATTATTAGCTCTTTAGGGTAATTTGTTAGGTAATTAGTACAGAAAGATAGTGCTCTTTGTCCGGTTAACAATTTTTGACAAAGGCGTGCGCCCAAAGTTCCTACTTCTTTTTTAAAACTTTTGACATATAACCCCCTCGCAGTATCAGTTCGCCGAGACTTTGGTACATGCAGTATGAGTTTTGCTACTTATCTACTCCGCAGTATTCAACTTACAGACACCTCGCCCCAATTGACTAACACCGTTAATGAAATCTGTTAAATGTTGATATAGTCAGTATACTATAGGGATATATCCGTCATTTTTTCCAACACCAACCACCACAACTCACTCCCACTCCCACCACCACCACCAAACACCGCCGCCTCCACCATCACCACCTCAATAGTATCCCCTGTGCACCACCAGAAACGCACATCATAGCCACCAACACCACAACCACCAACACCAGATCCACCACACCGAAAC
Source organism: Linanthus parryae (assembly GCA_023055425.1). Classification (NCBI taxonomy): domain Eukaryota; kingdom Viridiplantae; phylum Streptophyta; class Magnoliopsida; order Ericales; family Polemoniaceae; genus Linanthus; species Linanthus parryae. The sequence continues at coordinate 60,196,721 of JALGPY010000003.1, forward strand.
AACAACCACAGAAACCACCACAACCACTCTACAACAACTGCACAAACCACCTCCTCCACCTCCACAAGCGGACCAACAACCACCACCAACCCCCAGACCTCATACCCATCGACACAGTCAGAGAAAGAGAGAGAGAGAGAGAGAGAGCAGAGAGAAGAGTGAGAGCAGAAAAGGATTCGAAAAGAAAGAAGAAATCTGGGTTAGATCGCTGCCGACGACACTGGAGAGAGGAGAAACTGAAATCAATTCCTCCAGCGCCGATCGCTTCTGCTTTTTCTTCTTTCTGTCCTCCTCCATATCCAGATCCTCTCCACCACCTGCCAAATTCCAATTTCTTTCGAAACCCTAGATTGATCGATGGAGCGGGAAGACGAGGGAAGACGAGGGAAGCCGAGTTGTCGAGGGTTTCTAGGGAGAGAGAGAGAGAGAGAGAGAGACAGAGAGAGAGAGAGAGAATTGAGAGAAAGAGGAAGTAGAAGAAAAGATGAAACAGAGAGAGGGATCGGCGATGGATGGAGGAGCCGACCGAAGATGGAAGACAAAGAAGAAAAAGAAAAAAAGAAAAACAAATTATACCCTCCTTTAAGTATGAAAATACCAACATACCCTTCACGTTATAAACACTTAACGGATTTATTTAACGGTGTTAGTCAACTGGGGTGTGATGTCAGTAAATTGAATACTGCAGAGTAGATAAGTGGTAAAACTCATACTGTGTGTACCAAAGTGTCAGCGAACCGATACTGCAAAGGGGTTATATGTCAAAAGTTCTCTTTTTTATTTAAACATTTCTTCTTGATTCAATTTTTGACTTATTTTGAGAAAATATATTTTTACTATTGTACAAGAATGAAAACTACCCCGTCAATTGCGTTTCTATAAAAATACTATTCCTACACGATCTTGTTTGGGAGCAGTGATACCATGCATGCACTAATAGGTGCTTTGGCATTTTTTATGATGACCTAATGATATTTCTTCTTTAGAAAAGTGAACCATTTCTTTACACTGCTGCTGCATGCTGCAGCACTGCCACACAGGCGGTGGGTTGTCTGAATTGAGAACCGTCTCAGATTCAACTATTTTCTAGATTGTCTACCTCGGGTTCTAGCGGTGGTTTGTGGTACTGTCAGTTTAGAGAGAGAAGAGAGAGTTTGGACCGATAAGGAGAAGAATTTGGATGTGAGAGCATGTTGGTTCCAACTTAAAATCTCAGTATTCTATTGGAAAAAATCTGGAGTGAATAAGTTGGTTGAAATTTTAATCTGAAACTGTTTAGTACGTGCTGGAAATTTGGAATTATAATTTAATTGCGTTAGACAACACATGTAACTTTTATTATCAAATATACAATAAATGTCGTTATTTGAATTTATGATACGTCTAAAATTCTATGTGTTTGCACAAATCAACAATTCATGCATTAACGAGATGATATAGTCTGATATTTTAGACGTTACACCTAAAAACTCTTAAAATCGGAGATCATAATATTCGAATTATTAGGCAACTTAAATTAAAATCTGACCCAAAAAGTTTACGAAACAAACGAGGTTAATCTTTTTGACATCCCCTTTAATTTGATTGAAGGACACTTTCATCACTTTCAATTTGGGAAAGGACTGTCACCGCTTCAATTTGCGAAAACTTCAAGTAACCAACACCCATGTTGTCTCTTAAAAGGACCAAAACTATGGGCTTAAATAAGTTTGTTGAAGCTCGGCACACTGAAAGAGTGAAAGTGTCCTTCAATCAAACTAGGGGGTGCTCGGGGTGAACGTGTCGTTTACCCCGAAAATTATGTTTGAACGCTACAATTATTGTGATAAGAACATTAATTTAGATGTCTCAAACTCAAATGATGACGTCTAACAGCCTACATGAGTCTCTAATCCCACATCTCCACGTCCCCAACATCTAGATCTGTGGTGGGGAATACCACAGTTTACAATAATCAGTAAGAAATACTGAGTAAGTAAACACCCACGCAGGTAAACAGATTAGGAAGCATGAAAACTATCATAAAACAGAATGAATCCATATGGTCATTGCGGAATAATATACAGTATGAATACTTGTGAGAAATGAGGAGTCATCGTCTTTCTAGTTCATATACCATCGGGGAAAACATTCCACAAACTATCCTCATATCTCTAAGTAGGTGCATCTACTTTTCTATATCATTTTTCAATCGTAATACTCAAAGTCCAAAGATTCATATTATTATTATTTTACAGGGTGCATCTACCCATCACTAGCAATCAAGACCACAAGTGTCGAAACTCCGTCAGGGTTCTTGCGCCATGAAAAGTAAGTGCACGGAGCAAACTGGGGCAATTGCATGCGGCCGAATTAAATAAAAAAATGGGTCGAGTGACCAAGTCAACAATGACCAATCTAGTTAATAACACATATAAACCCGTATAACTCTTTCACTTTACGTCATTACGAATTCTTGTTTTCTTAAAAGTGATAGTTCCAAAAGAATCATTTCAAAAATCAAAGCTAACTTCTCAAGGGTTTAACAAAATCACATTAGAGAAAGGGTATCACAAACCATTCCAGACACAAAAGAAAAAATGGTACACTAGGCCTGACATTCATACTCACCTCAAACCAAACAACCACTAAAGCATAATACTCCTAATACTAGATGAATTCTCGTCTGTGAAATCACCGCCTACAATTTATAAATTTCCTAGTCACAATCGCAATACCTCTAACAAATAAATACACTAATTCTATATGACATGCAAATGAATGATCAGTTCGAATTTTTAAGGTCAAGTCCAATTCTAATGATCCCAAGAAAACCCGAATTTCTCTTTATTTGTTAGAAATGTACTTGTAGTGAGTTGAAGCAACATTTACTAAAATTCTAAAAACGCGCAATTTATTTACAAACGAAGAAAATATTAATCTCATACTCATATGTGAAAATGTTAATTTTCGAAGTTGATAAATGAGATCTCATTTATCAATAAAGAGAATAACAAATACTAATCAATATTTATTAGTGTTTTAAGAAAATATAATTTTAACCAAATAAGGAAAATTAATAATTTTTATAATTGCAAGGGAGATAATTTTAGCTAAAGAAATCGCTTCTCAATATTTCACAATCACTATCTGATCTCCAACTAGTTTTTTTTTTTAATAACAACTTTTTATTAACAAATTTATTTATTAGTAAAAAGAATAACATTTTTAGTTAACCCATATTTGACATTTTTAGCTAGTTGCTTTATTCTTCCTTATGTACATATACACACAATGTTTTTTTTTTTTTTTTGAGAAGCAGACTTTTTATTTCAAAACTAAGGAATAATTGGGCTTGAGAGGCCCATTACATCAATTTCAAGTGATCTAGATGCCCAATGGGGCTCATTATGGGTCCAAATTTCCTGGCCTGTTATTGTTGACCCATACTTAGCATGTAGATGAGCTGCAACATTTGTGGTACGACCGGTGTATTGGAATAAAACTCCGTGGAACTCTCGGGAGAGAGCCAGTGCATCCATTAAAAGCACTGTGGCCTCCGAGACGCCTTTTCCATTTCCCCATCTGAGTTCATGAATCTCCTGGATAAGCTTTGATGCATCGGTTTCTATTATCATCTTTTGGCAACCCATTTCCATGGCGAATTGAACGCCATCTCTGATAGCTTGGGCTTCTGCCGTTTGAGCTCTAGAACCAAAGGGGATTTTTCCGGCGAAACTTGCTATGTATTTCCCTTCTTTGTCTCTCAAAACTCCTCCGGCGCCGGCGATTGATTTCTGGGGGTTCCACGCTCCATCAACGTTTAACTTCAACCAATTATCTTCTGGGGGTCTCCAGGTTTGATTCACCGGCGTCTTCAGATTGCTTCTCTTGCGATGCTTCAAAGGCTTCTAGTTTCTCAATCGCCGATCTGACAAGCTCAGATCCGCTAGATCTCTTGCCGTTGAAGATCCACCTGTTGCGGTTGCTCTAAATTTCCGACACACACATGCAGATAAGTGACTTCTCTCTCTCTTTAAGTGTTGATTTCATAAGATCTTCAAACCAGCCACTAAAATTCGTGTTTCTTCTCCGCAGATCCAGGCTAGGGAAGGCTGATCTCCATACTTCTTTAGCTGTTTGACAATTTAGAAATATGTGAGTCTCATCTTCCCTTTCTCGACCACACAATTCACAGCCGTTAAAAATTGGGACATTTCTCCGTTCCAGATTGATTTTTGTGGGGAGGGCTCTTCGCCAGCCTCTCCACGCTGGATATAAGCATCTTTTTGGGACTTTTAATTTCCAGAAATTTGTTAACCAATCTTCTTCTGCAACTGTCGATCTATTCTCTCTCCCTGGAAGGGTCTGTTGTGCTTGTTTTCTGGCCACCTGGTATCCCGTTTTGACGCTGTACATTCCTGTATCTGTGTGACACCACGCTAGTGAATCTGGAACTGACCGCGTTGGTAAGGGGATCTTCAATACTTCCTCTATATCCACCGGCCAAAGCCACTCTTCTAGCCTCTGAGTGTTCCACTTTCCTTGTCCTTGGATGATGAGATCTTGAACTCTCAGTTCTTGATTTTCTGACACTGTTATGGGTTTGTACGGATGATCTTTGTGGATCCAGGGGTCACAAAACACCCTGACATTGCTGCCATTACCAATCGTCCACTTCATACCCTCGATGATGATGCTTCTGCTTGAGATTATACTTCTCCGAGTGTAAGAGCACTGAGAGGTGGCCTCTACTTCATATATGCTTGTTCTGGAACAATACTTGCTAAGTAAAATTTGGCTCAGTAATGATTATGGGTTGGTGATGATGCGCCAGAACTGCTTACCTAGCATAGCTGTGTTAAAGCTTTGTAGGTCCGCAAATCCAATTCCTCCTTGCTCCCTATTCTGCTTTAGGGTGTTCCATGAAACCCAGCTGATACTGCTATTGCTTTCTTCATGAGCCCAGAAAAACTTCCTGCAAATAGTCTCAATCTTCTTGCAGATTGATTGTGGGAGCTTGAAACAGCTCATTGTATAAGTTGGTACGGATTGAGCCACTGCCTTTATCAGTACTTCTCTTCCTGCAAAAGAAAGTGAATTCTTCTTCCAAGATTTACATTTTGTTTCAAATTTTTCTGTTACAAAATTAAAATCTAAAAACTTGCTTTTCCCCACTGTTGTAGGCAATCCGAGATAGCGATCGTGTGACTCTACCAGCTTCACCCCGATTCGGTTACTGAGCTCCAGTTGCCTCTCCTTCTCCACATTTGAGGAGAAAACGATAGCACTTTTTTCTAAGTTTATTTTTTGACCTGTTGTTGTTTCGAAGTTTTGTAATAATTGTAGAATGTAATCTAATTCCCCCTCAGTAGCTTTAGAGAACAGGATGCTATCATCCGCAAAAAATAGGTGCGAGACTTTTGGTCCACTTCTTGATGCCGCAAGCCCGGAGAGGTTTCCGCTAGTCATCGCTGCTGTAAGACTTCTCAACAGAGCTTCTCCACAAAACAAGAATAAGTACGGGGAGAGCGGACAACCTTGCCTCAAACCACGCCCAGGTATGACTTCTCCACATATCCTTCCTTCGAAAGCAAAACTATATGTCACCGTGGTAATGCAGTCCCATACTAAGTTGATCCACTTAGTACCGAAACCAATCTTTTCCATGCAAGCTTTTAAAAAACTCCACTCAACTCGGTCATAAGCTTTCGACATATCTAACTTGAGAGCAAAACTTCCCCATCTGTCTTTCTTACGATATTTCATAGTATGCAATAATTCAAAGGCTACTAAAATATTATCTGTGATTAACCTTCCTGGGACGAATGCGCTTTGTGTGTCGGAAATTAGACTCGGAAGTACCTTTTTTAAACGATTAGCCATTGTCTTTGTGACAAGCTTGTACACCACCGAACAAAGACTAATGGGTCTGAGATCCGCAGGCTTCCTAGCTTGTTTCACCTTCGGGATCAAAGCTATAACTGTCTTGTTGAACCCCGCCATACTTGTTTTACCATTAAGAACATTGAGGCATACATTTTCAACATCTTTACCAACAATTCCCCAATGAGTTTGGAAAAATGTTGCTGGGAAACCATCAAAGCCCGGTGCTTTAATTGGCCCCATTTGTGATAATGCTTCGGTAACTTCAGCGCCAATATACTCTCTGTCAAGTGCTGTACTTTGTTCAACATCAACTGATTGAGGGACTGCATGTAGGAACTGTTCCATGTCCCCCAAAGTGGGGTTCGTGGAAGTAAAGATTTCATTAAAATAATTGGTAAGGACTGAAATAATACCTTCTTCATTATCAATCCAATTCCCTGCTGGGTCTTCTAGACCTTTGAGGGCGTTGCGTGCTTTGCGAATGGTTGCCTTACGGTGGAAAAAAGATGTATTTCTGTCTCCCTTCTCAAGCCACTGAACTCTGCTCCTTTGTAACCAAATATCCTCCTCTTTGAGAAGGAGACTGTTAATCTCAGCTTTTAACTGAGCTATCCCGCTTGTGTTGGTTCTCTGGGTTCTTTCCAAGAATTCAAGTTGGGCTCTCAGCTCTACCACTTGCTTTGTGATATTTCCCACCTCTCTCTTCTCCCACTCTTTGAGACTTGCCGCCAGGTTGGACAGTTTGTCTCGAAGGGGGAGACGTGGAGGCATATTATGCCAAGAGTCTGCAATAATGTCTTCACAGCTTGGGTACTGCTGCCACACCGCTTCATATTGGAAGCGTTTGCCTCTATATCGCTTCGTTTTCGCCTCCCATAGTAACTGGATAGGGCAATGGTCCGAGACCGTTGCCGTTAGATGATTAACTCGTCTTGACTGGAACAAGGACATCCACTCAACATTAGCAACTACTCTATCGAGTCTTTCGTAAATAATTTCACCACCCCTCGGATTACTCTGCCAAGTGAAGTCTTTACCGACATAACCCAAATCCAGAAGTTCTAGGTCTTGGAGCACTTGACGAAACAAACTAGAGCCTTGTTCGTCAAAACCTCTTCCGCCTAGCTTCTCCTTTGTGTTTGTCATGGCATTGAAATCACCAATAACACACCAAGGTCCATCTTTATCACCCCGAATCCTCCGTAGTAGTTCCCACGAGTGGTGTCGTTCTCTATGGTCCGGATTCCCATAGAAACATGTTAGTTGCCAAGAGTTATTCGCTATCTCATCGACAACAGTACAATCAATATACCAACAGGAACTTGAATTGACAAAGACTTGCATATTTTCTCGCCAAAGAAGCGCGAGACCGCCACTTCTGCCTCTACTACTAACAGAATTGCAATGAAAATTGGTAAACTTACTTGCTACTTTATTCATCTCCATCTCCGATAGTCTGGTTTCTAACAGGAAGACCAAACTAGGGCAGGAACTCTTCACCACATGGTGTAGAGCAAGAACATTACGAGGGTTGCCCAGCCCTCGTATGTTCCAGCTAATAATACTCATTGCATAGAGGCGGACCGGTCCCCGGTCTCCGCCTCATTAAACTCTCCTGCTTCTTTGATGGACTTATTCTTCATTCCTTCAACACCTACTACAGCTTCCATGAAGTTAAGAGGTCTACCTTTTTTATTAAAAAGTACCTCAGTCGCTGACTTGTTCGGGGGAGGGCTAAAGGCTGTTGTGGACCCCTTTCTCTTCGTAAACTCGTGGTTGTAGCTGTTGATCCTGTCCTTGACTGAGTTAGGCTTTTCTGTCTGCTTTCCTTCGGTTGCTGCCTCGTTTCTACCATTATTTGGCGTATGCCGGGGTTCTGCCTCTTCCCCCGCGGCTAGAGGATTCTGATAGACTGTGATCTCCATGTCTTTTATTCCTGAGGCATCCGGTGCCTTGTGATGGGATGGATCTTCCACTGGCTGGTGTAACTGTGCAGTCGAGGCCACAGTTTGTGGTTGCTGGGTTGCGATATCTTCCTGGTCTCTTCCCCGTGGACTAGGCTCTCTTGATTTTGGACTTTGACTCTGATTCTGCTCCTTTTTCCGGTTCCTAGCAATCGGGTGTTGGAGCAGATAATTACCATACCCTTCCTCTTCATGGTTCTTCTCTTCCTGAGTCAGTTCATCACACTCCCTCCCTTCGTGAGTTATCAGACCGCACGAACAACATACCGAAGGGATCCGTTCATATTTAAAATCCACCCAAGTCTTTTCCTTCCTTATCATAGCATGTATACCTCTAGGTAAGGGTTCAGTTATTGAGAGGCGAACCCTAACCCTAACGTAGTTGCCTTCTTCTTCAGTGCTATGGATCTTGTTATCAACAAAAAGGACTTCACCAACAGACGAACCAATTTTTCTAGCAGAATCCTCGTCTACTAGATGGATTGGTAAGCCTAAGATTTGGACCCAAACTTCAAAGCTTGCAAAGGCAACCTGTTTCGTTTGATCGCCTAGTTTCCAGGGTTTCAAAAGCAAAACTTTTCTGTTGAAGATCCATGGTCCTCCTGACGTTACTCGCTCCATCACGTTCCTATCCGGGAATCGGAATAGGTATGTGTTGAAATCAACCTCCAGTATTGTGATTTTATCGCCATCGTTCCAGATCCTTCTGAACATGGCTCTCATGGCTTCGGTATTAACCCTTTCCTCCGTGGCAAAGGTTCCAATTTGGCAAAAAGCAAAGGTACCCTCGGCTTTATCACAGTAATCATCGTCAAAGATCACTACCTGGTTCTCCTTGGCAGTATACTCCGATGGAACTCTCGCCGCCATTGTTCCTGCCGCCGCCGCTGTGGAAAAACTCGATCTAGGGTTTTCTCCGGTCTTTCCGGAGCACTCGAAACTAGCAGACTTTTTTTCCAATACACACAATGTATTTTAGTTAACTTATTTCCCAACAAAACAAATTTTGAATATGTAATTGCATCATAGTTTAATTTATAGGAATATTCTAATTTAAATTACGTTACAAAAAAATATATTTGTTTATTTAGGTAGAATATAAATTAGTAAATCATAATTTTAAACTAATATCCATTTATTAATTATAGACTTAATTACTTAATGCATACCCCCAGTATGCCGAAACTGTCACATTGCAACCCCCAATTCTAGAACTAGCTTATTGCATTCACCATTTGCAAAATACATGTCAATGTGAAACTGGTAAAAAAACCATCCATCCCTTAAAAGAATATTCCGTTAGTTGACAAAAAATTCAATTTTATTAGGGGTGAAACAGTCATACTCATTAGAAATATGAACACCACCACAGCCACCATCAACACCGCCGCACCCACCACCATTTTCCAGATTCCGGCCAACATGTCTGTCCCTTCTTTGCGGGCAAAAAAACATTCCCTTTGTATTTATTCCAATTTTGGGCAATAGTAGCACATATATCTCAAATGCTTCTCCCAAGCAGACATGAGCAAACAAATCCAGTCGGATTAGTGAATGAAGAACACCACTTTTCACCAATTTTTCAGGTGCAACAACAAATTAATCCAAGTGGGTTCTATACAAAGCTCAATTTCCCAACTGTTATAGAAGTGATGAGATTTTAGAGATCAGAGTATGGATAAAGAAAAACCAAGGAGACCACATTTTGCATTGAAACTGATAGTGAAAAGATGAGTTTTCAAATGACTAACCAGAAGCTATGACAACAACCCAGAATCGCCACCAACAATTAAAGAACTACCCAGACAACTTCTATCTAGCTTTCACCACACCGAGTATCAAGGGGCTGCTTTTCAATAGGTTACAGTCGAATTTTGATTTCAACAGGTTTACCCTCGACAAGTAAAACACCCAATTTCAAATCAAACCAAGCGAGATTTCAGAAAACCCATTATATCTGATGAATCCCGCATTCCTGAAAAAATAGAGTATTGCACGATCTGTTTCTTGAATATGAATCTAACCGAAACACATGCGAGATTTCGGAAAACCGAATTGGGATTTTCCGATTTAGAACCCGAGGGTGAAATTCAATCCAAGAATTTGAAAATCAAAAGGATAATTGAAGTTGAACTGGTCTATATGATTATTGAAGTTGAAAAATAGGAGCGAAACGCTACCATCGATGGAGTCGCAGAGACAAAGAGGATCGAAAGATGATCGACAGAGAAACACGCTAGGGTTCTTACACTTTTTTTTAGAAGACTCCTCCTTATCTTCTTATTTAATATTTCATTATTTTAAATTAAGTATGATATTATTTTTTTGGTGTATGGACTAATTTACCCTTCCATCACAGTTAGTGTTTGGACGGAATTTTTTACCAGTTTCACATTGACATGTATTCCTGCAAATGGGGATGTAATAAGCTAGTTCCAGAACTGGGGGTTGCAATGTGAGAGTTTCGATATAATGGGAGTATGTATTAAGTAATTAAACCTTAATTATATAAGTAAACATAGTACATATATGTACATATATACTACAAGTTGTCTCCCAAGGGTTTGCAGAAAGTACAACCAATCACCCAACTAACTTATCGCATTTTCAAAATTGACAAAACATAGCCCAGCAGTCTTATATTGTGCTGAAAAGATAAAAATTTCCCAAATTTCATGCACCCATGCCATCTTCTCCATCCCCTTCATTATATATTCTCATTTAACAATCAAAATCAATTAAATCCAGTGGATAGATAAGCACACCCAGATCCAAAAGGTAGACTTTTCTGTTGGTGGCTGGTAAAAGTGCTTGTCAGGGCTGTTCTTCGTGATCTTCGCTCTACTTGACGTTGCCTCGAGCCTTCAGGGGCCTTGAGAAGGCGAGAATGGTAGACTTTTCGAGCTTGGCATCCCCAAATGATAGCACACAAATGTATCCCGTTCTTGCATTTGCGTTACTTTTCGCAATGCTTGTTCTTATTTTTGGCGCAACGACCATCGCAAGTTGTGCTTGTTTCCATTGCTTATGTATCACAAGTTTTGGATCTTTTTTCAAGCTTCGGTGCTTGTAATATGCTGTAGTAGCTTAGTTGTTGAGCATTGTTTATTTTTCTATTTGATTCATTTCAATTGTTCATTTATGATAAATTTTTGTCATTTTTTATTATTTTATCTTAAACTTTATCTTTAACTTTACAGTTTTATCCATTTATTTACATATCTATCCGAGTTTCTGATGGCGACACTCTAGACCCATTTTTTCGTCTTTTTGCTTAGCCGGTTAATTCCAGTGGCTCCAGGACATACCATAGTGTTGGCCAATAGATAAATTGGTTGGTGTTTTTTTCATTACGGGTAAGATAGTATACTTTTCCCCAAAAGTTTTCATTTGGAAAATTTTGAAGAACTAGAGGGAACGTACAAAAAAAATATCCTAAAAAATATGGGGGAACGAAGGAATTGTGTGTTAAGATGGAAGCGGACTTGGAATTGAAGAGGATTACCAACTTCGAAGGGTGATGAAATTTAATGATCGAATTCGATCATGGTATGATAAAAGAGTAAGAAAAGATTCGTTATCGTAAACAATAAGAGAAGATGTCAAATGTACGTATTGCTGGGAGTCAAGAACTTTGGACACTGGCCCAGTTTGGAAAAGCTTAATTATTCGCTTAATTGATTACATTTTGATAATTAATCTGACTCATTTGACAAAGATAAATAGATTTTACGATTTTTAGAATTATCCGGATCCGGGTAGTTTTAAAACCGGATCTGGATACTTTTTTTTTTTTTGACCAAATCCGGGTAGAGGCTGACCGGATCTGGCTATGACACGACTGGATTCGGTTCCTTAACAAATGAACGAACCAAATAACGACACGTAAGCTAAAAACACCAACATGGACCTTTTTTGTCAGTCGGATCAGGGTCGTCCCCGGCCGGGTCCGGGTGGGTTCCCGCAAAAATCTTTTTTTATGCGAGATTATGCATAATAGATTAATCTGTTAATTAATCTTTACCAAACGAGACCATTGACAATAAACTTTAGACAATGTTTGCTTTTAACATGTAAAGTATGATTCTTTTTAAATGAACACGTGAAGTATGATCGGAAAATGTCAATTCTATAATTGATTTGACTTCTAAAGAAACAAAGAACTTGTCACTCTTTAGAATGTTCTAGTTTTATTCCATGCTCAGTTGCCAACTTGAATGGAGTATTTTTCAATCGTGACATGCTTTAGTTTGGAACTTCCTTCAATCTCTGTTGTTCGACTTAAGATAATAATTTCACTTTCTAACTATAACATTACCAGATTAGCCTTGCGGTGGTGTCTTTCAGTGAATTACATGTAGACGGTATTAAATTCGAACATTGTATTATTATGTATAAGAGGAGTATTGATGACTTTGTTGCAAGAATATGCAAAAGTTATGTGAGCCCTTTAGTCTTCAGAAATAAAAAATGCGCATTACTAATCTCATATTACCAAATGTTGACAGTTATTTTACCATTTCTACTAATCCTACACGACATTTTATCCATATTAACATTGTTATTGGAATTTCAGAATACTATTACTGCTATCAACAGATTTATGCATAGTATTTGGTCACACATTGGCATAGTTTGGTAAACATGTGATGATGTTATTGTCTATTGTTTCATGACAAAAGTTACGGACAATATATCTACAGATTATTGCCTTGTTTGGATAACAAGGTTGGACTTGTTTGGTTAACCAAACTAGGTGAATGTTTGGATTTAATGATTTTGGTTTTGAAGCTTTGACTTTTATGTGAGTAGAAAAATGAGTGGAATGTGGGTCTTACAAATTTTCGGTTGAAGTTTTGATTAACTTTTTGTAGAAGTTAACAAAACCGGGATATCCAAACAAGGCCTATATTGGTCTACTTTTAAACTTCGTTAAAAAACTTATTTACAACAGCCTAATGCAAGCACCAAACATTTAGGAAATTAGAGGTGAAACACACTGTCTCCAAAACACACTACGCGAGCATCTCCAATAGTCAATAGATTATGTAAACCAATTTTGTTACGTATATTATAAATAAATTAGTAAAAGTTGAGCTCCAATAGCATATGTATCTTGATAGGTAACACAAATTATGTATTCGCTTCGCCAAACTTGGCGATGATTTTTTGTTATGAAAAATCATCTTCCTCCCCTATTTATGTTGGTAATAACATGTTTTCTAAATTTTCTCACAAACTTTCACTATTTTCTCTCCATGTATCCAAATTTCTATCATATAATAATTTTTTTTTGAAACACTATCATATAATAAATTAAAAATACTACTACGTATTTTTTGCATAACAACTACTGAAAAAGATTCTTAAAAATCTTCATTATATGTTATGTAAAATAATATTTTTTTCAATATTATACGTAACTTTTCATTCCTAGTAAAAATGGGGCAGTTGGGAGATTATGCAGTTGTGTGGGGGGCAAAAATGTCCTCCTCACTAATTGTGAGGTGAGAATTCAGAATGCTTACGTCAGACAACACAAATTTTTTCTGGAAATGAGTCCGAAATTTTAGTTCTAGAAATGTGAATACTACTCTGTCCCAGCTCTTGCCCATCATTGGGAATATTTGACTCGTATATGGGTCACTTTGACCGGGTGATTTCGATAGCAAAATAATGCGATTTTTCGACAATTTTTTCACGGTGTTATAGAGCAACTTATACTCTACAACACCATGAAAAAATTATCAAAAATTTGCTATCCAAATCACCGAGTCAAAGTGACCCAGTGAATAGTGGTAAAAGTCAAAATGATGGGGAAGAGCTGGGACAGAGGTGTAATACATCAATTCACCTCTACTGTCCCTGTCTGTCACGGAACTGCTAGTACTACTATTTTTTATTTTATTTTTTTTAGAAAAGTGAATAAATTATTGCACAGAAAACATCAATTTCACCTCTTCTGACCTCTGACAACCAACCCATGCGGTGGTGCTTTGTCTCCGATTCAACACCTATTTCCCAGATTTTCGACCTAGCCTGCCTGACTGCTATGTTTAGAGAGAGAAGAAGATTAAGAGAGAAGAGAGAGAGAGAGAGCCAGAGAGTGAGCTTGGATCGATGGAGGAAAAGAGTCCGATGCCAATATTCCACGGCAAGGTCAACCGGCGGGTGACCGTCTCCAAACGCCGTTCCGGACTGGTTAAGAAGGCACAGGACCTCTTCGTCCTATTGTTGTCTTCTTTAGCTCCGGCAATGGCGACAACAGGTATTACTCACTTGTAACTTGAAATTCATGTGATGTTGACTTGTTTGGTGTTTTTGAGCTCGCCATCTAATGGATCCTCGATTCTGATGGAGTGAAAAGAGAATCATCCCGACGACGCTGTCAAAATTTTACAAATATACTCCCAAATTTTACAAATATACTCCCACGGACATTGTTAGTTGTTATTTAGGCTAAATTGTTAGGTTTTTAATAAAAGACACATTGCACTTAATTATTGTAAACAGAAAGGAGAAATAACCAAAGGAAGAACAATGTGCAGTTGACAATTTGGATAGTGAGACCACAATTTCCTACAAAAATAACAAAATATCCTGTCAACATGGATTAGATATACTATCTAACAAATGTGTGACACCTAGAGGGATAACATATATAAGAAGTATACATTAAAAAGTTGTATAATATGCATGAAAAATGTACAATTATAGTTTTGGAGAGTGTCTAAGAGCATCTCCAACAGCAAAGTTGTCTTTGGACTAAATTTGTACCTGCCCTAAATTTTACACCAGCACTTTTTGAGTTTTTGTTCCAGCAGATGGCCTAAATATAAGCCACCAGCATTATTTAATTATTTAGTTTTCATTTTTAAACAATCATGCTACTACATATGTTTAATAACTAATTAAATTTAGAAAATAAAAATAACGAATTGATTAATTTGTTGAAGTGAGAGAATTTGTAATTATTTATTTGTTTTTATTTATTTATTTATTATAAATAATGAATTAGTAGTAAAAAACGAATCATTATTTTATTTTTAAATAGCAAATTAATTAATTTGTTGAAGTGAGTGAATTAATTAATCCAAATGTTGAATTTGCAGGAGAAGTGGAGAGGAGGAGAGCATTAAAACTGACTTTTTTAATTTTTACACCAGGTCCAAATTGTCTTTGGTTTAGGCCAGATGTGGTCTAAAAATAGGCCAGGTGCAAATATAGGCCAGATTTTGCACCAGCTGTTGGAGCTGGTTTTTGACAAATCTGGCCTATATTTGTGCCAAAGACAGTTTTTACACCATCCCTTGGAGATGCTCTAAGGAAAATATAGCTCTGAAAAAGAAGTGGTTATAAGCGAACTCGGAATAAGCCATCTAAGAGTGAGTTTCAAGAATAGAATGGCTTGTAAGGGTGAGATTTTAGTATAAATAAAACTTTGACAGATATGAAACGAAAATTTCATCGTAAATAACAAGAGAAGAGATCCGTTGTACGTGATTGTGGGGAGTCAAGAATTTTGGAGACGGCCAATAATTTTTGAACTTAGCTTCTAGTATGGTGGTAAAAGGAATTCTAAAATCGATTCGACTTCTGCAACAACAAGCTAACATGTCAATCTTTAGGATGTTGTAGTTCTCTTCCATGCTCTGTTACCGATTCAAATGGCATGTAAACAACAAACGTGACTGAGCATTTTACAACCATGACATGTTTATGTTTGGATCTTCTTTTAATCTCTATTGTTTGACTAATGATAATAGTTTCATTATCTAACTTTCTCATTACGTGATTAGCCTTGCGGCTATGTCTTTCAGTGAATTCTGAGGCAGAGAACCGTGGTATTAAATCTCAACATTGATCACTATCATGGTGGACTGAGGAGTATTGATGATTTTATGGCAAGAATCAGCAAAAGTGTCTGACTCCTTTAGAAATTAACAATGCACATGACTAATCTCATATTGTCAAACTGTTGAAAATTATTTTACTTGTTTCTACCATTCGTGTTCGACATTTTAGACATATTAATATTGTTTTGCTTATTTCTAAGAAAAGATATACTCTAAGAAATCAAGAACACTTTTATTGTTGGTCATTCGTCTAACAAATTTATCAGTGTATATTTACATTTGTCCATAGCATTTAGTTATACATTGGCTAGTTTGGTAAACATATGATGATGATGTTGTCTACTTGTATCATAACAAAATTTACTAACCGCAGTGTATCTACTGATTATATCACGTATGGTCTACTTTTAAAACCTCATTAAGAAACTTATTTACAACAATCAAATGCAAGCCTCAATCATTTCCTAATTAAACATGAAGCACACTGTCTCCAAAAAGCTAAAATCATGTACAAATTTATTTTGCATAGCCTAAATAGTATGAATAAGAATGCATATTCATAATTACATTAACAATTTTACCGTACAATCTTACCAACAACTTCATGACTATACTATCTCGAGTGCTTTTTCATTTCTCCTCAATCTATCTACCCACTTAATAAGTAAAAATTCACTCAAAACTAGTACTTCTTAAGCCCGAATGATATTTTGTTTATCACGTAAGTTTTACACCTTTTTCCATTTTTTCCATTTTTTTCGTAGTTGTATCATCTACGTTTAACTAACTACTTTTTCGTTTTTTATTTTTTATCAAAGCTTGTATTTTAAAAGTTGTTCAAAGTCCATTAACTTTTCAACAAAGAGTGGTTCTCATTACTTTTTGAAAAAAATAATTCCTTTAACATGATATAAAGTCAAACAAGTATGTAATCTTGAAAAAGGAGTGAAATTAAATTCTGATTTCTCGCCTCAATATCTTCATATCCATTTGGCTATATAAAGAAAGTTCAATTCTGGTTTATCGTCTCAATATCTTCATATACATACAATATCAAGCATGAACATTATCTTGATCATGAAAAGTATCCGTCAATATAATTTTACTATATTCCAGACAAAAACCCAAAGAACCACAAATTTTATTTATTTATTTTTGTTAAAGCAACCATAGA
Source organism: Linanthus parryae (assembly GCA_023055425.1). Classification (NCBI taxonomy): domain Eukaryota; kingdom Viridiplantae; phylum Streptophyta; class Magnoliopsida; order Ericales; family Polemoniaceae; genus Linanthus; species Linanthus parryae. The sequence goes on from JALGPY010000003.1 coordinate 60,213,583, forward strand.
TTTTATTATCTTGTTAACTTCTTTTTTCTCCTCGTGATTTCGAAATTATGATCTGCCTCAACGACCAACCCGAATCCCAATTGTCATGTGTGGTGAAGCTATTGAAACTACCCCTACTTAGAGCGTTTAAAAGCCCCTGCATGAGTTCTTGGGTTCGAACCTAGTAGACGGCAAACATGCAATTCTAAAAAAAAAAAAAACTACCACTACTAGAAAAATCGTATTTTGGCGGCATAAAAACCAATTAATAGCTATCTGCAAAAAATCTCCGTAATAAACATCGATTTAAAGAAATCATCTTATGTATGATTTATTGTATGGCGGAGGGTAGTTAACCACCGTTTCCAGGTTTTTGAAAGAAGAATCGTTTATATCCCCCCCTCCCCCACTGCAGAGCCCTCACCTCTTCAGATCTCTCTATCTCTCACCCTCATCTAGGTAACTTCCTCTCTTTCACTCTAGCTCCCTCAACTCCCTCTCTGTAGCTATAGGATTACATTTAACTATTATTGAGAAGAAAATTTGTTTCTCTTTTTACCACTGAAACATAACCTCTCTCACAATTTTTCTCCTCTTTACAGAATGCCAAGAAACTTGCGTTTTGTAGTGTTTGGAAGCTGCTCTTCCTCGTACTCTCTTAGTCCCAATTTCTATAATAGTCCACTTTTGCACGCATATATAAACGACACTATAACTTGCCGAATGGTACACAACGAAATTTATTAGTATCTTCTTTATGGTGTATTATTATTATCTTGCCAATACAGTAACTAACAATATTTTTAGGTCTTTCTACAAGTTGTCACTTATGTATTGACAAGTAGATTAAACAATATGTTCTTTACACATAAGAAGGGATGCACAAGTATTTTCAATGAACTATTATGACATTATGTTACAACACAGTTGAATGTGTGATTTCTTAAGTTACAGAAATAATGAACAAACCAACAATCGAACCGACACCAAGAATGAAAGAGATCACACAACAAGAATCGATAAACTAACGAAAAGTTTTAAGAAGAATGAATAAGTAGAACCTTGAATTGAACTCAGATGAACCGAATTACCAAGTGACGAAAAGAAGGAAAGCATAGTCCTCCTCATCCTTTAAAAAGTCCCTCTTTCTCTAAATTTTAAGCTCTCACATGCTTAGAGAAGAAAGAATGAATCAAGGCACTCTCAAATAAACAACAACAACCATATATATACTACTCTAAAGGCCTTCACAATATTCGTGATCACTGGATGTGTGAAGTTTTGTCTACTTCGCCCAGCTTCGTCTTCACATACGGTGCGCTTTGCTATCCTCTGTCCTTACTAAGTGTTGAACATTCACCTCTTGCTTACGCTGCCCCCTTTTTGGTGACTCCTCTTTCCGTCGAGTTCCATCTGATCAACCTTCACATCCCGACTCTCGTTGAAGCCCCTAATCAACAAACATGATGATTCTAGCTCATGCCAGGCATGGATTAAAATAATCAGACCAAAATGTAGCCAAACAACCTTGATCAAATAGCAGTTATGATCATCAAGTTAACCATTCAGGAGACATGCCAAATAAATTTGAAGTCCCAGCCATTTGGGACATTGGAAGCCATTTGGGACATTGGAAACAGATGATCAACATCACATCCATGTTGTCAGAAAAGATTAACTGAGTACCTTTTTCTTTAAGGAATTGAATTGGACACTTTTGATATGTCTTAAAATTTTAAGCTCAACCGCGTATGATGATAAGTTATTTCATGGAAAAATAAAATGGTCCATTATTAACTAGTAAAACTTTTGTCCATGTTAAAAATGATTTTCTTCTACAAAAAAATAAGTGATAAAGATGCATTGAAGAGTCATGAGGAAGTTGTAGATAGTGCTTTCTGGACAGGGAGATCTTGGCCACGTGGCGACCATCCAGCACACCATACTGTGCTCCACACACACTGGATCACCAGCCGTGCTGATCCACGTGGGGGCTGCAAGACAGGGCCCTTGCATACCACCTCACGGGACTTGTAGGGACTTAGTGGTTTGGAGGCTAGAGTAAGTCCTGTCGCGCGCGAGCGACAACCAAGCCCCGCGCGCGACCTTTAGTAACTGCTTTTGAGAGATTTATGGCACGAGCTCCATAAACCCGGTCAATCCGGTCAAACCCGGTCAACCTCGTAACGGTTCCGGTATACGCGGATAACGTGCTGTAACGGTCCCTATATACACGGACGAACGTGCCGTTGTGGTTTAGTTAATTAAGCCGCCATTGATGGACGCATTAACCACACTGCAACGGTCACATTCTCCGTTATATATAGGATCGTTAACCCTTCCATACAGGGAAGAACACACCTGAGATACGCGGAAGCTCTGCCAAACTCCTGTCTCTCTCTCATACAGTGCTATTGCCTTACTCTCTCCCTACACACAACCCCACACTTCCTGTGTCATTTCTATCCTCTGCTCTTGGTGTATATTGAGTCCTCTCTGCAGGATTCTCTCGTACACATTTGGTGAACCCGACGTGAACTTACCATTGCAATCAACCATGTCTCATGAAGATGATGTCAGTAACAGATCGCCTTCCACGGAGACCACCTCGGGAGAGGAGGCCCGCCGTACTCCCACAGCCGCTGGTGAAGCTACGACGTTAGAGGCCTTGGACGCCACCATCCAGAACCAGGCAAAGGCTCTAAAAGCTCAATCTGCGCAGCTGGAACGGATAATGGCTATTCTGGGGACTCTCGCCCCAAATCCCGCATCAGGCACCACCGTCTCTCAGGGAGGAGGAGCTTCTACCACTCAAGGATTGGGAGTGTCAGCCACACCGCCTAATCCTAACCTTCAAACTCCACCGGCAACCGTAAATTCTGTTTCGATTAACTATCTATCTAGCGGTATGAGGGGTAGCAAGGATCAGATTGGTAATAGAGTTAGGCAGGTGAAAGATGATAGACCAAGAGCCAAGGTCGTAGCTCATACCTCTTTAACAGTAAGAGAGCTCACTTCACTATTCAGCGGGCCTTTAACAAGGCTTATGATATTTGTATTACCACATCAGTTGACGCCGAATTGAATCAAGGCGTGTGATAATGCAATGGAAGCAACGATTGGAAAGGCACAAATCAGGTGTAGAACGTCTATAGGGTTCAAAATAATTTCAATAATCTCAAAAGCTGCTGAAATCTGTCCACAAGCCAGACATTTGTAGTCGGAAATCCTAATTTTACGAAATTATGATAAATTCACTAAATTTACCCCAAACATTGGCCTTATTGAAAGAAACTCGCAAGCGATAGTTTGACCCAAAACGGGTTAAAACTAAGCTCCTAATCAACAATGCAAATATTACCAGTAATAGTAAAAATTAATTAAGAACGCTCGTTTGACTGGTCAAACAGTGGAATATGGGCATGAAGACGGACACAGATGGAGCGTAGCTCAATCAGGTCCTCGTGCATCTCGTCGAGAGCTTTCCAAATTGGGGTGGCTCGCATCAGAATGATGCCCGTAGCCAAAGTTCTGGCCCAAACAGTGAGGCGACACCAAAATTTGCAATTTCCTATGTCCCTTGCGCTTATATTCCATCTTATGGTAGAGAAGCGCCAAATTAGTCGTGTATGACAGTTCAGCTTCATCTGGACCATCCGCTCCTGCATCACCAGTGTTTGACTAAAAGTTTGAATTTCCTTTGTTCACTCTTGTACCAATACCCTTTAAAAATCGTTTTATTGTTTGTGAACTTTTCCTTTTTGAGTGTTTGGCAAACTTTTAAAGCAGTCTTACCTAGAAAATTCAGTATTTGAAGAAAACATTCAACCACTACACCAACTTTCATTTTGCCACATATTTTAAAGTTCTTACTTCATCCATTTCCAACAAAGTTAACTAACCCTAATCCCTCAAGTGAATTTGAGAAAATACAATACCTAAGCTATATAAAAGTGGAAGTTAACTATTATTCTTAGAAGATAGATGGACTACAATTAAGATACACAAATAAAAGTATTTAAGAGTTCACATTTTTACATATACTCAACTCATTCTCCTTGAACATCATCCATTTCACCCTGAGAGAGATAGATCGAGAGAGATGTATATAAGTTTAAACCAAGAGGGAGAGACATAATAGTGTTCAGACCAAGGTAAAAAGAGAGTTAGGGAGTTTAGATTATGTGTGTGAGAGAGCGTCCATATCCTGTACGTAGAGAGGATGATCGAGATGTAGTTTATACTAAAAGTTCACAGGAGGAGCAAGTAACAAGTTTAATTGAGAGAGAGATACCTGAACATTGCCGAACTCAGTGTCGGATCAAGGGAGACAGAGGAAAGGAAGGAGGCGCCGATGGTTTTGAGAGAAAGACAGAGGAGAGCTGGTTTATAAGGATATTTTTACGATCGGTAGATCGAGGTTTACTCCGTAGTTAAGGCGGTTGTTGGAAAACCGACATTGTACAAGTTAATTGTTCATTTTATTTATTTTTAGTCCACCGCTTTATTAGAAATATCTTAAGAAAACCCTGAGAGTTTGGTGAACGATTTTCAGTACAAACGTCTTTGGAATGGTCACCGCCCTAAGTATAATTTTATACATGGCGGTTCTTGCTTAACTGCCGTTATTTCGTTCCGCTAACGACAGTTTTACAATAAGCACAAAAAAAAAATTACCGGCACGAGATATATTTATAGTAGTGGTGATGAAGGGGTCGGCAAATTGTTTCACTTGTCGACGACATGTGAGAGAGCAAGAGATATGACCACGAGTCTTGAGTTGTGGATCGATTTTCTGAATATTTATAGTAGGGGACAGAGGGAGCTGCAAAGATGTTTGAGATATGGCTTTGGTCCACGAGTAATTTTCAACACTAATCACTCATAAAGTGTACTAGTCGTTACCCCCACGAGTGCATGAATTTAGCTTTTATGAATTGAGTTTACCAACCCATATGAATATGAAAATATGCTAACGAAAAGTGGCATATAGTTTCCCTAAAATCATTCAACATAATGAACAGTTCTTCGTGAAATACTACAATCAAATCATGTTTATTTTCTCTTTCCCTTTTCTTCTTGTTAAGAGTGATTCTTGAGTTTTTCCAGTAACTTACATTTCATAATGTTTTCTTTTACATTCTTTTGTTACTAGAAGTGTACATTACTCTTCATATTGAAGTATTACTGTATTGTCATCACCTCCCCCTTCTTGAACGTTATGATTCATAGAAAATTTTAAGAGACTTTGTAACATGAGACTATCAGGTGAAAGTTGTGAAAAAAATAGTGTGGAATATCTCAAAATATCAATAATATCATTTGCATATATGCAAATTGATCCCATTTAAAATAATTAGAGTACCATACTTTCAAAATAATAGTTCAAGTACCACTTGCTTACAACATGATACCTACAATAACAATTTTTTTAGAAATTTGTTTTCGTAATTTGTTTTGAATATGACGTCATGGTCGATTCTTTAAAAAATAAAATGGTATAAATTCATCAACTATTGAAGTACTAAGTTCTCATCTCCCCTGTTGAATTTTAGGATCCACAAGAACTATTAAGACTCAAACATAAAAATATAAGTGATGAAAGTTTATAATTTTTTTAGCGAACTAATAAATTTAATACATTTCTCAAAAGATTAATACTGTCGTTTACATGTATCTAGATGAGATTATTGAAGTTAGTTAGAGTGCGAATTGCATAGAACATATGCCGTAAATAACAAAATTTCTTACGAATATGTTTACCCAAATATTCAATTTAATAGGACATCACGGTTCATATTTTTCAAATGTTGGAAAAATATAACGTCCAAATTTGTTTATGTAAATATTCAAATATTAAAAGGCTTATCTAATATAAAAAATGCTTAAAGGTTGAAAGTAAATTAGTGTGGACTAATTAGTGTAACACATCTCAGAATATCAATAATGCCATTTCCATATATGTACTGTATCCAATTATTTAGAATAGTTAGAGAACCACTTGCATGCAATGTCTTAAAGAATAAAGTTTTGTGCCAATTTACTTACTAAACATTCATTTTGAACAAGGGATAATTTATGCTTCTAATGATTGGAATACTATTATATTCATCAACTATTGAAATGTTGTGTAGTTATTGCATTTTGATTTCTTTTGTCGAGTGAAGATTCATTAGAAATATTAATAGATTTGTTTAAATAAACTATGAGGGATGAAAAATGAGACAAATTCATTGTGGACTAATAAGTGTAACATAGGTATTTATTAAGAAGTCAATAATGTCATTTACATATATGTAGACGCGCTTACTGAAAGTGGAAATTCCTTTGTTCACTCTTGTACCAATAAACTCTAGATCCTCGCCCTGACAATGGAAATGATCGCTGAACTTTCTGAATTGCAATTATTGACTCTTGTTACAACACCCAATTTTCGTACTAATTGGAAAATCATTTTCCCCTTCACAAAACAATGTCACCATTATCTACACTTGGCCCCTAGTTACCAACCTTGAAGCTCGCCATATTCACCCAAGCTTACCCTCCGTTGCAAAGAATGTCGGATGCAGAATCTACTCCTACAAAATTAGGCCATTGACCTCAAGCAAACCCAGTCAGAATCACCTTTACCAACCAAGCAATCACCATCGTCAACCAAAAATGAAACCCACGTGAGCACGACTATGCTAAAGCCCCAATACTATCACGACCTTAGAAGCACATGTGCGGGTGCATGCGGGGGTCTGGGTGCGGGTGCATGCGGGGGTCTGGGTGCATCAATTTGACAAAAATTACGGATGCAGGTGCTGGGCAAATTTAAGTGTATACATTTATATGTTTATAATATTTGTGATATATATTTTTTCATGTAAAAATGAAAATAAATACAATAATGGTCCAAGAAATTTATAAACCAAACATATTAGTAGATAATAATCGACATCTCGTGTTCACAAGTCTTAAATATGCAAGTTCTTTTGATTAAATTGTAGTTGTATTTTAGAAGAGCTCTCAAATAAACTTTTAAATGACCATGTCGTACGTGGAAAGCACTTAAAAACACACGGTACGAGTGCGGGCAGCCGATGCGGGTGCCCGACCTTGCAGAAGCACCCGTGCTTCCTATGTCACCACTGTCTGTGATCTAATCCAACCAAAAAACCACCATCACCTTCTAAATGATAATATTGTAACCACAAAATCGACCAATAGTTGATTCCCCATCATCATCACAATTTCCATCCCATCCCTATGATATAAGTCACATAACAAATGTGCTTGTTGATTACTAATATTCAATACTAGCATCACCTCATTTTGTGCTTTGCATTATGCATTAGCGGCACATTATAAAGGGGATCCTTTTTAGAGTTTGTGGTTACACATTTATGATGCATAATTTTCATAAATGGCAGACGACCTTTGCATTTTGTGAGTTTTAGTTGATGGAGACTTCAGTCATATATTATATGATTTCCTTTGATTAAATTTGTTTTGCATTATCCTGAAGAAGTATAATGCCCTCGGGCACGGGTAATCCCCTAATATATATATGTGTAGGGGAGTCTAAATTACAAAAGCTGCCTTAGAAACTTACATATTTTAACCATCAAACAAGCTACCATGGAAGTAACAAACAGTCGACCAATTTCTGATTGCCACCAAACTATAATACCTTTATAAAACACCTAGGAATGAAATATCTCCTTACAACATTTTTCTTGCTATCTGAAGCTTGATTTTCCACTAAAATAGATAGACTGTTAATTTGGCAAAAACTTTAGAGAGCGATGTCATGCAAAACTGTTATCCATGCCATTTACTTGGAAATGACAGAATCAATAAGTATGTAATGCAGAATCGATAAGTATGGAAATGAGAGAAAACATTTTACCAGCTTAATTGGGTTGGCTACATGCATGGATCAATCTCCTCCAGTTGCATATGTCTAACGATATTTTCTCACTTAGGTTTGATCTGGATTAGTCTTGTTGTCTCCACCAACTCATCAGCAGTCAAAAGTCAATATTCGAGCTTAATTGGATCGGCTACGAGGCATCTATTTATGGCAGTGAAAAAGAGGTAAGTCGATTTTATGAATTTGGTTTCTCTTCTGTTTGAGAGTTGAGACATGGTCTGTAATCCTGCACTTGCATGGGGACATGTACATAGTCTGGTATAATCTATTGCTTTTGGTGCTAATTTGAGTGAAAATTCGAGTTATTGTTTTTCTTTCTGGTGGGCATCCAATGAGATTAGGGAAGCAATTTAGGTCTTAAAGCATTCCGATTCACCTAATGATCAATAACCAATTAAGGTCATAAAGCATTCCGATTCTTTCAATAACCAATTAAGGTCTTAAAGCATTCCGATTCACCTCAGTCATAGAGCTATTGCTAGAATGACTATCACCTGATGATCCTCCAACTACGGCTTTTCCCTTGACACTGTACAATGCACCTATCCTCTCCACTGGAAAGTTATAGTCCCCCCTTTTTGCATGCTAAAACTAAACTTCTTCATCAAGCAGTTGTATATATAAGATCCAGAAGAAAAAAAATTATTCAACAAATCAGAGAGAAAAATGGGAAAAAGTGACGAAAAGTTTCTTTATTTATCAAATCTTATAAGCTCATTTTTAATTTCCGTATTCTTTCTCATGGACAACATTTGGGCAGTTTCTTTTCCATATATTGCTGACTTGATTTTTGATTTTTTCAACCTCATGTTAAAGTATATGCAAGCGATTAATACGATATTTAAGCGCGAATTTTATTTCATAACTTAAATCTATGAATGCTGTGTGATTGCAACCCTCACTCGTAAAATATTCTTACCACATCCCTAATTGTAAATCGACGTGCAATATGGAAGTGGAAAGTTTCCATCGAAACAATGTGTGGGGAGGGTAAAGTCGTCAATATGGAACAATAATATCATATCAAGCAGTGAAAATAAAAATGAAGAAGTAGCCAATGAAGTTATGAAGAATATATATAGGCAGAGAATAAACAGGTATGTGTGTCATTAATGGATGATAGGTTAAAGCTTATACGAACGGTAAGATACTTCAGATGTGCCTTAGTGGTCTATACTGATACTATCTGGTTAGGAAAGTGAGCCCAATTGGGCTATGGATGTATTTTTTATTACCAGTAATTCTTACCCTCTTCAATTTCGCTCGACCAATTTTTTATCACCCATTTGCATTGATATATTGGACACTGACATTTCGGCCTTCAAGCTCGTGACTTGGTAACTGACATTTTCGGCCTTCAATCCCGTGATTCATCGTACGTACATTTTCTTTCAAAAGAAGTATAAATAAGAGGAATAGGTAGACGAGTCTTTCATCTTCCCTTATTGCATTTGTCTCTCAATCTTCTTTCTCTAACAGCCTTTCTCACTATCACTATCATCTGCCTCTCTCTGTCTAGGATACCCAAATAAAATCCATTGCTTGTTTTTCAGTTTGAGGGGTTTAAGTTGTTTCTTCCTTTGATTTGAGGGTGTTAGGATTGAATTCGATTAGTTCAGGGTTTAATTTTGGTTCCCAGTAGAGAAGCCACTAACTTGCCAAGCTTTGAGCTTTCAGAGTCCGAGAAGTGCTAATGGCTGGCCGTGAATCAGAGGTAACTGTGTTTGCTTTGGTTTCAGTTATAAATGTTTTCATGAATTGGGTTCTTGATCTTGATGCTTGGCTTCTCTTCTGTTCAGAAACAGAGCCAACCTGCACCCAGAAGCAGTTATGACTCCTGCCTGGAGTTCCTAAGAATAGCCGAAAGGTAAAAACGTAGATCATTTCGTTTAGAGAACCCCTACTCAGCATAGAACATACAGGCTCAACTCTAATCTCATTCACTGTTAGGCTACTGGAAGAACCGTATGTGGGGCAACTAAGTATCGCCGATCTCACCCAATTAGAGGAGCAACTGGAAGCTGCGCTAAATCGGATGAGATCTGAAAGGGTGAATGATCCATCTCTGGCTCAACATAGTACTTTGCGTTTTAAGAGTTTTTATATTTTTTCAAAGAAAATTGGTTTTCTTTTGTCATGTGGTGTGGCTGCTGATGCTGATTTCTGCCCAGTGCAGAGGAAATTTTCTTAGTGGGGATGGGTTGGTATTGTTATGTGCTTTGCCCGATAATCTGCATGTTCATGACGTAGCTATCTAATTCCTAAGAGCTATATATATAGGTGTGCGCGCGCGCGTCACTGAGCCCAGGGCCGGCCCTACAGTAAGGAAGCCAAGGCGGCCGCTTTAGGCCCCTGGTGTGACAAGCCCCCATTTTTATTAACAGTAATTTTTTTAAAAGAGAGCTCTAGTAACCTTAAATAATTATTATGATGCAACATTAACATAAATTGTGAACATTTTGGTTGTTACTTGTCAAAAAGTTGTACGGTCATTGAAAACTAATTAAAATTAATTATTATACTTTTTAAAAAAACAACCTAATATATTACACACCAGTCTTAGAAGTATAAATATATACTATATATTTTTTAAAAATAGACTATTTTATGTGTAATTTTTTCTTCAAATGGATGCTTCAAATTTATAACTTGCTTTAGGCCCCCAAGGTTCTTGGGCCGACCTGACCGAGCCACATAAGCTCATTTAGGTGGAATTTCTGCTGATTTTAGCTTTAGAATTGGTATGGATATGGTGTAAGAAATTTCACATTTGTTATTGTGGTCCGGCATACCATATGATTAAAAAACTCACCAATTACTAGCCATTACTTCTGTTAGACGGTTTTAACAGTTAAATTTTGATGGAGAACGTAACATGTATAGTACTGTTTTGGATCCATGTACTCGATGGTTTATTCACATAAACCATCTCCGTGAGGATGTGAGAGTGCAGAAACGTCCATAATGCGTTCCGAATAGCTCTGAGAAACTTGCTAGAAGGCATTAATGTTGTTTTACTGTTCACGTCGGAGTACTTTGGTTCCCACTTCAATGGCTGATTTGCCACGTAGATCTCTTTTCTGTTGAATTGTTAACCTTGTCTGAATGTCTAGAGCTTTCATTTTCTGTTGACAATGCAGATAAGGTTGATGATGGAGGCAGAGCGAGACCTCCAAGAACAGCTAAATATTCGAATGAGCCTTCAAGAACAGGTAAATATTTGAATGATCAAGCGAAAACTCAGATCGTTTTCATTGTACTAAGCAGCTAATCCAAATTTTCCACCAATTTTAATATATGCAGCGCAAAAAGTTGAGAGAAGAAAACAATGCGCTTAAGGAGGAGGTATGAAAACTATGGATGGAACAACACATTACTACTTTTTCACTTTACCGTTGGCATTAACTAACTAGCTTCTTGTGAAATTAACAGTTAGCATCTCTAAAGAAACGGAAACGAAGGTGAGACGTCGTCGTGTTCCGAAATGTCAGAGCTTCTTCAATAGCTCTGAGCTGTAAACAAATCCACCGATCTTAGAGATGGTTATCACTGTGCTATGTTGTTTGAGGTCTTCTAAATGTAAATATATTTTGTTGATGAAGATGACAATAGCTGTGTGTTGTAGTGGTGAAGTATCTGTAATGCGCGGATGTTGTGTTTTCAGCCGAAGGTTTTTTGGGACAATAAAGTGTCATTTGTTTGAATTATCTGAATCTAGAAGGGAAAATATCTACTGCCTTGATTTCATGGTGACCTTAGAGCATCACCAACAACAGACTGTTCTTTCAACTAAATTTATTCTTGATCTAAAACTGTTTGTTTTGAGTAGTTCTTGGTAGGCCTAATAATAGGTCACCTTCATTGTTTGATTACTTTCTAGCTTTCATCATTAAACAATCAACTATATTAAACTTGATTTTCTTTATGTTTTTTCACCATAATTAGTAGTATTCAGTTTTGTTCAAGAAATGAATCTGGTAGAAATTTAGGTCACTTTTGCACTAATTATTTTTGGGCAAAAGTGGGCTGCAGATATTTAAAAAACGTTTTTTTTTTTTTTTTTTGGAGATGCTCTTATAGATGGCTAATTTACACCTTAATTCACAAATTTGGTCAAACTGTTGTTGCTTTCTACCAATATCTTAAATGTTGTTGATTTTCAATATTGTTTGTTCTTTTCTAAAAGGAGTTGAGAAAACTTAATTAATTAGGTAAATTACATATATCTTGTACTGATTTGGCCTGAATATAAGTATAACCCCTACAAGAAATTAAAAAATACCCCCTATTTCATTATTTTGCGTCACTGACATTATTAAAACATCTCTAACCATTGTCCAATTCCCGTAGAGGCTCCTCGTGTAGGGACAATTCTCTCGCCCTTGTACGATAAGACACGATGTGAGACAATTCCACAAAGTACATCTATGCGTGCACGGACAAACTCAATATTTTTTCTACAGAGGGGGCATGTAAAAACTAAATCAGTATAAATCTCACATAAGCAGCAATTCTCTCACTAAATCATCCAACTGTTCATAAAATGAAGTAATTCGAAGCAAAACTAGCTCCAATTCTAAATGATGACCCGTTCAGATTGGATCAAGCCATTCTCAAATATGGATGAACCACCATCCTCCGCAATCCAGGGAGGAATCCAGCAACAGGCCTACGCAACTTCACACCGCTCGCCATTCAAGGTCCACCCTAAACTTCGAAACAAACCGTTGGTGCAACGGGTATAGAAGGAGGTAAGGGGGATATTGGGTTGAATCACAGAACTATTCGAGACAGGATCAATGCTGTAAACAACAAGAATAAAAGGCAGACCAGTGGTAGCCTCAAACAGCAAGCACGAAACAAGGGGAACATGATATCGAGGGACGATGTCAGCAGACCAAAGAGAAAACCAACACTCATTATAAGTGTACACATCGACGAGAAATTCTCCCAAGTTAGGTGGTGATAGTTTGCGTCGATTCGACGAGGTATTCTCCCAACACAGTAGCGAGAATCACGTTGATTTGCTCGATATCGGCAATATTTGTGGTGATGGACTTAGAACTTCATTCTAAATAAGCGTGGCCACTAATTTTCTCAATGGAGAAATCGATGAGGTGACGTAAGGTCAAATGCACAGAACGTGTGCAAGCTAAACCCATGTGTGGTCTTAGCTAGTCCTCTAGATAGTAGTTTTTTCATCAGGGACCGTTTACTATATGTTTATGATAATGGATGAAAACCGCTGCATATCACTCTCACTGGTAGGGAGTTGATGATCATGTCACCTAACATCGATAACACATGATCGGCTAGTGGAGCTTAAGGATTGTTTGTGTCCACTAAGGAGTAACTGTACTCATGTAGCTCAACGCAAGACTTTACGAACACAAAAATGTACCCTAAAAGACACCAATGACCATATGACCAGAGTGCCCGATACAAGAACAATGGGAGTCTTCTATGCACTATGGTGTGTACTCAGACCCAATAGATGCTATGCAATCAGAGGAGTGGATTTCAGGAAACCCCAATTTAGGACACCAGATTGCAGTCACGAGGATACTGAGATACCTCTAAACAATGGATCACGTGTTACGAATGGTTGGGTTTTGATACAGATTATGCAGCGGAATAAACAAAATAAATATCTGTTCAAGACCCACCAAGGATCATGTTCGACAAAAATAATCCCAAGTATAGGATATCATCTCAAGTAATAATATCCGGAAGTCCGGATTCGAATCCACAAGGAGAGGAGGGTTAGACAATGACTTGCTAAACTAGAATAGAGAGTAGCAAACGACTAACTAAAGCATGTGACAAAAATTCTCATAGGCTTTTAGAGCTAGCCAAGCTATCAAATCCACCAAAATGAATTGATGGAGCGAGATGAGATTTGAGAATTTAAAGAACAAAGTAAACGACTACTAAAACTACGATTCAAGAATGTAGTGAAATAACAAGTAATGAGGGTCTAGGGATCATCGGTTTCTCTAGTGACCAATCCTCCTATTATATTCAAGCCCGGTTCTCATATCACATGTAGAATTCCACAAGACAAGTGCCTCAAGAATTGATTGCTCATTGCAATCCAACTTGCCAAAAATGAAGTGCCTAACTCTAACACACGATAATCAAGCACTAAAAAGCGATTCAAATGAGATTTCCAAATTTCAAGTGCCTCAAGCATCAAACATATGTAAACAAACCTATGTGTTTCCACATGAAAGATCAAGCAACAAATGAGATTCCTAAATTCTCACTCGAATCACCTAAATAGCACTCAACTACTCAAAGTTAGGATTAACGAGTCACTTCAACGCAAGAGAAATTCGGAATCAAACATGTCAAGAACATTCACACATCTACCTATTCATTGCATCAAATACTCCAACATGAGACATTCAAGTATTAAACTACGTATTAAAGCTACTTAATTCAACCCATTCATCCTTGAAGTTCAACTTGTATCAATAAGAGAATTAGGGCACTAGATAGTCCGAAATCACCCAAACAATTGAATTAGCAAGACATAATAGGGAATTCAAGAGAGATTGAGAGAAATTTAACTTTCAATAATCAAAACTTGAATTCACACTTGATAGCACCAATACACTTGCCACTAATTCAATCCCAAACACTTGATTCGACTACAAAAAATGAAGAACTAAATTAACTATTAGAATCAAAGATACACAAAACTAACTTAGAGTAGCTATTTTGGACCCTCTACTCCTGCTGCTACAGTAACCGCAGCATAAACAGAGCACAAACGCAGAACAGAGCCCCAACGCAGAACAGAGCACCAAAATCATGAAGAGCAGCCCAATTTTCGGACTCCTCTCTCCCTCTCTTCCTCTTTCACTTTCTCTCAGCCCTGAATCATGCTCACTAGGGAGCTTAGCAGCTAAAGAACAACCCAGAATTGGGTAGAAATCGGAGAGAGAGAGAGGAGAAACAGGGGACGTTCTTGAGCACTGTAAAACCGAATGGGTTTGAGCCGACCCCTTTCTTCTTCTTCGACTTAAGATTATATAGAGGGTAGGGAAAGGATTGCGTAGCCACCAAGCACTTATATCCAGCCTTGAATTGAACTCAGAAGCCCTCTATCGTTGATTAACACAAACCCTAGAATTTGGGGCTTTTTCGTCCATTCGTTCTTAGGCCAAATTGAGGGATGGGTTATGTAGAAGATCAGATTAGAAGGAGATTGGGACGATTTGGTGAAGAAATGAGACCGGGGTGAGGATTTGAAGAAGCTTGTGTGAGCTCTAATGGCTTCTTTGGGTCTGCTGGTGCGTCGGGGAGAGAGAGGGAGGAAAGACGCGTGATCTGAGAGATAGTTTTAACGAAATGTCACTCGGCTCCCCCCTTTGTTAGCTAGGGGCTCTAAAAGGCCCCAAGCTCTTCTTAAAACATTTGGAAAATGGCACTTGCACCCCTTATTCGTTAGAAACTCTTCATTGCAGCCCCTTTGATGTAACTTTGTCTTATTAATTGGTCCATTGGCTTCTTGAATTCCTTTTGTGGTCTCTAACTTCTCTTTTCTTCTCACTTGGACCCTTGAAACTTTGAATTAACTTGCAAATTTGTCCTCCATCTTGCTTTATCTTCAATTTTAACCTCTTTATCACTTTATTTCTTCATATTAAGCCTTCAAATTCCTTCTTCGCGTCTCTTGGACCCTCTAAATCTTCTTAATCCATCATTTAAGCTCTCCCAAGCTAGCCTCTAGTATTCCGAAGCATGTCTTTGCCTACAAAACAAGCTAATAGCAACCAAAACTACGAAAACAAGCATAAGTCTAGAAAGAGAGATAAAATAGATAAATTACATATATTAGCAAGTTATGAAGAGTTCATTAACATACTAAAACATGTAATTTTAAGTCGTGAACACACCAGTCTAGAATTCACAACGATGGTAAAGGATGAGAACATCAAGTACCTTGTTTGTCTCATGTGATGACTTCGCGTGAAATAATGTCCATGTCTCTATGCAAAGTCAACTCCTAGGATTGCTCCCAGATCCTCCACGCCTTTGTGCTAGCTAGGGAAGGAGGAGGAAGAAGAATATCATGTAAAACGAGACCAAGAAGCCACGCCTCTTGGTGATCTACGGCGAGAGGGGCGGACGGGGGAGGGGGGGTCTATTCGGCCTCCCTTGTTTGCTCTCTCCTTGCTTTGTTCTCTCTCTCTCTCTCTCTCTCTCTCTCTCTATCTCCCTCTCTTTTCTGATAACAATTATGACACTTACTTGAGAAAATAAGCTAGGAGTCTCTTTATATAGTCTAACAACTCCTTGTTAACTACATATTAGCCCATCTACTAATCACGTCCTTACATGGATTAGTCCACCTTGCAAATTAGTCCTACTAAGTTTGTAAGTAGTTGCGTATTGATCTTTTTATTTAATTAATCATATTAATTAATTCCCAAGTCCGGTTAAATCCATAGGGAGTGTGACCCCATAGGTTTCTTCTTAGTTGGTAATAAGTATTAGTAAATAGAGCGCCCGCCCAGCAAATAAAAATAGTCAGTAATCCGACAAAACTTGTGACCATTGTTACCGTATTGTATTATCCCTTTGTCTCTATATCCAGATTGGACACGAGACATACAAGTCACACTCGTATATCCAATTCATAGTTTCTCGATCCTGGGAATAGTCTTATCCATTCAGATAACATCAATATCCTATATTTATTTATCTGAGTCTGGCCAGACATTATATAAGCACTACCACTCGAGTGGCCGCGGATATTTGCTGCCGTTATGAGGGAGGGAAAAATGCTCTCTACATCACTGCCATCTCTAAGCTTGCTTCCTATCATGCCTGATAACTACCTTTATAGTTCCCGGTTAAGGCACAACGTTTGATAAAATAAAATCACGGTATTCCACAACTAGAGTATCTGGTGACTTCAAGTCTAAGGACCACAATACCATTGTCACTACGAGAAGCACTTGTTACTTTACATAACTTGTATGTAGCCTTCTCTTTCTGGGTCAATCTAGTATGCCATTACCCCTAATGCATACACATGTGCTGGACTTGATATCTCCATATCAATCTACCCACATACTTGTCTATAGTTGATCGTCATGTTAATAAATATAATGGACTAGGGATATTTAAGATAAACAACTCATTGACTTCATTATATTAAATATCTCCATAAATAATGCAATAATTATTCTAGCCAAAAACAATGTTCATACTAAATAAGATTGCCTCTAGAGCATCTATTCCAACAGTCTTCCACTTGCACTCGGGCCAATCTGGTGCATCTCGTATGCCTATATATCTAGTGTGACCTTCATGCTTGTGCTGAATAAGCGGCTTTGTAAGTAGATCTGACATA
Organism: Linanthus parryae; assembly: GCA_023055425.1. NCBI lineage: Eukaryota > Viridiplantae > Streptophyta > Magnoliopsida > Ericales > Polemoniaceae > Linanthus > Linanthus parryae. The sequence goes on from JALGPY010000003.1 coordinate 60,230,847, forward strand.
TTCTCATCTGTAGGAATCTTGCATATCTTCACATCTCCTCGACCGATGATATCTCGAATAAGATGGAACTCCTGAGTACGTGTTTTGATTTATGGTGTGACCTGGGTTCCTTGGATTGTGCAATCGCTCAAGTGTTGTCACAATACAACTCTGTTGGATCCACATTACTAGAAACCACACCAAGCTCAGTAATGAACTTCCTAATCCAAACAACTTCCTTTGTTTCACCCTATGCAGCAATGTACTCAGCCTCAGTTGTAGAATCAGCAACCGTCTCTTGCTTGGATTTTTTCCAGCTCACAGCTCCTCCATTCAGGCAATACACGAATCCCGACTCCGTTATGAAATCATCTTTTGGTTTGGAAGCTTGCATCCATGTAACCCCTTACACGCAAATCTTCCTCCCCTCCGTAGATCAAGAATGCATCCTTAGTTATTCTCAAGTGCTTGAGGATGTTCTTGACCTCCCTCTAGTGACACTCACCCGGATTAGACTGATATATCCTTGTCATACTCAACGTGTATGAAACATCTGTTCTAGTACAATACATGGCGTACATGATGGATCCTATGGACGAAGCATAGGGAATCCTACTCATTCGTTCCTTCTCAATCTCATTGGAAGAACAATCAGCCTTCGAAAGGGTGATTCCATGCAACAAGGGCAAGAATCCCTTCTTGGATTCTTGCATGTTGAACCGTTTCAACCCCTTGTCTATATATGTACTTTGACTTAGGCCTAGCAGCTTCCTTGATCTATTCCTATTGATCTTGATACCAAGCATATAAGCTGCATCCCCTAAGTCTTTCATTGAGAAACACTTTCCTAGCCAATCTTTAACAGATTGCAAGGTAGGAATGTCGTTTCCAATGAGCCTAATTGGGAACGGATATGGGTCGTCGGTTCATAGCTAGTACAACCATCGACTAAACAAAATATAATTTTTTACATAATTCAAGATAAACAGTGATAGCATAAGAAAAAACTAGTAATACATTTCTCAGTGATATACTATGTGATCGATGTTCTAAGCATCAAGCCTCCCTATCCAGCTGTTTCGTAAACGTCCCCAACCTTGATAGCAAACCTGCGGTTTTAAAATGGCAAAAGCCGACGTAGTTTTACAGAAAATGATCAGCAAACGGCTGAGTAAGCTAACACCCATAGCACGTAAACATATTATGAGGCATATGACATGAATAACATATTCTCTAATGAAGATCAGATATTTGTGGGAATAGCATTCTCGTTGATTTGATGTGACATACTTCGTAACGATTGCAAATTTCGTATTTCCAACCCAAAGATGTGGACCGTCTTGAGGAATTACTGTTAATAGCATTTTGCAATATCACTTTAAACCTCAAGATGATAAATTTCACTTTTCTCAATGACAAAATAATCGAGTCCAGGAGTTTATTTTACCAACCAGTTGATACGGGACGTGACCATATCCAATCCACAACCGCTTTCTCATAATGAGCAAAAGCACAACCTTAACCATAACTCAATCACAGGAGGTTCGCATCACAACGCCTCATAACCATAACATAATTAAAAGGAGGTTCACATCAAAGCGCCTCATAACCATATAACATTAACCAATCACAATATGTCAGAAATGTATCGTATCAAGGATATGACACTAACCCACGCACAACATCTTCCACTTTACATTACTACGACTTTTCTTTCAAGATGTAAAATCGATTAAGGAGCTCCAACTAAAGCCGTTGTGGCAATTTTCATAGTAATTGATGTATGAATGTGAGAGATATGTGTATTCGACCAATAAGTGAGCGGTATGCTACTTTTGGATAGTTAGGGCTTGTGAACTAGGTAATCACGACCTAATTTGGTAGTCGTGTTTGAAGTGGTAGTTTCTCCTTTCACAATTGAAATTAGATGTTCTTCTTTGATTTCTTATTTTTTTGGATTATCATTTTTCATACGATACTTAAAAGTAGAGTATTTCAAAAATAAGTAGAGATTCAAATAAAACATATACGGTAGTATTTCACAAATAAAACACGTGATACACGAATGAATTGAAAGGCACACAACGCTAGGCATATTAATTTACATTAATCCTGATCACGTCTTAGATGTCGTTCTCGCCTACGAAAGCGTCACCTACAATTGGAGCTTCTAACTCATCACAAACCCAAATATAACGCTATATGTCATAACGAGATTCCTACTTATTAATTTATTGACTAAACCGAGTTTTAAAGTCTAGAAAAAAATATCTTCTTATATTCGTTACACGATAGTTACCCCAACCAATTTATAAAAAACATAATTATTAATTATAATTTTAAAAAATTAAAGAAATAAATTTATTAATGAAACTGAAATTGAAAACTACACTTAGTACCCCAAAAGTTTATGAAAAGTCAACTGCCTCGCCCATAAGTTTATGAAACTGCAAAGATAACCCCACAAAAACTTTCTGAAAATTGCAATTTAACCCCCAAGCATGAATACTCAAACTCACGGATCTAAACATGGATTCAAGGTCTAAAGACATTTTTTTTATTACTGAAAACAACTAAGGAGGAGATTTTGAGCATACCTAATCCAAAAATCGTGAGAAATGGTGAGGAAACGGAGTGGGTCAAGGTCACCGTCGAAGTTGCCGGAGGTGAAGCTCGACGGGGCTCCAGCTGCTTCTGGGCGCGGCTGAGCCTTCCAAAAACTTGGTCGGGCCTTTCTGAGTTTAGGGAGAGCGGTGGAACGAGGTGGGTGGCCTTGGTTGAGCTCCGGTTAATTTCTCGCCGGAATCCATGGTGGTTCGGCCGGTGGAAGGACTGGCCTTCTGGCTGCTGCTGTTGCAGCCTATTTTCTGCCGCGTGCTATTCTTCTAGTCATGAGGAAGAGAGAAAGAAAGAGAGACAGAGAGATGGGGTTAGGTGGTGATGGTGTGGTCTCTCCTTTGGTGGGTCTTCTCGCCGGTGGAAGCGGCCATTGTTGCCACTGCTGTTGCTGCTTCTTTGCTGCGTCCAACAGAACACAGAGAGAGAGAGAGATGGTGGGTGAGATAAGAAAGAAGAGATGGAGGTGGAGGTTGGTGATGTTGGTGGTGGTTGCCGAAGGTGGTGGTGGTTCTCTTCGGGTGGGTCTCCCGACGGTGGCAGCGACGGTGGTGGCTTGGCCGCTGTCTACTGCTGCTGCTACTGTGCTCTGGCAGAGAGAAAGAGACAGAGGGGGAGAAGAGAGTAGAGAGTGGAGAGGGAGGTGATGTTGGTGATGGTCTCAGGTGTGTTTGCCAAATAAGAGAAGAGAATGAGAAGAAATAGGATAAGGGAAGGAGAGTGAGGGAGAGAGAGAATGTGTTGAATAAAAAATGCGGCAGATGGGTTGGGGAGTGGGAAACAAAACATATTTCATTATTAACACTATTATTATAATATGTATATCAGTATAAATACGGTATAAAATACAAGTTATGTATACGGTACGAATACGAATAGATACGGTATAGCAATCCGTATGGGTAGAGTATAGAAGTACATATAGTATAAATAAAAATACAAAGTATACATACCAAAAGTTTTGTAAAAGACAAATAATACCCCCAATATTAACTATTTAATATCATCTAAAACAACCACGTCCCCTACTAGCTATATATCTCGAAGATAAACACTTCAACTTTACGAAAAAGACGTATATCAAACTTAGAAAAAGACGGGGTGTTACAATGCACCTACCCGATCTAGAGAAAAAGACATATATTATGTTTAGAAGAAGACAGGAAGCTGTGAGATTTTCGTGTCTTCAAAGCTTGTTAAAGCATTACAATCTGGAAACAGAGCAGCATCCAACCCCTTATTCCATTGGGTGGGTCAAGAAAGTTCCTTGTATGCAGATTACGTAGGTTTGTAAGGTACCTCTTTCTTTTGGCTATCATTATAAATAGGATTTTATGTTTGATGGTATTGACGTGGACACGGGTCACATTCTGCTGGGGAGGACGTGAGTTCGATGTCGACGTGACTTATCGTGGTCGGGACAACATTTACCTCTGAACATGGGCAGGGCACAAGATATCTATGGATCCTAAGTCACCAGTAGATAGGGTGAGTCAATCCAAGCCAGCACCGTAAACCTTGTTGATCATGAAGTTCAAGTCCTAGGTGTTCGTGATTGATAAGAAGAGGGAAGAGGTCGTGCATGCCCTTATCGTTTGGCCACTTGGGGTTGAAGGTGATGAGTCAGGTGGCATTTTATCGAAAAAGTTACACTCTATCAAAGAGACGTTCGTGAGCTAATCTCTGAAGACTTGGTTGACAGCTTACCACCCGTGAGGGACATACAACATCACAGTGATTCGGTACCGGGAGCTAGTCTGCAAAAATTGCCACACTACCATATGAGTATTAAGGAGAACAAGATATTGCAGGAGAAGGTAGAAGAGTTTCTCAAGAAGGGCTCTATTCGAGAGAGTATGAGCCCATGTCCCGTGCCAACCCTTATGGCTCCTAAGAAGGATGATAGTTGGAACATGCCCAAGGATAGCTGAGCCATCAACAAGATCACCATCAAGTACCGATTCCCTTTTCCATTCTTGGCAGATATGTGGGACATGCTGGATAGCTCTCAAATTTTCTCCAATAACGATTTAGGCAGCGGTTACCATCATATTCGGATCATCCTTGGAGATGAGTTGAAATTTGCGTTCAAGAAAAAAGAGGACTTGATCAAGTGGTTGGTCATGTCAATCAGGTTATGCAATGCACCCAGCACATTCACACGTCTGATGAATCAAGTTCTTCTTCCCTGTATCATAAAATTAGTAGTATTTTATTTTGACGATATCCTGATTTATAGTAAGTCTAAAGATGAACATATGAAACACATAGCTACTATGCTTACTGGTTTGCGGAATGTGCATAAGTTATGGTGGTAGATGAAAGAAAAATCACATGTGAGGAGGATCCTCAGAATATGGAAGTAAAGAGGAAAGAGTGATGCAAGAAAAATGTAAGAGGGTTCATTTATAAAGGAATTTGATTGGTAGAGGGTAGTTAAGAAGTGTTGATCATTCCTCAGCAACGTACAATGGATGAAGCGGACGAGGCATGTATGCATTAATGGGAAGAATTCCGAATGGTAGCTCGCCTCTCTTTCGCCGAGAAAACCAATGCGAAAAAGACATGTGCAAGGAGCTAATGTTGATACGGGTCTTATATTGTAATTGGAATCAATTGAGGGGATACATAGCAAATTGACAATGCCAGTGGAAGCAGGAATATGAGCGAGTAAGAGAAACAAGCAACAGTGAGGGGGCCATTGCCAGAAGCAAAAGAAATGGACATCAGCGAAGGAAAAAGCAGCAGCCAAGAGAGGAGTATATGCTGAGATAGTATGTAAAACTATAAATAGAGGTTTTCATCGTTGGATTGGATTCTCATTACCTATGTGGCTTGTAGGAAATCTTTTGAGAGAACTTTTCTGATTCATTCTCTCTCTTTTGTGAGCAAGTTGAGAGTTTTGATTAGCATTATTCTAGCATATTTGTATTCAATGATGGCTTTCGTTCACAGTTCAGTGTCAATCAACATTGATTTATTCCTAATTGATCTTCTCTCTCAAATTTGCTTGTGATTTCCCAGTTTCTTCATCAATTTGTGTTTTGGTACGTTGATCAGAGTTCTATTCAGTTTTTCTTTTCTTTACTGAACTCTCACATCAAAAGGTATCAAAACCAATATTTCCCGATAGTTTTGAGAATCGACGGAATCTTGAGATGAAAAGTGCAAAATATGAAGAACAAACGATAGAGAGAAAAACGAAGAGATGTTGTATATTATTTATAGACCATAAAGAAACCCTATCGCCAAAGAGGTGAATATATACAAGAGGTGTTGGGAATTGTATTAAGAAAGCCATATGTATGTTTGAATTAATAATTCTTAGTAGATAACTATTTGTATTTTTATTTAGCAAACATGAGAGTATGAAAATGCTATTTATTATTTGCCATATAAATATGCATTATAAAGTCCAATGTTCCATACCTAAGATAATCGGACATGCATACGAGTTCGGGCATGCGCGAGATTGATTGTCAGTTATTTATGGAATATAAGTAAGGGTTCACAGTCTAGATGATTTTGGACAAATCATCGGAACGACTTTAGTGTAACATTATAGTGACACATCACGGTCAATGAATTTGTATAGTTTCAGCTTGTTACACTAGCATACTTTGTGTATGTTGAACAGGACCGCCATATGAAATATAATTATATCGGACTGACCGTAGTGAGAGTATATAATATTTCATTGTTAATGGTAATATTGGAAACTCTTAATCTATGATTCTTTACGTGGACAAAAATTGATTAATCATTAATTTGATATATTGAGAGAGATTCAAATGCGAGTCAACAATCCTGGTATATTGGGTAATCATTGTTAAGATTTGGTGAAAGCTAATCTAATCATGGAATCCACGTCTCATATGAGAATGATGTACCCTCCTGGGAGCTCACTAGGTTTCGTTAGGTTAAGTCTGACCAGATGGTTATTTGTAACCAAACATAACGAATAAGGGTTGAGCGGTTTAGATCAGGGAATACATAAGATGTTGATGAGATCAAAATTGTCAGTAAGAGTAGATCGACATTAACGTGTATCTGTATCTTAACGTGGGGAGTTATCTAATTTTAATAACAGGAGCTCATACATAATGATGAGAATAGATGTCGGAGTGCAATTATAGTTTTATGGTGGAGTAAACTATAATTAATAATCAGTTTGAATTCAATTCGGGTTAAATTATGAGTTATAATACATTATTTGGAGCCGATTCATTTATTTTCTCTAGAGGTCCCCGACGTAGTCTAACATAAGCGTGATCATGTGATTCAAAAGTTTTTTTGAGTCTCAAGTGTGTGGAATATAAATTGAAATTATGTTTGGTATTTTATAGTGGATAGGTATTACTATAAATCATATGATTAGAACTTAATTGCAAGCTACACTAAATTTTGTAGGGAGTGACTTGCTATGTAAATTTTTCCTACAAGGGACTTGTGTGCAATTATAGGTGTTCCTAATATTAGGGTTAGTAATATATCTCTATAAATAGTCCACCATAGTTCTTAAGTGATGAATTTTGATCATACATCTTTTCCACACAAGAGAGAAAACTCAGCTGTGCCTTCATGAGCTTTTCATGTTCGAATCACCATCGAACTTGAACCAGAGCTTGGATCATTCATCGGAAGGCTTCCGGACGCACCATATTCAAGTTTTTGGTGTTTAGGCCTAGATAACAATCTCGGATCGTTTTTGGTAAAACACAAAAGTTGTAGATCTCAAAAAAACAAAGGGGCGTAATGAAACAGCGCGTCGATCGGAGTTGTAGAACTTCAGATATCGTCGGTCAAGGTTTTTGGTCCGCGGTTGATTTTTAGCAGGATCTGAATTCGGTTTTCGGAGCATAACTGAAGCTACATATGTCGGATGAAGACTAGTCATATATGAAAATCGTGTATCTCGACCAGACGGACGCAATGAAACAGGTTCCGGTGTCAGATTCAGAACAAAGCTTTGTCAGTGGCTGGTTGAAGTTTCAGGATTCGCGTTGTCCCAGTCTGGATGGACTGTGGTAAGTTTTCCGCAAGCTAACTTACCACAATAATTTTTTGAATTCCTATGATTAATTCTCTGTATAAATCACGTGGTCCAGGATAAATCTCGTCAAATTTTCCCTAAAGTGGTACCAGAGCCAACGTTGATTTTATGCTTAGATTAATCAAATCACGTTATCCAATTAGAATACGATAATTGTGTGAATGGACTGCATTGTGCTAACACTGTTTACAAATTCAGTGTTATTATGGCCGTATTAAGATTTTTATTTTCTGTTTGTGGTTGTGGTTTTATTGCCGTGTTTTTTGCACTATTTGGGTTTGTAATTAATTGTACAATCTCCGATTTTTTGGGGAATTGTAAATTAATTAGTAGGTTGTTTTTTTTAATTTTTTATAGTCTAGATCCATGTATCAGGATAGGACTAAGTAGCAGAAATTGAAAGAACATGGTGGACCCAAAAAGATTGGACGAAGATGACGGAGCATTCAAAGATTGCAAGCGACTATTGAGATGATGAAGACATGGCCATAATAATTTTTATTTCTGTTATTGTGGGTGAATGTTTTATTATGTTGTGTTGATTGGTTTATTATTTTTTAATAGTCAATAATCAACATATCACGGATAACATGGATATTAAAACGGTTGTATGCATGTCAATATCAATCTAATTGTGTTTGAATTTAATTTTATCTTCTATACTATAAAAAGTTGAAGAGCTTTTAGTGTTTAACACCTTTAGTTGTTTTACACTTTTGAGAGTTTAACACTTCCATGTGTTTTCTCCCATTTTGAATTTTCTACATTTTTCAATACCCACAAAATACCCGTGAATAAAAGAAAGATTTATCGCCCTTTAATTCGTTGCATTAATTCATTTCAATATTCGCCCTCAAAAAAAAATCATTTCAATATTTGTACTTTTTCAAGAAACACGGAATTGATTTCTCAAAAAGAAACTCCCACCTTAATACTGTTAAAAAAAACTCCTTCCTAAATACCGCTCGCTAATTCCTTTAAGTTTTTTTTTTATTGACTTTTTTCAGCAATGAATGATTCTATAATGCTATAAGATGATCGTTTCTGATACAAAAGAATGATGTTTTTTTAGCAAATTATATGAATTCAAATTTTGTAACTGCTAGCACATAGTAACACATAAATCATATTTTAATTGCTGTCACTAAATCATATAAATATTAATTTTATATAAGAAGTCATTGATTTTCCTAACATCATATGAAACTGATATCTACTAATAGTGTCATGTCTCTTGCCCTTCTCCAAGGTTTGTTTCTTGTAAGTGTAGAGCATATTTAAACGTAGTGCTCCATGGCCGTCTTCTCATTGTGGAATATTCTCTTCATCTCGGATGCCTTTCTTGGAGACTCTATGAGATCCATTACTAACGAGTCTGAATGATGAAATATTACAGCAAGAGCAGGTAATTTGTATATTGTGATTCTTTTACTAGGTTTCTTGAAGTTGTATTTGTAATTTTTTTTGTAACAAGAAATCTACATGCATCATTTTTTTTGTATTTTTCTAGCAGTTATTTCGCTGTTGGATTCACACCTCAAATGTTGATTGGAAGAGTCACCCGACTGATTGAAAAGCAATGAGCTATTGGTCGAACAAACTACTAATTTCTTACTATTCCACGTATCACAACGTTGAGCTAATGGTCAAATTAGATTCACGTATGAAATTTCATTTTTAAAGGACACATTCTTTTCTTTTCTGAAAGACTTTTGTAATTGAAATGTCTTCTTTTTGTTATCTAGGTTTACTCTTCACTGACAAATTGATGAACTAATAGGACTATCACAGAGAACATTATTATCCACGCAAATAAAATTAGTCACTGATGCAATACAACTGGACTACTATGATACTCGATGGTGCTGTTGGTGACCAAGCTATGAACAACATGCAAGAGAAATCTTATCTTCAGTTAGTCTTTTCATCCCAGTGTTATTGCTCTATCATTTTTAAACGCCTCTGCAATAAGTGTGTGATTTTTCTTATGAAGTTTGGAATTGTCTTGTTGTTGTTATCATTGTTGAGAATTTTATTTAGTCCTTATCATGTATGCAAATCTGTTTGATGGCGCAAACAATTATTCTTTATCTCTGGAAAATGACTGGATTGGAAATCAGTAGGCATGCGATGATGAAATTGATGCTGAATCAAAGTTACATCAGACCTAGATTTGAGTTCTTTTGGAAAACAAAGGATTGGAGAGGTTTAAAGCCATCATTCTACTTCACACCCTCTGGTAACAAAGATATTGTACATGAATGCTCTAATCGTGCTAATATATTTTCTCGGTGTAAACAATGTCGGTACCAAACTTGTAGTGTTGAGTTTGTGCCTTGAATTGGTCAAAGCCAAACTCTTTGTTTCCAACTTTGATTAGGAAACATTGGAAGTCAAAGGCAGTGGAGGATTAGTTAGGAAACAAGTTGTTTCCAAATCGAATTTTGAAACTTTAGGGATTTTCTAGCACTATATAAAGAACCTATTAGTCACATTATTAGGTATGCAATAACATTCTTGTAGTATTGTTCCTATTGTAAATAAAGGGTGCTTTTCCGCCGTGGAGGTAGTTAGCAAATATTTTGCTAGCTGTAGATAGTGCTTTATGAGCTGACAGATCTTGGCCACGTGGCAACCATCCAGCACACCATATTGTGCTCCACACACACTGGATCACCAGCCGCGCTGATTCATGTGGGGGCTGCGAGACAGGGCCCTCGCATACCACTGCACGGGACTTGTAGGGACTTAGTGGTTTGGAGGCTAGAGTAAGTCCTGTCGCGTGGCGAGCCAAGCCCGCGCGCGACCTTTAGTAACTGCTTTGAGAGATTTATGGCACGAGCTCCATAAACCCGGTCAATCCGGTCAAACCCGGTCAACCCCATAACGGTTCCGGTATTCGCGCATAACGTGCTGTAACGGTCCCTATATACGCGGACGAACGTGCCGTTGTGGTTAAGCTAATTAAGCCGCCATTGATGGGCGCATTAACCACACTGCAACGGTCACATTCTTCGTTATATATAGGACGTTAACCTTTCCATACAAAGGAGGACACACCAGCCATACGCGGAAGCTCTGCCAAACCTCTGTCTCTCTCTCAGACATTACTACTGCCTTACTCTCTCCCTACACACAACCCAACTCTTATTGTGCCATCTCTGATCCTATACTTACGGTGTACACGAAGTTCTCCCCGCCGGAATCTCTTGTGCACATTTTGGTGAACCCGACGTGAACTTACCATCAAAAGCAACCATGTCTCAGGAGGATGATGTCAGTAACAGATCGCCCTCTACCGAAGCCGCCTCAGGAGTGGAGATCCGCGGCACTCCTACGACCACCGGTGAAGCCCCGATGCTAGAGGCCTTGGACGCTACCATCCAGAGTCAGGCGAAGGCTCTCAAAGCTCAATCTGCGCAGTTAGAACGGATCATGGATGTCTTGGGGACTCTTGCGCCAAACCCTGCACCAGCCACCGCCGTTTCTCAGGGAGGAGGAGCCCCTACCGCTCAAGGACTGGGAGTGTCAACCACACCCCCAACCCTAATCTGCAGACTCCACCGGCGACTACGCAGCTACCCTCAATTCAAGGGTCAACAGCTCAAATGTTGCCCCTCACTGCTCATACTCCTCAGCCTCCGGCTTTGGTACCTAATCCGGCCTCGCGGTATCCCTTGCCTCCTCCAGCGGCAATCTGGGGCAATGTGAACGCCCAATATGTTCCCAATCCTCCTGCGGCATATGTATCGCCTCCGCCTGCGGCAACCCCTCCTCCAGCTACCGAGGGAAACACTCCAGAGTGTATGACGTCTCTGCAGAAGCGCATAGACACCATCCTGGCTCACCAATCATTCGCGGATACCATCATCCCGAAGCTAGACAACGATCCTCCTATCCCGCGAGAGATCTATCTCATGCCTAACTCGGTTGGGTACAAGGCTCCTAAATGGGACAAGTTCGAAGATGTCAATGGAAACGCTCATGAACATGTCATGCGTTTCATCGATGTCATGGGGCCGTATGGAGCCGATCCCAAACTGCTGATGCGAGAGTTCCCGAAATCCTTGGGGAACGTAGCACACAAGTGGTACAGGACGTTGGAAGCTGGGTCCGTAAAGACCTGGGACGACATGGTCCAAAAGTTCTACACCAAGTTCTTCCAGATGGAGGAAAAGGTGACAATGATCCACCTCTCGCGGATGTATCAGAAGCGCGAGGAGGACGGAATAACTTTCATCAAGAAGTTCAGGGCGAAGTCCTTGGAATGCAAAGATCCGATGCTCGAAAGTAGGCTCGTAGAGATATGCCTGCAGTGCATGCGAGATGAATACAAAGGTATGCTCATCAACCTGCAAACGCCTACGTTTTCAAAACTGATCGAATGTACGAAGAACATCAAGCCTATAGTGGAGAGGCAGAAAAAGAGAAGCGCCCCGGAGCGATCCTCGGGGGGTACTACTTTCAAAATCGGGAGATTCAGCTATAAGAAGGGACGCGAAGCTGAAGTCAATAGAGTTTCACCCCAGAAGCAGGCGAAGATTGTGAACTTTGATGCGCCACCTCTGCCATGTTCGGTGGAAGAAGCAAGCGACCTCTGCAGGCAATGGCGCAAGGACGGTGTCCTACCGCCGCTCGAGAGGGCACCCTCCAAGGAGATGGTGAGAGACCCGAAGTGGTGCGAGTACCACGGCAAGGTCATGCATCCCACAGCGGATTGTAAGAAGCTCATGATTGTATTCAGCCAAAAGATGAAGAATGGCGAGCTGATCGTCAGTGACCACAGGAAGGATGTGCGCAACAATCCACTTCCTACCCATGCGGAGCAAGAGTCTAAAGGTAAAGAGGTCGCTATGATCTCGATTGTGGATCTGGAAGAGGTCGCAGACGATGGTCTACCCATCATTGCCGAATTCCATGACGATGAGGACTACAGCATAGACACGGAGGACGAACGTGCCGACCGGATGAAGGGGTCGCACGGCTTCAGCAGATTCTTCGACGAGATGAACTTCTCATAGAAATGCCGGACAGAAATGACGAAGGCGATCTTAAGGGTAGCAGAAGATTACGAGGAGGATCTCGTAGTCTCCAATGGGAAAGTCATCAGGGCGTCTCGCTCTACAGAAAAGATTATGACCTTTTCCGCCAGCGACAAAAAGACAGATGCGAGCCACCAAAGGCCTCTGTATGTGACGGCCATCATCAATGGCGTCGAGTTCAATAGAGCGTTCGTCGACGGATGAGCAGCGGTTAACGTCGTTTCGCTCCACACACTGAAGTTAGCAGAGATCCCCGAGTACAAGATTGTCAAATGTCCATCCCCGTTGATGGGATTCGGAAGTGACTCCAGAATGACGATAGGATGGATCCGCCTGGGCGTCCAGATCGGCAAAATCAAATGCTCAGCGAAGTTCTATGTCATAGATGCGAATACTACGTATCACATGATCATAGGTCGAGCCTGCATTCATCGCTTTGATGTTGTCCCTTCAACAGCTCACCAAGTGATGAATGCTATTTGGAACGACAGAATAGTCGAGATACCGGCTTCAACAAATCCATTCAACATGGATGAAGCACATCTCAGCGAGGCGGTGTGGTTCACCGAGATGGCGGATGAGAAAACACCGGGACCATTCAACCCTACTCCTTTACCCCTATGGGAAGATATCAATGATCAGTCACCTGCGGGAGTGATGGTGACTAGGGAGGATGCCAAGGAAAAGCAGCCCACTCGGGAAGAGGCGCCGCAGATCGCATACAAGCGAAAAAACGTGTATACTCTGAAGAGAATAGCAAATCATGACCCTGAAGGCAAGGAGATAGAGAGTTTCTACGCCAACGAGAAGAAGTGCTATCGCATAGAAGGTGCGCGGGGGTGTCCTCACGCGGGCATGGGGATATCCCTGAGCAAATCAACCAAATCGAGCAGGTTGCGGTAACGGAAAAACGAATGCAGAGCACTTCGGACGAAAAGCTCAAAGAAGCACCCGAATGCATGGAAGACAAACCCAAACCACAAAAGCAAGAGCTAAAGGAGGTGTTCCTAAGCCCGAACGAAGAAAAGAAAAGGCCAGTCTTTCTAAGTGCGGACCTCACAAGCGAAGAGGAGAAAGGACTGCTACAGCTCCTGAGTGAGTACAAGGATGTGTTCGCATGGGAGTATGATGAGATGCCCGGCCTGGACACAAGTATCACTATGCACCGTTTAGACATCATTCCGGGGTCTAAGCCGGTAAAGCAGAGCACAAGAAGCTTCAGGCCGGAGCTTAACGTCAAGATTAAGCAGGAGATTGTCAAACTCCTGGACGCCAAGTTCATAGAGCCGAATCACCATCCCACATGGCTGGCTAACATTGTGCCAGTGGTAAAGAAGAACGGACAGCTTCGCATCTGTTTGGATTTCCGGGATCTCAATCGTTTCTGCCCCAAGGACGATTTTCCACTCCCCAACATTGATCTGCTTATTGATTCGACAGCGGGTCATCGCATGTTCAGTTTAATGGACGGCTTCAGCGGGTACAATCAGATCAAGATGGACCCTGAAGATGCGCGGAAAACCGCATTTATCACTCCAGTGGGGGTATTCAACTACACGGTGATGCCGTACGGTCTCAAAAATGCAGGTGCAAGTTATCAGCGGGCCATGATGGCCCTGTTCCACGACATGATGCACAAGGAAGTGGAATTTTATGTGGACGACCTGGTGGTTAAATCCAAGAAAGAGGCAGATCACCTGGAAGATTTACGGAAAGTGTTCAATAGATGCAGACGCCTTCAACTGAAGATGAATCCCATGAAGTGCGCATTCGGAGTAACATAAGGGAAGTTCTTGGGATGCGTAGTGCATCGCCAAGGAATCGAGCCTGATCCTGCGAAAGTATCAGCCATCACCGGCATGACGCCGCCACATAACCAAAGTGCCTTGAAGACGTTTTTGGGAAAGCTATCATATCTGCGGAGATTCGTCCCAGCGATTGCCGAAATCACCTGCTGTTTTAGTGCCCTTCTCAAGAAAGATGCCGTATACAGCTGGCTCCGGAGCACGAAGCTGCGTTCGGGAAACTAAAGGATCTGCCGACGTCTTAAAAAATAATGATCGCGCCTCAATTAGGATCACCGCTTTTGCTGTATCTGACGTCAACGAGGAAGTCCATAGGAGAACTCTTGGCTCACGAGTACGAGGGCCAAGAAAGGCCCATGTACTAAATCTCTCGCATCGTGCAGCCCGCCGAATCAAGGTACACGGACATCGAGCGTCATTGCCTTGCTCTATTCTTCGTAATAGAGAAGTTGAGACACTACTTTGCGTCGCACAAAGTGGTGGTGGTCACAAAGAGTGATCCCATACGGTATCTTCTGACTCACACCACTCCTGGGGGGAGATTGGCAAAATGGTATATGACCATCTCTCAATATGATATTACATGCGTGCGACCGCGAGCGATCAAGTCGCAGGCAGTAGCGGATATACTGGCACAATTTCCCGATAACAGTCACGAGCCGGTGATTGAAGAAGAATTTGAAGGACCTCAAATCTATGCAGTCGATGTACTGTATTGGACGCTCCATTTCGACGGTTCGTCAACAAAGAAATGTGGAGGCAATGGGATAGTCCTGACCAAGCCAGATGGGGAGGTCATACAGATGTCCGCAAAGCTTGACTTCGCAGTCACCAGCAACGAGGCAGAATATGAAGCTCTCATTGCGGGACTTCGAGCGGCGAGAGCTTTGGAAGTAAGCAACCTGACGGTCATGGGGGACTCCAAGCTAATCGTCAAGCAAGCCTCGGGCGAGTACGGTTTGAAGGAGATAAACCTTCTGTCCTACCGGACCTTGGTACAAAAACTGGTGCAAAAATTCTGCGATATTAGGTACGAGCACAAGCCCCGAGCGGATAACAGGCATGCAGACGCTTCGGCCACCTTGGGATCCAAGGTTAGCACA
Organism: Linanthus parryae; assembly: GCA_023055425.1. Lineage (NCBI taxonomy): Eukaryota > Viridiplantae > Streptophyta > Magnoliopsida > Ericales > Polemoniaceae > Linanthus > Linanthus parryae. Next base: position 60,246,445 of record JALGPY010000003.1, read on the forward strand.
GACAAATGTCCTGCAAGAATCTCGATCGAGGTGCGAACATCGTCAGCGTTAACAGAAGACGCATGCGACAATGAATACATGGATGATGCGGACTGGAGAAAGACAATCTTGCGGGCCATCGCAGAAGGCACAAGCAACGAGAATTGGGCACTCACAAAAGGGTATTGCATACATGACAACACCCTTTATTACAAGGGCCCTGGCGGAATACTCATGCGATGTGTCTCCGAGCAAGAAGGAGAACTGCTGTTAGAGAAGATTCACCAACATGCTTGCGGAGAAAGCGAAGTGTCAATCTATCGCAAAGCTCAGAGATATGGCATTCAGTGGCCGGACATGTCAACGTCCGCGGCACTGATACAGGGAAAGTGCGAGAGTTGCGCACTGATCAAAGATTCTTTACTCATTGCTCTGACCGATGATGATGCGGATTGGAGGAAACCACTCTTTGATTTTCTCACCCAGGGCACCGTACCCGAATCGAGAAAAGAAGCTGAGAAATTGAGGAGGAAAGCATCCCGATACGTGGTACAAGAAAACCTGCTTTGGCAAAGAGGCCATGAGGGAAACTTGCTGCGATGTCTAGACAGCAGGGAAGCACAAGAAGTGATGGACCTTTCTCATCAGGTGGAACACCAGGGGGGTGCGAAATTATGCAGGCAACTCCTCTCAATTGGATATTTCTGGCCCACGATGGAGGCTGATTGCCGCACCAAAGTACGACGCTGCCCGGAGTGTCAATTTAAAGGAAATCTAGTGCACGCTCCTGCTGTAGATCTACATGCATTGGGAACACCATGGCCTTTTCACACATGGGCTCTGGATTTTATTGGCCCCATTCGACCAACCTCGCATGGGAATCATTTCATCCTCACCGCAATTGAGTTGTTCACCAAATGGGTAGAAGCGATACCACTGAAGACGGCAAATGCGTTAGCTGTGGTCCATTTCATCCAAGAAAACATCATATGCAGGTTCGGAATTCCCAACACCATCCTTTCAGATAATGGTACTCCTTTTGTTAATCGCCAGGTGGCTGCGAAGCTAGCAGAATACAACATCAGGCAGATATGCTCCACCCCCTACTACCCGAAAGGGAATGGGCAAGCAGAAGCGACCAACAAGACGCTGTTGAGGATCTTGAGCAAGGTGGTCGCAGATGACCACAAGAAGTGGGCTGATTCCTTAAACATAGCCCTGTGGGCTTACCAGACTTCTACAAGGACACCCACAGGGGTCTCACCATTCCTCCTATGCTATGGGGCTGAGGCTGTGGTACCTGCGGAGGTGAAAGTTAACTCAGCAAGATTGGCCTTCCACACATTGTACGACAAACGGTATCAAGAAAGGATTGCTCGTGCGTACAATAAAACAGTCCAACGGAGAGATTCGCAGTTGGAGATCTGGTCTTGCGCGCATCTGACCATTGCATGCGAAAGGCGGCTCACTCGAAGTTCGCAGCCAATTGGGAAGGGCCCTTTGAAGTCACAGAAGTCTTTGACAGTGGTTACTGCAGCATACGGAGGTTGCACGGAACAACCTCAACTCCAAGCTCAGTCAACATGCGCTGGATTAAGAAGTACTATCCCTGACTTCTCTCATTTTATGCGTTTTATTACAACGTTGCCTTATGCTCTGTATAGCTATGGTTCGCACATCTTCTCTCCCATATGAGAGAATTGTAATCTCATTTCTCCCATATGAGAGTTCTATAATAAAAGACTTCTCCCAAATGAGAAGAACTTTATGCTTCTAGATGTCTTTATTGTTTAATTTAGTTCATTATTACTGTTAGCAAAAGCCTATCCGCCGTGATAGCAACTTACTTGAATACGATCTCAACTGATCTTTTAAGCCTATCTGCCACGATAGCAGCTCATGCAAATACGATCTTAATCGATCTTTTAAGCCTATCTGCCACGATAGCAGCTCATGCAAATACGATCTTAATTGATCTCTTAAAGCCTATCTGCTACGATAGCAGCTCATGCAAATACGATCTTAATTGATCTCTTAAGCCTATCTGCCACGATAGCAGCTCATGCGAAAATGATCTTAATGGATCTTCTAAGCCTATCTGTCACGATAGCAGCCTATGCGAAAATGGTCTTAATTGATCTTCTAAGCCTATCTGCCACGATAGCAACTTATGCGAAAACGATCTTAATTGATCTTCTAAGCCTATCTGTTACGATAGCAGCCCATGCGAAAATGATCTTAATTGATCTTTTAAGCCTATCTGCCACGATAGCAACTCAGGTGAACATGATCTTAAATGATCTCTTAAGCCTATCTGTAACGATAGCAGCATATGCGAGTACGATCCCAAGTAATCTTTCAAGCCTATCTGCTATGATAGCAGCTCATGCGAACATGATCGTGAATGATCTTCCAAGCCTATCTGTGGCGATAGCAACATTATGCAAATGCAATTTAAAAATCGTTCTTAAATCTATCTGTTGTGATAGCAGCATTATGAAAAATGATCTTAATCGATCTACAAAGGCCTATCTGATGAGATAGCACTTGCACTTTAATCTGAAACAAACCACAAGCCTATCTGCCAAGGTAGCAAAGCTATGCAAACGCGATTTCAAATAATCTAAGATCATATCTGCGATTTATACAGCAGATAGCAAATACAAAGTGTGTATTTAGCACTACAGAAGGCGAAATTTGCCGATACGCATGCGAAATTGTAATTTGTTGTAACGAGACAGCAAATCATGCAAAGCAATTTATCATTATGAGTCAAAAGCACTTACAATTTATCTTTCTAGATAGCAGCTTACAAGCGAAAAAGATCAAATCTAACTACGTAGCCAACATGGCTTACAATGCATCTAAAAAAAGTAACTTACAAGCGAGAAGTTACACATCGGGGGAATCCTAACTGAAAAAGGATGAACCTAATGGTCCTAACACCAGTAATGCGATACACAGATCTGCGGCCAAAGATCTGTAGCAAGTAGGACGCTCCTGCGAGAAGATCTGCCCGCCATTCGCTACGTCCCTAGCAGCAAGATCTGGGTGACGCTATATCCAAGATCCCAGGATCTGACAAGGCCTCTGTCTGATCAAGATATGTACCAGAGGAACCACCTGTTCCGGCATATATAGCCGTACAAAACAGGGGAGCAGTTATTCCTCCGGCAATAGGCTCCTTGTCCACAGAAACGAGCACAATGGCTCGCCACCCTGAGTTCAAGAACGAGGAGGCAACAAATTCTCCTCCGGGCATGCTGGAGGAGAATCCCACCGTTCATTACGAGTCGGTAGCAAGGTCAGTACGGCGCTGCACCTCGCCAGGAGGCGGCCGGAAACATGACCTGCAAACATAATAGACGAAGAAAATTCTTCGAACAAACATGAGGTATTATCTGCATCTTCTTTATGATAGTTATGAAGATCAATAAGCCTTATGAAGCAGATTTTGGAAACTATTTCTATAGAACAAAGCACAAACTCAGGTTTCACAACTTGAAGTTGCCATGAACCAACGAAAAATAAGCGTTAAAGCCAGCAGTCGTAAGGACTCACGGCAGAGCACATTTTGGGATGAAGAACCCAAATGGCAAAAGGCAGGGTTTATATAGACCTTATGGAGACTCTTCAATTGCCAAGATGAGTCAGCAGAATTTGAAAAGAGGGTAAGGATCAATCACTTATGCCTTGAAAAGTGGTAACAATCAATTACCCTACTAAAGGCTACGACGATTCGGTTGCGTATCCTAATTAATGACGGATGGTCATGATTCGGATGGACTTCCCAAGGAAAGCGTGCTTATCTAATGCGCAATTAGTGAGAAAATAAAGGCAGAATATCAATTGCTGACGTCATAATTTGATATGCACAAGATATTCTAGCAAATCCCGGAAAGGGCAAAACGGGAATTGCAATTCTTCTTTTTGAAAAAAAAGGGAGAGAAACCCTAGAAACATTACAATAATGTTTCAGCTATTTATTTGCTACTTTTCAAAAATCAAAATAAACCCTTGATCAAGGAGTCCTGGGGGGTAAATTGACGGATCAGATTTTCCACTTGCTCCACTTCTTGCTTCAATTGCTCGCATTTGGCATTCATCTCATGATAGAGCTTCATGGCCTCTTCAACCTTTTGCTTTTGCTGCTCTACCTTCTGCTTTTCAGCTGCGAGGTTTTGGTGGCCGCGTTTCAAAGTTACAGCCGCACGAATCAGGGTAACTCTTTTGATAAGAAACTTGAAGCCCAGCCTGCCTTGAACTTTGGCGAGAAGATTTTGGCACATGCCAAAAAGTAATTCGGCACTCTGAGGAGAAATGGTCGCAGGTGTGGCCGCGGACAGCTGCTTCAAAATACAGATGGCTTCGGAAAGAAACAGCCTCCTGTCAAAGGGCCCTATCTCCAGAGACCTCGCAAATGACTGGGGGTAGGTGAGGCGCATTCGAACTAGCCAGTCCACGTCGGCTTGCTTCAAACCTGAAGCAATGTCAAAGCCAAGTTATACGATCGAATTCAAATGCGAGATGCGAACAGCAAATCATGACAAACCAGTTCCTTCAAGGATCTCGCGCAGAGAAGGAATGCGCATTACTGGGGTGGTTGAAGACTGCCCTCGCTCCATTGCCCTTCTATCAGCTGCGAGCTCTAACTCCTCATAGTTGGGGGGAAGAGTATAAGCCGCACCAGGTGCGATCGCAGCCCCGACCTGTGAGACCCAAAAGCTCCACGCAGGAAGAGGTGCCGCCGACTCAGTCATCGCTGGAGGCGTGGTGGCGGCCGAAGTTGCTTGGCGAGGGATACTTTCAGATGCGATAGCATCAACAGCATTTGTTCTCATTTCCTCAGCACCAGCATGGACATCTTCCTCCATTAGCACAGTGTCAGCCTCGGCATCATCAGAAAGTTCGATGATGTCCTCAAGAGGCTCTCCTGCATATTCAGCAGCTGCGACGGGCTTCTTGGTATGAGAACTCGGAACCGGGACATAGGACGCAGAAGGTTGACTCCTTTGCTCCGACACGGGTTCATCAGCATTGCCTGCGATACAAAATGCAATGGTGTGAGGTAACTTGTATCGTATGTTATTTTATTATCTTTGCTAAGCTAAGAGCAAGCACCTCCACGCGAAGGTGGGATTGCAGTATCCTCGTCATACGCTAAGGAATTGGAACCTTGCCCTATTAATGTCTCTTCATTAAGCATGTCTTTAAGATGAGCGTGACCTGGGGCGCGAAGAAACCAGTCATGATTATGTTTTGAGTTGCTAAGCCTAGTTCATGCATATCGTTCAAGTGATTACCTGAGGGTTCACCGCACTTGCCTACTAGCCAACGGCGAATGTCAGCCTTTGACACACCATGCTTTAATGCACCAACAATAACATCTCGATAAGTTATTGCGAGATTAAAAATCTCACCTTCATTGCCGCCTGCGATTTCTTCAAAATCTGCTTGGGCTTGCTCTAAGGCTGCCGCATCCTCTTCTGGAGCCGCATCCTCCTCTTCCGCTTGAGGAGCCATCTCTTCTGGAAGCACGTCTTCCTCGTCAGTTGGACGCACTAGGTCGTCGACATGTTGTTCTTCAAGGCTCCTCTGCCTTACACGCTCGAGCTCCTCCTCTTCTCGCTTTCTTCTCCTTTCAGCAGCTTCCGCAGCTGTCTTCCTTGACTCGGCGAAAATATCCTCGCTTATGGGTTCATCGGAAGTGCCAGAATGAGCACCCCTCTTCTTCCTCTTGGCCAAAAGGCCACTGATGGTCTCATCATCATCATCATCTGCGAAGGAACGATTGATTCAAAATCAAGTTGCAAAAGAGTTACGATAATGAGAAGGGAAACGCGATTGAGATACCTCCTGATTCTTCCTCATGTATCACATTTTCCTCTCTGACTCTGACATCTTCGACTCTTTATTCTTCTTCTTCATCTCCTTCTCTTGGCTCCCGCCTCTCCTCTTCTTCCTCCTGGCCGAATGGAACGAAGGTCTCCACTGTGAGCTCCTTCCGCGCTTTACTGGTCATGCGACCTTTGCCTTTGTCCTTGGCGGAAAGGGACCTCGCAGGAGGGGAAGTTGGAGCGCTTCTAGGGGAAGAAATTGTAATTCCTCTTTGCCTGGGTCTCTTCGCTCTTGGCGCGGCAGTCGCTGGAGGAGACGGATCATCTCTAGGGGGAGACAAGGCCGGAGCATTGTCTATTAGCGAGTCAGCAAAAGCATTCATGATCTCGCGAATCCTGGCCTCGACCTCGGGATCCATCCTCGATGCTAGCCAAAACGGCTGTCCTTGCCTTCTTCTAGTAACAATGGTGTTAACCAGCGATTTGGAACGCTCACCAGATGCAAACCTCCGCACATGGCACTACAGCAAGAAGCGTAAAATGAAGATGTCAATATATGGAAGTAAAGAATATTAGCACATGCAAAGGAATTTGCTTGCCTTAGCAAAAGTTTCGCTATATCTGATGACATGCGAGTCGCCTTTTCTAACCGCAGCGATCTTTTCATCTAGAATGATGGTGGGACACAGATGGTTCTCACGATCTAGCAATGAGTAGCAACCACATTCAGACTCATCCATGCTGCAATTGGGACGAAAAGGAAAATAGTTCCTTTTGATCATAGGAGCTCTGCTTGGCTTGGGGGCCGACTGCGTCTCAAATCTTGTCTGCTGGGCGTTCCAATATGCGAGCCAGTTTTTGGAACAGCCGCCTTCACGTTTACCTGCAAGTTGCTCGAAGGAAAGATTGCTCAGCAAGACTATTTTGCACTCCTTTGTCAACAAACGCTTATAGCAGCCTCTGATAATAGACTGTGGCCAGATTGATGGTGCCACTGCATCAAAGCCGAATTGGGGAGAAACGCGAGTGGGATCAACATCCACAGTAATCCTCTCATATCTCGGCGCGAGCTCACGAATATGCTCTGCGAGAGCAGGAAGGGAACCTCGCGAGCACCAGCAAAAGAATTCGCGATAGCGCTCATGGAAATGCTCTCCATCTTCGAAGAGGAGCTTTTCTGAGGACACAACACCCTTAGAAGGATACAGCTTTGGATACCATCGCACGTTTTCAATACGCATGGCATAGGGCGTGGCTATGAACTCTTGCCGATTGTCGCATATTAGGCTCCAAACTCACTTGGTATTATTTGTCCCAAACCACCTTGCAGCTCTGCCGCTGTTACGCTCCTCCACCGCGCCTGGGGGACACCACTTGTTGGGTTTAGAAGCAACGGGGGCATAGGAAGGCCATCTCTCAAAGACCCACATTTTCAAGAAGGCAATGTTAACAAAAGTCAGTATGTCGAGGCGGCCACGTGATTCCTTCATGGCCACAACCAGCTGATCCAGTCTGTAGTACAGCGTGCCCAAGACCAAGGGTCCGAGTGCGAATTTATGACCGAGGGCCAGTTTCACAGCAAGGGGCAGAACGTGATAGAAGACCCCATCGTGTGGGTGACCATCGATTAAGTACCTCGACAACCAGGCACAGAGGAAGGCACAAAGGGCCAAGTGATAACCCTTACCCTCCACATAGTTCTTAGCCTTTGGGTTTTGACTCAAAAGCTTCTTGGTAATGCTGCTGTTCGCATAATTACGGAAAAAGTACTGCACCCATTTGTTCCAAGTATTCTTCGCAGATGTGTCAACCAACTGCCAGTCAGGAAGGGCTTTTGTAGTGGTCCACCGGGTGGAGATTTTCTTTACCTCTGACAAGAACTCCTCCATCTGCGTGTACAAAGCAATCTCCGCATCCGTCCTCAAGGGACTTAAAGGGTCCACCTCACCCATGGGAGACAGATCATACAGCATGTGCACGTCCTCGAGCGTGGGGGTAGCCTCGAACTCAGCAAAGTGAAAAGTGTGAGTCGCAGGCGAGTAGCGGGAAAGAAGGTTTAGAAGCATGGACTGGTCCAGCTTCACGGCAGCACCCTTCATAGCACGAACGACGAAGTATACGCCGGCCTCATTTAAAGTCATGGCGTGATGAGTCAACACGTGGTCAATCCATTCATCCATGTAGTCCAATTTCTGAACAAAAGCTTGGGTGGAAATCGCAGCGTATGGGAAGTACCCATTTTCGATTCCCAATCAAACCACGTCTTCGGAGCCAATCAACTCAAGCAAGGCCGAGTTAACTGGAGGGGTTAATGTTTGCAATCCCTCATTGGGGACAGAAGTAGGCAGTTTCTTTGCCTTAACCCTAGCATGGTAGAAGTCTTTGCCACCCAGATAGGGGGCTTTTCGCCATAGAGCTTGCGAAAGATCAGGTATTTCTTCGTCCTCCTTGGTGGGTCTAGTTCCTTTTGTCTTTGCCATTCCTGCGGAAAAAGCAAGAAAAAAGGGGGGAGAAATATGCACACTTCAGTTTGAATTTCGAGATTCAAGATCTATGGGGAGAAAGATGAACAGTCTGGTACCAATTTCAGAAATTGGAGATTGGAATTGTTTGCATTATCAGGGATTTCAAAAACCCTACATTCAAGGTCTTTATCATCGGAGGACTAAATCGAAATTGGATTCAAAGATTGTGAGTTTCTTCGCAAGTTTTCAGCGGATAATATGTCATGGGTTTGCAGATCCAACGCAGTTCAAAGCATATACTAGCATATTAAATCGAAATCGAACAAGGCCAACCTTGTTTCTGTAAAGCTTGCTCGGATGCAGACAGTTGAAGAAGACGATTTGCAATTCTGAACTGGTGATTGATTATCTGAATCTGCTCTTGAAGACTTCCGGGTATCATTCACTTTAAGAGAAAGAAGTGATGCTTTGCAACAATGGAGAGTACAAAGTATTTATCCAAAAACAATGAAGGGTTGCGTCCTTTCAGTAGTCGAATCGCAACCGTCACAGTCGAATCGCGCAATCACAGGACAACCTGACGTCACGCCTAAAACCCTAAAGGCCAGACGACACGACTCTAGGGGTTTTAGGTCATAATGGCACGCACGGGGGCTGAATTTACTCATATTTGAATTGGTGCGTGGCGGCGACGCGTATGTTGGTTTCCGCGCATGGAAGTCTATCCAGCTATGAGTCTTCACGCGCAGAAAGGGGGCTAATGTAGATAGTGCTTTCTGAGCTGACAGATCTTGGCCACGTGGCAACCATCCAGCACACCATATTGTGCTCCACACACACTGGATCACCAGCCGCGCTGATCCATGTGGGGGCTGCGAGACAGGGCCCTCGCATACCACTGCACGGGACTTGTAGGGACTTAGTGGTTTGGAGGCTAGAGTAAGTCCTGTCGCGTGCGAGCCAAGCCCGCGCGCAACCTTTAGTAACTGCTTTGAGAGATTTATGGCACGAGCTCCATAAACCCGGTCAATCCGGTCAAACCCGGTCAACCCCATAACGGTTCCGGTATTTGCGCATAACGTGCTGTAACGGTCCCTATATACGCGGACGAACGTGCCGTTGTGGTTAAGATAGTTAAGCCGCCATTGATGGGCGCATTAACCACACTGCAACGGTCACATTCTCCGTTATATATAGGACGTTAACCTTTCCATACAAAGGAGGACACACCAGCCATACGCGGAAGCTCTGCCAAACCTCTGTCTCTCTCTCAGACATTACTACTGCCTTACTCTCTCCCTACACACAACCCAACTCTTCCTGTGCCATCTCTGATCCTATACTTACGGTGTACACGGAGTTCTCCCCGCCGGAATCTCTTGTGCACACTAGAAAACCACGTTAAATACTCGTGTTCTTCTTTATTCGTTCATTGTTCGTGAGGTGGCTGTCATAACAAACTGGTATCAGTGCTCGGGTTTGGCGGTGTTTCAAGATCAAGATCAAGGTGGAGCAAAGCTAGGGTTTCACAACTTGGTGAAATCAAAGCTAGGGTTTTTCGATCTAGGTGGAGCACGCGACTAGGGTTCAAGATCCACCAAGAACGATGTCCGGATCGATGTTGAAGATCGACAAGTTCAAAGGAGGGAACAGCTTCAGTCTGTGGAAGATAAAGATGGAGGCTTTGCTCAAATTGCAAGGCTTGTGGGCACTTTGACCGCAGACAAGGGAGGCATGAATGTTGCATCATCGGAGTTCAAGGTATTGGAGGAGAAGGCACACGCAACGATTATGTTGTGCTTATCGGATGATGTGATCATCGAGGTCGCAGATCAGAAGCAAGCAGCAGGTCTTTGGCTCAAGTTGGAGAGTCTCTACATGACAAAGAGTCTCACTAGCAAGTTGATTCTAAAGCAAAGGCTCTTTACTTTGCGGATGCTCGAAGGTACGATTCTCAAGGACCATCTTGATCAATTCAATACAATTATTTTAGACTTGCGTAATATTGGCGAGAAGGTGGGCGATGAGGATGTCACACTCTTGTTATTGATCTCGTTACCTCCATCATACGAGAACTTCGTTCAGTCGTTCATAGTGAACAAGGACGACTTATCCCTAGAGGAGGTCAGATCGGCGCTCCACGCTAGGAAACTGCACCATAAGGGTGCAGGCATAGGTACAGAGGACCATGCTTCCAGACTGACGGCAACGGGAGGAAGCAAGAAGGGTAAGAAGAACAAGAAGAAACAGTTCTCAGGTTCTAAGTTACCCAAGGATGTTTGTGCCTTTTGCAAGGAAAATGGTCACTGGAAGAGAGATTGCCTGAAACGAGGTCAACAGGGGCAGAATGGATCCGCAGCCGTAGCAGAACAAGGTAACTCGTCCGAGGATGATTACGTTCTAATGGCGGATTTTTTCACGCACTCTCAAGATGCGTGGGTCCTTGATTCCGGAGCTTCCTATCATATTTGCTCTAACAGGGATCTATTCTCGACGTACGACCAAACGGATGGAGGGTCTGTCTACATGGCAAACGGAGCCATCTGTAAGGTGATTGGGAGCGGCTCAGTTAGATTGAAGACGAATGAAGGGAAGTTATGTACCTTGGAGCAGGTCAGACATGTACCACTTATTAGAAAGAATCTGATATCCTTGAGTCTACTCGACAGCAAGGGATACAGTTTCAAAGGTGAAGGTGGAGATCTACAAGTCTGCAAGGGTTCTAAGGTGATTCTGAGGGGAGTCAAGAGTGGGACTTTGTACATGTTGCAAGGTTCGACGATCACAAGTTCTGCTGGAGTTGTCTCAGTCGAGATTAAGGAAGCTGATCTAACTAAGCTGTGGCATATGAGGCTCGGTCATATGAGTGAACGTGGAATGCAGGAACTTCACAAGAAAGTCTATCTCACCGGACATGCGCCCAAGAGCCTAGGGTTTTGTGAGCATTGCATGTATGGGAAGCTACAGCGTAGCAAGTTCCCTAAGGCGGTTCATTGAACGAAATGTACTCTTGATTATATCCATTCGGATTGCTGGGGTCCATCTCGAGTTGAGGCGATTGGCGGGTATAGGTATTTTCTAAGCATCATAGACGATTACTCCAGGATGACTTGGATATTCGTGATGAAGCACAAGAGTGAAGCCTTCGCAAGATTCAAGGAGTGGAAGACGCTAGTAGAGAATCAGGTGGGAAAGAAGGTGAAGAGGCTGCGCACAGACAACGACTTAGAGTTTTGTGCATCAGAGTTTGATGGATTCTGCATGGATCAGGGAATAGCACGCCATCGCACTGTTCGGCACACACCGCAGCAGAACGGTGTAGCCGAGAGAATGAATCAGACACTTTTGGCGAAAGCAAGGTGCATGCTTTCGAATGCAGGTCTTTCTAGAGGTTTCTGGGGAGAGGCAGTTTCCATGGCATGCTATCTCATAAATCGGAGCCCGCACACAGGTATAGGATGCAAGATTCCTATGGAAGTCTGGTCCGGTAATGCAGTGGATTACTCGGATTTAAGAGTTTTTGGTTGTGTTGCCTATTATCACGTTGATGATGGCAAACTAGATCCAAGAGCTAAGAAGGGAGTATTCATGGGTTTCAGAACAGGTGTGAAGGGATACAAGATATGGGCAGACAACTAGATTATACTTAGCAGAAGTGTCGTCTTTGATGAGACTCATATGTTGAAGTACTCCGTGGAAGTGGAGCTTGGAGGTGAAAAGAAGAAGGTGGAGGGAGAGTCGGATCCTAATGATCCTAAGAATTCTGAAATCCCTACACCGCCGCCAGAAGCAGAAGAGGAAGAAGCAGAAGAGTCTGATGGTGAGGATGCGTCTACACCAGAGGAACCGGTTCATCAAAGTATTGCTGAAGGAAGACAAAGGAGAGTCATAAAGCCTCCGGCGAGATACAGAGATGATGGTATGGTGGGATATGCATTACAGGTAGCTGAAGAGGTAGAGGACGAGCCATCCTCCTACAAGGCCGCTATATCTAGTTCTGAGTCAGCACAATGGATTGCCGCAATGGGAGAGGAGATGTAGTCTCTTAGCAAGAACTCGACTTGGGAGCTTGTTAAATTGCCAGCGGGAAGGAAGATAGTCAGCTGCAAGTGGGTATTCAGAAGAAAGGAATGAACTACATCTGGAGTGGGCGTCAAGTATAAGGCAAGGCTAGTTGCAAGAGGGTTCAGTCAGAAAGAGGGAGTTGACTACAACGAGATCTTCTCACCGGTGGTCAGACATACTTCTATCCGGGTGTTACTAGCTTTAGAGGCACACCACGACCTAGATTTTGAGCAATTGGATGCCCAGACAGCTTTCCTGCACGGAGAGTTGGAGGAGGAAATATACATGAGCCAACCGGAGGGGTTCCAAGTTCCCGGAAGAGAGAACTACGTGTGCAAGCTGAAGAGATCTCTCTACGGACTTAAACAGTCACCGAGGCAATGGTACAAGAGGTTTGACAGCTTCATGTTGAAGATTGGTTACCACAACTGCAATTATGATTGCTGCGTGTACCACAAAGAGATGCATGGTGGATCACGTATTTTCCTAGTTCTGTATGTGGATGATATTCTGATTGCAACTCGGGATTCAAGGACATCAGAGAACTGAAGAGGTCCCTTAGCGCGGAATTTGAGATGAAGGATCTGGGAGCTGCTCGGAAGATATTGGGAGTTGAGATCTATAGAGATAGGAAGAAGAAGAAGATTTTCTTATCACAGCAGGGATACATCAAGAAGATCTTTGCAAGATTCGGGATGTTATCAGCTAAAGCTATAGATACTCCTATGGCAACTAACAGCAAGCTAGGAATGTACACCGTTCAGACCGAGGAGGAGAAGGAGTACATGTCCAAGGTTACATATGCTAGCGAAGTTGGAAGTCTCATGTATGCTATGGTCTGCACTCGACTGGACATAGCATTCGATGTTAGTGTTGTTAGTCGTTTTATGGCTCATCCGGGTAGGGACCATTGGCAGGCGGTGAAGCGCATATTCAGGTACCTTAAGGGTACGTCAAACATTGACCTATGATATGGGTCTAGTGAAGACATCTTGGTAGCTGGTTTCTCGGGTGCGGACTATGCAGGGGATATTGACAGTAGAAGATCAATGACATGCTATGTATTTGCTCTCGGAGCATCTGTTGTGAGTTGGAAGGCTACGCTAAAGCCGACGGTGACTTTGTCCACCACGGAGGCGGAGTATATGGCTCTAACCGAAGCAGAAAAGGAGGCAATTTGGCTTAAGGGAATGGTTAATGATCTAGGGCTACATCAAGATCAGGCGATAGTCTACTGTGACACCTTGAGTGCGATTTGCTTGACGAAGGACCAGGTTCATCATGAAAGGACCAAGCATATCGACGTCAGGTATCATTTTCTGAGAAACGAGAGCAGGATCAAGGTGAAGAAGGTGGGGACAGCTGACAACCTCGCAGATATGTTCACCAAACCTGTTCCAGAGAGCAAGTTCCAGCATTGTCTGGAATTGCTCAACATCCCTTAGGGGCATGTCGGACCCGGTGGGGGTCCAGTGAGTCTCTATGACGAGAGACATGTGGTGCGGAGAAGACGTAGCTTTATTTACGAGAAGAGGAGCAGCTGCTGTTGACGAGACAATTCAAGTCAAGGTGGAGATTTGTTGAGTTTTTGCCTTGAATTGGTCAAAGCCAATCTCTTTGTTTCCAACTTTGATTAGGAAACATTGGAAGTTAAAGTAAGTGGATGATTAGTTAGGAAACAAGTTGTTTCCAAATCGGGTTTGGAAACTTTAGTGATTTCCTAGCACTATATAAAGAACCTAGTAGTCACATTATTAGGTATGCAATAACATTCTTGTAGTATTGTTCCTCTTGTGAATAAAGGGTGCTTTTCGCCGTGGAAGTAGTTAGCAAATATTTTGCTAGCGAACCACGTTAAATACTCGTGTTCTTCTTTATTCGTTCATTGTTCGTGAGGTGGCTTGTCATAACATGTAGCTTAAATTGTGTGGGAGAGACTCGACGATGAAATTTTCTGAGTTTTGTCACTACTCAATAATCAATCTTTGAAAGACTTTCGATTATTGTTTTTGATCAATCTAAGTCAAGATCAACATTCTGATCAAGTTGCATTTTTTATAGTTGATTAAATACTCTTATTTTCTTTTGATTTAATTGTAAATGTCAATTGATCATTCTGATAGCAATGAGTAGTCTTAGTGAGTCAATCTTTGCCGAAATGAAAATAAGTACCTCCAATCATATAACAAGCAAAGGAGAAATTTTCAATTTAGATCAATATTTTTTTTACTAAAAAGTAGAAACTCAAAGCAGAGACTCCTTCAATCCAGCATATGGTACGAAATTTTACTATTTTTGTGATTAATTACTTTGTACATTAAGAGAATTGAACTATTTGAGTTAATTGAATAAGATCTCGAATGATGGAATTTCCATGATGGAATTTCCATGATGGTTACGAAAATTGTATCATGTTCTTCCAAGCAGAGACTCCTTGCGAGGGATAGAGACACATCTCTTAGACGCAGCAACATCTGTATTATTTTTGTTAGTTTTGCGTATAGTAACAAAAATCTATGTAATAGCTCTAAATCGACAAGTTTACTCTCTTTTGTGGAAGCTCTAATGAAATTTTCCCAACTACTGTGCTAATAAAATTAAACTTGATTTTGCTAATTTTTTTTTACTAGATTAAACCAAACCAAAGGATGGCATGTATTAGTAATCTTGATTTAGATGTTAATAATTTAACACGTCAAGCTTGAGGGATCATGATGTACATCTAAAATCTAAATATTCTGTTAATATTTGAGACTTGAACATATAAATATTTTTATGTCAAAGTTAATGCGCCTACAAAGTATTTCACTTTAGGAAATGCTAAACGTCACCCTTTTTTCTTCACCCTTGAAGTTCACCCCTAATGTGGATGTTTCACTTTATGTATTGGAAACAAACACCCGTCATCAAGCTTAGAGGTGAATTCCGCTAAAACGATGTGTCTTAGGTAGAGGAATAGATGACCCATATGAACTGCTATTTGATTTTTTCTATTTACTAACTCAACCTGTAAACTTATGTTGCTGCTATTGGACAAAATACACAATTAAAGACTCCAATAATCTTTGACGAGGTCTTAGCATAAACATAAGGCTACCTTCATTATTACCGTGAACCTTTGCGCCTATGCCGATATGTGATATGATGTTTCATTTTTATCCTCATAATTTTGACGAATAATCATAATTAATTAACCCCTAAATGTAACATGTTCCATATCCCAAAATGAGTTTTTTTTTTTTTTTTTTATCAGTCACCGTGTCAACTATAAAGTGAAATTTTTGGACCTAAGAATAAAAAGCAAATTTGCTTGTCCAATGCCATCGTCACAGGCGGTTGACATGGAAATCGAATTGCCGATGAATTTTAACTTGAGTTAGATTCAAAAGGTTAAGCATACTTAGGGACATAAATATTTGTTATTTATTATGTATGTCAGATAATTAAAGATGCTAGGTTTTGAACCCAGGATGTGTTTCTCGAATATTATAAATTATCTAGAATTATAATAGTTAAAAGAGAATTTTTAAAAGTTTCTTGACTGCGAAGGAATACAAGTGTGTGTTGACCAAGTTTTGAACATGAAAGCTTAGTGATGAGGCGGGTGGCGTAAGAAACCGAGCCTGTCAAAGGTGGGAAAAGGTTTGGGAGATGTCGTCGGTTACATCTTGGCATATGTCAAAGGTAGGGCAACATCAGCTTCAACAACTGTCATATGCATATGATGTGGTGCAGACATGTTGAGTTGTTTGGACATTAGGATCATGTTGCAATGTAAGTAGCAATAAGAGTGTTAATGAACACATAGATGAGTTAGATCCCAGTATGTGATCGTTCTCAAGGATGATTTTTCTTTTGGGTAGCATGTGATCACAGGATCTCATATCGATAGTGAAAACTAGGTCGATCAAATAAAAGTAGTCCCATCTTAATTCTTTTAAGAAATTTTGAACGAATGCAACATTGATAGTTTGAACGATTCATTGACAACAATATTAATTAAATTATTTTTGGGTGAAAAACTTGTCAGAAGAACAACTAGTATAGTGGTGAATGAAAATTAGTTCTAATTCTAAACATCTGATAGTAGGAAGTAGAAATATTTTCATATATCCAATTAATGTTGTTGTTCTTATTCGTCATACGTAAAGCTAATAAAGGCCGAAAGGCAAGAATTTTATTTTCTAGAAGAAAAGACGCTTGGAAGAAACAACTTAATAATTTAAGCCAAGGATGAACAACTCACTCGTGTCTACTGCACTATTCGTCAAATCATGTTTAGTTACTCGTTCGACCAATCCTGATTTGTGATACGAGATAAACTAATCATGTTTGGAATTCCTTATGAGGGTTCAGGACAAGTAGACGACATAATAGTGTAGAGATAGACACCATGGCAAGAGATGCTATGAGAGTAGGCACTCTTGCAGTGGGAGAATTTTCTTGTAGAACTTTAGTATCGAGAGATTGTCTTATGTGCTAAATTTAAGGCAATTTTTTTTTACCTAGGGTCTTTTTAGCATAGTTGTGACAATTTTATATTAAAGTACCATAATCTCCTAATACAAAAATATTAGTCGAATAACATCACTGGTAGAAGAAACATATTTTTCATAGATATGTTCAGATCAGTGAAGTGTTATTCAAATATTTTGTTATCGTCTTAAGATTATTCATTAGATACTGTAAGATACTATTGAATTTAGCGCACTCTAAGTTGATGATGACTGCATCCATGGAATTGTAGAAAATGGTAAAATATTTTCTAGACTCTTTCGGGTATGGAGAAGTCATTCCCACAAGTTAGATGCCAAATTAGAAGTATGTCTCTTGATTGAAAATTTGAAGGATAAGAATGTTACTTATTTATGATCTTAAGGATCAGAAGATTATTGTCGGCACAATACCTGATTCTTGGAAAAGGGAATCATATGAATAAGAAACAGTAACATAGAATTCTTTTAAAGGAGCTTGAGGAAGATGTTCAAGTTGTTAGTTCTGAGATAACACAAACGCAAGAAGTATAAATTTATGTTCTTTTGAATACACAAGAAATGAGAGATCTTTTTCGTAGTGGGAGAGTTATATGACAACCTCATAGGTTGAGCTACTTGGTGAGTCTCGCGCCCCTTCTATTCCTTAAGTTCCAGCTCCTAGAACTGCGGTGGGAAAAAACAATAGGAACTGCAGTTTTCAAAGTCAGCAATAAATACTGAGTGAGATACACCTTAGCATGTAAAATAGGAAAGATAATATAAACTATTGGAACACAAGTTAAATATAGTAAAAGTGACAGAGTATGAATGAAAACAGTTTTAGAGTTCGCAACGGTATAAACAGAAGTGTAAATTAATAAACCAAGCGTTATGCATAGTAACCGAATATAATAATGCCGACAAAGGGCCTCCCAATAATAATAAAGCCAATAAGGCAGTCGAATTATCAAGTATTCATTTCACAGTACCCGGGTAGACCAGTGACCACGTCAGACATACTAGATCTTAATTGTTGCAACACCCTCCTAAGAGCGTCAATCAAAGGAGTGTTATCTATATGCTGGACCCTAGCCAACAAAGCATAGAGCTGGGGCACGCGAAGTCCCGCATTTTAGGGATGAAAACCCAAGGAACCTAAACCTTAGGGGCACACGGAGTCCCGCATTTTAGGGATCTGGGCCCAAGGGATCGAAACCTGATATAAGTAACATAACTGGTTCCGGTACATGCGAATCTTTCCATTTTACATTATTAACCGATTATTAATTATCTCGTGAGAGTTATCAAGAGCAGTAGCCAACGGTTCAAATATTCGACAAGTATAATCAAACAATAACAAGTATATTTTGGGACAGAAAATAGAAATCAGAATATGACACGAAAAGAGCTAGGCACACTAGGCTAAGCATGTAATCTCACCTTATTCAACAGCAATTGTCACATACAACTGATATGGATGATCGGAGTCCTTGTCTACTAACCTGTCGTCCACAATTACCAATTCTATAGTCACAACAACAATATTTCTAAATAAAAGAATGCACCATAGCCCTACTCGGTTGTTCGGCTAGGTCAAATACTAAATTCAGTGCTAATTATCCGACTGAACCCGTCTTTTATATAAAGAAGTATATTTGTAACAATTTTGATATTAAAAAAACACTTATAAATAATTATTAAAACTGTTTAGTTATAATACCAAATATAGTAAGAAAATGTCAGTTTTTATATTTGTAAAGAGTTACTCTGGCTAAAAAGACTATTTATAGATACAAAAATATTAATTTAAAAAAAAAAATCTTGTTGGTAAAAGAATAATCACTATTTAAATAAAACAAATGCAAAATTTAGTATTGGAGTAATAATTTTTATTGGCTTATTTTTGAAGAAAATACTTCATTATAACTAATTAGTAAAACATATGTTTTTATTTCTAAAGTGTATTTATTTGAAACATAATTTAGTAATCATTATTAACAGCTTTAAAAATATATGATAAGTAAATGATATAGAAACTATGACCAGCTCCCCTAGGATTTGCATAAACTACAACAAGTACCCCCAAGTTTTTTCAAACAACTTACTTAAAAGACACTTAGCTCCCCCAAACATAACCCACGATGAACACTAACTTCTCACAAATCAAAACACAAATCTAAGCCACAAAAATGTAATTTTGATTACTGTAAACGAATTATAGGAAGTTTTAGAAGTTACCCAAGCCAAGAATGGCGAGAAATGACCAAGAAATAAAGCGGATCGGGTCGTCGAAATTCGCCGCCGGAGATGGATTTCGTCGCCGACTTTAATGGCTTCTTTAGCTCCGGTTGGTGCTTCTAAAAGTCTAATCGGACCTCCTTGAGTCTGTATTGACAGAGAGGAAGGCCTGGGTGGCCTTGGTTTGGCCGCACGAAACTTCCCGCCGGAAGTTATGGAGTTCGCCGGAGTGGACCACGCCGACTGCTGGTTCCGCTACTACTCTGCTTCTTATCTCTTCGCTTCCGGGTTCTGGGTATAGAGGGAAAGATAGATAGATAGAGAGCGATAGGGAAACAGTGGCGGTGGTTGGCTTTGATTTGTTTCCCGTCGGCAATGGTGGCGGCAGAGGGTGGCTTCGCCACTGCTTGCTGTTGCTGCTGCTTCCTTCGGCTGGGGAAGAACAAGTCAGAGAGACAGAGAGAGAAGGATAGAGAGGGAGATGATGGTGATGGGTGGAGATGATGGTGATGGGTGGAGATGTTGGTGATGGTGGTGCCAGTGGTTGTGGTGGTGGTTGTTTGCCGGAGTAGACAAATAGGAGAGAGGGGGTGGTGGTCTGGTGTGCCTGGGGGTGGAGTGAGCTGAGTTTTATGGAGGGAGTGAGGGCGGTTTAAATTGAGGGCGGTGGTGGCGTTGCTTTATCGTGAAGAAGAAGGAAAGAAAAAGATGATAAAATGGGTTTTGTTTTATTATTTAATTGATTCTTAGAAAAGATTGGGTGTGGTGAAGGTTCACGGTAACACGGTGGTTGATATCGCGATAAAGTCTATAAAAATAAAAATAATCCCTCAAAAATTAAAATTTTCACCCTAGTTCTCATCTACTAAAATCCCCGAAAAATACCCGAATCACCACTTGCAACCCAACACAGAACTAACACGTCAAATTACTAAATTACCCCTAAGAAAAAAATACGGAGTATTACATTGTTAATTTATGACTTTGAGAATAAGTGGGAGATTGTTGGGAATTGTATTCAAAAAGTCATATTTATGGTTGAATTAATTAATCTTAATAGATAACTATTTTCATCTTAATTTAGCTTACATGTGAGTATGCAAATGCTATTAATTATTTGCCATATAAATATGCATTATAAAGTCCAATGTTCCATACCTAAGATAACCGGACATGCAGACGAGTTCAGGCATGCATGAGATTGATTTTCAGTTATTTATGGAATATAAGTAAGGGTTCACAGTCTAGATGATTTTGGACAAATCATCGAATTGACTGTATTGTAACATTATAGTGACACATCTCGGTCAAGGAAACGGTATAGTTTCAGCTTGTTAAACTATCATACTTTGTGTATGTTGAACATGACCGCCATATGAAATATAATTATCTCGGACTGACCGAAGTCAGATAATATGATATTTCACTGTTATTGGTAATATTGGAAACTCTTAATCTATAACTGTTTACGTGGACATAAATATTGATTAATCATTATTTAGATATATTCAGTGAGATTCAAATGCGAGTCAACAATCCTGGTATATTTGATAATGATTGTTAAGATTTAGTGAAAGCTAATCGAATCATGGAATCAACGTCTCATATGAGAATGAAGTACCCTCATAGGAGCTCACTAGGTTTCGTTATGTCAAGTCTGGCCAGTTGGTTATTTGTAACCAGACATAACAAATAAGGGTTGAGCGGTTTAGATCAGGGAATACATAAGATGTTGATGAGATCGGAATTGTCAGTTGTAGATACTGCTTTATGACATGGCTAATCTTAGCCACGTGGCGACCATCCAGCACACCATATTGTGCTCCACACACACAGGATCACCAGCCGAGCTGATCCATGTGGGGGCTGCGAGACAGAGCCCTCGCATACCACTGCACGGGACTTGTAGGGATTTGTGGTTTGGAGGCTAGGGTAAGCCCTGTCGCGTGCGAGCCAAGCCCGCGCGCGACCTTTAGTAACTGTTTTGAGAGATCTATGGCACGAGCTCCCTAGACCCGGTCAATCCGGTCAAACCCGGTCAACCTCGTAACGGTTCCGGTACTCGCGCACCACGTGCTCTAACGGTTCCTATATACTCGGACGAACGTGCCGTTACGGTTAAGCTAATTAAGCCGCCATTAATGGGCGCATTAACTACACTACAACGGCCACGTTCTCCAGTATATATATCGTTACTCTTTCCATACAAAGAGAACAACACTGCCATACGCGGAAGCTCTGCCAAACCTCTGTCTCTCTCTCAGACATTGCTACTGACTTGCTCTCTCCCTACACACACCCCTATTCTTCCTGTGCGATCTCTGATCCACTACGTACGGTGTACACGGAGGTCTCCCTGCCGGAATCTCTTGTGCACATTTTGGTGAACCCGACGTGAACTTACCAGCAAAAGCAACCATGTCTCAGGAGGACGATGTCAGCAACCGATCGCCTTCCGCCGAAACTCCCTCAGGAGAAGAAGTCCGCCGTACTCCGACGACACCCGGCGAGGCACCGACTTTAGAGTCTTTGGACACCACTGTCCAAAGTCAGGCAAAAACTCTCAAGTCTCAATCTGCGCAATTGGAGCGGATCTTGGCCATTCTGGGCACCCTTGCGCCAAATCCTCCACCAGGTACCGCCACCCCTCAGGGAGGAGGAACCCCTACTGCTCCAGGATTGGGAGTATCGGCCACGCCTCCCAACCCTCATCTGCAGACTCCACCGTCGGCCGCGCAGCTGCCTTCGATCCAAGGATCAACAGCGCAAATGCTACCCCCTGCCACTCACGCCTCTCAGCCCACGGCTTTGGCGTCTAACCCAACTTTGCAGTACACTCTGCCTCCACCGGCGACCATATGGGGAAACGCGGGCAGTCAATACACTCCCAATCCCCCGGCGGCATATGTGTCGCCACCGCCTACGGCAACCCCTCCGCCAGCTACAGAGGGGAGCATTCCAGAATGCATGACGTCTTTGCAGAAGCGCGTGGACTCCATCTTGGCTCATCAGTCGCTCGCGGATACCATCATCCCGAAGCTAGACAACGACCCGCCCATTCCACGGGAGATCTATCTCATGCCTAACCCGGTGGGGTACAAGGCTCCCAAATGGGATAAGTTCGAGGACGTCAATGGAAACGCCCATGAGCATGTCATGCGTTTCATTGATGTCATGGGTCCGTATGGAGCTGACCCCAAACTGCTGATGCGAGAATTCCCAAAGACTCTTGGGAATGTAGCATACAAATGGTACCGAACACTGGAGGCCGGATCCGTGAAGACCTGGGACGACATGGTCCAGAAGTTCTACACTAAGTTCTTCCAGATGGAGGAGAAGGTGACGATGATCCATCTCTCGCGGATGTATCAGAAACGCGAGGAGGATGGGGTCACTTTCATCAAGAAGTTCAGAGCGAAATCTCTGGAGTGCAAGGATCCCATGCTCGAAAGCCGACTCGTAGAGATATGCCTGCAGTGCATGCGAGATGAGTACAAGAGCATGCTAATCAATTTGCAAACACCCACGTTCTCAAAGCTCATCGAGTGCACGATGAACATCGAGCCCATCGTCGAGAGACAGAGAAAGAAGAGCGCTCCAGAACGACCTGCGAGCGGCACCACCTACAAGATCGGCAGATTCGGCTACAAGCGAGGACGCGAAGCTGAGGTCAACGCGGTTTCGCCTCAGAAGCAAGCGAAAGTCGCAAACTTCGATGCACCGCCTCTGCCATGCTCGGTGGAGGAAGCAAGCGATCTCTGTAGACAGTGGCGTAAAGACGGCATCCTGCCACCGCTAGAGCAAAAACCCTCCAAGGAGATGACGAGGGACCCCAAGTGGTGCGAATACCACGGCAAGGTCATGCACCCCACGGCCGAGTGCAAGAAGCTCAGATTCGCGTTCGACCAGAAGATGAAGAACGGCGAACTCATCGTCAGCGACCACCGGAAGGACGTGCGCAACAACCCACTGCCTGCCCATACAGATTCGGGCTCAAAGGGCAAGGAGGTCGCCATGATCTCAATAGTGGACTTGGAAGAAGTCGCAGAGGATGGTCTACCCATCATCGCTGAAGTCCATGAAGAGGAAGACTACAGCATGGACACGGAGGATGAGCGTGCCGACCGCATGAAAGGGTCGCACGGCTTCAACAAATTCTTCGACGAGATGAACTTCTCCGAAAAATGCCGATCGGATATGACAAAGGCAATCTTAAGGATAGCGGAGGACTACGAAGAGGAACTCGTAGTCTCCAACGGGAAGGTCATCAGGGCGTCCCGTTCCACAGAAAAGATTATGACCTTTTCTGCCAGCGACAAGAAGACAGATGCGAGCCATCAGAGGCCCCTGTACGTGACCGCCATCATCAACGGCGTCGAATTCAAGCGAGCATTCGTCGATGGAGGAGCAGCGGTCAATGTTGTTCCACTCCACACACTGAAGCTAGCAGGGATCCCCGAGCACAAAGTGGTCAAACGTCCATCCCCGCTGGTGGGATTCGGAAGCGACTCTAGAATGACGATCGGATGGATCCGCCTCGGCGTTCAGATTGGTAAGATCAAGTGTTCGGCGAAGTTCTATGTCATAGATGCGAACACCACATATCACATGATCATTGGTCGAGCCTGGATTCATCGCTTCGACGCAATCCCTTCGACGGCTCACCAGGTGATGAAAGCCATCTGGAACGACAGGATTGTCGAGATACCGGCCTCAACTAACCCGTTCAACTTGGACGAAGCACATCTCAGCGAGGCGGTGTGGTTCACCGAGATGGCGGACGAGCAAACACCCGGACCATTCAACCCTACTCCTTTACCTCTCTGGGAGGACATCAAGGACCAGTCACCTGCAGGCGTGATGGTGACAAGGGGAGACACCGAAGAAAAGCCGCCTACCCACGAAGAGGCGCCGCGCATCGCATATCATCGCAAGAGTGTCTACACTCTGAAGAGGATCGCAAAGCACGACCCCGAGGGCAAGGAGATAGAAAGCTTCTACGCCAACGGAAAGAAATGCTATCGCATATGAAGGTGCGCGGGGACGTCCTCACACGGGCATGAGGATGTCCCTGGGCAAATCAATCAAATCGAGCAAGTTGCGCTGACAGAAGAGCCAACACAGGTCGTTTCGGACGAGAAACTCAAAGAAGCACCCGAATGCATGGAAGACAGGCCGCGACCACAAAAGCAAGAGCTAAAGGAGGTGTTCCTCAGCCCGAACGAGGAAAAGAAAAGGCCAGTCTTCCTGAGTGCGGACCTCACAAGCGAAGAGGAACAAGGGCTGCTACAGCTTCTAACTGAATACAAGGACGTATTCGCATGGGAATACGATGAAATGCCAGGTCTGGACACGAGCATCACCATGCACCGTTTAGACATCATCCCAGGGTCTAAACCGGTCAAGCAAAGCACCAGAAGTTTCAGGCCAGAGCTCAACGTCAAGATCAAGCAGGAGATTGTCAAACTCCTAGACGCCAAGTTCATAGAGCCAAATCACCATCCCACATGGTTGGCCAACATCGTGCCGGTAGTGAAGAAGAACGGACAGCTCCGCATCTGCGTGGACTTCCGCGATCTCAATCGCTTCTGCCCTAAGGACGATTTCCCACTGCCTAACATCGACTTACTTATCGATTCGACGGCAGGCCATCGCATGTTCAGTTTCATGGACGGTTTCAGCGGATACAATCAAATCAAAATGGATCCCGAAGATGCGAGGAAAACTGCATTCATCACTCCCGTGGGGGTATTTAACTACACGGTAATGCCGTTCGGTCTTAAGAACGCAGGTGCAACCTATCAGCGGGCTATGATGGCCCTATTCCACGACATGATGCACAAAGAGGTGGAATTCTATGTGGATGACTTGGTAGTCAAATCCAAGCACGAAGCAGATCACCTTGCAGACCTGCGAAAGGTGTTCAACAGATGCAGAAGCTTTCAACTAAAAATGAACCCCATGAAATGCGCATTCGGCGTAACTTCGGGAAAGTTTTTGGGATGCGTGGTTCATCGCCAAGGGATCGAGCCTGACCCTGCGAAAGTGTCAGCCATCACCAGCATGACGCCACCTCACAACCAAAGCGCCTTGAAAACATTCTTGGGAAAATTGTCATATCTGCGGAGATTCATCCCAGCAATCGCCGAAATCACATGCTGTTTCAGCACTCTTCTCAAGAAGGACGCCGCGTACAACTGGGCTCCTGACCATGAAGCCGCATTCGAAAAGCTAAAGGAGATACTTACATCCCCAAAGATCATGATCGCGCCTCAACTGGGATCACCGCTGCTGCTATATCTTACATCAACAAGGAGATCTATAGGAGCACTCTTGGCTCAGGTGTATGAGGGCCAAGAGAGGCCTATCTATTACATCTCTCGCATCGTACAGCCTGCTGAGTCAAGGTACACAGACATCGAACGTCACTGCCTTGCCTTATTCTTTGTGATAGAGAAGTTGAGACACTATTTTGCATCGCACAAAGTAGTGGTGGTCACCAAAAGCGACCCCATAAGATACTTGCTAACTCACACTACTCCGGGCGGGAGATTGGCGAAATGGTACATGACCATCTCTCAATACGATATCACATGCGTGAAGCCAAGGGCGATCAAGTCGCAGGCGGTAGCAGATCTGCTGGCACAGTTTCCCGACAACAGCCACGAACCTGTGATCGAAGAAGAGCTCGAAGGCCCTGAAATCTACGCGATCGACGTGCCCTATTGGACCCTCCACTTCGACGGTTCGTCAACCAGAAAAGGTGGAGGCATTGGGATAGTCTTGACAAAGCCCGACGGGGAAGTCATACAGATGTCCGCGAAACTCAACTTCGCAGTCACGAACAACGAGGCGGAATACGAAGCTCTTATCGCGGGGCTCCGTGCAGCGAAAGCTCTGGAAGTGAGCAACTTAACAGTCATGGGAGACTCCAAGCTGATTGTTAAGCAAGCCTCGGGCGAGTATGGTCTGAAGGAAATCAACCTCCTGTCATACCGCACTCTAGTGCAAAAGCTGATGCAGCAATTCTGCGACGTGAAATACGAGCACAAGCCCCGAGCGGACAACAGGCATGCAGACGCCTTAGCAACTCTGGGATCTAAGGTCAGCATAGACAAATGCCCCGCGAGGATTTCCATCGAAGTGCGAACATCGTCGGCATTAACAGAAGATGCGTGCGACGACGAACACGTAGATGACGCAGATTGGCGAAAAACAATCCTGCAAGCTATTGCGAAAGGCACCAGCAGCGAGAGCTGGGCACTCACGAAAGGATACTGCATCCACGACAATACCCTTTACTACAAGGGTCCTGGAGGGATACTCATGCGATGTGTCTCCGAGCAAGAGGGACAACAGCTGTTAGAAAGGATTCACCAACACGCTTGCGGAGAAAGCGAGGTGTCAATCTACAGGAAAGCTCAAAGATATGGCATTCATTGGCCAGGCATGTCAACAGCTGCAGCCCTGATACAAGGGAAGTGCGAGAGTTGCGCACTAATCAAAGATTCTCTACTTGTCGCTCTAATCGATGACGACACAGACTGGAGGAAGCCATTGTTCGAATTCCTCACCCAGGGTACCGTACCCGAATCGAGAAAAGAGGCCGACAAATTGAGAAGGAAAGCTTCTCGATACGTGGTTCAGGAAAACCTGCTTTGGCGAAAAGGCCACGAGGGCAACTTGCTGCGATGCCTAGACGATAGGGAAGCACAAGAAGTCATGGACCTCTCTCATCAGGTGGAACACCAGGGAGGTGCGAAATTGTGCAGACAGCTCCTCTCAATCGGATACTTCTGGCCCACGATGGAAGCCGATTGCCGCACCAAGGTGCGACGCTGCCAAGAATGTCAATTCAAAGGGAACCTAGTGCACGCTCCCGCCGTGGACCTACATGCACTAGGAACGCCATGGCCATTTCACACATGGGCTTTGGACTTCATTGGCCCCATCCGACCAACGTCACATGGGAACCATTTCATTCTCACCGCAACTGAGCTGTTCACTAAATGGGTGGAAGCAATACCACTGAAGACGGCAAACGCGCTGGCTGTGGTCAACTTCATCCAGGAAAACATCGTATGCAGGTTCGGAATCCCGAATACTATTCTTTCAGATAACGGTACTCCTTTTGTTAATCGTCAGGTAGCCACGAAACTTGCGGAGTACAATATCAGGCAAATATGCTCTACTCCCTATTATCCAAAGGGAAACGGACAAGCCGAGGCGACTAACAAAACGCTGCTGAGAATTCTGAGCAAGATGGTCGCAGATGACCACAAGAAGTGGGCCGACTCCCTTAACATAGCTCTGTGGGCCTACAGGACCTCTCCAAGAACACCCACAGGGGCTTCGCCATTTCTATTATGTTATGGGGCCGAAGCTGTAGTACCTGCGGAGGTCAGAGTCAATTCGGCACGGCTGGCCTTCCATGCGCTCTATGAAAATCAACGCGATCACGATTTAGTCTTGCTAGAAGAAAAGCGAGAACAAGCCAAAAAGACTAACAAGCGGTACCAAGAAAGAATCGCTCGCGCCTACAACAAGACAGTTCAGCGGCGAGATTTCGCAGTTGGCGACCTGGTCTTGCGCGCGTCCGACCACTGCATGCGAGAAGCGACTCATCCGAAGTTCGCAGCCAACTGGGAAGGACCCTTCGAAGTCACAGAAGTCTTCGATAGTGGCTACTGCAGCATACGAAGGTTGCACGGCTCAGCCTCAACTCCGAGCTCAGTCAACATGCGCTGGATCAAGAAGTACTATCCTTGACTCCTCTTATTTCATACGTTTTATGATAACGTTGCTTAATATCTCATGTGGCTACGATTAATGCAATCTCCTCTCCCATATGAGAGGATTGTAATTCTACCTCTCCCATATGAGAGCGATGTAATAAAAGAATTCTCCCAAATGAGAAGTTCATATTTCTAGCCGCTTATATTGCTCTATTTTATTTAAATATCTCCGTTAACAATGATTCATTCGCTGCAAATAGCAATTCATGCAAATGTGATCTTAATTGATCATCAAAGCCTATCCCCGCGATAGCAACAAACACAAATGTGGTCTTAATTGATCACCAAAGCCTATCCCCGCGATAGCAGCAAACGCAAGCACGATCTTAATTGATCATCAAAAGCCTATCTCTACGATAGCAGCAAACACAAATGCGATCTTTATTGATCATCAAAGCCTATCTCACACGATAGCAAACGCGATCTTAACTGATCATCAAAGCCTATCTCATACGATAGCAAACGCGATCTCAATTGATCATCAAAGCCTATCTCATACGATAGCAAACGCGATCTTAACTGATCATCAAAGCCTATCTCATACGATAGCAAACGCGATCTTAACCGATCATCAAAGCCTATCTCATACGATAGCAAACGCGATCTCAAGCGATCATCAAAGCCTATCTCATACGATAGCAAACGCGATCTCAAGCGATCATCAAAGCCTATCTCATACGATAGCAAACGCGATCTCAATCGATCATCAAAGCCTATCTCGTACGATAGCAAACGCGATCTCAACCGATCATCAAAGCCTATCTCATACGATAGCAAACACGATCTCAATCGATCATCTAAAGCCCATCTCTTACGATAGCAGCTACACGCGAGTGCGATCTTAAGTGATCATCTAAAGCCCATCTCCTACGATGGCAGCCAATGCAAATGCGATCTTAAGTGATCATCTAAAGCCCATCTCCTACGATGGCAGCCAATGCAAATGCGATCTTCAGTGATCATCTAAAGCCTATCTCTCATGGTAGCAATCAAATGCAAATGCGATCTTAAGTGATCATCTAAAGCCCATCTCCTACGATGGCAGCCAATGCAAATGCGATCTTCAGTGATCATCTAAAGCCTATCTCTCATGGTAGCAATCAAATGCAAATGCGATCTTAAGTGATCATTAAAGCCTATCTCTTGCGATAGCAACCAAACGAAAATGCGATCTTAAATGATCATCCAAAGCCTATCCTTTGCGATAGCAGCGAAATACAAAATGATCTCAATCGATCATCTAAAGCCTATCTATAGAAGATAGCAGGTTCTACAGATGTGATCTTATAATGGTCTTCTTAAGCCTATCTATTACGATAGCAATTTCTACGCAAAGTAATTTTGGTTAATTACCCAAGCCCGCCTGTTATGATGGCAACGTACGTGCAGAATCATTTTATTAGATCTTCCAAAGATCTATCTGCTGTGATAGCAGTTTATGCGAGAAACGATCTCAAACAAAGCCTATCTTCTATGATAGCAATTTGCATGGCTCAACGATCTTGATTAATCTCTGGAAAATTATCCGGAACGATGGCAACGTTGTGAACGTGATCTCATACGATTTACAACGACCAACTACAAGCCCATCCGTCAAGATGGCACAGCTGCGGAATTACGATCTTAAATGATCTAGCGAAACGTCTGCGAATTGACATCGCATATGAGAAATCATTACATGGAATTATGCAAGGCAAAACAAGCCGAAACGCATGCGAAATTGTATTGTGTTGCAAAGAACAGATAATACAAGGGCTATTTATCATTATGAGTCAAATGACTTACAATTTATCTATCTAGATAGCAGCTTACAAGCGAAAAGCTCGCATCTAACTACACAGCCAATATGGCTTACAATACATTCGAAAAATGGCTGATCAGCCAGCAGAGACACGGTACGGAAACCCGGACTGCAAAAAAAAAATGAACCGCCCTGACTTCAAGCGTCGGCTACACGATGCCCAAATCTGTGGGTGACATCTGTAGCAAAGGGGATCTCGCTCTGAAAAGAGCCACATGAAGCCATACGCTCGACATTCCGCTATCTGACAAGACCGTTGTCAGATAGGCTCCCCATAACATTTGCCCAAGGAGCCACCGGTTCCGGCGATCTACAGGCGAGCAGCAGCTCCAAAGGGCAAGGGCTCCTTGTAGACGGGGATGAACGCGACGGTTCGTCACCCCGGGCTCACAAACATGAAAGTGACGGATTCTTCTTCATTACTGCTGAAGAAGAATCACGCCGTTCATTACGAGACGGTAGCACGGTCACTACGGCGCTGCACCTCGCCACGAGGCGGCCGGAAACATGACCTGCACACATAATACACGAAGAAATTTCTTCGAACACACATGAGGTATTATCTGCATCCTCTTTATGACGGTTATAAACGGCAATGAGCCTCATAAAGTGGATCTTGGAAACTATTTCTATGGCACAAAGCGCAAACTCAGGATTCAAAGCCTGAAGTTGCCATGAATCAACGAAAAACAAGCGTTGAAGCCAGCAGTCGTAAGGACTCACGGCAAAGCACATGTTTGGGATGAAGAACCCAAATGACAAAGGCAGGGTTTATATAGGCCCTGTGGAGACTCTTCGGTTGCTTAAGATGAGTCAGCAAATTCAAAAAGAGGGTAAGTTCAATCACTTACGCCTTGAAAAGCGGTAACAATCAATTACCCTACCAAAGACTACGACGATTCGGTTGCGTATCCTAATAAATGACGGATAGTCATGATTCGGATGGACTTCCCAACGGAAGCGTGCTTATCTGCCGAGAAATTAGCGCGAAAATCAAGCAAAGAATCAATTGCTGATGTCATAATTGGATATGCACAGAAAATGTCCAATCAAATCCCGAAAAGGGCAAAACGGGCAAACTCATTGTTTGTTGTCAAAAAGAGGGAGGAGAAACCCTAGCAACATTACATTAATGTTTCAAAGCATTACATTAATGTCTCAGCCATTTTCCTTTCTTTTCAAAAAAAACGAAAAGTCAAAACAAATTTTTGACTAAGGAGTCCTGGGGCTCGAACTGCTCGATCAGCCTCTCCACTTGTTGCACTTCTTGCTTTAGCTGCTCGCACTTGGCATTCATTTCGTCATACAGCTTCAAAGCTTCATCAACCTTTTGCTTCTGCTGCTCCACCTTCTGCATCTCCGCTGCGAGATTCTGGTGCCCGAGATTCAAGGTTACAGCTGCGCGAATCAGTGTAACTCTGTCCTTGAGGAATTTCAAACCAAGTCTGCCTTGGACTTTGAGCACGAGATTTTGGCACATGCCACACAGCAATTCAGCACTCTGGGCCGAGATGGTCGCAGGTGTAGCCGCACACAGCTGTTCCAGTATCCAAATGGCTTCAGTAAGGAATAGCCTCCTGTCAAAAGGAACGATCTCCAGACACCTCACGAACGAGCGAGGGTATCTGAGGCGCATTCGAACCACCCAGTCTACATCGGTTTGCTTCAAACCTGAGACATCAAAAACGAGTTGTAATGTCAGAACTCGCAAGCAAATAATATGACGTGCGAATGGTAAATCTCTACTTACCATTGCCTTCCAGAATTTGGTGAATAGAGGGAATGCGAGCCACCGGGTTGTTCAAAGACTGCCCTCGCTCCATGGCTCTCCTATCAGCTGCGAGCTCCAGCCTCTCATAGTCAGGAGGAAGAGTGTAGGCCGCACCAGCTGCGACTACGTTCCCAACCTGCGAGCCCCAAATGCTCCACGCAGGAATAGGTGCTTCCGGCTCAGTCATTGCCGGAGGCACAGGAACAGCCGAAGTCGTTGGGCGAAAGACATTCTCAGGTGCGAAAATATTAGCATCACTTGTCCCTTCTTCCCCACCACCGGTACGGACACCTTCGTCCATCGACACAGCATCAGCTTCGACATCATCGGAGAGTTCAATGACATCCTCGAGATGCTCACTCGCGTGTCCAGTAGCTGCGACGGGCTTCTCAGTATGAGAGCTCGAGATTGGAACATGGGATGCAGAAGGCTGACTTCTCTGCTCCAGCTCAGGTTCCTCAGCATGACCTGCGATACCAAATGCGACAATATGAGGTAACTTGTGTTATAAGTTATTTCACTATCTTTGCTAAAGCTAAGAATAAGCACCTCCACGCGAAGGTGGGATTAAGGTATCCTCATCGTACACTAGGGACGTGGAACCGTGCCCTATCAGTGTATCTTCACTAAGCAAATCTTTAAGAGAAGCGTGACCTGGGACGCGAGTAAACCAGTCATGATTTTGCCTCAAGTGGCTACAGCCTAGCATGCGTGTATTACTCAAAACAATTACCTGAGGGTTCTCCGCATTTGCTTACCAACCAACGGCGAATGTCAGGCTTTGACACACCGTGCTTTAACGCACCCACAATTACATCTCTATAAGTAACTGCGAGATTGAAGATCTCACCTTTATCGCCGCCTGCGATCTCTGCGAAGTCCGCTTGGACTTGCTCTAGCTCTGCTGTGTCCTCTCCAGGAACCTCACCTTCCTCCTCCACATGAGGAGCCACTTCTTCGGGAAGCTCGTCTTCCTCGCCAACTGGACGCACTAAGTCGTCGACATGCTGCTCTTCGAGGCTCCGCTGCTTCACACGCTCGAGTTCCTCTTCCTCTCGCTGCCTTCTTCTTTCAGCAGCCTCCGCGGCTGTCCTCCGGGACTCAGCAAGAACATCCTCGCTTATAGGATCATCTGAAATGCCAGAATGGGCATCTCTCTTTTGCCTCTTGGTCACAAGGCCACCAACGGCTTCATCATCATCTGCGAATACATTTTTGGTTCAAAGAAAAGAACTGTATGGAAGTTGTGATAAAGGACAAAGGGATGCGACGGAGGTACCTCCTGACTCTTCCTCGCGCATTACAACTGTTCCTTCTTCTTCTCCATTACTTGCCTGGGGCTCCTGCCTCTCTTCCTCTTCCTCTTGGTTGAATGGAACGAAGGTCTCGACTGCGAGATCTTTTCGCACTTTGCTGGGCATACGACCCTTGCCCTTGTCCTTGACAGAATGGGACCTCGCTGGGGGCGAGACTGGAGCACTCCTAGGGGAAGAAATCGTAATTCCCTTTTGCCTAGGTCTTTTCACTCTCGGCGCCGCAGTCGCTGGAGGGGAAGGGTCATCTCTAGGAGGAGACGGAGCCGGAGGGTTGTCTATCAGCGAGTCAGCAAAAGTATTCATGGCTGCGCGAACCTTCGTTTCAACCTCGGCATCCATCCTCCATGCTAACCGGTACGCCTCCCCCTTCCTTCTGGTGGCAACAATAGTGTCTACCAGCGCTTTGGAGCGATCACCAGCTGCGAACCTCCGCACATGGCACTGAATAATACAGAATGAAAGCATCAGTACAAGGAAATCAAAAAGCTTAAAGCACGCGAGGAAATTGCTTACCTCAGCAAACGCCTTGCTATATTTGACGACCTGCGTGTCACCTTTCCTGATGGCATCGACTTGTTCCTTCAGAATGAAATCGGGGCACAAATGATTCTCGCGGTCCAACAACGAGTAGCAACCGTACTCAGACTCGCTCAAACTGCAATTGGGACGAAACGGAAAAGAGTTTCTCTTGATCAAGGGGGCCCTTCCTGGCTGTGCCGCCGCCTCGGTCTCCCTCCTCGTTTGCTGGGCAAGCCAGTATGCGATCCAGTTCTGGGAATAACCACCATTGCGAGTCCCCGCAGGCTGCTCGAAGGGAAGATTGCTCATGAGGACCGTCTTGCACTCTTTTGCCAGCAAGCGCTTGTAGCACCCTCTAACGATAGACTGGGGCCAGATTGATGGGGCCGCCGCATCAAAACCAAACTGAGGAGAGACCCGAGTGGGGTCAACATCCACTGTAAGCCTTTCATATCGTGGCGCGAGCTCACGAATATGCTCTGCAAGTGCAGGAAGAGAACCTCGCAGACACCAGCAAAAGAACTCACGATAGCGCTCGTGGAAATGCGATCCCTTTTCAAAGAGAAGGTCTTCTGACAAGACCATGCCTTCGGAGGGGTATAGCTTCGGAAACCACCGCACATTCTCAACACGTGTGGCGTAAGGCCTGGCAGTGAACTCCCTTCGCTTGTCGCATATCAAGCTCCAAGTACACTTGGTGTTGCTTGCACCAAACCATCTCGCAGCCCTTCCGCTGTTGAGCGCTTTCGTCTCGCCTGGGGGACACCACTTCTCAAGTGGGAGGGGAGTTGGAGCATAAGACGGCCAACGCTCGAAAACCCACATTGTCAAAAAGCTGATATTGACAAAGGTCAGAACATCGAGGCGGCCACGCGATTCCCTCATCGCCAGAACCAGCTGATCCAGCCTGTAATATAGCGTACCCAAGACCAAGGGTCCAAGTGCAACTCTCTGGCCAAGAGCGAGCCTCACCGCAAGTGGCAGCACATGGTAGAAGACCCCATCATGGGGGTGACCATCAATCAGAAATCTCGACAGCCAAGCACAAAGAAAGGCGCAAAGGGTCAAATGATAACCCTTGCCCTCTACGTAATTCTCGGCCTCCGGGTCCTCGCTCAAAAGCTTCTTAGTAATGCTGCTGCTCGCATAGTCTCGGAAGAAGTACTGCAACCATTTGTTCCAGGTATTCTTCGCAGACGTATCAACCAGCTGCCAGTTCGGAAGAGGTTTTGTACTGGTCCACCGAGTGGAGATTTTCTTCACCTCTGCTAAGCACTCCTCCATCTGCGCGTACAAGGCTAATTCCGCAGATGTCCTTAAGTGACTCAAGGGGTCCACCTCGCCCATGGGGGAAAGCTCATACAGCATCTGAACGTCCTCGAGCGTGGGGGCAGCCTCGAACTCAGCAAAGTGAAACGTGTGAGTCGCAGGCGAATAGCGAGACAGAAGGTCTAGAAGCATGGACTGATCCAACTTCACGGCAGCACCCTTCATAGCACGAACAGCGAAGAAAATGCCGGCTTCATCAAGAGTTTCGGCGTAATTACCCAACACGTGATCAGTCCACTCATCCATATAGTCCAACTTCTGGACAAACGCCTGAGTAGAAATCGCAGTGTATGGGAAGTGCCCGTTCTCGATTCCCAATCGAACCACATCCTCGGAGCCAACTAACTCGAGCAAGGCTGAGTTAACTGGGCGAGTCAGTGTTAACAACTGCTCAACGGGAACAGGATCAGGCATCCTCTTCGCCTTCACCCTCGCGTGGTAAAAATCTTTCCCACCCAGAAAGGGGGCTTTTCGCCACAGAGACTGCGGAAGCTCCGGCATCTCTTCATCTTCCTTGACGGGTCTGGTTACCCTTGTTTTGGCCATTCCTGCGAAAGGGCAAAAAAAAAAGGGGGGGAGAAATACCACACCAGTCAGTTTGAATTTTGAATTCGAGACTTATGCAAAGGAATGCAAACAGTTCCGGTGCCGATTTCAGAAATTGGGTAATTGCAAGATCCAATATCGTCGAAAGAGTAAAGCGAAGCGGGATTAAAGATCGAAACCTCTTCACAGATTCCATGGGTTTACAGATTCAACGCAGTTCAAGGCAAACGCCGGTACTTTAAAATCAAAAAGTAAACGAGGCCAACCTTGTTTCCTTGAAGCCTGCTTGGATATGCACAGTTGAAGAATACGATTTGCAGTTCTGAACTGATGGTTAATGATCTGGATCTGCTCTCGAAGATCTCCGGGTACCATTCACTTTAAGAGAAAGAAGTGATGCTCTGCAATAATGGGATACAAGGTATTTATCCAAAAGAATGAGGGGTTGCGTCCCTTCAGTAGTCGAATCGCAACCGTCACCGTCGTGTCGCGCAATCACAGGACGGGCTGACGTCACGCCTAAAACCCTAAAGGTCAGATGGCACGACTCTAGGGGTTTTAGGTCATAATTACACGCACGGGGGCTGAATCTACCCGTATTTGAATTGGTACGTGACGACGACGCGCATGTTGGTTTCCGCGCATGGAAGCCTATACAGCTACAAGCCTTCACGCGCAGAAAGGGGGCTAATGTAGATACTGCTTTATGACATGGCTAATCTTAGCCACGTGGCGACCATCCAGCACACCATATTGTGCTCCACACACACAGGATCACCAGCCGAGCTGATCCATGTGGGGGCTGCGAGACAGAGCCCTCGCATACCACTGCACGGGACTTGTAGGGATTTGTGGTTTGGAGGCTAGGGTAAGCCCTGTCGCGTGCGAGCCAAGCCCGCGTGCGACCTTTAGTAACTGTTTTGAGAGATCTATGGCACGAGCTCCCTAGACCCGGTCAATCCGGTCAAACCCGGTCAACCTCGTAACGGTTCCGGTACTCGCGCACCACGTGCTCTAACGGTTCCTATATACTCGGACGAACGTGCCGTTACGGTTAAGCTAATTAAGCCGCCATTAATGGGCGCATTAACTACACTACAACGGCCACGTTCTCCAGTATATATATCGTTACTCTTTCCATACAAAGAGAACAACACTGCCATACGCGGAAGCTCTGCCAAACCTCTGTCTCTCTCTCAGACATTGCTACTGACTTGCTCTCTCCCTACACACACCCCTATTCTTCCTGTGCGATCTCTGATCCACTACGTACGGTGTACACGGAGGTCTCCCTGCCGGAATCTCTTGTGCACATCAGTAAGAGTGGATCGACATTAACGGGTATCTCTAATCTTTACTTGGGGAGTTATATGATATTAATAACAGGAGCTCATACAATGGTGAGAATAGATGTCGAAGTGCAATTGTAATTTTATGGTGGAGTAAACTATAATTAATAATTAGTTTTAAATTTAATTCGAGTTGAATTATGAGTTCAAATATATTATTGGGAGCCGATTCATTTATTTTCTCCAGAGGTCCCCGACGTAGTCCAACATAAGCGTGATCATGTGATTCACAAGGGTTTTTGAGTCTCAAGTGTATGGAATGTAAACTGAGATTATGTTTGGTATTGTATAGGTTATAGGTATTACTATAAATCATATGATAGGACTTAATTGCAAGCTACACTAAAGTTTGTAGGGAGGGACTTACTATGTAAAGTTTTCCTACAAGGGACTTGTGTGCAATTATGGGTATTCCTAATATTAGGGTTACTAATATGTCTCTATAAATAGTCCACCATAGTTCTTAAGCGATGAATTTTGAACATACATCTTTTCCACACAAGAGAGAAAAACTCTGATGTGCCTTCATGAGCTTTTCATGTTCGAATCACCATCGAACTTGAACCGGAGCTTGGCTCATACATCGGAAGGCTTCCGGACACACCAGATTCGGTTTTTCGGTGTTTAGGCCTAGATAACGATCTCGGATCGTTTCTGGTAAACTAAGAAAGTTGTAGATCTCAAAAAAACAAAATGACGTAGCAAACAGCGCGTCGATCGGTGTTGTATAACTTCAGATATCGCCGGTCAAACTTTTTGGTCCGCAGTTGATTTCAATATGATCTGAACTCGATTTTCAGAGCATAACTGGAGCTACATATGTTGGATGAGGACGAGTCATATATGGAAATCGTGTATCTCGACGAGACGGATGCAATGGCACAGGTCCCGGTGTCAGATTCAGAACATATCTTTGTTAATGGCTGGTCAAAGTCTGGGGATCCGCGTCATCCCAGTCCGAATGGACTGTGGTAAGTTTTATTCCGCAAGCTAACTTACCACAATAATTTTTTGAATGCCTATGATTAATTCTCTCTATAAATCACGTGGTATGGGATAAATCTCGTCAAAATTTTCCTTCAAGAGGAACCAACGGATGGATTACAACGGTTGGATCGTATGGTAGAGCAACTAGGGTTTGGTGACAGAGAAAAATTAAAAAAGGGCCCTCATAAAGATGGACAATTTACATATACTAAATGGGCTGTTCTAGAATGGGCCTCAAAAGCTTATAGTGGGCTCGTCTTCTATAAAAGGCTTCAGACTTCATAAGTGGGCTGAGAACCAAACTAAGGAAAAAGGCCCAATGTAATATATCTTTTAATACGCCCCTTTAAACTGAAGGGGAAGAATAAACCATCAGTTTAAGCTTGTGATTATCAAACAACAAAGGAGGAAGTGATTTGGTGAAGACATCAACCAACTGATCTGCGCTATACAAAAAACAAATAGTGAGTTCCTTACGAAGGGCTTTCTCATGAACATAGTGATAATCAAGCTCTATATGCTTAGTACGCGCATGAAATAAAGGGTTAGCTTTGAGAGCAATAGCGGAAATAATTATCAGTCCATAGAATAGGGGGGGTTAGGGATGCGAAATTTTAAATCTTCAAATAAACTAGGATATATCCGCAGCTGCAGTGGCAATCGCGCGATATTTGGTCTAGATAGAGGATCGTGCCATCGTGGGCTGTTTTTGGAAGCCCAATGTATAGAATTGGGGCCAAGAAACACAACTAGCTCAGTAGTACTGCTGCGATCCGTAGGATTGCCGGCCCAATCAACATCTACAAAAACTTGAAAGGGTAAGTGGCCCGGTCTATAAAAAATGTCATGTGTTTTAGTACCCTGAAGATATCATAAAATGCGTTTAGCACCACTAAGATGTAAAGTAGTAGGTTGCTGCATAAATTGACACAAGTGGTTCACGACAAAGGCTATATAAAACCAGCTGAAAATTAAATATTGCAGACCACCTAAAAGTTGGCAGTAGACAGTGGGCTCAGTGAGAGGAGAGCCATCAAAAACATGATATTTGACTCCTGCTCATAAAGGAGTAGCACAAGGTTTACAAGTGCTCATATTGAAGCGAGTAAGTAAATATGTGATGTATTTTTCCTCGGTAATTAGAATACCAGCGGCGGATCTCTTAAGTTGGAGAGCGAGAAAATAAGTAAAGGGACCCAAATTTGTCATTTCAAATTATGTTCCAAGTTTAGAAACAAGAGCGGAAATGTAAATCAAGTCATTTCCGGTAACAATAATGTCGTCGACGTACAAAAGTAAAATAGTTAGGCGATTGTTGAAATGACGTATAAATAAGGAAGAATTTGTGAAAGAGGCTACAAATCCTAACAAAAGCAAATAAGTTGTAAACATTTAAAACGAGGCCCGGGGGCTTTTTTACAACCATAAATCGACTTGTTTAAACGAAAAACATGGTGAGGGTATTGTGGGTTTTTAAAGCCAGTGGGTTGTTGCATAAAAACAGTTTCACGGAGAAAACCATGTAAAAAGGCTCAGTAAAGGCCAAGAAAAAGAGGCAGCAAGTGCTAAAATGCATCAAACTGTGGCATGTTTAGCAACCGGACTAAAGGTTTCATAGAAATCAACGCCTGGGGTTTTGTGGAAACCTTTGGCTACAAGGCGAGCCT
The DNA here is from genome assembly GCA_023055425.1 of Linanthus parryae. Lineage (NCBI taxonomy): Eukaryota > Viridiplantae > Streptophyta > Magnoliopsida > Ericales > Polemoniaceae > Linanthus > Linanthus parryae. Next base: position 60,285,584 of record JALGPY010000003.1, read on the forward strand.
TGTAGCGAGAAACAGAACCATTGGGGTGAAATTTTGTTTTAAATGCCCACTTATTCCCAATAATGTTTGCATTGGGAGGTGGTGGAACCAAATCCCAAGTGTTTTGATGTAAAGGCTTCTAAATTCGTCATCCATAGCATCACGCCACTGCGAATATTTAGAAGCCTCGGGAAAAAATAGTAGGGTCACAAGGAGCAGAAGTAGAAGTGCAAGTAATAACATAAGGAAAGTTGAATTCATCGAAGATCACAACTTGACTAATGAAGAACTGTTCATGCTTCTATCAATAAATAACCATGGTAACCATCAGCATACCCCAAAAACAAACATGAGTTTATTTTGGGGTCAGTTTGGACTTAATATAAGGAGTAAGGGGTGGATAACATGCGCAAACAAACACTCGAAGCATAGTATAGTCAGGTTTAGGAGCATAATTTATCCGGTTATGAGCATTGATTTATTCCTAATTGATCTTCTCTCTCAAATTTGCTTGTGATTTCCTAGTTTCTTAATCAATTTGAGGGTTGGTACGTTGATAAGAGTTCTCGTCGAGTTTTTCTTTGCTTTAACGAACTCCCACATCAAAAGGTATCGAAACCAATATTGGCCAATAGTTTTGAAAGAGTCGAAGGATTCTTGAGAAGAAATGTGCAGAAGATGAAGAACAAACGATAGAGAGAAAAACAAAGAGATGTTGTAATATTATTTACAGAGCATAAAGTAACCCTATCGCCAAAGAGGCGGATATATACAACAGAGACCAACGACTAGATTACAACGGCTGGATCGTACGGTAGAGCGGCTGGGGTTTGCTGACAGAGAAAAATGACAAAAGAGCCCTTATAAAGATGGGCAAATTACATAGACAAAATGGGCTGTTCTATAATGGGCTTCAAAAACTGATAGTGGGCTGGTCTTCCATAAAAGGCTTTATACCTCATAAGTGAGATGAGAACCAAACTTAGGAAAAAGGTCCAATATTAATAAGTTTTATATCGGGAGAGAGGGGGTGTAAGCCGTAAGGGGCCAAACGAGGGTGATCAATAACATGTAATCTTTATTGCTGCCGATCTGTCTGTATGATGGTGGGGATAGCAAGGTTTGACTTCCATGAGGCGTTGGTGAGAGGGGAAGTAGTCATTATGGACATTAATGAACCAACATTGATGGACGTTGCACATGACACGATCAATTCGACTTAACGTCCGACGCTAATATAAGTTGCTTACTCTCCTAGTAGCAAAGAAAAAGGGCACGACTTTTTTCGTAGTTGTAGTAGTCGGCCGGTCTCATGAGAATTTTTTAGGATTCCTTATCACACATGGAGATCTTTCCATTGATAGATAAGAGGACTCCACCGACTCGGATACGTTTTTCGTTCCGAAAGAGGGCCTTCGTGGACCTTTCCCTAGTTGATTAGGACGGACTGGCCCACATCAACCGATCTCTAGTCGGCTTGCTGCGGGATGAGCCGGATAAAAAACATATGGTCCTTTTTAGAGGGGGTTATGTGTCTTTGACGAGGGTGACTTTTAAAAAGTTGAAGGCTGTGTGACGACTCGGCAAACCAGGTGGGATAGGGTTGTTGTTTACCACTCTAATTTTTCACTTTCTCTTTCTCCCCATTTTGATTTTTACTACAATTCACTAGGTCACTTTTACCCGGTGATTCGGATAGCAAAATAATACAATTTTTTGATAATTTTTATGGTGGTGTACAGTAAAAGTTGCTCTATAACACGGTAAAAAAGTTATCAAAAAATCGCATTGTTTTGTGATCCAAATCACCCGATCAAAGTGACACAAATACGAGTAAAAAAAAACCAAATAGGGAGAAAGAGAAGAATCAGAGTGGTACGAGGTTTGAATTGTGAGAAGTCATATCAGCTGTTATCCCGTCACTAGTTTGGCGGCTGGGGAGTAACGAACTGGCTTGTAGTTGCTAGATTTGGTAAAGCTTCCTTGCTGGATTCTTTATTTACATCTCAATATATAGACAAGTACATTGTTCTAACTTATAGACTATGTCCGATGTGGGACATTTATTTACATAAAAGTACTATTACTATTACTCCTCCGCAGTCACAACGGGAGGTTCTCGAAAACTGAGACTGGAACGAGAACGCTGAAAAAGAGCCCGAGGAAGCCCTTTGGTGACGATGTCGGCATACTAGTAATCTGCCGGAATGTGTAACACACGAAGTTGACCCAATCGAACTTTCTCACGTAAAAAGTGAAGATCAATCTCTACATGTTTGGTGTGCTGATGTTGAACAAGATTCCCAAATAAGTAGACGGTGCTGACGTTGTCACAATACACCGCCGAAGCCCGAGGTGGAGTAATACGAAGGTGGAGGAGCAGGTTCCGAAGCCATAAGAGTTCAGACACAGCATTGGCCACGCCGCGGTATTCAGCCTCGGCACTGGAGCGAGAAACGGTGGCCTGCCGCTTAGAGGACCAGCTGAGGAGATTGTCACCCTAGAAAACACAATAGCCGGACGTGGATCGACGAGTGTCAGGGCAACCGGCCCAATCGGCATTAGTATAAGCAGTAAGGCTCTCAGTACGGGTGGCCGATATCCGGAGTCCATACTCGAGGATCCCACTGACATAGCAAAGGATGCGTTTTAACGCATGAAAATGCGTCTCGCGCGTGTCATGCATGAAGAGACACACCTGCTGAACTGCATACTGAATATCAGGCCTAGTGAAGGTAAGATACTGGAGTGCCCTAGCAAGACTGCGGTACAAGGTGGGATCAGCAACTGTGGTCCCAGAGTTAGCCGTGAATTTACTGCCAGGCTCGACCGGGGTGGCAGTAGGTTTACAAGCCGACATAGAGGCACGACGAAGGATGTTAGTCGCATACTGATGCTGAGATAAGAACGGACCAGAAGAATCTCGAGTGACCGCAATGCCGAGAAAGTGATGAAGCTGGCCGAGATCAGTCATATCAAATTCGCCAGACAGGCGAGAAACAACCCGATCCAAGAGATGCATAGAGGAGCCAGTGATGATGATGTCGTTCACATACATAAGAAGATAGACAATGTCGGTGCCACGACTGTACACAAAGAGGGACTCATCACAAGAGCAACTGGAAAAACCGACCACATCTGTAAAAATGTGGAAAACTGCTGGAACCAAGCACGAGGGGCCTGCTCGAGACCATAGATTGATTTGCGCAGACGGCAAACATTATCAGGACATCGTGGGTCACGATAGCTAGGGGGCTGGCGCATGTAGACTGTCTCTGCAAGATCACCGTGTAAAAACGCATTCTTGACATCCAACTGCCGGATAGGCCAAGAACGTGATACTGCAATAGTGAGAACAGTACGAATAGTGGATGGCTTCACAACCGAACTAAAGGTCTCCTCACAATCCACCCCAACAAGCTGAGACTTACCATTAGCCACAAGACGTGCCTTATAGCGCTGCAACTTGCCATCTGCACGAAACTTGTGATGAAACAACCACATAACACGAAGTAAATTGGCCTCAGATGGGCAAGGAACCAGATCCCAGGTATTATTTTTCACCAGAGCTCCAAACTCATCATTCATGGCCGCTTTCCAGTTAGGATCCGACAAGGCTAGGATAGGGGATGTGGGAAGTGGTGAGATAGTAGCAGGGGACTGGGTTGCAAAGGTGAGGCGCTGCACAGGTTTAGTAATGCCATGCATGGATCGGGTAGTCATCTGGGGTGAGAGAGAAGGAAGTGGGGGGACGAAACAGGAGAAGGTAGACTCGGCCGCAGGGACAGCCGGCAGTGGAGCTGTCGAGGCAGTGGGTGGCGCTGTCGAGGCAGCGGGGGGTGGGGGGGGGGGGGTGGGGAGGGAAACCGAGGGAGGGCCGAGGGTGACCGAGGCTGGGTTTGGCGACACACATAGTGCTGGATAGGTGCCCGAGAGGTGTTTGGAGGGATAGGTGCCCGAGAGGTGTTGGTGGGGATGTAGGTGCTACAGGGTTATGGAACTGATGAGGAAGAAGAGGAAGACTATCATCAGGATTAGAGGACCTATGAGTAGCAGGAGACACCGAGTCGGGGAAAAAGAAAGGGAAGACAGTCTCATCAAAATTGACCTGACGAGACGTGTAGACACAACCTGAGCTCAAATCAAGACACCGGTACCTTCGATGATTAGGGGGGGGGGGGGGAGCCAAGGAAAACACACCGGGTAGAGCGAGGGGAGAGTTTGTGTGGAGATGTGACTGACATGTTGGGATAACAGAGACACCCAAAAGTGCGAAGGTGGTCATAAGATGGAACACAATGATAGAGCTACCAGGGGAATGTTGTCATGCAGGGCTTTGGTGGGAAGGATATTGTGCAGGTAGACAGCGGTCAAAAGAGACTCGACCCAAAAAGAGGAGGGGAGCGACGCCTGTGCCAAAAGTGCACGACTGATGTCGTTGATTCAGCGAATCATACGTTCAGCCTTGCCATTCTGGGACGATGTCTGAGGACACGAAAAAAGGAACACAAGGCCATGCTGAAGTGCAAAGGAATGAAACATGCCATTATCAAACTCACCACCATGGTCACACTGAAAACTTTTTATGGGACGTTGGAACTGAGTTTGCACGAAGGTGCTAAATTGTTTAATTTTAGTAGTACGTCAGATTTGTGTTTGTTTAAATTGTTTAAACTTTCTCAGGGAAAGACCCAGAGAAAGTTAGTGCAGTCATCAAGTAGTAAGAGATAATATTTGTAGTGCGATTTACTCAAAATGGGAGATATCTACAAATCACTATGAATAATGTCAAAAGGAGCAGCTGTAGACGACAAATATGGAGAAAACGACAAACGAACGTGTTTACTAACTTGACAAGCATGACAAAGATTGTCTGAGCTATCTTTATTACACAAAATCAAGTGACTACGACGAAGAGAATCTAAAACTAGATGTCCAGGATGACCAAGGAGATTGTGATAGAGTGGAGCAGGGAGGGCGGCAAGAGAGACAGCGTTAGACGCAGGCAAGGCAGACTGGAATGGATAAAGGTCACCCGAACTGTTACTCCTCAGCAAAAGAGCTCCCGTTCAAAGGTCCTTCACAGAAAAACCAAACGGATCAAACTCAATAGAAACATTATTGTCACTAGTGAATTGACCAACATAAACTAAGTTTTTGATGATGTTAGGTGTAAGGAGGACATTGCTAAGGTGTAAAGGACGAGAGGTGGTTGGGATAGTGTGATGGCTGAATCCTTTAACAGGAATGCTACAACCGTTTCCTACCATCATGTTAGGAATAGGACAAGATGACGAGAGAGAAGTGAGAATACCTGACTGGGATGTGAGATTAGCAGAAACACCCAAATCAAAATACCAAGTCTGATCAGGGACATTGAGAGTCATGCCGCAGAGATAAGATCCCAAATCAGTGGGCTTGGGGCAACAAAAGTAGTAGAGAGGGCGTGAGCCGGAGCCGACAGTGGGGGACCGAGGAGGCCGGCGGTCGGGGGCCGAGAGGTGCTCCAGCCCGCTGTCGGGTACGTGCAGGGGGGCCCGGGGGGCATGAGCACCAGACCCAAGACCTGTGTTTGTTGCCCGGTTTGCGGCGATTGTTTCGTCCGTTCCCGGGATTGCGGTTCCCGGTGTTTGGGTTACCCCCGGTTTGAGGTGTAGAAGCGGCAAAAGGGGAAGGCTGGCGTGCCGAGACAAGAACCTGTGGGGGACTGGGACTTGCCTATTCTTGTCGAGCGAGCAGACGCTCATGTAACCGAAGCATGGAGACCGCAGAGAGAAATTCAGGGGTGGGGTTAGCTTGCTGGATGAGCATAGCAACGCCACTGTAAGCAAGGGACAAACCATTAGTGAGTTGAATCACCAGGCGCTGATTAAAGACAGGTGAACCGACGTTTCCAATACGATCAGCCAGGTTCTTGAGCCGAGTGCAGTAGTCGTCAAGGGACGAGCATTGTTCCATACGAAGATTGACAAAGTCAACCTCCAGCTCAGTCATGCGGGAACCCTGGTTATCCCGAAAATAGTTTTCAAGCTCCACTCAGGCTTGCAGAGAGTCTGATTAGGGGTGAAAATAGCTACCAAATCATCACTGATGGTTTGGTAGATCCAGTTCAAGATCACGGAGTCCACGACACTCCAGAGGGGATCAGTAGGGGCTCCAGCTGTAGGGTCAATTTGATCTGAGACGCCAAAGGAGTGGGTCTGCAGACGAAAGAAGGTAGCCTAGTGATCATACTGAACTTTTTGATTGTCCAGTATGAACGGGACCCGTTTCTCGATATTGGTGACCAAAAAAATAGGGTGAAGAGGCTCCTTGTTGTTCCCGGAGCCCGGGGGAATTACCGGAGGGGAATCATTGGTAGCGAGAGTAGACATATTGAGCAACGGTACGGGGTGTCGGGCCGAACGGAGAGAGAGACGGAAAGAGGAAGGAAGGGCTGGCGTCGAACGAGCACGGACATAGCTCACTACCGAGCATGACGGATGACCAAGAGAGGGGTTGTCGGCGCTGGTGGTGGGCGGGCTGTTTGTGGCGTGAGGCCGGCGGTGGGAAGACCGAGAGAGTAGGGTTTCGGTAGCTTATAACCTAGGCTCTGATACCATGCTAGATTTGGTAAAGCTTCCTTGCTGGATTCTTTATTTTCATCTCAATATATAGACAAGTACATTGTTCTAACTTACAGACTAAGTTCGATGTGGGACATTTATTTACATAAAAGTACTATTACTATTAGTAGTGAGGTCAGAGGTGTACCTATCAGTGACCAATACTCTGAACGAGGATGTGGATTCTAAGGCGAAGAGAAATAAAGTAGTCGCCGGATACAGTGGAGCTTCATCTGACTGGTTATCCGACGGGTCGGGAAAGGCTGTATAACTATCCTCCATTATTTTTTCATCATCTTCGATCTCCGAAGGGTCATCATCTTCATCCTCTGAAGGATCTTTTGTCGAATCGTTGTCTTTATGTTCTTCTTTCTCCTCTAAGGGCTCAAGACCAGAATCACGGGGAGTCTCAGTCTGATAGAAGACAGTGGTTAAGATGCCTTACACCGACGTTTCCTCTCTGAGACCCGGTTGGTCGTCCCTATGTTCAGCTCTGATATTTGAGGTGTGATTTAAGTTGGTGTTTCGGACCGCCTTGATTTCTCTTTTGTAGAGGACTTCGTTTTGTAAGTTTAGGAGGCAAACATGATGGGTTTGCCGGATTCGCAAGATCGGTCGTTGAAAAGGGAGGAGGCTTGGTAGGAGTTCATTTGGCAAGTGAAGTCTGAGTGAACGACGCGACAACATCCTAGCAGCAAATGAAGACCTTGTAGATTCATTGAAACCATTTCAGTGTGTTGTTTTGCATACGGAGGTACATTCCCAGTAGAGGTTGCAAAAGATTGATCTCTACTCGAGCTCTCATGAAGTTGTGGACCGTGGATTGTCGTTGGATCGACCTTATTGAGGCTACAGCTGCAAAGTTTTTGGCGCTGTCGTGGGTGACATCGTCTAAGGGTTCTCCATGGAAGTGTATCCATATTCGAGCTCAGGCGAAAATGTAGCTTCTGAAAGCTATGTCTAGAGTCCATGCTTTAAGGAGGAGGAGGGCACCTAGGATGTTCCCCGGGTTGGCTTCAAAAAATCGTTTTGGTCGTAGGTGGAATCAGATTGCTTGATGAAGAACCTGAAAGTACTCGGATGACTTTTTACAGCCTCTAAATAAGTATCATTCCCTGTTAATTTCGTCCTAGACTTACTGCTCAGAGAAGACAATGGTAGTCCCAGAAGTAGCCAATTAGTGAGACGTCCAAGTTGAAGCGGTTAGGTCCTATAGCTGTAGAATGCCTTGAACAAACTTACCGACCCATAAGAGGGAGGGGTGAGGGTAAATAAAGGGGGTGAATGTGAGAGTTTGTGTTGGCCACGATTGGGGAGGATAGTGAAGTTAATGAGAGCGTCAGGAGGTTAGGAAAATTGTAGAGAAAGAAGTCACTTGACTGCAGTGCTACCCAATTGGTCTGGTTTGCTGAAATTGAAGTAAGGAAACATGTAAATAGTCCCCTATTCAGGGGACCTATTAGCAATGAACCCGTATCTCTTCCATATTTTTCGTCAAGCTTGCGTTAATGGTTCATCAGAAGAAACTATGAGAAGCAGTATATTAATTGGTGAAGAATGTGTTTTTTGCTTTGTTTTTCAGCTCAAAAGTTCTCAGAGGTCATAACTCAGAAGTCATAACAGTCTTTCCATTAGCCCCATGTTATAATCAGTTAATCTTTTTATCCACATCTAGAATCAACTTTGGGGGCCGCATTCAAAAGTAAAAACAAAATTAATTAACTTATCTTAGCCTCGGAATCAACTTCTTCCTGAGCTGGTTGCTTACATAGTTACTCGCCTCCAAGCCTCCGGATCAACTTTTTCAACCAGGTGGCATAAACTTTAGTTACTCACTCAAAACTGATTGGGGCATCACTGGTCACCTAAAAGAGCCTGCCAGATACAATAGATAGAGATAACTGGCATCTAGAAGAAAAAACACCAGAAACTATTAAGCCATGATATAAGATATTGAGCATGAGCTCACACAAAACCAACTGGATTACGTGGTTAAGAGTGTCCAAAGATACCCCAAGCAAACACGTGGTTGTCTTTTACAGGATTGTCAAAATATTGATCTTTTCTGCTTGAAGGTCATAGCTTTGTTCATCAAAACAGTAACATATCTTTAAAAATAGTTATATCGAAGGTTTAATATGCTGTAAGACACAACAGGAATGCTTACTAGTGTTTGAGAAGCCCACTTGACTGCCCTTGAGGGACACTGCAAAAAATAAGAAATCCCAAGGAAATCCTATTTTAATTTGCTCATCCAAAGATAAGAACAAATTTTCTCTACCCTCTTCCCTCTCCGACTATTAAGTTCTTAATTGGTTACCTAAGGAAATCCTACGTAATTCCCTAGACTCATTGAATCCCTCTAAAACGAGAGAAGAAAAGAACTATAATTTTTTCACTTTGGATATCTTTTTGCGGGGTCATGAACCACGTTCGCTCCTTGAAACAAATACAACAAATCAGCAGCAATTTTACCTAGGAGGAAAATGGCCTGGTAAAAAACATCTCATCCAATTGAAATAAGAAAAATGAGAGCATAACTTCCACAACAAACAACAGACTACAAGATTTAAATATGAATATCAACATAACTCTAACTCAAATGGCACGTGGACTATCCGGATTGGACTAGACTCGACTAAATTTTCTGGATAGGATTGGATTGGATTAGCCGAGCTATAATTAATAATGTGTTTGGTTCCGTGCAGTATTAATTCATTATAGTCCAATACAGGTAATACCCACCTGTGAGAGGGGACTAATTTCAGGTATTAAACACCACATTTTCACTATTTAGTACCGGTATTAAAAATGAGTCCAGAACAACCAAAACACAGTATTAAGTACTATATTTGGTCCAACCCTAGCTAATACCGCTAATCCTAGAAAACCAAACATACCCTAATGGAACTGTCCCTGTCTAAGGGCTGGATAATAGACAAGGTCTCCAAACAGAAGAGAAGCCAATCATCTAGATCAAGAGCCCAAGATATGAAACATGCATAACTCAGATCAAAGCAATCATACTTACCTCTGTGTTCACAGCCACCCATTGGGTACCTTTGACTGTCTGTAATAGCTCAAAGCTTGACTTAACTGCTGGCAAGTTAGCTTGTGGAGCATCTTATCTCAGCCAACTCAACAGCAGTCGAAAGTCAAGCTTTGAGTGGCTTCTCTACTGAAGCCGAAATTCTTCTTTCTCTTCTCTACACCGAGTAAATCCAAAATTGAACCCGGAACACTTGAACCCCTCTGAAAACGAACCCTAGAACACATAAATCCCTCTCAGAATACCCAAATGAAAGAATCGAGCAAAACCCTGACTTTTCATTTGCATACAGAGGAAAATGGTAAAAGACACTTTTTGCCCCCCATCAAGTTTGACACAGAGACATTTTCACCTTTTTAGTTTCAGAAATGACACTCTCACCCCTTTGGCTGTCAAATTTTTGGGATATTTACACTCCTTAATTGTGACTACTGTTAGTCTTGGCACAACAGTAAAGTTGTTGTCGGGTGACCAGGAGGTCATGGTTTCAAGTTGTCTTGTAGAAATGCGAGATAAGGTTGCGTACAATAGACCCCTAAAGTGGGTGTCACTCTTCCCCGAAACCCGCGCATAGCGTGAGCTTTGCATCGGACTGTCATTTTAATTGTGATATTGTTAGTGTGTGGGCGGTTTTCCTTCTCTATAGTAGTCTCGGGGATAAGTTCACTCTTTCAGAGTATGATATGACTAACACAATCATGGGTACAAGTGTCCAGAGATTTAGAACAAAAAACGGCTAAAAGTGTAATTTCCCGAACATGAAGGTGTGAAAATGTTTCGCATCAAGCATGTGGGTGCAAAAGTGTCTATTACCTAGAGGAAAATCAGAAGACCTATTTGATTTAATTCATTTATGTGAAATGGGACCCTAAACGGGATATTACACATTTATAAGACCCTTACAGTTGGTTGATTCTCCTCTATGCCAAATTTGTATGGTGAAAGTTCATATTGACTTTATCACAGTGCAACGTCACCTCCTTTTCGTGAAAAGAAAGTGTGATTGGTATTTGAAACAAGAAGTGTCTGTTTATGCTAATTTGACTGTTTCTGACTGACTGTCATTTCTAAATCAAATATCTCAAATCATGTGGTATGATGTATATGAATTATGTGAACAATCAGCTCTTATTTAGATATTTCTGTGATGCTAACCCTATTCTTGCAAGCGATTCAAGCTTATTTGAATCTAGTGTAACAAGCTAAAGATCATATATCATTCAAAGGTTATTCAGGTATGGTTCCTAGTGTCAAGCCTTATTCAAAGGTCCATGATCATTCATGCAGCATCCGTACAAATTTAGAGTCTAAGCTGACGAAACTGCAAAGAGAATCAATAACAAGGAGTAGGTCAGGCCTCCCTAGCAAGCCCACACACGGACAAAAGCGCTAAGGGAGTGTGCCACTTGTGTGGGATGACTAGGTCAGCTGCCTCACCTCCTTATACTTCCTCTTTAGCTGTATTCGATTTTATTTTTGAGGGAAAAAACATTTCCATAGATCAAAGTGGGGAAGAAGTTACATTAGCTAAGCAAACGTCAAAAAGCCAAGAAGGGCATTCTCCTATCCACTGTTCTGAATAAATTCTTCCCTTTTCTCTTGCTGCTAATGTATGAGCTGCTCGGTTTGCCTCGCCATGAGCCCACTGGAATGAAAGAGTTTCTTGCAATATAGTAAAAGAACGAATTTGAACCATAATGTCCGCGGCTCGTGAGCTATCTGAATTCTCGCGCCCTCTCACGAATAACTGAAGATCTTATAATAGTATCATAGCATCACCTTCGACAATTATTTTACCGTATCCCAACTCAACTGCCATGGAAAGCCCCGAGAGAGGGGCAAAGGACTCCGATTGACGCGAATTCTCTGCTTTAACTCCAGCAATTGATCTGGCAGCGAAAAAGTTTCCATCGTTGTTTCTGATGAGCACATCCCCCACTAGCAGCTCCAGTAATTGGATCAAATGCGCCATCAAATTTCATTTTGACCAACTCAAACGGTGGCCTTGTCCAAAGCTTATCTGGGTTGGAGAAATTAGCGAGGAGCTTCCTATCTGCAGCTAACCAGTCGAGTTCGCGAAGTCTCCATTCGATGTAATTGCAAATAATGTTTGGATTTTTCAATCTCCTCTCAAAAACTTTAAGATTGCGAGTGCACCAAATCTCCCAAAATAGCAAGCACAACCTGCTCCTACCCACGTCCAAGACTTGCGTTATCAGATTAGCAACCTAGAACCTGAAACCCAATTCGATTTTCAGAAAATTTGGGTCAAAGCTCATCATAACCCATACCTTCCTCAAGAATCCGCACTCTAAAAAAAGATGAACTTCAGATTCGCCAAATGCACCACAGAAACCGCAGTGATTCTTAACTTGGATACCACGACGAAGTAAATTTGCATATGTTGGCAAGACCTCATGAAACAGCCTCCACATAAAATGTAGGACCTTCTTTGGACTCTTAATCTTCCAAAAAATCTCAAAAAAATTCCCCCATGGCTCTTGATGCGATCTCGAAACACTTTGTTTCCCACCGATTTCTAACAAATTACCCGATCCAACCGTGTTATTCCCTTTTACATCATAGTGCCAAACAATTCTATCGGTTCTAGGAGTTTCCGGGATAGGAATGTTGGCAATGGCATAAACATCTACGTCCCATAAAAACATCTTTAGATAGGTTATATTCCACGTACAATTGGGATTAATAAAATTACCCACCAACGGACCATGATCAATGTTAGGGGTAATTACTTTAAAATTATGATTGCTTGGGATCCATGGACCGAAAATTGGAGTTGTACTACCATCACCAATGCTCCAGCGAGTACCTTTCATCAATAGCTCTCTCCCAAAAAGTATACTCCTCCAAGTAAAGGAAGGGACATTACCAAGCTGAGTCGTCGAAAGAAAGAGTTCGCGAAATACTTCGCTTTCAATACCCTACTCAGCAAGGAATTTGGATTTTTGAGGATCCGCCATCCTTGTTTGGCTAGCATAGCTTGATTTAATTTCTTCATCTTCTTGAAGCCTAAACTGTAACACCCCTATTTTTCAAGCCGACTCTAAGTGCAATATCTAAAACTTTGGGGGTAAATTTGTAAATAGTCTGTCACGGATTTAAAGTTAGAGTTTTGGGAGTATTGACAATATTCAGAAGTTGTTAGAATGATTTTGGAGCACTAGAGATGTTCGGGGTGGTTTTGCAATTATCTGAAATTAAGTAGAAGCTACACTACAGTTTGAAAAACTACACTTTAGCCCCTCCATGCATGTGTACCACTTGGCAACCTCATTTTGACACCTCAAGTGCTAGGTGGAAGCTCTACTCTCCCCTCCCACTTCACCATCTGCTGAGAGAGAAAGAGAGAAAGAGAGAGAGAGAGAGACCTCATCACCTTCATCATCTTCTTCTTCTTCCCTCAAGAACAACCACCACAACTACCACCCTAGCACCACCACCACTTTTCCATTTCAAAAACTGTTATAGCAGGAGATAGAGGGTGACGGGGGGAGCAAAACGCACAAATCAATTCAAAGTTTGATCGGGTATCGAGAGAGAAAATCCCATTCAAAGGTGAAGAACCCTAACTTTTCAATCCTCAAATTCTCTCTATTTGTTGATTCTCAGTTGTTAATTCTTGCTCCGTTGTATTCGTGAGACCAAGGCGAGATCGGGAAGCACAAGAACATGCCCTAACTCGCCGGATTTCGCTTGCCGGATTCTGGGCTTCCAACCCGTCGGGAATCGCTGCGGGACGCTGGACTTCGGCGTTCTCGCTGTTGCTGGCCAATTCTTCCCTCCACGTTGTTGCTCTGAGGTCTCTGGGCGTCCAAGACAACTCAGGCAAACCCAGAACGTCCTGGGAAGGCGTTGAATCACCGGAAACCAAGCTGTGGGTCGCCGGAATCCGCCATGGCCGCCGGAATCCGCAGAGCTTGGTACAGTCCCTTTTCCTTGCTTGATTTGATCGATTGAAAGCATGAGCATGCTCCTAATCACGTCTAGAACACATTTAGATCACCTAAACACGACTGTAACAACAAATTATACGGGTTTGATTCGTGCATGTTGAGTTTTACGGTTTGAAAACCTGCCCTGTTCGTCGGCCTGTAACTCCCTCAATTCTTGACCAAATAATGCGCGGTTTCTTCCTATGTACTCCTGGGTATGTTGGCTACAAGTTTGGTGTTAATTTCTTCTTCCAATTCGGTCTCTACCACCCCTGAAATCGGGTTTGAACATGGCCAGTGAGTGTGGTACTCGCTGTGTTCTTGGCTGTGACGGCTCAAAATTTTTCTAAGTATAGGATGCTATGGTGAAACACCCATTTTCTAACCCCTGTATCTTCTTCAAAACTTAATGAAATTTAGACCTGTTTTCTCCTATGTGTAGATGGTATATAATACTTCAAATCATCGTCTCTGGGTCATCTTCAAATTTATAACGGATTTCTCACAAAACGAGCCTAAAGTTGCTAGCTTGAACTCGCGAAGCACTATCGAATTTTTCTAAGTATTGAATCGTAATTTTCATCCAACTTTGGCTAGCGATATTTCTTTGAATACTTGGAGTTTTTAGGAGTTCAAATATGTTCTGGAATCCTTGCACTATCATCTTCAAAAAACTATTTCCGGTTTCTTAAAACTCCTTCTCAATTGATCAGAAATCAGTCGCAAAGTTGACTACTTTAAACGACTTTTCGCTATCTTTGATATTCGGTTTTGAGCATTTGAATGACGTTTCTGGCCTTAGCGTTCTTCACGAAACTTGTTTGTATTCATATTCTGAGTCTACATATCAAGTTTGACCAAGTTTAACTTTCCGAAAACCCTAGTTTGACTGAACTGTATAGGAGGGGCAAAATAGTCATTTCACTTAAACTTTGAATTGAGGTTAGTTTAGTAACTTGGAGTTGGTCAGCATGTCTTGTATGCGTGTTTGGAGTACGTGTATGTAATTCTGGGCTAGGGTTGACCAAGTCAAATGTGGGGGTCTTTTTGCAGTTTTACTAAACTTCGGGGGCCTGTGTGCATTTAATTAAAACTTCACACTTGAACTACTTGAGACAAATTTAATGTTTTGAGACCAACAAACTGACTTAGAAGGATATTTGGAGCCTTAAGAAGGAAGTATTTGACTCGGGAGTGACCAAATCAATAGTTGGGGTCTTTTTGCAATTTATGCAAACTTTAGGGGCCTAAGTGTAATTTACAAAAAGTTGTAGATTTCGATGCTAAGTTCATATGGGAGAGTTAAGAGTCATTCTTGGATGTTTTTGGGCCAGTATGGGTGTAATTTGGGGTCCAGGCACAGTCAGGGACTGTACTGGACAGTTTCAAAGTATCGGGGCATTTTGGTCAAGTTAGCTTGCATGACCCGCATTTCCATTTGCATTCTTGCATACAAACTCATGTAGAGGGTAAATGCTAATAGACTGTATACTTGACTTGTTTGTATCCAGTCGTTGTGCTCGTACCAAGTAGGCGTATTATTTCGTGCTGCTGCATTGACCGTGAGACCCGGATTTTTATGAGATGAGCGTTATAGCCGGAGTGCTAGCTTTGATTTTCTCCGTTCTTGGCTCAGAGGTAAGTACATATGTACGACCTTTTCATATCAAAATGTGCGTATGTGTTTGACGCTTCAAATGAATACTTGATATACGAAAAAGTATGAGAATGCATGTTTTCCACTCGAATGTTGTTAAACCATTTTATTCATCTCCTTTGAAAACTCTCGGAAATCACTTGTGAAATTTTGATATCCTGTTTCTAGTTATGTGAAAGAGAAGAAATAAAATACCTCTAATAGACTAAGGACGATGTACAGAGTAATGTTATTAATGGGAGGCGTCAAGCGATCCTCCATTTTCTTATGGCTAAGACCATTGAAGCAATGCTTCTTATTATTGGATAGAACGTTAATGTTCACAAATCCGCCCCCGATGAGCCAAAATGTATCAAGATATTGAGGTCAAGGGGTTTATAGAGCTATAGAGTGCTACTTATACTTGTAAGGGTCACTACGGTATAGGGGTGTCGACACTGAAGGCCTTTTAGCTAATGTTGTGAGCGGGGTAGACGAATGGGCTCCCTTAACGCTCGGGTGAAATAGGGTTTAATAGACCCTAGAAGGAACCCTTAGTGATTATTTCGTGATCCCTCTGTTTACATCGATCCTGCTGGTGGCTCTTGACACGCCTCAGCTAAATTAAACTGTTGATTGAAGTCGAAATTCAAAATTGGCTACTTATTAATGTTGTTTGTGGCTCTTGATATGCCCTAAGCGATTGAAATGAATTGTAAATCTTGGCTACTCATGAACTACTATCGTTATCAGTTCAAATGAACTCGTTTACTTTGGATATTTTACCAACTACTCGTGGTTTCTCAATGTTATTAAATTGAGAGGTTTTTGTTACTCGGTTACTTCAAGTTGATCCAAATTCTCCAATATGATAGTTTTATTGTTTAAATCTTCTGATTTGTTTCAACTCATGCTTCCGTGCCACTCGTTGCTTTACATGTCGTAGTGTGTACTTACTCAGTTTTTACTGATCAATTTCTTCAAAACTGCGTCGGCTTTTGCCATTTTAAAACCGCAGGTCATCACACAAGGTGGGGGATGGGAACGCGCACCGAGACGAAGACGTTTAGTTTAAGTCATATAACTTAGTAGATCACATAGATTATTTCAAACACATTATATTTGTAATCTTATCTTCTCAAGATTGTTGTATTTATTAAATAAAATGTAATATTGGTAACTATATTTCTACTTCTGGTTATCGATTGTCGCGTCAACCCTGAACCGAGATCCCGGGCTGTTTCAGATGGTATCAGAGCATCGATTCTCCGGTTAAAGTGACTTTTCGATTTCCATTAGTAGAGAGTAAGAAAGATAAAACGTTTTTTAAAATTTAAAATTGATTAGGATAATCCAATTTGGCAATAAGAAGTAAACAAGCCGTCGGGGAGTTTGGGTACTTACTTATTAGGAAACTCGACTTGTACCGTATATGTTGATTAAATATTAATGACTATTGAGATGTTCATGCAAGTTTACTTGCCTATTTACCATCGCAATATTTATGTGACATGCCTATTTATATCAAATTGTTTGTCGTAGTTGTGTGATGCGTATCTTTGACTCTTTATTTTTGGTAAGTAATTTCTCGACGAGAGAGTAACGACGTTGTGACTTAGAAGAGCCCGAGACCATTCTTTCGCACCTACGAGTGACGAACCTTAAAACATTAGTTTGAATTTAGTTTATTTTGAGTTAGTTTGACATGGTTCTTTCCAAAAATTAGAAACTTCTGAAAATAAAGTATTTATTACAAAAAAAAAATGGTTTCTGAAAATTATTAACGTTTCGAGCTACCAAATGCCAAGTGATATGGACCACTTTGTTTATCAGTCCGCTGGCGCGACTCTTAGTACGACGGTACTATAAGTTGTACCCGCTGTGTAGACTAAGTTGGAACATTTGAAGCACATGCGAGTTGTGTTAGAAAGGCACGTTGTGTGACGACACATAGTGTTCATTCTCCCTCGTATGCGTGGAACACTTCAGGTGATTGGTTTATCTAAACCTATAGAGGTAAGACAACATTCTTAACCCGGATGATTCAAGCAAAACAACATATTAGTCTTGATAAAAGTATTTGTCTAAAAGTTTCGAGATTTGTATAAATTCTAGCAAATTTTTGAGTCGCTTATAAAATTGAGAACTTGTATGTTGTCATTGAACTTTCAAAATCTTGTTTCGAATTTTTACTTGTACTAATCATATACGAAATCCTATTATGATGAAAGTCTAGGCTGGAAAGTAATATAGACTCATAATAGACCCCGTCGTGTGGAGAGTGAGAATGAGGAATTTATTTCCGTTAATGTGTTGCTAACTGACCAGCTAAGGACGCCATCATTTGAGAGCATAACATTCGACGAGAGCGGTTTAGGTACTTGTCTGACTAAGTCAAATAGACTGAGTCACTGTGCTACATTTTATGTATGTGGGTAAGTATGGTATGGGATCTTCGGGGACGAAGATTCTTTTAAGGTGGGTAGACTGTAACACCCCTATTTTTCAAGCCGACTCTAAGTGCAATATCTAAAACTTTGGGGGTAAATTTGTAAATAGTCTGTCACGGATTTAAAGTTAGAGTTTTGGGAGTATTGACAATATTCAGAAGTTGTTAGAATGATTTTGGAGCACTAGAGATGTTCGGGGTGGTTTTGCAATTATCTGAAATTAAGTAGAAGCTACACTACAGTTTGAAAAACTACACTTTAGCCCCTCCATGCATGTGTACCACTTGGCAACCTCATTTTGACACCTCAAGTGCTAGGTGGAAGCTCTACTCTCCCCTCCCACTTCACCATCTGCTGAGAGAGAAAGAGAGAAAGAGAGAGAGAGAGACCTCATCACCTTCATCGTCTTCTTCTTCTTCCCTCAAGAACAACCACCACAACTACCACCCTAGCACCACCACCACTTTTCCATTTCAAAAACTGTTATAGCAGGAGATAGAGGGTGACGGGGGGAGCAAAACGCACAAATCAATTCAAAGTTTGATCGGGTATCGAGAGAGAAAATCCCATTCAAAGGTGAAGAACCCTAACTTTTCAATCCTCAAATTCTCTCTATTTGTTGATTCTCAGTTGTTAATTCTTGCTCCGTTGTATTCGTGAGACCAAGGCGAGATCGGGAAGCACAAGAACATGCCCTAACTCGCCGGATTTCGCTCGCCGGATTCTGGGCTTCCAACCCGTCGGGAATCGCTGCGGGACGCTGGACTTCGGCGTTCTCGCTGTTGCTGGCCAATTCTTCCCTCCACGTTGTTGCTCTGAGGTCTCTGGGCGTCCAAGACAACTCAGGCAAACCCAGAACGTCCTGGGAAGGCGTTGAATCACCGGAAACCAAGCTGTGGGTCGCCGGAATCCGCCATGGCCGCCGGAATCCGCAGAGCTTGGTACAGTCCCTTTTCCTTGCTTGATTTGATCGATTGAAAGCATGAGCATGCTCCTAATCACGTCTAGAACACATTTAGATCACCTAAACACGACTGTAACAACAAATTATACGGGTTTGATTCGTGCATGTTGAGTTTTACGGTTTGAAAACCTGCCCTGTTCGTCGGCCTGTAACTCCCTCAATTCTTGACCAAATAATGCGCGGTTTCTTCCTATGTACTCCTGGGTATGTTGGCTACAAGTTTGGTGTTAATTTCTTCTTCCAATTCGGTCTCTACCACCCCTGAAATCGGGCTTGAACATGGCCAGTGAGTGTGGTACTCGCTGTGTTCTTGGCTGTGACGGCTCAAAATTTTTCTAAGTATAGGATGCTATGGTGAAACACCCATTTTCTAACCCCTGTATCTTCTTCAAAACTTAATGAAATTTAGATCTGTTTTCTCCTATGTGTAGATGGTATATAATACTTCAAATCATCGTCTCTGGGTCATCTTCAAATTTATAACGGATTTCTCACAAAACGAGCCTAAAGTTGCTAGCTTGAACTCGCGAAGCACTATCGAATTTTTCTTATTGAATCGTAATTTTCATCCAACTTTGGCTAGCGATATTTCTTTGAATACTTGGAGTTTTTAGGAGTTCAAATATGTTCTGGAATCCTTGCACTGTCATCTTCAAAAAACTATTTCCGGTTTCTTAAAACTCCTTCTCAATTGATCAGAAATCAGTCGCAAAGTTGACTACTTTAAACGACTTTTCGCTATCTTTGATATTCGGTTTTGAGCATTTGAATGACGTTTCTGGCCTTAGCGTTCTTCACGAAACTTGTTTGTATTCATATTCTGAGTCTACATATCAAGTTTGACCAAGTTTAACTTTCCGAAAACCCTAGTTTGACTGAACTGTATAGGAGGGGCAAAATAGTCATTTCACTTAAACTTTGAATTGAGGTTAGTTTAGTAACTTGGAGTTGGTCAGCATGTCTTGTATGCGTGTTTGGAGTACGTGTATGTAATTCTGGGCTAGGGTTGACCAAGTCAAATGTGGGGGTCTTTTTGCAGTTTTACTAAACTTCGGGGGCCTGTGTGCATTTAATTAAAACTTCACACTTGAACTACTTGAGACAAATTTAATGTTTTGAGACCAACAAACTGACTTAGAAGGATATTTGGAGCCTTAAGAAGGAAGTATTTGACTCGGGAGTGACCAAATCAATAGTTGGGGTCTTTTTGCAATTTAAGCAAACTTTAGGGGCCTAAGTGTAATTTACGAAAAGTTGTAGATTCCGATGCTAAGTTCATATGGGAGAGTTAAGAGTCATTCTTGGATGTTTTTGGGCCAGTATGGGTGTAATTTGGGGTCCAGGCACAGTCAGGGACTGTACTGGACAGTTTCAAAGTATCGGGGCATTTTGGTCAAGTTAGCTTGCATGACCCGCATTTCCATTTGCATTCTTGCATACAAACTCATGTAGAGGGTAAATGCTAATAGACTGTATACTTGACTTGTTTGTATCCAGTCGTTGTGCTCGTACCAAGTAGGCGTATTATTTCGTGCTGCTGCATTGACCGTGAGACCCGGATTTTTATGAGATGAGCGTTATAGCCGGAGTGCTAGCTTTGATTTTCTCCGTTCTTGGCTCAGAGGTAAGTACATATGTACGACCTTTTCATATCAAAATGTGCGTATGTGTTTGACGCTTCAAATGAATACTTGATATACGAAAAAGTATGAGAATGCATGTTTTCCACTCGAATGTTGTTAAACCATTTTATTCATCTCCTTTGAAAACTCTCGGAAATCACTTGTGAAATTTTGATATCCTGTCTCTAGTTATGTGAAAGAGAAGAAATAAAATACCTCTAATAGACTAAGGACGATGTACAGAGTACTGTTATTAATGGGAGGCGTCAAGCGATCCTCCATTTTCTTATGGCTAAGACCATTGAAGCAATGCTTCTTATTATTGGATAGAACGTTAATGTTCACAAATCCGCCCCCGATGAGCCAAAATGTATCAAGATATTGAGGTCAAGGGGTTTATAGAGCTATAGAGTGCTACTTATACTTGTAAGGGTCACTACGGTATAGGGGTGTCGACACTGAAGGCCTTTTAGCTAATGTTGTGAGCGGGGTAGACGAATGGGCTCCCTTAACTCTCGGGTGAAATAGGGTTTAATAGACCCTAGAAGGAACCCTTAGTGATTATTTCGTGATCCCTCTGTTTACATCGATCCTGCTGGTGGCTCTTGACACGCCTCAGCTAAATTAAACTGTTGATTGAAGTCGAAATTCAAAATTGGCTACTTATTAATGTTGTTTGTGGCTCTTGATATGCCCTAAGCGATTGAAATGAATTGTAAATCTTGGCTACTCATGAACTACTATCGTTATCAGTTCAAATGAACTCGTTTACTTTGGATATTTTACCAACTACTCGTGGTTTCTCAATGTTATTATTTGAGAGGTTTTTGTTACTCGGTTACTTCAAGTTGATCCAAATTCTCCAATATGATAGTTTTACTGTTTCAATCTTCTGATTTGTTTCAACTCATGCTTCCGTGCCACTCGTTGCTTTACATGTCGTAGTGTGTACTTACTCAGTTTTTACTGATCAATTTCTTCAAAACTGCGTCGGCTTTTGCCATTTTAAAACCGCAGGTCATCACACAAGGTGGGGGATGGGAACGCGCACCGAGACGAAGACGTTTAGTTTAAGTCATATAACTTAGTAGATCACATAGATTATTTCAAACACATTATATTTGTAATCTTATCTTCTCAAGATTGTTGTATTTATTAAATAAAATGTAATATTGGTAACTATATTTCTACTTCTGGTTATCGATTGTCGCGTCAACCCTGAACCGAGATCCCGGGCTGTTTCAGATGGTATCAGAACATCGATTCTCCGGTTAAAGTGACTTTTCGATTTCCATTAGTAGAGAGTAAGAAAGATAAAACGTTTTTTAAAATTTAAAATTGATTAGGATAATCCAATTTGGCAATAAGAAGTAAACAAGCCGTCGGGGAGTTTGGGTACTTACTTATTAGGAAACTCGACTTGTACCGTATATGTTGATTAAATATTAATGACTATTGAGATGTTCATGCAAGTTTACTTGCCTATTTACCATCGCAATATTTATGTGACATGCCTATTTATATCGAATTGTTTGTCGTAGTTGTGTGATGCGTATCTTTGACTCTTTATTTTTGGTAAGTAATTTCTCGACGAGAGAGTAACGACGTTGTGACTTAGAAGAGCCCGAGACCATTCTTTCGCACCTACGAGTGACGAACCTTAAAACATTAGTTTGAATTTAGTTTATTTTGAGTTAGTTTGACATGGTTCTTTCCAAAAATTAGAAACTTATGAAAATAAAGTATTTATTACAAAAAAAAAATGGTTTCTGAAAATTATTAACGTTTCGAGCTACCAAATGCCAAGTGATATGGACCACTTTGTTTATCAGTCCGCTGGCGCGACTCTTAGTACGACGGTACTATAAGTTGTACCCGCTGTGTAGACTAAGTTGGAACATTTGAAGCACATGCGAGTTGTGTTAGAAAGGCACGTTGTGTGACGACACATAGTGTTCATTCTCCCTCGTATGCATGGAACACTTCAGGTGATTGGTTTATCTAAACCTATAGAGGTAAGACAACATTCTTAACCCGGATGATTCAAGCAAAACAACATATTAGTCTTGATAAAAGTATTTGTCTAAAAGTTTCGAGATTTGTATAAATTCTAGCAAATTTTTGAGTCGCTTATAAAATTGAGAACTTGTATGTTGTCATTGAACTTTCAAAATCTTGTTTCGAATTTTTACTTGTACTAATCATATACGAAATCCTATTATGATGAAAGTCTAGGCTGGAAAGTAATATAGACTCATAATAGACCCCGTCGTGTGGAGAGTGAGAATGAGGAATTTATTTCCGTTAATGTGTTGCTAACTGACCAGCTAAGGACGCCATCATTTGAGAGCATAACATTCGACGAGAGCGGTTTAGGTACTTGTCTGACTAAGTCAAATAGACTGAGTCACTGTGCTACATTTTATGTATGTGGGTAAGTATGGTATGGGATCTTCGGGGACGAAGATTCTTTTAAGGTGGGTAGACTGTAACACCCCTATTTTTCAAGCCGACTCTAAGTGCAATATCTAAAACTTTGGGGGTAAATTTGTAAATAGTCTGTCACGGATTTAAAGTTAGAGTTTTGGGAGTATTGACAATATTCAGAAGTTGTTAGAATGATTTTGGAGCACTAGAGATGTTCGGGGTGGTTTTGCAATTATCTGAAATTAAGTAGAAGCTACACTACAGTTTGAAAAACTACACTTTAGCCCCTCCATGCATGTGTACCACTTGGCAACCTCATTTTGACACCTCAAGTGCTAGGTGGAAGCTCTACTCTCCCCTCCCACTTCACCATCTGCTGAGAGAGAAAGAGAGAAAGAGAGAGAGAGAGACCTCATCACCTTCATCGTCTTCTTCTTCTTCCCTCAAGAACAACCACCACAACTACCACCCTAGCACCACCACCACTTTTCCATTTCAAAAACTGTTATAGCAGGAGATAGAGGGTGACGGGGGGAGCAAAACGCACAAATCAATTCAAAGTTTGATCGGGTATCGAGAGAGAAAATCCCATTCAAAGGTGAAGAACCCTAACTTTTCAATCCTCAAATTCTCTCTATTTGTTGATTCTCAGTTGTTAATTCTTGCTCCGTTGTATTCGTGAGACCAAGGCGAGATCGGGAAGCACAAGAACATGCCCTAACTCGCCGGATTTCGCTCGCCGGATTCTGGGCTTCCAACCCGTCGGGAATCGCTGCGGGACGCTGGACTTCGGCGTTCTCGCTGTTGCTGGCCAATTCTTCCCTCCACGTTGTTGCTCTGAGGTCTCTGGGCGTCCAAGACAACTCAGGCAAACCCAGAACGTCCTGGGAAGGCGTTGAATCACCGGAAACCAAGCTGTGGGTCGCCGGAATCCGCCATGGCCGCCGGAATCCGCAGAGCTTGGTACAGTCCCTTTTCCTTGCTTGATTTGATCGATTGAAAGCATGAGCATGCTCCTAATCACGTCTAGAACACATTTAGATCACCTAAACACGACTGTAACAACAAATTATACGGGTTTGATTCGTGCATGTTGAGTTTTACGGTTTGAAAACCTGCCCTGTTCGTCGGCCTGTAACTCCCTCAATTCTTGACCAAATAATGCGCGGTTTCTTCCTATGTACTCCTGGGTATGTTGGCTACAAGTTTGGTGTTAATTTCTTCTTCCAATTCGGTCTCTACCACCCCTGAAATCGGGCTTGAACATGGCCAGTGAGTGTGGTACTCGCTGTGTTCTTGGCTGTGACGGCTCAAAATTTTTCTAAGTATAGGATGCTATGGTGAAACACCCATTTTCTAACCCCTGTATCTTCTTCAAAACTTAATGAAATTTAGATCTGTTTTCTCCTATGTGTAGATGGTATATAATACTTCAAATCATCGTCTCTGGGTCATCTTCAAATTTATAACGGATTTCTCACAAAACGAGCCTAAAGTTGCTAGCTTGAACTCGCGAAGCACTATCGAATTTTTCTTATTGAATCGTAATTTTCATCCAACTTTGGCTAGCGATATTTCTTTGAATACTTGGAGTTTTTAGGAGTTCAAATATGTTCTGGAATCCTTGCACTGTCATCTTCAAAAAACTATTTCCGGTTTCTTAAAACTCCTTCTCAATTGATCAGAAATCAGTCGCAAAGTTGACTACTTTAAACGACTTTTCGCTATCTTTGATATTCGGTTTTGAGCATTTGAATGACGTTTCTGGCCTTAGCGTTCTTCACGAAACTTGTTTGTATTCATATTCTGAGTCTACATATCAAGTTTGACCAAGTTTAACTTTCCGAAAACCCTAGTTTGACTGAACTGTATAGGAGGGGCAAAATAGTCATTTCACTTAAACTTTGAATTGAGGTTAGTTTAGTAACTTGGAGTTGGTCAGCATGTCTTGTATGCGTGTTTGGAGTACGTGTATGTAATTCTCGGCTAGGGTTGACCAAGTCAAATGTGGGGGTCTTTTTGCAGTTTTACTAAACTTCGGGGGCCTGTGTGCATTTAATTAAAACTTCACACTTGAACTACTTGAGACAAATTTAATGTTTTGAGACCAACAAACTGACTTAGAAGGATATTTGGAGCCTTAAGAAGGAAGTATTTGACTCGGGAGTGACCAAATCAATAGTTGGGGTCTTTTTGCAATTTAAGCAAACTTTAGGGGCCTAAGTGTAATTTACGAAAAGTTGTAGATTCCGATGCTAAGTTCATATGGGAGAGTTAAGAGTCATTCTTGGATGTTTTTGGGCCAGTATGGGTGTAATTTGGGGTCCAGGCACAGTCAGGGACTGTACTGGACAGTTTCAAAGTATCGGGGCATTTTGGTCAAGTTAGCTTGCATGACCACCATTTCCATTTGCATTCTTGCATACAAACTCATGTAGAGGGTAAATGCTAATAGACTGTATACTTGACTTGTTTGTATCCAGTCGTTGTGCTCGTACCAAGTAGGCGTATTATTTCGTGCTGCTGCATTGACCGTGAGACCCGGATTTTTATGAGATGAGCGTTATAGCCGGAGTGCTAGCTTTGATTTTCTCCGTTCTTGGCTCAGAGGTAAGTACATATGTACGACCTTTTCATATCAAAATGTGCGTATGTGTTTGACGCTTCAAATGAATACTTGATATACGAAAAAGTATGAGAATGCATGTTTTCCACTCGAATGTTGTTAAACCATTTTATTCATCTCCTTTGAAAACTCTCGGAAATCACTTGTGAAATTTTGATATCCTGTCTCTAGTTATGTGAAAGAGAAGAAATAAAATACCTCTAATAGACTAAGGACGATGTACAGAGTACTGTTATTAATGGGAGGCGTCAAGCGATCCTCCATTTTCTTATGGCTAAGACCATTGAAGCAATGCTTCTTATTATTGGATAGAACGTTAATGTTCACAAATCCGCCCCCGATGAGCCAAAATGTATCAAGATATTGAGGTCAAGGGGTTTATAGAGCTATAGAGTGCTACTTATACTTGTAAGGGTCACTACGGTATAGGGGTGTCGACACTGAAGGCCTTTTAGCTAATGTTGTGAGCGGGGTAGACGAATGGGCTCCCTTAACGCTCGGGTGAAATAGGGTTTAATAGACCCTAGAAGGAACCCTTAGTGATTATTTCGTGATCCCTCTGTTTACATCGATCCTGCTGGTGGCTCTTGACACGCCTCAGCTAAATTAAACTGTTGATTGAAGTCGAAATTCAAAATTGGCTACTTATTAATGTTGTTTGTGGCTCTTGATATGCCCTAAGCGATTGAAATGAATTGTAAATCTTGGCTACTCATGAACTACTATCGTTATCAGTTCAAATGAACTCGTTTACTTTGGATATTTTACCAACTACTCGTGGTTTCTCAATGTTATTATTTGAGAGGTTTTTGTTACTCGGTTACTTCAAGTTGATCCAAATTCTCCAATATGATAGTTTTACTGTTTAAATCTTCTGATTTGTTTCAACTCATGCTTCCGTGCCACTCGTTGCTTTACATGTCGTAGTGTGTACTTACTCAGTTTTTACCGATCAATTTCTTCAAAACTGCGTCGGCTTTTGCCATTTTAAAACCGCAGGTCATCACACAAGGTGGGGGATGGGAACGCGCACCGAGACGAAGACGTTTAGTTTAAGTCATATAACTTAGTAGATCACATAGATTATTTCAAACACATTATATTTGTAATCTTATCTTCTCAAGATTGTTGTATTTATTAAATAAAATGTAATATTGGTAACTATATTTCTACTTCTGGTTATCGATTGTCGCGTCAACCCTGAACCGAGATCCCGGGCTGTTTCAGATGGTATCAGAGCATCGATTCTCCGGTTAAAGTGACTTTTCGATTTCCATTAGTAGAGAGTAAGAAAGATAAAACGTTTTTTAAAATTTAAAATTGATTAGGATAATCCAATTTGGCAATAAGAAGTAAACAAGCCGTCGGGGAGTTTGGGTACTTACTTATTAGGAAACTCGACTTGTACCGTATATGTTGATTAAATATTAATGACTATTGAGATGTTCATGCAAGTTTACTTGCCTATTTACCATCGCAATATTTATGTGACATGCCTATTTATATCGAATTGTTTGTCGTAGTTGTGTGATGCGTATCTTTGACTCTTTATTTTTGGTAAGTAATTTCTCGACGAGAGAGTAACGACGTTGTGACTTAGAAGAGCCCGAGACCATTCTTTCGCACCTACGAGTGACGAACCTTAAAACATTAGTTTGAATTTAGTTTATTTTGAGTTAGTTTGACATGGTTCTTTCCAAAAATTAGAAACTTCTGAAAATAAAGTATTTATTACAAAAAAAAATGGTTTCTGAAAATTATTAACGTTTCGAGCTACCAAATGCCAAGTGATATGGACCACTTTGTTTATCAGTCCGCTGGCGCGACTCTTAGTACGACGGTACTATAAGTTGTACCCGCTGTGTAGACTAAGTTGGAACATTTGAAGCACATGCGAGTTGTGTTAGAAAGGCACGTTGTGTGACGACACATAGTGTTCATTCTCCCTCGTATGCATGGAACACTTCAGGTGATTGGTTTATCTAAACCTATAGAGGTAAGACAACATTCTTAACCCGGATGATTCAAGCAAAACAACATATTAGTCTTGATAAAAGTATTTGTCTAAAAGTTTCGAGATTTGTATAAATTCTAGCAAATTTTTGAGTCGCTTATAAAATTGAGAACTTGTATGTTGTCATTGAACTTTCAAAATCTTGTTTCGAATTTTTACTTGTACTAATCATATACGAAATCCTATTATGATGAAAGTCTAGGCTGGAAAGTAATATAGACTCATAATAGACCCCGTCGTGTGGAGAGTGAGAATGAGGAATTTATTTCCGTTAATGTGTTGCTAACTGACCAGCTAAGGACGCCATCATTTGAGAGCATAACATTCGACGAGAGCGGTTTAGGTACTTGTCTGACTAAGTCAAATAGACTGAGTCACTGTGCTACATTTTATGTATGTGGGTAAGTATGGTATGGGATCTTCGGGGACGAAGATTCTTTTAAGGTGGGTAGACTGTAACACCCCTATTTTTCAAGCCGACTCTAAGTGCAATATCTAAAACTTTGGGGGTAAATTTGTAAATAGTCTGTCACGGATTTAAAGTTAGAGTTTTGGGAGTATTGACAATATTCAGAAGTTGTTAGAATGATTTTGGAGCACTAGAGATGTTCGGGGTGGTTTTGCAATTATCTGAAATTAAGTAGAAGCTACACTACAGTTTGAAAAACTACACTTTAGCCCCTCCATGCATGTGTACCACTTGGCAACCTCATTTTGACACCTCAAGTGCTAGGTGGAAGCTCTACTCTCCCCTCCCACTTCACCATCTGCTGAGAGAGAAAGAGAGAAAGAGAGAGAGAGAGACCTCATCACCTTCATCGTCTTCTTCTTCTTCCCTCAAGAACAACCACCACAACTACCACCCTAGCACCACCACCACTTTTCCATTTCAAAAACTGTTATAGCAGGAGATAGAGGGTGACGGGGGGAGCAAAACGCACAAATCAATTCAAAGTTTGATCGGGTATCGAGAGAGAAAATCCCATTCAAAGGTGAAGAACCCTAACTTTTCAATCCTCAAATTCTCTCTATTTGTTGATTCTCAGTTGTTAATTCTTGCTCCGTTGTATTCGTGAGACCAAGGCGAGATCGGGAAGCACAAGAACATGCCCTAACTCGCCGGATTTCGCTCGCCGGATTCTGGGCTTCCAACCCGTCGGGAATCGCTGCGGGACGCTGGACTTCGGCGTTCTCGCTGTTGCTGGCCAATTCTTCCCTCCACGTTGTTGCTCTGAGGTCTCTGGGCGTCCAAGACAACTCAGGCAAACCCAGAACGTCCTGGGAAGGCGTTGAATCACCGGAAACCAAGCTGTGGGTCGCCGGAATCCGCCATGGCCGCCGGAATCCGCAGAGCTTGGTACAGTCCCTTTTCCTTGCTTGATTTGATCGATTGAAAGCATGAGCATGCTCCTAATCACGTCTAGAACACATTTAGATCACCTAAACACGACTGTAACAACAAATTATACGGGTTTGATTCGTGCATGTTGAGTTTTACGGTTTGAAAACCTGCCCTGTTCGTCGGCCTGTAACTCCCTCAATTCTTGACCAAATAATGCGCGGTTTCTTCCTATGTACTCCTGGGTATGTTGGCTACAAGTTTGGTGTTAATTTCTTCTTCCAATTCGGTCTCTACCACCCCTGAAATCGGGCTTGAACATGGCCAGTGAGTGTGGTACTCGCTGTGTTCTTGGCTGTGACGGCTTAAAAATTTTCTAAGTATAGGATGCTATGGTGAAACACCCATTTTCTAACCCCTGTATCTTCTTCAAAACTTAATGAAATTTAGATCTGTTTTCTCCTATGTGTAGATGGTATATAATACTTCAAATCATCGTCTCTGGGTCATCTTCAAATTTATAACGGATTTCTCACAAAACGAGCCTAAAGTTGCTAGCTTGAACTCGCGAAGCACTATCGAATTTTTCTTATTGAATCGTAATTTTCATCCAACTTTGGCTAGCGATATTTCTTTGAATACTTGGAGTTTTTAGGAGTTCAAATATGTTCTGGAATCCTTGCACTGTCATCTTCAAAAAACTATTTCCGGTTTCTTAAAACTCCTTCTCAATTGATCAGAAATCAGTCGCAAAGTTGACTACTTTAAACGACTTTTCGCTATCTTTGATATTCGGTTTTGAGCATTTGAATGACGTTTCTGGCCTTAGCGTTCTTCACGAAACTTGTTTGTATTCATATTCTGAGTCTACATATCAAGTTTGACCAAGTTTAACTTTCCGAAAACCCTAGTTTGACTGAACTGTATAGGAGGGGCAAAATAGTCATTTCACTTAAACTTTGAATTGAGGTTAGTTTAGTAACTTGGAGTTGGTCAGCATGTCTTGTATGCGTGTTTGGAGTACGTGTATGTAATTCTGGGCTAGGGTTGACCAAGTCAAATGTGGGGGTCTTTTTGCAGTTTTACTAAACTTCGGGGGCCTGTGTGCATTTAATTAAAACTTCACACTTGAACTACTTGAGACAAATTTAATGTTTTGAGACCAACAAACTGACTTAGAAGGATATTTGGAGCCTTAAGAAGGAAGTATTTGACTCGGGAGTGACCAAATCAATAGTTGGGGTCTTTTTGCAATTTAAGCAAACTTTAGGGGCCTAAGTGTAATTTACGAAAAGTTGTAGATTCCGATGCTAAGTTCATATGGGAGAGTTAAGAGTCATTCTTGGATGTTTTTGGGCCAGTATGGGTGTAATTTGGGGTCCAGGCACAGTCAGGGACTGTACTGGACAGTTTCAAAGTATCGGGGCATTTTGGTCAAGTTAGCTTGCATGACCCGCATTTCCATTTGCATTCTTGCATACAAACTCATGTAGAGGGTAAATGCTAATAGACTGTATACTTGACTTGTTTGTATCCAGTCGTTGTGCTCGTACCAAGTAGGCGTATTATTTCGTGCTGCTGCATTGACCGTGAGACCCGGATTTTTATGAGATGAGCGTTATAGCCGGAGTGCTAGCTTTGATTTTCTCCGTTCTTGGCTCAGAGGTAAGTACATATGTACGACCTTTTCATATCAAAATGTGCGTATGTGTTTGACGCTTCAAATGAATACTTGATATACGAAAAAGTATGAGAATGCATGTTTTCCACTCGAATGTTGTTAAACCATTTTATTCATCTCCTTTGAAAACTCTCGGAAATCACTTGTGAAATTTTGATATCCTGTCTCTAGTTATGTGAAAGAGAAGAAATAAAATACCTCTAATAGACTAAGGACGATGTACAGAGTACTGTTATTAATGGGAGGCGTCAAGCGATCCTCCATTTTCTTATGGCTAAGACCATTGAAGCAATGCTTCTTATTATTGGATAGAACGTTAATGTTCACAAATCCGCCCCCGATGAGCCAAAATGTATCAAGATATTGAGGTCAAGGGGTTTATAGAGCTATAGAGTGCTACTTATACTTGTAAGGGTCACTACGGTATAGGGGTGTCGACACTGAAGGCCTTTTAGCTAATGTTGTGAGCGGGGTAGACGAATGGGCTCCCTTAACGCTCGGGTGAAATAGGGTTTAATAGACCCTAGAAGGAACCCTTAGTGATTATTTCGTGATCCCTCTGTTTACATCGATCCTGCTGGTGGCTCTTGACACGCCTCAGCTAAATTAAACTGTTGATTGAAGTCGAAATTCAAAATTGGCTACTTATTAATGTTGTTTGTGGCTCTTGATATGCCCTAAGCGATTGAAATGAATTGTAAATCTTGGCTACTCATGAACTACTATCGTTATCAGTTCAAATGAACTCGTTTACTTTGGATATTTTACCAACTACTCGTGGTTTCTCAATGTTATTATTTGAGAGGTTTTTGTTACTCGGTTACTTCAAGTTGATCCAAATTCTCCAATATGATAGTTTTACTGTTTAAATCTTCTGATTTGTTTCAACTCATGCTTCCGTGCCACTCGTTGCTTTACATGTCGTAGTGTGTACTTACTCAGTTTTTACTGATCAATTTCTTCAAAACTGCGTCGGCTTTTGCCATTTTAAAACCGCAGGTCATCACACAAGGTGGGGGATGGGAACGCGCACCGAGACGAAGACGTTTAGTTTAAGTCATATAACTTAGTAGATCACATAGATTATTTCAAACACATTATATTTGTAATCTTATCTTCTCAAGATTGTTGTATTTATTAAATAAAATGTAATATTGGTAACTATATTTCTACTTCTGGTTATCGATTGTCGCGTCAACCCTGAACCGAGATCCCGGGCTGTTTCAGATGGTATCAGAGCATCGATTCTCCGGTTAAAGTGACTTTTCAATTTCCATTAGTAGAGAGTAAGAAAGATAAAACGTTTTTTAAAATTTAAAATTGATTAGGATAATCCAATTTGGCAATAAGAAGTAAACAAGCCGTCGGGGAGTTTGGGTACTTACTTATTAGGAAACTCGACTTGTACCGTATATGTTGATTAAATATTAATGACTATTGAGATGTTCATGCAAGTTTACTTGCCTATTTACCATCGCAATATTTATGTGACATGCCTATTTATATCGAATTGTTTGTCGTAGTTGTGTGATGCGTATCTTTGACTCTTTATTTTTGGTAAGTAATTTCTCGACGAGAGAGTAACGACGTTGTGACTTAGAAGAGCCCGAGACCATTCTTTCGCACCTACGAGTGACGAACCTTAAAACATTAGTTTGAATTTAGTTTATTTTGAGTTAGTTTGACATGGTTCTTTCCAAAAATTAGAAACTTCTGAAAATAAAGTATTTATTACAAAAAAAAAATGGTTTCTGAAAATTATTAACGTTTTGAGCTACCAAATGCCAAGTGATATGGACCACTTTGTTTATCAGTCCGCTGGCGCGACTCTTAGTACGACGGTACTATAAGTTGTACCCGCTGTGTAGACTAAGTTGGAACATTTGAAGCACATGCGAGTTGTGTTAGAAAGGCACGTTGTGTGACGACACATAGTGTTCATTCTCCCTCGTATGCGTGGAACACTTCAGGTGATTGGTTTATCTAAACCTATAGAGGTAAGACAACATTCTTAACCCGGATGATTCAAGCAAAACAACATATTAGTCTTGATAAAAGTATTTGTCTAAAAGTTTCGAGATTTGTATAAATTCTAGCAAATTTTTGAGTCGCTTATAAAATTGAGAACTTGTATGTTGTCATTGAACTTTCAAAATCTTGTTTCGAATTTTTACTTGTACTAATAATATACGAAATCCTATTATGATGAAAGTCTAGGCTGGAAAGTAATATAGACTCATAATAGACCCCGTCGTGTGGAGAGTGAGAATGAGGAATTTATTTCCGTTAATGTGTTGCTAACTGACCAGCTAAGGACGCCATCATTTGAGAGCATAACATTCGACGAGAGCGGTTTAGGTACTTGTCTGACTAAGTCAAATAGACTGAGTCACTGTGCTACATTTTATGTATGTGGGTAAGTATGGTATGGGATCTTCGGGGACGAAGATTCTTTTAAGGTGGGTAGACTGTAACACCCCTATTTTTCAAGCCGACTCTAAGTGCAATATCTAAAACTTTGGGGGTAAATTTGTAAATAGTCTGTCACGGATTTAAAGTTAGAGTTTTGGGAGTATTGACAATATTCAGAAGTTGTTAGAATGATTTTGGAGCACTAGAGATGTTCGGGGTGGTTTTGCAATTATCTGAAATTAAGTAGAAGCTACACTACAGTTTGAAAAACTACACTTTAGCCCCTCCATGCATGTGTACCACTTGGCAACCTCATTTTGACACCTCAAGTGCTAGGTGGAAGCTCTACTCTCCCCTCCCACTTCACCATCTGCTGAGAGAGAAAGAGAGAAAGAGAGAGAGAGAGACCTCATCACCTTCATCATCTTCTTCTTCTTCCCTCAAGAACAACCACCACAACTACCACCCTAGCACCACCACCACTTTTCCATTTCAAAAACTGTTATAGCAGGAGATAGAGGGTGACGGGGGGAGGAAAACGCACAAATCAATTCAAAGTTTGATCGGGTATCGAGAGAGAAAATCCCATTCAAAGGTGAAGAACCCTAACTTTTCAATCCTCAAATTCTCTCTATTTGTTGATTCTCAGTTGTTAATTCTTGCTCCGTTGTATTCGTGAGACCAAGGCGAGATCGGGAAGCACAAGAACATGCCCTAACTCGCCGGATTTCGCTCGCCGGATTCTGGGCTTCCAACCCGTCGGGAATCGCTGCGGGACGCTGGACTTCGGCGTTCTCGCTGTTGCTGGCCAATTCTTCCCTCCACGTTGTTGCTCTGAGGTCTCTGGGCGTCCAAGACAACTCAGGCAAACCCAGAACGTCCTGGGAAGGCGTTGAATCACCGGAAACCAAGCTGTGGGTCGCCGGAATCCGCCATGGCCGCCGGAATCCGCAGAGCTTGGTACAGTCCCTTTTCCTTGCTTGATTTGATCGATTGAAAGCATGAGCATGCTCCTAATCACGTCTAGAACACATTTAGATCACCTAAACACGACTGTAACAACAAATTATACGGGTTTGATTCGTGCATGTTGAGTTTTACGGTTTGAAAACCTGCCCTGTTCGTCGGCCTGTAACTCCCTCAATTCTTGACCAAATAATGCGCGGTTTCTTCCTATGTACTCCTGGGTATGTTGGCTACAAGTTTGGTGTTAATTTCTTCTTCCAATTCGGTCTCTACCACCCCTGAAATCGGGCTTGAACATGGCCAGTGAGTGTGGTACTCGCTGTGTTCTTGGCTGTGACGGCTCAAAATTTTTCTAAGTATAGGATGCTATGGTGAAACACCCATTTTCTAACCCCTGTATCTTCTTCAAAACTTAATGAAATTTAGATCTGTTTTCTCCTATGTGTAGCTGGTATATAATACTTCAAATCATCGTCTCTGGGTCATCTTCAAATTTATAACGGATTTCTCACAAAACGAGCCTAAAGTTGCTAGCTTGAACTCGCGAAGCACTATCGAATTTTTCTAAGTATTGAATCGTAATTTTCATCCAACTTTGGCTAGCGATATTTCTTTGAATACTTGGAGTTTTTAGGAGTTCAAATATGTTCTGGAATCCTTGCACTGTCATCTTCAAAAAACTATTTCCGGTTTCTTAAAACTCCTTCTCAATTGATCAGAAATCAGTCGCAAAGTTGACTACTTTCAACGACTTTTCGCTATCTTTGATATTCGGTTTTGAGCATTTGAATGACGTTTCTGGCCTTAGCGTTCTTCACGAAACTTGTTTGTATTCATATTCTGAGTCTACATATCAAGTTTGACCAAGTTTAACTTTCCGAAAACCCTAGTTTGACTGAACTGTATAGGAGGGGCAAAATAGTCATTTCACTTAAACTTTGAATTGAGGTTAGTTTAGTAACTTGGAGTTGGTCAGCATGTCTTGTATGCGTGTTTGGAGTACGTGTATGTAATTCTGGGCTAGGGTTGACCAAGTCAAATGTGGGGGTCTTTTTGCAGTTTTACTAAACTTCGGGGGCCTGTGTGCATTTAATTAAAACTTCACACTTGAACTACTTGAGACAAATTTAATGTTTTGAGACCAACAAACTGACTTAGAAGGATATTTGGAGCCTTAAGAAGGAAGTATTTGACTCGGGAGTGACCAAATCAATAGTTGGGGTCTTTTTGCAATTTAAGCAAACTTTAGGGGCCTAAGTGTAATTTACGAAAAGTTGCAGATTCCGATGCTAAGTTCATACGGGAGAGTTAAGAGTCATTCTTGGATGTTTTTGGGCCAGTATGGGTGTAATTTGGGGTCCAGGCACAGTCAGGGACTGTACTGGACAGTTTCAAAGTATCGGGGCATTTTGGTCAAGTTAGCTTGCATGACCCGCATTTCCATTTGCATTCTTGCATACAAACTCATGTAGAGGGTAAATGCTAATAGACTGTATACTTGACTTGTTAGTATCCAGTCGTTGTGCTCGTACCAAGTAGGCGTATTATTTCGTGCTGCTGCATTGACCGTGAGACCCGGATTTTTATGAGATGAGCGTTATAGCCGGAGTGCTAGCTTTGATTTTCTCCGTTCTTGGCTCAGAGGTAAGTACATATGTACGACCTTTTCATATCAAAATGTGCGTATGTGTTTGACGCTTCAAATGAATACTTGATATACGAAAAAGTATGAGAATGCATGTTTTCCACTCGAATGTTGTTAAACCATTTTATTCATCTCCTTTGAAAACTCTCGGAAATCACTTGTGAAATTTTGATATCCTGTTTCTAGTTATGTGAAAGAGAAGAAATAAAATACCTCTAATAGACTAAGGACGATGTACAGAGTACTGTTATTAATGGGAGGCGTCAAGCGATCCTCCATTTTCTTATGGCTAAGACCATTGAAGCAATGCTTCTTATTATTGGATAGAACGTTAATGTTCACAAATCCGCCCCCGATGAGCCAAAATGTATCAAGATATTGAGGTCAAGGGGTTTATAGAGATATAGAGTGCTACTTATACTTGTAAGGGTCACTACGGTATAGGGGTGTCGACACTGAAGGCCTTTTAGCTAATGTTGTGAGCGGGGTAGACGAATGGGCTCCCTTAACGCTCGGGTGAAATAGGGTTTAATAGAACCTAGAAGGAACCCTTAGTTATTATTTCGTGATCCCTCTGTTTACATCGATCCTGCTGGTGGCTCTTGACACGCCTCAGCTAAATTAAAC
The DNA here is from genome assembly GCA_023055425.1 of Linanthus parryae. NCBI lineage: Eukaryota > Viridiplantae > Streptophyta > Magnoliopsida > Ericales > Polemoniaceae > Linanthus > Linanthus parryae. The sequence continues at coordinate 60,321,579 of JALGPY010000003.1, forward strand.
TGTTGATTGAAGTCGAAATTCAAAATTGGCTACTTATTAATGTTGTTTGTGGCTCTTGATATGCCCTAAGCGATTGAAATGAATTGTAAATCTTGGCTACTCATGAACTACTATCGTTATCAGTTCAAATGAACTCGTTTACTTTGGATATTTTACCAACTACTCGTGGTTTCTCAATGTTATTAAATTGAGAGGTTTTTGTTACTCGGTTACTTCAAGTTGATCCAAATTCTCCAATATGATAGTTTTACTGTTTAAATATTCTGATTTGTTTCAACTCATGCTTCCGTGCCACTCGTTGCTTTACATGTCGTAGTGTGTACTTACTCAGTTTTTACTGATCAATTTCTTCAAAACTGCGTCGGCTTTTGCCATTTTAAAACCGCAGGTCATCACACAAGGTGGGGGATGGGAACGCGCACCGAGACGAAGACGTTTAGTTTAAGTCATATAACTTAGTAGATCACATAGATTATTTCAAACACATTATATTTGTAATCTTATCTTCTCAAGATTGTTGTATTTATTAAATAAAATGTAATATTGGTAACTATATTTCTACTTCTGGTTATCGATTGTCGCGTCAACCCTGAACCGAGATCCCGGGTCGTTTTCATAAACCTCCTCTTCTTCTATCATTCTGCACTTTGTCCCATGATTGCCAACAAATACCTCTATCTTTGCCTTGCTTAGACCACCAGAATTGCCGAATCAACGATTCCATCTTCTCACAAGTCCTTTCCGGTAACATAAAACATATCATCGCGTATGTAGGAATGGCTTGAGAAACCGCTTTGACAAGAACTTCTTTCCATGCGATAGATAAAAGAATTCTTTCCATCCTTTAATCTTGCTACTGAGCTTGTGGCTCAGAGACTCGAAGGTGATAGAATTGTCACGGCCCATTGTAGTTGGAAGTCCCAAATATTTATCGTATCTTTCCACTTCTTGAAAGCCAATTAGTTCGAGAAGATATGCCCGAACCTCTGCTGGAACACCATCAGAGAAGACTAGTGCCGATTTTACGAAGTTTACGTCTTGACCGTGGATCTACCATACTCACCAAAAATCTGTAACAGCATATTGAGGTTCTCCTCATTAGCACCTGTAAGAAACAACGAATCGTCAGCAAAAAAGAGGTGGGAGACCACTGGTCCTCCCCTTGACTCCGAAACACCTTCAAGCCTTCCCTCCATAACTGCTTTAGACAACGCACGCGAAAGAAATTCACTGCAGATTATAAAAAGATATGGAGATATAGGACACCCCTATCGAAGGCCCCTCTCCGGCACCACATTACACACCTTAACACCATTCCTGAAAAAGGAGTACGAAAAAGTAGATAAACAATTGTGTATCAAAGCAACAAATCGGGGACCGAACCCTAAGTGGAGTAGAGAATTCTTGATGAACACCCATTCGACCCTGTCATAAGCCTTGCTCATGTCCATCTTTAGAGCTGCATAACTTTTTTTCCCTTTTTTTCTCGTCTTCAAAGAGTGAATTACCTCCAAAGCGGTGAGAATGTTGTCAGTAATTAGTCTTCCTGGCACAAAAGCACTCTGAGTTTCAACAATAAAGACCAGGAAGTAGCTTTTTTAATCTATTCTCTACTGCTTTGGCCACAATCTTGTAAATCACTGAACACAAAATGATCGGGCGATAATCACTTGGCTTCCTTGGTTGCTTCGTTTTAGAAATAAGGGGAATAAGATTAGTATTGAATTCAGATAAGTCGGCTCCATCATTCAATATACTCAAAACTGTCTCAGTTATCTTGCCACTCACTATATCCCAGTACCTGTGAAAAAATCCCACATTAAATCCATCAGATCCAAGGGCCTTATCTGGTTCCATATAGAACAATGCCAATTTAACCTCTTCAGCCGTATAAGCCTGATCCATCATATCACAGTCTGCAGCAGAAATTAGTCAATCATAAATTCTTCTTTCTAGGTTCCCTTAGATTTTGAATCTTGATCTACCATAAGAGAGAGTTCAATTAGGAGCGGAATGATTATTTTGATACGAATATATTTTGACATTTATCTCATATTTTATTAATAAGTATTTTTTAAATTAAACCTCTATTATATAATTAGCTTTCTAACTAAAGTAGATGGGAAGTATCTTTCTATAAATCAAATATTATATAGTAATATGTTTTCAATGAGAAATATTGACTTTCTAATATTACTATTTAAGAGTTATATTGATTGAAAATCTTTTATAAATTAGGATTTTCTTTCTTAATTAATAAAGAAGAGTTTATGCCACACTGTTATCAAATCTTCAATTAGATTTTTCTTAATTTTAAATTAATACCTTTTATGAAATATCTTTGATAGAGAATATTTAATATTAATAATGAAATTTTTATACTTGGAATATGATATATTATCTGAAGAATGACTATTTTTATTTGATGACGATCATTCTTTAATTAGAGATTGAGTTGGATTTAGATTCTAAATCAAGATTCATTATAGACTTACTTTGGAACTATCTTTCTTAGAGATTAAGTAATCTCACTCTATATATAAGATGTCTATGATTCTTAGAAAACAAGTTGTAAAAGTCTCATCACCTACACGTGCGAAGAGAGACTCTTCCCCTATCAAGGTTTCGGCCACCCAGGAGAGAGGTGTCGTCCCCGTTGTGAGCTCGACCATAGAGTGAAAGAAACCTCTAGTGTTTCGTGTCTAAGCTGTCAGGTTCGGCCAGCAAGTCGTGGGTTCTTATTCAGCATTAGCACATGTTCGTGTATCTTTGGATTTTATACTTCTCTTAGAATAGAAGTTTGTTTTGTTGTTCTAAATTAGGGGTCAGATCTGTTCTTCACAGTTGAATCTATTTCTAAAGCTATATATTTCTTTAGATCTAGAACTTCTATTAATCTATATGTCTGTGTTTGGATCAGTGAAAGAACTTTCATTGTTTGAATCTATTGTTGGATAGAATACTAAAATCCATGTTTTGTATATTAAATTATTTTAATTTGACATTTATGAGAAATGTTTTGGGAAATGTTTTTGCATCACGTTATTATTATGCATAGCTGTCTATTATTCCACATAGTAGAATATATGGTTTGTAGATTCTAGCTTATACACAGAGGATCATAGTTTCAGTTCTTGTGGAATGAAAGTTATGGGTTCACAGTCTAGATGGAATTAGACACACCCATACTTTCAGAGCTCTACTGCACGGTTGAATAACAGAGGAGAAAATGGAAAAAAGAGAGTGCATAAAGTGAAAAGAAAGGAGAACAATCTAATGTGTTTTTTTGTTCACGCTTAAAATTTAGGTTCCATCTGAGTAGAGCTTAGAGAGGAAAAGTAATGTCAAGCCTTACTTCACAGGAGTTTTGTGACTCCCTTCACAGAGACGATTTGCATTCAAACGGTATCAAGACTAAGAGGGTTTGAAAACCTCAAATGACTTGGCGCAGAAAGGCTATATTGGAAACTGGTCGAAAATAGAACCATTGAAGTTTAGGACATGTTCGTGTCTTGGTTTGGACTCGTGGAGGAAAGATGACGCCTTAGTGAGCTTTTGCGCATAATCATTTTTTATTCAAACTCTTGCTACGTGTTGTAGAATTTCAAAAAGGATTAGTGAGAGATTGATGATTTCGGTTGATGAGAGTGAGGTTGCCGTTCTTTCAAAAATAAATAACTTAAAGTGTTTTGTGTGTTGTGTTAAGGTTGATACTAGAATTTGTATTTGCATCATCTTGCTGCATTGTCGTATCGTGAGTCCTGTTGAGTCGTTTGCGTATTGTCGGCTAATAAACATGTAAATGCAGTAGATGAGACTTTACTCGGGATGCACAAATGGCCAGTGTGGGGGTATTTGATAACTCCTTAGTTGGAGTTATATTTATATGCAAAAGAAAAACTTGACCCCTCCGGGTAAATCACAGAAAGGGGCTCAGATCAGTACTCATTAAAACCAGCAAATAAGAGATCGATGATCACAGGCTGCAAAATGATTTTGCCATAAGCCATGCATATCACACTCTATGGACTACAGCGAGTGAATTCAAAAGATGCATATCATCATCGAATCTTCAGTGAGAATGAAGAGGCTCAGATCTGTACTCATGAAAACCAGATAAGAGATCGATGATCACAGGCTGCAAAAGGATTTTGCCTTGCCATGCATATCACACTCTATCGGCTACAAAGAGTGAATTCGAACGATCCATATCATCATGGCCTCTTACAGTCAGCAAGCAGTGAGCATGAAGAACATCATAATATCATGAAGAGGCCCAAATCAGTACTCATGACCACCGATATCTTCAATTAACATCAGCTAATATCTTGAAAGCAACAGTTATTTCTGAGACAATGCACCTCATTCAAATTAGAATCATGAAAGATGGAGCACCTACAAATAAAGCTCAACATTGATCCGTTTCAGATATCTATTATATTTCATATATTCATTCATGAGATCATTCATAACTTCACAAGCTGTTGAAGCATTAACCCATAACATAGACTTGAAGTGAACCCAACACCATTCGTTCCTAATTCTAACCTTTCTTCCTCTATAGTCTACGAGTACTTGTGAAGGAAATTTCAACCTGATTTGGAGGCACACAAATTAATGATTGCATCATTTTGTCAACATTAATAATCAGCTGGTCAAAATACCCTTCACAAGTACACCTAGCAACAAGGTCAAGACTTTTATGTACTGTGATTTACCTCATATAATTTCTCTTTTTTTATTAATTGATAATTTTCTTTTTCAATAAACTGACTTATTAATGAACTAGCATTCATTAATTGGAAATTCATCCGTTCATCCGCTACCAAATGCCGGCACTTGTGAAGGCCACTTTGACCCGGGTTTCATGCACAAATGTTTGCATTAAATTGCCAACATTATCAGCGGGTCAAGATGACCTTCACAAGTGCCGACAGAATAGAGAGGTTGAACAGAGGAAATAGATAATAACAAATAACAAACATGGAATGAACGGAGGGAAATACGGAAATGGGCTCAGATCTGTACTCGTGAAAACCAGATAACACATCCATGATCACAGGCTGCAAAAAGATTTTGCCTCGCCATGCATATCAAGACATTGTATCGGCTAAAGAGTGAATTCGAACTATCCATATCATAACGGCCTCTTCAGTGAGCATGAAGAGGATCGGATCAGTACTCATTAACAAATAAGAGATGACAACAGCAGCTAAAAAAATAAATTTGCCTTGCCAGGCATATTACACTCTAACAGCTTCAATGAGTGAATTCGGTAGATCCATATCATCATGGCCTCTTACACAACTAAATATTTGGACACGTCAGATTATGAACTTGTAGCAATGACATAGGGTACTTAAAAACTTAATACCGTACACATAAATCAGGAGACATGCACATTTTCAGCTACCTCAGTTTCATCCACATCACATTCAACTAGCCAAATTATATATACATTAAAACACACATTCCTATCCTTATGTTGCCGCATAGATATAGCATTCAGCCCATGAATACACACTTTCCAATCTGTTAACAGCAACCACTTGGTTATGTGAGAAACAGTATATATATATATACACACACACACACACACACACCACATTCTACACTCAGCTAGCAGATCCGAACACAGGATTTACCCATAGTTAAAATGTTTGCAGATATCACAGTAAAATTGCTCCTTTTAAGTCACAGAAATGAAAACAGCTTGTTAGAACTGAGCTCAAGCCACCATACAGACCCAAATTGAAAAGCGCATTTATAATCAATAGAAACTGAGAAGCCAAATTAAGACAGAGAGACAGAGAGCGACGGACCAGTGCTGAGGACATATGTTTGTGAAGGGTGAGGGATGTTATTTCTCTTCCTGCGCCAAACCTCCATTCTCAGATTTGAACAAGCTGGTGCCCGATTGAGTCAATGAGAATAAAGAACGATTGATTAGGGAAAGGAGAAAGACGGCGGTGGCGAGAGGACCGCGGTTGTGCGGAGATGGAGAGAGAGAGCTAGAGAGAGAGAGAGAGCCGGCGGTGGTGTCGAGTGGAAGAGGATGAGTTAGCTAGGGTTCTTGATAATTCGATGTGGAGGCCAAAAGGGGGAGTAATGTCGGGGAGTTGTTAGTTGGCCAGCAGCGGGTGAAATAAATTTTTGGTATGATTTGATTTTGCCACCAAAACACTTGGGGAGATTTCATTTCCCTCCCAAAAATTTAGCAAAATTTCATTTCCCGCCCAATAGTTTGGTCAAATTTCTATTTAGATCCATTCCCGACAAAACTGCAAGTCTAATTATTTTTAATTTTGGATGACTAGTCGTTTCCCCACGACAAAAACACAGTTGGTCTTTAAAAATATATAAGACGACAACGCAGACGACTAACTGATAAAAAAGACTGTTTGTACTGCTTTTAAATACCATAATCCTGGTAGTTAGAAGGAAACTGGTCGCTGATAGCAGAATCTGTTGTAGTGTAAATAGTTTGCTTTATGTTTGAGTCTTTGTCAAATTGCAAACCACGATTTGAATATCCAACAGTATAGGACAAAAGTTTCTCAATCTTTATACAATTAGACAAAATATAATTATTTCCTTCATATTAAAAAAACATGTGTGAAATACTTGTTACAGATTGCGGACGAGCATCATGATGATCATACGAATTTGAAGGTTCGAATCATATCAAAGATGGTTGCATGCTATATCAATTGCCCCGTGGTCGTCATCCAAACAAGCGCATGTCCCAAGAATTGTTGGCAATAGCTACAATAATATTACGAGCGACTTAAGGAAGTGCGGGGATTTATGTTGCTTTAGCCACATTTACTAATATCTCTACCAATAGTTGGAGAAACCGCTGGCGTTGGCATCACTTCTTGCAGCGGTTGAAAAAAAACATCTGGTATATTTTATTTTTTCCTGCGGTTGTTAAGAATTGCGGGTATTGTACCACTTTTAGCAGCACTTGCAACTGCGGGTACGAAACCGCTGGTGTATGCAGTACCAGCAATTTTTGCAACCGCAAGGAGAAAAACTGCTGCTGTATCCCCTATTTTTTGTACTGATGGTTATAAACTTATAATATCCTATTTTGCAGGTGGAGAAATATTGTGGAAGGTTCAATGTTATGTGAGAGATGTGGTTTTAATCTGGCTCAAAACTAATGTTTGCCCGAAACTTTAAAAGTAAACTAGTCGTTTGGCGGCAATAATCCATGTTGTGTACATGTGCTTTCAAATCTATCAAGTTGCATACCTATGGTTGAGAAGTATGTTTCCATCAACATAGTTTAGTTAATAAGATCGAATTAATGACAATATCAGCCATAACATATTATGTAATAACTTCCCTAAATTTCGTCTCTTCTCATTCTTCTTCTCTTTCTAGCGGACTTTTGTTTTTCAGACTCAAGGGTCACAGTCGTGTCCCCTACCACAGCTACACTTCCCCAACTCCAAGTGGAATGAGTTTATAAGTGCTAGGTGTTTTTAGGACTAGGCTTTCTGTAATGGTAAGTATCACTGCAGGGACTAATATTTAATAACACCTCACTTGCCTCATGTATAAGGTTTAGTGAAGGGCAGGAAGGATCTATCACATACAGATCTACAACATGAATTATAGCGGAAGATTCATGTATTTACCTTGTCTTCCTTAGCTCCTTAATGCAGCGGATGATCGGTTGTTGCTTGCTTTCACGCGCCTCCTCCTTGATCTTGCTCCCACCAATCTAGTGTGAATCTCGAGGACGAACACTGATTTCCACACCACGTTCCACCTCCTTGGATGAAGTTGGAGAGAGACTAGGGTTCTCTACAACTAGTATGAATCTAGACAGAGTAACTTTATAGAGTAACTTTATTCTCTGGAATAGCATTAGCCTTTTGGCATTATAGCACACCATAATGTGTAGGAGGCTGCCTCCTTATATAGGCAAAACTTCTCCTAGGTTTGCACATAAACCCCTAGGGTTTGAGCCTTAGCTACTAACCCCTTTAGTTTGTGCATTAGTGCAACTAACCCCATAAGGTTACGATAATTGCATTGGGCACCCCACATGGGCGCACCAATTGCTAACATCTCCCACTCGCACAGTGGGGTTGCACAATCCATCCAGTCTATATCAATCTCCAACTTTCTATCATCTACAAAAGAGTATGGTGTGGCCGTGGCGTGTGACCGGTGAGAGTACCTGCATTTCGGGAGATCCGTACACCAAACTCGTATAGCCAGCATGGGAAGGCACCCTCTCGGGAGATCCACATACCAAACTCGTATAGCCAGCGCAGGAAGGCCCCCTTAAAACATATAACAGTAATAATGCTCTCCGTAACTCTCGTATTCCCCAGATTCCTCCGAGTATCATCTCGTGGATCATGAGCACCTGCCTTGTCCCGAAGGCCATGCTCCAATGAGTCCACATCTCCTTTATATTTTCATATCCTACATGATCCCATAAGATCTTGCAGGTGGGCCCAATGAAGATAATAAAGAGCGATGCAACGAGAATCTTTCCTTACATACATGTGTCACTCAGATTCGGCTCAGCTGCTTTCCCAGCAGTGTCCGGAAGGCCGAATCATCCATAGCCGTAAGGTGTCACGCCAAAGTAGCACCACCGACCCGTCTCCTCATGACACAGACGTAAGTACAAAGGGTATACAGTGTCAATCACCTTTATGTGATCGACGAAGCTCACACGATGAGGAATCCCAGGGACTAATTCTACTCATCACCTCATGGTCACTCATAAGCGCGCGTTATTCAAGGGGGAATATGCGCCATAGTGTTTAGACTCTGATCAGAGCGCATGTCTTATCCTTACAAAGGACCACTATTCAGATGACAATCTGGTAGCCCTTATGGCCACCAGCCCGAGTGCTGCCATGTCACACTATTGTGAACAATTATCAGCTCTCGCATCTGGCTTTCTCTACACAGACTGTTCATGGTTCGGGGTAATAACCATGTTCGATTGGCCATAACCAGTCTCACCTTGGAACTTATTTCCAATGCGACAGTTGAATCCGTCAGACAGGCTCCTAGCTCTACTGATAGACATTAAGCTCTTATCATAGGCCATATGCTCATATGAAGAAGGCATCTCATATCATATCGCAGGCTTTCAGCGCTTATCGGGATTCTGCCTCATCTTCCGCCACACCCAGACATATCCAGGATATTGCGACGGCGGTCACTCGTGTGAGTGAGGCGACCTAGTGTCTGCGTGACATGCTCTATGCTAGTACAGGAAATGTAACATATCATACATGTATCAAAATAACATGCTGCTTAAAACAAATCCAATTAAAATCCAGTCAATCAATGTCTCGTGTGCTCATCAATCATATTGCTAGTTATTGACAACCAAGTCCAAATTCTCTAAGGAGATCCACAAGGACGACTCTCATGTGGTTTAGGAATGGGATGAGCCAACATCCTGGCCCATAGTCGATCCACTCCAGAATTACTTTCCAGGTAGTTATTGAAATAGTACCCTCGACTATGTGTTTGTCTTTACCGCAATTTTATAGCCGTATGCTAACACTACTCATGGTAATAGGTTTTTTGATAGCTCATAAGCTTACAAGACACCCTTTTCGGTCAAACACATTTCTGCCCTATGGCAGAACAGGCAATCGTGCTTCGCTTCCATGGTCAATGGAGCGGTCCAATACAATCATGCAACACTTATATTGCATTTGTTCCATGCGAGTCTATCATCGAGCATGGACGGTAGCCTGAGTCGGATCCAAGTGCATCTAGGTCCCCACCCTAGTTAGCATATGTGGCTAACTAGTCGAAGCATCTTCTTCGATAGTCATAGCACGTGATCCATCATATAGAGTATCCTGGTTACAATCTTGTGTCTTAAATTGGAATATCATGAAAACCAATTCTTCTGATTGCATAGCATTCGCTAGGTCTGAGTATACACCATAGTGCATATAAGACTCATACTGCATCAGGCACTCTGATTATCTGGTCATTCTTATATGGTGTCTTTTAGGGCACATGCCTAGGCTCGTGAATTCTTGCGCTGAGCTACAGGAGTACATATACTCCTTAGGGGACTCGAACAATCCTTAAGCTCCACTAGAAAATAGTGTGTCATCGATATTAAGTGACTTGATCATCAACTCTCTACTAGTAAGAGTGATACACAGCGGTTTCCATTTGTTATCGTAAACATATAGTAAACGATTCCTGATGAAATACAGCTGTCTAGAGGACTATATAAGATCCCATATGGACTTAAATAGCTTGCACACGTTTTGTGCATTTGACCTTAGTCACCTCTAGGATTTCTCCATTGAGAAATTCAGTCGTCACGTCTATCGAGAATGGATCCACAACTATTGATACTACCAAGCGAATTAACGTAATCCTTATTACCCAAAGCCTTGGGAAGGATACCTCGTTGAACCAACGCAAATTCTTCGGATCGACTCAAACTCGTCGATGTCTCTCCTCAGAATGAGTGTAGACTTATTCGCTTCTACGCAAGTCGTATGCCTTACCATGCTTCTGTCTGGGTCTCTGATTGACTTTGGAAATCCATTAATCTCCAATAGTCTTCCATCCAGTCGGAAAGTCAACCTAGCCTTAAACTCGGTTGGCCCCTTATAGACTCTAATTTATCCTGTAAAGCTTACTATTCATTCTTCATAATTAGGGAACGATAAGGCCTAGGATTCTATCCTATCGTTTATGCAAGGTGATCCTTAGGATCATCCCTTCGATCTCAAGCAGTCGATGGGGTATGCTCCTATGAGCAATTCCTTTGCATAGGAGGATCATCATTTGCTCTCATCCCTTATGGATGGGCACCCAGCTTGGAAAGTCACTCCCACTGTTCAAAGGATCCTTGAGGGACTAATTCCTCATAATCAACTAAGGGACAGGGTATCTTCCAGCGGTTTCTCCATGTTCGTGGAGATCATCATCTCTACGAACATATCCCTTAATTATGGACATATCCTATGAGAAATCATATATCTCGTGAATCCATTTTGTTATACTACTTATCGGCTGTAGCGTTTCAAATACGCAACCCCTAGAGTGCTCCGAATAGCATAAGAAGATACGTTACTCCATGAAGATACGTCTCTTCCATCTAGGGTCTAACTTCAAATTCTTTCTTGTCAGGTGATGAAACATCCTGGGACAATATCCTAGGTTCATCATTCTCTTGCGTGGTGACCATCATGTCTCCACTTCGATGTCAAATCATCGACGAGGTACGTTCCAAAGAACGTTCCTACGCAAAAGGGGGTTCCTCTACATAGTCATAATTTATGATGGGCTGTTCATTAGGCATGTTACTCCCACTGTCCTGAAGATCCGTAGGAACAATTTCATGTTGATTATTCAGGGATGGGGTGTCTTCCAGTGAAATTTCTGTTTCGTAGAGACTTACTTCTCAACGAACCTCTTCCTGACTTGAAATTAGTTAGTACATAAGTTGCTGATCCCCATGGCCTAAGGTGACCTCATTCAGGTTGCCTTTTGGTCCACATCTCGTAGGGTGTAGTGGCTACAGACTTGGTGGACTTATGGTTGCGTATGTTGATAGTCGTTTAGCAAAGTGTCTCCTCCGAATAGGAAACTTGTACTTTGCACGCTCTATCATACATCAGACCATCTCTTACAGTAACCTATTCCTCTTATCCTCTACAGCATCCTGTTGGGGCGTGGGAATAGCCAACTGCCTTACTATTTCTCTTCATCACATAGCTCTTGCTAAGATAGATACTTCCAGTCTCATTCTGGCCAAGGACATATCCTTTTATCCAGACGGTTTTCTACCTTTTGTAGAGACCTGTCTGAAGCACCCTTGTGCCTCAGATTTATGTGGCCCAAGCACACATAGTTGAGACGCGGACAATCATCTACGAATGTGATGGAACAGTAAGCACCATGTCCTAGCTTTAACAATTTTAATGGAACACAACAATAGAATGAGTAATGTATAAAAGACTCAGTAGTCCTTAATGATCTACTGGATAATTTTCGTTTTGCCTTTCATGTCCGGCAAGAACTACACATAGGGAAGGGTACCATGGGCAAAATCCAAGCAGGCCTGCCCTAGCTAGCCTGAACATCCTTTCCTGTTATTGTGTGTCTTAATCTAGCGCGCCACATATCAGAATCTTAAGGCATACCCTTAAGTTGACATCCAAGAATTTTGAGGCGTTACTCATGCTAGAATCTTAAGAACGCAAACACCATAATATAGCCATATCCAAAGTTAAAACTGTGACCAAAACAAATTTTGGTAGCTACTTCCTCAAAGATAATCATACGGATCCTTAGACGAGAATTCAGTGCCAGGTCTGGCCGTTTCTCTTGTCTTAGGAAAACTCCTTTGACCTTTTGCGTTTGCCAGTCTTGGGCTATTTGGTCTTATACCAATATTTCCCCTAAATTCCCTTATCCTTGCCCCACCTGTTGCCTTGGTCCTATTACCGGGCTAAGGACTATATCTGCCTATCATACTTCACTAAGTATGATCATACTTCTCCAACAGCCTTTAGTAATAAATATATTGCTTAGACATCCGAAGTATGCTGGACTAGTATTCTTAGCAAACTCTTTTTGCTTAGATCCTAGAACAGGGTGATGTTTGGCCTTATCCAAACATCTTGACACTTACAAAGTGTGTCATATAACGTTTCATGAAACGTGGCAGAGATTGCAACAAATTAAAAAACGGATAGCTTATACCTGACAACCCTTAACTCTATTATCATACATGGCATCAATCTCAGACGGTAAAGTCGAGTGCTCAATATTATGACATGAGCCATAACTCATAGTAGAGGTAGGATTATTATGAGCCAATGCTCAGAATTTATGTACGCAAATGGCTAAGATGGATCCAAGATTCTTCTTTGGCTTCCTACAAATTTTAAAAGTGGTCTCGAACATGCTGATGAGGTCATTTCCCCACCTTTTCATAGCATGCTCCATTACATTTATCTTGACTGCTGCCTTCCACTATTGGTGAGCCTAAAGATAATGTCTATGTGTTGCTGTGACAACTTATTCATCACAGGTTTGACCATGTTTGTAGGTGGCTGACAACCTATGTCCAACGGATGGTTACATAGTACGACGGCTTATCATGTCGTTGTTGTCACCATTTAGCCTTTACAGTTTATATTTTGAGACGATTGATAGAGACATTGTGGAAATTAATCACTAGCATTTACTTAGCTCCAAAGTAACATGTGACATCGATTAAATTCAATAGTTCCTCACAAGGACTCCACCAAAACCTAGCGTATATCCTAGGAATAAAATCTCATCACTTGTGATTTCCTACCAATTTTAATCATGTCATCATGTGAGCTCTTTTGTTTTAGTTCTTTAGCATGCGAGGTTAAACATATATATCCAATCACACGCAGTTATAACATAAAACAAGCATAAGCATAAATATGCAATGGATGTGGCCCCTAAGGTGCACTCCCACTATTGAGAGTACTTATTGAGCAAGTCTTGAACTCCATCTCATGCCATCTCGCCTACTTGAGGACTCCAAGCTTGAGGCTCCTTTAGACCATCTAATTGCTCCATGCACCTTGCGACATAGCTTTTGGTTTGGCCACCTCTTTTGAAGCTTCAATCTTCAATCTCTACTAACTATCTTATTTCTAATAAGAAGTAACCTCATAGAGGCGAGTGGATGAGAAGAGAAGACACTAGAGTATAGAGAGGCACGACACGCAGACCGTATTTTGATTACATATTCAAAAACCAAAACCAAAACCAAAATATAAAACATCTATGCCACATCCATGCACCAAACACATCCATTCAACCCACAACAGCATGTATAACAATATAATAAACATACTGGAATTTTATGGAAATTTCCAGAATTAAGCAATAATTACTGGAAATTAATAAGCAATAATCTAATCAACTAAAAAGATCGAAAATTGCTCCCTACCACTTAGGGTCTCACCACCTATGGCAAAACGTAGGGAAAAATGACCTAAGTCTCCAGAAAAAATTTAGGCTCAAAACAGTGTATTTAAGGTCGTCAAACTGCCTCGGGAAGTGTGCTAAACACTAATTAATTAATTAATCTGGAAATTACTAAAATTTTCCGTCGCTCCAAAAATTATGAAAAAATATCCACAAAATAGGAAATTTAATTTGGAGTCCCTAGGAAAAAACCGGACGAAAAATGACGGCGGGAGGAGGCCGCACGCGCCCTCACGCGCTGCTGCGCGTGGGCGCGTCCGCCTCCGCCACGCGCCGACGTCGGCCATGTGCCACGTCAGCATGCCACGTGGCATGCCACGTCAGCACCTATGCCGACGCCAGCTGCCACATCCCGCACGTCATCGCCACGTCAGCTGCCACGTGGCTGCCACGTCATCGCCATGTCAGCCACTTACTGACGTGGCACCGCCACGTCAGCCCTAGGGCCACGTCAGCAGCCGCCGCCAGCCCTTAGGCGCGTGCGGCTCGTGGCGGCGTCGGTGGCGCGTGAAGCCCACGCGCCGCCTTCCCGTGCTCCGTTCCCGACAAAAATAATTTTTCCGGGATCGTCTTTTCGTCCTGATCCCGATTATGTGGTCAAAATCCAATTTTAACAAGTTTTGAAAAACGTGTTCTACTGATTGGATCTAGCAGTCTAGATTAATACAGTTCCGAAACTTTGAAAAATCATAACTAATTCATCGTAAATCCAAAAAATATAAAATTTATATTTCTGGAATCCTCGTGAAAAACCCTACCTAATCATATATGTTCGTCTACTGGTTATGAAATTTCAGAAACTCGATTTTTAATACAGATTCGGGAACGCATATCGAGGCACGAAAAACAAGCCTGAGGCTCTGATACCAATGAAGGGCAGGAAGAATCTATCACATACAGATCTACAACATGAATTATAGCGGAAGATTCATGTATTTACCTTGTCTTCCTTAGCTCCTTAATGCAGCGGATGATCGGTTGTTGCTTGCTTTCACGCGCCTCCTCCTTGATCTTGCTCCCACCAATCTAGTGTGAATCTCGAGGACGAACACTGATTTCCACACCACGTTCCACCTCCTTGGATGAAGTTGGAGAGAGACTAGGGTTCTCTACAACTTGTATGAATCTAGACAGAGTAACTTTATTCTCTGGAATAGCATTAGCCTTTTGGCATTATAGCACACCATAATGTGTAGGAGGCTGCCTCCTTATATAGGCAAAACTTCTCCTAGGTTTGCACATAAACCCCTAGGGTCTGAGCCTTAGCTACTAACCCCTTTAGTTTGTGCATTAGTGCAACTAATCCCATAAGGTTACGATAATTGCATTGGGCACCCCACATGGGCGCACCAATTGCTAACATTTAGGATCAGGAGTAGGTTACAGTTTGTGATGTACACAATCATGTCAGCTTCTATATCCCCAACAATCTTTTTTTTTTCAGGATGCAGAAAGCAGGGCTTGGAATGGGGCTTTTAAAAAGGGTTGCATTGTGCCTTACCAGTGTTCTCCGTCTACCGTGGCTGTTTCTCGTTTGTTATATGCTGATGACTGTCTTCTTTTCTCAAAGTGTCCAAAACAGTCCACTGAGGGGGTGGATGTACTGGGTTCTTCCAGAGTATATGGCATTCTCGGGATAAGGGATTAATTCGTGAAGAGTAGATTCTCTGTGGCCGATGTAGTTTTCAAAACTAGGAGACTATGTGGTGGGTGGTTGGGGTTTATTTATAAGCCTTTCCCATTCCGTATTTGGGAGCTCCAATCTCTTGGAGGCAGTCAAGGATTGGGAGTTTTAAGGTCTCTAGAGAAAGTTCATACCAGAATTGTGGGCTGGAAGGCTTAGCTGGGGGCAAAGAGATGGGAACGAGGTGAAACGGGAGACGCTGGAACAACAATTTTCAGGAATTTCGGAGAGGAAACGCTGAGGTCAGGGGAGTGGCAGTTTACATTTTTATGATACCAAAATGCATACTTATAAATTATGTTAGACAAAAGTGAGACACTAATTAAGATCACTACAAGAAGAAGAGAGAACAGCAAGATCTAGATTTCAAAACAGAGGGAATAAGAGAGCATATACTTAGTAATAAACATGTGGAGGTACTTAAAATTCCCTCTCAGTAGAGGAGAGTGTACCAGAGGGGTTGAACTTCTTCCCATACCTTGTTCTTCGTCTCTCTCCCAGTCACTCTACAAGACATGCCTGGCTTTAATGGTGTCTTCCAGGTTCGTCCTTTCATGTAGTTTTATTTGGGCATTGACGCCCTCTATTCTTTGTCGAGTGTTCTAGACAGCACGAATTTGGGATATCTTTGAGCATCAAGTGAGGTCCCTGCCTTCGATTATCATAGAAGTGTTTCGTTGGCTTAAAGAACGCATCGAAGAATTCATGGAGCTGTTGTTCACCCCGTCAGGGACATGTGCCTACTAGAGCGGCTTACGATTGCGCATTTGCTGTCTTCGGTTTGCTTATTTAACGAGTCAGATGAGGAGGGGCTCCTGTAACAGGTGCACCAGGGTCACTGCCGTTCAGTTTGATTGGTCTGTTCAGCTAGGGCAGGCGGCTAGGAACGAGTCTTCCAGAATGGTGACGGTTGTTGTATCAATGTGTCTGCTTGTAGCTTTGGCCATACCTCCTTAAAGAGGTGGAGTCCTAGTGGTTTTTCTTATAGTCACGACCACAATGCATACCATTTTGGGGGGATTCTATATTTGTGACTGTATCTGCTTTAAGGTCCAAGAGATTTCCTTGGCATATCCATCCCACTACTATAGCTTGTTGTGCACTCTTATTTGTGGCATGGTCTTACACCCATACTTACATGTGTGTATATATCACGGTTGTCAAACTCCTGACCAGGTTTCTCTGTGATTCTTGGAGGCGTAGCTGATCTCAGTCCCACTTTAACTCTCGAACTCATAGAATACCAAGTAGAATCCCGATTCAGCTAGTGGAATATCTAGCATTTTACGATCAAAGATACTTTGATATGTATGAGCGAGCTTAACGCCAATTAAGAAGGAAACTTGTAGATCTAAAGTTAACATATTTATTTGAAAACCACTTGAAATTAAACTCCATAATTTGGATATAGATTTATGATAATTACAATTGGAATGATATTTTTATTTATCAAATCCATGACTATATCGGGATAATATTATCATTTCTGCCGAAGCTACTGGCGCTTGTTCTTATATTTCGAAAGGGCTTATAACTGCAAAAAAAAATTATTTTTCAAGTAGCATGACATGATATAGGCAATGGACAGAATACTTTCATTTACCAAAACAGGTGGCTACCTATTGGTTTTGGTAGAAAACCTCGTCGTTTTCCTACCCTGCCTTTGCATTTGAAAGTTTCTGATTTAATTTCAGCATATTTTACTTGGAGTCATGATCTTAGTTACAATAATTTTTGTTATGTATTTGGTGATTCAAGCTCCTAATTGATTGTTGGACGAAACGGCGAAGCAATTGGCAAAGCAAGGAAGACGAACGAAGACGCGAAAAATGGGTACTATCAGATCTTCTTGCGAAGACAACTAGTCTTTGTACGAAGGTCCTGCGCGAAGACAATTGTCTTTTGGCAGGAAGACTTTGGGGCTGAGATGGTTTCGTTGTTTCCTTGTTCGATTTTGAAATGTTTCTTCGTTTCTTTGGGCACAAATCAGTATCTTAGGACTATATAAGGACCTAGAGTGAAGACATATTGTGTGTAGTTGATTATGTTGGTTTCTCATCAATAAAACTAGACGTAACACCGTGCCACGGGTGCGGGGAGCCGCTCGTTACATACTTTTTACACTTTGTAATTTAAATATACAATTATTTATTCCCTCATGTTCTTTTTAGGGTTTACTTCAATATATTGAGAAATTTTATTGTTGTACGAACTTTGATAATTTGAAAAGAAAATATTTCAACAATTTCTATAGATGTTAAAATCATATCACAATTATTTTTCTAAGCAACTTAAATCATTGCGGCTATGCAGTCTCATTGAGAGGAAACTAGTGTAAACTAATTGGTATAAAATGTTTCTCAAGAAATATGGGATTTTATCCACATACATGTGTATGTTTTTATTTAAGTTGGTAAGAGTACAAATTTGATACAATACAAATATAGTTTCATAATTTTTCACGCAGATATTTCTCTTAAAATATCATATAATGATTCATTTTAATGATTAAAATTATACAATATATTGTAATTTTTATTGGTGCAAATATTTATCAGCTAAGAATTTATTAAAAAAAAAGTAACTCTTCTTGAAGAATAAGCAAAATAGATCTGGAAATCTTTTATTCATATTATGTACACTATTATACTATAAATAGAATTTACCCTACTACTTCAAAATGTTATCCTGCTACAGGGGAAAAAATCGAGCAAAAAATTTCTACCAAGTGATGTCAATGTAGATGACAAATATCTCCATAATTTTTTTTCTTAATAATCTTCACCATCGAGTTTTGTTTATGACGTGTTTCCACTCATGCCACTTCTTGTTATTTTTTCGGTAGAGTTTTTATTTACCCAGACTTTTTTAAAATGTCATATAGGTCAAAGGTTCAAATATATGTTATATAGATAAGAAAAGTACCGCACGACCTTTTTGAGTTGTGGGTGGGTTGGGATCCTCTCCAGCTAATTTCTATTCCAGCCCTATGAGCTTGACCGTCTAAATATTTGAGTGGGTAACATTCCATCAATGTGGTCATCACTCTGCTCACACCAAAACACCCCATTCCCTTCTATCTTATCTCTCTACCACAACCTATCGTCTCTCTCTCCAAGTAGAACCACAACGAGAATACCTTCAATCCCTGCTCCCTCAATCTCTTTCCCTATCTTCGACCTGTAACCCAGATTAGTCTGCACCAAATAAAAAACAGAATTGTTTTAAAAAACATGGTGATCTCATACACAAGACACTTGATTTCATCATGGAACAACGTAATTGAATTCAATAGTTAATCGTCTATACCTAACAGTCAAACCCATATTAGTTTGGTTTGAAGATCGAAATGCAGTGAATTACATCCGAAGGCAACCATATAAATATTTCAATTTTAATCACATATTTTGGTGTGAGACATGACACCAGCGAGGATTGACATTAAATCGTACAGTTGGATATGTGCTGAGAGAGAGAGAGAAAGTTGGTGGTTCTTTTGAGAGCAGTTGGTTAGTTTCATAGACATAGATTACAGGGAAGATCGGGGATCGGACTCTATGATGGTTTGCTGTAATCTAAACCACTCAAATCTTTGGACGGTCTTATCAGCCAATTGGAGGGGCTGGACGAGAAATTAGCTGGAGAGGATCCTAATCCATTGATCACAATCAAGGGTCACACATGGAAAACAGTTAAATCACAGTAACGATTGGTTGAACTTCAACATTGATGCATATGGCACGATACAGTACAAGCTTATTTGCTTAATTTGCCATGCACCTTGAAGTTATCAATTCTCTAACCAGTCACCACATTTCAATACAAACAAGCAGCCCAAGAAACAAATTCAGCCAATTAAATAGGTCCGTGGCGAATATGAGAAGTTGATACAAAACTAGAACCATCAAAGGTATGCTATGCAATCCCCCTTTCACAAACTTAAACAACAAAGTAACAAAACTGATTCTTATAACCCCCCCCCCCCCCCCAAACCATGAAAAGACAATTTGTGTTTCGATCGTAGATTATAACTATAACTTAGAAATACGTATGTTTTAGAGCTTAGTTTTCTCAAATAATTGAATAAGCTATCCTTTACGTGGTTAGCCATTGTTGTCATTAGAGCCTGCAGGGAATATTTTTCATTAACCAGCTAATCAACAATAGAATAATAACATAATTTACCAAGAGATCTGTTAATTGAGGCATTTAGCTTTCCAAGAACTATGTATTTCTCGTCAATATTTCATATCCTTTCAACATAATTGATCTCCCTTCTCTTTATCTCACTAAATGAGTTCCAGCCAGCATTATTCTTAAGAGCTCAATTCATGAACACAAGTTTCTAAGAAAATATCTCCATACCTGTTCCAAGGATCTATATTCTCTCTCTTTTATTGAGTACAGAAAAGCTAACCATACCTGATGTGATGTGATTGAAAGGGAATAATCTTGGGAATAGGTGAGTTGAAACTATAAAAACAAAAGGGTAGATCTATTTTCGATCCTACAGCTTTCATTAAAGAATGATCAAGCTACTATTAGTTCTTCAAATGAGAATTGGTATGTTAAGCGCAATTGATGACAGAAAGGGCGACCCGTTGGAGGCAAGGTAATCAGATCTGTTTCGTTTCAACTCATTCTGGAATTTGGACAAGATCGAAAGTGCCTGTAACCGACTAGTTTTTGTATTACAGAAAACTACCATAGTTTTTGTATTACAGAAAACTACCATTCTCCGTATACGACTCTTCATCTTCAACCTAGAGAGAGAGACCTGTGTTGTGGCGGCCGCAATATAGGTAGAGATATTTTATAGTCATCCACGTAAGTAGGGTTTTATACTTTGATCCTAAACACAAGTGACGGCTTTTTATATTTCATGTTCTAATTAAGATAGGATTTTTATTTTATTTTTTATTAACTAGCAAATTAGACACGTTTTGGCCACAATTATCTGATCTTTCTTTTTATGGGCATTGGCAGCCGCAAACTAGTGTGATGTAGGGTAAAAAAACAGCGACTAATTAATTAGTCTCCTTGTTGGTAAAAACAGCCACTAATTGAAAAAGAAAGATAACATTTATTATCAAAAGATGGTCTAGAAGGGAAGTTAAGCGTATACTGAAACCCTAGCCTTGTTGGCGGGATGTCATCTTATACTCTTTTTCAATTGTGTTTGCATTAGCTGAGATTCTCTTGAACAGGTTAACCGGTTTCGTAACCCTTCCTCTAATCTCAGTGTTGAGATCATTACTGACGCTTGTAGAAAGTTGAGCAGTAGCTGGAACCTACTACATATCGAGGAGTACAGGCACTCAAACCAGGTTGCTGATTCCCTGGCTAAGCATGCTGTTAAAGAGTATACTACTAGTTGCTGTATTTCTCCTTTCAGTCCTATGTTTTATGGCCTTGTTTGTATGTTGGAGCCCCTAGTTTGTTGTGAGCTCTTTTGTCGGAGGATGTTAGGGGTCGTTCCTCCCACAAAATTTCATCCACTTAGGTTCTGTGTCTAATTTGTCCAGTTAATAAAAAATAAAATAAAAATTCTATCTTAATTAGAACATGAAATATAAAAAGCCGCCACTTGTTTTTTTGGATCAAAGTATAAAACCCTACTTATGTGGATGACTATAAAATGTCTCTATCTATATTGCAGCCACCACAACACATGTCTCTCTCTCTCTAGGTTGAAGATGAAGAGTCCTATACGGACAGGGGAAGACGCAGGAATATCTGATTGTGGGGGCACAAACACAATCAACACAAACAATTTTGTATATTTTCTTCAGGACATTTTTTCTATCACGATACAAATTAGCTATAATTTAACCTGTTAAATTGTAAAAATTAAACTTAACTTAAATTCTAATGAACAAAATCATGCTCAAACCCAACTAGATTATGAAAAAATGAGTTAAGGACCCATGAATTGGTACAATAAAAATTAATTAATCACTTTCCAATAAAAATATACTAAATAGAATTGAAAACTTCTACATATATTTTGAATGTAATCATCAGAAAAGAGGAATAGTGGACTACATGACTAAGGACAAAAGTAATTAATTTGAGAAATATGGATTTCATTCCAAAATGACAGTGGATGCATATGTGAAATGTATGGAATATATATCATAATTATCAAAGGAGAGAAATTTTTTGTGGGGGCACATGACCCCATAGGGCTCCATGTGAGTATGTCCCTGTATACGGAGAATGGTAGTTTTTTGTAATACAAAAACTATGGTAGTTTACTGTAATACAAAGACTAGTCGGTTACAGGCACTCTCGATCTTGTCCAAATTCCAGAATGAGTTGAAACGGAATAGATGTGAGTACCTTGCCTCCAACGGGTCGCCCTTGCTATCATCAATTGCGCTTAACATACAAATTCTCATTTGAAGAACAAGGTAGTAGTAGCTTGATCATTCTTTAATGAAAGCTGTAGGATCGAAAATAGATTTACCCTTTTATTTTTATAGTTTCAACTCACCAATTCCCAAGATTATTCCCTTTCAATCACATCACATCAGGAATGGTTAGCTTTTCTGTACTGAATAACAAAGTGAGAATATAGAACCGTGGAACATTTATAAAGATGTTTTTTTAGAAACTTGTGTTCATGAACTGAGCTCTTAAGAATAATGTTGGCTGCCGTTTGTTGGAACTCATATAGTGAGATAAAGAGAAGGGAGATCATTTATGTTGAAAGGATATGAAATATTGACGAGAAATACATAGTTCTTGGAAATTTAAATGCCTTAATTAACAGATCTCTTGGTAAATGCTGTTATTATTCTATTGTGGATTAGCTGGTTAACGAAATGTATTCCCTGTAGGCTCTAATGACAACAATGGCTGACCACGTAAAGGATAGCTTATTCAATTATTTGAGAAAACTAAACTCTAAAACATGTATTTCAAAGTTATAGTTATAATCTACGATCGAAACACAAATTGTCTTTTCATGGGGGGGGGGGTTATTAGAATCAGTTTTGTTACTTTGTTGTTTAAGTTTGTGAAAGGGGGATTGCATACCTTTGATTTGTGTGTGTTATGACAAACCACCTCACAAACGAAGAACGAATAAAAGAAAAACACGAATATTTTACGTGGTTCGCTAGCAAAATATTTGCTAACTACCTCCACGGCGGAAAAGCACTCTTTATTCACTTAAGAGGAACAATTACAATGTTTTTGCATACCTAGTAGAGAGACTACTAGCTTCTTTATATAGTACCCTAGAGGAAACCCACAGGCCAAAGGTTTCCAAAACCAAATTGGAAACAAACTTGTTGCGCATAAACCCATAAGTTTCCATCTTTGATATGGAAACAATTCCTAACAATTGCCTCATTATTCCACCGCCTTTGAATAATTCAACACATTCAAGGCACCTCCTCAACAAATCTCCACCTTGACTTGAATTCTCTTGTCAACAGCAGCCGCTCCTCTTCTCGTAAACAAAGCTACGTCTTCTCCGCTCCCAATTGTCTCTCGTCACAGAGACTCACTGGACCCCCACCGGGTCCGACATGCCCAGAAGGGCGTCACTGGCTCAAGATGTTGAGCAATTCCAGACAATGCTGGAACTTGCTCTCCGGAACTGGCTTTGTGAACATATCCGCGGGGTTGTCAGCTGTCCCCACCTTCTTCACCTTGATCCTGCTCTCGTTTCTCAGAAAATGATACCTGACGTCGATATGCTTGGTCCTTTCATGACGAACCTGGTCCTTAGTCAAGCAAATCGCACTCAAGCTGTCACAGTAGACTATCGCCTGATCTTGATGTAGGCCTAGATCATTGACCATTACCTTAAGCCAAATTGCCTCCTTTGCTGCTTCCGTTAGAGCCATATACTCCGCCTCCGTGGTGGACAAATTCACCGTCGGCTGTAGCGTCACCTTCCAACTCACAACAGATGCTCCCAGAGCAAATACGTAGCCTGTCATTGATCTTCTACTGTCAATATCCCCTGCATAGTCCGCATCCGAGAAACCAGCTACCAAGATGTTTTCACGTGACCCATAGCATAGGCCAATGTCTGACGTACCCTTAAGGTACCTGAATATACGCTTCACCGACTGCCAATGGTCCCTACCCGGATGAGCCATAAAACGACTAACCACACTAACAGCGAATGCTATGTCCGGTCGAGTACAGACCATAGCATACTTGAGACTTCCAACTGCGCTAGCATATGGAACCTTGGACATGTACTCCTTCTCCTCCTCGGTCTGAACAATGTACATTCCTAGCTTGTTGTTAGTTGCCATAGGAGTATCTATAGCTTTAGCTGATAACATCCCAAATCTTGCCAAGATCTTCTAGATGTATCCCTGCTGTGAGAAGAAAAGCTTCTTCTTCCTGTCTCTATAGATCTCAACTCCTAATATCTTCCGAGCAGCTCCCAGATCCTTCATCTCAAATTCCGCGCAAAGGGACCTCTTCAGTTCTCTAATGTCCTTGATATTTCGAGCTTCAATCAGAATATCATCCACATATATAATTAGGTAAATACGTGATCCACCATGCAACTCTTTGTGATACACGAAACAATCATACTCGCACTTGTGGTAACCAATCTTCAACATGAAGCTGTCAAACCTCTTGTACCATTGCCTCGGTGACTGCTTAAGTCCGTAGAGAGATCTCTTCAGCTTGGACACGTGGTTCTCTCTTCCGGGAACTTGGAACACCTCCGGTTGGCTCATGTATATTTCCTCCTCCAACTCTCCGTGCAGGAAAGCTGTCTTGACATCCAATTGCTCAAGCTCTAGGTCGTGGTGTGCCACTAAAGCTAGTAACACCCGGATAGAAGTATGTCTGAACACCGGTGAGAAGATCTCGTTGTAGTCAACTCCCTCTTTCTGACTGAACCCTCTTGTAACTAGCCTTGCCTTATACTTGACGCCCTCTCCAGATGTAGTTCCTTCCTTTCTTCTGAAAACCCACTTGCATCTAGGGGTGCAACTTGGACGGGCTGAACCCGACCAACCCGAACCCAGCCCGGACTAAAGTCGGGCTTCGGCACATGTTTTGAGTAATTTGGACGGGCTCGGGCTGAAATTCTCAACCCGAATTACAATTAGGGTCGGGCTTGGGTACGGATATTAAGCGATGGGCTAGCCCGAATTGCCCGATTTGTATATTCATTACCTATAAATATTATTTTTGGAGAGTATTATATAGCATATTTATCAAGAAATCTATTATTTTTTATTAATTATTAATGATATTTTTAATTGTGTTTATGTTCACAATTAAATAGATTTTTTAAACAAAATATCTAGTATTCTCTTGTATAAATGGATAATTTTTTAATTCACTCTAACAATATATAGTCATCACTTTTTAGCCTTAAATAAGGAAAAATTGAATTGTTTACATTCGGTATCTATTTTTATGTATGTAAGTTATTAACTTAACTTTAAGGGGAAAATTTTAATTGTGTTGAATGTGATAATATGTTAATTTATTAGTTGAATGGGCTAGCCCGAATTCAACCCGAACCCGAATTGGATTGTTCGAATTTGGGCTTGGACGGGTTGACGATGCTCCTAACACGGGCTGGGCTGGGCTTGGGCAACCCCAACTGAACTCGGGCTCGGGCTTGGACAAGGGCGTCAACCCGCCCAGCCCGCCCGAGTTGCAGTCCTACTTGCATCTGACTATCTTCCTTCCCGCTGGCAATTTAACAAGCTCCCAAGTCGAGTTCTTGCTAAGAGACTCCATCTCTTCTCCCATCGCGGCAATCCACTGTGATGACTCATAACTAGATATAGCGGCCTTGTAGGAGGATGGCTCGTCCTCTACCTCTTCCGCTACCTGTAATGCATATCCCACCATACCGTCATCTCTGTATCTCGCTGGAGGATTTATGAATCTACTTGGTCTTCCTTCAGCAATACTTTGATGAACCGGTTGCTCTGGTGTAGACGCATCCTCACTATCAGACTCTTCTGCTTCTTCCTCTTCGGCTTCCGGCGGCGGTGTAAGGATTTCGGAATCCTTAAGATCAATAGATCCGACTCTCCCTCCACCTTCTTCTTTGCATCCCCAAGCTCCACCACCACAGAGTTTTTCAACATATGAGACTCATTAAAGACTACACTTCTGCTAAGTATAATCTTGTTGTCTGCCCATATCTTGTATCCCTTCACACCTGCTCCGAAACCCATGAATACTCCCTTCTTAGCTCTTGGTTCTAGTTTGCCATCATCAATGTGATAATAGGCAACACAACCAAAAACTCTCAAATCCGAGTAATCCACTGCTCTACCAGTCCAGACTTTCATAGGATTCTTGCATCCTATACCTGTGTGCGGGCTCCGATTCACGAGATAGCATGCCATGGAAACTGCCTCTCCCCAGAAACCTCTAGAAAGACTTGCATTCGAAAGCATGCACCTTGCTTTCGCCAAAAGTGTCTGATTCATTCTCTCAGCTAAACCGTTCTGCTACGGTGTGTGCCGAACGGTGTGATGGCGTGCTATTCCCGGATCCTTGCAAAATTCATCAAACTCTGATGAACAGAACTCTAAGTCGTTGTCCGTGCGCAGCCTCTTCACCTTCTTTCCCACCTGATTCTCTACTAGTGTCTTCCACTCATTGAATCTTGCGAAGGCTTCACTCTTGTGCTTCATCACGAATATCCAAGTCATCCTGGAGTAGTCGTCTATGATGCTTAGGAAATACCTGTATCCTCCAATTGCCTCGACTCGAGATGGACCCCAGCAATCCGAATGGTATAATTAAGAGTACCTTTCGCTCTATGAATCGCCTTAGGGAACTTGCTACGCTGTAGCTTCCCATACACGCAGTGATCACAAAACCCTAGGCTCTTGGGCGCATGCCCGGTGAGATACCCCTTCTTGTGAAGTTCCTGCATTCCACGTTCACTCATATGACCGAGCCTCATATGCCACAGCTTGGTTAGATCAGCTTCCTTAATCTCGGCTGAGACAACTCCAGCAGAACCTGTGATCGTCGAACCTTGCAACATGTACAAAGTCCCGCTCTTGACTCCCTTGAGTATCACCTTAGAACCCTTGCAGACTTGTAGATCTCCACCTTCACCTTTGAAACTGTATCCCTTGCTGTCGAGTAGACTCAAGGAGATCAGATTCTTCTTAATATGTGGTACATGCCTGACTTGCTCTAAAGTACATAACTTCCCTTCATTCGACTTCAATCTAACTGAGCCGCTCCCAATCACCTTACAGACGGCTCCGTTTGCCATGTAGACAGACCCTCCATCTGTTTGGTTGTACGTCGAGAATAGCTCCCTGTTAGAGCAAATATGATAGGAAGCTCCGGAATCAAGGACCCACGCATCCTGAGAGTGCGTGACAACATCCGCCATTAGAACGTAATCATCCTCAGACAAGTTACCTTGTTCAGCTACGGCTGCGGATCCATTCTGCCCCTGTTGACCTCGTTGCGGGCAATCTCTCTTCCAGTGCGCCTTTTTCTTACAAAAGGCACAGACATCCTTGGGTAACTTAGAACCTGAGAACTGCTTCTTCTTGTTCTTATTACCCTTCTTGCTTCCTCCCGTTGCCATCAGTCCGGAAGCATGGTCCTCTATACCTGTGCCTGCACCCTTATGGCGCAGTTCCCTAGCATGGAGTGCCGATCTCACCACCTCTAGGGATAAGTCGTCCTTGTTCACAATGAACGACTGCACGAAGTTCTCATATGATGGAGGTAACGAGATCAATAACGAAAGTGCAACATCCTCATCCTCCACCTTCTCGCCAATATTACGCAAATCTAACAAAATTGTGTTCAATTGATCAAGATGGTCCTTGAGAGCCGTACCTTCGAGCATCCGCAGGGTAAAGAGTCTTTGCTTTAGCATCAACTTGCTAGTGAGACTCTTCGTCATGTAGAGACTCTCCAACTTGAGCCAGAGCTTCGCTGCTTCCTTCTGATCTGCGATATCGATGATCACGTCATCCGATAAGCACAGCATAATCGTTGGGTGTGCCTTCTCCTCTATCGCCTTGAACTCCGCTGATGCAACATTCATGCCTCCCTTGTCCGCGGCCAAAGGTGCCCACAAGCCTTGCAATTTGAGCAAACACTACAACAAATATGACATTTGTTGACAGTTTTTTTGTCGACACATAGTTTTATCTTCCACAAACTGAAGTTGTTCCCTCGAGTGAACCTGTCGATCTTCAACATCGATCCGGACATCGTTCTTGGTGGATCTTAAACCCTAGTCGCGTGCTCCACCTAGATCGCAAAACCCTAGCTTTGATTTCAACAAGTTGTGAAACCCTAGCTTTGCTCCGCCTTGATCTTGATCTTGAAACACCGCCAAACCCGAGCTCTGATACCAGTTTGTTGTAACAGAACTCCTGTTTCAGAGCTCTGATACCAGTTTGTTATGACAAACCACCTCACGAACGAAGAACGAATAAAAGAAGAACACGAATATTTTACGTGGTTCGCTAGCAAAATATTTGCTAACTACCTCCACGGCGGAAAAACACTCTTTATTCACTTAAGAGGAACAATTACAATATTTTTGCATACCTAGTAGAGAGACAACTAGCTTCTTTATATAGTACCCTAGAGGAAACCCACAGGCCAAAGGTTTCCAAAACCAAATTGGAAACAAACTTGTTGCCCATAAGTTTCCATCTTTGATATGGAAACAATTCCTAACAATTGCTACCTCATTATTCCACCGCCTTTGATTAATTCAACACATTCAAGGCACCTCCTCAACAGCGTGGATGGCCTAACTCTTAATCATTGGTTCTAGTTTTGTATCAACTTCTCATATTCACCATGCACCTATCTACTTCGGCTGAATTTGTTGCTTGGGCTGCTTGTTTGTCTTGAATGTAGTGACTGGTTAGAAAATTGAAAACTGCAAGGTGCATGGCAAATTAAGCAAATAAGCTTGTAGTGTATCGTGCCATATGCACTCACACATCATTACCATCTGGAAAAAGGCTGCCATTTTAATGAGTGAAAGGCTGCGTGCATACTCCAAATCTAAATTACGCTTATTGATTTCCCACAAAATCAATTACAATAGAGCCATTAAAGACGACGAAATAGCTACTTAAGCGATTAGCCGTGTCCGACATGTTGGGAATATAATCCAAATTGATCCAAAGACAGGTTAGTTTGTGGCTTTTTAAGATAGCTATAAGATAGACTTCGGAAAAGTTTTTTTCTAATGGATAAATTTAAGAAGGGGGGGGGGGGGGGGGGGCGGGGGAGGGTATAGATTGAAGGTAGAGATTTGTACCTGCCGATCACTAACCAAAAGTGGTCCGGTAAATTCGCCATTCCTTTTCGGCAATGTAGAAATATCCTTGGGGCAACCAAGTGTAGAAATAGAAAAATAAACATTCATACAAGTAGGTGGTTCTTCTTCTATGAAAACGTGAAATAAGAGTGGTTAGTTCTTTCAACACAAAATTCAATGAATAAAACCAAAGTTCTTGTGACTTGACAGAGACTGACTCTAAGACATCTTCTATGATATGATAAGAAAAAACCCAAAATGCACAATCTAAGTATTAATGATGAATGAGACTCTCAATGTCTTTACCTTAAGTCCCACAAACTGAAGGGATGCTAGCTCACTTCTTGGTGGCAGCAATCGAGATGGCGGCAGTGGTGGTGGTTTATGTGGCAACGAGATCCTCTGAAGTCGGACAGAAACGGCTTATGTTGAACAGAGGCAGCGCCTGATTATGGCATCTCAATAGTATAATGAATTAGGGTTTTCAGATCCTAAAAGAGATACCAGCTCAAATACTACGATATGCGGAGACAGAACGAGAGAAGCTAGGATTCGAAAGTGACAGTGGTGTAATATCACGATTTATGGGGGTTGCAGAAGTCCCCTTTTAAGAAATTGTGAAATGTCCCCATAAACTGTGCTCCTCTGATTCACTCCACAGTCACTTTCGAACCCTAACCTCTCTCCCTCTCACTCTCTGAATTTCTGCGGTTAGCGGCCGCGGTTTGTAGTATTTGAGCTTGCATCTCTCTCGGGTTCCGTAGCTAAAAACCCTAATTCGGGCTCTGCCTTAGCTCACCGTAAGCCGTTTTTGTCCGTCGGAGGATCTCACCGCCATGTCCGCCGCCACCGCCACCAAGAAGTAAGTTAGGATCCCTTCAGTTCGTGGGAATCTAGGTACCGATATTGAGTCTCATTCATCATTGTTGCTTAGATTTTGCATTTGGGGTTTTTCTTATCATATCTTAGGCAAAAACTTCAGTGCGTCCGGAAGTAACCGGCTCAGCCGGTACTTCCCGGTTATTACGAAAATACCCGCTAGCGGACAAAAAATGTGGTCCCAGGAGGGAATCTTTTTTGACCTAGATAACATTTATAAGGCATACGAAAACAATTTTTCCAGAAAGATAACAATAAGAGAATATTAATACAAGAGCAGAAAACAAATGACAAAAACCAGATAACCAGTAGACAAAAGAAGATAACAATCATTGATAAAAGATCAGTGAAACCAAAAAATCTAAGTTAAACGATCAACGATCAGCAAAAGTTAGCTTAATTTGAAAGTAATACGATACAAATGACTAAATGGCCTAAATAGAATAATTTCACATAGGTATAGTTAAGTTTTCGAAACCTTCTCGGCTTTCTCGAGTCTCTTACGGATTGTAGTTACTATCTCCTGCCGTTTTGGGAGTTCTTGAGCAAAACACGTGTTGAGAAACTCGTCTTCCCAGCAGATATACTTGCATTGACGACCTATACCTTTGGTTCAAGTTGCGTCCATCGTTTTTTGGCGTATGTGCGGTTTGAATAAGCGGGTTACGGCTACAATAACAAAGCTCAAGCCTACATTATAACTTGCGTGTTATGGTGTAGGCTTGAGCTTTAGTGGGAGTGTTGTGTTGTGTGGTTGTAGAGTTGAAACTATGTTGAGACATTGTTGAGGGAAGGAAGAATAGAAGAGGTAAGGGTGAGAGAAGAAAATAATCTCTGAGTGGGAGTGAATGGGTAGGTGTATGTATTTGAAGTGGTTGGTGAGCTAGAAATAAAAGAAGAAACTTGGTGGTTGGGAGTTAGTTGGCAATAAATGCCCAGATAACATTATTAACGGCAGAGGATAACAATTATATAAGTAAGGAAAACATTTGTAAGGTACACA
This sequence comes from Linanthus parryae, assembly GCA_023055425.1. Taxonomy (NCBI): domain Eukaryota; kingdom Viridiplantae; phylum Streptophyta; class Magnoliopsida; order Ericales; family Polemoniaceae; genus Linanthus; species Linanthus parryae. The sequence goes on from JALGPY010000003.1 coordinate 60,352,419, forward strand.
ATGTGCATTTATGAATTTAATGTGGGTAGATGGGTTCCTTGGTCTTTCACTAAATGAGAACTGGTAGTTGAGAGTTAGTAGGCTATAAATGCCCAGATAAAACTTGTTACATAACCAGAAGTTCTACAAGATAAAAATCTCTGATAAAAAGATCAACAAAACACAATCCAAATGACATTCAAACCAAACACAACAACCAAAAGGATCATAACCTCCCCAACAAACCACAATACTACAAATGTTCAAACAAACAACACAAATTAAACATTGTTTCAGACATGACAACAAATAATTAGATTCATACTTTTGCCGTTTTCTTCTTCGCCTTTGCCGCCTTCCTCTTCAGGGCATTGGGTGATGACCAGGTCACTGAAGGAATTTTCCTATACAAGAATGCCCATTCCCGGAGGTGTTCCTCCTTCTTCTTCAACTCCTTCACCCCGTCAAGGACCTCTTCATTAAGGAAGTTGTATATTGAATCCGCCATCTCATTTGCAATCCAGATTCTCACATGGTCTATGTTGACTCTGAGATCTTTTCGAGGATTCGGAACCAACTCCTTGAGGTGCGTCATGAAGAAGCACATGAAGGGACCACAATCACACCTGTGAAGTTATGTCTGGAAAACATTAGTAAACAGAGAAATAGAAACGTCAATATATGAGAAAACACTTGTAAGGCCTGAGAAACTTTACCCATTTGGCTGTTGATGCACATCATCATTCATATACCAAATTAACCATTTGGTAATGTCTTCTGTGTACTCAGTGTGACGAGAGAGGACAGTGTGCATGCTTCTGACCTTGGCCTTAATGTGTTCCTCTCTGTAGCCATGCCCGGACAGAGAGTCTAGAATGTAAATCTCCGAATCCACAAAACTGATGACCATCATCAGCCAGTGGGAGTTCTTTACATTCAAAGGCACAGCAATCTAATTTTATGATAAAACAAATTAGAGTGAAAAAAATCAGTGACCTCCTAGATAACAAAGTTATATTTCTGGAAAGAAATTGTAAAGACACAGAACACCACTGTAATGAAATCACTTACATAGCCCATTTCCCTCCAGTCGCCACAAAAAACATCGTGCAACTTCAGCCCAGGTCTTTATTTATCCACCAACTGAAAGAGAATAACAACTCATTATACAATATGGAAAAAAAAGTTTAAATATAATGAAATTATCAAAATGAAGAGGGGGGAAACTTACGGAATACTCGCAGCTCAGGTACCAGATCCTCTTTTTATCTTCGTATGGCCGGTTCTTCTCTTTTTCATGAAGATACATGAGGTACCCATCAATGACCTGAGTGATTAAAAAGTCAATTTTATGACTTCACAGTCACAAGAAAACTTTTTCATGGGTTTGATAACATTCTTCAATACCGAGAGCAAAATACTTACGTCGTTGTCGAACCATTCACCTTGGCGGAGTCGCCACGAGCTTCCCCTTGACAGAGTAGTAATCTTCCCTATTCTCACAACCTCCTCACTGCATGAAATGTAAATAAGTATCACTAATGTTTTAAAACATTTAAGTTTTACTTGAAAGCTAATGTGTCTTAAATAAAACTTACGTATATAGTTCGCTAGGAATTTTAGCGTCCTGCAAGCTGTATTCTTTCTCGTACTTGTACGTGAGGTAGTAGTGAAGAAAACACTCGTCACCGGTGGGCATTTGGGGAAGGTAGGTAAATCCAGCTGACGGCCTCTTCTTCAAGGCCCTACCATGACCCCGAGGAGACCGTCTGATAATGTGAAGAGCCTTTCCCCATTCATTTCCCACTAGATTCCCTCGTAGCTTCGGAGAACCAGACACGAGAAAGGGCTTTGGTGGTAAATTTGAAGCCACCTAAAATGATAACAGCAGAGACAACATTTGTAAGTGTTTACAGAACACCTTTAATGAAATAGTAAACGAATGTTTGTTTGCGTACCTGTGTGTCTTGGTTTGTTCGCCCACTGGGACTGTTGACCTCCTCTTCCTCCAGTTTTCTCCTCTTTTGAATGGGAGTTTTAAACTTTTCTTCTTTCTCTTCCTCCTCGCTCTCTCCCTCCTCATCCTTACCCATCTCCTTCTCCTTCTCCTTCTCCTTGCCCTTCTCCTTCTCCTTCTCAACATTTCTTTTTTCCTCACCTTCCTTTTCTCCTTCAGACTTGATCAACCTGTGCAATTCCGCCGCAAGCTGCTTCATGGAAATTTTTTCGAAAAGTTTCCCAAAAGATTAGTGGGCCGTGAAGAAACATCATAACATCCTAACTCTACATTGTGTGAGTCAAATTACACCGAGTAAGGCAACATTCGTTTTGTAGTACTATGTTTAGAAACTTCTTATTTTATTCACATTGTCCATTTGTTGCAAAGAGTAATAACAAATCTTTGGGAAGCTAGGAGAGTTAATAAAACTTTCATTATTAGGGAAAGATAAATTAATGATATGGTTGGGGTAGTTCAATTAATGTGTTCAGAATTTCATCAGGCCCTCTTGGACAACTACCACCTAACTCCAATAAAGTTTCGTATAATCTGAGGCTTTGAAATTGTTATCTGCATGTCTACAATTGTAATCTGCCCCTCAGACATTTCTCTCTAGTATAACTAATAGATTGGTATTTGAAATATTTATTATTTTAGGTACAGTAAATGTAAAGGAAGTTGCCTTTACAGATGTTTAGTACTATGTTTAGTAACTTCTTATTTTATTCACATTGTCCATTTGTTGCAAAGAGTAATAACAAATCTTTGGGAAGCTAGGAGAGTTAATAAAACTTTCATTATTAGGGAAAGATAAATTAATGATATGGTTGGGGTAGTTCAATTAATGTGTTCAGAATTTCATCAGGCCCTCTTGGACAACTACCACCTAACTCCAATAAAGTTTCGTATAATCTGAGGCTTTGAAATTGTTATCTGCATGTCTACAATTGTAATCTGCCCCTCAGACATTTCTCTCTAGTATAACTTATGGATTGGTAGTTGAAATATTTATTATTTTAGGTACAGTAAATGTAAAGGAAGTTGCCTTTACAGATGTTTAGTACTATGTTTAGTAACTTCTTATTTTATTCACATTGTCCATTTGTTGCAAAGTAATAATAAATCTTTGGGAAGCTAGGAGAGTTAATAAAACTTTCATTATTAGGGAAAGATAAATTAATGATATGGTTGGGGTAGTTCAATTAATGTGTTCAGAATTTCATCAGGCCCTCTTGGACAACTACCACCTAACTCCAATAAAGTTTCGTATAATCTGAGGCTTTGAAATTGTTATCTGCATGTCTACAATTGTAATCTGCCCCTCAGACATTTCTCTCTAGTATAACTAATGGATTGGTAGTTGAAATATTTATTATTTTAGGTACATTAAATGTAAAGGAAGTTGCCTTTACAGATGTTTAGTACTATGTTTAGTAACTTCTTATTTTATTCACATTGTCCATTTGTTGCAAAGAGTAATAACAAATCTTTGGGAAGCTAGGAGAGTTAATAAAACTTTCATTATTAGGGAAATATAAATTAATGATATGGTTGGGGTAGTTCAATTAATGTGTTCAGAATTTCATCAGGCCCTCTTGGACAACTACCACCTAACTCCAATAAAGTTTCGTATAATCTGAGGCTTTGAAATCGTTATCTGCATGTCTACAATTGTAATCTGACCCTCAGACATTTCTCTCTAGTATTACTAATGGATTGGTAGTTGAAATATTTATTATTTTAGGTACAATAAATGTAAAGGAAGTTGCCTTTACAGATGTTTAGTACTATGTTTAGTATCTTCTTATTTTATTCACATTGCCATCATTAAAAATATGTTCCAAATGAGGCAATTCTATTTTTTTGTTTGTTGAAGTCTTCTTATTTGAATTGTAATGGTGAGCAGGGAAGGATAGAAACAAACTTCCAGATGAATTCGAGAGAAGTTAGAGAAAGTGGCTATTATGGCAAAGGTAAAGCTTTGTGTTCTTTGCCTCATGATTATGAAGAAGACGAATACGATTTCGAAGCCATGGATGACGATGAAGGATACGATTTCTCTCTTACAGAGCCATATGAGGATGATGACGATGAAACAAGAGCCTCCTTTGTCATTGCTCCAAATGGTGATCTGAAACCCGGTACGTAATAGTAAGCTTGTTGTTAATCTTTTTAACTGCTTGGATAAAAATAACAACTTCCCTGCCTACAGGAGTAATATACACCAAGGAACAGGTGGAGGCAATGACTTTTGCCAGTGAGATTGAGGCTTTTGACTGGTACAACCTTTATGCCTTGATGCTGGGTTTCGGGATAAGAAGGTGTAATAGAAGGTATTTTGATCCGGAAACGAAGGAGCTCACAAAGTCTAGGATCTTTGTATGTGCGCGACAAGGTGTCCGATCTGATAAGTGGAAATACAAAGAAAATCGGAAGAGGGAGCATACTAGAAACACTCGGTGCCTCTGCAAAGCTCGAATAAGAATTAAAAGAACTTCACCTACGGAGCCGTTTACAGTGGATTATTTTCAACCAGAACATTCTCACACACTTTCTGATCCACAGTGCAGGAGCATGCACCGGTCTCACAGAAAGGTGACCGAGTCAGATATCGAACACATCAGATCATTGAAGGAGGTGGGCATAAAGTACTGTCAAGGCTTCCTTTTGATGGTAAAACAATCCGGAGGCTATGCCAACGTCCCTTACACACAGAAGGATATGTATAACAAAATGGCTTCTCTGGACAAATTATATTCCAATGAAGGAGATGGCCAACAGACTCTGAAGTTCATTGATAGTCTGAAAAAAAGCCATCATGGTGTTTTCAAAAGGTAAGAGTATTATCTATTACTCTAAAAATGTTTTCTACACTGTTGATATTATGTTCACACATTAGAATTGCTATCTTTTGCTTACAATTGTTATCTTTTGTAAGAATGTTTTCTTACATGCTATCAGATTGTTCTGTTCCTTTATAAAAATTTTCTAAATCTTTAATAATGCTTTCTGTATATTATTTTTGTTTTTTAGGTTCATATTGGGGAGCAACCAAGAACTTCAAAGTTTATTTTGGTGTGACAGGAGATCACAGGAAGATTACAAAAGGTTTGGGGATGTACTTATTTTCGATGCAACATACAAAGCAAACATGTATCGAAAACCCTTAGTAATTTTATCTGGGGTGAACAATCACTTTCAAAATACAGTTTTTGCCTTTGCGGTTGTTCATGACGAGAAAAAAGAAACATATGAGTGGGTCTTGAGTTGTTTGATGGAGGCAATGGAGAATAAGATGCCCGTGTCGGTTATTACGGATGGTGATTTAGCCATGAAAAGTGCCATTCAAAAAATTTTCCCACGTGCAAAACATCGTTTGTGTTCTTGGCATCTTTGTCAGAATGCTGAAGGAAAGCTGAAGAAGGGTGCCGCATTCATTTCTGATTTTAAGAAATGTATGCATAGTAGGAAACCCGAGAATTTTTGGTTTGAAGATTGGCAGGCCATGGTAGAAAGACGGGACCTCTCTCATAACCATTGGATCCAAGTAACCTACTTGGCTAGGCACATGTGGGCAGAGACATACCTGAAATTCTTCTTCTTTGCCGGACAAACAACAACCTCGAGGTGCGAGAGCGTAAACAGTTTTTTCAAGGATTTTGTGTCCTATATGGATAAGTTGGTCGACCTTTGCAGGGGTTTAATGACTGGGTTAGGAAAGCTACGAAAAAATGAGAGGGAGGAACACTTTAAATCTGACCAATCGGACCCGATATGTACAACGAGGTTCAGGAAGCTAGAGGAGCATGCAGCTGAGGTATTCACAAATAATATCTTCCTCAAGTTCAAGCATCAAGCTGAGATGGCAGAGGATTACAGAGTAACGAAGGTTATTCCCATTGAAGAATCAAAGGTTGATCAATTCTACGTGATGAGAGGTGAAATAAAGCACAGTGTGGTACGCATATTTCTCCCTTCATGTACTAATTGATATTAGTTTGTAGTGTAGTGTACACACGTAGTACTTTTGATGCCTAAATATCAAATAAATGTCTGCGTGTTTACAAGGGTTTTCTAATCCTTTGAAACTGTTATCTATTTGTTTATGGTAATTCTCTATAGTTTCCTACATAAATTTTGAAATGAATGTTATCTTTCATGTGATTATTGTTCTCCCGCTTTTTAACATTATCTTCTCTACTGCTGCAGCAAATTGTTCAGTGTACACGATCTAATCGCGGTCTTTGCTGCACTTGCTTTAAGTTTGAGACATCGAAGATGATCTGCAAACATATGATTCTTGTTCTGAAAGAGAAGGGTGTTAATAGGATCCCTACAAATTTAATTGCTGATAGGTGGGTAAAAACGGATAAGAAATTCTACGCAACCGAGCCTTCGATGAAGGAGCCTATTCAGAAGTCGTGTGACGACCCAGCCGTCCAAGCTTCTCGTCGGGGTGCCATGAAGAGCCAGGTGACATTGTACACCTCTTTGGGTTGTAGATCTTTGGCAAATTATAAGTATTGGAAGGATCACATGGCCGATGGAATCAGAACTATGACGAGAATGTGTACTCAATCTGAAGAGGGTACCCACGGAGTTGTGAAGAAAGAAGATAATCCCTACAGCCACGTGAAGAATCCGAACCCACCGGACACGAAACACCCAAAAGGACCCAAGCAGGACAAGCGCAGACGGTGCGGTAATTGCAAGGAGCTTGGACACAACAGGACTACATGTCCCAATCCTCCCGTGGACTCCTACGAAGAAGAAATCGATGCGGAAGATGATTAACGAGAGATACCAGTTGAATTTGATGACAAAGGGGACTTCTATTGGTCTCAATCAACGAATATGTCATGGAAAGGCAATTAGGACTTATGTTTGCTGGTTTTAGGATGGAATTACTCGTGAAGATCCATCACTTAGAACGGATGTTATCTACTTTGTAGGCTTTTGTTATCTAGTTTATGCTTCTGGTTATCTTTAGATCTTGTGCTGTTATCTTTCTGGGCAGTTTCTGCAGCAGAAAGATTACAATTGTTTTCTAGTGCTATCTACTAATCTAACAATGTTATCTACAAACCCTAGTGACCTGCTATACCGGGTAAACTTTTTGTCTCGTAGTGACGGGGCCCGCGCTAGCGGACAAATTAGCTGACGTCCGCCCTATTGGCGGACGCACTGTAGACCAACCCCATATCTTAGAGTCAGTCTCATCGACTCACTCTGACTTATGGTTTTATTCATTGAATTTTGCATAAATTAACCACTCTTATTTCAAGTTTTCATAGAAGAACCAATTAAATATATCTATGTTTATTTCCGTATTTATACAGTTGGATACTTGGATGCACCTATTTCTCTATTTATACAGTTGGATGCACCTATTTGTTAGTGATCCGCAGGAGCCAATGTCCACCACAAACAAACCAGTGTCGGACAAGGTTAATAGCTTAAATAGCTTTTTTGTTGTCTTTAATTGTGCTATTGTTATTGATTTTGTGATTTTTTTTGGGGGCGGGGGGAATCAATAAATGAAATACTCTAGATTTAGAGGTTTATTGTCGTTGGCACTTATGCACACAGCCTTTCCATCATTAAAATGGTAGATTTTTCCGGTATGGTAGAGCTGTGAGACTGACAAATAAGGCATCAATGTTGAAGGTACAAATCGATACTGTGATTTAACGGTTTTCCATGTGACCCATCACAGGGAAAAAAAAACACGCCAAAAACTATGACTAAACTGATTACTCGTGCATGGAATTAGTTTGCCAAAGAATATGGCTAACCGAGTTTCTTCTCCATTAAGGGAGGAACTGAGATGTAAAGGTACCGTGAAGTTTCATTAATGGAAGTTTAAATTGCCATAGAAAGAACACTTATATTCTTGTCCTGCCTGCAGCATGTGAGGGACACTAACATTTACTGTATAAACCAAAGCATAAGAGATAAATAAATTTTAATTTTGTTGTATACTATAATGTTATATGCTTCCTCTGTTTCCTGGGTGGTTTCACAAATGTTTTAGTACGTTTTTATTAAATCTGTATCCCAAATTGTTTATCTTGCTTCTATGTGTTGCAGGTACTTAGTTTCTTTTCTTATCCATGGAGTGAAGACAAGATCCTAGTTCCAGATACATCATTAAAAGGTTAAAATGGTACTATGTAATTTTCATAAGAGATATAATTGACATGTGCATTATGACAAACAATATCCGATGCCAACGATTCATACAGCGTGTGTAGAACCCAGTGTATGTGGAGGATATAGGATAAAGACCATTGTGACACCTTGGAAAGAAATTTCCGGAATCCTAGTCCTGAATGGAAAAGGAATCAAAGTCAAAAATAAACTTTCAATTGTTATGCTTACACATTTTATGTATAGAAAGAAGATTTGTTGAAAGATTTTTCGAACGTGAAGAGTATTTTCAAGTTTAAAAGAATGAGCTAAAGTAGGGAGATAAGCAGTGCCGATGTGAGAAATGGGGAGAGTGTTACCATTTCCTACGGCAACCTGATATGAACCTTAGTAAGGTTCAGAGATAGACAAATTATTCATGTCAGATGCCATATGACTTGATGCACCAGTGTCAGATAGCCAGTAATGAGAGGGATATCGAACTCGAGAGTGAGGATTTTGAGAATAAGTGGTACCCATAGCACATAAGTGGTCATGGGGAGTCTTTCCTTGGTATGAATGGTCGATTCTATGCCAACAGTCAATGGATGGATGGTATTCATACCCACAAATCTGACGTTTAATTATGTATATATATATATATAGAGAGAGAGAGATATATATTTATGTTATTTATCATTTTTTATTTTTGTTGTAACGTAGAGAAGATGAAGCGGGATACACTAGTCTAATGCATTGGAGGATTAACCAAAAACTCTGTTAGGGTTTCTACCTCTACCAGAATCAAAACGATCATAACCACAACACAAGGGTTTTCTCTTCCCCTTTGATACCCTAAATTAGGGTTACCATAATTAGGGCTTCTATCCAAATTGGACCGTCCACCTCCTCTCTGATAGCCAGAGAAATTAGTGTTTGACCGGCTACCACTACGACCACCCCGGTAACCATGTCCGTAAGTGTTAACAGCAAAAGCAGAATAATTCATCATATCAACATATTTAACAGATCGAGACTCATGCATGTGTTCACCACCTTTAAGCAAGACATGTTAACCTTCAAGAGAGATAGATTCAGATCTAATTCGTAAAGACGAACGAAAAACATTATAATAAGGAGTCGAACCATTTAACACATATATAAGCATATCAAAGATGGTTTTAATTTTGTGAATGTAAACATTAATACTATCAGAATCATTTCTAGTAGTCTGCAGGTCTTCTTTGATTTGAAGGATATTGAAATGAGTTAAAGAGGCATACCTGCGTTCCAGAACAAGCCAAGAAAAAAGAGAAGAATCATGATCAATAATATGGGTTAACGATTCTTGAGTCAAGGTCGCGTTGATGAGAGTGAGAAGCGCCCGATCTTGACTTAGCCACACCTGATAAGCCGGATTGGTGGTGGCGGTTGGATTGCTTGTGGCATCAGAGACAAACTACAGCGGTGAGGCGGTGGATCCGTCAACAAATCCAAACAAGTTTTGGGTTCGAAGATTGCCGAGATCTGATGCTTCCAAAGAACGTAGTTGGAGCCATCCAACTAAAGGGCATAAAATTGTGAATACTGGGTAGAAGGAGAAGGGGTTTTTATCGCCATAGATAAATCTGTAATGGTGGTGAACATTAAGTGTGATACCATGAAAACCCATTTAGGATTTTATAGAAATAGCGACGAATCTCTCTAAACCGAAGAACACATAAAAGGAAAAGAAAACGGCGATTAGGGTTATCTCATTGATGCAGAGAATAAATACAAGGATTGAAAATGTCTAGATTTATGACCATTCGATTGTCAAGACAACGGTTCGATGAACCACTAACAAATAGCATAGAGAGTCTTCTAAGTATACTGTGGATTACAAATAAATCCTTGGGTCTTATAAAAGGTTTGGGCTTCATTTGTTATAGATGGGCTTCACTGAGATGGGCTGAACTTCTGTGATGGGCTGAACTTCTTGCTGGGGTAAAAGGCGCTCAGTCAATAAATGTTTCGTACATTCTAGTTTTAAATAACCCAATGGACAATTTTTAAATTTGCTTGCCCAAATTCATATTGGAAAATGAAATCCAACTTTTCATATATCGTCTCGACAAAAAGGTTTGTAGATGATCCCTTTTTTTTGCTTCCTTTGGTCTAATAGAGGGATTCACAGCCACGACATGGTATGTGAACTGTGTGAGTGTGGCAGATGTTGTGATAGTATAGAATGTGTCAAGGTATTTCCTATGAATTTACAACTTTAAAGCATCTAACGATAAGCAGTGAGTAGCTTAGGTGTTTGATGAAATGCCTCAAAGAGAATAGTTCTTGAGGTAAAAGAGGAAGTTGTTTTTCAGTGTGAATTCACATGAAGATCTTCATGTAATAGCGGTGCAGTTCATTAGCAGATATATAATGGTGTAGTTCGCATTCTTATGCTGGATTTGATATGATTAAATGTAGAAGGTAAGCCTATGAGTATGTATAAGATAAGATCCTCTTCAGTGACATGTTCTTGAACTTTTAGCTAAGCGATTTTCCCTCACAGTAACTTTCATCTAACTACAACATAGACCCTGTAATTTCTACATACTACAAACTCATCTCTCAACTATTTATTTCATCTAATATAGACACTACACAATTCATCTCATTCATCAATTTAATTGACGTTTCTCTCTATAAATCACAACATTTTCTAAATTTGAATGTAAGTGATGAACTGAAATGGTGAAATAAAACGATGAAAAGATGTGATAACATAACTCATCTATGTATAAATCTTGTGAAGATGGTATGCCTCATAATAATGTAAAAGCATCCATAATGTGACATAATTGTTTGCAAGGTGTTTGTTAGATTGAATGACTAGAAAATTATATTGTGTTAAGTGATTTGTTAAAGTAATTAATGAATAATGACATTCTTTCACATCAAACAAATAATTTGGGGAAATTTAGGATATTTTTATTATCTAGCTGTCTCTAAGACAAGCGGACGAGTGCATCACTGTATAAACATATCTCGTCACTAAAATGTATGCAAATGTATTTTCTGTTATAGTGTATTATGTCATCCACCAATTTGTAGAATTTTCATTCATTTATACTTAGTCCTTGATTCTACATCCTTATACAACAAAGTCCCCGATGTTTGTAGTAAATACAAAATAATTTCTAGACTCTTCTAAGATAACCTAACACTTCTACATATTTCAATTAATTAACATATAATATTATACCGAAAGTTCATTTATTTTAACACTCCTCCTTAATGTTCACCAGTAATACGATTCAATTAATGACGGCCAAGGTGGTATGAGTTTTGATTTTGAGGGTGGCCTCGAATCAAGCCCCACCAATTACACTGCGTCATTTCCTGTTGTCCAACCAAATGCAGCTAATAGGGTCACCCACAACATGGTTGTGCTCGCTGTTGCCGATCCGGCACCGGGGAAATACGCTGGGCGGCTGAGCATTCGGCAGAATTTTTCCCACCACAAGATTCGCCGACTTTGGATGAAAGTCCTCCGTCAGTAAGACAAGGAACGGATGTCAATTTTCCGGTTCTACAGGCTGTTCAGGGAGTGTCATGAGGTTGATTTAGTTGACAAGTACACAGATGATGAGATCAAAGAGTGCAACATGCACAGGCTAGGATTTTGGGCAAATGGCACTGGTTATTAGTATAGCCCTTAAAGAAACCTGGACCTCCCCCCTCCAGCGGAAGAAGTACATCAGAGATTTCAACATGCGTCTTCTTACAACTATTGGAGCTTCAACAGGTTCAATGAAATGGAAATTATCATCAACACACAGAAAGAACTCCACTTGCACAAGCTGTGGTGCTTCATCATCGCAATTTAAGAGTATGCAACCGCAACAACAAGTTTCGAAAAGATAGATGAATCAAAGCAGAGTGATATACAGTGAATGGAAGAGGAACAACCAGAGAAGACGATTCATGAGAAAGAGGCGGTAATAGTCCTTCCATCAAAAACCTAATCTTCTGATACAAAAACTAAATACAGAGGCTTCACCATGGTGAATACAATGAACTAAGGTTGGGTTAAGGACAATTGTAAATCACATTACATTATCGTTACAGATAAGGACGTTGGAAATAGAAGGTCTAGTCCTAAAGCTTTGTGATCATAACAGGAATGGTCCTTGAGCTTTAGTAAACTGTCTTCTGAGTCCCCAAATTTTTCTTGTCTTGCATAAAGTTCCTTCTGTCTTAATACAACCCTTCAAAATGATCGTGGGATTCGAACTAAAAGTTTGTTGGTGAGAGAACTGCTAAGTGGAGAGGCTTTTTGTGAACAAATCTGCTAGCTGATCTGCACTGGCAACATAAGAAACAGGTAAGTGTCTGCGAAGAACTTTTTCTCGGAAAAAATGGTAATCCAACTCAATATGCTTGGTAAGCGCATGAAGAATTGGATTAGCCGTCATTGCTATAGCAGAGTAATTGTCACACCAGATTAGAGTAGTAGAACGTATAAAAAGTTTTAAATCATGAAAAACAATATTGTAACCGAGTAGTTTATGCAGCAGTAGTTGCAAGACAACGATACTCTGTTTCAGTAGTTAGACAAGATATTGTAGGTTGTTTCTTGGCGGTCCAGTGAACTGAGTTGGGCCCAAGAAAGATAACAAACCCGGTTGTGCTTCGACGATCAGTTGGGTTACCAGCCCAATCGGCATCGAAGTAGGTTTCTAAAGAAAGAAAGCCTGGTTGATAATGAAGCCCAATGGACTTAGTACCTTGCAAGTATCTCAAAATTCGTTTAGCTCCCATCAACTGCATTTCAGAAGGCTGATGCAAAATTGACATAAATGGTTAACGGCAAAACAAATGTCAGGTTGGGTAAAATTCAGATATTGAAGAGATCCAACAAGCTGGCGAAAAATTGTAGGATCATGGAGTTATTTGCCATCAAGAGCATGATATTTAGTATCATTTGGTAAGGGAGTAGGAGAAGCTTTGCAATCACACATATTGAAATTAGCTAAAATATCATCAACATACTTAGTTTGATGAACATAAATCCCAGAAGAGGATCTATGAATTTGTTGCCCCAAATAAATAAGTGAGAGGGCGAAGATCTTTCATTTCAAATTCTTCGTGTAGTAAAGAATTCAACTGTGAGATAAACAAAATAGCATTGACTCTCAAAATGATATCATCCGCGTATAAAAGAAGAACAGTGATTTTTCCCAAGTTATGGCACATAATCATAAAAGAATCTGCAGTGGATGCTATAAAGCCAAGACTTAAAAGATAAGTTGTAAATCTTTCAAACCAAGTGCGAGGGGTTTTTTAAAGCTATATATGGACTTATTGGGCTTGATAAATTAATGAGGAACTTTCTTGTTAACAAAACCAGTTGGTTGGGACATGTAAACAACCTCCTTCAAATGTCCATGTAAAAAAAGCATTTTTCACGTCACATTGTTGTAAAGGACAATTGAAATGTGCCAAGACTAAAATAACATGAACAGTAGAGTTTATTATAACTGGACTAAATGTTTCATCAAAGTCCAACCCAGGATTTTGATGATAGCCTTTGGAAACAAGGCGAGCATCATAACGAGAAATAGTACCATTTGGAATGTAATTTTTTACAAAAACCCCCATTTTGTTCCTCCTACATTTGTAGTATATAGTTTTGGAACCAAAGTCCTGTTGGAATAGATGCCCTAGAGGCAATCTAATTTTAGTATGAATAATTTTTTTGCTAGAACATACATTTATTATTTATTGTGATATTTAATATAATGAAGTCTTTAGATACAATTTGTTGTTTATCTTAAATATCTCTAGTCCATTATATTGATTAATAGGACGATAAACTATAGACTAGTATGTGTGTAGATTGATATGAAGATATCAAGTCTAACATATAGGTATGCATTAGGAGTAATGTCATACTAGATTGACCCACAACGAGAAAGATACATTAGATTATGTCAAAGTAACAATCGCTTCTTGTAGTGCTAATAATAGTGTAATTCTTAGACTTGAAGTCACTAGATACTCTAGTTGTGGAATATCGTGCTTTGATATTATTCAACGTTGCGCCTTAACCAGGTAACTATAAAAATAGTCATCGGGCATGGTAGGAAGCAAGCTTAGAGATCGTAGTGACGTAGAGAGGATTTGTCACTCCCACATCATGGGAGCAAATATCCATGGGCCACTCGAGGGATGGTTCTTATTGAATGTCTGGCCTGACTCAGATAAATCAATATGGAGATATTGATGTTATCTGCTCGCATAAGCATATTCCCAGGGTCGAGAAACTATGGATTCGATATAAGAGTGTGACCATTATGTCTCATGTCCAATCCGGATATGGATACAAAGGGATAACACAATATGTGATTATTGGACACAAGGTTTGTCGGGATCACTGACGTATTTCTATTAGTTGGGTGGCATGGATGTGTTGCTAGACACCGCTCCATGTTAGTAATAATTTAGTACCAACTAAGTAGAAACCTATGGGGTCACATAGCGGATGGATTAAATTGGACATTGGTATTAATTAGTTGGACTAATTAATAAAAGGATCATAATGCAACTACAAGCAAACTTAGTAGGACTAATTTGCAAGTGGACTAATCCATGTAAGGACATGATTAGTATTGGGGCCTTTATGTAGTTAACAAAAAGTTATGACTATACAAAGGATCTCTAGCTTATTAGTTCTCTACACAAGTCATTATTGAGAGAACATAAAAAGCAAAATAGAGAGAGACAAAGCAAAGAAGGTCGAATCCCTCCTTGCCGTCCGCCCCCTTTATCGTCGGCCACCATAGGCGAGGCCTTGGTGCTTCGTTTTGCGTGATCATCCTCCTCCTCCTTCCGTTTCTAGCACATCGCGGTGAGTAGCAATCCAATCAAAAATCGAAGGTGTGGAGATTCATAGAGACGAAGACACTATTCTTCGTGTGATCTCCCAAACTAAGGTACACACCTCCTATGCTTTTATCATGTTATGATGCTTGTCCTGTGATCCTTGGTGGGCTTTGAGTAGGATAATTTTTATTATTCCACTGTGTAACCTACGTCAAAACCCAACAGTGGTATCATAGCCACAGGTCGTAGCGCAGAACATGATTTTATGTGTTACAATTTCAGGTTATACACCATTTTATTCATATTACGCGAAACTGAAATTAATTGGCATACTCGATGAAAATTGAATTTGATTCAAGACAAACAAGATCTAATTTAACATTGGATGTGTAAATTGGTGAGTTTGATCACATAGAATGTGAATAATTGGGTTGTTGGAAAATTAGTCTTGGGCACATAATTGGGAAAAGGGGTTTTTCCAATTATAGAAACAATTATATGGAAACAATCAAACTTGGGCAACAAGGAAGGAAGGGGAAGGAAGCTAGGACGAAACCCTAGCCGCCGCCCCTACTCTTCCTTGCGCGCCAAGATAGGCCGCGGGTCACCTAGGGGCTGCCGGCCTAGGGCCAGCACGGGGTGGCGTGCGACGGTCCATTGGGGTTCGGCCTAGGTCTAGGTTTGACCCATTGGACCGTTGTGACCCTAATTACCCAATTTCAACCAAAATTGAACAAGCGCGTTAAAAATTGGTTTTCATTTTATTATGTGCTTTGTTGCATGGTGGATGGAGTTGACCTAGGTTGTGGATGTTTAATTTTGTGGTTCGGTTTACGGCCTGCGAGCTGATCAAATTAATGTGATAGTTAGTTAATTTTACGGCATGCGAGCTGATCATCTTCTCGACATGTGAGATTTTATTTATTTAGTTATTCTAGACGTTAGGCTAGAATTATAATATTTAGATGATAACCAAGAGCATAGAGAAGAAGACCGGAGAACCAAGAAGCCACAAAGACGATGAGGACTCCCATCCTAGGCGCGCGGCTATGGTGGAGCACATGAAGATGAGCTTGTCACTTTAGGGCATATAGATATTATCATTGGCTTGGTAATGTCTTAGTCTATGGGCCATATCCATGCCACGTTTTTTTTTGTGGATGTTTATTATTTATGTCTTGTTATTTATTTTTGTTTGTATGGCGATACTAGCAAAACGTTAACAAGATATAATGAAATATTACGTTTTGCCTTCTCTTGCCTAAACACCTTTCATGATCAAGGTCTATTCAATTCGAGCTTGCCAAATCAAGGCGTTTTTATTTACCTTGATGTGTTGAGGATTACACAAGCAAGTAATGTGTGATTGTTGAAGTAAGGGGTTGGACGCAACTGGGTAATGTCAATTGGATTGATAAGCCTACATGCATGACAGTTATGTGTTATCTAAAGGATAAATAATAATGAATTATTTGCCTAATTGGACCAAGATTTGCATTGGATGCAACTGGAATGGTTCCTACCTAACTAACCAATTCTTGGGTGACTTGCCAAAGTAAGCTCAAGAAGAAGTGAAATATGGATATCGGACTCACTTGAAAATATATATGATATTTTCCGCATTAATGGTGAAGGCTATTAATCCGTGAAAAATAGTGGGTGCTATACTTAATAATCTAGCCATTGTTGAATATAGTTAATTATTCAAAATACTCAAAATTGCACATTTCTCGTTTTTGTAGAATTCCAATGGCAAACAATCACGCATCGACTTCATCCCTGCGATCTGTCCTTGAGAAGGACAAACTGTCTGGAATAAATTTCCTTGACTGGTACAGAAACTTAAGGATCGTCCTTAAGAAAGAAAAGAAAATGTACGTCTTAGACAATCCTATTCCAGAAGCACCCCAAGATGAGTCTGTTCTAGCTGCCGTGAGAGCACATCAGAAACATGTGGATGATTCTAATGATGTGACTTGTCTCATGCATTGAACCATGACCTCTGAGCTTCAAAAGCATCACAAGAGAATGGAAGCCTATGATATGATCATACACTTGAAACAGTTGTTTAAGGAACAAGCAAGGCATGAGCGGTATGAAGTGTCCAAAGCACATTTCAAGAGCAATTTCGCAGAGGGGAACCCAGTTGGGCCTCATGTACTCCGAATGATCGGGTAAATAGAGAACCTCACGAGACTAGGTTTCCCACTCGGGCAAGAGTTGGCTACTGATCTTGTCTTCCAATCGTTCTCTTATAGTTATAACTAGTTCATCATGAACTATAACATGAACAAGATCAGTAAGACTCTGCCGGACTTGCTGAACATGCTAAAGATAACTGAACAGAGCATCAACAAAGGCAAGGGCAAGGGCATAATGATGGTGAATAAGAGTAAGGGCAAGGGAGTTGCCTCTACTTCCAGTGGAAAGTGCAAGAAAGTTGGAAAATCCAAGGAAGCCCTAAAGCCTAGTAGGGGCGTGACTAAAGGTGATTGTCACTACCGTAGCCAGCCAGGTCACCGGAGGAGGAATTGCCCCAAGTATCCGGAGGATAAGAAGCTTGGAATAGTGATTCCACCACCACCAGGTATTTTTTCTATAGACGCAAATCTATCTACTTCTTTATCTTGGGTATTGGATACTGGATGTCGATCTCACATTTGTCGAAATGTGCAGGATTTGAAAAGAAGTAGAAGATTGGCTAAAGGGGAGATAGATCTACGCGTCGGCAATGGATCAAAAGTTGCTGCATTATAGCCGTTTATGAACTATCTTTTTCTTCTGGACTTCTTTTATAATTAGACAATTTCTATTTTGTGCCTGCTATGAGCAGAAACATTATTTCCGTTTCTTGTTTGGACGAGAAGGGTTTTTCTATTTCAATAAAGGACAAGTGTTGCTCCATTTATTTTGATAGTATGCACCATTGTAGTGCGCATTTGTCTAATGGATTGTATATCCTTGATCTAAATAATTCCATCTATAACATAAATACTAAAATAATTAAAACTAATGATTTGAATCCTACATATCTATGGCACTGCCATTTAGGCCATATAAACGAGAAACGCATATCTAGACTCCATAAGGATGGATTTCTAGACTCATTTGATTTGGAATCATATGAGACGTGCGAGTCTTGTTTATTGGGAAAAATGACAAAGTACCCTTTCAATAAGAAAGGTGAGAGGACTAGTGAGTTATTATCACTCATACATAACGATGTCTGTGGACCGTTTCCGCCTGCCAGAGGTGGTTACACCTACTTCATTACGTTTACTGATGACTTCAGTAGATATGGATTTGTATACCTTATGAAGGCCAAATCTGAATCCTTTGAATTGTTGAAATAATTCATGAATGAAGTGGAGAAGCAACTTGGTAAAAGTATTAAGGCTTTGCGATCGGATCGTGGAGGAGAACACTTGAGCCAAGAGTTTGACGAATATCTTAGAGAATGTGGGATAGTATCCCAACTCACTCCACCCACAACTCCAAAATGGAATGGCGTGTCTGAGAGGAGGAATCGCAGATATTAGATATGGTGCGATCTATAATGTGTGAAACGGATCTTCCATTATCATATTGGGGACATGCTCTATTGACTGCAGCTTTCACCATTAACCGTGTTCCATCCAAATCAGTCATGAAAACACCATATGAGATATGGACTTGGAATCGTCCCATAGTGTCGTTTATGAATATTTGGGGTTGCGATGTATGTGTAAAGCGTTTACAAATAGACGAGCTCGGACCCAAAGAGGATACGTGTAAGTTTGTGGGATATCCTAAGGAAACAAAAGGATATTATTTCTACAATCCAACCGAGAACAAAGTGTTTGTAGCTCGGACCAGCGTGTTTCTAGAAAGAGAGCTATTCTCTAAAGGAGCAAGTGGGAGGACTGTAGAACTTGAAGAAATTCAAGAACCACAAACCACTGAACCGATGATGGAGCTTGAACAGGAACCGCAAGTCATTGTTGATCCAGAGAATGCCAAGAAAGTATGTTGGTCAGGTAGGGTACTTCATGAGCCAGAGAGGTATGAACTTATCGTGATTGAGCCCGATGACATACCACTCATGGTTGATGAGCCTGCAACGGGAGGCCATGAAAGGCTCGAACTCCAAGAAGTGGCTAGAAGCCATGAAATCCGAAATGGATTCCATGTATACCGACAAAGTATGAACTTTGGTGGAACCACCTGAAGGAGCTCGACCTATAGGGTGCAAGTGGGTCTTAGAGAAGAAGATAGACATGGATGGCAAGGTAGTTTCCTACAAGGGGCGATTGGTCGCTAAAGGTTATAGACAGATTCATGGTATTGACTATGATGAGACATTTTCACCAGTCGCCATGACTAAATCCATTCAGATCCTACTTGCGATTGCAGCCTACTACGACTATGAGATTTGGCAGATGGATGTCAAAACAGCGTTCCTTTATAGGAACCTCCTCGAGGATGTGTACATGACACAACCGGAGGGTTTTGATGATCCAGAGAATGCCAATAAAGTCTGTAAGCTACAACGATCTATTTATGGATTGAAGCAAGCTTCTAGGATTTGGAATCGACGTTGAAGACAAGAAACACAGGGCTATGATGCCAATAAAGTCTGTAAGCTCTGTTGTGCGATCTATTTATGGATTGAAGCAAGCTACAACGATCTATGATGCCAATAAAGTCTGTAAGCTCTGTTGTGCCAATACAAGATTCTTGCCCATGTCGCATGGAGTCAATCTATCTAAAACTGACTGTCCTTTCAATGAGATTGAGAGGGACCGCATGAGTAGGATAACCTATGCTTCAGCCATAGGATCCATCATGTACGCCATGTTGTGTACTAGACCAGACGTATCATACGCGTTGAGTATGGTAAGCAGATATCAGTCTAATCCGTGTGTGAGTCACTGGATTGCTCTCAAGAACATTTCAAAATTACTTGAGAAGAACTAAGGATGCGTTCTTGATAATTGGAGGTAAGGAAGAGCTCAGTGTAATTGGTTACACTGATGCGAGCTTCCAAACCGACAAAGATGACTACAGATCGCAGTCGGGATACGTGTTCTGCCTGAATGGAGGAGCTATGAGCTGGAAACGTTCCAAGCAAGGGACAATTGCTAATTCTACAAAAGAAGCTTAGTACAGTGCTTCTGCGGAAGCAGCAAAAGAGGCAGTTTGGATAAATAATTTTATCACTAAGCTCGTGTGGTCCTTAGCATCGTGGATCCCATGGAGTTGTACTGTGAAAACTCCGGAGCGATCGCACAAGCCAAGGAACCAAGATCACACCAGAAATCAAACATGTACTTAGGAGATTCCACCTTATTCGTGATATGCTCGATAGAGGAGATGTGAAGATGTGCAAGATTCCAACGGATGACAATCTTTCAGATCCGCTCACAAAGCCACTTGCGCAGCGAAAGCATGAAGGGCACACTAGATCTATAGGCATACGAGATGCGCCAGATTGGCTCTAGTGCAAGTGAGAGACTGTTGGAATAGATGTCCTAGAGGCAATCTAATTTTAGTATGAATAATTTTTTGAATAGAACATCATTTATTATTTATTATGATATTTAATATAATGAAGTCCTTAGATACAATGTGTTGTTTATATTTAATATCTCTAGTTCATTATATTGATTAATAAGACGATCAACTATAGACTAGTATGTGTAGAGATTGATATGGAGATATCAAGTCTAACACGTAGGTATGCTTTAGGAGTAATGTCATACTGGATTGACCTACAACGAGAAGGATACATTAGATTATGTCAAAGTCACAATCGCTTCTCGTAGTGCTAATAATATTGTAATCCTCAGACTTGAATTCACTAGATACTCTAGTTGTGGAATATCGTGATTTGATATTATCCAACGTTGCGCCTTAACCGGCTAACTATAAAGTTAGTCATCGGGCATGGTAGGATGCAAGCTTAGAGATTGTAGTGACGTAGAGAGGATTTGTCCTTCCTACATAATGGAAGAAAATATCCACGGGCCACTCGAGGGATGGTGCTTATTGAATGTCTGGTCAGACTCAGATAAATCAATATGGAGATATTGATGTTATCTGCTTGCATAAGCATATTCCCAGGATTGATAAACTATGGATGGGATATACGAGTGTGACTATTATCTCGTGTCCAATACGGATATGGATACAACGGGATAACACAATATGTGATTACTGGGCACAAGGTTTGTCGGGATCACTGACGTATTTCTATTAGTTGGGTGGCATGGATGTGTTGCTAGACACCGCTCCATGTTAGTAATAAGTAATTGCCAACTAAATAGAAACCTATGGGGTCACACACCAGATGGATTAAATTGGATATTGGTATTAATTAGTTGGACTAATTAATAAAAAGATCATAATGCAACTACAAGCAAACTTAGTAAGACCAATTTGCAAGTGGACTAATCCAAGTAAGGACACGATTAGTATTGGGGTCTTTATTTTGTTAATAAAGAGTTATGACTATATAAAGGATCTCAAGTTTGTTAATTCTCTACACAAGTCATTATAGACAGAACATTACAATGCAAGAGAGAGAGAGAGATACACAGGAAAGAAGGCTGAAGCCCTCCTTGCCGTCCGCCCCTTTGCCGTCAGCCACCATAGGCGAGGCCTTGGTGCTTCGTTTTGCATGATCATCCTCCTCCTTCTTCCGTTGCTAGCACATCGCGGTGAGAAGGAATCAAATCAAGAATCCAAGGTGTGGATATCATAGAGACGAAGACACTATTCTTCGTGTGATCTCCCAAACTAAGGTACACACCTCCTATGCTCTTATCATGTTATGATGCTTGTCCTGTGATCCTTGGTGGGCTTTGAGTAGGATAATTATTGTTATTCCGTGTAACCTACGTCAAAACCTAACAAGTCCATGTGTTTTGCTTTTGGAAACTAACAATTACATCAGCCATTACATTACGCCATTGTGAAGATTTGGTAGCCTCACTAAAGGAAGTAGGGTCTGAATTTTCAGAGTGAACTACTGTGAACCCAATTTTTTCTCTTGAATATACCTGACTTACTCCTTGTTTGCATGTGATGTCTTGGAGTGTGAGACTGTACTATTGTGACAACTTCAGATGCCATATCAGTGCTGTGGGATTGCACTTGGGTTGCAGTATTAGTGAAGGATGTGTCCACATCATGCACATGTGAATCAGGTGCCATATCTGCCACAGAGGATTGCACCTGAGAAGGACAAACAGGGGTCTTCTAAGCTAGAGGAGCATCACAAGGAAAAGATTTGGTGGTGGTAGGAGGTCCTACAGAGGAAGAGAAGATTGGTAAACCAGTATAAGTAGAAGCACAACAAGAAACAGGAGAGCAAGTAGGTGTCACAGATTGATGAGATGCAGAATCAAGAGAAGAAAAAGAAGTGTCATTGAACAAAACATGACGACAAACATGAAATTTGTGTGTTGTCATGTTGTAGCATAAATAACCTTTATATCCACTAGCATAACCCATGAAGACACAAGGTTGTGTTTTAGCATCCAATTCAGAAGTGTTATAATGTCTTAAATAAGGGAAGCAAGAGCAACAAAACACCTTAAGATATGAAAGATCAGGTTTAGAACCAAATAAAAGTTTATAAGGAGATTGATAAGAGAGTGATTTAACTGGAATCCGATAAATGAGATAAATTGCAGTTTCAAATGCATGGTACCAAAACACATTCGGAAAACCATCATGTTGCATTAGTGTAACAGCAATATCCACAAGATGATGAAGTTTGCGTTCAGCCAACCCATTTTGTTGGGGGGGGGGTATGTGGGCATGATTTTTTTATGGGCAATACCATGTTCATACAAGTATTTTTGAAAAATAAAGGAGACATATCCTCCACCCCCATCAGATAGCAATTTTTTTTTATAGAATGACCCAATAATTTTTCAATGTGAATTTTAAACCTAGGAAACACAGTAGCAACCTCTGATTTGTGAAACAAAGGAAAAATCCAAGTGTATCTAGAGAATTTGTCCACAAAAAGCATATAGAACTTGTAACCATTGTAAGATCTAGTTGAGGATGGACCCCAAACATCAGAATGCAATGTATGTAGAGGAGCAGCAGTAGTAGTAGATGAAGCAAAATATGGGAATCTTGTTATTTTGCCCATTAAACATGAATCACATATGAGGAACAGATGCAGAAGTAAAATTAGGCAAACTTTTATTCAATATTTCATCTGTTGGATGCCCTAAACGAGCATGCCACAAAGGATAACATATTTTTTTACCAAGAAAAGCTTTAGTAAACAAAAAACTAGAAGATGAGTGAAAGGGATGAAGCCCATTTTCGCTATTGCCTTGATATAGGATTGTACTCGTATCTTTCTTGGATAAAGAAAGAAAATGCATCAAAAACAAACCGAGAGTTGTGTTCCAAACTGTAGATAGTGCTTTCTGAGCTGATAGATCTTGGCCACGTGGCAACCATCCAGCACACCATATTGTGCTCCACACACACTGGATCACCAGCCGCGCTGATCCATGTGGGGGCTACGAGACAGGGCCCTCGCATACCATTGCACGGGACTTGTAGGGACTTAGTGGTTTGGAGGCTAGAGTAAGTCCTGTCGCGTGCGAGCCAAGCCCGTGCGCGACCTTTAGTAACTGCTTTTGAGAGATTTATGGCACGAGCTCCATAAACCCGGTCAATCCGGTCAAACTCGGTCAACCCCATAACGGTTCCGGTATTCGCGCATAACGTGCTGTAACGGTCCCTATATATGAGGACGAACGTGCCGTTGTGGTTAAGCTAATTAAGCCGCCATTGATGGGCGCATTAACCACACTGCAACGGTCACATTCTCCGTTATATATAGGACGTTAACCTTTCCATACAAAGGGGGACACACCAGCCATACGCGGAAGCTCTGCCAAACCCCTGTCTCTCTCTCAGACATTACTACTGCCTTACTCTCTCCCTACACACAACCCAACTCTTCCTGTGCTATTTCCGATCCCCTACTTACGGTGTACACAATGTGCTCCCTGCCGGATTCTCTTGTTCACATTTTGGTGAACCCGACGTGAACCTACCATCTTAAGAAACCATGTATCAGGAGGATGATGTCAGCAAAAGATCGCCTTCCACGGAGGCCGCCTCATGAGAGGAGATTCGCCGTACTCCTACAGCCCCCGGTGAAGCTCCGACGCTAGAAGCCTTGGACGCCACCATCCAAAGTCAGGTGAAGGCTCTCAAAGCTCAATCTAAGCAGCTAGAACGGGTCATGGCTGTCTTGGGGACTCTTGCTCCAAACTCTGCACCAGCCACCGCCGTCTCTCAGGGAGGAGGAGTATCCACCGCTCAAGGATTGGGAGTGTCAGCTACACCACCCAACCCTAATCTGCAAACTCCATCGGTGACTACGCAGCTACCCTCGATTCAGGGGTCAACAGCTCAAATGTTGCCTCTCACCGCTCACACTCCTCAGCCTACGACTTTGGTACCTAATCCGGCCTCACAGTATCCCTTGCCTCCTCCAACGGCAATCTGGGGTAACGTGAATTCGCAATACGTCCCTAGCCCTCCTGCGGCGTATGTGTCGCCACCACCTGCGACAAATCCTTCTCCCGTCGCCGAGGGAAGTACTCCGGAGTGTATGACGTCACTCCAACGGCGCATAGACACCATTCTGGCTCACCAATCGTTCGAAGATACCATCATTTCGAAGCTCGACAACGATCCACCTATCCCACGAGAGATCTATCTCATGCCTAACCCTGCTGGGTACAAGGCTCCTAAATGGGATAAGTTCGAGGACGTCAATGGGAACGCCCATGAGCATGTTATGCGTTTCATTGATGTGATGGGTCCGTATGGAGCTGATCCCAAATTGCTGATGCGTGAGTTCCCGAAATCCCTGGGGAACGTGGCTTACAAGTGGTATAGGACGCTGGAAGCCGGATCCGTGAAGACCTGGGATGATATGGTCCAGAAGTTCTACACCAAGTTCTTCCAGATGGAGGAAAAGGTGACGATGATCCACCTCTCGCGGATGTATCAGAAGCGCGAGGAGGACGGAATAACTTTCATCAAGAAGTTCAGGGTCAAGTCCTTGGAATGCAAAGATGTCTTACTTGAAAGCAGACTCATAGAGATATGCTTGCAGTGCATGCGAGACGAGTACAAAGGTATGCTTATTAACCTGCAAACGCCTACGTTTTCAAAACTAATCGAATGCACGAAGAACATCGAGCCTATATTGGAGAGGCAGAAAAAGAGAAACGCCCCTGAGCGACCCTCGGGTGGTACTACCTTCAAGATCGGGAGTTTCAGCTACAAGAGGGGGCGCGAGGCTGAAGTGAATGTGGTCTCACCCCAAAAGCAGGCGAAGATTGTGAACTTTGATGCACCACCTCTGCCATGTTCGGTGGAAGAGGCAAGCGACCTTTGCAGGCAATGGCGTAAGGATGGTGTCCTACCGCCGCTCGAGAGGGCACCCTCCAAAGAGATGGTGAGGGACCCGAAGTGGTGCGAATACCACGGCAAGGTCATGCATCCCACGGTGGACTGCAAGAAGCTCAGAATTGTATTTAGCCAAAAGATGAAGAATGGCGAACTGATCGTTAGCGACCAAAGGCAGGATGTGCGCAACAATCCACTTCCTGCCCATGCGGAGCAAGAATCGAGAGGCAAAGAGGTCGCTATGATCTCGATTGTGGATCTGGAAGAGGTAGCAGAGGATGGTCTACCCATTATTGTCGAAGTCCATGATGATGAAGACTACAGCATAGACACGGAGGACGAACGCGCCGATCGGATGAAGGGGTCGCACGGGTTCAGCAGGTTCTTCGACGAGATGAACTTCTCCGAAAAATGTCGGACGGAAATGACAAAAGCGATCTTAAGGATAGCAGAAGATTACAAGGAGGATCTCGTAGTCTCCAATGGGAAAGTTGTTAGGGCGTCTCGCCCTACAGAGAAGGTCATCACCTTTTCCGCAAGCGACAAGAGGACGGATGCGAGCCACCAGAGGCCTCTGTACGTGAAAGCCATCATCAATGGCGTCGAGTTCAAAAGAGCGTTCGTCGACGGAGGAGCAGCGGTTAACGTTGTTTCGCTCCGCACATTGAAGCTAGCAGGGATCCCAGAGTACAAGATTGTCAAGCGTCCCTCTCCGTTGATGGGATTCGGAAGCGACTCCAGAATGACGATAGGATGGATCCGCCTGGGTATCCAGATCAGAAAAATCAAGTGCTCAGCGAAGTTCTATGTCATAGATGCGAACACTACGTATCACATGATCATAGGTCGAGCCTGGATTCATCGCTTTGATGCTGTTCCTTCAACAGCTCACCAAGTGATGAAAGCTATTTGGAATGACAGAATAGTCGAGATACCGGCTTCGACAAATCCATTCAACATGGATGAGGCGCATCTTAGCGAGGCGGTGTGGTTCACCGAGATTGAAGATGAGCAAATACCGGGACCATTCAATCCCACTCCTTTACCCCTATGGGAAGATATCAAAGATCAGTCACCTGCGGGAGTGATGGTGACAAGGGAGGATGCCAAGGAAAAGCCGCCCACGCGAGAAGAAGCGCCGCTGATTGCCTACCAGCGAAAGAACGTGTACACTCTGAAAATAATAGCAAAGCATGACCCTGAAGGCAAGGAGATAGAGAGTTTCTACGCCAACGGGAAGAAATGCTATCGCATATGAAGGTGCGCGAGGGTGTCCTCACATGCGCATGGGGATATCCCTGAGCAAATCAACCAAATTGAGCAGGTTGCGGAGACAGAAAAATCAAAGCCAAGCACTCTAGAGGAGAAACTCAAAGAAGCTACCGAATGCATGGAAGACAAACCCAGACCGCAAAAGCAGGAGCTGAAGTAGGTATTCCTAAGCCCGAGCGAAGAAAAGAAAAGGCCGGTCTTTCTAAGTGCGGACCTCGCGAGAGAAGAGGAGGAAAGATTGCTACAGCTCTTGACCGAATACAAGGATGTATTCGCATGGGAGTACGATGAAATGCCGGGCCTCGACACGAGCATCACCATGCACCGGTTGGATGTGATACCGGGATCCAAGCTGGTAAAGCAGAGCACAAGAAGTTTTAGGCCCGAGCTCAACATGAAGATAAAGCAGGAGATTGTCAAACTCTTGGATGCTAAATTCATAGAGCCAAATCATCATCCCACGTGGCTAGCTAACATTGTGCCTGTGGCAAAGAAGAATGGGCAGCTTCGCATCTGTGTGGATTTCCGGGATCTCAATCGTTTCTGCCCCAAGGACGATTTTCCGCTCCCCAACATCGACTTGCTTATCGATTCGACAGCGGGTCATTGCATGTTCAGTTTCATGGACGGCTTCAGCGGGTACAATCAGATCAAGATGGACCCTGAAGGCGCGCGGAAAACCGCACTCATCACCCCAGTGGGAGTATTCAACTATACGGTGATGCCTTTTGGTCTCAAAAATGCAGGTGCAACTTATCAGCGGGCCATGATGGCCCTGTTCCACGACATGATGCACAAAGAAGTGGAATTCTATGTTGATGACCTGGTTGTCAAATCCAAGCAAGAGGCGGACCATCTGGCAGATTTACGGAAAGTGTTCAATAGATGCAGACGCTTTGAATTGAAAATGAATCCTATGAAGTGCGCATTCGGAGTGACTTCATGGAAGTTCTTGGGATGCGTAGTACATCGTCAAGGAATCGAGCCTGACCCTGCGAAAATTTCAGCCATCACTGGCATGACTCCGCCACATAACCAGAGTGCCTTGAAGACATTCTTGGGGAAGCTATCGTATCTGCGAAGATTCATCCCAGCGATTGCCGAAATTACTTTCTGTTTCAGTAATCTTCTCAAGAAAGATGCTGCATACAACTGGACTCCGGAGCATGAAGCTGCGTTTGGGAAACTAAAGGAGCTGATGATGTCTTCAAAAGTGATGATCGTACCTCAGCTAGGATCACCGCTTTTGCTGTATCTGACGTCAATGAGGAAGTCTATAGGAGCTCTTCTGGCCCAGGAGTACGAGGGTCAAGAAAGGCCCATTTACTACATCTCCCGCATTGTGCAGCCCGCAGAATCAAGATTGGCAAAATGGTATATGACCATTTCCCAATTTGACATCACATGCGTTCGACCGCGGGCGATCAAATCGCAGGCGGTAGCGGATTTGTTGGCGCAGTTCCCCGATAACAGTCACGAGCCCGTGATCGAAGAGGAATTGGAGGGACCTGAAATTTACGCAGTTGAGTTGCCTTACTGGACGCTTCATTTCGACGGTTCGTCCACAAGGAAAGGTGGAGGCATTGGGATAGTCTTGACCAAACCAGATTGGGAAGTCATACAGATGTCCGCAAAACTTGACTTCGTAGTAACCAACAATGAAGCAGAGTACGAAGCTCTCATCGCAGGGCTCCGCGCAGCAAGGGCCTTGGAAGTAAGCAACTTGACGGTTATGGGGGATTCCAAGCTAATCGTCAAACAAGCCTCGGGCGAGTATGGTTTAAATGAAATAAACTTATTGCCCTACAGGACCCTAGTGCAAAGATTGGTGCAACAATTTTGCGATTTTAGATACGAACACAAACCTCGAGCGGACAACAGGCATGCTGATGCTTTAGCTACCGTGGGATCCAAGGTCAGTGCGGAAAAATGTCCTGCGAGGATCTTCATTGAAGTGCGAACGTCCTCGGCGTTGACGGAAGACGCATGCGACGATGAATACATGGACGAAGCGGACTGGAGAAATTCAATCTTACGCGCCATTGCAGAGGGCACGAGCAGCGAGAACTGGGCATCCACAAAGGGATATTGCATATATGACAACACCCTCTATTACAAGGGCCCTGGCGGGATACTTATGCGATGCGTCTCCGAGCAAGAGGGACAAATGCTGTTAGAAAAGATTCACCATCATGCCTGCGGGGAGAGTGAGGTGTCAATCTATCGGAAAGCTCAGAGATATGGCATCCATTTGCCGGACATGTCAACGGCCGCAGCACTGATACAAGGAAAGTGCGAGAGTTGCGCATTGATCAAAGATTCTTTACTCATTGCTCTGACCGATGATAATGCGGATTGGAGGAAACCACTCTTTGATTTTCTCACCCAGGGTACTGTACCCGAATCAACAAAAGAAGCTGAGAAACTAAGGAGGAAAGCAGCCCGATATGTGGTGCAAGAAAATCTGCTTTGGCGAAGAGGCCATGAAGGTAACTTGCTGCGATGTCTAGAAAGCAGGGAAGCAAAAGAAGTGATGGACCTTTCTCACCAGGTGGAACATCAGGGAGGGGCGAAATTATGCAGACAACTCCTCTCAATTGGATATTTCTGGCCCACTCTGGAGGCTGATTGCCGCACCAAAGTACGACGCTGCCAGGAGTGTCAATTTAAAGGTAATCTAGTGCACGCTCCTGCTGTAGATCTACATGCATTGGGAACACCATGGCCGTTTCACACATGGGCTCTGGATTTTATTTTTTCCCATTCGACCAACCTCACATGGGAATCACTTCATTCTCACCGCGATTGGGCTGTTCACCAAGTGGGTGGAAGCGATACCACTGAAGACGGCAAATGCGCTAGCTGTGGTCCATTTCATCCAAGAAAGCATATATGCAGGTTCGGAAATTCCCAACACCATCCTTTCAGATAATGGCACTCCTTTTGTTAATCGCCAGGTGGTTGCGAAGCTAGCAGAATACAACATCAGGCAGATATGCTCCACCCCATACTACCCGAAGGGGAATGGGCAAGCGGAAGCGACCAACAAGACGCTGTTGAGAATTTTGAGCAAGATGGTCGCAGATGACCACAAGAAGTGGGCTGATTCTTTGAGCATAGCCCTGTGGGCTTACCGGACTTCTCCAAGGACACCCACAGGGGTCTCACCATTCCTTCTATGCTATGGAGCTGAGGCTGTGGTACCTGCGGAAGTAAAGGTTAACTCTGCAAGATTGGCTTTCCACGCATTGTACGACAATCAACGTAATCATGACTTAGTCCTGCTAGAAGAAAAGCAGGAGCAAGCTAAAAGGACCAACAAACGATATCAAGAAAGGATCGCTCGTGCGTACAATACAACAGTCCAACGTAAAGATTTCGCAGTTGGAGATTTGGTCTTGCGCGCATCTGACCATTGCATGCGAGAGGCGGCTCATCCAAAGGTTGCAGCCAATTGGGAAGGACCCTTTGAAGTCACGGAAGTCTTTGACAGTGGCTACTGCAGCATACGGAGGTTACATGGCACCACCTCAACCCCAAGCTCAGTCAATATGCGCTGGATCAAGAAGTACTATCCCTAACTTCTCTTATTTTACGCGTTATATTACAACGTTTGCTTTATGCTCCGTATTGCCATGATTCGCATATCTTCTCTCCCATATGAGAGAATTGTAATCTCATCTCTCCCACATGAGAGTTCTATAATAAAAGACTTCTCCCAAATGAGAAGAACTTTATACTTCTAGCTGTTTTTATCACTTCATTTAGTTAAATAATATTGTTAACGAAAGCCTATCTGCCACGATAGCAGCTCATGCGAAAACGATCTTAATTGATCTTCTAAGCCTATCTGCCACGATAGCAGCTCATGCGAAAACGATCTTAATTGATCTTCTAAGCCTATCTGCCACGATAGCAGCTCATGCGAAAACGATCTTAATTGATCTTCTAAGCCTATCTGCCACGATAGCAGCTCATGCGAAAACGATCTTAATTGATCTTCTAAGCCTATCTGCCACGATAGCAGCTCATGCGAAAACGATCTTAATTGATCTTCGAAGCCTATCTGCCACGATAGCAGCTCATGCGAAAACGATCTTAATTGATCTTCTAAGCCTATCTGCCACGATAGCAGCTCATGCGAAAACGATCTTAATTGATCTTCTAAGCCTATCTGCCACGATAGCAGCCTATGCGAAAGCGATCTTAATTGATCTTCTAAGCCTATCTACTATGATAGCAGCCTATGCGAACATGATCTTGAGTGATCTTTCAAGTCTATCTGCCGCGATAGCAGCGCTATACAAATGCGATTTCAAAATCGTTCTTAAGTCTATTTGCCATGATAGCAGCATTATGCAAAATGATCTTAAGTGATCTACAAAGGCCTATCTGATAAGATAGAACTTGCACTTGAATCTAAAGCAAATCACAAGCCTATCTGCCAAGGATAGAAAAGCTGCGCAAACACGATCTCGAACGATCTAGAAACATATCCAAGCGACAATGCAAAGTGTGTATATAGCACTACAGAAGGCGAAATTTGCCAATACGCATGCGAAATTGTAATTTGTTGTAACAAGACAGCAAATCATACAAAGTGATTTATCATTATGAGTCAAAACGACTTACACTTTATCTGTCTAGATAACAGCTTACAAGCGAAAAAGCTCAGCTCAAGCTAACTACGCAGCCAGCATGGCTTACAATGCATCTACATAGTAACTCGCATACAGAAGTTACTCATCGGGGGAATCCTAGCTGAAAAAGGATAGACCTAATGGTCCTAGCACAAGCTATGCGATACACATATCTGCGACAAAAGATCTGTAGCAAGTAGGGCACTCCTGCGAGAAGATCAGCCCGCCATCCGCTATGTCTACAATCGCAAGACCTGGGTAATGCTACGTCCAAGATCTCAGGATCTGACAAGCCCTCTGTCTGATCAAGATATGTGCCAGAGGAACCACCTTTTTCGGCATATGCAGCCGCACAAAACTGGGGAGCATTTATTCCTCGGGAAATGGGTTCCTTGTCCACGGAAACGAGCACAATTGCTCGCCACCCTGAGCTCACGAACGTGGGGGCAATAAATTCTCCTCAGGGCGTGCTGGAGGAGAATACCGCCATTGATTACGAGTCGGTAGCAAGGTCAGTACGGCGCTGCACCTCGCCGGGAGGCG
Source organism: Linanthus parryae (assembly GCA_023055425.1). Taxonomy (NCBI): domain Eukaryota; kingdom Viridiplantae; phylum Streptophyta; class Magnoliopsida; order Ericales; family Polemoniaceae; genus Linanthus; species Linanthus parryae. The sequence goes on from JALGPY010000003.1 coordinate 60,384,288, forward strand.
GCCGGAAACATGACCTGCAAGCATAATAGACGAAGAGAATTCTTCGAACAAATATGAGGTATTATCTGCATCTTCTCTATGATAGTTATAAAGATAAATAAGCCTTATAAAGCGGATCTTGGAAACTATTTCTATAGCACAAAGCGCAAACTCAGGTTTCACAACTTGAAGTTGCCATGAATCAACCAAAAACAAGCGTTGAAGCCAGTAGTCGTGAGGACTCACGGCAAACCACATTGTGGGATAAACAACCCAAATAGCAAAATCCAGGGTTTATATAGACCTTGTGAAGACTCTTCTGTTACCAAGATGAGTCAGCAGAATTTGAAAAGAGGGTAAGGTCAATCACTTACGCCTCGAAAAGCGGTAACAATCAATTACCCTACTAAATGCTACGACGATTCAATTGCGTATCCTAATTAATGACGGATGGTCATGATACGGATGGACTTCCCAAGGAAGGCGTGCTTATCTAATGAGTAATTAGCGCGAAATCCAAGGCAGAGTATCAATTGCTGACGTCATAAATTGATATACACAGAGATATTCGAGCAAATCCCGGAAAGGGCAAAACGGGCACTTCAATTCTTTTTGAAAAAAAAGGGGGGGAGAAACCCTAGCAACATTACAGTAATGTTTTGCTACTTTTAAAACAAGCCTTTGATCAGGGAATCGTTGGGAGTAAACTGACGGCTAAGGTTTTCTATTTGCTCCACTTCTTGTTTCAATTGCTCGCATTTGGCATTCATCTCATGAAAAAGCTTCATAGCGTCTTCAAACTTTTGCCTTTGCTGCTCTACCTTCTGCTCCTCAGCTGCGAGGTTTTGGTGGCCGCGTTTCAAAGTCACGGCCGCGCGAATCAGGGTAACTCTTTTGATAAGAAACTTGAAGCCCAGCTTGCCTTGAACTTTGGCGAGAAGATTTTGGCACATGCCTAAAACCAATTCCGCGCTCTGTGGAGAAATGGTCCCAGGTGTGGCCGCGGACAGCTGCTCCAAAATCCAGATGGCTTCAGTAAGAAATAGCCTCCTGTCGAAGGGCCCTATCTCCAGAGACCTCGCAAATGATTGAGGATAGGTGAGGCGCATCCGAACTAGCCAGTCCACGTCGGCTTGCTTCAAACCTAAAGTAATGTCAAAGCCAAGTTAGACTATCAAACTCGCAAATGAAGAATGCAAGATGTGAACAGCAAATCACGACATACCAGTTCCTTCAAGGATCTCGCGCAGAGAAGGAATGCGCATTGCTGGGGTAGTTGAAGACTGTCCTCGCTCCATTGCCCTCCTATCAGCTGCGAGTTCTAACTCCTCATAGTTGGGGGGAAGAGTATAAGCTGCACCAGGAGCGATTGCTGCCCCGACCTGCGAACCCCAAAATTTCCACGCAGGAAGAGATGCTGCAGGCTCAGTCATTGCCGGAGGCATGGCGACAGCAGAAGTTGCAGTTGGAGGAAGGATACCTTCAGGTGCGATAGCAGCATCAGCGTTCGTTCTTATCTCCTCAATACCACCAGGGGCATCTTCCTCCATCAATACAATGTCAGCTTCGGCATCATCGGCGAGTTCAATGACGTCTTCGAGGGGCTATCCTGCATATTCAGCAGCTGCAACGGGCTTCTCGGTATGAGAACTCGGCACCGGGACATAGGACGCAAAAGGTTGACTCCTTTGCTCCAACACGGGTTCATCAGCATTGCCTGCGATACAAAATGCGATGGTGTGAGGTAACTTATATCGTATGTTATTTTACTATCTTTGATAAGCTAAGAGCAAGCACCTCCACGCGAAGGTGGGATTGCAGTATCCTCGTCATACGCTAAGGACGTGGAACCTTGCCCTATTAATGTGTCTTCATTAAGCATGTCTTTAAGGTGAGCGTGACCTGGGGTGCGAAGAAACCAGTCATGATTATGTTTTGAGTTGATAAGCCTAGTTCACGCATATCGTTCAAGTGATTACCTGAGGATTCACCGCACTTGCCTACTAGCCAACGGCGAATGTCAGCTTTTGACACACCGTGCTTTAATGCACCAACAATAACATCTCGATAAGTTACTGCGAGATTAAAAATCTCACCTTCATTGCCACCTGCAATTTCTTCGAAATCTGCTTTGGCTTGCTCTAAGGCTGTCGCATCTTCATCTGGAGCCACATCCTCCTCTTCCACTCGAGGAGCCATCTCTTCGGGAAGCACATCTTCCTCATCAGTTGGACGCACTAGGTTGTCGATGTGTTGTTCTTCTAGGCTCCTCTGCTTCACACGCTCGAGCTCCTCCTCTTCTCGCTTTCTCCTCCTTTCAGCAGCTTCCGCAGCTGTCCTCCTAGACTCGGCGAGAATGTCCTCGCTTATGGTTTCATCCGAAACGCCAGCATGAGAACCTTTCTTCTGCTTCTTGGCAAGAAGGCCATCCATGGTCTCGTCATCATCATCATCTGCTAAAGAAACAATTTGTTCAAAGCAGATTGCAAAAGAGTTAAGATAATGAGAAGAAAAGTATGATTGAGGTACCTCCTGATTCTTCCTCATGTATCGCATCTCTCTCTCTGACATCTTCAATTCTTTCCTCTTCTTCATCTCCTTTTGGCTCCCGCCTCTCCTCTTCTTCCTCCTGGTCGAACGAAACGAAGGTCTCCACTGCGAGCTCCTTCCGCGCTTTACTGGTCATGCGACCTTTACCTTTATCCCTGGCAGAAAGGGACCTCGCAGGAGGGGAAGTTGGAGCGCTTCTAGGGGAAGAAATTGTAATTCCTCTTTGCCTGGGCCTCTTCGCTCTTGGCGCAGCAGTCGCCGGAGGAGACGGATCATCTCTAGGGGGAGACAAGGCTGGGGTATTGTCTATCAGCGAATCGGCAAAAGCATTCATAACTTCGCGAATCCTGGCCTCGACCTCGGGATCCATTCTCGATGCCAGCCGAAACGGCTGTCTTTTCCTTCTTGAAGTAACAATGGTGGTAACCAGCGATTTGGAACGCTCACCAGATGCAAACCTCTGCACATGGAACTACAGTAACAAGTGTAATATGAGGTCTTCAGTATATTGAAGTAAAGAAGCTTAGCGCGTGCAAGGTAAGTTGCTTACCTTAGCAAAATTTCGCTGTATCTGATGACATGCGAGTCGCCTTTTCTAACCGCAGCGATCTTTTCATCTAGAATGATGGAGGGACACAGATGGTTCTCGCGATCTAGCAATGAATAGCAACCATATTCAGACTCGTCCAGGCTACAATTGGGACGAAAAGGAAAAGAATTCCTTTTGATCACAGGAGCTCTGCTTGGCTAGGGGATCGACTGCGTCTCAAACCTTGTCTGCTGGGCGTTCCAGTATGCGAGCCAGTTTTTGGAACAGCCGCCTTCACGGTTACCTGCAGGTTGCTCAAAGGGGAGATTGCTCAGCAAGACTGTTTTACACTCCTTTGACAACAAACGCTTATAGCAGCCTCTGATGATAGACTTCGGCCAGATTGATGGCGCCACTGCATCGAAGCCGAATTGGGGGGAAACGCGAGTGGGATCAACATCCACGGTAATCCTCTCGTACCTCGGCGCGAGCTCGCGGACATGCTCTGCGAGAGCAGGAAGGGAGCCTCGCAGGCACCAGCAAAAGAATTCACGATAGCGCTCGTGGAAATGCTCTCCACCTTCGAAGAGGAGCTCTTCTGAAAAGACAACGCCCTTAGAGGGATACAGTTTTGGAAACCATCGCACATTTTCAATACGCATGGCATAGGGACTGGCTATGAACTCTTCTCGATTGTCGCATATCAGGCTCCAGACGCACTTGGGTTAGTTTGTTCCGAACCACCTCGCAGCTCTGCCGCTGTTACGTTCCTCCACCGCGCCTGGGGGACACCACTTGTTGGGCTTAGAAGCAACTGGGGCATAGGAAGGCCATCGCTCGAAGACCCACATGGTCAAGAAGGCGATGTTAATGAAAGTCAGTATGTCGAGACGGCCACGCGATTCCTTCATGGCCACGACCAGCTGATCCAGTCTGTAGTACAGTGTGCCCAAAACCAAGGGTCCCAGTGCGACTTTCTGGCCGAGGGCCAATTTCACAGCAAGGGGCAGAACGTGATAGAAGACCCCATCGTGCGGGTGGCCATCGATTAAGTACCTCGACATCAGGCGCAGAGGAAGGCGCATAGGGTCAAGTGATAACCCTTGCCATCCACATAGTTCTTAGCTTTCGGGTTCTGACTTAGAAGCTTCTTGGTGATGCTGCTGTTCGCATAATCACGGAAAAAGTACTGCACACACTTGTTCCAAGTGTTTTTCGCTGATGTGTCAACCAACTGCCAGTCAGGAAGGACTTCTGTAGTGGTCCACTGGGTGGAAATTATCTTTACTTCTGACAAGCACTCCTCCATCTGCGTGTACAAAGCAATTTCCGCATCCGTCCTCAAGGGACTCAAAGGATCCACCTCGCCCATGGGAGATAGATCATACAGCATGTGCACATCCTCAAGCGTAGGGGCTGCCTCGAACTCAGCAAAATGAAAGGTGTGAGTCGCAGGCGAGTAGCGGGAAAGAAGGTTTAGAAGCATGGACTGGTCCAGCTTCACAGCAGCACCCTTCATAGCACGAACTGCGAAGTATACGCCAGCATCATTTAGAGTCATGGCATGATAAGTCAATACATGGTCGATCCATTCATCCATGTAGTCCAATTTCTGAACAAAAGCTTGGGTGGAAATCGCAGTATACGGGAAGTACCCATTTTCGACTCCCAATCGAACCCATCTTCGGAGCCAATCAATTCGAGCAAGGCCGAATTAACTGGAGGGGTCAATGTTTGCAATCCCTCACTATGGACAGGGGTAGGCAGTTTCTTTGCCTTAACTCTAGCATGGTAGAAGTCTTTGCCACCCAGATAGGGGGCTTTTCGCCATAGAGCTTGCGGAACATCAGGTATTTCTTCGTCCTCCTTAGTGGGTCTAGTTCCTTTTGTCTTTGCCATCCCTGCGGAAAATCAAAAAAAAAGTGGGGAGAAATATGCACACTTCAGTTTGAATTTCGAGATTCAAGATCTATGGGAAGAAAGATGAAAAGTCTGGTACCAATTTCAGAAATTAGAGATTGGAATCGTTTGCATTATCAGGGATTTCAAAAGCTCTACATTCAAGGTCTTTATCATTGGGGGATTAAATCGAAATTGGATTCAAAGATTGTGAGCCTCTTCACAAGTTTTCAGCAGATAATATGTCATGGGTTTGTAGATCCAACGCAGTTCAAAGCATATACTAGCATATTAAATCAAAATTGAACAAGGCCAACCTTGTTTCTGTAAAGCTTGCTTGGATGCAGACAATTGAAGAAGACGATTTGCAATTTTGAACTGGTGATTGATTATTTGAATCTGCTCTTGAAGACTTCCGGGTATCATTCACTTTAAGAGAAAGAAGTGATGCTTTGCAACAATGGAGAGCACAGAGTATTTATCCAAAAACAATGAAGGGTTGCGTCCTTTCAGTAGTCGAATCGCAACCGTCACCGTCGAATCGCGCAATCACAGGACAAGCTGACGTCACCCCTAAAACCCTAAAGGCCAGGCAGCACGACTCTAAGGGTTTTAGGTCATAATGGTACGCATGGGGGCTGAACCTACATACATTTGAATTGGTGCGTGGCGGCGACGCGTGCGTTGGTTCCTGCGCATGGAAGTCTATCCAGTTATGAGTCTTCACGCGCAGAAAGGGGGCTAATGTAGATAGTGCTTTCTGAGCTGATAGATCTTGGCCACGTGGAAACCATCCAGCACACCATATTGTGCTCCACACACACTGGATCACCAGCCGCGCTGATCCATGTGGGGGCTACGAGACAGGGCCCTCGCATACCACTGCACGGGACTTGTAGGGACTTAGTGGTTTGGAGGCTAGAGTAAGTCCTGTCGCGTGCGAGCCAAGCCCGCGCGCGACCTTTAGTAACTGATTTTGAGAGATTTATGGCACGAGCTCCATAAAACCGGTCAATCCGGTCAAACCCGGTCAACCCCATAACGGTTTCGGTATTCGCGCATAACGTGCTGTAACGGTCCCTATATATGAGGACGAACGTGCCGTTGTGGTTAAGCTAATTAAGCCGCCATTGATGGGCGCATTAACCACACTGCAACGGTCACATTCTCCGTTATATATAGGACGTTAACCTTTCCATACAAAGGGGGACACACCAGCCATACGCGGAAGCTCTGCCAAACCCCTGTCTCTCTCTCAGACATTACTACTGCCTTACTCTCTCCCTACACAAAACCTAACTCTTCTTGTGCTATTTCCGATCCCCTACTTACGATGTACACAGAGTGCTCCCCGCCGGATTCTCTTGTGCACACAAACATAATTTGTTGACAGACAATAAATTTGTAGCAAGTTTAGGAACAAATAATGCATTAGAAATAGAAAATGAATGAGAATAGGTTGAGAATTATGCAGTACCAGAATGACATATAGGAAGAGAAAAAACATTTCCGATGTTAACTTGATGTGACTTAGAATAAGACTCAGCAAGAGAAATATTTTTCAAATAAGAAGTGAGATGATTTGTTGCACCAGTGTCACATAACCAAGTATTTGAAGAAGCATAATTATTGTGATAACCATTGTTAAAACCACCATTTTTAAACCCAGAAGAAGAGCCACCAGATCCAGAAGAGTGAGTGATGGCATTAAAAGCAGTTTCTCAGAGGGTTTTCTACCCTTGTACACATGATCCATGCAGTGCCAACAATCAACAGATATGTGGTAATTATAACCGCATATCTGGCGGTAATTGGTGGATGTGGATTTCTATTGTTACCACGACTTCCACCCCTTCGAGAAGAAAATTTTCGACCATGACCGCCTGAAAAATTACCACGACCACCATTGTTTTGATGAAAATATTGTCTCCCAAAATAATTTTCATTACTACCAGATCTACCCTGAACCCTACCACGGTGAACATAATTACCCCTATGGGGATATGAGTTTACAGAAAACCAGATCCAGAAGAGACAGATAAAAAAGCACTAGCATTTAACTCAGAAGAATGTGATTCCAACATATGTTCTTCACCTTTTAGCATAATATGCAATTCTCTAAGGAAATGGGATCAGATGTTGTGGGAAGAGAGGAGCGAAAAGGGTTGTATTCAACCTGTATTTAGGGTATAGAGGAGCATGTCCTCATCATCAACAAAAATAAGAAAAGCAGCTGATTCGTCACAACTGGTCTTTAACTTGTGCATATAAACATCTATAGTATCATATCTCTTCTTAATAGACTGCAAATCAACTTTTAATTGGAGTATGTTCGACCAAGTGAGAGAGGCGTACCGTCTTTCGAATGCTAGCCAATCAGAACGAGCAGTGGACTGACCTATGTCTAGTGTGAGAGTCTCCGGTGAAAGATTTTGCATTGAGACCAGTAAGGAGGGTCTGATATTGAGTAGCCCTGTCAGATACGCTCGAATCGGAGTGCCCGAGTGTTGATCTGATGGATCTGAGAGAAGGGTCGGTGGTGGAGCAGCGATAGAACCACCGAGATGGCCAAATAGAGATTGCGTTTTGAAGATCCCAGTAATCTCATGTTTCCATAAGACATAATTTGCGTTGTCTAACTTGAACGGAAGCAAATTGTGAATGTTTGTGAGAAGTAAAAGGGGATTTGAGAGAGTGGTGATCATATTTAGATTAGAGGAAGATGCAGTGAGTATTTACAGAGCAAGATAAGGCTTTGATACCATGAAAAGATAGATGAATCAAAGCAGAGTGATATAGGGTGGGTTTGGTGTGGACTTTTTGGATTTTAAGCTGTCTTTTAAGATGGTGTGAAAAAAGTTCGTGACACAAAAGTTTAAGAAAAAAGATGTATGGGTTTGGTAAAAAAATTTGGTGCTAATAAAAGTTAGTGATGTGGCAATTTTGTTGTTTAGTGAAAGTTACTATTATACCCATTTTGTATGCTTATTTATTAACAGTCATTGATGTGACAGTTTTGTTGTTTTTTTTTTTTTTTTTTGAGGGATACAGTTTTGTTGTTTAATAAGGACATTATTGTCATTTTAAGGATTGAGGAGAAAAAGACACAAAAAATCCACCAAAACCCAACTATTTTCTTCCACCAATTCCACACTACAACTTGAAAATCTAAAATCCAAAATCCACTCAAAAAAGTTAATACCAAACCTCTGCAAAAAGTCCAAAAAAACAGAAAAGTTGATTTTGGATTAAAATCCACAAAAAAATCCATACCAAACCCACCCATACAATGAATGGAAGAGAAGACGATTCATGAGAAAGAGGCGGTAAAATTCATTCCATCAAAATCCTAATCGTCTTATACCGAGAAAAAATACAGAGGCTTAACCATGGCAAATACAGTGAACTAAGGTTTAGTTAAGGACAACTGTAAATGACGTTACATTAACGTTACAAATAAGGACGTTGGAAATACAAGGTCTTGTCCTTCAGCTTCGTGATCATAACATAATGGTCCTTGAGCTTTAGTAAATTGACTTATGAGTCCTCAAATGTGTCTTGTCTTGCATAAAGGTCCTTACGTCTTAATACAACTCTTCAAACTGATGGTTGGAGTCCAACCAGAAGTTTGTTAGTGAGAGTATTGAACTGGTGAGTGGAGAGGCCTTCTGTGAACAAATCCGCTAGCTGATCTGCACTGGCAACATAAGAAACAGATTAGTGTTTGCGAAGAACTTTATCTCAGACAAAATGATAGTCCAACTCAATATGCTTGGTACGCGCATGAATAATTTGATTAGCCGGCATTGCTATAGCATAGTCATTTTAACCGTCCCCTACAACAAAGCTAAGTACAATGAGTCAGTTACGAGTCAGTTCACATGCAGACTATTGATCTCTTCATCAATTTAAGTCCTTTTAAACTGTGTGTAGCTTAGAAAAATTCAAATCAATTCACTATGTATATATTTGAACCCAAAATTCTCTTACGCTCCTCCATCACAGCTCAGAAGTCATAGCCAATTCTTAATTTGAGGCCTTAGGCAGTTTCCCAGTTTCTGTTGAGGGATGATCACCAGACATTATTTTAACATGCTAAAGTCAAATATATCTCTTCTAGGAACATTGCATAATTACCTTTCATTGAAATTCCATAAACATCGATCTTGTCTTCACTCCATATACAAATACATGAACTAAGTATCTGTCACATAAACACTACAAATCAATTCAATCAGTATACTAACATTCATTTACTAACTTAAACAGTTGTACAACATTCAATAATATATGAGTAATGATAAGTAGCCAACTCCCGTAGCCAGAACGGTAGCCAGAATATGATGTGGCATGCCACATCAACACATTGAGAGAAAAAAACAAGAAGAAACAATATTATTTTTTCGTTTGTTTTTAATTAGATGCATTTTCATTCTATTTTGTTTTGATTTCTTACCATTTATTGTTATTCTTTTTAAATTTTTTTTCATCAATTTGTTGATGTGGCATTCCACAACATATTCTGGATACCGTTCTGGCTACGGGAGTGGGCTACTTATCATTACTCATAATATATTAGAGGAAATATATTATACTGGCGCGAAACAATCTCCCCCTCGCTGGTTCTCAACCCCAAAATCTAGCTTAAGGGGTGAGGTTGTCTCGTATACTTTACAATTGACGGACGTCCATCCACAATCGATATAGGGTTAAATCCAATATTCTCCCTCTCGCTGATTGTTCTCTCCAACCACAACAAGTGGATAACTGATGACACACACACTGTAGTAAAAATGGAGAAGAAGATGACAGGCAGAGACAGAGAAGAGAAGGGATTCGCGACATTGTTCAATAAAAAGCTACCCCCACTCACCTCAATCACATCGATCTTGAAATCTCTCTCGCTCTTATCTCTCTCTGTACAAATGGGCATGGATTCTCAGATCTCCGACTACCACCAAGAAGCTTCCGGGTCGAACTCTGGTAATTGACTGGTTATATCTTCAGAAAAAGGAGGTCACCCGAAGAAAGATCGCCACACTCATATTAACGCCAGAGACCGGCGGGTCAGGCTTCCGGCGGGCTTCTGTGAGAAAATATTCAAATTGACCCCCAAGTTGAAGCTGGAGACGGACGACCAGACCATCGAATGGATGCTGAGGCGAGCGGCAAAAGCTGAGATTCATCACAGATCTTTGGGACCGACGCGGCAACCAGTATGGCAGTGATTGTTGGGTTAACCGATCGCTTCCTTGTCTCAACATCCATTCATCCGCTCGCCTCACCATCCCGGCCTCCTCCGCTCGCCTCAACATCCATTCTTCGTCTCGCCGTCCGACTTCAGCTTCAAATTGTGGGTCAATTTGAATATCTTCTTAAAGCACACCGCCGGAAGCCTGACCATCCGGTCTCTGGCGTCAATCTAAGTGTGGCGGTCTTTCTTCGGGTGACCTTATTTTGCTGAAGATCTCGCCGGTCGTTTACCAGGGTGCGACCCGGAAGTGCTTGGTGGTCGCCGGAGATCTGAGAATCCATGCCCATATGTAGAGAGAGATAGATAAGAGCTAGAGAGATTTCGAGATCGATGTGGTCGAGGTGAGTGAGGGTAGATTTTTTTGAAAATTGTCCCCCTAGCTACTTTCTGGTTTCGATATAATCGATGAAGAGAAATAAACAAACAAAAATGATATGTGTTCCAATACAGATGTCTCAGTTTTCCAGATCTATATTACAAATCAGCAAGAATATTAAATGAATATTCTCTAAAATGCATTTAAGTCCATTTGATCTGTTCATTTTACATCGTTAGATCATTTCCTATTTTGTATTTTTTTTAGTGAAATTTTTGTATTTTTTTGTACTTTTTAAAACCTGCAACTTTTGACTATTCTGTGCAGGGACAGGAACGGCTTACGGTGAACTGAGGCTGTGCGCAGTTAGGGCTTCTCTAAGGTATACCCAATTAGGGTTTTCAAATCCAGAACCACTGAACTAGAGAGACATACGAATTGCGGCCGCTAACCACTGATTTATGGGGGTTGCAGAAGTCCACTTTTAAGAAATTGCGAAATTTACCAAATTTGTTTATTATTTTCGATACCCAAGCTCAACCATTATCATTAATCATAAACAGTCCGAATTGACAAGAATGGCTGCAGGAATCAAGATAGAGGAAATCTCCAATTATTGCATTAAATTTCATAACTAGGAGGAACTTTTTTTTTTCTCTAGAGAAAATGATGTCGTCTTGCTCTAACCATACAACAGAGAACACATATATTAAAGAAAGGAATGAGGGGCAGACAAAGGAAAGTGAATTTCATACATGTCGTGACGTGTCCTGTGATGTATTGATTAGAGCACCATGTCAAAGTTTCTCTTGGAGCTAGCAATAATTACTCCATAACTATAACATTTTCATTCGTCGGAATATCTAACTCCGTGACGTTTTGCATACCCACGCTAAACTTTCCTATGATTATGAAATGTTCAGCTATCGCAGCAAATAACTTTGAAAAGTGGGTCTGTCAATTCTGACCACCAATTGACTATCAACGTGTCTTATAACCCATGACAGAACAATGGGGGTAGTGAAGTTGTGAATATATGTATATCACTGATTCCCCAAAAAAAAATTATAGGCAATCCGTGAAATAAAGTGAAATATAACACCCTGCTTTTGCGGGAGACAACTGAACGCAGGCGGAATGTAAACGGTACTAAGGCGGAATATAACAGCCACATGCGGTAGTGTTAGAATATATGATAAATATATGCTGACTCATTGTATATATCGTCTTTATTAAGAGTATATTTAGTTCCTAACTTTTAGCTAGTCAGTTCCCTAATTATAACATGACTATACTCTTTTAATGGGTGTATATAAACTGAATATTGGAATAGAATGGGTACTGATTAATATCTTTCATGGTATCAGAGCTCTAGGGAAAAATCCTTGACCTTTCTCTGTCTTCTGCAACACAGTTCCGTCCCTCTCTTCTTCCTCTACTTCTCTCTTCTCAATCACCATGTCTACTTCGAAATTTAGCTTTCATCCTGTTCATGTTGTTTCCAACATCAAGAACCATGTTCCCATCACTCTCGATATGGATAACATACAATATTCCACATGGGCGGAACTCTTTAAGATTCACGCACGATAATTGATCATATTATTCCTCCAGCGAAGGGCAAAGAAAAACTGCATGATACAGAGGAGGATATATAACTTTGTTCACCTCTTGACGCCACCGTTCTACAGTGGATTTACGCCACTATATCTCGTGATCTTTTACATACAATTCTTGAACCGACACCACGACAATAGAGGCTTGGAATAGATTGCGTGATATATTCCAGGATAATAAACACTCTCGTTCTGTCACGCTAGAGTACGATTTCACTCATGTAGACATGGCAGATTTTCCAAATGTCTCTGCCTTTTGTCAACATCTCAAGTCTCTGTCGTACCAACTCAAGAATGTTGGCTCTCCCATCGATAACAGTAGACTTGTTCTTCAATTGGTCTCTGGCCTTACCGAACCCTACAAGGGTGTGGCCGCTCTTATTTGCCAAAGTGATCCTTTGGCCCAATTCTATCAAGCCCGTTCAATGCTCACTCTTGAAGAAGCTAGCCTTGCTAAGAGGGTGGCACATAGCTCCTGATCTGCCCTAGTTGTTCGTGATTCGGATGGCTCTCAGGATATTTTTGATCATTCCTCTTCAAATCGCAATACTAATGGCGGAAAGAGGAACCAAACCCGCAACAATACTGGAGGAAAATATCGCAACTACAATGGTGGTCGTGGAGGCGTCAAGGGTGGTACCAGCAGTGGAGCTAAGGTGGGCAGTGGTAGTCAGATTGGCGGCGGAAACAATCGTGTTGGTAGGAAGCAATCAGCAGGTCAGCACCCTCCGAACAATGCTTCATGGTCTGGTGGGCAGCCGTGGCCTTGGATGGCACCTTGGTCTCCTTGGGCAATTCCTCCTTGTCCATATCCTGGTAATTCATGGGCCAGACCCAATTATGGACAGCAGGAGAAACTACAACCTGGTATAATTGGGCCTAAACCCCAACAAGCCTACACGGCCGCTCCAACTCCAACCGACATTTAAGCCGCAATGCATACTCTTGGTATCACTCCTCCGGATACGAATTGGTGTGTGGACACCGGTGCCACTTCTCACATGACATCCTCACAGGGTAACCTCACGTCTTATTTTCATATCAGCAATAAACGCGGTTTAATTGTTGGTAACGGTCAATCATTTCCAATTTATGCTATGGTCACACTACATTGTCTTCCTTGGGTCTTCCCTTACACTTAAAAAATGTCCTTCATGATCCTCATCTTGTTAAAAATTTGGTATCAGTTAGAAAATTTACAACTGATAACTCGGTCTCTGTTGAATTTGATCCCTTAGGGTTTTTCTGTGAAGGATCTTTAGACGGCGAGGCCAATAATGAGGTTTGAAAGCCAGGGAGATCTTTATCCCATCAGAAATTTTGTCCCTTCTCCATCTACATTTTCTGCTTTGGCACCATCCCTTTGGCATGATCGTTTGGGTCACCCAGGATAACCTATTTTGAAATCTCTTAGAAAAAATAAATTGATTCAATGTAATCAAATTAAAGACTCTCGTATTTGTAATTCTCGTCCTCTTGGAAAACATGTTCAACTTCCAATTTATGTTTCACATTCTCGCACTATGATGCCATTTGATATTATCCATAGTTATCTTTGGACATTACCTATTTTGAGTTCTTCGGGTCATAGATATTTTGTCTTGTTTGTGGATGATTATTCTAAATTTTTGTGGACATTTCCTTTGTCATACAAATCAGACACTTTTTCCACCTTTATGAGTTTCAATACCCTTATCCGAACCCAATTTGAGCGGGACATAAAGAATATCCAATGTGATAATGGCACAGAATTTGACAATGGCCCCTTTTGGGAATTTTGTAAAGCTAATGGTCTTTCATTTCGTCTCTCCTGTCCCTATACATCTCCTCAAAATGGGAAAGCTGAAAGACAAATCCGTACGATCAACAACATTGTTCGTACCTTATTGGCCCATGCTTCTCTTCCTCCTTCCTTTTGGCATCATCCTTTGAAAATGGCGACTTACCTTATAAATATTCTTCCTTATAAGCTATTAAACTATCACTCTCCTCTTCGCATTCTATATCAAAAGGATCCGTCTTATTCCCATCTCCGAGTGTTTGGATGTTTATGTTATCTTCTCATTCCGTCTACGATCATAAACAAACTTCAACCCAGATCCACTCCTTGTGTTTTTTTTGGGGTATCCTCCAAATTATCGAGGATATAAATGCTTCGATTTGTCATCTAGAAAAATCGTCATTAGCCGGCACGTACTATTTGACAAGACTCAACTTCCCTTTAAGAAGCTACATACTCCTCACAATCACACTTATGAGTTTCTGGACAATGGGCCATCTCCAAACACGTATATCCTTTCACTGCAACACAAAATTCAATGAACAAACGAAAAATCCGCCATCTTCTTTAATATGATAAGAAAAAACCCAAATGCACAATCTAAGTGACAATGATGAATGAGACTCTAAATATCTTTACCTTAAGTCGCACGAACTGAAGGGATCCTAGCTCACAGGGCAATGGTGGTGGTTTTTTTGGCACTAACGACAAGGGGCATTAACGACTTACGGTGAACTGAGGTTGTGCGCAATTAAGGCTTCTCAAAGGTATGCCGAATTACGGTTTTCAGCTCCAGAACCACTGAACTAGAGAGAGATACTACGAATTGCGCCCGCTAACCACCGATTTGTGGGGGGTTGCAAAAGTCCACTTTTAAGAAATTGCAAAATTACCCAAATTAGTTTATTATTTTCGATACCCAAGCTCAACCATTATCGTTAATCATAAACAGTCCGAATTGACTATAAAGGCTAAAGGAACCAAGATAGAGGAAATCTCCAACGATTGCATTAACAGTCATAACTAGGAGGAATTTATGTTTGCTCTTCGAGCAAATGATGTCGCCTTGCTCTAACCATACAACAGAGAACACATATTGAAGAAAGAGAAAGAGTGGCAGACAGAGGAAAGTAAATTTCCTAAATGTCGTGACGTGTCCTGTGATGTATTGATTAGAGACGCCTGTCAATGTTCCTCTTGGATCAAGCAATAATTACTCCATAACTACAACATTTGCATTCGTCGGAATATGGGCAAGTTTGGTAGAACTTATTTGTAACTTAAGTTGTCTTAAAAGTTTATGCTAAAAAGTTTACGACAAAAAAGATTAAGAAAAAAGATAGTGTGTTTGGTGTAAAAGTTGTTAAGTCCAAAAGTCCAAGAAAATATTCAAAAACTCAACTTTTTCTTAAGTTCATTTTTACACTATGAACTTATAAGTCCAAATCCAAAAATTCAACTTATAAGTCGCACACCAAACATTGCTTATAAGTTGTCTTTAACTTATAATCATGAATTGACTTATAAGCTGTTTTTAAGTCATACCAAACCTCCCTATATAACTCCGTGAGTTTTGCATACCCACGCTACACTTTCTAGGATTACGAAATGTCCAGCTATCGCAGGAAATAACTTTTGAAAAGTTGGTCCATCAATTATGACCATCAATTGACTATCAACTTGTCTTATAACCTCCATGACGGAACTATGAGGGCAGTGAAGTTGTGAATATATGTATATCACTGGCTCACCAAAAAAAATTATAGGCGATCCATGGAAAAAAGTGAAATATAACACCCCACTTTTGCGAGAGACAGCCGAACGTAGGCGGAATGTAAACGGTACTAAGGCGGAATATAACAGCCACATGCGGTAGAAAACTTGGCTTTAAAGTTAAAAAAAATTAACAACAAACAATAAATGTTTAATATATATAAGTAAAACCTTCAACCACTCGCTTGCATGTATGACCTATTTAACGGATTTCTCGGTGTGTTCGTGTTTATCCCTCCACTACACTCCCAATTTCCAATTTTTCATTCACACTCTATGTTATGCAATTCAAACGATCACTCACCTCACGAATAGTCAAAGAAAGATGACAAACACAAGTTTAACGTGGTTCGCTAGCTCGAATCAAGCTAACTACGTCCATGGGGAAGAAAGACCTTTATTCAACGAAGATGAACGATCACAATGTCTTACATACGTTCATAGGACTCCAAATGATCCTTTTATAGCACCCAAAACCGCCGCGATACAATTCGGAAAACATTTCCATTCTTACTATACTTTTCCCGGATTGCCTTCGTGCGAAGACCCGATTCCTTCGTGCGAAGACTCTTCGTGAGAAGACAAAATGCCTTCGTACGATGACCTTCTTTGATTGATACTGCAACCTGTTTCAAGAAGACCCTTTTGGACTTTTGCTGATTTTGGCTAAGTCATGTCTTTGTACGAAGACAATTTGTCTTCGCACGAAGACGCTGGGCATTTCACTTCTTCGAGCTCCTTTTAGTATCTTCTAAGCTTCAAGGCATCTACATTATAAATTAGAACGGTTGAATATAAAATGTATTTTAGACCGTTAGATTAAATTAACCCCAGCCCTAAGATCTCATCTACCACTCACTTAACTACCCACTACATTACGACTCATTTAACTACCCACTCATTTTATCCTAATTATAAAAAATTGGCTTCCTTTGTTCCCAATTATCTAATACAATTATTTATGTTGTCTTCCTTTTCTGCCCATGTTTGTAGATGAAAATACTCATTTCATATATGACATTACAATAGGTGAAACGTGTTTCTGGGGTAGTGCCTCGGGCACGGGCAATCCCCTAGTTCTCAACAAATCTCCACCTTGACTTGAAGTCTATCGTATGAAACGAAGCTACCTATCCTTATGGACAAACCTTGCCTTCTTCCCTCCCGATGTCTCCTGTCACGAAGACTCACTGGACTTTGTCGGGTCCGAATTGCCCCTAAGGGCTCACTTTCTCATAATGTATAGCAATTCCAGACAAAGCTAGAAAGAGAGAGGAAGCTCTCTGAAACAAAGACCACACAAAATAAAAGGAAACAAAAATTATGGTTATCTCATTGATGAAGAGAATAAATACAAGGATTGCAGACAGTCAGATTTATGACCGTTCGATTATGAAAACAACGGTTCGATGGACCACTCAACAAATAGCATAGAGAGCCTTCTAAGTTTATAAAGGAATATGTTTGATTAGGTGCCCTAGAGGCAATCTATATTAAGTATGAACATTGTTTGGCTAGAATATTCATTTTTTATTTATGGCGATATTTAATATAATGAAGTCCTTAGATACAATGTGATGTTTATCTTAAATATCCCTAGTCCATTATATTAATTAAGAGGGCGATCAACTATAGACTAGTATGTAGGTAGATTGATATACATATATCAAGTCTAACACATGGGTATGCATTAGGAGTAATGACATACTGGATTAACCCAAGACGAGAAGGCTTCATTTGATTATGTCAAAGTCACAAGCGCTTTCGTAGTGCTAATGGTATTGTAATCCTTAGACTTGAATTCACTAGATACTCTATTTGTGAAATATCGTGCTTTGATATTATCAAACGCTGTGCCTTAACCGGGTAACTCTAAAGTTAGTCATCGGACATGATAGGAAGAAATCTTAGAGATCGTAGTGATGTAGACATGATTTGTCCCTCCCACATAATGGAAGAAAATATCAATGAGCCACTTGAGGTATGGTGCTTATAAAATGTCTGGCCAGACTCAGATAAATCAATATAGATATTTGATGTTATCTGAACGGATAAGTACATTCCTAGGATAAAAAAACTATGGACTGGATATACGAGTGTGACTGTTATGTCTCGTGTCCAATGCGGCGGACAAAGGGATAACACAAAAACATAAACATTGGGCACAAGATTTGTCGGATCACTGACTATTTCTATTAGTTGGGTGACATGGATGTGTTGATAGACACCGCTCCATGTTAGTAAAGAGTTACTACCAACTAAGTAGAAACCAATGAAGTCACACACCGAATGGCTCAAATTGGATATTGTCATTAATTAGTGGGACTAATTAATCAAGAGGATCTAAACGCAACCACATGCAAACTTAGTATGACTAATTTGCAAAGGTGGACTAATCCATATATGGACATGATTAGTAGTGGTTCAATTATGTAGTTAATAAAGAGTTATTAAATATATAAATACATCCTAGCTTGTTATTTCTTAACACAAGTCATTATTGAGAGAACATAAAAAAGCAAGGAGAGAGAGACAAAGAGAGGCCGAAGCCCCCTTGTCCGTCCACACCATCCCCGTCAGCCCTTCCTAGACGCGGTAGTCTTGCTCCGTTTTGCGTGATCTCTTGCCTCCTTCTACCGTTTCTAGCACTACACGCTGGGAAGGACTTCAATCAAGGATCCAAGGTGTGGATACTCGTAGATACGAAGACATTATTCTTCATGTGATCTCTCAAACTAAGGTACACACTTCTTCTACCCTTATCATGTTATGATGGCTTGCCTGTAATCCTTGAAGGGATTTGAGCAGGATTAGTTTTGTTATTCCGCTGTGTTACCTGCATCAAAACCCCACACCTTATAAATAAGTCCTTGGGTATTATAAAAAGTTTGGGCTTCATTCGTTGTAGATGGGCTTCACTAAGTTGGGCTGAACTTCTGTGATGCGCCGCGCATATTGCTGGGGTAAAAGGACTTCCGTTAATAAAAGATTCATACATTCTAGTTTTAAATAACCCAAGTGACAATTCTTAAATTTGCTTGCCCAAATTCAGATTGGAAAATGAAAGCCAACTTTCCAATTATCGTCTCAATAAAAAGGTTTGTAGATGATCCCCTTTTTGTGCTTCCTTTGGTCCAATAGAGGGATTCACAGCGACAACAAGGTATGTGTGAAACAGTGTGAGTGTGGCAGATGTTGTGATAGTACAGAATGTGTCAAGGTCTTTCCTATGAGTTTCATCTTTATGCAGTGAGTAACTCAGGTGTTTGATGAAATGCCTCAGATTGAGTAGTACTTGGAGTAGAATAGGAAGCTGATTTTGAGCGTGAATTCACAATAAGATCTTCATATAAGAGCCGTGAAGATAGTTCATTAGCAAATAAATAATGGTGTACTGCGCATTCTTATGTTGGGAAGGTAGGCCTCTGAGTATGTATAGGATAAGATCATCTATAGTGACATGTTCTTGAACTTTGAGCTAAGGCTTTTCCCTCACAGTAACTTTCATCTAACTACAACATAGCCCCTGCAGTTTCTACATACTACAAATTCATCTCTCAACTATTCATTTCATTTTTGATAAAAAAAAAAAAAAAAAAAAAAAACTATTCATTTCATCTAATATAGATATTATATAATTCATCTGATTGATCATTTTAATTCGACGTTTCTCTCTATAAATCACAACATTTTTTCTAAATTTGAATGTAAGTGAGGAACTAATATGGTGAAATAAAACAATAAAAAAGATCTGATAACATAACTCATCTATGTATAAATCTAGCGAGGATGGTATGCCTCGTAATAGTGTAAAAATATCCATAATGTGAGATAATTGTTTGCAAGGAGTCCGTTAGATAAAATGAATAGAAAATTATATGGTGTTACGTGTTCTGCTGTATTAATTAATGTGTAATAAAATTATTTTATATCAAACAAATAACTTGGGGAACCTAATACCTCATTTAGGATATTTTTGTTACTTAATCCGTCACATAATGATACATCTTAGCTGTTTTTGAGACAAGCGAACAAGTGCATTACTGTAGAAACATATCTCATCACTGAAATCTATGCAAATGAATCTTCTGTTATAGTGTATTCTGTTATCGACCAATTTTTAGAATTTTCTATAATTTACACTTAGTCCTTGATTCTACATCCCTATACAACAAAGTCCCGGTTGTTTATAGTAAATAAAAAATAATTTCTACACTATTCCAAAATAACCCAACACTTCTAGATATTACAATTAATTAACTTATAAAATTATCCCGAAGTTTTATTTATTTTGACTCTCCTCCTTAAAGTTCACCGGTATATCAATTCCGTTAATGACGGCGAATGTGATGAGTTTCGATTTCGAGTATGGCCTCGACTCCGGCCGCACCAACCACACTGTTGTACGGTTTTGATCATGGATGCGCAGCGAAAATACAATAAATTCATCAAATCAAGACCCTCCAAGGATCACAGGAAGAGAAATATGGACGATGGTAAGAGAATAGTGTTATAAACCTTTGAGGTCTCCTTGATGACTTCTAACGAGAAAATTATCACGTATCTACGGTTGATCCACGCCAAGAGGTGAGATCTAGATCTTCCAAACGCCTTGTGCTAGCTAGGAGGAGTGGAAGAGGATGAAGAAATCACGCAACGGGGCACCAAAGAGAGGGACGGCCCTCTCTTGTGGCCGACAGGGTGGGAGGATGGCAAGGGGGCTTCGGCCTCCTTGTTTGTCTTGCTCTCTCCTTCCTTCTCTCATACTCAAAGTTTATTATGAGAATGATCCATCTTTTGGTCCATCCCCATAGCCTTGTGGAATGCTCCATGCTCCTTGCTGTGGCTCCTTTAATTATTTGGGCTTCTTTTCTTCAATCTTGGCTATCATCTATTTTATCTAGCCCTAACTATCATCTATACTAAATAAAATAAATCTTACAAGTTGAGAAAGAAATACCGGCTCGCAGGCACAAAACTTTAATTAATTATTACATAAAATTGATCAGCTCCCAGGCAGTAAACAAACCACAAAAATTAAAAATCCACAACAAACCACATCTAAGGCCATATCCAATCACCATACAAATTGCACGTAAACAGTTAAAACAAATTTTTAACGCGCTAAGTCAATTTTTAGTTGATTTTAGGATTAAATAGGATCAAAGCGGTCCAAGAGGCCCAACCATACAATTGGCCGAACCCCTAAAGGACCGCCCAAGGCCTTGGCCGGCCGACCCCTAGCCCACACGACTAGGCCGTGCGCTAGGGCTACCCCGGCCCCTAGGCCGAAACTTGCTTGGGCGGCAAGGAAGGAGGGGCGGTCCCCTAAGGGGGGGGGGCGAACCTCCTTAGGAGTTGTTTCCAAAACACCTCCTTGCCTTGTTGTCCAAGTTTGGTTATTTCCTTATTTGAAAAAACTCATTTTTCCAATAGAATGCCCAAGAACCCTAGATCTAAGATCCTAAAATTTCTCAAACTCACTAATTCATACATCCAATGCAAGAATTAGATCTTATTTGGTTGAATCATATTCAACATGCATCTAAGCTTAATTTGTTCTTTTAACGCAATAATCAACAATTAAAGGTGATAAACAACAAAAACATAAAACATAAACAACGTTATGCTCTACGACTTGTGGCTCTAATACCACTGTAGGGTTTTGATCATAAATGCGCAGCGGAAATACAATAAATTCATTCAGTTAAGACCCTACAAGGATCACAGGAAGAGAAATCGTGACGATGGTAAGAGAATAGTGTTATAAACCTTTGAGTTCTCCTTGATGACTTCTAACGAGAAAATTATCACGTCTCTACAGTTGATCCACGCCTAGAGGTGAGATCCAGATCTTCCAAACGCCTTGTGCTAGCTAGGAGGAGTGGAAGAGGATGAAGAAATCACGCAACGGAGCACCAAAGAGAGGGACGCCCCTCTCTTGTGGCCGACGGGGTGGGCGGACGGCAAGGGGGCTTCGGCCTCCTTGTTTGTCTTGCTCTCTCCTTCCTTCTCTCATACTCAAAGTTTGTTATGAGCATAAATTGTAGAGAAGAAATCTAGGAGCATCCTTTATATAGTCCAACAACTCCTTGTTTACTACATAAAGACCCTCTCCTTATCCTACTCCAGTTCCGATTAGTCCAACTTGCATATTAGTCCTACTAACTTAGCAAGTTGTTGCGATTTTATACTTCTAGTTAATTAATCATATTAATTGATTAATTCCCAAGTCTAGGTCATCTTTATATGGCGTGTGACCCCTTAGGTTCTATTTAGTTGGTAGTAACCACTTACTAATTTGGAGCGGCCTCTAGCAAGACATCCATTCTAGCCAACAAATAGAAATAGTCATCATGAAAAACCTTGTGCAAGTATTGTCTCATCCCTTTGTCTCAATATCCGGATTGAAAACGAGACATAAAAGTCACACTCGTATATTCAATCTATAGTTACTCAATCCTGGGAATAGCCTCATTCGTGCAAATAACATCAATATCCTATATTGATTTATTTGAGTCTGGCCACACATTCCATAAGCACCATCCCTCGATTGTCCTAGGATATTTGCTCCCTTTATGTGGGAGGGACAAATTCTATCTACATCACTACAATATCTAAGATTGCTTTCGCGCCTTTATGACTACCCAGTCACGGTGTAGCGTTTGACGCTACAAAAACACAATATTCCATAACTAGAACAACTAGTGACTTCAAGTCTAAGGATGACAATACAGTTGTCACCGTGAGAAGCACTTGTTACTTTACATAACATGTATGTAGCCTTCTCGGAGTTGGGTCAATCCAGTATGCCATTACTCTTAATGCATACCCATGTGTTTGATCATGATATCTCCATATCAATCCAACCTCATACGAGTCTATAGATGATTGTCCCATTAATCGTTATAATGGACTAGGGCTATTTAACATAAACAACACAATTGTAAATCTAAGGACTTCATTATATTAAATATCCAATAAATAATACAATGAATTTTCTAGCCAATTTATTGTTCATACTAAACTAGATTACCTCTAGGGAACCTATTACAACAGTCTCCCACTTGAACTAGAGCCAATCCAGTGCATCTCGTGTGCCAATGCTCCTAGTGTGCCCTTCATGCTTGCGTTGAACAAGCGGCTTTGTAAGTGGATCTGACAGATTCTCATCTGTAGTAATCTTGCATATCCAAACGTCTCCTCTTTCGATGATATCTCGAATAAGATGGAACTTCCTGAGTACGTGCTTGGATTTCTGGTGCGACCTGGGTTCCTTTCATTGCGTGATCGCTCCAGTGTTGTCACAATACAACTTTATTGGATCTGCAATGCTAGGAACCACACCAAGCTCAGTAATGAACTTCCTAATCCAAACAGCTTCTTTTGCTGCGCCATTTGCAGAAATATAATCAGCCTCTGTTGTAGAATCAGCTAGTGTCTCTTTCTTGGAACTCTTCCAGCTCACTGGTGCTCCACTCAGGAAAAATACAAACCCCGACTGTGATTTGAAATAATCTCGGTCGGTCTGGAAGCTTGCATCCGTGTAACCCCTTACACGCAAATCTTTATCACCTTCAAATATCAAGAATGCATCCTTAGTTCTGGTTTAGTACTTTAGGATGTTCTTGACCGCAATCCATTGACTCGTTCCTGGATTGGACTGATATCTGCTTGTCATACTCAATGCATATGATACATCTGGTCTAGTACATAACATGGCATACATGATAGATCCTATGGCCGAGGCATAGGGAAACCTACTCATGCGTTCCTTCTCAATCTCATTGGAAGGACAACCACTCTTCGAAAGAGTGACTCCATGCGACATGGGCAAGAATCCCTTCTTGGAATCTTGCATCCTGACCGTTTCAGCACCTTGTCTTTATATGTACTTTGACTTAGGCCGAGCAGCCTCTTGGATCTATCTCTCTATAGATCTTTATATCGAGTATATTGGCTTCTTTACCTAAGTATTTGATTGAAAAACAATTTCCTAGCCAATCTTTAACAGATTACAGCATGGGAATGTCATTTCCAATGAGTAGTATGTCATCCATGTACAAGCCCATAAAAGAAATAGAATTCCCACTAACCTTATTGTGGACACAAGACTCGTCTTCATTTCTGATGAAGCCAAACTCTTTGACTACTTCATCAAAACGTCGATTCCAACTCCTCGAAGATTGCTTCAACCATAAATGGATTGCTGCAGCTTAGAGACTTTGTTGGCTTGCTTTGGATCTTCAAAACCTTCAGGTTGTGTCATGTACACATCCTTGAGGAGATTCCCATACAGGAATGCAGTTTTAACATCCATATGCCAAATCTCATAGTCATAGTATGCTGCAATAGCAAGTAATATCTGGATGGATTTGGTCATTGCGACTGGGGAAAAGGTTTCATCACAGTCAATACCATGAATCTGTATGAATACTTTAGCCACCAATCAGCCCTTATAGGTAATCATATTACCATCCATGTCGATCTTCTTCTTGAAGACCTACTTGCACCCTATGGGGCGAGCCCCTTCGGGTCGTTCAGCCAAAGTCCATACTTTGTTGGTATACATGGACTCCATCTCGGATCTCATATCCTCAAGCCACTTCTGAGAGTCCAGCCCTTCTATGGCCTCTTCATATTTAGTAGGCTCATCATCTTTGAGCATCGTGTCACCAGATTTAGTCACGAGAAGTCCATACCTCTGGGGCTCCTGGGTACTCTACTTGATCTACAAAGCTCTTGTACTTGAACAGGCTGTTCCACAACCTCTTGTGGATCCTGCTCATGTTCCATAGTAGGATCAATGATTTGTGGTTCTTGAACTTCTTCAAGTTCAACATTCCTCCCACTTACTTTTGTAGAGACAAACTCTCTTTCTAGAAACACACTGGTCCGAGCAACAAACACTTTGTTCTCAGTTGGAATGTAGAAATAATATCCCTTAGTTTCCTTAGGGTATCCCACAAATTTGCATTTGTCCGACTTAAGCCCTAGGTTGTCTCATTGTAAACGTTTTACATAGACATCGCAGCCCCAAATCTTCATGAACGACACTGTGGGACGTCTCCCACTCCACATATCATGTGGTGTCTTCATAACTGATTTAGATGGAACATGGTTAATGGTGAAAGCTGCACTCAATAGAGCATAGCCCCAAAATGATAATGGAAGATTAGTTTTACACATCATAGATCCAACCATATCTAATTGGGTTCGATTCATCCTCTCGGACATGCCATTCCATTGTGGCGTTCCGGGTGGAGTGAGTTGGGATATTATCCCACACTCTCTAAGATAGTCGTCAAATTCCTGGCTCAAGTATTCTCCTTCACGATCCGATCGTAGAGCTTTAATACTTTTGCCAAGTTGCTTCTCTACATCAGTCTTTAATTCTTTAAACCTTTCAAAGGATTCAGATTTGGCCTTCATAAGGTATACAAATCAATATCTACTGAAATCATCAGTAAATGTGATGAAGAAGACATAACCACCCCTGGCAGGCGTGGCAAATGGCCCACATACATCAGTATGTACTAGCGCCAATTGCTCACTAGTCCTCTCTCCTTTCTTATTGAAAGGGGGCTTTGTCATTTTTCCCTATAAACAAGCCTCCCATGTCTCACATGATTCAAAATCAAATGAGTCTTGAAATCCATCCTTATGGAGTCTAGATACATGTCTATCGTTTATATGGCCTAAACGACAGTGCCATAAATAATCAGGATTTAAATCATTTATTTTAATCCTCTTAGAATTAATGTTATAGACAGGATTGCTTAGATAAAGGGTATATAATCCATTAAATAATTCCTTCTACAATAGTGAATACTATCAAAAATAAATGGAACAACAATTGTTCTTTATTGAAATAGTAAAACCATCCTTGTCCAAACAAGAATTAGAAATAATGTTTCTGCTCATAGCAGGCACAAAATACCAATTATTTAATTCTAAAACTAATCCTGAAGGTAGAGATAGCTCGCACACGCCCACGGCCAACGCATCAACTTTTGCTCCGTTCCCAACGCACAGGTCTATCTCCCCTTTATCCAATATTCTACTTCTCTTTAGATCCTGCACATTTCGACAAATGTGAGATCCACATCCGGTATCCAATACAAATGATGTAGAGACAGTTAAATTGACATCTACAACAAAATACCTGGTGGTGGTGGAACACTATTCCAAGCCTCTTGTTCACCGGATATTTTGGGCAGTTCCTCCTCCAGTGTCCAGGCTGACTACAGTAGTGACACTCACCTTTAGTCACACATTTGGCAATGCCACCAACAGGCTTAAGGACAGTTTCCTTGGATTTGGAAACTTCTTTGCCTTTTCCCTTGGAGGTAGAGGCAAACCTTATGCCCTTCCCTTTCTGCACCATCATTATGGATTTTCCCTTACCCTTGTTGATGCTTTGTTCAGCTGTCCTTAACATATTGATTAAATCTGGCAGAGGTTTCACGATCTCATCCATGTTATAGTTCATGATGAACTGTCAATAACGTTCAAGCAACAATTTCAAAATGATATCGGTGGCCAACTCTTGACTCACCAGAAACCCTAGGCGGGCTAGGCTTTCCGAGTAGCTAATAATGCATAACACGTGTGGCCCCATGGCATTTCCCTCTGACATATGACATTTTAATAATGCCTTGGAAACTGCATACCTCTCAACCCTAGCCTCCTCTTGGAAGAGCTGCTTTAAGTATTCGATCATATCGACTACATTCATATTCTCATGTTGTTTACGAAGCTCAGAGGTCATGGTGAAAAGCATTAGGCAGGCCGCATCATTAGCGTCATCAACATGCTTCTGATACGCCTTTAGGGCTGCAGGAGTGTTGTTTTCTGGACCATCAGGAACTTGCTCCTCTAGAGCGTACAGTTTCTTTTCTTGCTTGAGAACGATTCTCAAATTTCTGTACCAGTCTAGAATTGGTCCCGGATAGCTTTTCCTTCTCAAGGACAGAGCGTAGGGAGTGATATGAGTTCGATGAGTTGTTTGCCATTGAAATTCTACAAAAAGAAAAATACGCAAGTTTTAGTATTAGTGAACAATTAACTATATTTAATAATGGCTCGATTATTAAATACAGCTCCCACTATTTTTCTACGGCTTAATAACCCTCAAGATATTAAAGCGGAAAATATCATTATATTTTCTAGTGGGTGCCAAGATCCTTATTTCACTTCTTTTGAGCATGCTTTGGTAAGTCACCCAAAATTAGCTATTTAGGTAGGATAAATTTCAATTGCATCATATGAAACTCTTGGTTCAATTCGGCAAATAACTCCTTATTTATCTATCCTATAGATAATCCCAATTGATTGCCTTTGGGTTTTTAATACTTATTAAATTACCCAGTTACGTCCAACCTCTTACTCCAAAAATTGCACACTTTATGTGCCATCGCACCACATGATGATGAATCACGTCGCCCTGCTTTGGCACGCACGAACTTGATCAATCGATCTTGTGATGAGTGTTTAAGTAACGATAATGCAAAAACGTAATATATTTTTTTGAGGGATTTTTCTTTTAATTTTAAATTGTTTAATGATCTATATCAACTGATCTACTTATTTAAGTTTGGGCACAACTCCAAATAAAAGATCCGGGTTGTTAATTATCTTTATCAAATTGCATGCATAATCCATACACCAACAACAATAATAAGACAATAAAGTAAACATCCACAAAACAGAAGTAATGTGATATGGATATGGCCTCCTAGACGAAGACATTCTCAAGCCAATGAGAATATCTATAAACCCTAGAATGAAAAACGCATCTCCATGTGCCTCCATCTCTTGGTCCATCCTCCATAGCCTTGTGGAATGCTCCATGTTGTGGCTCCTTTAATTCTTTGGTCTTCTTTTCTTCAATCTTGGCTATCATCTATTTCGTCTGGCACTAGCTAACATCTATACTAAATAAAATAAATCTCACAAGTTGAGAAAAAAATACCAGGACGTAGGACGTAAACTTTAATTACTTATTACATCAAATTGATCAACTCGCAGGCAGTAAACAAACCACAAAAATTAAACATCCACAACAAACCACATCTAAGGCCATATCCAATCACCATACAAATTGCACGTAAATAGTTAAAAACCAATTTTTAACGCGCTTAGTCATATTTTAGTTGATTTTAGGATTAACTAGGGTCAAAACGGTCCAAGAGACCCAACCATACAATTGACCGGACCCCTAAAGGACTGCCCAAGGCCTTGGCCAGCCGGCCCCTAGCCCACACGGCTAGGCCATGCGCTAGGGCTGCCCCGGCCCCTAGGCCAAACCTTTTTTGGGCGGCAAGGAAGGAGGGGCGGTCCCCTAAGGGGGGCCGAACCTCCTTAGGAGTTGTTTCCAAAACAACTCCTTGCCTTGTTGCCCAAGTTTAGTTATTTCCATATTTGAAAAAACTCTTTTTTCCAATAGGATGCCCAAGAACCCTCAATCTAAGATCCTAAAATTTCTCAAAATCACTAATTCATACATCCAATGAAAGAATTAGATCTTGTTTGGTTGAATTATATTCAACATGCATCTAATATGACGATGGTAAGAGGATAGTGTTATAAACCTTTGAGGTCTCCTTGATGACTTCTAACGAGAAAATTATCACGTCTCTACAGTTGATCCATGCCTAAAGGTGAGATCTAGATCTTCCAAATGCCTTGTGCTAGATAGGAGGAGTGGAAGAGGATGAATAAATCACGCAACAGAACACCAAAGAGAGAGAAGGCCCTCTCTTGTGGCCGACAGGGTGGGTGGACGGCAAGGGGGCTTCGGCCTCCTTGTTTGTCTTGCTCTCTCCTTCCTTTTCTCCTACTCAAAGTATGTTATGAGCATAAGTTGTAGGGAAAGAAGCTAGGAGCATCCTTTATATAGTCCAAAAACTCCTTGTTTACTGAATAAAGTTCATCTCCTTATCCTACTCAAGTTCAGATTAGTCCAACTTGCATATTAGTCCTACTAAGTTATCAAGTTGTTGCGATTTGATCCTTTTAATTAATTAATCATATTAATTAATTAATTCCCAAGTCTATTTCACCTCTTTATGGCGTGTGACCCCATAGGTTCTTTTTAGTTGGTAGTAACCACTTAATAATATGGAGCGGCCTCTAGCAAGACATTCATTCTAGCCAACAAATAGAAACAGTCATCATGACAAACCTTGTGCAAGTATTGTCTCATCCCTTTGTCTCAATATTTGGATTGGACACAAGACATACAAGTCACACTCGTATATCCAATCAATAGTTCCTCGATCCTGGGAATAGCCTTATTTGTGCAAATAACATCAATATCCTATATTGATTTATTTGAGTCTGGCCAGACATTCTATAAGCACTATCCCTCGAGTGGCCTAGGATATTTTCTCCCGTTATGTAGGAGGGATAAATTATATCTAAATCTCTACGATATCTAAGCTTGCTTCCTATTGTGTCCAATACGCGCCTTTATGACTACCCAGTCACGGTGTAGCGTTTGACGCTACCAAAACACAATATTCCATAACTAGAACAACTAGTGACTACAATTCTAAGGATGACATTACCGTTGTCACCGCAAGAAGTACTTGTGACTTTACATAACATGCATGTAGCCTTCTCGAAGTTGGGTCAATCCAGTATGCCATTACTCTTAATGCATACCCATGTGTTTGATCATGATATCTTCATATCAATCCAACCTCATACTAGTATATAGATGATTGTCCCATTAAACGTTATAATGGATTAGGTATATTTAACATAAACAACACAATTGTAAATCTAAGGACTTCATTATATTAAATATCCAATAAATAATACAATGAATTTTCTATCCAGTTTATTGTTCATACTTAACTAGATTGCCTCTAGGGCACCTATTCCAAAAACTGCATCAATTCCCGGTGTCCACCAAATGTAGCTAATAGGGTCACCCACAACATGGTCGTGTTCGCCGTTGCCGATTCGGCACCAGGGAACTACACTGGGCGGCAAAGCATTCGGAATACTTTTTCCCACCACAGGCTTCGCAGGCTTTCTATGAAAGGCAATGCTTGTGAGTTCATCCATCAGTAAGACAAGGCACGGATGCCGATTTGCCGGTTCTACAGGTTGTTCCAATCATGAGGCTGATTTTGTGTACAAGCACACAGATGATGATATCAAAGATGTGCAACATGTAAAAGCTGGGATTTTTGCCAAATGGCGCTGGTTATTGGTTTAGACAAAGCAACCTGGACCTTCACCCTCATTTGGAATACGTCAGAGGTTTCAACAGGCGTCTTCTTACAACTATGGGAACTTTAATAGGTTCAATCAAATGGAAATTATCAACAACACACAGGCCATTTCAATTTCCGAGTATGCAACCGCAGAAGCAAGCTCAACCATTCCCTACAAAATAGCTAAGTACAATAAGACAGTTACGAGTAAGTTCACATGCAAACTTTTGATCTCTTCATCAATTAATGTCCTTTTAAACTGCGTTTACCTTAAAAATACAAATGAATTCACAGTATATATATATATATATGTATATATATATATGTATATATTTGAACTCATAATTTTCTTACGCTCCTCCATCACAACTCACAAGTCCTAACAAATTCTTAATTTGAGGCCTTTGGCAATTGCCCAGTTTTGGCTGAGGCTTATCACCAGACATTATTGTCAAATACTGAAGTCAATATCTCTTCTATGAACATTGCATAATTACCTTTCATTGAAATGGCATAAACATGCAGCTAAGGTGGTAGCTCAAGTGGTAGAACGTTAGTAGCCACTACATGAGGTCCCAGGTTCAAACCATGTTAACGACAAAAACAATTTCTCAAAAAATAATGCCCTAAACATCGATATTGTCTTCACTCCATATACGACAAAAACAATTTCTCAAAAAATAATGCCTTAAACATCGATATTGTCTTCACTCCATATACCAATCTATATTATTCAATTAATTTAATTTTTTTTTTACCTACTAATTTTGGTTACTGACTTCAAAGAGAAACTGAACAGGCGGATCACATAAGTGGTGAGAAAATGTTGGATAGACTCGAATCATCGTTCTGCTTTCTGAATCAAAGAACTCTAGTAACTCAGTAACAATTATCTTACTTTAGTGATTCGTTTCATCCCCTATCAGTATGTGTCGTTGGCTATTTTTCGATCTCTGCTTCACTCTCTTTGATGTGTATTTAGTTTCACCATGATCTAAAGTTCGTTATTCGTCGAAATTCTTGGTATCGCTACATAGACAATCTTAGATAGTCTTTTCAGTAACGCACTTCCTTCTTATCAAGTCACACAACAGTTATTTTTCATTTTTATTGAGTTACTATGAATGTCAATTGATGTTTTCTATTTTGCGTTCTGGTTTTAATTACGCCATATCTTTGTCCTCCTGCAGTACGTTTCTGTGGGACAAAGACTTTCACTTGAAGTGTTTTTTCACTAGGAGTGTTTCCTACTTTTTATCAAATGATAAAATTATCCCTGGCTTAATCATTGCAGTGTTATTATTCATTGACCCAATAACCGTTTCTTCACCGGGAATGAGTTAATATTGAATTAATTTAATTTTTGTTGACCTACAAATTTTGGTTACTGACTTCAAAGAGAAACTGAACAGGCCGATCACATAAGTGGCGAGAAAACGTTGGACAGACTTGAATCATCGTTCTGTTTTCTGAATCAAAGAACTCGGGAGACTCAATAACCATTATCTTGCTTTATTGATTTTTTTCATCCCCTATCAGTATGTGTTGTTGGTTATTTTTTGATCTCTACTTCACCCTCTTTGATGTGTTTTTCGTTTAACCATGATCTAAAGTTCGTTATTCGTCGAAATTCCTGGTATCGCTACATAGACAATATTAGATAGTCTTGTCAGTAACGTACTTCTTATCAAGTCACACAACCAGTTATTTTCCAATTTTATTGAGTTACTATGAATGTCAATTGATGTGTTCTATTTTGGGTTTCGGTTTTAATTACGCCATATCTATGTCCTCCTGCAGTACGTTTCTGTGGGGCAAAGACTTGATAGCCATATATGGGTAGTAGATTTTTTCAATTTTCATTCATCAACTTCGACAGTATTTGATATTGATGTAGATGGTGCCTAGAGCTTCCTCACGATTTTCAGAATGACTTGTTCCACCCTTTCCTGCCTCACTCAAGGGTTTCAGGTGGCGTATCCAGCAGACGAGGAAAACACCGTTAGAAGAAGAAGCGGAGGAAGTGAACAACGTCCAGAAGAAGACGATCGACGCTAGTTTAGTAAACCAACTTCAGCGGAATAGCTCATCATTTCGGCCATCATCCATTTTTTGCCATCATCAAATCAGGTAATCAAAAACATATTATAGGTTTCTAATTTTGCCATCATCAAATCAGATACTCAGAAATATATCATAGTTTAGTTTGGTTTAAGTCAATCTCATAACCGCTTGTTTGATTATTTGTTTGTGTTTTATTTTGGAATAATAAATAGGCCTTAAGTACTTTAATTTCTTGTGACCTTTTTTTTTTGAGAAATTGTTTTTGTCGTCAACCGGGTTTGAATCCGGGACCTTATTCAGCGAATTCCAACGCTTTACCACTTGATCTGCCGCCCTAGTTGCGATTTCTTGTGACTTCTTACCATCAGCGTCGAAATACCACTGAGTTTTTATTTCTTTCTTTTCAATTGACATATTTGGTAGCAAAAGACACCTCAATTAGGCTGAAAGATTTATTGGATTCTCATTTATCAAACTGTTAAATCACAGTATCGATTTCTGAACCTTAAACATTGATGCCTTATCTATCACTTACACATCTCTACCATCCCGAAAAGGCTACCATTTTAATGATCCAAATGCTACATGTATACGTTTCACCAACTAATAAACCTCCAAATATATATTTCAAAAAATCAATAAAAATGGCACCATGAAAGATGACACAAAAGCTTTCTAACCGATAAGCCATGTGCGACATGTAAGGAATACAATCCGAATTGATCCAAAGAGACAAGTTAGTTTGTGGATTTGTAAGATAGCATTAAGATGCGAATTTTGAATTTTTCTTTAATGGATGAATTAGAATGGGGGATAGATTGAAGGAAGACATTGGTACCTGCCGATCACTAACCAATAGAGGTCCGGTGAATATTCCATTCCTTTTCGGCAATCTAGAAATGTATGGGGCAACCAACTGTAAAAGTAAGTAAATAAACATTACAAGTGGTGGTTTGTCTATTAAAACTTGAAATAAGAGTGGTTAGTTCTTGCAAATCAAAATTCAATGAACAAAACGAAAATTCCGCCTGAGTTGATTAGACTGACTCTAAGACATCTTATATAATAAGATAAGAAAAAACCCAAATGCACAATCTAAGTGACAATGATGAATGAGATTCTCAATATCTTTACCTTAAGTCCCACGTAATGAAGGGATCCTAGCTCACAGGGCAGTGGTGGTGTTTTTTTTGGCAGTAACGACAACGTACAAAAATGGCTTACGGTGAATTGAGGCTGTGCGCAATTAGGGCTTCTCAAAGGTATACCGAATTACAGTTTTCAGCTCCAGAACCACTGAAATAGAGAGAGATACTACGAATTGCGGCCGCTAACCATCGTTTTGTGGGGGTTGCAAAAGTCAACTTTTAAGAAATTGCAAAATTACCCATATTAGTTTATTATTTTTGATACCCAAGCTCAACAAATATCATTAATCATAAACAGTCTGAATTGACTATAATGGCTACAGGAATCAAGATGGAGGAAATCTCCAACGATTGCATTAACAGTCATAACTAGGAGGAATTTTTGTTTGCTCTTAGAGCAAATGATGTCGCCTTGCTCTAATCATACAACAGAGAACATATATTGAAGAAAGAGAATGAGTGGCAGACAGAGGAAAGTGAATTTCCAACATGTCGTGACGTGTCCTGTGATGTATTGATTAGAGACCCATGTCAAAGTTCCTCTTGGAGCAAGCAAAAATTACTCCATAACTACAACATTTGCATTCGTCGGAATGTGGGCGAGTTTGGTATAACTTATTTGTAACTTAAGTTGTCTTATAAGTTTATGCTAAAATGTTTACGACAAAAAAGATTAAGAAAAATGATACGTGTGTTTGGTGTATAAGTTGTCTTTAATTATAATCCAGAATTGACTTATAAGTTGTTTATAAGTGAAAGTGTGAGTGTGCATGTGGTAATGCAACTAAGATACTCTAGAGAATTGAGTATGCCAACTTTTTGCAAAATTTGTTAGGGAGATGAAAACTTGTGAAAACAGTGATGTTCAAAGCCTTGAAAACTAGTTCAAGCCCTTGGAAGAAGTGCAGTTTGTATAAAGCAAGTAAGCCTTTTTCAAGGCATTGAAAACAAGTTCAAACCCTTGAAAACACAGACAGTTTTGTATGCTGCAGATACTATGAAAAAGAAGGAACTGTAAAAGCAAGAGGCAAGTGATTTATAGAGTTCACTCCACTTGGACCTACGTCTCTGCCTCAGGGATTAGATCCCTGCAGAATTTTCAACACAATTATTATTAATCAAAAGCTAAGCCCTAGAACTCAAGCACATAGAGTTCCCTTACTCTGTTACAGCCTGTGGTTTTCCCTAACCTGTCAAGTATCTACCCTAGCTAACTAATTAACTAATAATTCTCTATTGTTCACTTTGAATAATCCTTGGGAATGAATATAGAGATGATACATAAATGATCTACCAATGGAGTACAATACAGAAGAACACTTAGAGTATAGAATATGCAGTGAAGTATGCAGTGATCTTCTGTGAATGGATTGGAAGAATGATGAACTTCTTTGATTCTTGTCAATCTAGAACTCTTTTTCTCTTTTTTCCCGTTGAGTGTTGTGTCTAGTTGCTTCAGAATTGAGCTCTATTTAAACTTCAAACAGCTCTGCAAATCTTCCTAGATTTTCAGTAACAGACTTCCTATTTTGTAGGCAACGGAGTTTGACTTCTTTGACATCTTCTGCAATGGTTGGATGATCACAATCTTCAGAGATTTTGTTGTGATATTTCGGTTAAACACCTTGAGAAGCTGTCATCCAGGTCTAATTGATCATAGGATCAAAGTGACCAACTATTTCCAAATCTGCAAAAGTTCAGTTTAGGAAACAATTCTGCAAAACTTGGAAATAAAATTTCCTGAAATTTCAAAGTCAAACAGATGATATTCTATGTTAAAATGTGTTAGAATAATTTGTCTTTCATCATATAATAACAGTGAATCAAACATTTGAAAGATAGAGATGGAATCAACTCAGAGAGCTTGCAGAAAACTCCCCCTGAGAATGTTCACACAGGTTAAGCAGTTTCAAGGCTTTGAATCCAATTTGAAGGCCTTGAAAGCTATTTTCAAGCCTCTGGAAACTGATTCAAGGCTTTGAAAGATGATTCAAAGCCTTGAAATAGCTGAACTATTCCAAGCCTTGCACAACATGATGTTACAATAAGTCATACCAAACCTCCCTATATAACTCCGTGAGGTTTTGCATACCCACTCTACACTTTCCTAGGATTACGAAATGACCAACTATAGCAGCAAATAACTTTTGAAAAGTGGGTATGTCAATTATGACCACCAATTGACTATCAATGTGTCTTATAACATCCATGACGGAACAATGAGGTTAGTGAAGTTGTGAATATTCGTATATCACTGGCCCCCAACAAAAATTATAAGCGATCCATGAAATACAGTGAAATATAACATCCCGCTTTTGCGGGAGGCAACCGAATGTAGGCAGAATGTAAACGGTACTAAGGCGGAATATAACAGCCACGTGCGATAGAAAAATAGGCTTCAAAGTTAAAAAAAATAACAAACAAATAATAATTTTTAAATATATAAGTAAAATCTTCAACCACTCGCATGCATGTATGACCTATTTAACGGATTTCTCGGTGTGTTCGTGTTTACCCCTCCACTAGCCCCATGTTTCCAATTTTTCTTTCACACTCTATGTTATGCAATTTAAACGATCACTCACCTCACGAATAGTCAAAGAAATATGAAAAACGCAAGTTTAACGTGGTTTGCTAGCTCAAATCAAGAAAACTACATCCACGGGGAAGAAAGACCTTTATTCAACGAAGATGAATGATCACAATTTCTTACATACGTTCATAGGACCCCAAATGATCATTTTATAGCACCCAAAACCGCCCTGATACAATTCGGAAAACATTACCATCCTTACTATACTTTTCCCGGATTGTCTTTGTGCCAAGCCCCGATTTCTTCGTGCGAAGACTCTTCATGCGAAGACAAAATGTCTTCGTACGAAGAACTTCTTGGATTGATACTTCAACCTGTTTCAAGAAGACCCTTTTGGACTTTTGCTGATTTTGGCTAAGTAATGTCTTTGTACGAAGACAACTTGTCTTCGCACGAACACACTGGGCACTTCACATCTTCTAAGCTTCAAGGCATTCTCAAAAAATCTCCACCTTGACTTGAAGTCTCTCGTATGCAATGAAGCTACCTATTCTTATGAACAAACCTTTCCTTCTTCCCTCCCAATGTCTCCTGTCACGGATACTCACTAGACTTCGCCGGGTCCGACATGCCCCTAAGGGCTCACTTGCTCATAATGTTGAGCGATTCCAGACAATGCTAGGAAGAGTGACGAATCTCTTTGAAACGAAGAACACACAAAAGAAAAGGAAACGATAATAATGGTCATCTCATTGGTGAAGAGAATAAATACAATAATTGCAGACGGTTAGATTTATGACCGCTCGATTGTGAAGACAACGGTTCGACGGACCACTCAAAAAATAGCATAGATAGCCTTCTAAGTTTATAGTGGATTATGTTTGAATAGGTTCCCTAGAGGCAATCTATATTTAGTACGAACATTGTATGGCTTCAATATTCATTTATTATTTATGGCGATACGTAATATAATGAAGTCCTTAGATACATTGTGTTGTTTATCTTAAATACACCTAGTCCATTATATTGATTAATAGGGCGATCAACTATAGACTAGTATGTGGGTAGATTATATGGAGATATCTAGTCCAACACATGGGTATGCATTAGGAGTAATAACATACTGGATTAACACACGATGAGAAGGCTACATTAGATTATGTCAAAGTCACAAGCGCTTCTCGTAGTGCTAATGGTATTGTAATCCTTAGACTTGAAGTCACTAGATACTTTAGTTGTGAAATATCTTGATTTGATATTATCAAACATTGCGCCTTAACGGGGTAACTATAATGATAGTTATCGGGAATGATAGAAAGCAAGCTTAGAGATCGTAGTGACGTAGACATGATTTGTCCATCCCACGTAATGGGAGAAAATATCCATGGGCCACTCGAGGGATGATGCTTATAGAATGTCTGACCAGACTTAGATAAATTAATATAGAGATATTGATGTTATCTGCACGGATAAGTACATTCCCAGGATAAAAAAAACTATGGACTGGATATACAAGTGTGACTATTATGTCTCGTGTCCAATGCGAATATGGAGACAAAGGAATAACACAAAACATGAACATTGGGCACATGGTTTGTCGGATCACTGACTATTTCTATTAGTTGGGTTACATGGATGAGTTGATAGACACCGCTCCATGTTAGTAAAGAGTTACTCTAAGTAGAAACCTATGGGGTCACACACTGAATGGATCAAATTAGATATTGGCATTAATTAGTGGGACTAATTAATCAAGAGGATCTAAATGCAACTACATGCAAAGTTAGTAGGACTAATTTTCAAATGTGGACTAATCCATATATGGACATGATTAGTAGTGGGGAAATTATGTTGTCAATAAGGAGTTATTAAATATATAAATACATCCTAGCTTTTTATTTCTCAACACAAGTCATTATTGAAAGGAAAATAACAAAGCAAGGAGAGAGAGACAAAGAGAGACCGAAGCCCCCTTGTCCGTCCGTACCATCACCGTCGGCCCTTCTTAGAAGCGGCGGTCTTGATCCGTTTTGCGTGATCTCTTGTCTCCTTCTACCGTTTCTAGCACTACACGCTGGGAAGGACTTCAATCAAGGATCCAAAGTTTTGATACTCGTAGAGATGAAGACATTATTCTTCGTGTGATCTCTCAAACTAAGGTACACACGTCTTCTACCCTTATCATGTTACGATGGCTTGCCTGTAATCCTTGAAGGGATTTGAGCAGGATTAGTTTTGTTATTCCGATGCGTTACCTGCATCAAAACCCCACACATTAAAAATAAGTCCTTGGGTATTATAAAAATTTTGGGCTTCATTCGTTGTAGATGGGCTTCACTAAGTTGGGCTGAATTTCTGTGATGGGCTGCACATATTGCAGGGGTAAAAGGCCTTCGGTTAATAAAAGATTCATACATTCTAGTTTAAATAACCCAAGTGACAATTCTTAAATTTTCTTGCTCAAATTCAGTTTGGAAAAATGAAAGCCAACTTTTCAATTATCGTCTCGACAAAAAGGTTTGTAGATGATCCCCTTTTTGTGCTTCCTTTGGTCCAATAGAGGGATTCACAGCGACGGCAAGGTATGTGTGAAACTGTGTGAGTGTGGCAGATGTTGTGATATTACAGAATGTATCAAGGTCTTTCCTATGATTTTAAATCTTTAAAGCATCTAACAAAAGAAGAAAATATAGATCGTATCCGACGATGAATGAGGATGAAAGGAACCATAAGCAGTGAGTTGCTCAGGTGTTTGATGATACGCCTCAGATTGAGTAGTACTTGCAGTAAGAGGAAACTTATTTTGAGCGCGAATTCACATTAAGATCTTCATATAAGAGTCGTGCAGATAGTTCATTAGCAAATAAATAATGGTGTAGTGTGCATTCTTATGCT
Organism: Linanthus parryae; assembly: GCA_023055425.1. NCBI lineage: Eukaryota > Viridiplantae > Streptophyta > Magnoliopsida > Ericales > Polemoniaceae > Linanthus > Linanthus parryae. The sequence goes on from JALGPY010000003.1 coordinate 60,422,852, forward strand.
GGGAAGGTAGGCCTATGAGTATGTATAGGATAAGATCCTCTTCATTGACATGTTCTTGAACTTTGAGCTAAGACTTTTCCTCACAGTAACTTTCATCTAACTACAACATAGCCCCTACAGTTTCTACATACTACAAGCTCATCTCTCAACTATTCATTTCATCTAATATAGATATTACATAATTCATCTCATTCATCATTTTAATTCGACTTTTCTCTCTATAAATCACAACATTTTGTCTAAATTTGAATGTAAGTGATAAACTAATATGGTGAAATAAAACAATGAAAAAGATGTGATAACATAACTCGTCTATGTATAAATCTAGTGTGGATGGTATGCCTCATAATAATGTAAATGTATACATAATGTGAGATAATTCTTTGCAAGTAGTTCGTTAGATAAAATGACTAGAAAATTATATGTTGTTAGGTGTTATGCTGTAGTAATTAATGTGTAATGAAATTATTTTATATCAAACAAATAATTTGGAGAACCTGATACCTCATTTAGGATATTTCTTTTACTCAATCCGTCACATAATGATACATCTAAGCTGTTTTTGAGACAAACGAACAAGTATAAACATATCTCATCACTGAAATCTATGCAAATGAATCTTTTTTTTGTGTGAGAGAAAGATAACTTCTTATATTAATGATCTGAATTTGGGTCGGGTAACCCCATTACATCATTAATAATAACTTGATTAGCCCTACTTGGCTCTTGGTGGATCCAGATTTACATATTTGACAGTGTTAGCCCGTGCCTGGCAAAGTTATGAGCCGCGGAGTTTCCTGTGCGCCCAACGTACTTGATTTCGAACTCCTCAAAAGATCGGATAAGGTCCTCCACCTCTTCAAGTAACACACCAAACTCAGATAGATCTGGTGGCCTTTTCCTCCCCATCTTCAGCTTCGAAACCACCTTCTGAGCGTCCATCTCCAGTTCCACCCTCCGATACCCTTGGTTTTGAGCGAGACGGAGACCTGCGATTGCTGCCGAGACTTCTGCTTCTGCCGCCGACTTAATCGTCCGAAAAGGTGAGCTTAACCCTGCTAAGAAGGCACCGGTGTGGTTCCTGATAACATCCCCTCCACCTCCAGATCCACAGTTCTCCTCCCAAGCCCCATCCACATTCACTTTGATCCGTTTTTCCGAAGGAGGAGTCCATTTTATATGCGGCTTCTTCGGTTTGTGGATCTTTGTCTTCCCAAGCTATGAATTAACCTCGGCTATGAGTCCCTGAATTTGTCTTTTCAGATCTGCAACAGAGCTTCGCTTACCTTGAAACACTCTCTGATTCCTCTCTCTCCAAAGAGCCCAAATCGTCATAAAAAAACATTGTAGTTCATCCTTATCCATCGTCTGTACTCTTCCCTGGACCCATTCCGAAAACCCTTGTGTTCTTGTTTTAAGAAAATCGTCTCCCAGCAGCTCGGTCCAAACTTCCTCAGAGAATTCGCATTTCATAAACATGTGTTCAGGGTCTTCCAAATCTTGGTTGCAGAGATGACACAACCCTACTGTTTGGATCCCGATTCGCCGAAGGTTGTTTCCAGTAGACAGAGAGTTCAAACTTGCTCTCCAAGTGGTGAAAAGAAACCTCCTTGGTAAATTAACTTGCCAGAATGATTTGCGCCACTTGTTCACATTGCTTGGGCCTTCCCTAACAGGGTTATCCTCCTCTTCGTTGAGTCTTTGTGCTTCAAGGTACCCCGACTTTGTGTTGTAAGAGCCATCTTCCGAATGATGCCAGATAAGTCTGTCTGGCCTTGACACACTCGGTATTTGAATTCTCTTAATTTCCCCGATGTCCAGTGGGTTAAAAGTTTGCGCCAGCTTCTCTTCATTCCAGTGTCTCTCGTCCATGATGAACTCGGCTACTAATCTGTTTCTGTCCCCTGTGATTGGACCTAACGGCTTAAAGGAGTGTGGCCGTTTAAGCCACTGATCCATTCCAATCCTGATGGACATGTCGTCGCCTACTTGCCACCTTACTCCTCTCTGCAAGATTGTTTTGCTTCCCATAATACTCTTCCAAGCGTAACTGTCTGTGGTTTTTGGTTCTGTATCAAATACCGATTGTCTGGAGAAGTACTTAGCTTTGAACATTTTACTCATCAAAGTGTCTGCTTGCATTATCCTCCATAGCTGCTTGCCTAACAGTGCTTTGTTGAAGCTGTATAGGTCTTTAAATCCTAGACCTCCATGTATCACCGGTTGCTTCAGCTGGTTCCATGAAATCCACCGTCCTCCTCTTTGATCCTCTTTCTTACCCCACCAGAATCTACTTGCCAAAGATTCGATCTTAGAGCACATTTGTTTCGGAAGGCAAAAGCAATTCATAGTGTACACCGGAATGGCTTGTATCACGGCTTTAATCAAGATCTCGCGACCCACCGTTGAGAGACCCGATTGTTTCCAAGTCTTCAATTTGTTTGCCACTTTTTTCCGGAAGACTAGCGAAGCTGTGGTTTTTACTCCTTCCCACTGCAGTCGGCAGTCCTAAATACTTATCATGTGCCTCCGCTTGTTTCATTCCCAGCAAATTACTGATTTCCTCCTTGTCTTGAGCCGAAACTTTTCTTGAGAAAACCACCGAAGATTTTGAGAAGTTAACTTTTTGCCCAGACGCATTTTCATAACATTGTAATATGTCCTGTAAAAAAATTACATCAGTTACTCTAGCTTTTGTGAAAATAATAATATCGTCCGCGAAAAATAAATGTGATATCACAGGACCACCCTGCGAAGCAGAAAGACCAGAAAGTATTCTTTGCTCCACTGCAACTGATAGCTTTCGGGACATAGTTTCACCACATAATAGAAAGAGGTAGGGCGAGAGCGGACAGCCCTGCCGTAGACCTCTTCCCGGGTTAATAGTTCCTTGGACTTTTCCTCCCAAGGAAAGTGAGAAAGAAGCCGTGCTGATGCAGCTAGTGACAAGATGAACCCAGTTATCACTGAATCCCATTTTGTGCATTATTGCTTGCAAAAACTTCCGCTCGACCCTGTCATATGCCTTCGCCATATCAAGTTTTACTGCCATAAATCCCTCTTTGCCTTTCTTTCTCGTTCTCATGGTGTGAAGTAACTCGTGGGCCATTAGAATATTATCTGTGATTAACCTCCCAGGTACGAAAGCACTTTGATACTCCGATATTAGATCGCTTATCACAACTTTCAATCGATTAGCTAGAATTTTGGTAACCAATTTGTAAATCGTAGTGCAGAGACTAATCGGTCTCAAATCACTAGGCTTTCGCACTTGCGTAATCTTTGGGATCAATGCAATAATTGTCTTATTAAATACTTCGATACTTCTTCTACCATGCAAAATATCAAGGCACGTGCTACTTACCTCGTCTCCAACAATCGACCATTGAGATTGGTAAAAGCCCGCTGCAAAACCATCGATCCCCGGAGATTTCCATGGAGACCTACCAAACAATGCTTCTTCGACATCTTTTTTCGTATACGGTTTGTCAAGTTCGATGGCCTGGCTGCTGGAGATTCTTTTATTAACTCCAGTGGGCATCTCTTTGATTTTTTCATCACTAGGTTCTGCCGAAGTAAAAACTTTGGAAAAATAATTTTCCAAAATACACACCATATCTCCTTCGTCAGTTTTCCACTCACCATTCATGTCTTCCAAACCTTTTAAGGTGTTTCGTGATCTTCTAATCGTCGCTTTCATGTGAAAATACTTTGTGTTGCGATCACTTTTTTTAAGTCAAAGCGTACGCGACCTTTGCTGCCACATCTCCTCTTCTCTAGCAAGCAAAGTATTGAATTCATCCTTAAGCTTTTGTATTTCCACCCACCTGTTTTCCGTCATCTGACCCTTCTCAAGAAAGCAAATTTTGTCTCGCAAAAATTTCAGTCTGATTTTTACTCGACCGAAAGTGTCTCGTTCCCATGTTTTCAATTTGCTGCTCATAGTTACAAGTTTGTTTTCCAACTGAGAGTTGTCTATTCCCTTCCACTCCTTCTCCAAAAAGCTGCTGAATTCTTCATGACCCAGCCACATTGATTCAAAAAGAAACCGACTTCTTCTTGCTTTTGATAACGTACAAACTAACTCGATCGGGACATGGTCTGATGTTGTGCTTGTAAGATGATTAACTTGAGCGTTTCCAAACTTGTCTAGCCAAGCAAGATTTGCAACTGCTCTGTCTAATCTTTCTCGAATTCTTTCATTTCTTGGATTACTTATACAAGTGAATTTGTTCCCATTATAACCCAAATCAAATAGGCCGTTACTGGATAGGGCTTGTTGAAAATCATCCATCAATTGAAAGTCTGCAACTAGACATCCTTCCTTCTCCTCAAAACTCGTCATTGCGTTAAAATCGCAAATGACACACCAAGGAATATCACCATCCCTCTTGAGACAAGAGATTAATTTCCACGAATTGTGTCTTTCGGTACCCACCGGATCTCCATAAAAGCGTTTCAGTTGCCAAATGAAGTCTCCTTCGGTATTTATGATGGTGCAGTCAATGCAATGACGTGTGACGTAACGAACCCGAACGTCAAATTCATTTCTCCACATCAAAGCTAACCCACCGCTACGCCCACCGCAATCTTAGCTGAGGCCGGCGTTAAACCCCAACTTGCGTTGAACTCCTTCCATCTCTTTTCTTGTAAGCCTTGTCTCCATAAGGAAAACAAGGTTGGGTTTCTTACCTCTAATGAGGCTTTGCAAGCTTAGAACATTACGGAGGTTCCCAAGCCCCCGTATGTTCCAGCTTAGAACATTCATTGCGCTTGGCGGCCCTGCTTAACAGGCGCCGCCATTGATGCATGTGAGTACTTTAAAGCTCCTCCTTCCTCGGTATCACGAATAGCTACTCCCAACCCATGTCCTTTCTGAGAACCGAATTTTTTTGTGCTTAACCTTCTGTCTTGCTGCTTCTCTTTAGCATTTGGCGTAAAACTCAAGTCTTGCTGCTTCCTTTTCGTCAGGGCTTCTTTTTCTTTCTTTTCCTTCTTGTCTCTTTTCTTGCTACCCAAATCTGACTGCTCTATAGCTATCTCTTTTCCTTTTTCCTCGACGTGAGTTCTCGGTGTTCCACCACCTTCTGCTAATGGGTTCTCATAAACAATACTTCTTCCTTTCTCTTCTTCGTTAATTCCTTCACTATCATCTTCCTCCATATCCGTTCCCGCTACCTCATCCTCTCCCTGTTCAACATGCATACTGCTCTCTGTTTCTTCCCCTTTGCTGTTAGATCCTTCCTTCACCGAGTCCTCCATATTACCTCCACTCTCTTCCTCATTCCACTTTTTCTTTCTCAGAGACTTTCTTCTCGGTGAGGGCTTGTAGAGAAGATAGGATCCATACCCAGAAACTGCATTATCTTCCTTCTTCTGATACTTGCGTTGATCACTGTAATGCGAGACACACCCACATCACTCACAAACTTGTGGAATTCTTTCATACTTATAATCTATCCACCTTTTCTTCCCTAAGATGTCCACAAATCTACCTCTACACAGTGGTCTTTTGATGTTTAGCCTTACTCGAATCCTGACGTAAACCCCATCAGGGCCTGATAAGACTCTCTCATCCCTATCTACGATCACACCCAGCTTCTGCAATGGCTTCCCTGCCGCCACTGGTTTGAGGAAGTAGGCTGTTAGGTTCAGGACTTGGATCCATATGTCTGCTTCATTAAACTCCTCTTGATCCGTTAGAATCTTCTCTTCCCAAGGCTTGAGGATTATGAGATTATTATCAAAGTTCCACGCCCCCCCCCCAAAAAAAATTTGCTCATGGTTTCACGATCGGGAAACTGAAAGATGAAAACATCCGGGCTAGTTTCAAAGATACTCACCTTATCTCCATTGATCCATATTTTCTTGAATGTCTGCTTCATAGCCCACGTCTGAACCACTCCAGGAATGACGAACGATCCAGTCAAACTATACTCAAAGCATTGGATTGCCTCCTTGCAGAACTCTTCATCAAACTCATAAATATCTTCCTCTTCCGCAGTATAAGGTCTACCTTCAACATGTGCATGTTCCAGTGATGTGGCTTCGCTCTCCATGGTGTTCAGATCTCTCTGAAACCATGTCGGAAAACTGGTACGGCGAACTAGGGTTTGCTCCTCAAAGCACTAGGTCAAAACTCTTATAAAATGAAATGAAATTTTTAATTTATGCAAATGAATCTTCTGTTATAGTGAATTCTGTCATCGACCAATTTTTAGAATTTTCTATAATTTACTGTAGGGTTTTGATCATGGATACGCAGCGGAAAAATAAATTATCCATTCAATACCCTCCAAGGATCACAGGCAGAGAATCATAACGATGGTAAAGGAAGAATCATGTTACACACCTTAGGGTATTTCCTGTGATGACTTGTAACGTGAATTGTGTCACGTCTCTCCGCTTGATCCACGCCTAGAGTTGAGATCAAGATCTTCCTTATCATTTGTGCTAGCTTGGACCGGAGGAAGAGGAAGAAGAAATCACATAACCGGGTAACAAAGAGGCTTCGGCCTCCTTGCTTTGGCCGACGGGGACGGGCGGCAAGGGGGGTCGGGTTCGGCCCTCCTTGTTGCTCGCTCTCTCCTTTGTTCTCTCCCACTCACTTATGTTATGAGCATTAGTGTGGGAAGGAATCTAGGAGCATCAATTATATAGTCCAACAACTCCTTGTCAACTACCCAAAGGCCCTTCCTAATCCTAATGTATTTGCATTAGACCCTTCCTTGCATATTAGTCCTACTAAGTTTGCAAGGTGTTGAAAAGTGATCCTTCTAATTAATTAATCATATTAATTAATTTACAAATCTAGTTCAAATTTATCTAGCGTGTGACCCCATAGGTTCTATTTAGTTTGAAGCAACAATTTGCTAATATGGAGCAGTCTCTAGCAAGACATCCATTCTAGCCAACAAATAGAATAGTCATCCGACAAACCTTGTGCAAGTAATTGTCACATCCCTTTGTCTCTATATCTGGATTGGACACCAGACATACAAGTCACACTCGTATATCCAATCCATAGTTTCTAGATCCTATGAATAGCCTTAGTCGTGAAATAACATCAATATCCTATATTGATTTATTTGAGTCTAGCCAGACATTCCATAAGAACTATCTCTCGAGTTGCCACAGATATTTTCTCATGCTATGTGGGAGGGAAAAACTCGATCTTTTTCTGCTACGATTTCTAAGCTTGCTTCTTATTGTACCCGTTACGCGCCTTTATAACTACCCAGTTACGGTGTAGCGTTTGACGCTACCGAAATCACAATAATCCACAACTAGACAATCTAGTGACTTCAAGTCTAAGGATGACAATACCGTTGTCACCACGAGAAGTGCTTGTGACTCCACATAACATGTATGTAGCCTTCTGGGAGGTGGGTTAATCCAGCGCGCCATTACCCTTAATTCACACCCATGTGTTGGATCATGATATGTCCATATCAATCCAACCCCATACTAGTCTATAGATGATTGTCCTATTAATCATTATATTGGACTAGGGATATTTAATATAAACAACGCAATTGTAAATATAAGGACTTCATTATATTAAATATCCAATAAATAATACAATGAATGTTCTAGCCAAAAACAAGTTCATACTAAACTAGATTGCCTCTAGGGAATCTATTCCGACAGTCTCCCACTTGCACTAGATCTAATCTGATGCATCCTGTATGCCAATGCTCCTAGTGTGCCCTTCATGCTTCCACTGAACAAGCAGATTCGTACGTAGATCTGACAGATTCTCATCTGTAGGAATCTTGCATATCCGAACGTCTCCTCTATCGATAATATCTCGAATAAGATGAAACTTCCTGAGCACGTGTTTAGATTTCTGGTGTGACTGCGGCTCCTTTAATTGCGCGATCGCCCCAGTGTTATCACAGTACAACTCTACTGGATCTGCAATGCTAGGAACCACACCAAGTTCAGAAACGAATCTTCTGATCCAAACAGCTTCCCTTGTTGCGCCATTTGCAGCAATGTACTCAGCCTCTGTTGTTGAATAAGCTATCGTCTCTTTCTTGGAACTCTTCCAGCTCACCGCTGCTCGATTCAAGCAAAACACGTATCCCGATTGTAATCTGAAATCATCTATGTCGGTTTGGAAGCTTGCATCCGTGTAACCCCTTACACGCAACTCTTCCTCTCCGCCAAATATCAAGAAAGAATCCTTAGTTCTTCTCAAGTACTTTAGGATGTTCTTGACTGCAATCCAGTGACTCTCACCCAGATTGGATTGGTATCTGCTTGTCATACTCAAGGCATATTACACATCTGGTCTAGTACATAACATGGCATACATGATAGACCCTATGGCCGAGGCATAGGTACTTCTACTCATGTGTTCCTTCTTAATCTCATTTGAAGAACAATTATTCTTTGAAAAAATAATACCATGTGACATGGGCAAGAATCCCTTCTTGGAATCTTGCATGTTGAACCGTTTCAACACCTTGTCAATATATGTACTTTGACTTAGGCCTAGCAGTATTTTAGATCTATCTCTATAGATCTTTATACCAAGTATATAGGCTGCTTCCCCTAAGTCTTTTATTGAGAAACACTTCACTAGCCAATCTTTAACATATTGCAGAATGGGAACGTCGTTTCCATTGAGTAGTATGTCATCTACATACAAGACCAGAAAAGCTATAGAGCTCCCACTAACCTTCTTGTAGACACAATACTTATCTTCGTTACTGATGAAGCCAAACTCTTTGACTACTTCATCAAAACATCAATACCAACTCCTAGAAGCTTGCTTCAATCCATAAATGGATCGTTGCAGCTTACAGACCTTATTGGCTTGCTTTGGATCTTCAAGACCCTCCAGTTGTATCATATACACGTCCTCGAGGAGATTCCCATAGAGGAATGTTGTATTTACATCCATCTGTCAAATCTCATAGTCGTAGTATGCTGCAATGGCAAGTAGGATTCAGATGGATTTGGTAATAGCGATTGGTGAAAAGGTTTCATCATAGTCAATACTATGAATCTGTCTGAATCCTTTATCCATCAATCGGCCCTTATAGGTAATCACATTACCATCCATGTCGATCTTCTTCTTGAATACCCACTTTCACCCTATGGTCCGCGCCCCTTCGGGTTGTTCCACCAAAGTCCACACTTTGTTGGTATACATGGATTCCATCTCGGATCTCATGGCTTCAAGCCACTTCTGAGAATCTGGCCCTTTCATGGCCTCTTCATAGGTAGTTGGCTCATTATCTATAAGCATAGTGTCATCAGAATCTATCACGAGAAGTCCATACCTCTTAGGCTCCTGGCGCACTCTACTATATCTACGAAGCTCTTGTGTTACTTGAACACGCTGTTCCACAAGTTCTTGTGGTTCTCGTTCATGTTCCATTGTTGGTTTAGTGTTTTGTGGTTTTTCAATTTCTTCAAGTTCTACAGTCCTCCCACTTGCTTCTTTAGAGACAAACTCTTTTTCTAGAAACACACCGGACCGAACAAAAAACACTTTGTTCTCAGTTGGATTGTAGAAGTAGTAACCCTTAGTTTCCTTAGGGTACCCCACAAACTGACACTTATCCGACTTTGGCCATAGCTTGTCTGATTGTAAACGCTTTACATAGACATCGCAGCCCCAAATCTTCATGAACGACAATGTGGGACGCCTCCTACTCCACATCTCATGTGGTGTCTTCATGACTGATTTAGATGGAACACGGTTAATGGTGAAAGCTGCACTTAATAGACTATGGCCCCAGAATGATAATGGAAGATCGGTTGACACATCATAGATCAACCCATATCCAATAGTGTTCGATTCCTCCTCTCGCACACGCCATTCCATTGTAGCGTTTCGGGTGGAGTGAGTTGAGACATGATCCCACACTCTCTAAGATAGTCGTCAAACTCTTGGCTCAAGTACTCTCCTCCACGATCCAATCGTAGAGCCTTGATACTTTTTCCAAGTTGCTTCTCTACTTCACTCTTGAATTCTTTGAAATTTTCAAAAGATTCGGATTTGGTCTTCATAAGGTATACAAATCCATATCTACTGAAATCATCAGTAAACGTAATGAACTAGACGTAACCACCCCTAGCAGGCGTGGCAAATGGCCCACACACATCAGTATGAATGAGCGCCAATTTCTCACTGGTCCTCTCACCTTTCTTATTGAAAGGGGACTTTGTCATTTTTCTAAATAAACAAGCCTCACATGTCTCATATGATTCAAAATCAAATGAGTTTAGAAATCCATCCTTATGGAGTCCAGATACACGTTTCTTGTTTATGTGGCCTAAATGACAGTGCCATAAGTAAGCAGAACTTAAATCATTTATTTTAATCCTTTTAGTATTAATGTTGTAGACATGATTGCTAAGATCAAGGACATACAGTCCATTAAATAATTGCGCACTACAATAGTGAATATTATTACAATAAATGGAACAACAATTGTTCTTTATTGAAATAATAAAACATTCCTTTTCAAAATAAGAAATAGAAATAATATTTCTGCTCATAGCAGGCACAAAATAGCAATTATTTAATTCTAAATCTAATCCGGAAGGTAGAGACAGCTCGCACACGCCTACGGCCAATTCAGCAACCTTTGCTCCATTTCCAACGTGCAGGTCTATCTCCCCTTTAGTCAATCTTCTACTTCTCTTTAGATCCTGCACATTTCGACAAATGTGAGATCCACATCCAGTATCCAATACCCATGATGTAGAGATAGTTAAATTTACATCAACAACAAAATACCTGGTGGTGGTGGAATCACTATTCCAAGCCTCTTGTCCTCCAGATATTTTGGGCAGTTCCTCCTCCAGTGTCCAGGCTAACTACAGTAGTGACACTCACCTTTAGTCACACCTTTGGCAATGCCACCAATAGGCTTAAGGACAGGTTCCTTGGACTTGGCAACTGACTTACCTTTGCCCTTGGAGGATGAGGCAAACCTTTTGCCCTTTCCTTTCTGCACCATCATAATGGCCTTGCACTTACCCTTGTTGATGCTTAGTTCAGCTGTGCTCAACATATTGAGTAAATGTAGCAGTGGTTTCACGATCTAGTTCATGTTATAGTTCATGATGAACTGTCCATAACTCTCAGGCAACGATTGCAGCACGAAATCGGTGGCCAACTCTTGGTCGACCGGAAACCCTAGTCGTGCGAGATTCTCCAAGTACCCGATCATACAGAGTACGTGTGGTCCCACAGGGTTTCCTTCAGCCAGATGACATTTGAACAATGCCTTAGAAACTTCATACTTATCAACCCATGCCTGCTCTTGGTAGAGCTGCTTCAAGTGTTCGATCATATCGACAACATTCATGTTCTCGTGTTGCTTCCGAAGCTCAGAGGTCATGATGCATAGCATAAGGCAGGCTGCATCATTAGACGCTTCTGATACGCCTTTAGGGCTGCAGCAGTATTATTCTCTATACCTGCTGGAACTTGCTCCTCTATTGCGTACAGTTTCTTCTCTTGCTTGAGAACGATTCTCAAGTTTCTGTACCAATCAAGGAAGTTGGTTCCAGAGAGATTGTCCTTCTCAAGGACAGATCTTAGGGAATGTTGTGAACTCGATGTGTTGTTTTCCATTTGGAATTCTACAAAAGGAAAATACGCAAGTTTAGTATTTTGAACTTTTGACTATATTCAATAATGGCTAGTTTACGAAATATAGCTCCCACTATTTTTCTACGGATTAATAACCCTCAAGATATTAATGCGGAAAATATCCTTATATTTTCTAGTGGGCCAAGATCCATGTTTCATCTCCTTTTGAGCTTGCTTTGGCAAGTCACCCAAAATTTGACTACTTTAGGTAGGAACAATTCCATTTGCATCTCATGCAACTCTTGGTTCAATCGGGAAAATAACTCCTTATTTATCCATCCGCATGGATAATCCCAATTGATTGCCTCTAGTTTTAATCATATTAATAGCCTAGTTGTGTCCAACCTCTTATTTAAACAATTGCACATTACTTGCTTGTGTCATCGCATTACATCATTATGAACCAAGTCGCCTTTCTTTGGCATGCACGAGCTTGATAAATTATGATGATAGTGAGTGTTTAAATAACGAGAAGGCAAAACGCAATACTTTGAATTTTGAGGGATTTTTAAAATTCAATTTTCATTATTTTTTTGATCCATATGAACTGATCTATCTATTTTGAGTTTGGGCACAACTCCAAATAATAGATTCAGGTTGTCTAATTATCTTATTATCCTAATTGCATGAAACATCCATACATCAATCACAAAACAATAAGACAATAAAATAAACTGCCACAAAATAAACGTGATATGGATATGGCCTTTTTCTAGACTAAGATATTCCCAAGCCAATAGGAATATCTATGAACCCTAAAAGCAAACACATCTCCATGCGTCTTCATCTTTTGGTCCATCCTTCTTAGTCATGTGGAATACTCCATGCTCCATATTTTGTGGCTTCTATTGGCTTCGGGATTCTTTTCTTCAATCTTGGCTAACAATCTATTCTGTCAAGCACTAGCTAACAACTTATACTAAATAAAATAAATCTCACAAGTTGAGGGAAAAAATGTCTCGCAGGCCATAAAACCCTAATTAATTATTACATTAAATTGATCAGCTCGCAGGCCGTAAACCAAACCACAAATTTAAACAATCACATCAAACTACATCCTAAGGCCATATCCAACCGCCATGCGATTTGCACATAAATAGTTAAAATCCAATTTTAACGCGCTTGGTCAATTTTAATTGATTTTAGGATTTCTAGGGTTAAAACGGTCCAAGGGGCCCACCATCTTATGGTCGAACCCCATTGGGGCCGCCCTGGGCCGAGCCTAGGCCGGTTGGCCCAACCCGAGGGGTCGGCCGACCGCCTAGGCATTCGCCCTAGGTGGCTTGGGCGGCAAGGAAGTAGGAGGGGGCGGTCCTAGGGCCGAACCTCCTTAGTTGTTTCCAAAACAACTCCTTCCTTGTTCTCCAAGTCCAAAAAGTTTCCAAATTTCAAACTAGTTTCCAAATTGGTGCCCAAACCCTAGATCTAATATCCTAAAATTTCTAAACTCACTACTTCATGCATCCAATGCAAAAAACTAAGCCTTGTTTTGTTTGATTATTGACAAATTGCATCATATGCTTGATTTGTCCGTTTTACGCGATAAACAATAAATTTAAAGTGTAAAACTATCAAAACCTAACACATAAAGCACGTCTATGTTTTACGACCTGTGTCTCTGATACCACTGTAGGGTATTGATCATGGATACGTAGTGGAAAAATAAATATCCATTCAGTACCCTCCAAGGATCACAGGAAGATAATCATAACGATGGTAAAGGAAGAATCATGTTACACACCTTAGGGTTTTTCCTGTGATGACTTGTGACGTAAATTGTGTCACGTCTCTACGGTTGATCCACGCCTAGATTTGAGATCAATATCATCCTTCTCCTTTGTGCTAGCTTGGACCGGAGGAAGAGGAAGAAGAAATCACACAACCGGGTAACAAAGAGGCTTCGGCCTCCTTGCTTTGGCCGACGGGGACAGGCGGCGCAAGGGGGGTCGGGATCGGCTCTCCTTGATGCTTGCTCTCTCCTTTTTTCTCTCCCACTCACTTATGTTATGAGCATTAGTGTGGGAAGGAAGATAGAAGCATCTTTTATATAGTCCAACAACTCCTTGTCAACTACCTAAAGGCCCTTCCTAATCCTACATGAATTCGGATTAGTCCCTTCCTTGCATATTAATCCTACTAAGTTTGCAAGGTGTTGCAAAGTGATCCTTCTAATTAATTGATCATATTAATTAATTCCCAAATATAGTTCAATTCTATCTAGCGTGTGACCCCATAGGTTCTATCTAGTTGGTAGCAACTATTTGCTAATATGGAGCGGTCTCTAGCAAGTTCTAGCAAACTAATAGAATAGTCATCCGACAAACCTTGTGCAAGTAATTGTCACATCCCTTTGTCTCTATATCCGGATTGTACACGAGACATACAGTTCACACTCGTATCTCCAATCCATAGTTTCTCGATCCTGGGAATAGCCTTATTCGTGCAAATAATATCAATATCCTATATTGATTTATTTGAGTCTGGCCAGACATTCCATAAGCACTATCCCTCGATTGGCCTCGGATATTTTCTCCCGTTATATGGGAGGGACAAATCCTATTTACGTCTTCTACGATTTCTAAGTTTGCTTCTTATTGTACCCGGTACACGCCTTTATAACTACCCAGTTACGGTGTAGCGTTTGACGCTACCAAAATCACAATAATCCACAACTAGACAATCTAGTGACTTCAAGTCTAAGGATGACAATACCGTTGTCACCACAAAAAGCGCTTGTGACTCCACATAATATGTATGTAGCCTTATCGGAGATGGGTCAATCCAGTGCTCCATTACCCATGCACACTTATGTGTTGGATCATGATATCTCCATATCAATCCAACCCCATACTAGTCTATAGATGATTGTCCTATTAATCATTATATTGGACTAGGGATATTTAAGAAAAACAAAACAATTGTAAATCTAAGGACTTCATTATATTAAATATCCAATAAATAATACAATGAATGTTTTAGCAAAAAACAAGTTCATACTAAACTAGATTGCCTCTAGGGCATCTATTCCAACATTTACACTTAGTCCTTGATTCTACATCCTTATACAACAATGTCCCGGTTGTTTTAGTAAAAAAAAATAATATCCAGACTATTCCAAAATAACCCAACACTTCTAGATATTACAATTAATTATCTTATAAAATTATCCCGAAAGTTCATTATTTTGACCCTCCTCCTTAAAGTTCACCGGTATATCGATTCCGTTAATGACGGCGGAGGTGATATGAGTTTCGATTTCGAGTACGGACTCGACTCCGGCCACACCAACCACACTACTGTAGGGTTTTAATCATGGACGCGCAGCGGATATATAATAAATTCATCCAATCAAGACCCTCCAAGGATCACAGGAAGAAAAATCATGACGATGGTAAGAGAATAGTGTTATAAACCTTTGAGGTCTCCTTGATGACTTCTAACGAGACAATTATCACGTCTCTACGGTTGATCCACGCCTAGAGGTGAGATCTAGATCTTCCAAACGCCTTGTGCTAGCTAGGAGGAGTGGAAGATGATGAAGAAATCACGCAACGGAGCACCAAAGAGAGGGACGGCCCTCTCTTGTGGCCGACAGGGTGGGCTGACGGCATGGGGGCTTCGGCCTCCTTGTTTGTCTTGATCTCTCCTACTCAAAGTATGTTATGAGAAAAAGCTGTAGGGAAGGAAGCTAGGAACATCCTTTATATAGTCCAACAACACCTTGTTTAGTACATAAAGGCCCTCTCCTTATCCTACTCAAGTTCAGATTAGTCCAACTTGCATATTAGTCCTACTAAGTTATCAAGTTGTTATGATTTGATCATTCCAATTAATTAATCATATTAATGAATTAATTCCCAATTCTAGTTCACCTCTATATGGCATGTGACGCCATAGGTTTTATTTAGTTGGTAGTAACCACTTACTAATATGGAGCGGCCTCTAGCAAGACATCCATTCTAGCAACCAAATAGAAATAGTCATCATGACAAAAATTGTGCAACTATTGTCTCATCACTTTGTTTCAACATCCGGATTGGACACAAGACATACAAGTCACACTCGTATATCCAATCCATAGTTCCTCGATCCTGGGAATAGCCTTATTGGTGCAAATAACATCGATATCCTATATTTATCTATTTTAGTCTAGCCAGATATTCTATAAGCACTATCCTCGAGTGGCCTAGGATGTTTGCTCCCGTTATGTGGGAGGGAAAAATTCCATCTACTTCACTACGATATCTAAGCTTGCTTCCTATTGTGTCCAGTATGCGCCTTTATGACTACCCAGTCACGGTGTAGCGTTTGACACTACCAAAACACAATATTCCTTAACTAGAACAACTAGTGACTTCCAGTCTCAGGATGAGAATACCGTTGTCACCGCGCGAAGAACTTGTGACTTTACATAGCATGCATGTAGGCTTCTCGGAGTTGATACTAGTTTATAGATTATTGTCCCATTAATCATTATAATGGACTAGGGATATTTAAGGTAAATAACACAATTGTAAATCTAAGGACTTCATTTTATCAAATATGCAATAAATAATACAATGAATTTTCTAGCCAATTTATTGTTCATACTAAACTAGATTGCCTCTAGGTCACCTATTCCAACAGTCTCCCACTTGCACTAGAGCCAATCCGGTGCATCTCGTATGCCAATGCTCCTACTGTGCCCTTCATGCTTGCGCTGAACAAGCGGCTTTGTAAGTGGATTGAGAGATTCTCATATGTAGGAATCTTGCATATTCGAACGTCTCCTCTTTCGAAAATATCTCGAATAAGATGGAACTTCCTGAGTACGTGCTTGGATTTCTCGTGCGACATGGGTTCCTTTGATTGCGCGATCGCTCCAGTGTTGTCACAATATAACTCTATTGGATCTGCAATGCTAGAAGCCACACCAAGCTCAGTAACAAACTTCCTAATCCAAACAGCTTCTTTTTCTGCGCCATTCGCAGCAATATACTCAGCCTCTGTTGTAGAATCAGCCACCGTCTCTTGCTTGGAAATCTTCCAGGTCATCGGTGCTCCGTTCTTGCAAAATACAAACCCCGACTGTGATCTGAAATCTCTCACCGGTCTGGAAGCTTGAATCCGTGTAACCTCTTACATACAACTCTTTATCACCTCCAAATATCAAGAATGCATCCTTAGTTCTTCTCAAGTACTTTCGGATGTTCTTGACCGCAATCCTGTGACTCTCACCTGAATTGGACTGGTATCTACTTGTCATACTCAATGCATATGACACATCTGGTCTAGTACATAATATGGCATACTTGATGGATCCTATGGACGAGGCATATGGAAACCTACTCATGCGTTCCTTCTCAATCTCATTGGAAGGACAACCACTCTTCGTAAGAGTGACTTCATGCGACATGGGCAAGAATCACTTCTTGGAATCTTGCATGCTGGACTGTTTCAGCACCTTGTCTATATATGTACTTTAACTTAGGCTAAGCATCCTATTTAATCTATCTCTACAGATCTTTATACCGAGTATATTGAGAAACACTTTCCTAGCCGATCTTTAACATATTCCTGCATGGGAATGTCGTTTCCAATGAGTAGTATGTCATCCATGTACAAGACCAGAAAAGCAATAGAGCTCCCACTAACCTTCTTGTAGACACAAGACTCATCTTCGTTTCTGATGAAGCCAAACTCTTTGACTACTTCATCAAAACGTCGATTCCAACTCCTAGAAGCTTGCTTCAACCCATAAATGGATCGCTGCAGCTTACAGACTTTTTTGGCTTGCTTTAGATCTTCAAAACCCTCAGGTTGTGTCATGTACACATCCTCGAGGAGATTCTCATACAGAAATGCAGTTTGACATCCATCTGCCAAATCTCATAGTCATAGTATGCTGTAATAACAAGTAAGATCCGGATGGATTTGGTCATTGCGACTAGGGAAAAGGTTTCATCATAGTCAATACCATGAATCTGTCTAAATCCTTTAGCCACCAATCAGCCCTTATAGGTAATTACATTACCATCCATGTCGATCTTCTTCTTGAAGACCCACTTGCACAATATGGGGCGAGCCTCTTCGGGTGGTTCAACCAAAGTCCATACTTTGTTGGTATACATGGATTCTATCTCGGATCTCATGGCCTCAAGCCACTTCTGAGAGTCCGGCCCTTCTATGGCCTCTTCATAGGTAGTAGGCTCATCGTCTATGAGCATCGTGTCACCAGATTAAGTCACGAGAAGTCCATACCTCTCGGGCTCCTGGCGCACTCTACTTGATCTACGAAGCTCTTATGTTACTTGAACAGGCTGTTCCACAACCGCTTGTGGATTCTGGTCATGTTCCATAGTAGGATCAATGATTTGTGGTTCTGGAACTCCTTCAAGTTCTACATTCCTCCCAATTGCTTCTTTAGAGACAAACTCTCTTTCTAAAAACACACCGGTCCGAGCAACAAACACTTTGTTCTCAGTTGGATTGTAGAAATAATATCCCTTAGTTTCCTTAGGGTATCCCACAAATTTGCATTTGTCCGACTCAGGCCATAGCTTGTCTGATTGTAAACGTTTTACATAGACATCGCAGCCCCAAATCTTCATGAACGACACTGTGGGACGTCTCCCACTCCACATCTCATGTGGTGTCTTCATAATTGATTTAGATGGAACACGGTTAATGGTGAAAACTGCACTCAATAGAGCATAGCCCCAAAATGATAATGGAAGATCAGTTTGAAACATCATAGATCGAACCATATCTAATAGGGTTCGATTCCTCCTCTCGGGCACGCCATTCCATTCTGACGTTCTGGGTGAAGTGAGTTGGGATATTATCTTACACTCTCTAAGATAGTCGTCAAACTCCTAGCTCAAGTATTCTCCTCCACAATCCGATCGTAGAGCTTTAATAATTTTCCCAAGTTGCTTCTCTACTTCATTCTTGAATTCTTTGAACCTTTCAAAGGATTCGGATTTGGCCTTCATAAGGTATACAAATCCATATCTACTGAATTCATCAGTAAATGTGATGAAGTAGACATAACCATCCCTGGAAGGCGTGGCAAATGTCCCACATACATCAGTATGTACTAGCGCCAATTGCTAACTAGTCCTCTCTCATTTCTTATTGAAAGGGGGCTTGGTCATTTTTCCCAATGAACAAGCCTCACATGTATCATATGATTCAAAATCAAATGATTCTAGAAATCCATCCTTATGGATTCTAGATACACGTTTATCGTTTATATAGCATAAACGACAGTGCCATAAATAAGTAGGATTTAAATCATTTATTTTAATCTGTAAGGTCATAGGTTGCACAAGGCTTGAAATCAATATATACTATTTGAGAATGTCCTCTCAAACTTTGCTTGATAAAATGCCACGTGGAAATTATAATTAATTAATGTAAAAAACATTTCTTAAACTTAAATTGAAATCTAAATCCCATCTTCATAGTTTGAAGTGAAAATGAAAATGTTGGCGCCTTCATAATTTACATCACATCTGAAAAGTTTGAATTTGGCGCCGACAAGTAAATTTAAATGAGGCCGTTTGATATTTATTGGAAAGGAAAGTTATTGATGTTATTTGGCAAAAATTATTAGTCAGTAAGGAAACTTCCACCAAAAAAATATGCCGAAGGAAATTATAATTTAATTGATAAAATTATTAATCAATTCCATAAATTTACGTCCCCAAAATGGACGGTGAAATGTCAAAATACATGTGAATTTGAAGGGCGGAATCATGCCATATAAAATAACCTCCATTACATGGCATAGATAGTGACGTTAATTACCAAAATGGTACCAAGCTTGATCTTTTGTTTTGATGGTGAATTCCACACCTTTCCATCTCTAAAATGGCCCAAAATGACTAGGAATCTCACCCATATAATGGATGTATCACTCTTCCATTTATATAGCGTGCAAGAAGTCGTCTTTGGTTTTTGGAATAAAAAAAGTCGTGTTTGTTTGGGAAGTATGATTCATCCTTTCAAATCGTGTTTGATGTTTAAATTTTCTCCTGTAATTCTCTTCCCAACTACATTCTCTTATCTCCCAGTCATGGACGAAAATGAGGAGCGGAGAGAACAATGTAAGTTAGCTTGGTTGGCGCGCAAGAGAATATTAGATGAGCAAAGACAAGCCCGCATATTCGGTGAGTTTTTCCTTCAGAATTTACATTTGTATGCTTTGTCTATGTGCATTATTCCTGACAAAATTGATGCTTTGACTATATGAAGTTCTCATGGCCGCCGCCAAACCATACACTTGCGTGAAAGAGTCACTCGCCATCCCCGAATAAGTAATACTAGGAAAATCGATTGGTGTTTGTCAAGTTATTTTCCTTCCTCCTGCGTTGTTTAGTTATTGCTTACATCATTTCTCTTGGTGGTGTAGGTGAAGATGATCATCACGCGGGATCTTCTGTTTGGAATGACACAGTTCAACACAACGGTATGTATCATTTTCATAGATAATATCTAAAAAAATTGTAGGCCACTTATTTGTTACATTTTGTATTATTTATTTGTAGTGATTGTTTATTTTTCATACCCATTTTAGGATGAAAGCTTAGATTTAATGAAATGTAGTGGCAAGTGAAAATTGAAATCAGTGGAAGAGAAAGAATTTTCTAAAACTGTAAATGCTAATCGAAAAGTATGAAAAAAAATTCTTATGCTACAATTCAATTTTGAAGCATGAAATCCGTGTCTTCAAATTATAAACATATTTTCCTAAAACAAAGTAGAAGCGTAATATTATAAGTTGAACTCAGTGGTCAGTGGCATCAAAGTAGAGGCATATTTTCCTCCAAAAAAAGGGTAAAATCCACTTTGCACCCTTATTTTGGCGATTTGTCACCCGCTACCCCTGTGTTTCGGGTTATGCACTTTACCACCCTTGTGACTGACGGAACTCAGATGGATTTCAGAAATGATGATTTTAACCTCAATGATTTGGAAAATTACCCACTACTTAACCCAACATCTCATTCCCTCTCCCCATTTCTACCCTAGCCGCCACAATCTCTCTTTCTCTCTTCTCTCGATTTCTCTCTCTAGGTCCTGGTTCTGGATTGAAGATCCGTCGCTACCGCCATCGTGAGTAGTTGATAGCTTGATCATCTCATCCAGTTTTGGTTGAGACCGTCCTTTGAGGGTGCTGCTGTTATTGTCAATCGGTGGTTTTAACCAACATGCCTCATCTCTTGCTCAAAGTGTTTACTTTTGATTTGGGTTTCTGGGTCTTGCTTCCTCGAAGCAGATCTGTCCCCAAAACTTGTGGGTTTCTCATTTTAATGGACGGAGTTGTTGTTTATTTTGTTGGTGTAGTGCTTATCTATCCCAGACGTGGATTTATTCCACTTTTCTTCAATACACCTTTCTTCGCCACCATGGTTCTGATCTTGTTCAAATCTTAGTGTGTGGTTCGTGTTATATTGATTGTGAGATGCGCTTTCAGGTCTTGAGATGGCTTTTAGTCACCATTTTCACTCAACACTTGGATCTGAACGAGGCGGGTTCGATCCATCAGTTACCTGTGTTCTGGTCACAAAGCTTCCTGCGTGGTTGGCCTCACCGTCTCTTTCCTCACACCGATTCATTTGGTGTGAGCTCTTGGGTTCGATCCCGAGAGTTTGTGCTGCTGTTAGTGGTATTTCGTAGAAGTATAGGCTTCTGTTAGTTCTGTTTCGTCTCTTGGCTTTTGCTCCTTCAAGGCCGAGATTGGATTTTTATCCATTCTCTGTTTTTTGTTCGGCAATTTCGATCTGCAATTTCTGGGTTCGAAATCAATGGGTGCTCAATATTTGCAATGTTACTCCAATTTTGGATCCTGCTTTTTGTAGTACAACTCTGGTACCGATTGTTTAGTTTGGATTTTGTTTGCCCCTCAAACAGGCGATGATGAATTTGATCTATTGGTGAGAAATTGTTACTTTCCTGGCAGGGCATTTTGTTTTGCAGCCATGGTAGGTGCAATTTTCTATTGCCTGTTTTCAATTATAGATCTGAACCTCTTCATCAATATTTTTTTCGTAATATGAAGTCATATCTTTGTTAGCGGTGTTGGTGGTGTAAATTTTGGTATTGCAAGTGTTACTTGTGGGAATTCGGTGGTAGTGGAGGTGGTGGTGAAGAAGTGTTAGTTGAGGCGGTGATCAAGAACACTAAGGATTTAGGTGTTAAGAACACCAAGAATGCGAAGAACATGAACACAATGAACTCAAAGAATATAGGGGCAAATTGGTCAAAAAAATATTAAAAAGTGGTATTTTGGACGGAATATGACAGAAGGGTGCTAAGTGTCCTCAATTTTTTCCGTTACAGGGGTGGTAAAGTGAATTATCCAAAACACAGGGGTAGCGGGTGACAAATCGCCAAAACATAAGGGTGCAAAGTGGATTTTACCCCAAAAAAAAGGAAGGACATTTTTAAATTGGAATATGTAATAACATTCGAAAGTAATTAACATTTTACTTCAATATATTTTCTTAAAAAAAATAAGAAACATAATATTATAAGTTGAAATCAGTGGCCGCGCCAGTGGCTTCCAATTAGAGGCATATTTTCCTCAAAAATTAAAAAAAAAAAAAAAAAAAAAAAAAAAAAAAAAAAAAAATAGGAACTTATTATTATAAATTAAAATCAGTGTCCTCAACTTGATTTTGACTGAAAAATTTGTATCGGTAAAGATCTGAAGGTAAATAATTATTTTTAGAGTAATAATTTTGACTTCAAATCAAAGATTAGAAACTTTCCTTTCCTCAGAAAAAAAAAATATTAAAAACTTTCCTAAAAAATATATAGATAGAATAAAATAAAGTTCAAAATAGGAAAGACATTTCTAAATTGGAATCCATAACTTCAAATTTATAGTGATAAATTTTGAAAGTAATCAAAATTTTATTTCAACATATTTTCCTAAAAAAAATAGAAACGTAATATTATAAGTTGAAATCAGTGGTCAGTGGCTTCAAAGTAGAGGCATATTTTCATATAAAAAAAAATTAGGAACGTATTATTATAAATTGAAATTAGAGGCCTCAATTTGATTTTGATTGACAAATTCGTATTGGTAATGATCTTAAGGTAAACATTTATTTTTAGAATATTAATGTTGACTTCAAATCCAAGATTAGAAACTTTCCTAAAAAAGAGATAGATAGAATAAAATAAAATGCAAATATGAAGGACATTTCTGAATTGGAATTGTAACTTCAAATTTATAATGATAAAATTCAAATAGTAATAAAAATTTTACTTCAACTTAATGTTGGGTTCAAGTCCAAAAGTAAAAAATGATAGTCAAGAAATAGTATAATCTATTTATTTATGAAATAAAAAGTATTAATCTTAACATAAATATGAAATTGATAAATTAAAAAGGTTTAAGAATGATGGTCAGTACTTTTGGTTATTCTTTTTGGATGTAGTATTTGAAATCTATAAAAGACATCAACTGTTTAAGTAACATTAATTTTGTTTTGGAATTGAAATTTTATCGTGCATCGCACGGGTTTAAAGCTAGTAACAAAACTATAGAAAGGCCTTGAATCAGCTTTCAAAGCCTTGAATCTGCTCTCACAGGCTTGAACAGCTATTTTCAAGGCCTTGAAACTGGATTCAAAGCCTTGAAACTGAATAACCTGTATGCTTATTCTCAAGGGGAGTCTTCTGTGAACACTCCTAATCTGATTTATTCTCTCTCACCCCTATGCTTGATTTATTATTATTTGATGATGAAAGACAAATTAACTCGACAGGTTTGAACATAAGAAGTCATCTGATTTACTATGCTTTTGCAGGAAATTCTACTTCCTAGTTTGCAGGGATAGTTTCCTACTCTGACTTGTGCAGGAAAGGAAACAGTTGGAGACGATGATTTTGTGATCAATCAAACCTGCATGACAGCTTCTAAACTTGTTTAAATGCAAGATCACACCTATATCTCAGGATATCGTGATCATATAACCATTGGAGAAGATATCAAAGAGTCAAAGTTTGTTGCCTACAAAATAGGAGATTTGTTGCTGAAAATCTGGGAAGATTTGTAGAGCTTTTTGAAGTATAAATAGAGTTCATTTTTGAAGCAACAGAGACAACACTAAATGGGCAAAAAGAGAGACACAATTCTGGATTGCAAGCATCAAAGAAGCACATCATTCTCACTATCCAACACACAGAAGTTCACTGCACTCTTCATTGCAGTTTTGTATTCTAGTGTTCTTCTGCATTGTACTTTATTGGTAGATCATTTATGTAATACTTCTACATCATTCTCAAGGATTGTTCAAAGTGAAGAATAAGGAATTCTTAGTTAATCAGTTAGGTAGAGCATGTACTAGATAGGTTAGAGAGAACCACAAGCTGTAATAGAGTAAGGCAATTCTTTTTTATTGAGATCTAGGGCTTAGCTTCCAATTAATAAGAATTGAGTTGAAAATCCTGCAGGGAGAAGATCTCTGAGGTAGAGACGTAGGTCCAATCTGAAGACTCACTCTCATCCTCTGGGTTCGAAAAATATTCTAACAATTACAAAGCTATTAACATCTTGTATTGTGCTTTGAGTACAGATGAATTCAACAGGATTTCAGGCTGCAAGACTGCCAAAGAAATATGGGACAAGCTTGTGGTGACATTTGAAGGAACCAGTCAAGTCAAGCATACCAAGATCAACATCTATCTCAGGCAATATGAGTTGTTCAAGATGAATACAGATGAGTCAATCAGAGATATTTTCAAGAGGTGCACAGACATTGTCAACAACCTTGACTCTTTGGTAAAACATATTTCCAATGAAGAAAATGTGAGGAAGATACTGAGAAGTCTTCCAAAAGCCAAATGGGAACCAAAGACATTATCCATTGAAGAAGCTCAAGATCTCTCATATCTACAACTTGATGACCTACAAGGGAAGCTCATGACACATGAAATATCCATGAATGAAGCTGATGGGGAGCTACCTGAACAGTTCATTCTTTTTCATAGTATTTGCAGCATTTGAAACTATCTGTTTTTCCAGGTTTTGAAACTCTTTTTGAGGCCTTGAAAAAGGCTTGTCTCCTTATTTGCAAATTGTATCTCTTTCAAAGGATTGAACAAGTTTTCAAGGTCTTGAACTGCACTAGCTTTCACAAGATCTCATCCTTCTAGCAAGTTTTGCAAAAAGTTGGCATACTCTATTCAACCCCCCCCCCCCTTCTAGAGTATCTAAGATGCATTTCCATCTGCATACTCACACTTTCAATTGGTATCAGAGCTTGTATCACTGTATAGATTTAACCATCTGGTGATCATGAGTACTGCAGGTGATGGTGGTTTCTCACAGGGAAGAGCTGCTAACAGATCTCCTATATTTTGTGGAGAAAATTTTGCTTACTCGACAGCCTTGATGAAAATGTTTATCATCGATCAATACATAGAGCTTTGGACCATTATTCAGAATGGACCTCACACCTTCTACACAGAGAAAGATGAATTAAAACTCCCAAATCTAAAGACTTACTCTCTTCTTCTGAATTAGAGCAATTCTCTAAGAATTACAAATCTATTAACATCTTATATTGTGCTTTGAGTACAGATGAATTCAACATGATTTCAGGTTGCACTACTTCCAAAGAAATCTGGAATAAACTTGTGGTAACTTTTGAAGGAACTAGTCAAGTGAAGCAAACCAAGATTAACATCTATCTCAGGCAATATGAGTTGTTTAAGATGAATGCAGATGAGTCTATCAGGGATATGTTCAAGAGGTTCACAGACATTGTTAACAACCTTAATTCACATGGAAAACATTTTTCCAATGAAGAAACGGTGAGGAAGATACTAAGAAGTCTTCCAAAAGCAAAGTGGGAACCAAAGACCACATCAATTGAAGAAGTTCAGAATCTCTCAACTCTACAACTTGATAACCTACAAGGGAAGCTTCTGACACATGAAATATCTATGAATGAAGCTGATGGAGAGCTCCTAGAACTTGTCAAGAACTTAGCTCTCAAAGCCAAAGAAAATTAGAGAACTCAAAGCCTTGAAACTGAGGATGGTGATGATGAAGATCCATTTGCTTTGATTTCCGAATCCTTGAAAAGAATACTCAAAATGAAGAAAAACTTTGGAAACAGAGACTTCAACAGAGAAAGACATAGACCATCCAGTAGCAAGGACTACAAAGTTAAGTCTTCTTCACAAAGTAAATCAAAGGTTATGAACTGCTTTGAATGTGGTGATGCAGGACACTTGATAAGAGATTGTCCACACAAGAAAAGCAAGAGCTTTCAAAATAAAGACCATGATAGAAGAAAGAATGCTATGATAGCTTCATGGAGTGATTCAGATAGCTCAAGTGAATCAGAATCCGAAGAAGAACATGCAAACCTTTGCTTCATGGACAAGCATGATGAATGTCCTGAGAAGAACATTGAGGTAATGGTAAAATGTCTGATTTCTAAACCAAAAGATGCTCTTTCATATTATCTCAGAACAATGCTTTTAAATGAAGAAGATTATCTGAAAGAGATCAAACTTTTGAAAGGAAAAGTTCATGAGCAAGTAAAAGAAAACTTACAACTTGTTTGTCTGAATCAGAATCTTGAAATCTCTCAGAAGAAAACTGACAGTGATTTCAAGGCCTTGAAAACCAGTTTCAAAGCCTTAAAAACACAAGTCAAGGAAGTAGTCACTGAGAACTTTGTGATGAGTAACAGCCTTTTCAATCAGAAAAATCAAGTTGATGAATTAGATAAAAAAAGAAATACTACTCTTACTGAGAAACTTCAAGAATCTGAATTGGTCAAAGTTAAGCTTGCTGGATCAGAACACAAGTTGAACTTGATTCTTGGAGGAAGTTCACAGTCAGTTCACAAAGCTGGTATTTGATTCAATCCAAATTTTCTAAGAAAGAACAATACCAGATTTGTGAAAGCTGGGAACAAAACTTTTCATAAATGTCATTACTGCTGTAAAACTGGTCATGTTAAGATGACTTGCCCTTTCAGAAGAAGAGACCCTCACATAATCAGTAACACTTTTCCTTTTCAACTCAAAGGACAAGTTAAGCAGATTTGGGTTCCTAAAGGGGTTAGACCACCTAACATGGTTGATCCTGAATGTGAATCCAAATTCCACACTTGATCTAACAACTGGGTAAGGTAGTGATTGGTGTTTTCAGGGCGTCAAGACAAATGCAATATTCTTGGTATTGGTAAAGTTGGTACAAATTCTGAAAACTCTATTTCTGATGTGTATCTAGTTGAAGGTTTGAAATTTAACTTGCGTAGTGTATCTCAACTTTGTGACAATGGAAACAAACTTATCTTTGATAAAGAGAAGTGTGTGGTGCAAAATGAGAAATCAGGAGATTGCATTCTCACAGCCTCTAGATCAAATAATGTCTAAACTTTTCAGACTAACAAAGTTGCAGGTAAAAGTTTGAAGTGTCTCAAGGCCTTGAAAGAGGATTCAAAGCTTTGGCACATGAAAGCTTGGTCATATCAGTTTGCACACTTTGAACAAGTTGATTTCCAAAGACCTAGTAAGAGGATTGCCATCCATCAAGTTCAAAGAGGATGAATTTTGCAAAGCGCTTAGGGCAAACAGACCAGAAGCTATTTTAAGGCAAAGAAGTTATTAAGTACTACTAGACCCATTGAAGTGCTTCATATGGATCTATGTGGTCCTATGAGAACTCCTTCTCCAAAAGGTAAAAGGTATATGCTTGTTGTTGTAGATGATTTTTCTAGATATACTTGGGTTATGTTTCTCAAAGAAAAATCTTAAGCCCTCTCCGAATTTTCAAAGCTTTGCAGAGAACTTCAAACTATGAAAAACCTACATGTAGCTTCAGTTAGAAGTGATCATGGTAGAGAATTTGATCAATTAGAATTTTAATTGTTTTGTGATAAGCATGGTATTACTCATAACTTTTGTGCTCCAAGAACTCCTGAACCAGAATGGTGTTGTGGAAAGAAAGAACAGGACTCTAGAAGATATGTCAAGGACAATGCTTCTTGAAAACAAATTTCCAAAATATTATTAGGAAGAAGCTGTGAATACAGTAAATTATATATTGAACAGGTGCCTGATCAGACCTATTCTGAATAAGACTCCCTATGAACTGTTCAAAGGGAGAAAGCCAAATATTTCATACTTCAGGCCCTTTGGATGTACATGCTTTGTCCATAACAATAGAAAAGACAATTTTTGTAAGTTTGATGCAAGAAGTGATGAAGGTATCTCTCTTGGTTACTCTCTGAATAGCAAAGCTTATAGAGTTTACAATAAAAGAACCAAACTGGTTGAAGAAAGCATTCATGTTATTTTTTATGAAAGCTATGATGGTTCTTTGAGTGAAAGTTTTGCAGACTTGAATTTGAACAAGCATGAATCAGAGGAAGAGACTAAGAATCCACTGAATTCAAGAAAGGCTCATAAGAAAACAGAAGACATTATCAAGACCTTGAAAATGGTGCCCAAGGTCTTGAAAATAAACCTCAAATCCTTGAAAACGATGATCAGAAGGATACAAGTGACAAAGCCACTACTTCAAGACCAGAGAAGATCTATGGAGAACCTGAACCCTGGTCTCCATGAAAGAGATTCAAATATCTCTCATCTCATCCAGTTGACAATATCATTTCAGATCCAACCACTGGCACACAAACTAGATCACAGTTGAAGAACTTATGTGCTTTTAATGCTTTTATCTCTCTTGTAGAACCAAAAACTGTGAAAGAAGCATTACAAGAAGCAGACTGGATCATTGCTATGCAAAGTGAACTCAATGAGTTTGAAAGGAATAAGGTGTAGAACCTAGTTCCTCCACCTACAAATCAGTCTGCCATTGGTACTAGATGGGTGTTCAGAAATAAGTTGGATGAAAGTGGCAAAGTGATCAGAAACAAAGCAATGTTAGTTGCTCAAGGTTACAACCAAGAAGAAGGTATTGATTATGAGGAAACTTTTCCTCCTTTTACCAGGTTAGAAGCAATTGGAATTTTACTTGCCTTTGCATCTCACAAAAATATGAAATTATTTCAAATGGATGTGAAGTGTGCTTTCTTGGATGGCTACTTACACGAAGAAGTTTATGTAGCAAAACCTCCTGTTTTTGAAAATGACAATTTTCTAGATCATGTCTACAAACTTGACAAATCTCTTTATGGTTTAAAACAAGCTCCAAGATCTTGGTATGAAAGATTGTCAAAGTTTTTTCTTGAGAATGATTTCAAAAGAGGATTAGTAGACAAGACTCTTTTCATAAAGACTCAGGAGAAAGAATTGTCTGTAGTTCAGATCTATGTTGATGATATCTTGTTTGGAGCTACTAATGATCAACTGTGCAGATAATTATCAAGCCTTATGAGCAGGGAATTTGAAATGACCATGATGGGAGAGCTGAAATTCTTCCTAGAACTTCAAATACATCAGTTGAAGAAGGGCATCTTTCTACATCAAAGCAAATACACAAGAGACTTTTTGAGAAAATATAACATGGCTCAATGTAAGAAAGCAAAGACTCCTATGAGTTCTACACTGTCCTTAGACAAGGATGAATCTGGTAAGAGTGTCAATGTGAAAGAGTATAGAGGTATGATTGGATCATTACTCCCCTCACAGCAAGCAGACCAGATATTATGTTTAGTGTATGTATGTGTGCTAGATTTCAAGCTGATCAAAAAGAATCACACTTGACTGCTGTGAAAAGGATATTCAGATATCTCAATGGTACTAAAGACTTAGGGCTTTGGTATCCAAGACATTCTAACTTCTCATTTCATGGATTTTCAGATGCTGACTTTGCAGGCTACAAAGTTGATAGGAAACTCACTTCAGGAACTTGCCAATTTATTGGATCATCCCTGATCAGTTGGCATTCCAAGAAACAGAATTCAGTTGCTCTATCAACAGCTGAAGCTGAATATATAGCTGCAGGATCATGTTGCTCACAAATACTATGGATTGCTCAATAGCTAAGAGACCTTGGATTTGATTTCAGAAGCATACCTATCAAGTGTGATGACACCAGTGCAATTTCAATTACAAAGAATCCAGTTCAACATTCAAGAACCAAGCACATTAATGTCAGACACCATTTCATCAGAGATCATGCTGAGAAAGGTGATATTGTTCTTGAATTTGTTGCTACTAACATGCAATTTGCAGATATCTTCACTAAACCATTAGCAGATGAAAAATTCTCAGCTCTAAGATTGGAATTGGTAATGCTAAATAAAAATGGATTGGTTTAGGGGGAGCATCACGTAAAGAAAGGTAAGTTGTTTGTCTTTTAAAAGGTTTGAACTGATTTTCAAAACCTTGAAAATCACTTCAAAGTTTTGATTTTTATCTGTTGCAAGTTTACAGCATTTCAAGACCTTGAAAACCTTTTCAAAGCCTTGAAAAATAAGTCTGCTATTCTAGTAGTCAATAAAATTGGATCATTCTGTATTGGGTGATATCTCTGTAGATATTTGCTCAATGTAGCCCCTACCTTTTTCAAAAACACATTTAGCCAAAAAAAATAGTATTAAAATATTTTATTTTCCAAAGGCCTAAAAGATTTGAATTCTCTCTGATTATTGCAAATCTTTTGAGATCAGAGAGATATTCTAGTTTCCTTTTGAAACTTAAACTCTCTTAGTATTTATCTTCTTCTCTTCTCCTCTCTGTATTATTCCTACCTCTCTCTATTCTTCTCCCATACCCTAATGAGCACAAGTTAGTGTTAGGAGAAAGGGCCGCCGGTTTCATAATAAGAGGGGAAGAGAGAGAGATTAGGGTTAGAAATGAATGTGAGAGAGGTTATGGTAATGTATAGGGGGTAATTTTATAAAATTGTAGTGGCAAAATGGCCTTGTTATATGTGTTGTTAGTCAACCGTTTTCCTCCATCCAAAAAAAGGTACATACTGGTCTTTTTCCAAAACACAGGGTAAGGAGAGGATTAAATCCTTGCCAAGGGTGTTCAGTGTCTTTTACCCTTTTCAATTTAGTAAGCATTTTTATTCTCTATATTTACCAAACTACCCTTCTCCTTTGTAACCCTATCAAACCCACCCCAACTACACAACTTCCCCATTTCCTACTAATGATAGAGAGAGGGCGATAACTCGCCATTTAGCCCAGTCGTTAGGGTCGTTGATGCAATTCATTGAGTTCTCGAGTTCGAGCCTCTCCCCTAGCATATGATAGAATATGATTTCTTACCTTGTAACCCAAAAAAGATAGAGAGAGGGAGAAGAGGTGAGAGAAAGAGAAATAGAAAGAGGAAGATGAAGCAGTACGAGAAATAGAAAGAGAAAGAGGAAGAGAAAGATGAAGATGAACTATACATAAGAAGATGAAGCAGTAACCAGTGCACAGTTGACTAGTGTGCACAAGAGAATCCGGCGAGGAGCACTCTGTGTACACTGTAAGTAGGGGATAAGAAATGGCACAGGAAGTGTTGGGTTGTGTGTAGGGAGAGAGTAAGGCAGTAGTAAAGTCTGAGAGAGAGACAGGGGTTTGGCAGAGCTTCCGCGTATGTCTGGTGTTGTTCTCCTTTGTATGGAAAGGTTAACGTCCTATATATAACGGAGAATGTGACCGTTGCAGTGTGGTTAATGCGCCCATCAATGGCGGCTTAATTAGCTTAACCACAACGGCACGTTCGTCCGCGTATATAGGGACCGTTACAGCACGTTATGCGCGAATACCGGAACCGTTATGGGGTTGACCGGGTTTGACCGGATTGACCGGGCTTATGGAGCTCGTGCCATAAATCTCTCAAAAGCAGTAACTAAAGGTCGCGTGCAGGCTTGGCTCGCACGCGACAGGACTTACTCTAGCCTCCAAACCACTAAGTCCCTACAAGTCCCGTGCAGTGGTATGCGAGGGCCCTGTCTCGCAGCCCCCACATGGACCAGCGCGGCTGGTGATCCAGTGTGTGTGGAGCACAACATGGTGTGCTAGATGATTGCCACGTGGCCAAGATCTGTCAGCTCAGAAAGCACTATCTACATTAGCCCCCTTTCTGCGCGTGAAGACTCATAGCCGGATAGACTTCTATGCGGAGGAACCAACGTACGCGTCATCGCCACGCACCAATTCAAATGTATGCAGGTTCAGCCCCCATGCGTGCCATTATGACCTAAAACCCCTAGAGTCGTGCCGTCTGGCCTTTAGGGTTTTAGGCGTGACGTCAGCTTGTCCTGTGATTGCGCGATTCGACGGTGACGGTTGCGATTCGACTACTGAATGGACGCAACCCTTCATTTTTTTTGGATAAATACTCTGTACTTTCCATTGTTGCAAAGCATCACTTCTTTCTCTTAAAGTGAATGATACCCGAAAACCTTCAAGAGCATATTCAGATAATCAATCACCAGTTCTCTCTTGTCAATCGTCTTCTTCAGTTGTGCACATCCAAGCAAGCTTTACCAAAACAAGGTTGGCCTTGTTCAATTGCGTTTGATATACTGATATATGCTTTGAACTGCGTTGAATCTTGCAACCCGTAACATATTATCCACTGCAACTTATGAAGAAGCTTTCGATCTTTGAATCTAATTTCAACCTAATCCCCAAATAATAAGGATCTTGAAGATAGGGTTTCTGAAATCCTTGATAATGTAAACGATTCCAATCTTCTAGCTTTGAAAATTGCCACTGGACTGTTCATCTTCCTTCCAGTAAACCCCCGTATGCTTAGAGCTGAATCTTGAAATTCGAACTAAAGT
Source organism: Linanthus parryae (assembly GCA_023055425.1). Classification (NCBI taxonomy): domain Eukaryota; kingdom Viridiplantae; phylum Streptophyta; class Magnoliopsida; order Ericales; family Polemoniaceae; genus Linanthus; species Linanthus parryae. The sequence goes on from JALGPY010000003.1 coordinate 60,455,185, forward strand.
ATGTGTAGTTCTCCCCCCTTTTTTCTTGCTTTTCCGCAGGAATGGCAAAGACAAAAGGAACCAAACCCATTAAGGAGGTCGAAGAAATTCTTGATCTTCCACGGGCTTTATGGCGAAAAGCCCCCTATCTGGGTGGCAAGGATTTTTATCATGCCAGGGTTAAGGCGAAGAAATTGCCAATCGCTGTCTCCGGTGAAGCATTACAAACGTTAACCCCTCCAGTTAACTCAGCGTTGCTCGAATTGATTGATTCCGAAGATGTGGTTCGATTGGGAGTCGAAAATGGGTACTTCCCATACACTGCGATTTCTACTCAAGCATTTGTTCAGAAATTAGACTTCATGGATGAATGGATTGACCATGTGTTGACCAATCATGCCGTGACTTTGAACGATGCCGGAATATACTTCGCAAATCGTGCTATGAAGGGTGCTGCCGTGAAGCTGGATCAGTCCATGCTTCTAAACCTTCTTTCCTGTTACTCGCCTGCGACTCACACGTTCCATTTTGCTGAGTTCGAGGCTGCTCCCACGCTCGAAGATGTGCACATGCTGTATGATCTGTCTCCCGTGGGCGAGGTGGATCCTTTGAGTCCCTTGATAACGGATGCGGAGATCGCTCTGTACAAGCAGATGGAGGAGTGCTTGTCAGAGGTGAAGAAAATTTCCACACGGTGGACTCCTACAGAAGTCCTTCCTGACTGGCAGTTGGTTGACACATCTGCGAAGAATACTTGGAACAAGTGGGTCCAGTACTTTTTCCGTGATTATGCGAACAGCAGTATCACCAAGAAGCTTCTAAGTCGCAACCCGAAGGCTAAGAACTATGTGAATGGCAAGGGTTATCACTTGACCCTGTGTGCCTTCCTCTGTGCCTGGTTGTCGAGGTACTTAATCGATGGTCACCCGCATGATGGGGTCTTTTATCACGTTCTGCCTCTTGCTGTGAAGTTGGCCCTTGTTCAGAAGGTCGCACTCGGACCCTTAGTCTTGGGCACACTGTACTACAGGTTGGATCAGCTGGTTGTGGCGATGAAGGAATCGCGTGGTCGCCTCGACGTACTGACTTACATTAACATTGCTTTCTTGACAATGTGGGTCTTCGAGCGATGGCCCTCTTATGCCCCATTCGCTTCCAAGCCCAACAAATGGTGTCCCCCAGGTACGGAAGAGGAACGTAACAGCGGCAGGGCTGCGAGGTGGTTTGGAACTAACTATCCCAAGTGCGTTTGGAACCTGATATGCGACAATCGGGAAGAGTTTATAGCTAGACCTTACGCCATGCGCGTTGAGAATGTGCGATGGTTCCCAAAACTGTATCCCTTCAAGGCTGTTGCTTTCTCAGAAGAGCTGCTTTTTGAGGGCGGGGAACATTTCCACGAGCGCTATCGCGAATTCTTTTGCTGGTGTCTGCGAGGTTCCCTTCCTGCTCTTGCAGAGCATGTACGTGAGCTCGCACCTAGGTACGAGAGGATTACCGTGGATGTTGATCCCACTCGCGTGTCTCCCTATTTTGGCTTTGATGCTGTGGCACCCTCAATCTGGCCGCAGTCTATCATCAGAGGCTGCTATAAGCGGTTATTATCGAGGGAGTGTAAAACAATCTTGATGAGCAATCTTCCCTTTGAGCAACCTCCAGGCAACCGTGAAGGCGGCTTTTCCAGGAACTGGATCGCCTACTGGAACGCCCAGCAGACGAGGTTCGAGACGCAGTCGGTCCCTCAGCCAAGTAGAGCTCCTATGATCAAGAGGAATTCTTTCCCTTTTCGTCCCAATTGTAGCCTGGACGAGTCTGAATATGGTTGCTATTCATTGCTGGATCGCGAGAACCATCTGTTTCCATCTATCATTTTAGATGAAAAGATCGCTGCGGTTAGGAAAGGGGATTCGCATGTCATCAGATATAGCGAAACTTTTGCTAAGGTAAGCAACTTCTCTTGCATCTGGTGAGCGTTCCAAATCGCTGGTTACCACCATCGTTACTGCAAGAAGGCAAGGACAGCCGTTTCGGCTGGCATCGAAAATGGATCCCGCGGCCGAGACCAGGATTCGGGATATCATGAATGCTTTTGCTGATTAGCTGATAGACAACACTCCAGCCTTGTCTCCCCCTAGGGATGATCCATCTCCTCCAGTGACTGCTGCCCCGAGAGCGAAGAGGCCCAAGTGAAAAGGGAATTACAATTTCTTCCCCTAGAAGTGCTCCAACTTCCCCTCCTGCGAGATCCCTTTCTGCCAGGGATAAAGGTAAAGGTCGCATGACCAATAAAGCCCGAAAGGAGCTCGCAGTGGAGACCTTTGTTCCGTTCGGCCAGAAGGAAGAAGAGGAGAGAAGAGAAACAAGAAGGAGACGAAGAAGAAGAAAGAATTGAAGATGTTGGCGACAGAGAAAGAGATGAGATACAAGAGGAAGACTCAGGAGGTATCTCAATCGTACTTCTCTTCTCATTTCCTTAACTCTTATGCGATCTTATTTGAACGAGTTGTTTCTTTAGCAGATGATGATGATGACGAGACCATTGGTGGCCTCTTGGCCAAGAATCAGAAGAGAGGCTCTCATTCTGGTGTTTCTGATGAAGCCATAAGCGAGGACATTCTTGCTGAGTCCAGGAGAACAGCTGTGGAGGCTGCTGAAAGAAGAAGGAAACGAGAGGAAGAGGAGCTCGAACGCGTGAAGCAGAGGAGCCTAGAAGAAAAACACGTCGACGACTTAGTGCGTCCAACTGATGAGGAAGATGCGCTTCCCGAAGAGGTGGCTCCTCAAGGTGAAGAGGAGGATGCGGCTCCAGAAGAAGATGCAACAGCTCTAGAGCAAGCCCAAGCAGACTTCGAAGAAATCGCAGGCGGTAACGAAGGTGAGATTTTTAATCTCGCAGTAACTTACCGAGATGTAATTGTCGGTGCGCTAAAGCACGGTGTGTCAAAAGCTGACATTCGCCGTTGGCTAGTAGGCAAGTGCCGTGAACCTTCAGGTAATTTTTTGAGCAACATGTGTGAACTTGGCTTAACAACCCAAACATAATCATGACTGGTTTCTCCGCGCCCCAGGTCATGCTCACATTAAAGACATGCTTAACAAAGATACATTAATAGGGCGAGGTTCCACGTCCTTAGCATATGACGAGGACGCTGCGATCCCACCTTCGCGTGGAGGTGCTCGCTCTTAGCTTACCAAAGATAATAAAATATTGTACGATACAAGTTACCTCACACCATCGTATTTTGTATCGCAGGTAATGTTGACGAGGCCGTTTTGGAGCAAAGGAATCAACCTTGTGCATCCTATGTCCCGGTGCCGAGTTCTCATACTGAGAAGCCCGTCGCAGCTGCCGAATATGCAGGAGAGCCCTTCGAAGACATCATTGAACTCTCTGATGATGCCGAAGCTGACACCGTGTTGATGGAGGAGGATGCCCATGCCGGTGCTGAGGAAATAAGAACCAACACTGACGATGCTATCGCACCTGAAGGCTGTTTCTAACTGAAGCCATCTGGATTTTAGAGCAGCTGTCCGCGGCCACACCTGCGACCATTTCTCCTCAAAGCGCGGAATTTCTTTTTGGTATGTGCCAGAACCTTCTCGCCAAAGTTCAAGGCAGGCTGGGCTTTGGGTTTCTTGTCAAAAGAGTCACCCTGATTCGCGCGGTCGTGACCTTGAAATGCGGCCACCAAAACCTCGCAGCTGATCAGCAGAAGGTAGAGCAACAAAGACAAAAGGTTGAAGAGGCTATGAAGCTCTTTCATGAGATGAACGCCAAATGCGATCAATTGAAACAAGAAGTGGAGCAAGTAGAAAATCTGAGCCGCCAGTTTACTCTAACGATTCCTTGATCAAGGGCTTGTTTTGAAAAAAAAGTAGCAAATAAGTAGTTGAACATTACTGTAATGTTGCTAGGGTTTCTCCCCCTCTTTTTTTTCAAAAAGAATCGAATTGCCCGTTTTGCCCTTTTCGGGATTTGCTCGAATATCCATGTGCATATCAATTTATGACGTCAGCAATTGATATTCTGCCTTGATTTTCGCGCTAATTGCTCATTAGATAAGCACGCCTTCCTTGGGAAGTCCATCCGTATCATGACTATCCGTCATTAAATAGGATACGCAACCGAATCGTCGTAGCCTTTAGTAAGGTAATTGATTGTTACAGCTTTTCAAGGCGTAAGTGATTGATCCTTACCCTCTTTTCAAATTCTGCTGACTCATCTTGGTAACTGAAGAGTCTTCACAAGGTCTATATAAACCCTTCCTTTTGCTATTTGGGTTCTTTATCCCACAATGTGGCTTGCCGTGAGTCCTTACGACTACTGGCTTCAACGCTTGTTTTTCGTTGATTCATGGCAACTTCAAGTTGTGAAACCTGAGTTTGCGCTTTGTGCTATAGAAATAGTTTCCAAGATCCGCTTTATAAGGATTATTGATCTTTATAACTATCATAGAGAAGATGCAGGTAATACCTCATATTTGTTCGAAGAATTTTCTTCGTCTATTATTCTTGCAGGTCATGTTTCCGGCCGCCTCCCGGCGAGGTGCAGCGCCGTACTAACCTTGCTACCGACTCGTAATGAACGGCGTGATTCTCCTCCAGCATGCCCAGAGGAGAATTTCTTGCCTCCTCGTTCTTGAACTCGGGTGGCGAGCCAATGCGCTCGTTTCCGTGGACAAGGAGCCTCTGGCCTTTGGAGCTGCTGCTTGCCTCTTTTTCACAGCCGCATTCGCCGGAACAGGTGGTTCCTCTGGCATATATCTTGATCAGACAGAGGTCTTGTCAGATCCTGAGATCCTGAACATAGCGTCGCATAGGCCTTGTAAACATGGCGAGCAGCGGGCTGTTCTTCTCTCAGGAACACCCTACTTCTTCTCGCAGGTGGTTCCCTGATATGACCATTAGGTCGATCCTTTTCTAGTTAGGATTCCCGCGATGTGTAACTTCAGTTTGTGATTTACTATTTAGATGCATTGTAAGCCATGTTGGCTGCGTAGTTAGCTTGAGCTGAGCTTTTTCGCTTGTAAGTTGTTATCTAGACAGATAAATTGTAAGTCATTTTGACTCATAATGATAAATCGCTTTGTATTACTTGCTGTTTCGTTACAACAAGCTATGATTTCGCATGTGTATTGGCAAATATCGCTTTTTGTAGTGTTGTATTCACACTTTGCACCGTTGCTACGATTGGCTATCTGTCGAGTAGATTCGCAAATATGATTTTAGATCATTCGAGATCGTATTTGCGCAGCTTTGCTACCTTGGCAGATAGGCTTGTGATTTGCTTTAGATTCAAGTGCAAGTGCAATCTCATCAGATAGGCTTTTGTAGATCACTTAATATCATTTTGCATAATGTTGCTATCATGACAGATAGACTTAAGAATCACTTTAGGATCGCATTTGCATAGTGCTGCTATCGTGATAGATAGGCTTTGAAAGATCATTTAAAATTATGTTTGCATAGGCTGCTATTGTGACAGATAGGCCTAAAAGATCACTTAAGATTGTATTCGCATGAGCTGCTATCGTGGAAGATAGGCTTAAAAGATCACTTAAGATCATTTTTGCGTAATGTTGCTATCATGGCAGATAGGCTTAAGAATCATTTTAAGGTCGCATTTGCATGGGCTGCTATCGTGGCAGATAGGCTTAAAAGGTCAGTTAAGATCGCATTTGCATGGGCTGCTATCGTGACAGATAGGCTTAAAAGATCAGCTAAGATCGCATTTGCATGGGCTGCTATCGCGACAGATAGGCTTAAAAGATCAGCTAAGATCGCATTTGCATGGGCTGCTATCATGACCGATAGGCTTTAAAGATCAATTAAGATCGTATTCGCGTAGGCTGCTATCACAGCGGATAGGCTTTTAGAAGATCATTTAAGATCGTATTCGCACGAGTTGCTATCGCATCGGATAGGCTTTTACCAACAGTAATAATGAATTAAATGAAGCAATAAAGACAGCTAGAAGCATAAAGTTCTTCTCATTTGGGAGAAGTCTTTTATTATAAAACTCTCGTATGGGAGAGATGAGATTACAATTCTCTCATATGGGAGAGAAGATGTGCGAATCATGGCAATACAGAGCATAAAGCAAACGTTGTAATATAACGCGTATAATAAGAGAAGTTAAGGATAGTACTTCTTGATCCAGCGCATATTGACTGAGCTTGGGGTTGAGGTCGTTCCATGTAACCTTCGTATGCTGCGGTAGCCACTATCAAAGACTTCCGTGACTTCAAAGGGTCCTTCCCAATTGGCTGCGAATTTTGGATGAGCTGCCTCTCCCATGCAATGATCAGATGCGCGTAAGACCAAATCTCCAACTTCGAAATCTCGACGTTGGACTGTTTTGTTTTACGCGCGAGCAATCCTTTCTTGGTAACGCTTGTTGGTCCTTTTGGCTTGCTCCCGCTTTTCTTCGAGCAGGACTAAGTCATGATCGCGTTGGTTGTCATATAACGCGTGAAAAGCCAACCTTGCGGAATTAACCTTCACTTCCGCTGGCACCAGAGCCTCAGCTCCATAGCACAAAAGGAACAGTGAGACCCCTGTGGGTGTCCTTGGAGAAGTCCGATAAGCCCACAGGGCTATGCTTAAAGAATCAGCCCACTTCTTGTGGTCATCTGCGACCATCTTGCTCAAAATTCTCAACAGTGTTTTGTTGGTTGCTTCCGCTTGCCCATTCCCTTTCGGATAGTATGGAGTGGAGCATATCAGCCTGATGTTGTATTCTGCTAGCTTTGCGGCCACCTGGCGATTAACAAAAGGAGTGCCATTGTCCGAGAGGATAGTGTTGGGAATTACGAACCTGCATATGATGCTCTCTTGTATGAAATGTACCACAGCTAACGCATTTGCTGTCTTCAGTGGTATAGCTTCTACCCACTTGGTGAACAATTCGGTCGCGGTGAGAATGAAGTGATTCCCGTGCGAGGTCGGTCGAATGGGACTAATGAAATCCAGAGCCCATGTGTGAAACGGCCATGGTGTTCCCAATGCATGTTGATCTACGGCAGGGGCGTGCACTAGATTACCCTTGAATTGACACTCCTGGAAGCGTCTTACTTTGGTGCGGCAATCAGCCTCCATAGTGGACCAGAAATATCCAATTTAAAGTTGTCTGCATAATTTTGCACCTCCCTGGTGTTCCACCTGATGAGAGAGGTCCATCACTTCTTGTGCTTCTGTGCTGTCTAGGCATCGCAGCAAGTTACCTTCATGGCCTCTTCGCCAAAGCAGATTTTCTTGCACCACATATCGGGATGCTTTCCTCCTTAGTTTCTCCGCTTCTTTTCTCGACTCGGGTACAGTACCCTGGGTAAGAAATCGAAGAGGGGCTTCCTCCAATCCGCATCATCGTCGTTTAGAGCAATGAGTAAAGAGTCTTTGATCAGTGCACAACTCTCGCACTTTCCTTGAATCAATGCTGCGGCCGTTGACATGTTCGGCCAATGAATGCCATACCTCTGAGCTTTCCGATAGATTGACACCTCACTTTCCGCGCAAGAATGCCGGTGAATCTTTTCTAATAGCAGTCGTCCCTCTTGCTCGGAGATGCATCGCATGAGTATCCCGCCAGGGCCCTTGTAATAAAGGGTGTTGTCATGTATGCAATAGCCCTTTGTGGATGCCCAGTTCTCGCTGCTCTTGCCTTCCGCAATGGCGCGTAATATTGACTTTCTCCAGTCCGCATCGTCCATGCATTCATCGTCGCACGCGTTTTCTGTCAGCACCGAGGACGTTCGCACTTCAATGAGGATCCTCGCGAGACATTTGCCCGTACTAACCTTAGATCCCAAGGTAGCTAAAGCATCAGCATGTCTGTTGTCCGCTCGAGGTTTGTGCTCGTATCTAACGTCACAGAATTGTTGCACCAATCTCTGTACTAGGGTCCTGTAGGGCAGTAAGTTTATTTCCTTCAAACCATACTCGCCCGAGGCTTGTTTGACGATTAGCTTGGAGTCCCCCATGACTGTCAAGTTGCTTACTTCTAAGGCCTTTGCTGCGCGGAGCCCTGCGATGAGAGCTTCATACTCTGCTTCGTTGTTGGTAACTGCGAAGTCAAGCTTCGCGGACATCTGTATGACTTCCCCATCTGGTTTGGTCAAGACTATCCCAATGCCTCCACCTTTCCTTGTGGACGAGCCATCGAAATGAAGCGCCCAGTAAGGCAACTCAACTGCGTAGATTTCAGGTCCCTTCAATTCTTCTTCAATCACGGGCTCGTGACTGTTATCAGGGAACAGCGCCAGTAAATCCGCTACCGCCTGCGATTTGATCGCCCGCGGCCGAACGCACGTGATGTCAAATTGGGAAATGGTCATATACCATTTTGCCAATCTTCCTTCAGGAGTAGTGTGAGTCAGCAGATATCGTATGGGATCGTTCTTTGTGACCACCACTACTTTGTGCGAAGCAAAATAGTGTCTCAACTTCTCTATTACAAAGAATAAAGTAAGGTAATGACGTTCGATGTCCGATTCTGCCGACTGCACAATGCGGGAGATGTAGTAGATGGTCCTTTCTTGACCCTCATACTCCTGAGCGAGGAGAGCCCCTATAGATCTCCTTGTTGACGTCAGATACAACAAGAGTGGTGATCCGAGCTGAGGTGCGATCATTACTTTTGAAGATGTCAGCAGCTCCTTTAATTTTCCGAACGCAGCTTCGTGCTCCGTGGTCCAGTTGTATATAGCATCTTTCTTGAGAAGATCACTGAATCAGAAGGTGATTTCAGCGATCGCTGGGATGAATCTTCGCGGATAGGATAGCTTTCCCAAGAAGGTTTTCAAGGCACTCTGGTTGTGTGGCGGAGTCATGCCAGTGATGGCTGATACTTTCGCAGGGTCGGGTTCGATTCCTTGGCGATGTACCACGCATCCCAAGAATTTCCCTGATGTTACCCCAAATGCGCACTTCATAGGATTCATCTTCAATTGAAAGCGCCTGCATCTGTTGAACACCTTTCGCAAATCCGCCAGATGGTCTGCCTCTTGCTTGGATTTGACAACTAGGTCATCCACATAGAATTCCACTTCTTTGTGCATCATGTCGTGGAACAGAGCCATCATGGCCCTTTGATAGGTCGCACCTGCGTTTTTGAGGCCAAAGGGCATCACCGTATAATTAAACTCTCCCACGGGGGTGATGAATGCGGTTTTCCGTGCATCTTCAGGGTCCATCTTGATCTGCTTGTACCCACTAAAACCGTCCATGAAGCTGAACATGCGGTGTCCCGCTGTCGAATCGATAAGTAAATCAATGTTGGGGAGCGGAAAATCGTCCTTAGGGCAGAAACGGTTGAGATCCCGGAAATCCACGCAAATACGGAGCTGCCCATTCTTCTTTACCACTGGCACGATGTTGGCCAGCCACGTGGGATGGTGATTTGGCTCTATGAATTTGGCATCCAAGAGTTTGACAATCTCCTGCTTAATCTTCACGTTGAGCTCGGGCCTAAATCTTCTTGTGCTCTGCTTTACCGGCTTGGATCCCAAAATCACATCCAACCGGTGCATGGTGATGCTCGTGTCCAGGCCCGGCATTTCATCGTACTCCCATGAGAATACATCCTTGTACTCGGTCAAGAGTTGTAGCAATCTTTCCTCCTCTTCACTTGTGAGGTCCCCACTTAGAAAGACTGGCCTCTTCTTTACTTCGCTCGGGCTTAGGAATACCTCCTTCATCTCTTGCTTTTGCGGTCGGGGTTTGTCTTCCATGCATTCGGGCGCTTCTTTGAGTTTCTCTTCTAGAGTGCTCGACTTTGGTTTTTCTGTCTCCGAAACCTGCTCAATTTGGTTGATTTTCTCAGGGATATCCCCATGCCCGCGTGGGGACACCCCCGCGCACCTTCATATGCGATAACACTTCTTCCCGTTGGCGTAGAAACTTTCTATTTCCTTGCCTTCAGGGTCATGTTTTGCTATTCTTTTCAGAGTGTGCACACTCTTTCGCTGATAAGCAATGCGCGGCGCCTCTTCTTGCGCAGGCGGCTTTTCTTTGGCATCCTCTCTTGTCACCATCACTCCTGCAGGCGAATGATCTTTGATATCCTCCCATCGGGGCAACGGAGTGGGGTTGAATGGTCCTGGTGTTTGCTCATCTGCCAGCTCGGTGAACCACACCGCCTCACTGAGATGTGCTTCTTCCATGTTGAACGGATTTTTCGAAGCTGGTATTTCCACTATTCGGTCATTCCAAATGGCTTTCATTACTTGGTGAGTTGTTGAAGGGACAGCATCAAAGCGATGAATCCAGGCTCGTCCTATGATCATGTGATACGTAGTGTTCGCATCTATGACATAGAATTTTGCTGAGCACTTGATTTTGCCGATCTGGATACCCAGGCGGATCCATCCTATCGTCATTCTGGAGTCGCTTCCAAATCCCATCAACGGAGATGGACGCTTGACAATCTTGTATTCTGGAATTCCCGCTAGCTTCAGTGTATGGAGTGAAACAACGTTAACTGCTGCTCCTCCATCAACGAACTCTCTCTTGAACACAACGCCATTGATGATAGCCGTTACGTACAGAGGCCTCTGGTGGCTCGCATCTGTCTTCTTGTCGCTTGCGGAAAAGGTTATGACCTTTTCTGTGGAGCGAGACGCCCTAACGACTTTCCCATTGGAGACTACGAGATCCTCCTCGTAGTCTTCTGCTATCCTTAAGATCGCCTTCGTCATTTCCGTCCGGTACTTTTCTGAGAAATTCATCTCGTCGAAGAACCTGCCGAACCCGTGCGACCCCTTCATCCGGTCGGCACGCTCGTCCTCCGTGTCTATGCTGTAGTCCTCATCCTGGATCTCGGCAATGATGGGTAGACCATCGTCTGCGACCTCTTCAATATCCAAAATCGAGATCATAGCGACCTCTTTGCCTTTCGATTCTTGCTCCGCATGGCCAGGGAGTGGATTGTTGCGCACATCCTGCCTTTGATCACTGACAATCAGTTCGCCATTCTTCATCTTTTGGCTAAACACAATTCTGAGCTTCTTGCAATCCGTCGTGGGATGCATGACCTTTCCGTGGTATTCACACCACTTCGGGTCCCTCACCATCTCCCTGGAGGGTGCCTTCTCGAGCGGCGGTAGGACACCGTCCTTACGCCATTGCCTGCAAAGATCGCTTGCCTCTTCCACCGAACATGGCAGAGGTGGTGCATCAAAGTTCACAATCTTCGCCTGCTTTTGGGGTGAGACCACATTTACTTCAGCTTCGCGTCCCCTCTTGTAGCTGAATCTCCCGATCTTGAAAGTAGTACCACCCGAGGGTCGCTCAAGGGCGTTTCTCTTTTTCTGCCTCTCCACTATAGGCTCGATGTTCTTCGTGCATTCGATTAGTTTTGAAAACGTAGGCGTTTGCAAGTTAATAAGCATACCTTTGTACTCGTCTCGCATGCACTGCAAGCATATCTCTACGAGTCTGCTTTCAAGTATCACATCTTTGCATTCCAAGGACTTGGCCCTGAACTTCTTGATGAAGGTTATTCCGTCCTCCTCACGCTTCTGATACATCCGCGAGAGATGAATCATTGTCACCTTTTCCTCCATCTGGAAGAACTTGGTGTAGAACTTCTGGACCATATCGTCCCAAGTCTTCACAGATCCGGCTTCCAATGTCCTATACCACTTGTAAGCCACGTTCCCCAGGGGCTTCGGGAACTCGCGCATCAGCAGTTTGGGATCAGCTCCATACGGACCCATCACACCGATGAAACGCATGACATGCTCATGGGCGTTCCCATTGACGTCCTCTAACTTGTCCCATTTAGGAGCCTTGTACCCAGCAGGGTTAAGCATGAGATAGATCTCTCGTGGGATAGGTGGATCGTTGTCGAGCTTCGGAATGACAGTATCTGCGAACGATTGGTGAGCCAGGATGGTGTATATGCGCCGTTGCAGCGACGTCATACACTCCGGAGTACTTCCCTCGGCAGCGGGAGGAGGGGTTGCCGCAGGTGGAGGCAACACATATGCCGCGGGAGGGCTAGGGACGTATTGCGAATTCACGTTACCCCAGATTGTCGTTGGGGGAGGCAAGGGATACTGTGAGGCCGGATTAGGTACCAAAGCCGGAGGCTGAGTATGAGCAGCGAGAAGCAACATCTGCGCTGTTGACCCCTGGATTGAGGGTAGTTGCGTAGTCGCCGGTGGAGTTTGCAGATTGGGGTTGGATGGCGTGGTCGACACTCCCAATCCCTGAGTGGTGGATACTCCCCCTCCTTGAGAGACGGCGGTGGCTGGTGCAGGGTTTGGAGCAAGAGTCCCCAAGACAGCCATAATTCGTTCCAGTTGAGCAGGTTGAGCTTTGAGAGCCTTTGCCTGACTCTGGATGGTGGCGTCCAAGGCTTCTAGCGTCGGAGCTTCACCAGGTGCTGTAGGAGTACGGCGAATCTCCTCTCCTGAGGCGGCCTCCGTGGAAGGCGATCTGTTACTGACATCATCCTCCTGAGACATGGTTGCTTAAGATGGTAGGTTCACGTCGGGTTCACCAAAATGTGCACAAGAGAATCCGGCGAGGAGCACTCTGTGTACACCGTAAGTAGGGGATAAGAAATGGCACAGGAAGTGTTGGGTTGTGTGTAGGGAGAGAGTAAGGCATTAGTAATGTCTGAGAGAGAGACAGGGGTTTGGCACAGCTTTCGCGTATGTCTGGTGTTGTTCTCCTTTGTATGGAAAGGTTAACGTCCTATATATAACGGAGAATGTGACCGTTGCAGTGTGGTTAATGCGCCCATCAATGGCGGCTTAATTAGCTTAACCACAACGGCACGTTCGTCCGCGTATATATGGACCGTTACAGCACGTTATGCGCGAATACCGGAACCGTTATGGGGTTGACCGGGTTTGACCGGATTGACCGGGTTTATGGAGCTCGTGCCATAAATCTCTCAAAAGCAGTTACTAAAGGTCGCGTGCAGGCTTGGCTCGCACGCGACAGGACTTACTCTAGCCTCCAAATCACTAAGTCCCTACAAGTCCCGTGCAGTGGTATACGAGGGCCCTGTCTCGCAGCCCCCACATGGATCAGCGCGGCTGGTGATCCAGTGTGTGTGGACCACAATATGGTGTGCTAGATGATTGCCACGTGGCCAAGATCTGTCAGCTCAGAAAGCACTATCTACAACTAGCAAGGACCAGACCGACGACGGGAGACTACCGACGACCGGAGACTGGCGAGGACTAGATCCTCTTCTGGCAACCATCGTCCAAATCGTCCAGATTGGCGAGCAGAAGACGCCACGACATACTCCGATAATTCATCTTCCTTCGAAAGCCGTTGCGGTGGTAGTAGTGTCGACATTGGCGGTGGAGGAGCGAAGTTGGTCTTCTTCCTATTGTTCTGCATCTTCTTATGTTCTTCCTCTTGTTCAATCTCCCTCTCCCATGTTTGTTTCTTCTTCCATCTAATGCTGTTCTGTTATTCCTTCTTTTAATTACCCTTATGCTTCTTTATTTTGTTTTTAATGTAAACAGATGTCATTTATTTTAGATATGTTTCGATTTCTTTTGGTAAATATTTTTTCTTGATAGTGTTGCTCTTCTCAGATTGTGTTTGTTAGTGGTGTTGTTTCGTTGTATTTGTGCCATCAAGAGGAAGAGAGAGATGCATGGGAGAGAGACTATAATTAGAGAGGGGGAGAGTAAAGTGGTCTTTTGACACATTTCTTAAAAAATATGCGAAAATCAATTGTGAACTTCATCATGAAACAGAGGAAGTGATTGAGAGCGCTTTTGTTAATACAGATCTAGAACAAGACCACCAATCCACTGTATGTATGTATTCATGTTGTATTATTGTGTGTATGGAAAATATACATTTCTTTTACTTAGCAAAGAAGAAAGCTCTGTTAGTAGTGAATACATAATTGGCTATGAAATAGAGATGTTAAGGTTAGTTAACCACGGGTCAACCCACCAACATAGCCCCTCTCTTCACCTACCCATCCTGACTCGCAACCTCTTCCAAGAGCCCCAAAATCAGCCCGCACAACCCACATCCATTTTAGGGGCTATTAGCTAATGAAGAATTGTAAAATGATGCAGATGCAAGAAATAGGCGTGCCTTCTTGCAATTTTGAAGAAACTAGGGTGCTGTTATGGAGATTGATGGAGTGATGTGGGATAAAGTCATTCTCGTAAAGAAGTTAAGGGTCTTTCTATAAATTCTCTGGACTATAATGAATTATATTAAAAACTCCTGAGGAGGTCACCCTAATTATCTTTTAGTAATCTCATCCAACGGTCCAAAATGAATTCGTTGATATTAGAGTATACATACCACCTGTAACGCCTAATTAGGGTTAGCTAAGTCTCATTTGTTTCATATGCCATTTTCTGGCGATTTGCTCTCTATGAATAACAATTCATCTTCTTCCCCTTTCTGGATTTATCTTTGATTATGTTTAATTTTGTTTGAATCCACAAAGGATTCTTTCATGGTATCATAGCCATGACTCTTTCCATGGCTACAGCTTCCTCAAATTCCGTCCTTTTACTCTCGAATATTAATCAACATGTTCCTTCCAAGTTAGATAATTCCAACCATGTTATTTGGAAATACTAGATCTCTTCTTTCTCTAAGCACTGTCTGTGTAGGAGTCAAGAATCCATTTGAAAATCAAAGCATTGAAGATGTCATACTTTTGGAAAATAAATGTGTCGTCTGTAAATAGTAACCAAAGGGCGAAGCACAATATGCCCTGATGCCGTTACAAAAACCCTTACTTCCAAAATGAAGGAGTGTACTATAAAGGGCTTGGGATATGAGAATGAAGAGATACATGTAAAGAGGATCCCCTTGGCGAAGACTTTTGGTGGATTTAAAGGTATGAGGGGTAGCTCTATTAATGAGCACAATTGATGACACGGCGGAAACACGTTCCACAATTATGGCAATAAAGAGTTCTTCAAACCCCATTTTAGTTATCATTCGCTAAAGAAACGACCAGTTTACTCTATCAAAGCTTTATTCATGTCCAGTTTGAAAGAGAATTATGATGCTTTAGAGGATTTTGTTTTTCGAATGTACTCTAACATCTCATGAGCCAACAAGATATTGTCAGAGATTTGCTGCCAGGGATTAAAAGCGCTTTGATTGTCATAAATGAGATATCCGATAATCAGTTTATTATGTGGTCAAGGACTTTTGAGATGATATTTCCAAATGAAATTGCAAAATTTGATTGGCCTTAATCGCTCCAAGTGAGGGCTTTATAGGTTTTGAGAATAGGGGCTATGTAACTGCGATTAATATCTCTGAGAAGATTACCAGAGAAAAAGAAAGCGAGGTCCAGTGACATGTTGTTGGACAATGTCCTAATCATGTTGGTAAAATTCAACAAAGATTCCGTCTGGACCAGGCGCTTTGTTTAAGCCCATTTGAAAAATCGCTGCTTTGATTTTCCAGTCGAGTGGCATCGACGGGAGAGCTGGTTTGATTAAGGAAATTAGTATAGTCAAAAGTGTTGGGGTGGATGTAGGGTTTTTATTCATGGATAGCGCAACGGAAACACAAACAATCATAAACCATGCAAAACCCTCCAAGGATCACAAGTCAAGAGACATAACGATGGTAAAGGAACAAATCAATAACACTCCTTAGGGTTCTCCTTTGATGACTTCAAACGCAAATTGTGTCACGTCTCTACGATTGATCCACGCCTACAGGTGAGATCTAGACCCTACAATTCCCTTGTGCTAGCTAGGAAGAATGGAACAGGAAGAAGAAATCTCCAACAATGGAGTGCCAAAGGTGGGGCGGCTCTCCTATTGGCCGACGGGTAGGGGCGGTCCCATTGGGGGGTTCGGCCCTCTTTTGGGACTTGCTCTCTCTCTTTGCTTTGTTATCTCCTTACTTCTATCATATAGATGTGCGTTGTGTAGAGAGAAAAATAAGCTAGGAGTGTTCTTTATATAGTCCAACAACTCCTTGTCCTACTACATAAAGAACCCCTCCTAATCCTACTCAAGTTCGAATTAGTCCCTTTTGCAAAATAGTCCTTATCATGTCAATACATGGATTAGTTATATTTGAAAATTAATCTTAATCATGTCTCTACATGAATTAGGCCACCTTGGCTTATCCTAATCATGTCTATACATGGATTAGTCCAACTTGCATATTAGTCCTACTAAGTTAGCAAGTTGTTGCGATTTGATCCTTCTAATTAATTAATCATATTAATTAATTATTTCCCATGTCTAGTTCACCCCTATATGGCGTGTGACCCCATAGGTTCTATTTAGTTGGTAGTAACTATTTACTAATATGGAGCGGCCTCTAGCAAGACATCCATTCTAGCCAACAAAGAGAACAGTCATCATGACAAACCTTGTGCAAGTAATTGTCTCATCCCTTTGTCTCAATATCCGGATTGGACACGAGACATACAAGTCACACTCGTATATCCAATCCATAGTTTCTCGATCCTGGGAATAGCCTTATTCGTGCAAATAACATCAATATCCCATATTGATTTATTTGAGTCTGGCCAGACATTTTATAAGCACTATCCCTCGAGTGGCCTAGGATATTTGCTCCCGTTATGTGGGAAGGAAAAATTCTATCTACGTCCACTACGATCTCTAAGCTTGCTTCTTATTGTATCCAGTACACGCCTTTATAACTACCCAGTTACGGTGTAGCGTTTGACGCTACCAAAATCACAATAATCCACAACTAGAAAATCTAGTGACTTCAAGTCTAAGGATGACAATACCGTTGCACCGCGAGAAGCGCTTGTGACTTAACATAACGTGTATGTAGCTTTCTCGGAGATGGGTCAATCCAGTATGCCATTACTCCTAATGCATACCCATGTGTTGGATCATGATATCTCCATATCAATCCAACCCCATACTAGTCTATAGATGATTGTCCTATTAATCATTATAATCGACTAGGGATATTTAAGAATATAATATCTCTATATCGATAACATAATGAATCGTAAATCCATAAACGTCACAATTAATTGATTGCCTCTAGGGCACAATTCCAACAGTCTCCCACTTGCACTAGAGTCAATCTCCTGCATCATATGCCTATTGATCTAGCGCGGCCTTCCACGCTTACGCTGCGTAGGGGCGAGACATATGCTGGCACCTTGCAAATATTCACATCTCCTCCATCAACAATTTGATTGAGATTTAATATTCTGAATAAATGCATCTTATGCATTAATTTACTCAGTTCCTTTATGTTAGAATCAGTGACTGAATCTTGCCTGGAACCTTTCCAGCTCACAGTCGCTCTCACTAGGGCAAAACTCAAAATTCGACTCTATAATCTAAAATCTTCTTTGTTAGATTTGAAGTTCGCATTACTGTAACCACTTACAGCAAACTCTTCATATTATCTATTTATCAAGAATTCATCCTTTAGTTCTTCTCAAGCACTTAAGGATAATCTTGATAATTATCCAGTGACGCTCACCCAGATTTGACTGGTATCTTTGTGTCATCCCTTATGACACGTCTGGCCTAGTACATTCCATGGCGTATTTCGTGAATCTAATACATACGGTCCATTCCCAATCTAATTGGAAAGACAATTAGCCTTCCAAAGACTAATTCCATGTGACATGGGTAAGAATCAATAATCTTTTACCGTTGAACCATTTCAACACATTTGTCAATTTATGTACTATGACCTAAGCTATACAACCGTCTTGATCTACCTCAATATATCTTCACAAGTTGCTTCGCTTAAGTCTACCATTAGAAAGTCAACTCCCTAGTCAATCTGCGTAAGACTGCCAAGTAGGGGAAACATTCCTAATGATTAAGTATGTCTCCACATACAAGACCAGAATAATAACTGTGCTCCCACTAACCTTCTTGCAAACACAAGTATCATCTTCAATTTTGATGGAACCAAACTCCTTTAATTGAATCATGAATTTGAAGAGTCCAACTCCTAGAAGCTTGATTCAATCTATAGACAGATTGCTACAAGCAAGATACGAATGGATTTAAGCATCACAACTGGGAAAGATTTCGTCATAGTCTATACTATGAACTCACATGAAATCCCTTTCCTACCAATTTTCCCTTAAAGGTAATCATATTACCATCCATGTTGGTTTCCTCATAACCCACTTGCACCTTTTCGGTGGTTCCAACAAAGTCCATACTTCGTTGGTATACATGGATTCCATTTTGTATCACATGGCTCCTAGCCATTTATGAGAGTATGACCCACACGTGGCCATCTCATAGGTTGTAGGCTCATCTCGATGAGCAATATATCACTGGTTATGAGAAATCCTTATTTCTCTAGTCCCTCGATATATCCAACCTGACCTACGAGGTTCTTGTGTTTTCTGAGTATGTTGCTCCACAACACCTTTGTGATCCTGCTCATGTTCCATCAAAAGGATCAATGTTTTGTTGTGGTTCTTGAACTTCTTCAAGTTCTACTGTCCTCCCACTGTTTCTTTTAGAGACAATATCTACCTTAGAAACATTATGGTTCGAGCAACAAACAGTTTGTTCTCGATTGGGTTGTAGAAATAATATCCTTTTCAGGGTATCCCACATAACATTTATCCGACTTGGGTCCAAATTTGTTTGTAAACTCTTTTACATAAACTTCCTAACCCCAAATCTTTATGAATGACATACTAGGACACTTCCTAGTCCATATCTCATACGGTGTTATTCATAATCTGTTTTTGATGGAACAAGGTTAAGGGCGAATTTTGCTGTAATTAGAACATAGCCCCAAAAAGTAAACTGGAAGTTCTGTTTGACTCATCATGGACCGAACCGTGTCCTACAAGGTTCGAACTCTCCTTTTTAGACATGCCGAACCTATGTGGTGTTCTAGGTGAAGCGAGTTTTGTATCATATCCAACACTCCCATAGATTCTTGTCAAACTCTTGGCTCAAGTATTTTCTTCTACGATCCAATCGTAGAGCCCTAATACTTTTGTCAAGTTGGTTCTCTACTTCATTCCTGAATTCTCTGAACAATTCAAAGGATTCCGATTTGTTTTTCTTCATAAGATACACAAACCCATATTTTCCTGATCCCATCAGTAAATATGATGAAGTACTGAAAACCATCTTTAGCATTTGTGCTTAGCGGCCTTCATACATCAATATGTATGATTCCCAAAATATCATATCTTTGCCTAATAAGTCTTACATGTCTCATATGATTCAATAATCAAATGAGTTCCAGAAATCCATCCTCATGGAGTTCTAGATATGTATCTCTTATTTATGAGGCCTAAACGATAATGCTAAATATAGGTGAAGTTCATATCATTATATGCAAACCTCTAGGTATTAATGTTATAGATGAAATTATCATGATCATGAATATAGAATCCACTTAGACAAAATTGCATTACAATAATGCATATCATAATAAATGGAACAACATTTGTCCTTTATTATGATAAGGAGCTTTCTTGTCCAAACAAGAAACTATGATAATGGTCCTACTCATAGCTAGGACATGATCGTTTTTGTCTAATTCATGAACAGTTTCTTAAAGGTAGAAATAATTCCCTACGGCTTATTTAGCAACCCTTTGCTTCATAGCCCCACGTGTAGGATTACTTCTTCCTTATCCAATTGTCTTAGTCTCTTGAGATCCTCCACACTTCCATAAATGCGAGATCCTCATCTAGTATCATATACTTATGATGATGAGATAGACACATTGATTTCTATAACAAAAATACTCAAATCAGAATTCATAATTCCTTTATTTACTTCCATGTACTTTGGGTAGTCTCTCATCCTTTACACCACCTATGGGACTCCAAGGTAACTTGGTTTTAGCAACAGGCTTGCTTTATACCCATGGGGTCGGCGCAAACCATTTGCCCTTGCCCATGCTGTTAACCATTAACAGCTTTGTCCATGCCCATTATGAGTGTTTTGTTTAGTGATTTTTCAATCATATTGAGTAAATCAACTTTAAAAACAAAACTATAATTGCATCCAATGCAATTCTTGGTCCACTTGGAAAAAAAAATGTTTATTCTTTATCTATCTCATTAGATAATGCCCATTCACTAATGTTTCAATCATATTGAATTAGCTTATTTGCATAACGCAAAGTGGAGCAACATTTCAAACCTTTCATGTTTAGCTCGCTCTTTTGAAAGAGCTTCTTTCAATGTATGATCATATCATACTTCTCCATGTTTCTCTTCTTGCTTCCAAAGCTCAGAGTTCATGGCAGCTAGCATGAGGCAAGTCATAACCAAAGAACCATTCTTTGGTGTTCCTTCCATTAGATTTTAGTGTGTTTTGGTAGTTGGTGGAAGATAGCTTTATGCTCTACGAAGTACAACAAATTCTCTTTTATTTGAGAACAATTCTCAATTTAATACCAGTCTAGGAAATAGATAAAGTCGTGTATTTATTTGTTTAATGCCATGGGTATTCAACATAATAGGATTATGCAAAGTTTGTGACGTTTTAACTATATTTAACAAGGACTTAAATTGTTAAACATATCTCCCACTATTTTTCTACGGATTAATAACCCTCAAGATATTAATGCAGAAAATATCCTTATATTTTCTAGTGGGCCAAGATCCATGTTTCATCTCCTTATGAGCTTGCTTTGGCAAGTCACTCATAATTTGACTACTTTAAGTAGGAACAATTCCAATTGCATCTCTATGCAACTCTTGGTTCAATTGGGAAAATAACTCCTTATTTATCCATCCGTATGGATAATCTCAATTGGTTGCCTCTAGGTTTCAGAATCATATTAATAGCCCAGTTGTGTTCAACCTCTTATTTAAACAATTGCACATTGTTACGTGCCATCGCATTCCATCATTATGAACCAAGTCGCCTTGCTTTGGCACGCAGGAGCTTGATAAATAATGATGATAATGAGTGTTTAAATAAAGAGAAGGCAAGAACACAATATTTGAATTTTGAGGGATTTTAAATTCAATTTTAATTGTTTTGTTGATCATAATCAACTAATCTATTTATTTGAGTTTGGGCACAACTCCAAATAATAGATCCGGGTTGTCTAATTATCTTATTATCCTAATTGCATGCATCATCCATACACCAATCACACAATAATAAGACAATAAAGTAAACAACCACAAAACAGAAATTAAACGTGATGTGGATATGGCCTTTTCTAACTAAGATAATTCCAAGCCAATGGAATTATCTATGAACCCTAAAATCAAACACATCTCCATGCGTCTTGATCTTTTGGTCCATCCTTCATAGTGATGTGGAATGCTCCATGCTCCATCTTTTGTGGCTCATTTGGCTTTGGGCTTCTTTTCTTCAATCTTGGCTAACAATCTACTTTATCTAGCACTAGCTAACTTCTATACTAAATAAAATAAATCTCACAAGTTGAGAAAAAAATGGCACGCAGGCCATAAAACCCTAATTAATTATTACAATTAATTGATCAGCTCGCAGGCCGTAAAAACAAACCACAAAATTAAACATCCACATCAAACCACATCCTAAGGCCATATTCAATCACCATGCGAATTGCACATAAACAGTTAAAATCCAATTTTAACGTGCTTGGTCAATTTTAATTGATTTAAGGATTTCTAGGGTTAAATCGGTCCATGGGGCCAACAATCAAATTGCCCGGGCCCAAAAAGGTGAACCACAAGGCCCTGGGGCCAGCCCGGCCCATAACCCGCACGCCTAGGCCGCGGGCTAGGGCCGCCCGGCCCCTAGGGCGGCCAAGCTTGGGCGGCAAGCAAGAGGGGGCGGTTCCCTAGAGGGCCGAACCTCCTTGAGGGAGTTGTTTCCAAAACAACTCCCTTGCTTGGTGCCCAAGTTTGGTTGTTTCCTTGTTTTGGAAGAACTCCTTTCCAAGGATGCCCAAAGCCTAGATCTAAGATCCTAAAATTTCTCAAACTCACCAATTCATGCATCCAATGCAAAAATTAGATCTTGTTATGATAGATTATTGACAAATTGCATCCCATGCTTGATTTGTCTTGCTTTACGCGATAAACAAACAATTTAAGGTGTAAAACAACTAAAACGTAACACATAAACCACGTTTATGCTCTACGACCTGTGGCTCTGATACCACTGTAGGGTTTTGATTCATGGATGCGCAACGGAAACACAAACACTCATAAACCATGCAAAACCCTCCAAGGATCACAAGTCAAGAGACATAACGATGGTAAAGGAAGAAATCAATAACACACCTTAGGGTTCTCCTTTGATGACTTCAAACGCGAATTGTGTCACGTCTCTACGGTTGATCCACGCCTAGAGGTGAGATCTAGACCCTCAAATTCCCTTGTGCTAGCTAGGAAGAATGGAAGAGGAAGAAGAAATCGCCAACAATGGAGTGCCAAAGGTGGGGCGGCTCTCCTATTGGCCGACGGGTAGGGGCGGTCCCATTGGGGGGTTAGGCCCTCTTTTGGGACTTGCTCTCTCTCTTTGCTTTGTTCTCTCCTTACTTATATCATATAGATGTGTGTTGTGTAGAGAGAAAAATAAGCTAGGAGTGTTCTTTATATAGTCCAACAACTCCTTGTCCTACTACATAAAGAACCCCTCCTAATCCTACTCAAGTTCGGATTAGTCCCTTTTGCAAAATAGTCCTTATCATGTCAATACATGGATTAGTTCTATTTGAAATTAATCCTAATCATGTCTCTACATGAATTAGGCCACCTTGACTTATCCTAATAATGTCTATACATGGATTAGTCCAACTTGCATATTAGTCCTACTAAGTTAGCAAGTTGTTGCGATTTGATCCTTCTAATTAATTAATCATATTAATTAATTATTTCCCATGTCTAGTTCACCCCTATATGGCGTGTGACCCCATAGGTTCTATTTAGTTGGTAGTAACTATTTACTAATATGGAGCGGCCTCTAGCAAGACATCCATTCTAGCCAACAAAGAGAACAGTCATCATGACAAACCTTGTGCAAGTAATTGTCTCATCCCTTTGTCTCAATATCCGGATTGGACACGAGACATACAAGTCACACTCGTATATCCAATCCATAGTTTCTCGATCCT
This sequence comes from Linanthus parryae, assembly GCA_023055425.1. Lineage (NCBI taxonomy): Eukaryota > Viridiplantae > Streptophyta > Magnoliopsida > Ericales > Polemoniaceae > Linanthus > Linanthus parryae. The sequence goes on from JALGPY010000003.1 coordinate 60,478,192, forward strand.
GGGAATAGCCTTATTCGTGCAAATAACATCAATATCCCATATTGATTTATTAGAGTCTGGCCAGACATTTTATAAGCACTATTCCCTCGAGTGGCCTAGGATATTTGCTCCAGTTATGTGGGAGGGACAAATTCTATCTACGTCCACTACGATCTCTAAGCTTGCTTCTTATTGTATCCAGTACACGCCTTTATAACTACCCAATTACGGTGTAGCGTTTGACGCTACCAAAATCACAATAATCCACAACTAGAAAATCTAGTGACTTCAAGTCTAAGGATGACAATACCGTTGCACCGCGAGAAGCGCTTGTGACTTAACATAACGTGTATGTAGCCTTCTCGGAGATGGGTCAATCCCCATTACTCCTAATGCATACCCATGTGTTGGATCATGATATCTCCATATCAATCCGACCCCATACTAGTCTATAGATGATTGTCCTATTAATCATTATAATCGACTAGGGATATTTAAGAATATAACAATTATATTATAAGGACTTCATTCATGTTAACATATCTCTATATCGATAACATAATGAATCGTAAACCCATAAATGTCACAATTAATTGATTGCCTCTAGGGCACAATTCCAACAGTGGAGATGTTGCACAGCTTTGATGCTGGGGGAGCAAAGAGTTGAAAACGGTAGTTGTTGAGGTGGAAATTTAAATGGGACTTGAGATCCAACTACCATTTGGCTGTCTGATTCCCATGATACGTCTCTTGGATCTAGGACCCTGATTGATCCAGTTTTATTTGGATCATTTCCTCTGTTAGGTATCTTGAATTGATTGGTCGGCAATAAAAAGCAAAGAAAATTCAAAACATGTGCTAAGGAAACAAGTCTTTGGGGCGGTTGATTAATGTGGTATGGGCTGGCAATTCACCGCCCCCACATGTGTATAAAAGGGGTTGTCTTGGTTCTCAATTAAAGGCATAACACACACAGGGGCACACTCACGGGTTTGGGAATATTAGACAGTGAGTTTAATATTTTTCTAGTTTGTGTACGTGTGCGTTATCAGGTTGTACCAAAAGCGTTTCTCTTCAATAAAATCAGCGTTTTGGGTCATGGAGGTAGCTAGTTAAACACTAGCGAACCGCGTTAATATTTTTGTTCTTGTTCATCGTTATTATCATAGTTCTCAAGCTAGGTCCAGATCATAAAAAAAGTGGTATCGGAGCTTGATCGGTGTTCCAAGATCAAGGTGGAGCTAAAGAGCTAGGGTTTCACAATCCGTGAAACTCATAGCTAGGGTTTCGCGATCAAGGTGGAGCACACGTTCGGGGTTTACGGATCTAGACAAGTAGTTGTAGAGAAGATGACCGGGGGGATGACCAAGATCGACAAGTTCACAGGGAGAAACAGCTTAAGCATATGGCAGATCAAGGTACGTGCTTTGTTGAAGCAACAGTGCCTGTGGTTTCCATTGGCGGAAGATAAAGAGGGGGCTTCGACAACCACCAAGGAGTACAAGACGATGGAGGAAAGAGCGCACTCAAAGATCATGATGTGCTTGGCAGACGACGTGATCATGGAGGTTGTAGATCAAGAGCTAGCAGAGAAACTATGAAACAAGTTGGAGAGCCTCTACAAGACGAAGTCGCTCACCAACAAGTTGATGTTGAAGCAGCAGCTATTTGGTCTACGCATGGGAGAAGGTACGGATCTAAGAGATCACTTGGATTGTCATAATACTATTTTGCTTGAGTTGCGAAACAATAATGAGAAGATAAGTGATGAAGATGCCGCACTGATTTTGTTGGTGTCGCTACCACCGTCTTATGAGGAGTTTGTGCAGTCTGCCTGTGCTGGAAAAGAGACTCTCACGTTGGAGAAGGTGAGATCTACTCTTCACACAAGGGACATGCGGCGCAGGGCCGCGTATGTGGAGTACGACGTTCCAGGTTCGGGCGCATTCATGGTATCCAAAGGGGGTTATGGCAAGAAGAAGAACAAGGGTTCTAAGTTTCCAAACGACGTCTGTGAAGTGTGTAAAGAGAAGGGTCACTGGAAGAGGGAGTGTCCAAAGAAGGCATCTACAGATCTGGTTGTATATGCAACAGCTTCGGAGGTTGACTACGTCCTCTAAGCCCCGTTGGGGGGCATGGAATCCGTGCTCTTGACGAGGAGGCGGATTTGGAATGGGGGAGTCTCTAACGAGGGACACGAAACGTGTGAGACATGCAAGGGGGCGCGTATGAGGCGCGCAAGGGGGCGATATTGCAGGAATTTGGTGGGAATTGGAACAATTTCGCAAAACGTTGCAGGAATTTAGTGGGAATCGGAGCAACGTGTTGGGGGTTTTTGTTGTAGGGCGGTGGGAGTCGGAACAACAAACAAATTTGTTGTAGGAACTCAGTGGGAGTTGGAACAACAAACAGGGGTTTCGACTGCAGGAACTCGGCCGTAGTTGGAGCATTGATAGGGTTCGATTGCAGGAACTAGACGAGAGTTGGAGCATCGCTGGGGGCACTCGTTTCAGGAGTGTGAACAGGAGAATCCTTTGAGGAAGATTCAAACGTACACCAAGATTAGAGAATAGGAAACATATGGAAATGTGGGGTAGTGAGTAGGGAGAGAGTAAGACGATAGCAACTGCAAGAGAGAGAGAGACAGTATTTGGCCAGAGCTTCCGCGTAGTTCAGAAGATTAGCCCTATGCAATGAAGGGTTAACGATCCTATATATATTGGAGAATGTGACCGTTTTAGTGGGTTAATGCGCCCATTAATGGCGGCTTAATTACCTTAACCATAACGGCACGTTCGTCCACATATATCGGGACCGTTACGCACTTCGTCCGCGTACACCAGAACCGTTATGAGGTTGACCGGGTTTATGGAGCTCGTGGCCATAAATCTCTCAAAGCAGTTACCAAAGATCGCGTGCGGGCTTGGTTGTCGCGTGCGCACGACGGAACTTACTCTATCCTCAAAACCACTAAGTCCCTACAAGTCCCGTGTTCGTAAGCGAGGGCCCTGTCTCGCAGCCCCCAAGTGGATCAGTCGGGTGGTGATCCTGTGTGTGCGGAGCATAGCTGGGTGTGCTGGATGACTGCCACGTGGCTGCGATCTGCCTGTCCGGAAAGCACTATCTACATTATCCCCCTTTTTGCGTGTGGAGACGCTGATCGGATAGACTTCAATGCGCAAAAACCAGCGCGCGCGTTGCTGTTACGCACCAATTCAAATGCACGAGAAATCATCCCCCATGCGTTTCATTATGACCTGAATCCCTAGATTCGTGCCTTATGTTCCTCAAGGGTTTTAGTCGTGACATCAGCATTGGCTTGTGATTGCGCGATTCGGCGGTGACGGTTGCGATTCGACCACTGAAAGGACGCGACTCTTCAGTGGATTTTAATAAATACTCCTCATCCTCCATTGTTGCAAGATACTGCTTCTCTCTAGAGTGAATGTTTTCTGAGAGTCTCCGAGAGCAAATCCAGATAATCAACCACGAGTTCTTCCTTGCAAATCGACTTCTTCAAATCGCTTCAACATCACAAGGTTGGCTTGCTCAATTTAAATTAATGCTCCTCGTACCTTTATCTTGAAATGTTTTGAATCTGAAACCCATAAACGCTTGAAATCCACCATTGTTTGAAACTGTGAAAGAGGTTCCAAAACCCTAAAAGATTGAAACTTTTATAACGATAGCTTTCTGGAATGCTGAACCCAGAACTGTTAATTCCCAAAATTGTCGTTCATATCGGTTATCTTGAAACCCAGAAATTTAGCCTTCTTTAAAACCAGATAATTCTTCAAAAACTTGTAAGATTTGCTCTTGAATTTGAAAAATGAAGTGGATATATTTCTCCCCCCTTTTTCCTTTTCTTCCTTTGTTGTAGAAATGGCCAGAACCAAGGTAAACAAAACTATGAAGGAGGCTGAGGAAATCCCTGATCTTCCCAAGACTTTGTGGAAGAAAGCTCCCAATCTGGGTGGTGAAGACTATTATCATGCCAGATCCCGAGTGAAGAATCTACCAGACCCTGCTACCGAAGATTTGTTGTTGCTAACCCCTTCACCTAGTCGAGCATAATTATACTTGATTGCCGCCAAAGATGTGGTGAGATTAGGTCTCGAAAATGGGTTCTACCCCCCACACTGATATCTAGACCCAGGCCTTCGTGCAGAAAATGGAAATGGTGGGTGAATGGATCGATCATGTACTGACCCATCATGCTGTTAGACTGGATAAGGCTGAGATTTATTATGCTATTAGGGCTACGAAAGGTGCTGATGTGAAGCTATATCAAACTATGCTTCTGAACCTCTTTTCTCGATACTCGCCTGCAACCCACACTTTTCATTTTGCTGAGTTTGAGGCAGCCCCCACCTTGGAGGATATGCATATGCTATATTATCTTTCTCCCATGGGCGAAGTCGATCCATTGGCCGCGCTAGAATCTGATGAAGAGCTTGCTCTATATGCGCAGATGGAGGAGTGCTTAGCAGAAGTAAAGAAAATTTCCACTCGCTGGACATATTCGGAAGCTCTTCCAAAATATCAATTGGTTGATACATCTGCGAAGAACACCTGGGGCAAGTGGGTGCAGTAATTCTTTCGTGACTATGCGAATAGCAAGCTCACTAAATAAATACTGCAGAAGAATCCCGAAGCGAAGAACTATGTCGAAGGGAAAGGGTACCACTTAACCTTTTGTGGCTTTCTCTGTGCTTGGCTCTCGCGGTATTTGATCGATGGTCATCCTCATGACGGGGTCTTTTATCACGTCTTGCCCCTTGCAGTCAAGTTGTCTTTAGGTCAAAATGTCGCGCTTGGGCCTCTTGTTTTAGGAACCCTCTACCATCGATTGGACCAGCTTTCAGTTGCGATCGAAGAATTGTGCGGGCGTCTTGATGTGCTGACCTTTGTCAACATTTCCTTCCTCACTATGTGGGTGTTTTAAAGGTGGCCTTCTTATTCTCCCATCCCTTCAAATCCCAAAGCCTGGAATGTTCCAGGTGCTGCGAACGCACTTTTGTGTGGGAGAGCCGCTCGATGGTATAAGACCAAAGAGCCTAAGTGTTCGTGGAGTTTGGTCTGCGACGATCGAGCAAAATTTGCTGCCAGACCTTACACCACTTCCGTTGAAAATGTGCTATTCTTCGGGCGTATGTACCCAACTAAAAGTGGCCCCATTACTAAGGACACTCTTATCAAATGGGCTCATTGCTTCAGAGAGTTTGTTTTCCGGTTCTTGAGAGGCTCATTGCCTGCTCTTGATGAGTATGTCCCTGAGATATCGCACAAGTATGAGCATATCACGGTCGATGTTGACCCTACTCGTGTTGCCCCCCAATTTGGCTATGACGCAGTGGCACCTTCCGTTTGACCGAGATCAGTGAACCGAGACTGCTACAAGCGACTGCTGTTAAAGAGGTGTAAATCTATTCTTCTTGGTAGTCTACCTTTCGATCAGCCTTCAGGGAAACGCGAAGGTCGCCCCATCAAAAGTTGGATTACCTTGTGGAATATTCAACAAACCAGATTTGCTTCTTCTGCTCCTCCGCCCCTCAGCAAGGCTCCTTCCATTAAGATTAATGCCTTCCCATTCCGTCAAACCTGCAGTTTGGACACCTCTGAATATGGATTTTATTCCTTGCTTGACAATGAAAATCATTTGTGTCCGGACGTGATCCTTTCTGAGAAGATGACCGCTCTCAGGGGTGATAGATCCTTTTAGGAGCTATCTATTACCTCCATTTTACCACATTATCATGAGATATTTGAGTCTAAAGTTAGAGAATAAAGGTTGTTTTGTCACTTGTTGCTCATCATGTGCTATATTGTTAGTCCGGGCATTTTCTATGCATATTTCATTGTTACTTGTCAAATATAATCGCTTGGTATGTTTGTCCATTTTGTCTTGGCAGGAACGGATGCTAATCGATTGATAGGAGGCATGGAACGAACTTCGGAAACAACGGGAGCTCAAGTGGAGTCAAGGGAAGCCGGATTGGAGGAGCTTGGATGACCAGTCTGAACTATTTTGATCCTAGCTGGAGTTATACAAATAATTTTGGAGTGGGACTGGTTCCAAATGAAATTAGACTCCGAGAGCTCTCCAATTATAGGTCACGGGGCTAAATCCGAGTTCGGACGAAAAAGATATGGCCTATTGAAGTCAGGAGCATATTTCAGGGGGCTATTGTGCAATTACTGAAGACTTATGCGGGTTATGAAGGAAGGACGACCTAGGGACGGAAATAATCATCAATCACGCATAGAGGGAGTCAAAAAGAAGGAGGAGAGCAACGGGAGACTATTGGAGAGCATCTTCGAGCTTGGGGATTGCCCGGATTCGTCTATTCTTCGGCGATTTCACCGTTTGATCACTTCTTCTCTTCTCTTTCATTGTGTATATTTTCATTGCCATGAGCAGCTAGATTCTTTTCTAGGCTCAATGGAGAGCCTAGGGTTATGTTAGACTTTTCTTTTCCGTATTATTGAGATTGATACATGTTTTGGATCATTGATTATGATGAATCTTCAACTCTTTTGGTGTATTGTTGAACTAGGGTTATTGACACACCCAAATTATGAGATGAATGATCATTAGAGAATGATTTTTCTTCATGATTATGTGTTCTTACTTAATGTTTAATCCATCTTAGTTATTGTTCATGTTTGATGCTTCAATCTTAGCAACAATGGAGTAGCTACCCGAAATTGCTAGTACTTAGGTGGAGTGCTTGAAAGAGACTTGGCCTAGGGTGATATAGAACATGAACACAATCCTTAATAAATGAGACTGAGAGGTGATTTGAATAGGATTGGCCATTTGCTAGACGACAGTGGACCGACAGGACCTGTAGTAGACCGTGACGTAGGACTGCGTGAGATCGAGAGAAGATCGTAGTGACTAGTTACCTGGCATAACTGAATTAGGATTAGCGTGTTTCAATACAGTATTCAGAATTCTCTGGCAACCCTAGGTGATCCATAGATCGCCTAGTCATTCTCCATATTTTATTAAACCGTGTTTAATTATAAAATCCAAAAACATTGTCTTTTCATTATTTCAATAAAGCCACTTATTTGGGGGTGGCAAACTCTTAAACTATCAAACATTCCTCCCGGTTACTTTAACTCTAAATTAAGATTTTAACTAAATAATCTCGTGATTGTCCTCGTGGGATCGATAACTCGGGGTTGAAATACTACCCTGTATTACTTGAACTGTGCACTTGCGGTAACACGTAAGAAAGCGTGTCAAGTTTTTGGCGCCGCTTCCGGGAATAACGGTAGATTGTTTAGTTAGAAATTAGTTTAGAGTTTTATTTTATTTATTTTTTAGTTACTATCTTTTTACCTCACAGGTGTGCTAGTGTTTTGTCCTCAGGGAGTGATGGCGGAAGGCCAAGGGCTAATTAGCCTCACCACGGAGCAGCCGCAAGCTATGGTTGCTGCAGCCGCAGAGAACTAGCGGAAACATCTAGACCGCAGCCGACCTCAATGTCGTACAACCGTTCTGGATAAGCAATAATCCTGGCATTTGAGGCGGATCTTAAAGGAAGGGAGCCGGCAATTGTGGTGCCACCAATTCAGGCAGAAACCTTTTGCCTCAAGCTGAGCACGATCCAATTTGCTCAGGAACAGTGCACTTTTGCTGGGACACATGAGGAAGACCCACATGAATTTATTGGGAGATTTCAGAGCCATTGTGGGCTAATCCGATATAGTGGGGTCACTTCTGAAGCAATAAGGCTGATGCTCTTCCCACATTGCCTCCAGGGAGTTGTTGTGGATTGGCTAGATTCTTTGCCATCCAACTCAATCAAGACATGGGAAGAGTGTGCCTCCTTGTTCATGGGTAATTTTTTTCCCATCTCACGCATAATTCAGCATATGGTCATTCAAGCAGAAGCAGCATGTATCTATGGTCAAAGCATGGGAGCGTCTCAACTGCTTGCTACGCAGATGCCCCAACCATGGGATTTCCAAAGACCATATCATCCAAATCTTTTATGATGCACTTGGAAATCTTGACAAGGACAATATTGACAGAGAAGCTGGGGGCAATTTCTTGTTCAAATGCGATGAGGAGGGTGCATATGAGCTGATGAGACGAGTGGTTGAACAAGAGGAGAGCTTTGATTATGAGTCCCAGCAGAAAGAACTGATGAAGCAAAATGCAATATCTTATGGCACAGTTCAGATGAATGCGGTGGAAGCAGTGCATGAAGCAGTTGTTTCAGAGTTGCAGCAAGAGTTGGCTGAGCTGAGAGGAGTGATGAAAGTGATGGGTCAACACGTGATGACAATGATTGCAGAGAGCACTACTTCTGCAGTTGCACTCCCGGAAGGTCTAGCATAAGTTAAGGATCTTAAGCAGCAACTCGAACACAGAACACCGCAACACACTGTTGTTGCATCTGAGGAACATTCTCAATCCATCACCACTCACAGTGGTCTTGCACTCAAAGACCCCCATATCCTACTCATGCCAGAGCGGTAGCATCGAAGGCAAAGGAGCATGAAGTCTTCGATTCTGAGAAGACTCCTCTCATGGTCCCCCAATCAAAGGGCATGACTCAGCAGGATGAGGAGGAACTCTCCGAGGTACTACTTCCATCTCCTTCTTCTTCTTCAGATCTTCCATACTCATTGCGTAGTAGGAAGAAGAAGGATGATTTTGAGGAGTATAGGCGCTTTCTTAATGTATTTTCGAAACAGCATATTAATATTTCCTTGATTGAAGCACTTCAAAAGATGCCTAAGTATTCTCGGTTTATTAAGGATGCAGTCCTTGGTAAGAAAGAAGTGGATGAGTTTCAGGGAGTGAACTTAAATGAGCATGTTAGTTCATGTGTTTTTCATGGGCTACCTAAGAAAAATAAGGATCCGGGTAGTTTTGTCATTGAAGCTACGTTAGGTGATGCCTACACTGGGAGAGCTCTAATTTGATGCCTATGTCGGTATTCAAAAAGTTAAGTGTGGGGGAGCCTCAGAAAACCTGGATCACTCTTCATTTTGTAGACAAATCATCCAAGAGAGCTTGTGGGATGATACAGGATGTACTTGTGAGGGTTGGAAGCCTGATCATGCCAGCTGACTTTGTCATATTGGACATGCCAGCTGGTGATGTGCCTATAATTCTAGGTAGACCGCTTTTAGCAACTGGGCGTATCTCGTTTATGTAGATAATGGAGAGCTGATTATGAGGGTACATGATGGCATGGAGACTTTTTCGGGTCTTCAAACCGACACCTCAGTACTCGTGGGAGGAGAAGCCAGGGGTTCCATTTGCTGCACAAGTGAAGCGACAACTCCCTGATTTGTCACAAGGAGATCCATCTGACTACTGGGAAAGAAGCAAGCCTTCAGCTGTACAAGCACACGAATCAGTTCTTCAGATTCAGCACAGGAAATCTAAGCTGGAAGCGGCACAATGTGCCAGACCAACCTCGTGAGGTGGCAGAGGTAACTTGGTCGGGCCGTCGACCTTCAATTACAAGTGCTTCTTGGGAGGCAACTCAATGTAGATTAGGATATTTATTATTATTTTTGTTTTGTTTTCAAGTTATCCATATTTGATATTGGGAGATGAGAGAGAGGGAGGTTTAATGTTTTCGATGAGTGTGCAGGTACCGAAGACCCTTCGAATTCCCTTGATGCATGTGCACGATTTCGAACGCAAAACGAGGAACAACTAGCTAACCGGGAGCATTGAGCTTGATAAAGTAGCTACTCGAGTTCGAGGAGTAGCTAATTATTCATGAGGAACATGGTAGCAAGTTGGAGTATCGGGGTTGCACGCATCGAAATCCGGAGAGGAGATAAAAGTTCAAGAGCTTTGGAGGCGAGATTCTTTGCTCAAGAGAGATAAATTGAGAAGAATTGGTAAATTTCTAGGATTTTGGAATTTTCTAGTCAAAAATGGATTCCTCGTCGAGTGTGGAGTCCAACGGTTCAAGAATCGCGCAAATCGGATACCGGATGAAGAAGATAGAGCAAAAACAAAGTGGGCAAGATTCAGTGATTTCGGCACCCATTTCGGGCCGAAATGGGGGGCCAAAATCAATTCATTTCGCCCGAACTCAAACATGCATTTTGTTTCAATTTTCCTCAGTGATTTCGGGCTCCATTTCGGGCCGAAATGGAGGCCGAAATCAGTTATGGGGGCCGAAATCAGCTGGACATCTCAATTTTTTGGGGGTATTTTTTATGCTTTTTGGGGGTTATTCGACATTTTGAAGTATCTTTAAAGCCAAGAACCAACCAACAAGTCCCCTAACACCCCAATTTGGATCAAACATTCCTTTTCTTCATCTTCTTCCTTTCCAAACCCTCAAGAACACCAACACACCCCAAACCCAAAACACATCCAAATCGCGAAGTTTTTGAGATAGTGAGTGGATTAACTCTTGAGCTTTTGAGATAGTGAGCGGATTGAGTGTGAGGGAATTCAAAGATGGAGATATCCAAGAACTTAAATCTTCTGATTCATCGCTTTGGAGGGTATTCGGACAAAGCTCAAAGAGGAACTAAAGACGGGAACACCGAGGAGCACATCAAGGGTATGCTTGCTTCAACTTGCTCAAGTTATCGGAAAATTTGGTCGACCGACTCGGTCCTTCTTGACTAATTTTTGCGAAACCAATCCCGTAAGAATGGTAATCCGGGATCATAGGTACCATATTCTCTCTCTCTTTAAATAATCAGCCTAGACGATATGATTCAATTCGTGCAAAACGCAATGCAACACTTGTCATTTTAAATCCTTACACTCTGAGATCATGTATTTGGGGGGACACTCTAAATTCATTGAGGGCAATGAGTATCTCAAGTGTGGGGGGGGGGGGGGTTTGCACATATCTTTACTTGCCTTAACTTGCATTGCCTCGTTACATATAGAATAGTGAGTCAGTTTGCACGTAGGTGTCGGAGTTATGATTTCATGTGCACGTTTCTATATTGCATTGTATATATTGTTTGCACTTTTACTTATTGAGTCCTCCTAACCGTATATGTTGTTAATCGATTTGGCCCAAGCATATAGTGTTAGAAAAACTCAATTAAAAAAATTAAAAACAAGAAAAACCCTAAAAATTGAATTTTTTTGAGAAAGGGCAATTGAAGAGAGTAAGCGTGGAGAGGGCTTAATGATAGAAATTCCCTAGAAGTAGAACAATCCGAGGTGAGGTAGACGCAAGAATTTGGAGTAGGAAGGCTATAGGGTAATGCACTCGAGAATTGTGAGTAGCTGTCTCTCAGACTAGTTATCCTACTAGCGCTACACCACCGTCACTTAGGTAGTCGTCAACCCTCCTCGTAGAAGCAACGGAACAGCTGTGCGAGTGATTTTTATGGGGACCTCACGTCCCGTCTCCATCTCCTAGGTCCACTAGTTACCCCAATTTGATCCATCTACACCTTTTATTCACATCCTCTAGCCTAGGAAACCGTTCCTTGTGACTTTCATCACTAGTTAGAATGGTCCCTTCCTATGCGTCATGATAGAGGGAGTCGAGTTAGGGAGGTTAGTTGAGGGTGAGCAGATATTTTACATCTTACGTGGATTCTCTTACATGTCATCTTTTGAGGGGATGTGAGGGTGAGTTAGAGACGGTAGCACACTTCGGTGTGGCGGTGATTCGTGTCCTTACACCACGATCACAGGTGGAGTGCCGTAGTGCGTGACATTCTCTCCGCACGTCATGGGGTGGGATTGATTGATCTTATAGAAGAATGTGCTTCGATTTGTATGATTATTCTCTATATCTTAGGTGATGAGGAGGATAGGTTGGAAAAAGCACATATATACATTGATTATCGGGTTTTTGTGATATGCTTTACATTGAGTGTGGGGGTGTCGACATTTATCGTGATTAAACATTTGATTTGACACATTCCACCCCTACATTATTTGATTTGACGGATTGGTCTCCTCGGATATTTGCTACTACTATGAGCTCCATGTGCTTATTTGTGTAGAAATAGAAATGAAAAAAAAACAGAGAAAGAAAAACAACAATTGAAACTTAAAGGAAATAAGGAACTGAAATTGAACTTCATGAAGACCGAGGAGATGAGCTATGAATCTTTGATCACTTCTTCACATTTGTGGCCGTGAGAACGGCGTTACACCAAGATTGAGGGAATAAGGGCCGGAGTAGTTAGATTCGGTGGGATTCCTTGGATTTTGGTGAGGGAGTGTGAGAATCGGGTTGTGTGAGTTATATCATGACGTCTAGGACTACGCTTCTAAAAATCCTATCCTACCCGTCCTAAGCCGTCAAAAATTGAAACCCGTGGATAAATAGCTCGGATGGTAGGTGCTAGGGATACGTTTGATGAGTGTGCAAGAGCAACTTATTGAGTGTTCGTGCCCGTTCTGTCTGACGAAACTGGTCGCAAGTTCTACCGATCACCAAAGTTTAGAATCTTTTAGGGGATATGAGAGCCCTATGACATGCCGGGTTTTTTTTCGAGATTGCCCAATCTCAAACCAAAAAGAAAAAAAAATATGTTCTTTACTTGATTTCATTGTTTATCGAGTTGCATTGTTTAAAGTCATGTTGATTGCATAGTCCAGCGTTTGAGTCGTTGTGTCTAAGGAAAAGTAAAGATATATGTGAATCTCGAAAGAAAGTGTTTCTCGGGACGAGCAAGAAGGTGGTGTGGGGGAATTGATAGCACCTTTTAGGAGCTATCTATTACCTTCATTTTACCACATTATCATGAGAGATTGAGTCCAAAGTTAGAGAATAAAGGTTGTTTTGTCACTTGTTGCTCACCATGTGCTATATTGTTAGTCCCGGCGTTTTTTATGCATATTTCATTGTTATTTGTCAAATATAATTGCTTGGTATGTTTGTTCATGTTTTCTTGGCAGGAACGGATGCTAATCGATTGATAGGAGGCATGGAACGAACTTCGGAAACAACGGGAGCTCAAGTGGAGTCAAGAGAAGCCGGATTGGAGGAGCTTGGATGACCAGTCTGAACTATTTTGATCCTAGCTGGAGTTGTACAAATAATTTTGGAGTGGGACTGGTGCCAAAATGATCTCGTGATTGTCCTCGTGGGATCTATAACTCGGGGTTGAAATACTACCCTATATTACTTGAACCGTGCACTTGCGGTAACACGTAAGAAAGCGTGTCAAGGGGCGGTTTTGGATGCATGATTGAGTACAGTGAATCTTTCGCCAAGGTAAATAACACCTCTGTCTTCCATGAAACTCATTTCTTTTTGTAATGTGATTCCTTACGTAAGTTTTCCTTTTTCAGTGCTGCTTGAGGAGGTTCGCATCTGGAGAACGCTGTCCTGCGCTGGTGAACTCCATTCTTCATGCCAAGAGGCAAAAGAATATTATTCCCTTGACCATGGAAATGGATCCCAAAGTGGAGGCTCTTGTGCGCGAGGAGATGGACGTATTCCCTCGCTCCCTAATAGACAAAAGTACTAAAGTGGACGCAGAGGTTGCTCCGAAGGCAAAAAGGCAAAAGCAAAAGGCGATTGTGATCTCTTCGCCACCCAGAGAAGCTCCGGCTTAGCCTCCTACGGAGGCTACTTCTTCCAAAGGCAAAGGCAAAGGTCGCATGCCTAGCAAGCCCCAAAAGGATCTTGAAGTTGACGATTTCATCCCATATGATCAGGAGGGAGAAATTGAAGAAGAAAGAGGAGAAGAAGAAAAAGAAGAGAAGAAAGAGAAGAAAGTTCGGAAGGTAACTCTATGAACTTAATCTTATTTGAGTTGAAATTTTCTGCAATAATGTTAAAGCAAATCCTCTCTTTGCAGATGATGATACTGAGACCATCGGTGATTTCCTGGCCATATAACGTCGAAAGACCAAGGGCTCTCGCTCAGATGCATCTAGTGAACCCATAGACGAGGCCATAATCGCAGAGTCCAAGAGGATGGCTGCTGAGGCAGAAGAGAGGAGGAGGAAACGCGAGGAAGATGATATAGAAGTTGTGAAAAGAAGAAGTCTAGAAGAGCAGCATGCTGGCAACATGAGTGTGGCTGCCTTAGAACAAGCTCAACATGACTTTGAAGAGATCGCAGGTGATGAAGAAGGTACTATATTTAACCTGGCCGTAACTTATCAAGAGATAATTTTTGGTGCATTAAAGCACAATTTTTCTAAACATGACATTCGCCGATGGTTAGTGGGAAAATGTGGCGAACCCTCAGGTAAACATTTGAACAATGTTTATAAGTACAGCTAAACAATCATTCCCTACCATAAAAATCTTTCACATAACACCAGTTCACGCACACCTTAAGTATGTGATAGATGAGGAAACAATTGTAGGATATGGTGTCGCGTCCATATCGTATGATGTTGGAGCTGCAATCCCATATGAGTGTGGAGGTGCTCTCTTTCGATCTAAACAAATAAAAGAACATAATAGGTAGTTTATAACTGGAACTACCTTAATGACTTGTCCAAATTTGTCTTGCAGGTGGTACTGCTTCGAATGAGCCTGCTGCTGCTACAGATGAGCCTGTTGATGCGCAAGGCGTGATTGCTAATGCTCCAGCTACGAGTTTGGCCATTGATGAGGCAAGTGTTGGTGGCCCTGCTGTTAACCCTTGTGACCCTCTATCGTGCGAGGTTTAGCTCGTCTCTCCTCCTAGAAGTTATGCCAACAGGCCTGGGTTCTTAAGAAGTGCCATTGTTCCTGCTGCGGAGGTCATCGCTCAAAGTAGGTGCTCGAACAGAGAAGTCAGTCTCTCGCATCTCGCGTTCCAGAGCGGATCTCATACATAAAAAAACCAGCTAAGGCTGCAGAGGATGCAAGGGAGCCTTTGGAAGATGTAATTGAGGTGTCTCAACTTGATGGTCTTGACACCGAGATGTGAGATGAAGGTGTTGAAGATGAGCATGCAGGCGAACATGACATAGGCGAAGAGATGGAAGCAGAGGGTGCTGGAGCTGAAGTTCAGAGAAATGAACAAACCATGGAAGACCAAGCATCTCATGAGGATGTTGATGCCCCAATTAGCGCTCCTGAGCCACAAGAACTTCTTGAAAGTGAACCAATCCTTGAGCGGACTTATCAAGATATTATGCAGTCGTCACATGCAAATGTGGATGCCTTAACAGAGAATCCTGAAACAATCCCTCCTAGAGGGGTTAGTGGTGTTCATCTGCCATCAACTGCTGCTCATGTCGCTGAGGTTAGTGGTGCCAGTGCTCCTCAGCAGAACCCTGCCATCCCTTCTGTTGAAATGGACTTCTCCAAAGTGCCTGTTGCATGGAGTTTGTGGTGTTCGCAGGCCACAACGGAAATTTCACGTGCTGATACTTACGTCATCCCAGCAGACTACGACGAACGCGAAGTTTTAGCTAATAATCAAGCACTGCAGCAAGAGAATGCTTCAACAATTCCAGCTGTGCTCACCCCCATCTTGCGCCAAATCATTGAAGGGACAGGTATGCTATACTGTGACCATATCTTGTACTTACCGCATTTATTTGTTAATATTCGCACATCTAAACTTGTCACTCCTTCAGGTATGAAACAGTCCGATTTGGACTGGCTTATAAAGATGCGTCTGGCGTACCCAAGGTCATTTGCGAGAGCTTTGGAGTTAGGTCCCTTTGACAGGAGATTTTACTTGACTGAAGCCATCTGGATTGTGAAGTAGCTATTTGTGACCACTCCAGCTACCATTTCAACTCAGAATGCGCGGTCGCTCTTTGAGACATGCCAAAAGCTTCAAATTAATGCCCAGGGCAAGCTGAATTTTGGTTTTCTCTTTAATAGATTCACCCAAATTCTCAACTCTGTTATGTTGAAGTATGGCCACCGCAACCTCGCACTTGAGAAAAGAAAGGTGGAGGATCAAAAGAAGAAAGCTGAAGAGGTTGCCAAGCTTTTCCAAGCGATGAATGCTAGCTATGAAAAGTTGAAGCAAGACGTTAACAAAGCGGAGAAAGCTTCGCTCCTTTTATCGCCAGAAGATCCTTTAGACAAGAACTTGTTTTGAAAGTTGTATGCTCTGTAATGCTATTTTTTCAAACACTTGAACTCTATGTTGGCTTCTGTTTTCTGAAAGACCTCCCTTTCCCGTTTCAATGATGCAATGATTATCACATCATGTTTTTTCGTAATTACCTGGATTATTGTGTCATCAATGTATTAAATAAGGCGTGTTTATCACGCAGTGGGCCTCGTCCTCATCATGACCTAGAGTCATAAAAAATGCGTGCTACTGTATCGTGTAGCCTTTAATAGGGTCATTGATTCTTGCTTGTTCCCGAGGTGTTGCTGACTCATCAAGGAAACTGAACAGTCTTCCTATATAAGCCTTCTTTCTTGCTATTTTGTTCTTCATCCAAACTCCTGTGATTGACAAAATGTCATTTCCAGTAAGTCCTCACGATTTTTTGTATTTCTCCTTGACCTTTGTTGATTCATATCAGGTCTGGTCTTCCAAGTTTGAATTTCTGCTTTGTGCTATATAAATGGCTCCCAAGAAATTCTCCGAAAAGGCCGCTGATTCACCTAATCTTTTTGAAGACCAATTGTGTAGGCTTTTCCATTGGGACGAAGATATTTTCTTCTTCATTATGTTTGCAAGGATCGTCTCCGGTGACTTTCCGGCAAGGCGCAACTTTGTACCGATTCTGCTACCAGCAAGTAATGAGCGGTTTGCATCTTTGCCGGTTCTCCGACGGAGAACTATTTGCCACCATTGTTTCAGTGAGAGTGTAACAAGTGATTGTGTTTATGCCTTGCACACAATAAGCTTCCTACCCCATGAGCTGTTCTCCCATTTTTTCTTCCCATCAGCAGCCTTCATGGCGTGAAGTTCAACTGGCATCTCGCCATGGCAAGGGTACAAGCAATAGCCCTGTTCTGGTCGAGAACCTCGACGACAGCGTCACGTTTCATAGCTTTAGTGTTCGTAGCTTTATACTTTTGCTTGGAAACTTTTCCTCATTGTAAGCTTTGCTTCTAAGCTGCTATCAAGACAGATAAATTGTAAGAGGCATTTGACCGTCATGAAAGTATGCTTTTTCATTTGCTGTTTTGTCTGCTCCATTAGATTGTAGCTTCGCGTATTGACTTGCTATGATGAAACAAGCTTCGTATTTCCGCTGCAGTTTAGCCAGATAGTCTTTGAATGAGTTGCTATCTGAGCAAATAGACTTTGGATCGCATAAGATCATTTTTATTATTGCTGCTCTCTAGGCAGATAGCCTTTAGATCGCATAGGATCATATTTTGTTATGGCTGCTATCTAGGCAGATAGGCTTTGGATCGCATAGGATCATTTTTGTTATTGCTTCTATCTAGGCAGATAGGCTTTGGATAACATAGGATCGCATTTTGTTATGGCTGCTATCTAGGCAGATAGGCTTTGAATGAATTGGAAGATATATGAACAAATAAGTAAATGAAGCAAAAAGACAATGATTCAATAAAGTTCTCTCATATGGGAGAGTCATTATTATTAAGGCATCCTCATATGGGAGGAGCATAAGAACAGATCCTCATATGGGAGGAAGCAATGCAAAATACATAAGAGCTTTCAGAAAGAAACATAACTTTTGAATCGAAAGTAATGAAAGCAACGGAACTTTTGAAATGAAAGTAAAGATATGAGTTAAGGATAATACGTTTTAATCCATCGCATGTTGATTGGGCTTAGAGTTGTTGCGTTTCCATGAAGTCTTTGAATGATGCAGTAACCACTATCGAAGACTTCTTTGACTTGAAATGGTCCCTCCGAATTAGATGCGAACTTAGGATGGGCTGCTTCCCGCATACAATGATCTGAAGCTCGTAAGACCAAGTCTCCAACCGCAAAGTCTCGGTGCTGAACATTTTTGTTGTATGCGCGAGCGATCCTTTCCTTGTACCTTGTGTTAGCTCTCTTAGCCTCTCCCCGCCTTTCTTCTAGCAGAATAAGATCATGGTCACGCTGATTCTCATACAAGGCGTGAAAGGCTATCCTTTCAGAATTAAATTTGATCTCAGTTGGGACAACAGCCTCGGCCCCATAGCATAGAAGGAAAGGGGAAACTCATGTAGGAGTCCTTGGTGAGGTGCGATATGCCCATAGAGCCAGACTTAAGGAATTTCCCACTTCTTATGAACATCTGCGACCATTTTGCTCAGGATCCTCAACAATGTCTTATTCGTTTCTTCTGCTTGTCCGTTCCCCTTTGGGTAATAAGGTGTGGAACATATTTGCCTTATGTTGTATTTTGCGAGCTTCGCAGCCACTTGTCTATTGACAAAAGGAGTGCCGATGTCAGAGAGACTGGTATTGGGAATCCCGAATCGGTATATGATGTTTTCCTGGACGAAGTTAACAACCGCAAGTGCATTTGCTGTCTTGAGTGGCACCGCTTCTACCCACTTTGTGAATTGCTTACTTGCAGTCAAGATGAACTTATTCCCATGCGAGGCTGGTCGAATGGGGCCAATAAAACTTTAGGCCCACGTGTGAAATGGCCAAGGCGTCCCCAATGCATGAAAATCTACAGCGGGAGCGTGTACAAGGTTGCCTTTGAACTGGCATTCTTAACACCTTTTGACCTTGGTGCGACAGTCTGCTTCCATTGTAGGCCAGAAATAACCAATGGTGAGAAGTTGTATGCATAACTTCGCGCCTCCTTGGTGCTCCACTTGATGGGAAATCCATCCTTTCTTGTGCTTCTTGGCTATCCAGACATCTGAGCAAATTCCCCTCGTGACCTCTTCGCCAGAGTATGTTTTCATTTACAACATATCGGGTTGCGTTTCTTTTAAGCTTTTCATCTTCTTTTCTCTGAGTTGGTTCAATTCCTTCCGTCAAGTAGTCAAACAGTGGCTTTCCCCAATCTATGTCCTCATCGATTGCAGCAATCTCCAAATAATCTTTGACCAACGTGCAATTATCCCAGTTCCCTTGAATGATTGCAGCATATGTCGACATGTCTAGCTAGTGGATCCCATATCTCTGAGCTTTTCTGTAGACATACACTTCTTTTTCTCCACAGGAATGTTGGTGAATTTTCTCTAATAGTGCCTGCCCTTCCTGTTGCTAAACACATCGCATGAGTACTCCTCCTGGTCCCTTAAAGTAAAGGGAGTTGTCATGCACGCAGTACCCCTTCGTGGATGCCCAATTCTTTGCTCGTTCCTTCAGCAATCGCGTGCAGTATTGGCTTCCTCCAATCTTCAGCTTCTGTGGGCTCCTCTTTGCACACCTCTTGTGTTAAAGCTGGAGTGGTTCTAACTTCAATCCAAATTCTTTTTGGAAATTTTTCTGCACTGATTTTGGATCCCAAGGTAGCCAAAGCATCTGCGTGCCGATTATCAGCTCTGGGAGTATGCTCATACTTAACATCATGGAATTGTTGCACCAGTTTCTGAACCATAGTCCTGTAAGGCAGCAAATTGATCTCCTTCAAGCCATACTCGCCTGAAGCTTGTTTAACAATGAGCTTCGAATCCCCCATGACCATCAAATTGTTTACTTCCAATGCCTTGGTCGCGAGGAGCCCTGCGATCAGAGCCTCGTATTCTGCCTCATTGTTGGTGACTGAGAAATCCAACTTTGTTGACATTTGGATGACTTCTCCATCTGGCTTAGTCAGTACAATTCCAATTCCTCCTCCTTTCCTTGTCGATGACCCATCAAAATACAGCTTCTAATATAATGGCTCGATTGCATACATCTCGTTCCCTTCTAGCTCCTCCTCTATCATTGGCTCATAATTGTTATCTGGAAATGCGCTAACAAGTCTGCCACTGCATGAGACTTAATTGGCTTTGGACGAGCACACGTGATTTCGTACTGCGAGATAGTCATATACCACTTCGCCAGCCTTCCACAGGGAGAAGAATGACTCAACAAGTACCGGATGGGGTCACTCTTTGTGATCACCACAACTTTGTGGGAACCGAAATAATGCTTTAACTTTCCTATTACGAAAAATAAAGAAAGGCAATGGCGCTCTATATCAGTGTACCTGGATTCGGCTGGCTGTACCACGCGAGAGATGTAATAGATTGGTCTTTCCTGCCCCTCATGCTCTTAAGCTAGCAGTGCCCCTATAGATTTCCTGGTCGATGTCAAATACAGCAAGAGTGGTGACCCCAGTTAAGGCGCAATCATTACACGTGGTTATGTCAATAAGTCCTTCAACTTCCCGAATGCAGCCTGATGCTCCTCCGTCCAGTTATACACAGCATTTTTCTTGAGAAGATCACCGAAACAGAAAGTCAGTTCTGCAATTTCTGGAACAAATCTTCGCAGATAGGATAGCTTTCCCAAGAATGTCTTCAAAGTGCTCTGATTGTGAGGTGCCGCCATGATGGTGATAGATGAGATTTTTGCAGGGTCAGGCTCGATCCCATGGCGGTGGATCACACACCCCCAAAAAATTTCGAGAAGTTACCCCAAATGCGCACTTCATCGGATTCATCTTCTGTTGAAAGCTCCTACACCTTTCAACCACTTTCCTCAAGTCTCCCAGATGATCTGCTTCTTCTCTTGACTTGATAACTAAATCATCAACATCGAATTCCACTTCCTGATGCATCATATCATGGAAGAGAGCCATCATGGCACGTTGATAAGTTGCGCCCGCATTCTTCAGTCCAAAGGGCATAACAGTGTAGTTGAAGACCCCAACTGGCGTGATGAACGCAAATTTCCTCGCGTCCTTGGGGTCCATCTTGATTTGATTATACCCGCTAAACCCATCCATGAAGCTGAACATCCGATGTCCTGCGGTGGAGTCAATGAGCAGGTCTATATTTGGCAGTGGGAAGTCGTCTTTTGGGCAGAAGCGATTGAGATCTCTGAAATCCACGCAGATGCGAAGCTTCCCATTCTTCTTGACTATTGGCAAAATGTTGGCCAACCTGGTAGTATGATGATTAGGTTCAATGAATTTGGCATTCAGCAGGATAACTATTTCTTCCTTAATCTTCACATTAATCTCAAGTCTGAAGCTTCTCGCACTTTGCATTACTGGTTTGGAACCCTGGACAACATCCAACTTGTGCATCGTTACACCTATGTCAAGACCGAGTTTTTCATCATACTCCCAGGCAAACACATCCTTGTACTCAGTGAGCAGTGCTAGCAATTTTGCTTCCTCTTCGCCCATGAGATTCGCACTTAGGAACACGTGCCTTTTATTTTCTTCAGATGGACTTAGGAATACCTCCTCTAGCTCCTGCTTATGTGTCTTGGGCTTGTCCTCCATTCATTCGGGCGCTTCTTTCAACTTTTCTTCCGGTGGACCCGGTTTCATTTTGTCCTCCTCTGATGCTCGTTCAAGTTGATTGATTTTCCCAGGGATATCCCTATGTTGAGGTGGGGGTACCCCCCCCCCCCCCCCCCCCCCGCACCTTCATATGCGGTAGCATTTCTTTCCATTAGAGTAGAAGCTTTCTATCTCCTTGCCTTTGTTATCATGCTTCACCACCCTTTTTAGGGTGTACACATTCTTCTTCTGATAAGCAACCTGTGGTACCTCTTCGCATGCGGGCACCTTCTCCTTGGCATCTTCCCTTGTCACCATCACTCCTGCAGGTGACTGATCTTTGATATCCTCCCGTCGGGGCAGTGGAGTTGGACGAAATGGCCCCGGTGTCTGTTCATCCGCCATATCGGTGAACCATACTGTCTCAGTGAGATGCGCTTCGTTCAGGTTAAATGGGTTTGTCGAGGCTGGTATCTCAACTACCCTGCCATTCCAAATGGCCTTCATCACTTGATGAGCTGTTGAGGGAACTGCATCAAAGCGATGGATCCCCGCCCGGCCTATGATCATGTGATACGTAGTGTTCGCATCAATGACATAGAACATGGCTGAACACTTTATCTTTCCAATATGGGACCTAGGCGGATCCAACCCACTGTCATCTTGGAATCGCTTCCAAATCCCATCAACGAGGATGGGCGCCTGACAATTTTCTTCTCAGAAATCCCTGCCAACTTCAGGGTGTTAAGCGAGACCACGTTGACGGCCACTCCTCCACCAAAGAATTCCCTCTTGAACTCGACATCGTTGATCACTGCTGTTACGTACAAGGGCTTCTGATGGCTCGCATCTGTCTTCTTATCCCTTTCGGAGAAGGTCATTATCTTCTCTGTTGAGCGAGAGGCCTTGACAACTCTTCCGTTGGAGACAACAATATCTTCCTCAAAGTCTTCTGTCACTCTGAGGATCACCTTTGTCATTTCTTTCCGGCACTTTTCTGAAAAGTTCATTTCGTCAAAGAACCTTCTGAAGTCGTGCGATTCCTTCATCCTGTTAGCACGCGAGTCTTCGGTATCCATGCTATAATCTTCCTCGTCATGGATTTCTGCTACGACAGGCAGCCCATCTCTTGCGATCTCTTCGAGGTCCATGATTGCGATCATGGCTACCTCCTTGTCTTTCGGCACTTGCTCTGCATGGGCTGGGAGTGGATTATTGCGCACGTCCTGCCTCTGTCGCTGATAATTAGCTCTCCTTCCTTCATCTTTCTGCTCACAAGGTACCTGAGCTTCTTGCAATCAGCTGTTGGGTGCATAACTCTTTCGTGGCATTCACACCATTTTGGGTCCCTTAGCTTCCTCCCTAGAGGGTGCCCTTTCAAGTTGGGGTAGAACCCCATCTTTACGCCACTGTTTGCATAGATCGATCACCTCCTCAAGGGAGCATGGCAAGGGCAGGGCATCTGAGGTCGAAACCTTGTGCTGTTTTTGCGGCGAAACTGTGTTGACTTCAGCCTCGCGCCCCCTCTTGTAGATATATCTACCAATCTTAAAAGTCGGTCCTCCTGGGGATCGCTCAGGGGCATGCTTCTTCTTCTGCCTTTCAACTATAGACTTTACGTTCTTGGTGCATTCGATTACCTTTGAAAAAGTAGGCATTTGTAAGTTGATCCACATACCCTTGTATTCGTCTCGCATTCCTTGGAGACATATCTCGACGAGCCGGCTTTCAACCACCTCATCTCTGCATTCCAATGATTTCGCTCTGAACTTTTTGATGAACGTGACTCCATCTTCATCACGCTTCTGATACACACGCGACAAGTTTATCATCGTAACCTTCTCCTCCACCTGAAAGAACTTGGTATAAAATTTCTTGACCATGTCCTCCCATGTCCTTATGGAGCCAGCTTCCAGCGTCATGTACCATTTATATGCGACATTCCCCAAAGACTTAGGGAACTCATGCATCAGTAGGTTGGAATCAACCCCATGTGGCCCCATCATATCAATGAAGCGCATGACGTGCTCCTGGGCATTCCCATTGACGTCGTCGAATTTCTCCCACTTAGGGGCCTGGTACCCTACAGGGTTGGGCATCAAGTAAATCTCGCGCGGGATAGGAGGCGCGTTGTCAACTTTCGGGATGATGGTGTCCGTGAAGCACTGATTGGCCAGAAATTTACCTATACGCTGCTCCAAGGTTGTCATGCTTGTCGATACACTCCCTCCCGCAGCAGGAAGAAGGGTTGCAGCTGGGGAAGACACATATGTAGCAGTTGGATTGGGAGTGTAACCAATATTGTTTATAGCTGCAGGTGGGGAAAGCAAGGGATACTGTGGTGGTTGGATATTGATGGGGATGCCTGGTAGTTGGGGAGTAGGCGTGACAAGGGATGGCTGAGCAATTTGTCCCTGGGTAAGAGACGGATGGACAATTGCTGGTGGGCTTTGTAAACTGGATTTAGGCGGTGTAGGCGTTACCTCTGTTCCCTGGGAAACAGGGATTCCAGTTCCTTGAGAGACAGCGGTTCCCAGTGCCGGATTCTGGGTAAGGGCTCCCAAAATTGACATAATCTGGGCCATCAGTGCAGATTGAGCCTGGTGGGATTTTGCCTGGTTTTGGAGGGTTGCATTCAACGTCTCCAGGGTTGGAGTACCTCCGGCTGTCGTGGAATTATGGCGGGTTTCCTCCCCTGAAGTCGTCTCGGTTGAGGGTGATCGGTTGCTGGCATCTTCATCATGAGACATGGCTGCTTTCCGGAGTAAGTTTCACGTCGGGTTCACCAAATGTGTACATGAGAATCCTTTGAGGAAGATCATACGTACACCAAGAGTAGAGAATAGGAAACACATGGAAATGTGGGACAGTCAGTAGGGAGAGAGTAAGACGATAGCAACTATAAGAGAGAGAGAGAGAGAGACAGTATTTGGCCAGAGCTTCTGCGTAGTTCAGAAGATCAGCCCTATGCAATGAAGGGATAACGATCCTATATATAGTGGAGAATGTGACCGTTGTAGTGGGTTAATGCGCCCATTAATGGCGGCTTAATTACCTTAACCATAACGGCACGTTCGTCCACATATATAGGGATCGTTACGCACGTCGTCCGCGTATACCAGAACCGTTATGAGGTGGACCGGGTTTATGGAGCTCGTGGCCATAAATCTGTCAAAGCAGTTACCAAAGGTCGCGCGCGGGCTTGGTTGTCGCTGGCGCGCGACGGAACTTACTCTAGCCTCCAAACAACTAAGTCCATACAAGTCCCGTGTTGGTACGCGAGGGCCCTGTCTCGCAGCCCCCACGTGGATCAGCGCAGGTGGTGATCATGTGTGTGCGGAGCACAGCTGGGTGTGCTGGATGACTGCCACGTGGCTGCGATCTGGCTGTCTGGAAAGCACTATCTACAAGGAGCTTTGCGAAGTTGGAGCAACTTGTGACATGAAGGTTTCGTATACAGCTGCGAAACGTTTGGGGTTGATTATTGGAGAGAAGAATCAGTTCAGGTTCGTGTTGCTGAGATGATTCAAGACAAGGTGGAGATTTGTTAGGTGTCTTGAATTTATTGGTCGGCAATAAAAAGCAAAGAAAAGTCAAAACATGTTCTAAGGAAACAAGTCTTTGGGGCAGTTGATTAATGTGGTATGGGCTGGCAATTCACCGCCCCCACATGTGTATAAAAGGGGTTGTCTTGGTTCTCAATTAAAGGCATAACACACACAGGGGCACACTCACGGGTTTGGGAATATTAGACAGTGAGTTTAATGTTTTTCTAGTTTATGTACGTGTGCGTTATTAGGGTTGTACCGCGTGCGTTTCTCTTTGATAAAATCAACGTTTTGGGTCGTGGAGGTAGCTAGTTAAACACTAGTGAACCACGTTAATATTTGTGTTCTTGTTCATCGTTATTATCATCGTTCTCAAGCTAGGTCCAGATCATAACATCCTCCAATATCCTCCAGCTTCCATCAACAGGGGATCAAGTTTTCCTCGAAGAGGTTGGTCTTTCGAAACCTGTTAGGGCGGTGATGCCTTGAATGGTCAAAAGGCTGGTATGAGTCAAAAGAGGCCACAATGTTGTTTCATAATCTCTTTTGGAAACCTTTGGTGGGAAGTGGGTTATTTCCTAATGACGTGAGGTTTCTTTTGTTCATAGCACTATATAAAGGATCACGGGGTTCACTAGCTAGCATGCAAAAATTGTGTAATTATTCATCTTAAGTGAATAAAGGGTGCTTTTCTGTCGTGGAGGTAGTTAGCAAATATTTTGCTAGCAAACCACGTAAAATACTCGTGTTCTTCTTTATTCGTTCATCGTTCGTGAGGTGGTTTGTCATAACAAACTGGTATCAAAGTAAAGGTTGGCGGTGTTTCAAGACCAAGATCAAGGCGGAGCAAAGCTAGGGTTTCACAACTTGGTGAAATCAAAAGCTAGGGTTTTGCGATCTAGGTGGAGCACGCTACTAGGGCTTAAGATCCACCAAGAACGATGTCCGGATCGATGTTGGAGATCGACAGGTTCACAGGAGGGAACAGCTTCAGTCTGTGGAAGATAAAGATGGAGGCTTTGCTCAAATCGCAAGGCTTGTGGGCACCTTTGACCGCGGACAAGGGAGGCCTAAATGTTGCATCATCGGAGTTCAAGTTATTGGAGTAGAAGGCACACGCAACGATTATGTTGTGCTTATCGGATGACATGATCATCGAGGTCGCAGATCAGAAGCAAGCAGCAAGTCTTTGGCTCAAGTTGGAGAGTCTCTACATGACGAAGAGTCTCACTAGCAAGTTGATGGTAAAGTAAAGGCTCTTTACTTTGCGGATTCTCTAAGGTACGGCTCTCAAGGACCATCTTGATCAATTAAATACAATTCTTATAGACTTGCGTAATATTGTCGAGAAGGTGGGCTATGAGGATGCTGCACTCTTGTTATTGATCTCGTTACCTCCATCATACGAGAACTTTGTTCAGTCATTCATTGTGAACAAGTATGACTTAACCCTAGAGGAGGTCAGATCGGCGCTCCATGCTAGGGAATTGTGCCATAAGGGTGCAAGCATAGGTACAGAGGACCATGCTTCCGGACTGATGGCAACGGGAGGAAGCATGAAGGGTAAGAAGAACAAGAAGAAGCAGTTCTCGGGTTCTAAGTTACCCAAGGATGTCTGTGCCTTTTGCAAAGAAAAGGGGCACTGGAAGAGAGATTACCCGAAACGAGGTCAACAGGGGCAGAATGGATCCGCAGCCGTAGCATAACAAGGTAACTCGTCCGAGGATGATTTCGTTCTAATGTCGGATGTTGTCACGCACTCTCAAGATGCATGGGTCCTTGATTACGGAGCTTCCTATCATATTTTCTCTAAGAGGGAGCTATTCTCGACGTACGACCAAACGAATGGAGGGTCTGTCTACATGGCAAACAGAGCCGTCTGTAAGGTGATTGGGAGCGGGTCAGTTAGATTGAAGACGAATGAAGGGAAGTTATGTACCTTGGAGCAGGTCAGACATGTACCACTTATTAATAAGAATATGATCTCCTTGAGTCTACTCGACACCAAGGGATACAGTTTCAAAGGTGAAGGTGGAGATCTACAAGTCTGCAAGGGTTCTAAGGTGATTCTCAGGGGAGTCAAGAGTTGGACTTTGTACATGTTGCAAGGTTCGACGATCACAGGTTCTGCTGGAGTTATCGCAGTCGAGATTAAGGAAGCTGATCTAACTAAGTTGTGGCATATGAGGCTCGGTCATATGAGTGAACGTGGAATGCAGGAACTTCACAAGAAAGGCTATCTCACCGGGCATGCGCCCAAGATCCTAGAGTTTTGTGAGCACTGCGTGTATGGAGGCTACAGCGTAGCAAGTTCTCTAAGGCGGTTCATAGAACGAAAGGTACTCTTGATTATATCTATTCGGATTGCTGGGGTCCATCTCGAGTTGAGGCGATTGACGGGTACAAGTATTTTCTAAGCATCATAGACGACTACTCCAGGATGACTTGGATATTCGTGATGAGTCACAAGAGTGAAGCCTTCGCAAGATTCAAGGAGTGGAAGACACTAGTAGAGAATCAGGTGGGAAAGAAGGTTAAGAGGTTTCGCACGGACAACGGCTTATAGTTGTGTTCATCACAGTTTGATGGATTCTGCAAGGATCAGTGAATAGCACGCCATCGCACCGTTCGGCGCACACCGCAGCAGAACGTTGTAGCTGAGAGAATGAATCAGACACTTTTAGCGAAAGCAAGGTGCATGCTTTCGAATGCAGGTCTTCCTAGAGGTTTCTAGGGAGAGGCTGTTTCCATGGCATGTTATCTCATAAATCGGAGCCCGCACACAGGTGTAGGATGCAACATTCCTATGGAAGTCTGGTCCGATAATAAAGTGGATTACTCGGATTTTGAGAGTTTTTGGTTGTGTTGCCTATTATCACGTTGATGATGGCAAATTAGAACCAAGAGTTAAGATGGAAGTATTCATGGGTTTCGAAACAGGTGTGAAGGGATACAAGATATGGGCAGACAACAAGATTATACTTAGCAGAAGTGTAGTCTTTGATGAGACTCATATGTTGAAGAACTCCGTGGAGTTGGAGCTTGGAGGTGCAAAAAAGAAGGTGGGTGGAGAGTCGGATCCTACTGATCCTAAGGATTCTGAAATCCCCCGCCGCCAGAAGCAGAAGATTCTGATAGTGAGGATGCGTCTACACCTGAGGAACCAGTTCATCAAGGTATTGCTCAAGGAAGACCAAGGAGATTCATAAAGCCTCCGGCGAGATACAGAGATTATGGTATGGTAGGATATGCATTACAGGTAGCGGAAGAGGTAAAGGACGAGCCATCCTCCTACAAGGCCGCTATATCTAGTTCTGAGTCAGCACAATGGATTTCCGCGATGGGAGAATAGATGGAGTATCTTAGCAAGAACTTGACTTGGGAGCTTGTTAAATTTTCAGCGGGAAGGAAGATATTCAGTTGCAAGTGGGTCTTCAGAAGAAAGGAAGGAACTACAGCTGGGGAGGGCATCAAGTATAAGGCAAGGCTAGTTGCAAGAGGGTTCAGTCAGAAAGAGGGAGTTGACTACAACGAGATCTTCTCACCGGTGGTCAAACATACTTATATCCGGGTGTTACTAGCTTTAGGGGCACACCACGACCTAGAGCTTGAGCAATTGGATGTCAAGACAGCTTTCCTGCACGGAGAGTTAGAGGAGGAAATATACATGAGCCAACTGGAGGGGTTCCAAGTTCCCGGAAAAGAAGAATATGTGTGCAAGCTGAAAAGATCTCTCTATTGACTTAAGAAGTCGCCAAGGCAATGTTACAAGACGTTTGACAACTTCATGCTGAACATTGGTTACCACAAGTGCGAGTATGATTGCTGCATGTATCACAAGTTGTTGCGAAGTGGATCACGTATCTACCTAGTTCTATATGTGGATGATATTTTGATCGCAACTCATAATATCAAGGACATTAGAGAACTGAAGAGGTCTCTCAGTGCGGAATTTGAAATGAAGGATCTAGGAGCTGCTCGGAAGACATTGGGAGTTGAGATCTATAGAGACAGGAAAAAGAAGAAGCTTTTCCTGTCACAGCAGGGATACATCAAGAAGATCTTGAGCAGATTTGGGATGTTATCAGCTAAAGCTATAGATACTCGTATGGCGACTAACAGCAAGTTAGGAATGTGCACCGTTCAGACTGAGGAGGAGAAGGAGTACATGTTCAAGGTTCCATATGCTAGCGCAGTTGGAAACCTCATGTATGATATGGTCTGTACTCGACCGGACATAGCATTCGTTGTTAGTGTGGTTAGCCGTTTTATGGCTCATCCAGGGAAGGACCATTGGCAGGCGGTGAAGCGCATATTCAGGTACCTAAAGGGTACGTCAGACATTGGCCTTTGCTATGGGGCTAGTGAAGACATCTTGGTAGCTGGTTTCTCGGATGCGGACTATGCAGGGGATGTTGATAGTTGAAGATCAATGACGGGTTATGTGTATGCTCTGGGAGCATCTGTTGTGAGTTGGAAGGCTACGTTACAGTCGACGGTGACTTCGTCCACCATGGAGGCGGAGTATATGGCTCTAACGGAAGCAGCAAAGGAGGCAATTTGGCTTAAGGGAATGGTCAATGATGTAGGGCTACTTCAAGATCAGGCGATAGTCTACTGTAATAGCTTGAGTGCGATTTTCTTGACTAAGGACCAGGTTCATCATGAAAGGACCAAGCATATCGACATCAAGTATCATTTTCTGATAAACGAGAGCAGGATCAAGGTGAAGAAGGTGGGGACAGCTGACAACCCTGTGGATATGTTCACAAAGCCAGTTCCGGAGAGCAAGTTCCAGCATTGTCTGGAATTGCTCAACATAATGAGCCAGTGAGCCCATGGGGCATGTCGGACCCAGTGGGGGTCCAGTGAGTCTCTGTGACGATAGAAAATCGAGTGCGGAGAGACGAAGTTTTATTTACGAGAAGAGGATTAGCTGCTTTGACGAAGAATTCAAGGCAATGTCGAGATTTGTTAGGGCGGTGATGCCTTGAATGGTCAAAAGGCTGGTATGAGTCAAAAGAGGCCACAAAGTTGTTTCCTAATCTCTTTTGGAAACATTTGGTGGGCAGTGGGTTATTTCCTAATGACATGAGGTTTCTTTTTTTCAAAGCACTATATAAAGGATAACGGGGTTCACTAGCTAGCATGCAAAAATTGTGTAATTGTTCTTAAGTGAATAAAGGGTGCTTTTTCGCAGTGGAGGTAGTTAGCAAATATTTTGCTAGTGTAGACACGCAAAATTTGCGGCCTATAAAACAGTGCCACGTGTCCATTGATGCATAATTAAACAGAGAGGTCGGATAGCAATCGTCATCAAATTGTTGTCCTTAAACATTAATTGATGGTGGACTAAATTGTAAATGAGATAAAACTTTATTTACAAGCAAGGACTGCTTATGGCGATGCCACATCAGTGCATGACATGACTACAAGTGAGCAAGTAAGGCCAATCAAATAGTGCCACTTGTCAAAATGATGCAGTTGTCAAGACTAGCGAGTTCGGCCAATCACATTGTGCCACTTGTCAAATTGATGCAGAAATTAAATAAATAATAAATATTATTTATTTTTTACGTTGGCCAACAAGCCAGCCCATGCCTATATAAAGGGATGACCTCAGGCATATGGGACACACAATTACATCTTGCAAGAAGGAGAGAGCTCTGAAGATCAAGCTGCTAAAGCCCTGACGAGTTCATCCATCATCAAGATCATCATCATCAAGCCCTTCGAAGTTCTTCATCAAGTTCTTCGAAGATCATCACCGAGTTCTTCAAGCCGTCGAAGATCTCCATCCGCGTTCTTCAAGACACTCGAAGATCTTCAAGCGTTTCTTCGTGTTCTTCAAGGCGTTCATCCGGTTCTTCATCAACATCGAAGATATTCATCCGTTCGATCCGAGATCAAGCCTCCAAAGCCCTCGTTCGGATTTTGTGTTCTTCGATCCCTACATCGCGTTCTTCGTCCAAATCGAAGACTGCTAATCCGTTCGATCCGAGATCAAGCTACGAAGCCCCAGTTCGACGTGCAAGGAGAAGAATCAGGGGATTTAATTTCTGTTTAGAAATTTACTATCAGAGATTGTAACCCACATCATAGATTCATTAATAAATATTTGACACCGAATTTCTCGCATTTATTTTCAATTGCATAAGTTTGTGTGTACAGCTAGCGAACCACGTAAAATACTCGTGTTCTTCTTTATTCGTTCATCATTCGTGAGATGGTTAGTCATAACAAAACCAGCAGAGGTAAGTAGTCTAATGTCAAAGTCTAGTCGTGAAGTGCAAGTTGGGCTTGAAAGAGGAGATCTTGTTGATAAGGGTAAAAGACAAAAACCACCCCTTGAATTTGGGTAAATGACAAAAACATCCCTAGTCTTTGGGAAATTACAAAAACCACCCCTGCAAGAAAACGGTAACTGATGGCCACTAACTGAGGTCCGAAAAGACAAATGTACCCTCATCATTGGAAAAAAATGCGACGTTATATTTACTTTTTTTTATTCATCTTCTCACTTTCTAACCCTAATCTCTCACTTTCTCCTTCCCACCTCTCTCTTCTTCCCCGACCCTCTCTTCACCGACCCACAACAGAGCCCTTCTTCCACTGCCGACAACAACGCCGACGACGCCTATCATCTTCGTCGTTCCCAGATCTGTATGTTCCCATCGTCTCTGTCGTTCCCCAATCGACCAATTCCGTTGGCCCCAAAACCAATGGCGGCGGCATCAGCGACGGGACAATCGAACCCCTTGTCTCCTTCGAACCCCTAGTTCAACCTCAAAATCGAATCCCTTTGTCTCCTTCTTCCTTCAACCCAGCACCAGCGACAGGTCAGGCTCTAATCCGTCAGAAAGATCCGGAAATTGGTCTATTTCAGGCTCAGGCATGGCCTCTTAAGCGTTTCAAGCAAAAGGAGGTTCCTTCGTATCCTTCTGTTCTTCTTCCTTCTTCTTCGAACGGAGCTTATTTTGATTGGTTGTGGGTGGTTGTTTCGACTGGGTCTGGGTTTGATTTTGCGTCTGTAATCGAGATGGAGTGGTGGGTTTCAGGTGGTGGTGGTGGTGGTGATTCGATGGTGGTGGTGATTCGAGGAGCTGTGGGTATATGGTTATGGTGGCTTGAGGTCGTGTTTGGTGTTGGGAATCGGTTGGCTTCGGTATTGTGTTGCTCTTGGGTCTGATTTGGTCTGCAGGTTCTTGGATGAATTGTTTCGGTAATTGAATTCAGGTGGTTGAAGGACTGGGTATTGGAGTTAGGAGTTTGATATCAATTGGTGTTAGACGGTGTTCAGGTGGCCATGGCTAACAATGGTGAAAATGGTGTAGTGGTGAGCTTTTTAGAGAAGGTCTGTGAGTTGGGGGCTTGTGGAAGGTGCAGGCTCTAATGGGTATTATGGAAGGGTGTTTATGGTTAAGGAGGAGGCTATGGTGTTGGCAGATTAAGGTAACAGTGGTGGCATTGGCTGGTAATTTCATCAGGTTGTTGTGAAGTTGGTTGTTTAGGATGATATATTGGAGGAGCTGTGTTTAAGAATTGGGTTTTTTGGGTGTGTATTTGCTGGTGATTTTAGTTGTTAATTGGGTGTTTGGTGATGCTAATTTAGGTGGAGGAAGATTGATGGGTTGTATCAGGTTTGAGGGGTTTGTAGGTACTGTAGGTTAGTTGAATTGGTTGCAGGCAGTTAGGTAGGCTAAATTGGTGGATAAAAAAAATCAGGCTGCTGTTGTGGTGGTGGGGATGTCGCGGAGATGGTGGTGGTGGCCAAGAACATCAAGAACACTTAGAACACCAGGAACAAGCAAAAACAAAATAAACAAATAAGGGCAAAATAGTCATAAAAAAGTCATATTGCACCCCTCTACTAACTGGCATTAACAGAAGGGTGGTAATTGTCTAACGTCCATTCAATGACAGGGGTGGTTTTTGTCTCGACAGGGGTGGTTTTTGTAATTTCCCAAAGACTAGGGATGTTTTTGTCATTTACCCAAATTCAAGGGGTGGTTTTTGTCTTTTACCCTGTTGATAATGGAGCTGATTAAGGATGCTACATTTACAAGGTTTTGGCCAACTGCACAGATGTTTTAGCAAAATCTCCTTCTTTTACATGAAAGAATAAGAAAGTGATCCAGGAATGGGGAGGGACAATGTTTTTAGAGAGGTTTCTTGAGCAATTGGATCCTTAAGCTAGCCGAGCTCAAAATGTAGGCGACGTAGTTGGTGGGAAAGCATCCCCTTTGTATTCGGAAGGAGAGTGAAACGATTCGATATTTGAATAGAAAGAGATGTTAGTGTGCAGTATGTTTTGTCCAATTTTTCGTATGCACATTTTTTTTTCTTCTTGGTCAAAGTATAGAATACCACATGGCTATTGACTGAAAATTATTGGCTTTATCCGAAAAGTCAAGAAACATGCCAACTTCGCCATTGGATCAATGGTTAGAGCTTAGCTTCTCGCGAGAACCTCTAATTTGGCTGTAATCTCCTGTAACAATTTTTGGTAGATTACAGTTGTGAAGATGTAGCAGGAGCAGATCGAACACTTTTCCCATTTGGAGTGGTAAAGGCTGCCGTAGAAGAGAAAAAAGACACAACTCGTAACTATTAATCTCTTTGATTTTTATTACAAGAAAAGATGAACAGTTCAAAAGTACTCACATGCCTCCTTTAAATCCATCAGCACCTGACCCGTCAAAACTGTCAAAGTGACTGGCCAAAAACGAGAGGATTTTTTTTCTTTTTTTTTTGCGGATCAAACGAGAGGATTGATACAAAAGTTTTTTGTTTAAACACATGTGGTCGATGTTGAGTGACAATAACTTCGCTGTAAATAATAAAGTATGCACGAATATTTAAAAAGATATAGAATAATGACAGAAAACCCTCCTGCAATATAGTCTCGCTGACACTTAACTATCAATAATACTGATTTAGTCAGACAATCCCTCTGCATTTCACTTTTACCGACATCGCGCACCATTTTACTAAAATTGCTGGTAGCTAAGTGTCGGTAAAAATAAAACTGCATGGAGATTTATGTTTGAATAATGGTGCGTGATGTCGGTAAAAGTAAAAGTGCAGGAGAATTTTCTGACAAAATCGATAGTGTTGGTAGCTAAGTGTCATCGAGACAACATCGCAGGGGGATTTCTCTCAAAAGTTCAATATTAAATAGTAAAAAATTACTTTCAGCCTAATGGTAACAAGCTACTACCTCCGGTACCTCAGTTTCTTCCTAGTTTAACTTTTACCACTATTCACCGAGTTATTTTGACCCGGTGATTTGATTACCAAAACGATGAGAGAATTTGTAAATATTTTCATCTTGTTGTAGAGTACACTTTACTCGACAGCTCCATGAAGAATTACCAAAAAAAAAAAAAAAAAAAAAAAAAAAAAAAAAAAAAAAACATCGTTTTGCTATTCGATTCATCGTGTCGAAGTGACGTGGGTACAGGTAAAAAAGTCAAACTAGGCAAAAGGTGACGAAACAGAGGTAGTACGATTTTGGTACAGAGTTTGTCGATTCGATTCCCTCTTATAGCGAGTTTTTGATAAATTGAAATAAACCGCCCGAATATCAATCCAATCGGGTCGGGTTGTTTGGTTTTCGGGTATTCGGGTTAGTTCTGTCCATTTTACTAATGGAAGTTAGTGATGGGTACACTTTGCAGCATAGTTTTAAAAACCGGACCGGACCGGCCGGTTTGACCGGCGAACCGGTGCTTGACCGGTCCGGTCCGGCAATCAGACCGTATAAGCACAGAAACCGTTCCACGTCATCAGAACCGGCGGTTCAACCGTCGAACCGGTCGGTGTTTGAACCAGCCGGTTCTCTCTTTAATTAAAAAAGAAATGGCGCTGGGAGGGAATCGAACCCTGAACCTCGGCGTACAATCGTTGGAGACTTACCACTACACCAGCCAACCAGTTACGTTTTATATAGAATAATCAATATAGTTATTATTTCATTATTAAGTAGTAAGCAAACTTCCTTTCTCTTTTAAAAACATTAGCAACTTGTGTTTGTATGTTATTTTATTTTTGCATACCATATCATATATTTGAAATTAAGTATTTATATGTACATTTTATATTTTTTTGGATATAATTGTGTGTTAGTTCCTAATATCTCGCTAGAAGGTTTTGATTTTGAAACAGCATAAAAAATGGGGAACTTAGTTGGGGATTTAGTGGTTGTTGATTGGTCTTTCAACAGAGTTAGAAGCATGCAAGGGTTAAGAATCAAATCCAGAGTGGCTCTGGATCAGGCTCTTACACCTGGTGTTTATATTAATGTTCCAGGGGAAGATGAATTCAAGTGGGTTTTTTTCAGTTACGAAAGAATTTCCAAAATCTGCTATAGATGTGGTTGTGTTGGGCATGACAACAGGCACTGTAATACTAACCTGGTGGCGGTCTTGGAGAGCCTGGAAGCTAGATACTTGCAATCACGCCACCTCTCTGCCTACCCCTTCCACGTTAATCCTCACCGGAAAATGTTCACTCACCTTCTGAAGTATCACTCAAAGCATGGCCCTCACCGCACCATGAAATTCGGTTCAAGTGTTAGCCCTGTTTACACCTTTCAGGAACTCTCCATCTCCCATGACCCAAACCAAGCCCCCCCCCCCCTGCCACCACAACAACCATCTGTAGACCACTCACATTCATCTAATGACTCTGCTGCTTTTTTTACCCCACCCTCCAACCCAGAAAGTGTACCCTCCAATCAAACCTCCCTAATGAACGCCACCTCTGCTTTTATACAAAGCTTTTTCCCTAACATCCACCACTTAATCCAACAGTCTCAGGCGTTTCTTCTTCCCCAGCAACTCCCTTCCTCTTCCATGCCAATTCATGCACATGTCTCTGAAGCAGTTATGGCTGATACTCTCTCTCACCCATCCCAACCATCCACAATCAATAGTGGTGCATGTTCCCAGTCTAAGGCATCTCAACCGCCTCCAATGAATGAGGGTGCAAGTTCAGAAATGGTCTTCAACTCATTCAATAGAACCATGCACCCCCTTTTTGAAACGGGTGACTCTTTAATTCATGATCTGAAAAGCCTCCCCCCTATTTCCACTATAAAACCCTCCGACCAATCAACAAGGACCCCTTTTCAGCAGTTGCCATCCAAAACTTTATCTCTCTCTTGTCCCAATCCTCACCTCCTCCAAACTCACACCTCCCAAATGAGGCAATTACCCACCACCTATAAAATGCTCTCCTCCCGTTCTGGCTTCTCAATCAGAGCCCCTAAATTTACTCCCACAAATACTTCGGAGGCTGGCACTGATTTGGAACAGAGAAAGAAAGAAGTGGTTGATATTGACAAAATGCTCAAGGAAGTTAGCCCCTCGATCCCAAAGAAGACCAGAGGGAGAAGAGGTGAAACCAAAAAGGAGAAAGAGATAATGCAGAAAAAAGAGGGTAAGAAAGGTTTGGGGAAAAATGTGGCCAAAGGAAAGGACAAGCTCATCAGCAAGCCAAGAGGAGCCTTGCAAATCCCGGCGTTGAAAAAGGTGGCGAAGAAGAGGGAAATTCCAGTGGCCTCGATGGCGGATAGCAAGGGGAAAGGAAAGAAGCAGAAAATCACTACCAGTTTGGAGGCTCAAAAAGGTATCACTAAAAGTTTTCATGATCTGTTTCAGTCTTTTAATTTCAATCCATTCTCCAAACATTTTTTCAACTTTAAGTTCAAAAAAAGATCTAGATCACTGGGAGACACTGGTCCTTCTATTTTGCATCCCAACAAAAAACTTTGTTCTGGGTTTAGGGTGGTTGTCCCAAAACAACCCCCAAGAGAGCCATGAATCTTATCAGTTGGAATTGCAGAGGTTTGGGACACGACTCTGCAATTCGAGAAGTTTTTTCCCTGTCTCGTAAATTTAAGCATGCTCTCCTTTTTCTTTCTGAAACCAAGCAAAAAAATTGTTTCATTCAAAGAAAATTTCGTAAACTAGGTTTTGATAAGCAATGTTTTGTTGATCCTATAGGCTCTAGTGGTGGCCTTTGGTGTGCTTGGCATTCTTCTCTTCTTTCTGCCTCTCTAAAATGGTCTTCGGAGAATCTCATTCTCCTTGAAATAGCAAATCCTATTCCAGCACTCCCCTCGTGGTTCTTAGGTTTAGTTTATGGTAACCCAAATTTTGATCAGCGTCTACATGTTTGGAACCTTTTTGATTTTATTCTCCCTGTTGATTGTCCCTTGGTGCTAATAGGAGACTTCAATCAGGTTCTTTTCTCTCATGATAAAATGGGGCCTTGTGCTTCTAATATTAGAGGCTCTGATACTCTTCTAAACTTCTTAAACAAGTGGGCTCTTTTTGAAGTTAAAAACATTGGCCCTTGGTTCACCTGGACTAATAATAGATCAAGTAGCTCTCCTACTTTTGAGAGGCTTGATAGAGCTTGGTGTAATGTGCATCTTATTAGCTCTTTTCCTGACCTTACTATTCAGAACCTTGGCATAGGATCATCTGATCACTCTCCCATGGTTCTAAGATTCTCCCAACCCTCCACCGTTAGTTTCCCTCCCAGGCGTTTTGAGATTTGGTGGTTAAACTCAACTGAATCTAAGGAGCTCCTAAAATATATTTGGAGCCTCCCCATTCCAGGATCGCCTTGCTTTAGAGTGGCCAAGCTGCTAGCTATCACTCTTAAAGCTTTTAGAACTTGGGCCTCTGCTAGACCCTCCCTGCAGAACCAGATAAAATATGTCAAAAATCAAATCGCTACCCAGCAGTCTCTCCTTCCTGATCCTCAAGCCATCTCCTCTTTTATTCAGCTCCATCATCAGCTTCATGATCTGCTTAATCAAGAAGAAATCTATTGGGCTCATAGAGCTAGATGTAAATGGCTAAAAGAGGGAAATAAAAATACAAAGTTTTTTCATGCATGCACCAAAATTAATAAAACCATTAATGGAATTTGGAATCTTCAACTCTCTTATGGCTCTTTTGTTACTGATCAAAATGACATTTTGAAACTGTTTCTTGATCATTTTCAATCAATTTATTCTGAGCCCTCTCCTAGCCTTGCAGATCTCTCAGCCCAAAATGATAATTTGTTTTCTTTCTCCCTTCTTTTCAACGTTACAAAGTTTTTAACTCCTGATCAACAAACTTTCCTTTCAAAATCTTTCACTGCTTCTGAAGTCACCCAAGCAGTCTTTGAGATGGCTCCCCTAAAGGCCCCTGGCCCTGATGGTTTCCAGCCAGCTTTCTTTCAAAAAAATTTGAGCCTTTGCTCCACCACCATCATATCAGCTGTGCTTTCTTTCCTCAACTCAGGTCACTTGCTCAAGGAGATAAACAAAACCCATATCATTCTCATTCCTAAGTGCCATAACCTTTAAAAGTTGGTGACTTTAGGCCTATCAGCTTATGCAATGTCCTTTACAGAATAATAGCCAAAGTTTTGGCTAATAGGCTTAAGCATGTCCTTCCCTCCCTCATATCTATTAACCAGAATGGATTCATCCCCCAAAGGCTAATCCAAGACAACATCTTCATAGGTCAGGATCTGGTTCATACCATCCATAAAGCTAAAAATAACTCTCAACCCAAATTAGGAGCTTTAAAATTAGATATCTCGAAAGCTTTTGATCGTACTAGATGGGACTTCCTTGAACACGTAATGGTTCAGATGCACTATCCCTCCCATTTCATTAAACTTATTATGCAATGCATCACCACTGTTTCCTATTCCATTATACTCAATAGATCTCAGTCCAAATTCTTCAAGCCTAATAGAGGGCTAAGGCAAGGTGATCCACTCTCCCCCTTCCTTTTTGCACTCTGTGCAGAAGTCCTCTCAAGCTCTCTTACAGCTGCTGAAGAAGATGGGCTCCTCCATGGCATCCCCTTTTCAAATCATCAATCAATCTCCCATTTGCAGTTTGCTGATGACACACTTCTTTTTTTCAAAATTTGCCCCCAAACCAGTAACAACATTAAGCTCATTCTTGATCTCTATGCCACTCAATCAGGCCAATCTATCAATCTAGACAAATCCTCTCTAGTCTTTAGTCCTAATTGCTCCTCTGCAGATAAAAATCACTTTCTTAACTGCCTAGGATTGGCACCAAGTGACTGCATAGGAAAGTATCTAGACATCTCTTTAGATTCTAAAGGCTCTAGCAAGACCATTATCAAGAATACCATTGACAAAATCAGAAATAAGTGTGCTTCTTGGCAAGGTCTTCTTCTTAACCCCTTAGGAAGAGCCACTCTGATTAAATCTGTGCTTAGTAGCTACCTTGTCTATCCCATGTCTATTTGCCTCTTCCCTAAGAAAGACTGTAACACTATTAAATCTGTCTTCTCACAATTTTACTGGTCTGGGGATTGCACTAAAAAGCGTATCCATTGGCTCTCTTGGGACTTTCTTTGCAATAAGCCCAAGAATGGGGGTTTGGGATTTAAAAATCTACAGTGCTTTAATACTGCTCTTTTAGCTAAAAGCAGCTGGAGAATTCTCAAGGATCAAAACTCTCTTTTCACAAAATATTTTTCTACAAAATATTGCAAAAGGAAAACTTTTTTGAGCCTCAATCCTGCTTCTTCCTCTTCTTCTGCTTGGAAAAACATTTGTAAAGGCAGAAGTACTTTGAGAATGGGGCTGCAATGGAAAATTGCTTCAGGACAGGCCATTGATCTGGGTGATGATGGATGGATTAAAGATGTTCCTGGTGCTTCTATTAAGGAATGCTTACTACACACACATCACCATAACACTCCCCATAAGGTTGGCCACTTGATAAACCAGCAGCAAAAGGTGTGGAAAGCTGAACTAGTAGATGAGCTATTCCCAACCTGGTTGAGAGATAGAATCCTTGACACTCCAATAGAAATGCTTGAAAGCACAGATACCCCCTACTGGGGAGCCTCCTCCAATGGAATTTTCACAGTTAAATCTGCCTATTCCCTGCTAAACTACAATAACTCCTCACCATTATCAATTGCAGCCACCATCCACTTTAATCCCATAAATTTTAGATACAACTGGAAAAGACTCTGGTCCTCAGGTCTCCCTTCTAACATTACTCACCTCTTCTGGAGAATCTGCACTAACTCTCTGCCTTGTCTTTCCAATATTAACTCTAGAATTTCCATATCAAATCCCTGCTGTCCTCACTGTCCTAACCACATTGAAAATACTAATCATATTTTCCTTCTTTGTCCTAAGGCTCAGGAGCTTTGGGGTAGAGCCCCTCTTCACCCAAATCAGAAACCAACACACTCTTCCTCAGATATTAGTAAATGGTTATTGAGATGGCTAAATAAGAAAAAGAAACTTCAAAATCAGAATAATTGGCATTGGATCCCAGCCATTTTCTGGATCCTTTGGACTACCAGAAACAAAATCTTATTTGATAAACAAGTTTCCACTCCTTGTTCTTTGTTCCTTCAGACAGAGGCTCTTGCAAACTTTCTTACTTTATGTTGATCTTCTTTTGGGATTTACTTTGTAAGTTTTTTCTTAGCTAATGAAGGTTGGGTGGAGGTAGAGGTTAAAAAGGGAAGGCCAGAATGGCTGCCAAGACAAGTGCAGTTCTACCCCCAGGCTTTGGTGGAAGTGTCTCAAGCAGTCCCTCTAGCAGTGCTCCCCCCTGTGCATGGAGCTTTCAATCTCAAGAATGCAGTCTCTGCTGATGTGTCTGCTAAGGGCAAAGGAGGAGAAGGTGAAGGAAGTTCTGGTGCTCCAGATGTGGTTCACTCCATTGAAGCTTCAAGTGTTAGTGCCTCGGGTGCTGTTTCTGGAGAAGAATTCCCTCCCATTCCAGATAGTGAGCTCATGTCTGCAGTCATCCCCTTCATTGACGTCTAACAACACTGGTTCTATGTGGATAGCTCTCAGTTTCTCCCTCAGTTTCTTTATCTATCATGTTTTAGTATTGGTATGAATGTTATCAAGATGGTGTAATTTTGGTCCCTGTTTTGCTGCTGAATGTTCTTGGCTAGGCTCCCTCAGCTAGCTTGAAGTCTTGATGTTTCAGTTTTAGTGGTTTGTGGCTGGTAGATTTTAGTACTTTCGTCCGATGTTTTCTGTTCGATGTGTACTTATCTTAATCGCTATCTAATGAAGTTCTACTTTTACCGCAAAAAAAAAAAAAAAAAAAAAAAAAAATGTGTGTTAGTTATTTTTCATCAAAATATATTGTTGTAGACTATAATTTAGTTATTGTGTGTGTGTGTTAATTTTTTAAGCATAGCTATTACTATAACAACATTACAACAACACTAAATAAGCTTCAAATTAAAATATCCAAGTGTATTTTTGGCCATTTTTCCGTTATTTTTACTATGTTTGTGTAAAAGATAATAATTATATATTATTAAATAAACGTGCGATTGAACCGGTCCGACCACCGGTCCGACCATGAACCGGTGCCTCACCGGTTCGATGGCCGGTCCGGTTTTTAAAACTTTGCTTTGCAGCGTTTTTGAAAACTATAAGACCGTGACAACACCGTGTCAAACTTTGGGTATTGAATCCACTGTTAATACAAATTATGGGTACTTCCGATGCAATTTTGCCTCTGTTAATTTTGGGCAAAAAAACTGATAA
This sequence comes from Linanthus parryae, assembly GCA_023055425.1. Lineage (NCBI taxonomy): Eukaryota > Viridiplantae > Streptophyta > Magnoliopsida > Ericales > Polemoniaceae > Linanthus > Linanthus parryae. The sequence goes on from JALGPY010000003.1 coordinate 60,519,511, forward strand.
TTAAGAGTTAATTTATTATTAACGATTTTTTATTGTCAATTAACAAACCTGTTAATGAACTGTTGACTATTACAACTGTATCAACATTTGCAAACTCACAAAGTATCTCCTACTGCATTCCATATCTATAAACTTTCTTTTGTAGTCTCGGTCCGCCCTGTTAGGTGTTGTAGTATGCTTTCCAACACCGCACAGAGAAGCTATAAACAGTAGCCCCAATATTGGGACTAATTTCCGTTAAAGAGCCACATACTTTGTATGAAGTTGTCTTCCACCTAAGTACAGCATTCGAACCGCTTTTGATGCATAAAAGTCTTTAATGTTTTATCTTTCCATTCTTGTTTATTATATTCGGGTAATAGAACATTGGGTCAAATATTTCTAACAGTTTCTGTAAGTATTAAATAATAAAAACAAGAGCCCCGTCCTCACAAACTCGTGTTTATTGATACAATCACATAAAAATACACATCTATTAAGACTCTAAATCTTAAAGAATATACGTGTGTTCTCTTTCATCAAATGAAAAGAAATTTGTAGCTATGAATATACCATGTCACGTTCTCATGAATAGTATCAACTTATTTTCTTTAATGAAAAAAATACACATTTATTAAGACTCTAAATCTTAAAGAATATACGTGTGTGATTTATCCTTAATAAAAAGAAATTTGTGGCTATGAATATACCATGTCCCGTTCTCATGATAGTATCAATGAACCGGAGTTCATGAGAACGCGACTCTAGAAACAAGTTATACTTTCACCTGAGTGAACACATTTCTTTCCATATATCTGTGGAATGGGTACCAGTTGGAGATGCATTGGACACGTGTATGCCTTATGGGCATTGGCAGGACAGTGGTGTATGGTAAGCCTAAACAGCCACTAATTAATTGGTCTTTCCCATGGATGACAATCCCATCACCTGGAAGGGAAAACCTTGCTTCAACTCGAAGATTTCTGTCACTCCATTCATTATATAACTGTGAATGTACCACCATTACCTTACATTACAAAACCAGTGTCATCTCAGTTACCAAAAGAATAACTTCATACAAGCATGCATGTTTACAAAGTAGGAGAGGCTGGGAATCAACCACTGTATGTCGCACATTTCTCTTACTTTTTTTGTAACGTCTTATTGGCAGGTTCCGTCAGCTTCACGATCTTTCTGCTCAAAGAAACTGAAGAAACTGTGGCTGTTTGGGAGGTGAAAACGTCCCCACATCATTTCCGCTAACCATGGATGCTGATAACTGTAAGTTTCACAAGCAATTATTTAACAATTCCTATTCACTTACTTTCCAACATGCAAATACAGCGATGTTCATCATTCATACCTCCTCCTTAAGAGCTTTGTTCTCTTCCTGTAACTTCATTTCCTACAAAAAAATATAGAGGAAGAAAATGTTTCATATGATACCAGGTGATGATAGATGTTCATTTGAAAGCCAATAACACACATATGAATGAATAGTGAATAAATCACATACCTGTTCATGAAGTTCCAGTAGCAGCTTCATCATTAGCTCTGTCTGCAGATTAACATGAACTGTAAATAGAAACACTCATTACAGCTAACTAACCACACGATTATATAACAGAAAAAGATGGTTCCCGTGATTTATAACCCCCTCACCTTATGAACATTGTCCCCAATAGTAACTTGCATTGTGATATCAACGATATAAGAAACTAAAATAATGCATTGAGCAACAATTGTAAAAGGAACGTTCACCTTTATGGATCTCGTGCGTTTCAGGGCAGTATGGAGTTGTTCTTCTAGTTGGACAAGATCAGTAACACTTAATTCGTCAATGTATGGTTTTTCAAGTTGCCTGACAATGAATGAGACTTGAGTTACTTCAGTCTATATTAGTCTTCGAAGAAGATGTAAAAACAGGATGATACAGTCATAGTTGTCAAAGCTTGATACGTATCGTGTATCGATAGTAGGATTTTTGTATCGTATCGTATCGTGTATCGGAAAGATACTCACACCCTTCTTAAAACAACTTGAAAAATATATATTGACCCGTATAGTGAGGAGTTCATAGGCGGCATTTACTTTCTTATACAATATTTCTTAAACACATATAGAGGTTGATCAGGTAGTCTAACCAGCACGTATGGACATCTTTATTATGCGGCTAGATTATAGAGTCACATTATAAGGGGATGTTAATATATTTTAGACTCATGTCCAATAATGAATCACATTCACATTACATAAGTGAGAGTAATCTATATATATACAAAAGCAAAGAAGTGCTCAGGTTTAACCTCCAATTGCCATGTGTCAATTAATACTACTTATAAATGTGCCATTGTCTTCTTAAATTGCATTTTTTATGCAACATCCAATAAAAAACAATCTATGTCATGCCATGTCATATCCAATAAACATGGATGTCAGTTACAAATGAATTGATATTTAATTACTAGGTGAAGTAATTGATTGCATTAAGAGATGGTCAATTCCCATATTCATGCAAATATAAATTAAAATTAACATATCATTAAAAATTATAAATCGAATGTCCTGCTACCGGTAAAATAAAAATGAAATGAGTTTATTCCTAAAAAAAATGAAATGTGTTTTTTTAAAGAAAAATGAAATGAGTTAATTGTTTCTTTCTTATAATAACATTCTTTTAATAAAATTTGATTATGTTTTATTATATTTGAGATTACCCATGTCAGATAGATATACATGTATAATTTATTTCTAATACCGTATGTTAATATAATTTTTTTCAAAATTAATCAGCAATGTATTTCCCAAATCGTACTCCGTAAGTCATATCTTATCATCCAATAAGAGCGTTGATGTGAAACAACTATACGTGATGTTTGAGAAAAAGGGCAACAAATTATAAATGTAAGAAAGTTAGCTTGCACAAAAAAAAAAAAAGTGTTGTTGTGTTTATGATGGACGTTGTGGTTGAATGTTGGTCATGCCAATGACTAAGACTGGAGAAATACAAATGTAGAATACAATTATAATAACTTTTTGTACTTCAATTTTATTTCTTTTGCCTGGGACGATCCTAAGACAATACAAATGATAAATGTCACATTCAAAGCTGATCGCTCATGCCTTCCCTAATCCATATTGAATAACCGAAATCTTATCATATAATAAAAAATGTTAAAGTGGAAGTACACAACGCCTTCTTAGATTAAACAAACAAATTACGGAGTTAAAAATTTCAATTGCGCAACTATTGTAGATGTTGATGGTTATGGTGGGTGGCGGGGGTTGCCAATGGTTGTAGGAATGGATAAGGTTAATGGAGATGTAAGAATATATATATATATATATATATATATATATATCGGAATTTCTCTCAATGTGATATTTTACTCTATTATATAACTTTCAAAATTATAAAGAATTACTACTATCGGCAATATACACCTAAGACAGGGTAAAAAAAAAATATGTGATTCTCTTCGAAAAAGAATTATGTCGTATTCAATTTTAATTACCCACGCATTCGACAGTTCAGATTCACTAAGTAAATGCTTATCGTCCCACCATAAGCGCTCAGTTAAAGAAAGTTACATATTTTTTAAGAAAAGATCGACATTTCAGAGGTAAGAAATTCCGTTGCAAAAAAGTTCTAGGTAGCGGTAAGCTGGTAGTTATGGTCAATGGGGGTTGGTTGTTGCCTAATACTTCTCTTTTTAACTTTTATCTAATATTTCTCAAAATGTGGGGAAATAAAATATTGTGAAGGTCAGTGCATAGTTTTAAAAAACGGAAGCGGACGACGTATCGGTCGCGGTCACGTGTAACGGAATCGGCCCGTAACGGAGGAACTGTAACGGAAAACGGGACTTGTATGCGTGAATTTTTAAAAAACGTCACAAATGTAACAAAACACAACTAAAACCTCGTATTTGTATATGAAACATATTTATAGACTTTATAGACTATTTACTACTTGTTTAGACTATGTACATTATTTTTAAGAATTTTTAAACATAGACTGAACTATAAAAAATTATTACAAATCACTGATTTTTTTTTAACACAAATCAGTGGTTTAAATATAAACAAATAGTACTCCACTACTTTATCAGAAAAAAAATAGTAGTACTCCACTAAGGGGGAAAAAAACATTACCGTCCAAAAAAAAAAGGAAAAAAAAACAACCTCACACAATCCCACCTGGGACCACTTCCAATGGGATAAGATAAGAGACCATTTAAGATGAGTATCATCATCAACAAACACGGAGAGAGAGAGTCATGAAACAGAGAGAGCATCATCAACAAACACGGAGAGAGAGAGTCATGAAACAGAGAGAGCAAGAGGGAGAGAGAGAACCTGTTCGGAGACAACCCGCGAGCAGCGGCGACGACAACGACGACTGCGCGACTCCGCGACCATGATTATCTGACTATCAATCTACTGATTTCTACTCACTACTCACTCAATTAAAGGTACGGAAGTATTAGGGCTTCTGTGATTTCGAATTGGGGTTTTGAGCTTCATAGAAATTAGGGCTTCTTCTCTCAATTCTCATCTAGCCCTCTATTTTCTTTTCTACCAAAGGCCGTTACGAAACGGAAAACGGGAAAAATCGGCCGTTAAGCAACGGAAAACGGAAAAAACGGGCGATTTGGGTGTGAATTAGATTCACAGTTCACGTAACGGGAAAAACGGTAGCGGGGTCTGCCGATCCCGTTACAAAACGGCCGCTCCGCACCGTTTTCCCCGTTTTTTGAAACTATGGGTCAGTGTCGTAGGGTGAAAAATTATTTGTTACATGGCACCTCAGTTCTTCACATTGACTTCTAAATAAACCAACATTAATTCTTCTAATTTTATATAGTATATTATAGTATAATCTCTTGGAGGACATACACTTAGACAATTTAATCACCTCAGTTCTTCACATTGACTTCTAAATAAACCAACATTAATTCTTCTAATTGTATATAGTTTATTATAGTATAATCTCTTGGAGGACATACACTTAGACAATTTAATCAGTGTTATATTTTTCCTTTGATTGGTCACTCATAAGAAATTAATTTGAATTGCCCATCAATACTTTGAATATAAAATAAGTGTAGTTCTTTTACATCACATTATTTGATCATTGATAGACTAGCTAGGTATGTTTGCTATAACTAAAGATCGCGAGTTCAAATCAGATCAAGCGAGACGGTGAGTCCTTGAGTCATATTTTGTTCTATAGTAAAGGAGAATGAGAAGGAGTTGGAATCAATTTTAAATACCTAGATAGGAGAAATAATCATTTTGGTTAATCTTATGCTCCTTCCGTATATTGTTAATGTGCCAGAACATCTAATGATATTATTTTCATTCATATATTTAGTATACTAAGTATGTTGGTTTAACTCCCAAAAAAATAAGCTAAAACGATAAGTTGCCTAGGGTGCGAGGAATCCTAAATATGACGGACAGTTTTAATTATGTATTTTTCACGGTGATATGTCGGATTTAGATAAAAAATATTTAATTGAGTAATGACATCAATTTTTTATATAGGGTACCAATAGGCCTTAAACAAAAATTTGAAGTATAAGTTTACCACTAGCCCGCGCGATAGCGCGAGGTCACGCCTAGTAGTTAATTAGAAGAATTGAGTGGATTGTCAGTTATATGTTGGGTATATCTATGTGGCATCGTTTTAATAGTTCACTATTCTTGCTTATGTGTGGCAAAAGCACCCAATTAAATGGAACACAAAACTGAAATACGAAAGTTAGGGAGCTCTAATCAGGGCCACTACGAACACAATCTTTATTCTACTAGAGTCGAGTAAATATAACAATTTGTATTCTATCTGGCATTGTATTCTTTATTAAAACCATCTAATAAACATTCATAGAATCCATGTAATACGAAGTTCTATATCAATAGGTTCTAACAAACCTAGCCCAGTTTCAGTTCTCAAACGTATCGTGCGATACGCGATACGTATTGTATCGGATGTGTATCGCTCGATACAGTTTGATACACTTTGATTAGCGATACAGCAAACGATACGTAACGCTGATGGCATGTATCGTATCGTACGATACGTACCGAGTATCGCTCGATACTGATAACTTGTTACCTATCGACTATCTGTAAGAACTCAATTAAGCAGGTCTTATCACTGCCGGCAAGTTTCCTCTGTTCAATGGAAAACACACTATTTCACCTGGATTAAGACTAGTTTCATGAAGCATTTTTAATCCCAGTCAAAGATACCAGAGTTACCTCTGATTCACAGCCACTGCTTGAAGACCTTCCTTCTGCCTCGGATGACTTTTGGTACCGTTGAACCGTATTGCCCAGACTAAAAAAGACTTCAGTTTAATCAACTCATTTTTTATCAAGACATAAAAGTGCAGAAAACAATATATACAGCGGCGAATACATTCTATTCAACAAAAACCAATCAAAGCATTATGCTAATTCACCCAAATGCTACGATAGTCAATAAACCATTCCATTTAAATGGCAAAGTTCTTTTGTTTTCCGAAAACATGCTTTTATTTTGTGTTCTGGTTTAGTCAACTTCACCACAGCACTACGATTTTGAAATGTCTAGATCTATATGTATACCTATCATTACAGTTGTAGACAACATTTTCAGAATAATTGTGAGTCCATATTTCTGATTTTAAAGCTGCAAATAATCATCCAAAGTTCCTTTACACGCGACTTTGTTCATTAATTTTTTCTTGTCACAAGAAACGGAAGGATATCACTGAAGTGTAAAATATAAGCCATACAAATAAGAGTTCAGCATGCCACCTTTTAGATTGCATAACTTAATTAAATTTGACAATTTTAACACGATAAATATAATAAAGCTAGTCTAGCACGCACGCCAACTCTCTACTACAACTATTACATGTTTGTATCACTGTTTTCCTCAATGTTCTGTTTACTCAATGTCAGGAGAGACCATTTTAACACAATACATTACATGGATCTCTTTTTTCTCAATGTTTTGTTCAAAGCTTTGTGAAGTATGGTGGCCCCTTTTGCAGTGAGTTCTCTATCTTACATATCAAGTAACCACTAAGCCCATACAATAGTTGTGGGATAAATCAAAATATTTTAGGTGAATGTAGGCCTTCTTAACTCCAAAAATATGGTGTCCCCTTTTGCGGTGAGCTATGTTGCATGGGGGTTTCTGGGAGGTCGCGCACCCACACCAGCTGCGTCTGAGTGCTTCGTGGATAAGGCAGAGTCATTTTGAAAGCTTTAGTTGAAAGGTCTTCTAAAATACAACTACAATATAACAAAAAGTGTGCATGTATGTGAACATTTCTAACCCTTACATTACTTCTCTCCCCACAAATATGAACGACGGGATTGTATTGTTGATGTAGTAAATCTGTATCTTTGATTCTGTGTATAAATTTCTGTTTGATTGTAATTTAGTTTACTATTATTGTTGTTTTTACATGAGTATAGTGGTCACAAATAATACAATATATACGAACCAATTCCCGCACCTGCACCCGTGCTACATAGGCAGTCAGTTCTCTTACATATCAAGTGACCACTGACCCCATTTACAATTGTTGTGGGATAAGTCGAACAATATATTAGGTGAATGTAGGCCTTCCAAACTCAAAAAAAGCTAGCTCAAGAGGTGAGGTTCTCCCACACACACTTAATAAGTGATAACCAACTCCTCTCCATTACCAATGTCAGATAACCCCAACAATGTCCTCTCCTGATACACTCTCCTGACACATCTGTCTCTCAGGCATCTACCATCTGGCTGGTTCAATCTAAAGCAAGTAGAGATCCAGCAAACTGATATAACTATTATGTTCTTCCCTTCTCAAACCCCCTAAGGTAGCCCAACAGTCAATGTAGAATAACCCCAAGAGAGTGATAATAGCTCATTCATGACTTCAAGCCTACTTCTAATAGTAGAATCAGTGGTATACACTCAATCAATGCAAACAATGCTCGTCCACCTCTAACTCTGCCCCCATTGATAATTCTGATCACGCAAGAAATATAGCTGCAACCTAGCTTTTTGTGAAGACAAATAGTGATTAGTGAGTAGCATGCCTTGCACGCTAATCCGTTTTCACCAACATTTTGGGGCAGTCCTGGTGTCAGTGGTTCTAGTATCCTATTGTTTAACTGTAGAAATAGTGTGGAAGGGTTCGACGTAATTTGGAATAATATTCTAGATATGTTCCAAATCTTCCTAAAATCATTTTCCCATTATAAACTTTAAATTGTACTTCTTAAGAATTGTTTTTTTTTTGTTCAAGTAGTACTGAATTGTATGTCGACAGGCTTACGTATTGCAGAGAAAAATACCCGTTTAATAGGGTTCTGCATGTTAAGTATCCTGGGATTCCACCTCAAAACCAACTGGAAATGAGGGGAGTAGCCCAAGTATCTTATTAGGCACAGACGAAACAGACTGAGTCCCAATGTGGGACATTCTCAACACGCCCCGCCACGCGCAGCGAATGAAACAGACAGACAGGAGCAGATTCAGACAGATCGAAAGAACATGGCTCTGATACCATGTTAAGAATCCTGGAGTTCCACCTCAAAACCGATTGGCAATGAGGGGTAGTAGCCCAGGTATCTTATTAGGCACATGTGAAACAGACCGAGTCCCAATGTGGGACATTCTCAACACTGCAATCTAGCAAGTGGGTCTTCTAAACCCGAAAAGCTAGCTTAAGAGGTGGAGTCATCTATCTTAAATATTAAATGACCTTCAAACATTTTTACAATCCGCCTGGTTAGCTAGAGTAATATATTAGGTGATCATGGACCTTCTTGACCCAAAAAGTTAGCTCAAGAGGTGGGATTCTCCATAACCTATGTGGGGAAGCCGCAACAATCGCCTCCTTGCAATTCGGTCTCTCAGTCGGGTACCATTTACGGGTCCAATAACTACAAATTCATTGGCAAATTCGACTAGGACACTACTGTTGTGTGGTTTTCTCCCTTCTTCAACCCATAAGCTAGCTCCACAGTTGTTAGGGTAATTTAACAGGCTGGTACTGCCTACTCATGACTTCATGTCTTCTTGTAATCCTAGTATCACAAACATTGGTACATAACTCCGTAAACCCAACCAATGCTCATTGACCTCTTACTCTTATTTGAGAGATGTGGTTCTAATCTGGCTCAAAACTAATGTGTGGCCGAAACTTTAAAAATAAACTAGTGGTTTGGCGGCAATAATCCATTTTGTGTGTGTGTGTGCGCTTTCAAATCTATCACGTTGCATACCTGAGAAGTATGTTTTCATCACCATAGTTTTGTTAATAAGATCGTCTTAATGACAATATCAGCCGTAACATATTATATAATAACTTCCCTACTTTTCGTCTCTTTTCATTCTTCTTCTCTTTCTACCGGACTTTTGTTTCTACATCCGAGGCTCACAGTCATGTCCCCTACCACAGCTACACTTCCCTAACTCCAAGTGGGATGAGTTTATAAATGGTAGGTGTTTGAAGGACTAGGCTTGTTGTAAAGATAAGTATCACTGCAGGGTATAATATGTAATAACACCTCACTTGTTCATGTATAAGGTGTAGGATGAGGAGTAGGTTACAGTTTGTGATGTACACAATCATGTCAGCGTCTATATCCCCAACGCTCTTTTTTTTCTCAGGATGCCGAAAGCAGGACTTGGAATGGGGCTTTTAAGAAGGACCGCATTGTGCCTTACCCAGTGTTCTCGGTCTACCGTGGCGGTTTCTCATTTGTTATATGCTGATGACTGTCTTCTTTTTTCTAAGTGTCCAAACAGCCCACCAAGGGGGTGGGTGTACACTGTACAGGGTTCTTCCAGAGTATATGGCGTTCTCGGGACAAAAGATTAACCCGTGAAGAGTAGATACTCTCTGGCCGAAGTAGTTTTCAAAACTAGGAGAATATGTGGTGAATGGGTGAGTGGGGTTTATCTATAAGCCTTCCCCATTCCGTATTTGGGAGCTCCAGTCTCTTGGAAGTAGCCAAAGATTGGAAGTTTTAAGGTGTCTAGAGAAAGTTCATACTAGAATTGCGGGCTGGAAGGCTTAGCTGGGAGCAAAGAGATGGGAATGAGGCGAATGGGGGACGCTGGAACAACATGGCAGTTTATATTTTTATGATACCAAAATGCATACTTATAAAATATATTAGACAAAAGTGAGACACTAATTAAGATCAATACAAGAAGAAGAGAGAACAGCAAGAACTAGATTTCAAAACAGAGGCAATAAAAACACATATACTTAGTAATAAACATGTGGAGGTACTTGAGGTATCCGACGAAAGTTGTCTCAAAGTCTTTGAAAGTTTCCAAACCGTTTTATCTCATTTGATGTATATGCGGCTAGGGTTTAGATTGGCGTGATAGGCTTAGTGATACACAACATCTATTTACAAAGAACAAAGTTACATTTTTTTAACCCAGGGACGATTCCCGAATGTTTCAAAAGGGGTGGACGTGTCCCCCTGAATGTTCCGACTCAACATTTTAGCGGGAACGCCAACTGGCGCTCACGGAGCGTTCTGGTGAGTCCTGGAGTTCGGTACGTTGCCGGAACATGGAATCGCCCTACATGGAGTTCCTGTGCATCACTGGGGCAAATTGACCCTAGCCTAGAGCGTGCTTCTCTCTTTCCCAATTCATTGAATGCGACTTGTAACAATTTCGAAGACTATTGTGCAGCGGATCCACTCTACCTACTCCAATTCTTCTTTTCAGGGAAAGTCCTTGTCGAGCGTTGAATAGGCTGTATCTTTCTTGGTCTTATCTTTAGGGGTGCTCGGTTTTGGCAAGGTTTATGCGGTACCGTACAGTTTCCTTCACAATCATCTCCTTGCTCATCGTGGCAGTCTATTTTGGCGGATTATCTAGCACTTATTTTCTTTGATTGAGGAGCATTGAAAATCATGTTGAGAGGTCAACTTCATTGATCTGGACTTCGACTACCTCTGCGCCTTCTCTGTGCTGTCTTGTTTTCCCCTCCTTTACCCCTCCATCTTCAGTTTTCCTTTGGCCCTCGTGGATTCTCAGATACAAAGCTCCCCACCAAGGGAGTATTCATGTACTAGATCATATCTATGAAAATTTCTTATAATTTAAAGACGTTTTGTTGCATTTCCCTCTCAGTAGAGGAGAGTGTTCCAGAGGGGTTGAGCACTTGATCTTCTTCCCACGTCTTATTCTTTGTCTCTCTCCCAGTCACTCTACAAGACATGCCATGCTTTAGTGGTGTCTTCCAGGTTCATCCTTTCATGTAGTTTTATTTAGGCATTGACCCCCTCTGTTCTTTGTCGAGTGTTCTAGACGGGTCGAATTTGGGATATGTTTGAGCATCAAGTGAGGTCCCTGCCATTGTTTATCATAGAAGTGTTTCGTTGGCTTAAATAACGCATCAAAGTATTCAACGGTGTTGTTCACTCCGTCAAGAGACACGTGCCTACTAGACCGGCTTACGATGGTGCATTTGCAGTTTGCTTATTTAATGACTCAGATTGAGGGGCTCCTGTAACAGGTGCACCAGGGTTAGCTGTAACAGCTAGGGCAAGCAGCTAGGAACAAGTCTTTCAGTGTGGTGACGGTTGTTGTATTAATGTGTCTGCTTGCAGCTTTGGCCATTTTTCCTAAGGGGGTGGAGCCCTTATAGATGGGTTTGCTTATAGCCACGACCACAATGTATACCATTTTAGGGGATTCTATATTGGTAACTGTATCTACCTTAAGGTCCAAGAGAGTTCCTCGGCTTATCTATCCCACCACTATAGCTTGTTGTGAACTCTTATTTGTGGCATGGGTTGGGTCCTACACCTATACTACTTGAGCGTATATATCACGGGTGTCAAACTCGTGACCAGGTTGCTCTGCGAGGCGTAGCCGATTTCACCACTTTAACTCTCGAACTCATAGAATAGCAAGTAGAATCCCGATTCACTAGTGGAATTCTAGAATTTTACGATTGTAGATACTCGGATATGAGCATGCCACATCAAGCTTGACGCCACCAACAACACAGTGCCGCGCGAGCACGGGAAGCTGGGGATCACAACCTACATCCCAGTCACCCTAATAGTGACCAACCTCCACCACGATCAAGAGGATGCTCCACGTCCCAACAGGCTCCGCACCCAACTCGAACCATGAGACAGGGTATGAGGTAAACCAACGACCGCACTGCCTAGTCACGGCGACGCTGCACACATCGGGATCGGGGAATTCTAGTGGAGTGGAGGCTAAAGTTAGGTCCATAGAGACGCCTGCAACGGGTCTCAGCCTGGTTGGTTACTTGGACAGAGAGGCTTCTGAGCACCTTATGGTCGGCTGATAACTGATGGATCACGGGTTGAGAAGAGCTGCAAAGTCCTCATACAGAGCAAGCTTTCTCCCGTGATTCACGGGGCTCGAAGGGGCCCACTGCCATGCAACCCATGTCAAATTAAGGGTACCTTCCCATACGCTTCAAGGGCAGCAAATCACTAACAAGAGGACTCTCCCGAAGGTACGCCCCGCACTAGAGAGCTATCTCTTTCTGAGCTTCCGATCCCCATTTTGTATGCGCTTCTCTCATCCCTCCATCTTGAGTTTTTACTTTCCTAAAACAAACCGTTTACCCAGCTCTTTAGTACTACCTTCACACAACAATCTAAAATCATTTTGGTTGCGTTTGGTAACCATGATTTGAATTTGGATTTGAAATTCAAAATTTCAAATTCTAAAATTTAAAATACCGGAGGATTTGCATTTTCTCGTCTGGATGCTATTAGTAGTCTAGTTAAGAATTTGGATTTGATGATTTGTTCGATTATTTAATGTCAAAAGAGAACATGTAAGTGAAGCTGGCCCAGTGGTTCATGGTTAACAGCCAAGAGGTTGATGCGTGTATAAGTCTGGGGGCAGGGTTCGAATCTCAAGAAAGCAATTTTTTATACATTTCCCATAAAACCTACACTTAAAAATTCGGTTTTTGAACTTTAAAATCACTCGGCTTATCAATGGGCTTGGCAACGTACCTGAGGAATTTGAAATGACACCTAGTATGTTGGAATTTCAAATTATTCACACTTTGGGGGGTTGGATTTGTTCCAAATCAAAACCAAGCCCCTGTAATGCATCCAAACATTAGATTTCCATTCCAAATCCCCCCAAATCTAAATCCACCCCCAAATTCAATGTTATCCAAACAGACCGTTTGGATATTTTCAATGTTGAGAATGGGCTCAAAGTTTATAGGGCTCTTCCTTCTTTAAGTGCTATCAACCCAAACCCGAGTTGCATTTATGAAAAGTACCCATAGATTAAGAGTTTACATCATATATTGTATCACTTTCTAAGAGAGATAAGAAGCGAAAATTGCTTTAGTTAGTTTTCCAATATTGTGAAACCTTTCTCTTGTTACTATCAACATGTGTCAACTCATCTTTGATCAAACACGTTAATTTTCTCCGTGATTTGCACTTTTAGCCTCTCAAATTTCTGCTAACATGAAATGTGAGGTTTCAAGTAAATGAATTCACATGTTTCTTATGTAGAAAATTGGTAAGAAACAATGTTCAAGTAGTTAAGGCATTAATATTTTCTAATTCATAGAGAATTGTAGAATCATACTATCCAAGGTACGATTTCACTATTCAGTTCCTGCAGAACATGAACAATCCTGTGTAGGATCTAGAGTTTGAGAACCTTGGTGTGTGGGCATGTTTATAATAAAAGAACGACAAAAATCTAAATCTAACTAAAACAGCTAGTGGGTCGACCGAGCCATATTTGGCATTTTGCTAGAGGCGGTGTCAAATAATGCATGTATGTGGTAGTTTGGAAGTGAGGGAGGACCAATTTATCTTCTCGGTGCTAAGAGATTACAAAATAAAGTCATTATCTTTCTTTTACTGGGATCAAAGATTTTGTTGATAGAAAGGATATAATAGTACCTATAGGACGTCAACAAGTAAAACAGATAACAAAATCAATAACAAAATCAACCCAACCGTTTTGCAGCCCGAAAATCCAATGACGCCATAACCTAAAAAAAAGGTTGTATAGTTAGTCCGCGTAAGGTGGGAGCCCGGACCGAGGCTTTTGCAACCCCTGATTGGCTCTCCCCTTCTCCCAAGTTCACCTCCTCAACCTTTACAAGTTCATGGATACACTACAGCTCTTGGAGGGACACCCCAGCGGCTGCTTGGAACATACCCTGCAAAGGCTCCATCACTTTCCAGGTCGTTCAACAACTGAAAGCGACTAGGGTCGTCTTCTAAAGTGGAGCCAAAGGGGGATCACTCCGCTCAAGCGAGAGATTCAATTTCCAGCAGCGGTGGCTCTTCTCAGGTTACTACTTGTTAACTACCTGACCATACTTCAATCGGTACTACCCCTTTCAAGGTCCTCAGTGGTCGTGATTCACCCAAACTACATCCTGCCATCCCAAGGGAAACGCATACAGCTTAGTTAGAAGCACAATTGTTGGAGCATGATGAGATGTTGAAACTTCCACAAGAAATCTTCTAAAACGCCAATCTAATAGGAATGCATAGCTGATTCCAAGTGTATAGATTTATCATTTGCCACGGGGTATTCGCATCAATCACTTTAGGAAACTCTTTCCAAGCGAAAGTGTGAGAAGCTCTCTCCTCGACATTTGGCATCATGCTATTCTTTGTTGAGTGGGCCAGTAGCATATATGAACTCCATTTTCTATTGTTCCTTCCTCATTTCCTCACTGCAAGTGCGCATTTGGTTAACAACAGTGTTTTTACTAGTAACGTGTTTGACTACATGTTTTTTTGCCTGTTTTTATACTTGTTTAGGCTTAAAATGGGCATTCCTAAAAACACTGATTTGTGGTTTTTTTGGCTGTCTTTCCTCTTAACAGGCACCAAACATGCTTAGTGTGACTTTTCACAAAGTTCAGGAAATTCTTCAAACTCTATAATTTTCACATTGACAATCATCTTGTGTGTACTTTTCAGAGTGAAAAATTAAGAATTTCAAAAAGCGTTTTGATAGGAGCAAAGTGAAAAGTATGTTTCGACGACTATGAATTTGTCTTTACATTTGTTACAAAATTAACTAAAAATGTACTTTAGGAAGATGATGGATTATATAAACTTCATCTCATGAAACATGCATCCCTGTTGTGTCCAGCTCGACGACCGACTGCACTTGCACATGTGCTACCCGTCTCTGATGATTGGAGCTACCCACCTCTGATGATTGGGAGCTTAACCTAACCCATCTATACTCCACCATCGGTGAGTAATTCAATTAGTCATTTCAACTCTTCAACTCCTGTCCCAGTGGTATGGTCTTCCCAATGAGCCAGCTTCTTAGGAAGACTACTTTTTTAGCTAGACAATTTCTCGATTTTTACCTTGTGGACAAGGCCAATCTCTCAGGGAGGGGGATTATTGATAGAAACCCTCGTCTGAGGGAGAAAATTTTAGTTGCTCCAAGAGCACCACGTAAGCAAGGAAACATGCATGGTGCTTCACATCATTCATTAACTCACAGAATATGTCAAAAGGGTAAACCAACCACACATGTAGAATATATTGAATTCAGCAATTTTCTAAATTGCAACTTTCTATCTCCCACACGGCACATCATTATGAGATGTGCCTAAACATGAGTGGTATAGCGCTCTATATGTATATTTCTCTAAAAGCACCTAACGAACACACCATTTGAAGGCCTACTATTGCAAGAACGGGAAAAACCATTGATCATGTTGCTAATTTTTCTGAATAATAGGGATTGGTCACCGGACATGTCAGGTCACAGCCTCACAGGGTGAGACATTGAGAGAAATAGATCATGCTAAACAGAATGACAATCCACATTCTCATTTTTTTTCCGAAGTTTAGCAATTAGTTACAAGTAGTTCCCTACTTTTGAGCGAGTTATCTCTTACTACGAGCATGTAGCTTTTAGGTTTAGTTTCCCCACTTGTAAAGCTCCTTCATGATTACAACCCCTATTCGCCCAATACTAGTCAATGTCAGACTAGTAAGAAAATTCCGCCACCAAATTCACCTGCTACGACTAGTATTATGCAAATGGGGGTTGCAATCAGGGAGTTTTGAAAGTAGGGGTTACATTGTGACAATTCCACTATATTGGAGGGATGCAACCTGTAATTAAGCCTAACTTTTAACCTTCATATCTATGTCTGCTCTGGAAAGCATCTTTTGCATGAAATCATCTTTTGCATGTTATTATTTCCTAGTTTTTAGAGGGTTGTCCACTCCACGCAGCCTATTCTCATTGTTGATCATTGTATTAAGATCTCCTTGTGGCTTGCACCTTAGATTATCTATAAAAAGTTAATATTTTACGTCAAGCAACTCTTATAATATCTTTTACGTCAACTTCTCCCACATTCCTTTTCTACAAATTTGAACTCTCTTAAGAGACATCTAACACGTCATATACACTGCCTCAATTTTGTGCACTGACAGCCATGGTCGCCATCTCTCATCCTTCGAGCTCAAAATTGGAAAACAAGCACCAGCTGTACAACTACTACGCCTGGAGTTTCATCCATTATTCGTACTATGATCTCTCTAGACTCTACACAATCAAGGGAGCATTTTATGGTCTTATTATTTTCTGTCTGTTTGGCTATGGTTCCGTGAGTAGAGTTTTGGTTCTCTTTCTTCACGTTTTCCACGAAGACATATCTCAATGTCGAATAAATTCAACACCTCCATTTCACGCGGGGTTTCATAAAATTTAAAACATAGACAATGGAAATGACTAATAGTGAGCACAGGAAAAGGAGATTTGACACCGGTGTTCGAGATCAATACCCGGGGAGCCGATATTGCAACATGATCCGGCGTATACCCACTCAAGCTACGACGTATGATTTATGGTAGAGATAAGATTCTTATTAGCTATAGACATATCGCTCTTGAAGGTTTGATGTGAGAGCATGCATAAACGCATGTCGAACATTAACAATCTACCATTTCATGTGTGAGCCTTTAAACCTTCCACAGAAAACTTAGCTGAATTTTTGAATAGTCTCTTCGTGATGGGGCGAAGGACCACGCCATAGTCCACTTTTGTCCACCCCTTCTACATGCACATCGGATATGATAACCGAATTTTCTACATCAACCGATAATACTTATTCATATCTCTTAATTCGATTCAACGTTACCATGCGCAAACCATGAGCTCATATTGGCAAATTCATGGAGTCTCGCCCCAAATTCAATTGATGAATATTTACAGGGGTAGTGCATCGCCTCAAATTCAATTTCTGAAGTGCTTCGTAAATTGGTTGTGTTGTTGCATAATTCAAGCAAAATTAGGAAGTTGCGAGATTTTGGTAACTAAATACCTTCCGTAATTCCATAACTTATGGTGTCATGATCCCTAAATATATACGTATCCAATATGAGTGGGGTGCAGATATCTTAATTCCTACTCAGATTACTTCCTAGTTGATGTGACTAGGATTTATTTTAGTGCAATAACCTGATTCTTAGCTTGCCTTTAGAAAGGGATATATGTGATTCTATAGAGACATTTCACCAATATTGTTCTGGTGTTATTTTATGTCACCTATGCTTGTAAAGTTTGTAATGGCAACAAAAATAGTGGTAGTAAATAACAGAACACATTTTCTGTCAATTAGTCCAATCTATCAGAAACACAATCTTTTGTTTCATGTCAACAGAAGTGATGGCTCATCTAATGCATACAAATATACCCATGATGTCAATCTGGAATGAAATGTTCTCATAAATGTTCACATGAAGTTGGTAGGATATTATGAATCCCAGTTCTGATTTCTAATGCTTAAAGGGTTCAAGATTACCAATTACGTCAAATCTTGTTGGTCGGACTATATCTAAGTATATATGATTATACATACATATATATATATATATAATTATCTTTTTATTGCTTCTAATCTCCATTAGGGGTCTATGGAATTGTAAACAAGACAGCCCATCAACAGATTGGCAGGGTTGCAACTTTGAGAATTTTATTTCTTCTTTGATTGTATACCAAGATTTAAGGCCGCAATTCACTGAGCGCTGGCCAATTCACATGTAAAAGAACTCTTAAACAGAAAGCACGAAGTAATGGAAGTTGGTAGGATTACTATGAATCCGAGTTCTGAATTTTGATGCTTGAAGTGCTCAATATTACCTTGTTGGCCGGACTATATCTAAGTATATATAATTATACATACATACAAATATATATATATATATATAATTATTTTTTAGTGGTTTCTAATCTCCATTAGAGGTCTATGGAATTTATAACAAGACTGTCCATCAACAAATGGCAGGGTTGCACCTTTGAGAATGTTGTTTCTTCTTTGATTGTCTACTGTTCTTTTTATCTTGCTCTGTTCACCAATCACCATCACTCTCTCACTCTCTCAGATTTAAAGCCGTAATTCACTGAGCGCAGGCCAATTCGTAAACCGAAAGCAGGAAGTGAAAAACAGGTTACAAATGAAACTTCCATTATTAAAAGTGGAGGATACCTGTCGCCGGTGGTCGAAAATTCGTACATCCTGCCGGTGGCGGAGAAGGCGACGAGAGCGACGTCGACGTACAGAGAGGTCCTGTGCCTTGTTAATAAGTCCAGTTCGCGGCTTCGAGAAAGTCACCTGCCGTCTGCTCTTGTCTTCGATCCACTTGATCGGCAGCTTCTTCCGCCCCATCCTCCCCAGTGCAGGGATCGAATAGAGTATTTGGTCGTGAATCGGCGATTAAAGCAGCGCATGGTCCGTTTGAGGTATTAGGTCTTCCTTCTTCTGCTACTGTGTTTACCAGCAGTTTAGGAGGAGGAACAATTTAGTAGTAATAATAATAATAATAATAATAATAATAATAATAATAATAATAATAATATGTAACATGTGGCTTGTGTGGCTGTACGAAGAATACTAAGAGCTTGTTTGGTATCCGTTTAAAAACAAGCAAAACAGTGGAAAAAAAACGTGATGGAAAAACACATTTAAAAACAGAATCAAAAAATTGTTTGGTATCCGTTTAAAAACAGTGATTAAAATCAGAAACACATTTGGCAACATTACTAAATTTCAATGTTAATTTGCTTGAATATCATTTTTACGTATAATACTGACATATAATTGTTATTTTTTGCATCTATTCATTGTTGAAATGTCTTTGAACACCATTAGTATGAAAAAACACCAAAAAAATACCACATTTGCTATTTTTTAAACAGCTATTTTTCAACATATTTTTGTTTTAAACAGACAAAAAAACAGACATGCCAAATTTAAAAAAAAACACCCAATTTTTAATCAAACTTGATTAAAAACAGGGATGCCAAACATGCACTAAACCCTGAACCTAGCACGTGAGAAGTACTAGTATTTTGATTTTCGAGTATTTTTCTTATTTTGCCGACGGCCGGTCCTCTTCGAGATGTTTATATATGCGGCTGATTCACCACAGGTACATTTTCATCTTAAGTTTATAGTAGTGCTACCTCCGTTTCTTCTTTATCAATTGGTTTTGTTATGAAACTTGTATTTGGACTTAGGGTGAATATCGACCATAGTGGGTAGCCCATGTTTTATGTTTTAAAGCTAGGCCTATTAGCCCACCCTAATATCTATATAAAGGGTATAGGGTTGGAGATTATTTTACACACATCGATAAGATCTCTCTTATTTTCTCTCCCAATTACCTCTCAATTCTCAACACGTTATCAGCACGCTCCAGAGAGATACTTGAAGATTCCGATACTAAAAGGTAGTTTTTTTCCTATTGTGTTTCGTACATGAAAAACAAAGTTGGAATAGAGGCCGAAGATAGCTTGATATCTCATGGCATCTAAGCTATCTACGCAGTCCTCGGTAATTTGAAGTCGGAAAACAAACCTTCTCATTGTCTTTATCTGTCGGCTAACTTGCAATTACATGCCTTTGTGTATCAGTACACAACATAGATGTTTATACAAATAAACAAAAAGTAAGTTTTTGATAAAGCTTTATTAGATCTGTGGTATAGCAGTAGGTGATTAGGTCGGTGACTGAACTTTTACTATTCAATGTTTGAGAAAGATTTTCTTTTTAAAATCCATGTCACTGCACTTGTGATACATCTGGCTATTCTTCCTTGCATACATAAACCCTATTCTAGCTTGCTATTCTTTTGTCACTTATTAAGAATCGATGGAAGCCACCCCTAGTATTGGATTTTGATACCTTGGTCTCAATAGCAATTTTAAAACAGCTCATTTTTTTTTTCAAGAAGTATCCATTGAGATTAGCGTGTAATTTTTTTGTATAACTTGTTTATTATGAGAAGAAAAATCTCCAGAAGAGACCTACTCAAAAAAAAAAAAAAAAAAAAAAAAAAAAAAAAAAAAAAATCACACCTGAAGTTGTGAAGCTACAAGAAAGTTAGATCGTGACCTGAAGTTACGATGCCTTCATGTTTATGGCCCGAAGTCATAACGGTAGTTACATCTCCTAAAGAGATGTCGTATAATTCTTTTAACCTCCTGAAGAGGTCATGTTTTATTACGTTATGTTTTGTTACTTTATTTTATTCAATTTTTATGCATTTTTGTTTACGTAATGATGTGATTGTAACCAGAAGTTACAACATAACTAAACAAGCGCATCTAGAAGATGCTACTAATTCATGGCCTGTAACCCGAAGTTACAAACAAGCGCATCCAGAAAATGCCGCTATTTCATGGCATGTAACCAGAAGTTACAGATTATAAGACCTCTAGAAGAGATGCTTTTACAATTCTAGCCATTTTTTTTCCAACCTCCTGAAGAGGTTGCAGTCCGTTTATTTTATTATATTTTAGTTTACGCAATTCTTTCTTTTTATATATTTCTGTCATTTATTCATTATGGATCAAAAACACACCTCCTGAAGAGGATTCGTAATTGCCATGGATATTAAATCTGGCCATGTCATATGTACCCGAAGTTACATATTACATGATATCATAACTTGCAGTTATGAATTCTAGAACCTGCAGTTCTAAAATATTTAACGAGAAATCTCCTGAAGAGATAGCTAAAAATATTGAATAATGATCCACCCTCCTGAAGAGGATGAACTGCATTTACTGTTTAATTGTCTTTGTTATTATTATTATTATTATTATTTTTAATTAGAGTTACATTACTTGTCAGAACTTGTTAGTAACTAAGATATTTTTTTATATAACATTGTTGTAGATGTCATTCTTCATCAATCCTCAATTGGTCTCCGGTGTGGCCCCACCCCCTAAAGCAGGTGGAAGTGCATTCCCTGAAGTGAATGCTGCAGATTTACAAGTTCAGAATAATCCACGTGACCATGAATTCGGCCGTGGAAACGCCAAAATAGGGGGAGAAAATTTGAGAGAAGACAATACAATGCACCAGAAGTTGCAATTGGATTTCCCCCCACAAATATAAATATTTGTCGTCGGTGCGGCACAAGTGGGCATTGGTCTCGTACATGTCGTACACCAAGGCACTTAGTTGCCCTTTACATGGCATCTCAAAAGGAGAAACCTGTTGGAATAGATGCCCTAGAGGCAATCTAGTTTAGTATGAATTATTTGTGGCTATAAATTCATTTATTATTTATTGGATATTTAATATAATGAATTCCTTAGATTTACAATTGTGTTGTTTATCTTAAATATCCTAGTCAAGTATAATGATTAAATGGGACAATCATCTATAGACTAGTATGGGGTTGGATTGATATGGAGATATCACGAGCCAACACATAGGTGTGCATTAGGGAATGTTGCACTGGATTGACCCATCTCCGAGAAGGCTACATACACGTTATGTTGAGTCACAAGCGCTTCTCGCGGTGCAATGGTATTGTCATCCTTAGACTTGAAGTCACTAGATATTCTAGTTGTGGATTATTGTGATCTTGGTAGCGTTAAACGCTACACCGTAACTGGGTAGTTATAAAGGCGTGTACTGGATACAATAAGAAGCAAGCTTAGAGATCGTAGTGGACGTAGATAGGATTTGTCCCTCCCACATAACGGGAGAAAATATCCTAGGCCACTCGAGGGATAGTGCTTATAGAATGTCTGGCCAGACTCAAATAAATCAATATGGGATATTGATGTTATTTGCACGAATAAGGCTATTCCCATGGATCGAGAAACTATGGATTGGATATACGAGTGTGACTTGTATGTCTCGTGTCCAATATGGATATAGAGACAAAGGGATGAGACAATTACTTGTACAAAGGTTGTCAAGATGACTATTCTATTAGTTGGCTAGATGTTTTGCTAGAGACCGCTCCATATTAGCAAATAGTTGCTACCAACTAGATAGAACCTATGGGGTCACACGCTATATAGAGTTGAACTAGATTTGGGAATTAATTAATTGGATTAATTAATTAGAAGGATCACTTTGCAAACCCTTGCAAACTTAGTAGGGACTAATTTGCAAGGAAGGGACTAAATTGAATTCTAGTAGGACTAGAATAAGTCCTTTAGGTAGTTAACAAGGAGTTGTTGGACTATATAAAGGACCTTCCTTCCTTCCTTCCCAGATAACTTATGCTCATTAAGTGAACATAACAAGATTGGGAGAGAACAAAAGGAGAGAGAGCAAGCAACAAGGAGGCTCGAACTGCCCCCTTGCCGCTGCCCCGTCCCCGTCGGCCAAAGGAGGCTGAGACCCTCCTTTGGGTCTCGTTTTGCGTGATTTCTTCTTCCTCTTCCTCTTACGGGCTAGCACCAAAGGAGTTGGGAGATCTAGGATCAACTCTAGGCGTGGATCAACTATAGAGAACGTGACATAATTCGCGTTTGAAGTCATCAAGGAGAACCCAAAGGTGTGTTTATGATTTCTAACCCTTACCATCGTTATGTCTCTTGACTTGTGATCCTTGGAGGGTTTTGCATGGTTTTATGTTTGTTTATGCTTCCGTTGCGCATCCATGAATCAAAACCCTACAAAACCCGAGTTCAATCTCGTGGAATTTGAGGCACCACTCGCGGAGTTTAACGTTGACGATCTTCTTTCCATTGAGACATATTTTGACGCTATGATTGATGACACTACAAACTTTTAAGAAGTCCATTAAATTTATTTGATGTTCGATTTAGGATTCTTATTTCATCTATTTTAGAATTTTTAGTTGTGTTTTAATACATTATCATTTGGGTTAGTATTTTTGGGCTATGAAATTTGAATAAGAGTTCTAGTTATTGATCATATTTTGAATTTCTATTTACTTATAGATTGTATTTTAAATTATAGATATCATGGTGATTGGCAAAGACACGTGTTTGGTGGATAGTGGAACCACACATACTATATTGCGCCATAAGGAGTATTTCTTGAATTTATCACTAGTTCAAGCAAATGTACATAAAATTTCTGGTATGTCTAGTCTAATTGAGGGCTCCGGAAGAGCATCAATTATTTTACTGGGTGGAACAATACTCCATATAAAAGAGGCTTTATATTCTAGCAGATCCAGCAGAAATTTGCTAAGTTTTAAAGACATCCGTCTCAACGGATATCATATTGAAACTCTCGATGAGTACAATATGGAGTATATGTGCATTATTTCTAATACTTCATGCTAGAAGCATGTATTAGAAAAATTTCCTGCTTTATCCTCTGGGTTATATCACACTTCTATCCAAGCAGTTGAAATAAATGCCGTTATGAAACCAAGTGATCCAGAAAAATTTATGCTTTGGCATAATCGACTTGGTCATCCAGGCGCCACCATGATAAGGCGTATTATTGAGAATTCCATAGGACATCCCTTAAAGAACCAGAAGATTCTTTTACCAAATGAACACCCATGTAATGCGTGTTCTCAAGGGAAACTCATAATACGACCTTCACCAATGAAAGTTGGTCTTGAATCTCCTAAGTTTTTAGAGATGATTCAATGAGATATATGTGGACCAATTCATCCACCTAGTGGTCCATTTTATTATTTTATGGTGTTAGTAGATGCATCTACTAGATGGTCACATGTGTGCTTGTTGTCCACACGGAATGTTGCTTTTTCCCGTCTTTTGGGCATGATAATTAAATTGAGAGCACATTTTCCTGATCATCCTATAAAGTCGATACGACTAGATAATGCTGGTGAATTCACATCAGAGTATTTTGATGATTATTGCATGTCGGTTGGTATACATGTTGAGCACCCCGTTGCCCATGTACACACCCAAAATGGTTTAGCTGAATCTTTTATTAAAAGAATTCAATTGATAGCTAAACCTTTATTGATGAATTTTTTTTTCCCATTTCTGTTTGGGGGCATGCTGTTGTACATGCTGCCGCTTTAATTCGCTTGCGTCCTACTCCTTATCTCCAGAACTCCCCTTTACAACTTGTACTTGGACAACCACCAGATATTTCCCACCTACGTATTTTTGGGTGCGCTGTGCAAGTTCCTATTGCGCCACCACATCGTAGTAAGATGGGTCCCCAGCGGCGACTGGGTATTTATGTGAGATTTGAGTCCCCTTCTATTATTAGATATCTGGAACCCCTAACAGGGGATTTATTCCAAGCACGCTTTGCAAACTATCATTTTGATGAGACGGTATTCCCAAAATTAGGGGGAGACAAGTCAGAGCCTAAAGCTCGACATGTAATTTCTTGGAATACTTCAACGATATCACACATGGATCCACGAACTAAACAGTGTGAATTTGAAGTCCAAAGAACTCTTAAGCTGCAAAGCATAGCAAATGAAATGCCTGATGCATTTTTGGATACAAGTAAAGTTGAAAAATCCGATATACCAGCTGTGAATGCTCCAGCACGGATAATAGTCCCAGTAGGACAAGATTCGAGCTTAAAAGTGAATGAATCTAGAGCACGCCAGAAGCGTGGAAGACCTGTAGGCTCAAAAGATTTAGTTCCTAGAAAAAGGAAGATAAATCAAGCATTGTAGTAAATCCAAGTGATTCTACAAAGACAAAAGATAACACCGATATTGGTGATGAGTTGTCCGGAGTAATTGATCTAAATGTAGCCCCTGAAGAGGCAATGGTACCTGAAAATCAAGAGATCTTGATAAATTACATATGTTCCGGACATATATGAGAACGAAGCAATGTTGTCATTGATGACACATTTGTCTTTAATGTTGCACTTGAGATAAGTGGTGACGACCACGAACCACGATCGGTTGATGAGTGTCAACGACGTGAGGATTGGCCAAAATGGCAAGAAGCAATACAGACTCAATTAAAAATCTCTAGCAAAGCGCAAGGTGTTTGGACCAGTAGTTCAAACTCCAAGTGATGTGAAACCCGTTGGATCAAAATGGGTATTTGTGCGGAAACGCAATGAGAAAAATGAGATTACAAGATACAAAGCTCGACTTGTAGCTCAAGGTTTCTCGCAGAGACCAGGCATTGGTTATGAAGAAACATACTCTCCAGTTATGGATTCGACAAGTTTTCGATTCTTAATCAGTTTAGTTGCATCCGACAAGTTTTTGATTCTTAATCAGTTTAGTTGCATCCGAAAATTTGGACATGCAATTGATGGATGTTGTGACAGCATACCTATATGGGTCACTTGATAGCGATATCTACATGAAAATCCCTGAAGGATTTAAGTTGCCTGAAGCAACACAACCACGTAGTACATATTCAATTAAACTCTAGAGATCATTGTACGGATTGAAACAATCTGGAAGGATGTGGTATAATCGTTTAAGTTAATACTTATTGAAAGAAGGGTATGTCAATAATCAAATATGTCCTTGCATATTCATAAAGAAATCTCTTAAGGGATTTGTGATAGTGGCAGTATATGTAGACGATTTGAATATCGTCGGAACTCCTGAAGAGATTATTAAGACTGCTTCATATCTGAAAAAAGAATTTGAGATGAAGGATTTGGGAAAGACTAAATTTTGTCTTGGTTTACAAATCGAGCATTTGAAAGAAGGTATTTTACTTCATCAATCAAATTATACTAAGAAAATACTTGAGAGATTTAGCATGGACAAAGCACATCCATTAACTACCCCGATGGTAGTTAGGTCACTTGATATAAACAATGACCCATTTCGTCCACAAGAGGATGGCGAAGAATTACTTGGTCCTGAAGTACCATACCTTAGTGCAATTGGTGCTTTGATGTATTTAGCAAATTGTACTAGGCCAGATATTGCATTTATGTTAATCTATTGGCCAGGGTTAGCTCAAATCCTACTCGCAGGAATTGGAATGGAGTTAAGCACATATTGCGGTACTTGCGTGGATCCATTGATTTGGGATTGTTCTATCCTAGAGGTTTAGATGCTTCTCTAGTTGGATATGCAGATGTTGGCTACTTGTCGGATCCACGCAATGCAAGATCACAAACAGGATATGTATTCAGCTACGGAGGCACAGCAGTTTCCTGGCGATCAATGAAGCAGACAATGACAGCAACTTCTTCTAATCATTCTGAGATCCTTGCAATTCATGAAGCTAGCAGAGAATGTGTATGGCTGAGATCAATGGTGCATCATGTTAAAGAAGCTTGTGGATTATCATTCAACAAAGAAAGCCCGACGCCATTACATGATGACAATGCCACTTGCATCACACAACTTAAGGAAGGGTTCATTAAAGGTGATCGTACTAAGCACATCTCTCCTAAGTTTTTCTACACACATGAGCTCCAAAAGGAAGGCATAGTCACTATTCAGCAAATACGGTCAAGTGAAAATCCTGCAAATTTATTTACGAAAGCACTGCCAGCCTCAACATTGAGGCTACATATCCGAAAGTGTGGAATGCGCTATCTTAGGGAGCTTTCATGATTGATGCTATCATGAGGGGGAGTCGGTATTTTTAGTGTTTGTACTCTTTTTCCTTCTTCACGGTTTTACCCACAGGGTTTTTCGTGATAAGGTTTTAACGAGGCAAACCATACCGGTCTCCCATCACCAATGTACTCTTTTCCTTAGTCATAGATTTTTCCCACCGGGTTTGTCTTGACAAGGTTTTTAACGAGGCATAGTCATGGTGATATTCAAGGGGGAGTGTTATGAAACTTGTATTTGGGCTTAGGGTGAATATCCACCATAGTGGGTAGCCCATGTTTTATGTTTTAGAGCTAGGCATATTAGCCCACCCTAATATCTATATAAAGAGTGTGGGGTTGGAGACTATTTTAAACACATCAATAAGATCTCTCTTATTTTCTCTCCCAATTACCTCTCAATTCTCAACAGGTTTTGATTTTTTGACTCGTATCTGGGTCACTTTAACCGGATGATTAGATAGTAAAATGATGCGATTCATTGATAATTTTTTCAAAGTGTTATAGAGCACCTTTTATACTACAACACCATGAAAAAATTATCAAAAAATTACATCGTTTTGCTATCAAAATCACCGGATCAAAGTAATCCAATAAATAATGATAAAAGTCAAACTGGTGTGATAGAGAAGAAATTAGAATATTATAATTTTACTGGACGAAAAATTTACGAAAGTCGCTAAATAAATTTGAATATTATCGTAAAATCTAATCTAATAAAAAATATATTTTTTTCTTTTTGAGAAATTAATTTAAATGTGACTTTATGCAAGGGTTCCTAATGCTCTACCACCCAGCAATCTAATAAAAGATTTGCGTAAAATAACTTTAAAAAAAAATAAAAAAAAAAACCAATTACGGAAATTTTAATGTAATATGGTGATCTACCAATTTTGGAGAAGCCAAAATGATGGAGTTGTCAAATCCTTCCCCAACATGGTGATTGAAGGAGGTGGTCCACCAACTTTAGAGGTGGTGCGAGATGATTCAACTGATTTGGACTGAAATGGTGACACAGTACTTTGATGAACAGTAGAAGTGTAAAACTATCTTCTTACCTAGGTCTGTTTGGTAAATTGGTTTATTTTGGTTTTTGATTTTTTCACCAAATAGTTTATTTAAAGTGTTTGTTTTGAATGGTTTAAAAACCAAATTTTAAACATATGGGAAAAAAATTAAGTTTTGGTGGGTTTTTTCTATTATCAGCCAACTCTCTATTGCCCTCACACTTTCTTTATATTTCCAATATTAAACTAGGTCATTTTCTTACCAGAGTCATGTACCACCTCTGTTTCTTCATGAATGTCATGGTTTGACTCTTTTACCCGTAGTTGTGTCACTTTGACTCGGTGATTTATATAGCAAAACGATATAATTTTTAGGCAATTTTTTCATGGTGTTGTAAAGTGAACTTTACTTTATAACACCATGAAAAAGTCACCAATTATTTGTATCATTTTGCTAATCAAATCACCGGGGCAAAGTGACTCAGTGAATAGTGACAAAAAGTAAGTATGTTGTTTCTAAAGAAACAGAGGTAGTAACAGTTTCTCATCCCACTTTATGCTCATACTTCTATTTCATTAATTAATAAGTCTTGAGTTTTGGCGTGATCGAAATTTCATGATATCGTTAATTTTTTGTTGAATCCAAGTACAAAGTTCTTATTTTTTGGATGTTACAATACCTTTAGTTTGTTCCTCAATTTGTTAACTTTCATGAAATCGTTGACGCTTATAAAATCATTTAATTTTTTCAATTGAATTTGTTTTTCGTGAATATGTAAAGAAAATTCACGTGGAGGATATATTTGTCATTTGATCTACAGATTCTAGTTTAAAAACCACTACCAACACATTTATCCTGTTTTTAATCCACCAAACACACTGGTTGAAGTAGAATCTCCAAAAAAAATCAAAAGATTTCCATCACAATCTAAAAGTCAAATTTTCCACCAAAAACCATTCTACCAAACTCACCTCTAGTGCATGTTTGACAGATGTGTTTTTAATCAAAGGTTTTTAAGGTATATAATTAAACTCATTTGGTATATATTTTTTTTTGTCTGTTTAAAAATAAAAATATGCTGAAAAACATATGTTTAAAAAAATATTCATGTTGTGTGTTTTGGTAATTTTTTTCATACAATTAGTGTTTAAAAATATTACAACTATGATTAGAGGCAAAAAAAATATATTAAATATATATCGGTATTGTGAGAGAAATGATATTCAAGTAAATTAACATTCAAATTTAGTAATGTTGCCAGATGTGCTTTTGATTTTAAACACTGTTTTCAAACGGATATCAAACAGCTTTTATTTTGTATTTAAATATTTTTTTCAGCATGTTTTTCCCTTTTTTTTCTAAACGGATGCTAAACAAGCTCTTAGTGTGTGTGTGTGTTTGTGTGTGTGTACATATATATATATATATATATATATATATATATATATATATATATATATATATATATATATATATATATACTTTTTTTAAAACTTTCATGTTTGTCTTTTACTAGGTTCGAACTTGGACCCATGCAGGGCTTTCTTTTAATAGTAAACAAAATTTTCATTCTGTATGACTTTTTAATATATTTCTTACCTAGAAAAGTTAATTTTGTTTTTCACTTCAAGTTTTCTTATTTTGTGTTCTTTCAAAAAGAAAATATTTTCGCAGCTTGAGTGGTAACTCAAATGGTAGAGCGTTGGACATTTGCATATTAATGGGTGGGTTTGGTGTGGACTTTTTGGATTTTTAGCTGGCTTTTAAGATGGTGTGAAAAAAGTCCGTGACACAAAAGTTCAAGAAAAAAGATGTATGGGTTTGGTAAAAAAAGTTGGTTCTGTTAAAAAGTCAGTGATGTGACAGTTTTGTTGTTTAGTGAAAATACCATTATACCCTATTGTGTCTATTTATTGACTTTTTTTTGTCCAATTTTTTTGTCCATTTTTTTGTCCAAATTTATTGACTTATTTAATATCTTTTTTTTTTAAAATACTTATTTAATAACTTGTACAAACAAACTAACACTACTAAATTATAATTTAGTAATGCTTATTTTTTTTACAAACGTGTTTTATTTTCTAGGGTAAAAGACAAAAACCACCCCTCGAGTATGGGGTATATACAAAAAAACCCCTCGTGTTCGGGGATATACAAAGACCACCCCTGTCATTAACAGCACACTGACGGATGGGTAAGAAGACATATTTACCCTCATTTTGGCAAAAAAAGTCACACTATAAATACAATTTTTTCTTCTTTCTTCCTCACTTTGTAACCTAGCTGCATTCTTCTCCTTCCCCATCTCTCTCTCTCTCTCTCTCTCTCAGCCGCCACCACCATCAACCCACCATAACCAGAGTCGAACCCATCGAGATCCCCGACTGACAATCGATGTCGCCTCCTCCGATTGAGGGCTTGACCAGATCTGGTGGCTACGAACCCATCGACATCCCAACAATCTCCAGCTCATCATCTCCGGCCGGATTCCCCACCTCCGATTCGTTCAAGCTTGAAGTCATCGTCCCACTATCAACTGACGACGACGTGATGCAACATCCCTTTCTTCTTCATCATCAGCTTCTTCTTCGGCTTCTTCAGCAACGCTTTCCGGCAAAGCACCGTCGGGACCTTGAGATATTCACGACGATGCACTAGAAGCTTCACGACGGCGCACGCTCGGCCCTCGTTCGACCCACCTCGGCGGTCCCGATTTCTGCATCGCCGAGACCCCTAATCAACGACCGGAGAGGTCGAAATTAGGGCTAATGCGATTTGGGTTTTTCGATTACAACCACAGAGAGAGAGAGAGAGAGAGAGGGAGAGGAGGAGATCTCCACAACAACCATCTAGCCTCCTTCCAATCTGAACCAGATTGAAGCAGCTGAACAGGGGAAGTCCAGAACGTTGACCGGTGTGTTAGAGCTTGAAACGCCTTCGAGAACCGATTCATACTCTCCCATTAACCAGTTGAGTGAACCCTTTTCCATGTTCAAGCCCTGGTTCTTCCCCATAGGCGACCTCCGATTTGGGTTCGATTTGGGGTAGAAATTAGGGTTCTTGAGAGATGGTGTTAGAGGGGTAGAAAACCTCTGAATTCAACATTGCAGTAGAATCGGAGTCCCTGGGTTGTGGGTTTTTCTGGGTTTTGTTTGATTGAAATCAACCGATTTCTGTGATGTTTATATCTGTTTATGTGAAGGTTAGGTTTGTATTGTTGTTTTCTGGAGTTGATGGTGAAATCTACAGGTGGAGTTTTAGGTGTACTGTGGTAGTTTTGGAAGAGATGGAGGTAGTAATAATGGTGATGATGGTTATGGTTTGAGGTGTACGTCAGTGGTTGTAAATGGTCGCCGAAGAGAGAGGAACCGACCGAGCGAACATGGAATCCTGGGGGGCTCGATCGGGTCAGACTCGGGTCGTCTTCGGGAGCTCTTTGAGTCGCTGGTTGTGGCTCGGTTTGGTGGCTGCATCGCAAGAGGAAGGCGACGGTGATGGGGGTGTTGGAGGTGCTAGTTCGACGGAAAAAATGGAGGTCAGAGTGGTGGTGGTGGTCAGTTTTGTTGGTGAAAACAGTGGTGACTGTGGTGGTGTTTGCTTCGACAAAAACAGAGACGAGAGGTGAATCGAATTGAAGGGGGTTTGGGTTATCAATTGCTGGTGGTGTTTGCTTTGGCACCCTTTTTTTTTTCTCTGCAGATGAAATCTTCTCCTAGACAATTTTGTAGGTATGTATTTTGTGTTCTTGGTGTTCTTATGATAAACAAGTGACAAATTAACTTGTATGGTTTGATTTTGTAACTTGTATGGTTTGGAATTGATTCACGAAATTGGTTTTGTTCAATTACTGGGTTGTAACTTGGGGAATATGATTTTGGTTTGATAGGTTCTGGTAATTGAAATTCCGGTGAGTTGTTTTGGTTACTTTTGTTGTTGTTTGTGTTGGCGGTGGCGGTGGTGGTGGTGGCCAAGAACACCAAGAACACTATGAACAAGAACAAAATAACACAAAAACACAAATAAGGGTAAAATAGTCATAAAAGAAGTCAGATTGCACCCCTCTCTTAACTGACATTAACAGAAGGGTGGTATTTGTCCAACAGCCGTTAATGACAGGGGTGGTCTTTGTATATCCCCGAACACGAGGGGTTTTTTTGTATATACCCCATACTCGAGGGGTGGTTTTTGTCTTTTACCCTATTTTCTAATATCTAGTATAGTAAGGTGAAAATACAAATAAATAATTATATGAATGTCATAAAAATAAACGTACAAATTGACATATTTAAAGAGAAATTACAGCGTTCATTACATAAAAGTGTCGGATCACATTAAGAATAACTACGAGCACATGCCATTACAAATTAGATGATAAACATTAAACTTATGTCTCCCTTGATCCCCTATTTGTGTTACGTTTTAGAGCACTTGTAATTTCCAAACGGATTGCATCCATATTGTTCACTCATAGGTGGGTAGTTGTCGTAGTTGGTAGTGTTAATTAACGTATAGAACGGTAAAAGTGTAACTAACAAGAGGTTGTAATTATAACTGATGGTAGAGGATAAAATTGTCATTTTAGTCATTTCAGCAAAAAAGACACAAAAAATCTCCTCAACCCCAACTTTTTTCTTCCACCCACTTTACACTATAAATCCAAAATCCAGAATCCAAAATCTGCTCAAAAAATCCCATACCAAACCCTTGGAAAAAGTCAGAAAAGCCAAAAAGTGGATTTTGGATTAAAATCCACAAAAAATCCCACACCAAACCCACCCAATGTTCACATATTTTTAACATCTAGCCTCTTTATTTTCTTATTTTTCCGATTACATACATATTTTGATTAGAACACTTTATATTTACTGAGTGTTCTTGTTATCTTGTAATATAATACAAACTTGTATAGCTTATTATAATCTTGATTCACCACAGATTCATTTTCAACTTAAGCTTATACTACCTTTTTTTAGAAATTGATTTTTTTTTTTTTTTTTTTTTTTTTTTTGTCGTCAACCGGGTTCGAACTCAGGACCTCATTCCAACGCTCTACCTCTTGAGCTACCACCCTAGCTGCAAGATTATAGTACTTACGTGGTTTGTTTCTCCTGTTTCCTCTTAATTTAACTTTTTCATCCGTAACTATGTCACTTTGACTTAATGATTTGGATAGCAAAACGATGTAAGTCTTTCGTAGTATTTGCATGGTTTTGTAGAGTAAATTTTACTTTACAACACCATGCAAAAAATAGTAAATTTTTACGTCGACTGTTAATCAAATCACTGGGTCAAAGTGACCCGGTGAATAGTGACAAAAGTCAAACTAAGAATAAACAGAAGAAACAGGGGAAGTACTTTCTTTAGACTAGCGTATAACATGTCACGTTGTGACTATTATAATTTCACTGGACGAAAAGTTTACGAATGTCGCTAAAACACTTTTTGATTAATGTAAAGAAATTAGTATGTTATCATAAAATATAATCTAATAAAAGATCTTTTTTTCTTTTTGAGAAATTAATTTTGGTGTGACTTTATACAGAAGTTCCTAATGCTCTACCACCCTGCAATTTAATAAAAAAAAATTGCGCAAAATAACTTAAAATAATTTTCAAAAATAATAATACCAAATATGGAAATCTTAAAGTAATATGGTGAACTACCAAATTTGGAGAAGCCAAA
Organism: Linanthus parryae; assembly: GCA_023055425.1. NCBI lineage: Eukaryota > Viridiplantae > Streptophyta > Magnoliopsida > Ericales > Polemoniaceae > Linanthus > Linanthus parryae. Next base: position 60,552,993 of record JALGPY010000003.1, read on the forward strand.
ATGATGGAGTTGTCAAATCCGGGTGTTCCCCAGTACCAGTCCGTTTCTTCTCTTTAGCCCCCTTTGGGTGGGCACGATAATTAAGAAAAATTGCCATTTGACTCTGATACCCCTGCCTCCTCCTCTCTGTCCTCCCTCTCTCATGTCTCTCTCCTCCTCCTCTCTCTCTTTGATAAGTGATAACAATAACACTACCGCCGAAGAAGAAAAGAAGAAGAGGAAGATGGATCTGAAGATAGATCCAACAAACAAACAGAAACAATGAAGCAATTGCAACGATTCCGTCCACATTTCGCCGCCGCCAGTTGCTTCTCGATGTTCTAAGTTCTGGACCATTTTCGCCAGACACAGAGAGCTCGGCTCAAATTCAGCTCCGGCGGCGGCAGGCGAGGGTACGGTGGAGATCGAAGCTCGCGCGGGCGAGAGAAGAGAGGGGACCGCCGTCGCACCAGTCGAGGGTTAGGAACCCGCTGGCTTTTCCAGAGGCGACCGACGATTTCTCGATGAGAGTGACGGAGACGCCTATTTTGGATAGGAAAAGGTTGTGCAGACTCCGATTGCTCCGATTGACAGAGATCGTCGTCGGTCCCTTTCTTCGGCGCTCTCATCTTCCGTCCCCGAACCCTTCTTCTCCTCCACTTCTTCTTCATCTCTCTCTTTCTCTCTCTTAATATGGCGTGACTCTTTCTTTCTCTCTCTCTATCCTATCTAAATTGAATTGTGTGGTGGTGATAGTGTACAGGGCTTTCGTCGGCGCCTCTCTCGCTGTCTCTACTCTGATGGAGATGGTGAGGGAGAGGGGGATGGTCGGTGGGTGGTGGTGATGAAGATGGAGGAGGCAGTGAGTTGTGATGAACATGGAGAGGTGAGGGACGGGTGTTGTTGGGAGGCCTCTGTTGTTGGAGAGTGGTGAGGGAGAAGAAGATAAGTGATGAGTGGTGAGGATAAGAGATTGGGAATGGTGAGTGGTGAGAGAAATCAAAAAATATCTGATTGAAAATAATATAAACTAATAATGTGGGGTATTGTTTGGAGGGTAAAACAGTCATTGGGTAACAAAAACATTGCCAAATGAGGAAAGGGGAAGCAAGAGAGGAAACGTCCCAAAATAGAAAGGGGGCTAAAGAGAAGAAACGGAGTGGTAGTTGATTGAAAGAGGTGGTCCACCAACTTTAGAGGTGGTGGGAGATGATTCTAACTGATTTGGACCGTATATTTACAATCGATCAAAAGGTAGAAATGGTGACATACTACTTCGGAATTCTCGAAGGAGTAAGTGTTTATGCCAAACATCAATAGCTGATGCTACACTCAGAACTCCGACACACTACTTTGATGAACAGTAAAACTATCTTATTACCTAGTGCATGTTTGACTTCTCTGTTTTTAATCAGAAGTTTTAATTAATTTTATTTAAAAAATAGTGTTTTATTAAACTCATTTAATATGTTTGTTTTTTATGCCTGTTTAAAAATAAAAACATACTGAAAAATACTACTTATGTTTCTTCTCTTTCACCTTAGATGGACTTTTTTATCCGTATCTGGGTCACTTTGACTCGGTGATTTGGATAGCAAAATAATATAATTATTTGATAATTTTTTCATCGTATTGTAGAGTAAAGTTTTCTCTACAAGATCATGCAAAGATTACCGATTTCGTGTATCGTTTTGCTAACTAAATCACCGGGTCAAAGTTACTTAGTGAATAGTGTCAAAAAGTGAAGTAAGGTGAAAGAGAAGAAACAGAGGTAGTATATGTTAAGAAAAGAAATAAATGTGGTGGTTTTTTGTTTTTTTGTTTTTTTTTTTCATACAATAGGTGTTTAAAAATATTACAACTATGATTAGATGCAAAAAATATCAAATATATATCGGTATTATACGTAAAAAGGATATTTAAGCAAATTAACATTCAAAGTTAGTAATGTTGTCAGATGTATTTTTGATTTTAAACACTATTTTCAAACGGATACCAAACAGTTTTTGATTCTATATTTAAATATGTTTTTTCAGCACGTTTTTCCCTTTTTTTTCAAAACGGATGTCAAACAAGCTCTTAGTATATAGACATATGTTTTTTGTAAGACTTACATGTTTGCCTTTTATTAGGTTCGAACTTGGGAACGCATGCAGGGCTTTCTTTTAATCTCAAACAAAATTTTTATTAAATTTCGTTATGACTTTTTAGTATAATTCTTACCTAAAAAAGTTAATTTTGTTTTCCACTTCAAGTTTTCTTATTTTGTGTTCTCTCAAAAAAAAAATTACCGTTAGGATAGAGCGTTGAAAGCACATGCATGAGGTCTTGAGTTTAAAGTCGGTTGACGACAAAATAATTTATTAAAAAAATTATATTGTAATCCATGAAGATTACATTTTAGAAGTAAAAAAGTAATAAAATAAGCAACGCTATTTTTCAAAAAGAAATATCACTTTTAGGAGAATTTAGCATTTCACCTAAGGAAAAGTTAAATAAAGAAAGTACGTGCTAGTTAGTCTATAGTATTTGAGTAGCTTTAAAATTGGACTGGACCGGACAGGTCAAAAATGGAAAGGCTGGTATAGTTCGGTAGTTGGATCCTTGATGCACCTGTTAAACCCGATCAACCGACTAACAAGAATCGAAGTCAGGATATGCACCCAAACAGTTACCACTGCATTATTGACATTAGACATTTGCATATTAATGTTCACATATTTTGAACCTCTAGCCTCTTTATTTTCTTATTTTTCCGATTACATACATATTTTGATTAGAACACTTGTATATTTACGGAGTGGTCTTGTTATCTTGAAATACAATCTATATTATAAAATAGCATGGTTTAACTAACTTTTGATTTTCAGCCGTTAGATTAAATGAACCTCATCCCCACCATTAGATCTCACCTACTTATTACATCTCTAACTACCTACTCTCCTTGGACATGCCTAACTACCCACTCTCTTTGGACATCCCTAACTAATATGAGAAAGATTCTTCTCAATTACATCCTTAACTTGGAAGTTGTTTTTTTTAATTATTTTTTCACCACATTTGTAAATATAATTTTTAGATAACACCTCTAAATTCGTTTTAAAAAAAACACCTCTAAATTAAGAAAACTATCCAATTTAGTGATAGTGCCCTCGGGCACGGGTAATGTTCTAGTATAAACTTGTATAGCTTATTATAATCTTGAGTATAGTAATCAAGAATATGTAAGATAGAGTGGTAGCTCAAGTAGTAGGGTGTTGAAAACCCCTGCATAAGGTTCAGTGTTTAAACCTGGTTGACAATAAAAATACAATTTATCAAAAAAAAGGATATGATTGTGTCCTTTTCAATTTAACAAATTTAGTTTCTCAGAAAAATGCCTATTTAAACTTTAAAATAATTAGATCATGTGTTCTCATAATGTCTCCAACATTATTTGCGTGTAATTTGACTAACATGTGGTCAAATTTAATATTTCAGGCTATATTCTATTCACGTTGTTACGTATTTGTATAAAAAATTGAAATAAAAAACATGTGTTTCGAGGAGATAGTTAACCTAATGCTCCCAAGAAGCGGCGACCAATCCCAACGGGCGCGATCCAAAAAGATGGGAGAGATAGTTGGCTTGGATGATAAAGTCCTTTCGGGCACTGAAGGCGTTATATGCGAGTTCGAGTACGGGTTGAAGCTCATAAGCCGGTGCGACGTGGTGGCTTCATTGTTGCCTTGGGTGAAAACATTTGAATGGACTACAAATATGGAAGAATCCCACTTATCTATGAGTGTTTTTGTGTGTGTGATCCACTACTGAAGTGATTGCAAAGTTTTGACTAATCCAGAAAAGACTCAAAAGGAACATGGCTAAGTGGAATGGCTGCTCTTCAACAACCCCCGGCCCCGAAAAGGAAATTTGTCCGACCGAGATCTCACAATCCACAACAAAAATGGACCGGTGGGATGAGAAATCACGGATGGGCTCCCCAAAGAAGGAAGTAAATTACGATGGTAGCTCTTTAGAAGTTATGTCCTCCCCGGTCGATGCTGGGAGCCACCTAAAGTTCAGACATGGATATCAAGGAATATTTGAAAGTCAAAACTGATCGCACAATTGAGGTGAAGAGAGAGAATCTACTTAAATCATTTATCCAAGAAAATCGGCCCTCCACTGGGGTCACTAAGGGACAAAGGTAAATCAACTACGGCAAGTGAGCAAGGTACCACGTTGGATAAGGGAAAGAAAGTCAAGTGTAGATAGTCCTAAACACAGCCTTGGTCCACAGTAACGTGCACCTATCAACAACCTGCAGCTTGCTACCACACGGTGCTCCACACATACCAGATCATGCCATGTCAGCATATGGGGGCCGTGAGACAGGGTTCCCTCGCACATCACAGCTCGCACAGGAACTAGGGGACTTTGTGGCTTGGAGGCTGAAATAAGGCCCGTCGCTGGTGGTTGTTGTCCCACCTACTCTTTAGAAGAGGCGTCAGAAACCCTCTTCTTATACTTGTTCGATATCTACAGTCATGATCTTCCGAGATTACGACCGCCTCACACGGTTGTACGGCTCTCAGATATCCACGTAATCCTGGGCTGACCTAATCAAACTATTATAAATAGATGGTCTCTTCTTGCAAACAGTACACATCATAGTACCATTCTTACGTACGAATTTCTAGAATACCGCAGAACTGTCTCTCTTTTCTATTTGTATGTGTGACTTATGTCCACCCTTTTCTTCTAGATCTTTGTTTCCTTTCTCTCTACTTCTCTACCATTTTTGGTTACTTGTTGAGGTTGTACCTTTTTAAATTAATCATCTAATCTACATCATACTTCCTTGTTTACATCAAGGAAGCCGTGTCCAAGAGAAACTTCGAAGAAGCTAGTGTCACCCAAACCCGGAAGATAAGGTGCAGGACACAAGATTTAGCTCATAGAATTCGAGGTCAAGAGCATCGGATTGGGAGTCTCTATTCGAGACAGTGAGTAGGGGGAGCCTTAAAGAACCCAAATGCACAAATGGCAGCGACTGCTAAGAAGTAGTCAAGCACAATGGGTGCCATCAGCTGGAACGTACAGGGACTGGGGAACCTTCGTATTATTCCAGAGCTCAACAACATTGTAAGAGAAAAGTCCCCAAAGATTGTCTTCCTTATGGGAGACAAGACTAGTACAGAGGTGGTAAGAGTAAAAACACGCCTAGGTTTCAACGTTGGCCTTTGTGTGGACTGCACTAGGCGTAGTGGGGGCATTTCCCTCATATGGCACGATAGGTTGGACATCATAATTAAATCTTACTCCGAACACCATATTGACTACTTTTTAATGATGCGGTCTTCACATTTTGGCAATTAACCAAATTCCACGTGAACCCAGTTGCAAGTCAAAGGAAGATCTCATGGACATTGCTTGAAAATTTGAAAAACCCCACTTGTTGTAACACTCTGTATTTTACATGAGGGAAGTTTAGTAATTTCGGGTAAGAATATTTACGCGCGCATTCTTTTAAAATTTTGCTATTATCCTAGTAAACATCAGCCGGATTTTTTTTGCGCTAACTTTTCCTAAGAACCCTATTTTTCTGACACCATTCTATTTCACAAAATATAATTTTTCTTACCCATTTGGTACTCCCTAACACCCTATCATATATTCTATTATTATATGAATATTTTTACTATTGCAGTATAACCTCTCCAAGAAAACTTCACCTTATATTTTATTTTTATTATTTTTATTTTTATATTGTTGTCATGTTACTGTTTCAACACATATTCTCCAAGTCATCTTCTCTATAAATTGTTTCTCCTTTCTTTCCCCGTACAACACTCTCATCCCTCCACTTATTTCTTCGTCAAACAACAACTCATCACCTCCACCACTCTTCATATCCTCCCTCTCTACCTCTCTACTCCCTCTCACATCTCCCTCCATGTTTCTTTCTCTCTGTCCACCAAAGAGAAACTGAATTACTTGGCAGCAACAGCAGCAGCAGCCAGCGCTGCTCCTCGACAAGGAAAACCCCGTCGAAAGCTCCACCATCGTTGCTCAACTCTCAGCCTCTCTATTTCTCTACTCTCTCCTTCTCTCCCCCTCACTGCCTAGCTCGAGAGAGCCAAAAGCAGCAATAGAAGCAGAAGCATGAGCAACAGCGAATCCAAGATCCAACCGCCGCCAAACTCCATCTTTCCTGACGAATTCTTGGACCAACTAAATCAGGCTAACCATGCCCTCTCCTCTGTCTCCCTCGACTCCAAGAGGTCCGACCAAGATCTCAGAGGTCTTGGCCGCATCCAGAAGTGACCGGAGGAAGCCCCCTCAAGCTCCACCAGCACTGCCACATTCGGCGACTCGACCCGTTTTGTTTCTTCACCGCTTCTTGCGATTTTCGACGTGAGTAACTCCTTAACCTCCTCCTGAATTGTTTTTAATCAAAATCGCTTGAATTTGAGTTTAGTTCAGATGAGTTGGGCATATACGTGAGTGTTCTCTCGGGGGGGGGGGGGGGGGGGGGGGGGCGCATCTCGCACTTTCTGAAACTTTCGAGGAGTAGTTGTCTTTTTCTTAAACTATTAGTTGGGGTGATGGTACTTCAAGGAATCTTTGGGAGACTAGTTGTATTTTCCATAACCAATTTAATTTAATATTAATAGTTTTGAATTAGCTTGTTTAGATATTATTATATCTCTATTAACTGTAGATTAAAATTATCACATAAACATCAAATTATTTTGTAAAGTATTAAATTATCATCTCAATATTTATAAATCTTTTTCTTAATCTAATTAGAGTATTTGTGTATATAACCATATGTTAGAAAATTGATATTATTACTAACTACCCCCGTAGTTTTATTTGAATTAATATTGAGTATCAATTAGTTATTATTAATCTTTTTGACAACAAGTATGTTTGTTCGAATTAAATATTGTTTTTCTAAACTACAATAACTCATTAGTAATTATACTTTTCCTTCATTTGCTTTACTTATTATTCATATTAATTGTAAATACAATATAAATAGTCTTCAAGTATTACTTGCTTCCTCAAGCATTTGTAATTATTGCTTTACTTAAGTGATATCAAATTTATTTCCCAAAATACATATTTATGTTTATTTATAAGTATACAACTAGAAATCGGGTTCATGAGAAATGAAAGGGATGGACTTAGTATTCAACGTAGACGAGCATACATGCATTCATTTATTTCGAAGTTACACTGAGGTGACTAGGAATTTTAAATTGTAGGCGATAGATTCGTAGATAAGAGTTACGTTGATTTCCGATGAAGACTATTGTTATCTTGAGGGTGTCAGGTGAGTGTACATACTTGGTCTTGCGTGCGTGGCTTCCTTCGTGTCGAACATGATTTTCATAACTTGTCTCAAAATTTTATTATTACATGTTTTTACTTGTCAAATGTTGGATTTGTTGGCTATTGATCTTTGGAAACTCTCACACGATAATTAATAGTTCGTAATAACGTAAAATAGAATATCATATGTAATAGAATCAGTTTGGGAGGCCCTTGTTGACATTATTCTTCGCCTCGTGGCTACAGATATTATTTGGGAGGCCCTTTGTTGGTATTGGCTCTTTGCCTTTTTGGCTAGAGGCCCAACTAGTACTCACCCTTCTGGCCCTTTGCTTCTTAAGGGGGTGTCGTGATACTTAAGGACTACACTGATTTTCGGAGGCCCCTTGTTGGCATTATTTTAAGTAATGCGCTTTTTTGGCATTATTATTTGGGAGACAGTTTGTTGGCATCACTAAATCTGGTTAATTTGAATAATAACTTGGCTTCTTTGATTCTATATTGAAAATATGATAATTTAATTTGTATTCCATTTATAAAATCATAATTGTGAAGGACTTAATTGGAAATACTTGATACTTTGAAAATGTTTATGAATATTGGTTCATTCATAATTGGTTGACATTGTTGTTTATGACGCTGCAAACTCTGACATTGTTTTACTTGTACTCATACATTGTTATTCTTCATTTTTTATTAAACGCATAACACTGTAACATTTCTCAGTTTCCTGCTTTTACATGCCAATGTAACTTTGCTTAACAAAATTTGGCAGAGCCAGTCTCACACATCTGAAGACAGCAATTTCGGATCATGTACAAGTGGAACTATGTTGGCTTCAAGTTGTTGAACATCTCTTAGTTTCACTTTGAGTCGATGTGCCTCCGAGATGAGGTGTGTAAACCCTTCAACATAAATACGTGTGATTTATTCACAGACTTACTAGATGGGCATATCTTTGAACTTATGGGATCGACAAGGCTTTGACAATGTCAAAATGAATATCGGTTTCCTTCGAGAGAAGATTCGGTACCTTAAGATCTCCCCAATCTTGCTCTAGTGGAATCCCAATTGAAAGAGTGCAAAGAGGAGCTTATCTCTCTACTCATTAGTGAAGAAGAAATGTGGCATCAATGTAGCAGAGTTAATTGGCTCAAGGAAGGTGACCCGAAACACTAAATTCTTTCACAAAAGGCCTCTAATCGTAAATCCATAAATCAATTTCATGAGTTAGAAGATGATCAGGGGGTTTTTCAAACCAACAAGGAGTAGGTGATCAAGATTTTCGAATCACGCTTAAAAAACATTTACACATCCGACAGGTCTTTGGGAGTGCAAATGGAGAGTGTTTTAAACTTTGTGCAGCATAGTATTTCCATGGCTCAAAAAACCGAACTGGACATGGATTTTAGCGGTCAGAAATCGATGATGCTCTGCAACAAATGTCCTTGCCTAATGCACTAGTCCTTGACTAGTTCACTGTTGTGTTCTTCCAACAAAATTTGGGTTGTATTGGCGATGAAGTCAGCAAGACTTGCCTGAAGATCCTCAACGAAATCTTCAGTATTGTCGGTTACAATAAAAAGAGTGATGCATCTTATCTCCAAGGTCAAACAAGCACGCAATCCTAGTGTTTTGCGTCCCATCGATCTCTGTTTTATTATCGAAAATTTGGTTAATAAAGTGATCGGTAATCGCCTAAAACCGATTTTATACTCCGTTATTTCTGAGTACCATAGCGGCTTTTTCCCAGGTAGACTAATTACAGATAATATTTTTGTAGCTTTTGAATTACTTCACACGATGAGAACGCACAAAAAGGAAAAGAGTGAATTTGTGACGGTCAAACTTCATATGGAAAAGGCATGTGATGGCGTGGAATTGTGTTTTCTAGAGGTTACAATGTCCAAAGTGGGCTTCAATGACAAATGGGTTAATCTCGTACATTAGTGTATCTCCACAACTGTCTACGCATTTTCCTTTCAGGGAGAAATTAGATGAGAAGTCATAGCTGAACGGGGGCTCAAACAAGGGTGTCCCTTATCCCACATCTACTCTTGATTTTTAGTGATACATTACCTCGTGCACTCACCATCGCAGTTCTTCAAAAGAGGCTCTTAGGAATTGAATATTCTCATGGCGAGCCTATAATTTCACACATGTTCGTTGCAAATGATAGTATAAGTTTTGCTAAAACTACTACAACCGAAAATACTTATATAAGAGAGATATTGCAACAATATGAAGCTGCCTCTGGGAAAAACATCAGCCTAACTAAATCCTCCATGGTCTTATCTTTTAATGTTGATGCCAATGAAAAACTTGTGTTGAGTCAGCTTCTGGAAACTACGGTGGCCTCTTCCCATGAAACATACATTGGTCTCCCCACAACAGTCGTTGAAAAGGGAATGGAATAATCCTAGAGGTCTATTGTAAACAGTACCCTGAACTTCTTCTGAATAGTCCATTCGACTAGAGATCTATTTCAAGCGGTAAACCGATCATTGAAAGGGTATGATATGGAAAGTAGGAAACAGAGCAAAAATCCAGGTCCTGTCCGATCCATGAATCAAAAAGACCATCAAGTTTCAATTCTATTGCCTCTAATTCTTGACCCAAAAATATGTGTATCTCCGATAATTAAAATAGACACAGAGCATGGAATATCCCCCTTATCCAGGAGGCGGGACCGTGGATTGGTTTACACGAAATTCAGGGAGTCGCTATTCCAAGTATCCCTTGCGAAGACATTCACGTTTTTCATTTTACGGTCAAGACTCTACTGTTACAGGATACGAGGGAAAATGATTATTAAAGGAACAATAGAAGATCAAGAAACATTAGCATGTTCAGCTAATTCTTGGCTGTCTATTCTATCATAACTAAAATTCAGCTCAAAATGTTGTTCACGACTTGGAGAGCTGCTAAAGATTCATCAGTAAATTGTGAAAATTTTCATAAATTCAACCAAGCCATACCTATTCAATGCCCAAATGTTCATCAGGAATCGAATAAAGTCACATCTCCTTTATAGAATGTCCTTTTGCAGTCTATATTTGGAGAGATCTCTTGGACGAAGAGATCTAAAAAACGAAAAAGGAAATATTAGAAGATAGATCCCCAATAAATTGTTACTGTCAAAGTGAACATTAAGAAAACATTCTGTGTGATAATCTAAGGGTTATTGACACTAAACCTATCGGCAGTATGCTAGGAGTGACAATAAACCCCCCTCACTTTCAGTTTGCCAGTACAACCCCCCACCGTTTGAGAATAGGTGACACATAAACCCAAATCAATAACGGTGTTAAAATTACTAACTGATTGGTGGGTATTTTTGTAATTTGCTAATAATAAATAAGGCAAATGAATTGGAGAAACATGGAAGAAGAAGAAGACGAAAACATGGGGATGAAAGATGATGAATCAAAAAAGATGATGAAGAACACAATCTGTTGAACGTCTAATTCAGTCCCAATATGTTCCCTCTCACTCAATCTTTCACTTACTCTTAGGGCTGTAAACGAGCCGAACCGAACCGAATATCGCTTCTTTGAGTTTGGCTCATTTAACTTGGCTCCTAAACGAGTCGAACACGAACTCGAGTCGAACAGAAAAACCTTGTTTGAGTTTGGCTCGTTTAGGGCTCGAGTTGTTCGTTGTTCGGCTCGTTTAACTAGCTCGTTTACGGGCTTGAATTCGGCTCAACGAACTTGTATTTTATAATATACAAGAATTAAAATATCATGTACTATTACTTAAGATAGCATAATTATATTTAGGAAACAAATATTATAAAATGCATTACTATAGATATACGATTTATTTGTGCTGATGAAAAGATCAAATCATACAGTTTTATTCATATATAGTAAATATTTATGATATTATAAATTAAAGAACTACCTTTTGGAATCATAATTAAGATGTCGAACTTCTATTAAAATACAGACTCTACATTGATTAGGAATGATTGATTAATAAATTACCCATAAAGAAGAGAAAATAATTTTATTTTTAACTATATATATACACACACTTGTACTATTATAATTTGTTCGCGAACACTAACGAACGAGCTCCTTGTTCGGCTCGTGTTCGACTCGTTTAAAAAACGAACACATATTCTTGTTTGAGTTTGTTTGATTAATAATTCGAATCAAACACGAACAAAGTTTTACCGGACCGAACACGAGTTGTTCACGAACGACTGGTTCGTTTACAGCCCTACTTACTCTGCCTTCTATCTCTCTCTCGATATCTCCATATCCCCTTCTATTTGTCTCTCTCAAACCCGCTCTGTCAAAATTCAAATTGGGGTTTTGGGGTTCAAATTCAGGGGTTTAGGTTTCGATCAGGAACTAGGGAATTAGGGCTGGGTTTCTGATATTTTTCTAGAATTGATTTTGTGGGTTTGATAAAAAAATTGGGGCTGATTTCTGGCTTAAGGTGGTTGATGAGGTCGGTGGAGGAAGCGATGATGGGTGGGCAGTGGCCGGCATTAATGGAGACTTGGGGAAGATTTCAAATACTGGTGGAGGGGGGAGATGGAGAGAGAGAGAGCTGGGGAGAACAGTGGCATGGGAGTTGGAGAGAACAAAGGCACGGGGAGTTGTCTTCTTCAACTTTCCTCCTTCCATGTTTCTCAAAACTTTTCTCCTTCAATCATTTTTTATTCAATTGGTTTATTTATTGGTAGCCAGTTACAAAAATACCCACCATTCGGTTAGTAATTTTAACACCGTTATTGATTTGGGTTTATGTGTCACATATTATCAAACTGCGGGGGGTTATACTGAAAAATTGAAAGTGAGGGGGGTTTATTGTCACTCGTAGTATACTGCAGATAGATTTAGTGTCAATGATCCATAATTTAAAGTTTGTGAAACCACATAAACATTGATTTTTTAGAATAAAGTGAGATCGAAAGAGGAGATCATTAAACAAGTTCAAGAATAGTTGAAAGGAAAATCTATTACCCTAGGAAGACGCCAACACTTCTTGCACCTCCCCCATCAATGGACCATTGGAAACCTCCAGAAGTCGAGTGGACGAAATTCACCACGAATGCCGCTTGGATCCAGTTAGAAGGCAAAGAAGTGGGCGGGGTTGTGGCAAGAGACGTTAATGGCGGCTTTCTTGCCGACTTTTCATCTCCGTTTCTCGCCGGAGTCGGTGTCCGTGAGGTGGAATCTTGGGAGGTATGGGAGGCGGTTCAACTAGCAAATGAAAAGGGAAAGAGGAAAATTATTGTAGAGTCTAACACCAAAGCCATGATCGATGCATTGAACTCTCCACCATTCTCCAGAAATTTTAATATTTTCGACATGTGTGGAGTCTTTCAAGACATTGCGAGAATTTCAAGACAATTTGAGGGGGTTATCTTCCAATACAACAGGAGTACCACCAATACAGTGGCACACCAGTTTGCTAAGTTTGGGCTAATTCTCTGAAATAAACATATTTGGTTTCATGTTTACCCTAATTGAGACTGCAACTTTTTTTTTTAATGATGTAAATGGTCTTCCAGACCTACCTAATTTGCATTTATATGAAGTTTTCTTTTGCTAAAAAATACACGCGCTTCTATCGGCTGCACCACTAGTCTAACCAATTGAGCTTCAAATTAATACTTCACTGGTTCGATGTTCGGTCCCATTCTACTGTATCCCTATTTCTAAACAAGATTGTTTAAGAACACTATTCTTTCGAGAAAATCATTTGGTAGCGCTGCTAGTTTGTCTGTTTAAAAACATAATCATGTTGAAAAATAATTGTTTATAGAAATAATTTGGGTGTTTTTTTTATACTATGTGGTTAAAGACATTGCAACTCTAATTGGATGCATAAGGTAAAAAATATGTGTTGTACGTAAGAAAATTATTAAGTAATTTGAGAATGAAATTGTTCCTTCAAAAATAACATTAAAATTGAGGAATGTTAGTAGATGTGCTTTTCTATTGTAAACAATGTTTTTCAGTACATACTTAAGAGCTTTTTTCGCATTTTGAACGTGTTTTTTCAACATGTGTTTTTCAATATTTTTCTTGTTTTTAGACGTATATTAGACATAGTCTATTAAAACGAAGACTAAAATATGAGACAAAATGAGTAAGTGAAAGTCCTCTTCAAACTGGTACTATCTATGTTCAGTCTCTTTTTCCCCATTTTTGACTTTTTCTTTCGTAATTAGGTCACTTTAATCCAATAAAATTTTATTATTTTTTAACATTTTTTTTCATGATTATAGAGTAAAGTTTTTAAATACAACACTAATGCGTTATCAAATTCTTGCATCATTTTATTAATCAAATCACCGGATCAGTAACTCAATGAGTAGCTATAAAAGTCAAATAAATAGAATGTCTTTAGGAGTTCTTCCTTACTGTACTACGGAAAATTCTGATTCGAGTGTTTTCATGAATGTTGATGTAGGGTAATTGAGAAACGATGGGGCTCACTTCATAAATCCTGATGACATGGTGTAAGCGTTGCATGGAATACTTCTGGGGAAGGAGACCGGCTGTCGGCAAATAGAGAAACACCACTTCACTAAATAGAATAATTCACCGTCGTCCGATTTTATTCATTCGGCCACGTGTCACGACAACGAAATACGTCTTTCCCGTCAGGCATTTTACAAAAAGCACCCTTCGGCTAGCTGTTCAGAAACGGGCTCTCTCTACTGTACCGCTCAACATACTTACATATACATACTACCACATTAGCAGCAGCGATGCCTTTTTGGGAATCCAGTAATCGCCGATTTAGGACCACACACTGTCTCTGCGTGTTAGATGGGTCGAAAGAAGATACCGATGAAGCCGATCGAGGACAAAGTGAGCCGGCGAGTGACCTTCTCCAAGCGCCGAACTGGCCTTATTAAGAAGGCACGGGATCTCTCTACCCTCTGCCAAGTTGACGTCGCTCTCGTCGTCTTCTCCACCACCGGCAAGATGTACGACTTCTCCACCACCGGCGACAGGTATCTCTCTCATTCTATATATATAAGCTATTCGTTAGTAACCGAAGTTCCATTATTTGATTTCACTTCGTGGTCTCTGGTAGCGTGTTTTTACCTGTGAATGGGCTAGAGCTCGGCGAATAATGGCTAGGTTGCGATTACAGAAGATATACAGTAGTAAGTTAGAGAGAGATAGAGCGCAGAAGAGAATTGACCTATTCAACAGCCGCCTTTGAATTCCCTTTTTTCTTTTTATACTCAAACAAGTAGTACTACATTCGTTTCTTCTCCACAGGTTTGACTTCTGTCACTATTCACAGCGTCACTTTGACCTGATGATTTGTGTAGCAAAACGATGCAATTTTTTTATAATCTTTTCATTATGTTATAGAGTGAAAGTTACTCTATATCACGGTGAAAAAATATCAAAAAGTTGCATCGTTTTGTTATCCAAATCGCCCGGTCAAAGTGATCCAGATACGAGTCAAAAGGTCAAACCGCTGTGATAGAGAAGAAACGGAGGTAGTACAATGTAAAAGTCTACAAAATCAAAACAACAACAAAAAAACATATATAATCACTTTGAAGTTAATGTTGAAAACAAAATTTCAAAGAACCCATCTCACTGGCCTGCGGTTAGATTTTGGCCGGAAGGTTTGCTCCCCTACAATTCATAGGTAGGGCCGTCAAAATGGGTATTGACACGACAATCCGACACGAACACGACACGAAGTTATAGAGTTTTGGTTTAGTCATATGGGTCTGGGTCATAGACGGATCGACAAGATTAGACACGACGCTTAACAGGTCGGTTGACTCGCAAAACCCATTTACAACCCACGTAACCCTCACTCTTTAAACAAGTCACTCGTTTAACATTGAAGCCCAACACGATACGTTTCAACCTGTATTTAAACCTAATATATTTTGTTATCTTATATTTTGAGTGTTTATATTAGCGTTCACATGTTTTTATTTGTTTAGTTGTACTATAGTACATGTAGCTTTGTATATTTTGTGTGTGCATACATCTTGTTATTACCTTCATTTTTCAGCATAAATGATGGGTACGATGTTGGATATATTTCGTTTCTGGTCTGTTTACCCTCATGGAAGCCTGATCAAGGGTAATCTTGTACTTTATGCATTTTAATAACCTCACAGCATGCTGATTCAGTAGGCTTTATGATGATCAAGAAATCATAGTTGTTACCAACTCAACTTATTTGGATTAATTGTTTGTGTAAGTTCTTTATTACGTAGTAATTTTTATAACTATGCAAAATAAACGGGTTACACGATGGGTAATCCATTTATTATGTAGGTCGGGTTATGGTTCAAGATACCAGACACGTTTAATATATGGGTCGGGTTCGGGTTTATCCTATATGGGTCTCGACACGAATATGACCCGACACGAACACGACCCGACACACGAATCGCCGCCCCTATTCTTAGGTCAATGTTTTTTTATTATGTCGCGGGAATTCTCAGTTGCTTCTCTTCCGGTGCGTAGCGATCAAAGCTCCAACTTTATCATTTGTTACGCACTAGGTAAAATCTAGCTCTGCCAACCACACTACAGAGGTAAATCAACTTACAGATTCGCAGTTATGACAGATTCACAGTTGAAGAGGCCAATAAGCTCTTGCAATTTTTGGAATTTAAACTCCAGACCTCTAGGTAAATGACGAAGCTAACCCAACCAACCGAACTACAACTTCAAGGGTTTTCTCAAGTTCAATTTTCCCAAATGGCATACTACTCGATGAGTCCACAAATTTTTTTTTTCATATGATATTTTCGAGACTGTTGAATTTTATTGAAGTGTGTCCAAATTGTCCCTATTTTGAAGCGATAAAAAAGAGTAAAACGTAACTAAATCAAATATAAACTAGGGAATTATCCGTGCCCGAGGGCACTACCAAAAAAAATAATCTAACATTGTTTCGACCGTTCTGAAAAATGTAAATAATTTTTTTTGGAGGACGAAACGTAAAATAGATTGAAAACATAACTAAGACCGACTAAAACCCCGAAGCCACAAAAAAGTGATAATATGAATAATCTAAATAAAATAAGACTTTATTAAAGCGAAGTGGATAAAATGATGAATCCCTACATTCAATTTCTTAAATATGTTTCTTAATAATAACTTGTTAAATAAGACCTTATTCAAGTATAATCTCCAAGTTATGCGATCGAAATGCCAAACTAAACGATTTAGTCAGTACGGTCACGTGCTTCCGTTCTTCTTTGAAGTTGAAATTGTAGAAGTTCTGTCTCTGTGACTTTAAGTCAGCTTCGTTGCCAATACATACCTACACTACACCCACCATGTAAACCCACACCCACGCCAATATGTACATGCACCACCCACACACCTCAATATATACGCACACCCATATGCAAGCATGCACCGTGTATACTGCTACAACATAAATAGCATGAACGAATATAAGAAAATCATGAACGACTAATGATCGATGAAATGAAACTCCAAAGTTATGGGAACACGCATTAAGGTTGGACTTATAGAAACAATAGAGAGATCGAGAAAGAGTCTTGGAGAGACAACAGATAATGGAGGGGTTGTGACGCCCCGGAATCCAGGGGTCAATTTAGGATAAAATAGTGAGCAATATAAGTCGACACGAGGATTCAAGGGGCACCGCCTGCGGCTCATCGCGTGTACCAAAACAAAAACTCGTCTGCCATACTGGTACCGTTTGAGTAACTGAGGTACCAAATACAATATCGAATTTCAATAAAAACTTATTCATTTACTTCATAAAAGCTGATAGAGCGGTACGTGACACTCGGTTTTAAAAGTGATCTTTATATACAAGTGATAACAAATATACAATTACAATTATCATATACATGATTATCAAACACTATAAGATCTAACGAGTATCCATCCGTATCTACTGTCAGATCAACTCTTCATAACCTGCTAAATATCATGGTGAGCCAAACAGCACACTAGGTACCGCCTAACCATTGATGTAGAAATATAGTAACCAATTAAACTTCAGCAGTTTATCAAACAATATCATGAATCATGCAGCACACCAATATCATGCTTCATGAGCAATATTCAGATAAAAAATATACAAAAGATATCTAAACAGTCAATACCTCAGCAGATATATAATCTCATCTACACCATAACTATAGTAGACGTGTAGACTAAATTTCTCCTACCTCAATATTATCATCGGCACAATGACTTTGGAATGATGAGAGTAGCTCCAAATACATCATCTCACAATATCCCGAATAACTCTCTCTCCCTCTCTCTTACTTATCAATAGTTGAATCGAATATAGAATGAGAAATGACTAATGCACTAGGTCATATTTATAGAAGTGATCGACCAATCAGGCTGCGATGAGTCATCATGACACGTGGCACACATGCAGCGCAAGAGCTGCCACACGCTAACACAAGTCCCCTACATGTCAAGCATGCAAAGCAGGTCACCAAATCGCGACACATGCCTCCTATGTGTCACGCATGCTAGGCAACGCACCATACATCGACACGTGTCCAGCTATGTGTCAAACATGTAAAGACTAAGTCATGTAGCATGACACGTGTCCCCCTACGTGTCTCACATGCAATTTAACGTGTATACAAGCTAACACACTCTATAACACATGTCATTATGTACTAATCATGATTAATTAAACTAATCAACGCTTAAACACAAGATTAGTATTAATTATTCCCTATATATTTTTATCATTAATTTAGCGTTTGAAGAAGATATTAGGACTTCTGGTGTATTTCTCGACGAGCTTAACTATTATAGTTTGCCAGATATGGATACATTAAATTACTAAGTGTTTAAACATGAAATTCACTGAAGTAATATAAGCTTCATAAAAAAGCGGTCATTATCTCTACCCCCTTAAAAAAAATTGTCCTCAAAATTTAAAAGTAAACCCAATTTTTTTTTTCAAAACCAGTCACGTACCTGAGTCACCGCCTTTGACAAACTCGTACCAACTTGGGGAATGTGTCACATACAACCTTAGTTGCGCAAACCCTAATCACTAATCAGCTGATATCAAAATTAGCAATATACTAAGTCCACGACTCAACAACCACAACCAAGCACTGGCTCCACAGCATCTCCCACTTTGGTAGAGCTTTGTCATCGGATCTGCAACTCAAAATCAATTACAAAGCGTTATCGTGCTCCGATACCATGTTGTGACGCCCCGGAACCCAGGGGTCAATTTAGGATAAAATAGCGACCAATATAAGTCGGCACGACGATCTGATGGGCACCAATTGCGGCTCATCGCGGGTACCAAAATAAAAACTCGTCTGCCATACTGGTACCGTTTGAGTCACCAACTCATGTGCCAACTACAATATCGTATTTCAATAAAAACTTATTAATTTACTTTTTAAAAGCTGATAGAGCGGTACGTGACACTCAGTTTTAAAAGGGACTTTTATATACAAGTGATAACAAATATACGATTACAATAATTATCAAACACCATCAAATCTAATGAGTATCCATCTGTATCTACTGTCAGATCAACCCTTCATAACCCAGAAAAATATTATGGGAACCAAACAGCCCAGTAGGTATCGCCTAACCAGTGGCGTAGAAATATAGTAACCGATTAAACTGCAGCAGGTTATCAAACAATATCATGGATCATGCAGCACACCAATATCATGCTTCATGAGCAATATTCAAATAACAAATATACAAACTATATCTAAACAGTCAATATCTCAGCTGATATAATCTCATATACACCATAACTGCACTAGACGTGGAGACTAGATTTCCCCTACCTCAATATTATCATCGGCACAATGGCTTTGAAATGATGAGACTAGCTCCAAATATAGTATCTCATAATATCCCGAAGAAATTTCTCTCTCTTACTTATAAATACTTGAACAGAATATAGAATGAGAAATGACTAATGCACTAGGCCCTATCTATGGAAGTGATCGACAAATCAGGCTGTGATAAGTCATCTTGACACGTGGAACGCATGGAGCGCAAGAGCTGCCACACGCTGACATGTGTCCCCTACATGTCAAGCATGCAAAGTAGGTCACCAAATCGCGACACATGCCTTCCTATGTATCACGCATGCAGTGCAACGCACCCGACATCGACACGTGTCCAACTGTGTGTCAAACATGTAAAGACTAGGCCCAGTAGCATGACACGTGTCCCCCCACGTGTCTCACATGCAATTTATCATGTATACAAGCTAACACACTCTGTAATACATGTCATTATGTATTAAGTGTGATTAATTAAACTAATTAACACTTAAACAAAAGATTAGTACTAGTTATTCCCTAAATACTTTTATCCTTAATTTGGCGTTTAAAGAAGATATTAGGACTTCTGGTGTATTTTTGGACGAGCTTAACTATTATATTTTGGCATATATGGACACATTAAAATAGCTTAACTATTATAGTTTGGCATATATGGATACATTAAAATACTAAGTGCTTAGACATAAAATTCACTGAAGTAATATAAGCTTCACAAAAAAGTGGTCATTACACGGGCAACGACGGTGGTGGTTGCGGCGCTGAGCTGTCGTTGTTCGACTTGGTTTTGGGACCAATCTGGGCTGGAAATTCGAAGGAAAAAGAGAGGGATTGGCGACGACTGAAGCGAGGGACCAATGGGAAACCGGCTAGGGTTGATCAGAAAAGAAGTCGAGCAAACCCAATTGTTTCCGGCGTTGAACCGTTGCTGGTGCTGCTGTAGTTTGCCGCTGTTGGTTTTCGTGCGCGGAGGTGAAGGAGAGAGGAATCTAGAGTGGAGGGGACGAGGAGAAAAGAAATGGAGGAGAAACTGGAAATAAAAGAAATGGAGAGATATGGGGAAAAGATCATGAGACGTGGGTTTGATTTGGGTGAGATTGAGGGAGATTTTCATAGAGATTAGTGTGATCGTTAGGGATTTGTTACGTGAGAAATGAGGGATGTTTAAGGAGGCTTCACTTAGTAGATGAGATTTAAAGGTTGGTGTTGATTTAATCTAAATGATGAAAAAAAGTCAACAGTGTTGTTTTATAGAATAGATATATCAAATTCGAAATATGATGGACATGGAGTTTTAATGCCGACGAGATGCTCACATGGAAGATAGGACATGAACGTAGTAGGTTTAATGCACCACTTTGGTTTAGTTTAGATCATGGCATCTACAAGGCTGCCTTAGCTGGTGAAGTTCAACAACCACCTCCACAAGGCACCAGCGCACCCAAGTCGGAGCTTACTTTAGTCCTCCAACTTATGTGCTTTCTAGACACTTAATTTCAATGGAAAGGGTGGCACGGTTATGGGGGCTTCATTTGTTGTGCCGGTAGGGGTCAAATTTAGATAGAGTATGACTCTGATATTTGTAGGGTCGCTACTGCTACATGATGAGTACGCTTCAATCATGAATAAGATAGAAGATCCTAGATCTAAGATATACAAATAAATATAAATTGAAATAATAAAGAATGATTTGCCTCTCTAGGAATTGGATATGTTTTCGAAGTTGGAGTAGAATGGATTGAAGATAGCGACCAACAACATGTGGGCAAAGAACAAAATGTCTCCAGCAAAACTTGAGGATGAGGCGACCACCAAGGGGATATACAGAACAAGAGGAACACACCTCTCTATGCTCAAGAGCTCTCTATTTATTTTTGAGGAGGTGCGTTTCAATTGTGAGATCTCATTTGTTTTCTTGCCTATTGAGCTCTTTAGATACTCCCAACTTACTTGATTCCTAAATTTCTTTGCTTGCAGGTTAATCAAAAGACTTAAATCTAACTCCTATGTAGAATTTTTTTTCATCATATAACTACAAATTAATAATTTAACTTTTGACATATAGGACCCTTGCAGTATCAGTTAGCTGAAACTTTGGTACACGCAGTATGAATATTTTTCCACTTATTTACTATGCAATATGCAATATACTGACATCGCTCCCCAATTGACTAACACCATTAATGAAATATGTTAATTGCTGATAAATTGATGGGTATTTTGGTATTTGCATACTTAAAAAGAGGGCATGATTATTTTTTACCTTTATTTTTTGTTTTTTCATTCTCTTCTTCATCTTCCTTCTTTCGTGTTCATCGTCGCCTCCCTCTCTCTGTCTCTTCCTCTCAATTCACTGTTCTCTCTCTCTCTCTCTCTCTCTCTCTCTCTCTCTCTCAATTTCTCCCTCCCTTCCTAGAAACCCTCGACATCTCAGACTCCTTCTTCTTCCCTGTCCATCGATCAATCTAGGGTTTCGAAAGAAATCAGAATTTTGCAGGTGGTGGGGAGGACGATGGTGAGGCGCTCGGCGGAGGAGGCACTGATTTCGGTTTCTGCTCCTCTCCAGCGTCGTTGCCAGCGATCTGGGTAACCCAAATTTCTTCTCTCTTTTCGAACCCATGTCTGCTCATCTATCTTCTCTCTGCTCTCTCTCTCTCTCTATCTCTCTCTCCCTGGATGTGTTGATGGGTCTCAGGTCTGGGGGTTAGTGGTGGTTGTTGGTCCGCTGGTGGAGGTGGAGGAGGTGGTTTGTGTGGTTGTGGTAGAGTGGTTGTGGTGGTTTGTGTGGTTGTTGTTGTGGTGTGGTTGATATCGTGTTGGTGGATACAGTTTGCTTTTCTGGTGGTGGACAGAGGATGAAATAGAGGCAGTGATGGTGGAGGGGACAGTGGTTGGTGGTGGTGGGTGCGGGATAGGCTAAATGACGGATATATCCCTGGAGTATCCTGACTTAATCAACACTCAACATATTTCATTAACGGTGTCAGTCCATTGGGGCGCGATGTCAGTATATTGCATACTGCAGAGTAGATAAGTGGCAAAATTTATATTGCGTGTAGCAAAGTGTCAGCTAACTGATAATGCAAGGGGGTTATATGTGAAAAGTTATTAATAATTAGGTAATGATTAAATTAGTAATCATATTAAAACTTATATACTTTAAAGAGATCACTGGAAAATGATTATTCCCATGTAAATACTTCATTATTTATTTATGAAAAATTATATATCCATAATGTATCTCCCTATAATATATAATTTTTTTAGTGAAAAGGATGCATTAAATAACAAAATTAAGGAGGATCAACATCCAGGGAGGAGGAGACATCACTTACAGCCTCCAACAAAGCATCCCAAAAAACTGGGAGGATGATTAAGCCAACGTTGTTAAGAGAGAATCGGACCAAAAGTAGAAATATGAAAGCTAGAGTATAGTAAATTATACTTCATAACATGCTTGGCAAGAAGATCAAAATCCTTGTTGGTACTCCTGTGATCTTGCTTTAGTTGAAAGTGCAAATAATTGCATTATCAACGATACTCTCATCCTCCAAGAAAACATCCCCCACCCCAAACTGGGAAGGATGATTAAGACAACATTGTTAAGAGAGAATTGGATCAAAAGTTGAAATAGAAAAGCAAGAAGAATGTAAATTATGCTTCACATCGTGCTTGGCAAGAAGATGAGCAACCCTGTTGGTACTTCTGTGATCATGCTTCAGATGAAGGTACAAAATCACTGCACAATTGTCTGTAATTATTAACAACACTATCAACAAATTGATCAGAGTTCCTGTCATGAAAGAGGTTAACAAGATCCAAGTGATCTTAGCTGACAATGATACAGTTTAAGCCCATGAAGATAATCAAATGGACGCCAGCAAACAAAGCAAGAGCTTCAGCGATGAGAGGAGTAGAATTAATTGCAGTGCAAGATAAGCCTGCAATCTAGTGGCCATCACTATTCAGGCCTCCAATTCTCTGTCTAGTAGGATTCCAAGCCCCGTCAATATTAAGTTTAGCCCACCTCTCTTGAGGTTTGGTCGAAGACTATGATTTAGGAGGGTACTTTTGCTTGGTGCTAAAATTTTCCATGTAAAAGAGCCAGTTCTTCAACCCATGTTTAACTCTGGAGGACAGAGAGAATTAAGCACACACTGTGGTAGAGTTCAAAAAAACAAGTCACTTCTCCTTTTCCAAATGTGTCAGCAGGCAAAGAAGAATGTTGTTTGCTAGTGGCTCTTCCAGTTTATACTAGGTGAACCATTGTCGAACAGATAGATGGAGAAGGGAGTTTCTAGTTACCCCATATCAAAGGAGGAGGGTCAAGAAAAGCCCAGAAATCCTTAAGGGAACTGCATCTTCTCAACAGGTTATCTAAATTTCAACAAAAGTTCCACACGTAACACCCCAGGGTCTCGGTTCAGGGTTAATGTGACAAATCGATAACCAAAGTAGATTATTATTTAGTGAGATTACGTTTTAGTTCATGTATACAACAAATATTTTCGATAATCAGTAAAATTTGGAAAAAACTGCTTGTGGTATGCCAAAGTATCTAACCTAAACTCTGAACCCTCGTGCCGATCCACGTTCTCATCCCGACTTGCACTAACCTGTGTGGGTTTAGAAATAACAAACGCAGACACCGTCGTTTAAAAAACAATCAGTAAAACCTGAGTAAATGTAGACTACGAATTGTAAATCAGTGAGTGGCATACCGACATAAGTTTAATTAAATCAAGAGATTTGGAACATTAATAAGTAAAAGAGTTGGAAATTTTTGAACAATTATAAATAATCGCGCAGCAAGAACCCCTCGACTTAAAAAGAATAAACCACACGTATTCAAGATATTCTTAAATCACGAGAGCAAAACTTTACACTGAAAAACATATTAATTCACTAGAACCAAATTTCTTTCAACTTCATTGTTGGGGCATATCCAGAGCCACCAATGAGATCGATAGAGTAATCAACTTTCGTTCATTTCAATTAACTAAGCTGAGGTATGTCCAAAGCCACGGGCATGATTGATGTAGACACATGGATCAAAAGGTAGTATATAGGGTGCATTCTAGGGTCTAGCAAACCATATTTCTCCCGAGCGTTAAGGGAGCCCATACGTCAATCTCCACTCAAAATTTTAGCTAAAAGGCCTTTAAGGGTCGACACCATTATACCGTAGTGACTGTTACAAGTATAAGTAGCACTCTATAGCTCTAAAAACCCCTTGTCCGCAATACCTTGGTATATTTCAGCTCATTTGAGGCGGATTTGTGAAATTTCAAGTTCTATATAATAAACGGAAGCATTGCTTCAATGGTCGTAGCCATAACTAATAGGAGAATACTGGGCGCCTCCGGCAGTAGTCCTGAATAAACGGAACTCTGTACATTATCCGAAACCTATTAGAAGTGTTTATCCTTCTCTTTCCCAGAATCGAAATCAGAGTATCAATTTATCACTAATAAATGTTCAAGAGTTATATAGAGGAAACAGTATATATACAAAACAAATCCCTAGTATAGATTATGCTTCTCATACTTTTCAATTAACAAAATATTCATTCAAGACGTCACACAAATACTCACATTTGATAAGGGTCATATGTACTTACCAATGAGCTAAAGCATAACAAAAATCAAGGAAGTGAGTGTAGCACTTTAACGAAAGACAAGTTTAAGTCTAGCATTCCAGCGATAACCACTTGTCTCTTACGAAACCAATGTCTACAATCACATGTATAACATACTCATCACAGCCAGTTTACACATTCATATTCCCAACGCATCCCCACTTGCCACCTATTCCAATATTTCACAAATGAACATATGATAATGTTCACTTATGAATATAAATCAAACCCAACACTTAAAAATGTAAAAGCTTTAATTCTTTACAAACTGTGAAACTACAATTTTCGATAGGTTTGTAGCTCTGAATTTATAGCCCTATTTACAATATTCTCCTCTAATTTTATAGGAATTAAGAAAATCAGGCATAGCTATTATAAAATTCAAGTTACAAAATAAACAAACACTGCTGTGCATACATAATTTTGACATAAAGTTTTAACTTTGAAGGACAATTAATTACTACTTGGAGAAGAGGAAAAACACCCATCTTCTCCAGAATCAATCCCCTATGTATCTACTTAAATCACAAGAAATATGAGGTGAATTTCATTTCTGTAAACCATATTTTCATTCAAAATAGAAAAATCGGTCCAGAAAGTTGATTTCAGAAAACATGCACCTTAGAATGAGCTTATCTCCCTAACCAAAAAGGCTATTGAGTTGATTTTTTCTTCTCATATGACCACCTGAGTCTAATTTCAAAATATGCAGGAGTAAAAAAGTACACATAGAATTTTTTTGAAGAAAATCCATTTGTTTCACAAACTGTCCAGATTGTAACAACATGCACAATTTTTAAACATCAACAAGATTCTAGTTGTACATTCAATTGTAAGAAGACTTGTTTTTCATCAAATTAGCATCATTTTAAGCATTAATTAATAAGACTTTTACATTCTCATGACATAAGTTATCAAAACACTCTTGAGCTACAAAGAGAAGTAAGAGGACATTCACAATATGCATGTGAGTTCTAGTGTGAATTTCATGAATAGTCAAATCTTTGAAGTTAACTTATTGATCTAGCAACGAAAATCATGAATCAAACATGGAAATGAAGAAAGCTAAGATAAAATATCACCAACCAAATCTAAACATACATATTAATCTATCGATAAAAATCAAGAATCAAACATGGAAATGAAGAAAGTTAAGATAAAATATCATCAATCAAGGCTAAACATGGACATGCATGTATTAATTCTAGACCAGAAGAAACGTTTACTCCAAGATTGAAGAAGATGGTGAGCAAAAGAGTGAAATTGACCTTCAATCCTTCAGAAGAATGGTAAAAGAACTTTCCTCCATGATCATACTATGTTGGACTCAGTTTTCATGATTTTGAACACTAGAAAATGGAGTTTGGTGTTTTGTGATTGTCAAACTTCAAAAATGCGAATGAAGTTTATTGAGAGAGAAGAGAGTGTGTTCGAGTGCTCTTGATGAGAAGAAGATGTAACAAATGAGAGTGGAAGATATAGAAAGTGATGGAGTTGATGGAGTTGATGGAGTGACAGAGATATACATAATATTTTATTAGAGTTGACCATAAACAGTGGGCGGAGGACTTGGATGCAAATAAACAAGAAATGAATTGTCAGTTGAGGGTAGAAAATGTAAAATAGATAAATGAAATATTTTCTTATGTAGAAACTAAGATTGGAGGGGTGAAACTATAATTTCCGGTTAATAGCTAACACATAAAATTTAAATTTTATAAACTTAAGTTTCTATATAATTTCCAATAAACTATTATGTATATAAATGTCAAAAACCACTTTTAAAAAACTACAAATATCTCCCAAATATACAAAATAAATTCCATATAGTATTACTAAACTTTCAAAAACGTACAAATAACCCAAAATAAAGTTTTAGATTATTATAAATGTCAAACAACGCCCTTATACTTTAAAACCAAGAATAAGTCATTAATAATTCTGAAATAGCAGTTTCTTGAAGTTCCAAATATTTTCAAAAATTATAAAATAACCCGTAACTAAAATACAAGATCTTACACAACATACATTTCTCAAGTAGGATGAGAATGAATGATGGAAATGAGGGCGTCATAGTATAAAGTATTGGGTGGACAAGTAACCCTGAAAAAATACAAGCTTTGGAGGGGGGGGGGGGTGGGTGTGAACAACTTTCAAATCTAATCTCAAAGTCCTATCAGGGAAAGGTCAGTTGTTAGTGATTCGACAACAAGAAGAGAGATAGAGAATTTCCCTGAGTTCTCAGCAGCCATGTGGGTTCATCACGAGACAGGGAGTTGGGGTTGAAGCAGTTTTGACTTATCATCTTGGAGATTTTGAAAGGGAGATGGAAGGATAAAATAGAAGAACCATTTCCACACAACTCTCACAGAGAAACTGAGTAAGGGCGCCCTGGATATGGCTTTTGAGAGTATGGTTGCCACATCAGATGGAATTCTAGAAATGTCCTTTCCCCACAACAAGCTTTTCCAAACATAAGAATCCAATCTAGACACATTCTTGCACTTTGGTCTTTTCTTCTTTCATCATTTTGATATTCTAGCCCTTCTCTTACTGGAAAATACTTGAAAAGACACGTAGACCTTAGATCATGGTAGAGAACTAGGTAAATTGACCTTTTAACCCGTCGAATAGCCTTTTGAGAGTGTTCCGATACTGAATCTAGGGAGAAAATTTTAGATACTCCAAGACACCATGTAAACACGACACTTGGTGCTCCACACCATTCATTAACTGACACATGTCCCACTAGGGTTAACCACTACCCCTATAGGTTATAGAAAAAAAATCAGATTCCTACTTGGCTATTTTCTCTCTCCCACGCACCCCACTTTTATTACACATGTTGTGATGTGAGTGGAATGGAGCACCACATGGAATTACTCTATGAGCAACCTAAGAATTGCTCAAGTCTTGAACAACCTGCAAAAAGGTATAGTATCACAAAAGTTTCTTAAGTATGACAGAACTTCATATCGGATCTAACTTATACAATATACTAGCATAGATTCGAGTCTTTGTTCCCTCAATTGACATCAAGTAGAAACATACTTGACTTACCTATCGACACATGAATATATAGAACGCACATGAGTAATTACCCTTCCTCCAGAAATCTACCTAAATCTTGCTATACTCCTGCCACAGCAGGTAACCAAATGTCCAACAACCAACAATGAATCTGGCTTTATACACACACTATTTGAAGAACTAGATCCTAAGGGAAAAATCTATAAAGAACAATGAATCAAATTCTCAAGAGCATTTGAAACAAAAAAATTATTTTTTTCAACTTTCCTAAGCTGCTCAAACATAACGAGGAGTCCTCACTACGATTCTAGTAAAGTTCTTTTAAAGGATCTGAAACAACTAAAAAAATACAAAGCAAGAAAGAGAAAGGAAGGAAGGAGGGGCAAAGGGAAAGAAGAAAGATAAGTTTCTAAGTATGGCCACGCTGGAATTTTAGCTTCACAAATATCTCTTCTATTGCTACTAAATGAATTGATCCCTACAATAACACACTTTTGAGGAAAAGTGACTTCCACTACGGTGAGTTATTGATCCTTGACCTCCAAACGACACGAGTCACCATGAATCCTGTTAGCAGTGTATGCCTTCAGATCTCTTATGTCCCCCAATGCCTCCACTAAGGATGGAAGGGCTCAAACAAGAAGATCAAGATACCATAGTCTAATGTGTAGATACCATAGACACTCTGGGAACATAGATGGTAGAGAAAAGCGTGTTATATAGCTCCATAAGCAAAGCCTAAGCATATAACCCACAAAGAGAAAGTGTGACAATAAATGTCTAGCGAGTATAGCACAACAGAAAAAGATACCATCTGCGAGCAAAGCATGCACCACCAAAGCCCATTCGGCATATCCTTGTGCAATGCATCCCCAGCGAATGGAGCAAAGCGAAATATGTTATCGACTCCAACGTCTTCAAAGGAGAAATGAGTGAATTGGATTAAAAAATCCCATAGCATAGCAAATATGAGTATATAGTAATGCATATGTCACCCCAAGGATTGCCAAATAGCACCAAGAATGAGCCAAGAGCATTGAAGAAGGAACTGCACCACAACCCAATGACTTCCAATCATTGGAGGGGAAGACTGTTATAGTCTATACTAATTGCAATATTGCCTCTCATCTAGTAGATAGGTACATCACAGTTAACTCCTAACCTTGCCTTTGTAATAATGACAACTACCTACTCTTATAATTGACATGTCCCCTCAAAGCTGAAATGGTGTAAACACTTGAAGCTTCGGAAAAACAGAGGTGAAAGCATGTGCATTTAGAGCTTTTGTAACTTCTGCAACTTGCTGAGAGCTAGAAACATGCTTCAGCATAGCTCTTTCCAACATGTTCTCTCACAAAGTGAAAATCCACCTATATGTGCTTTGTTTTGGCATGAAGAATAAGACTGCTAGAAAGTGAAATAGCGGAGAGATTGTCATAGACGAGGGTCCAGGGTGTAGGTAGAACAACACCCAAACCTTTAAATAAGGACATGAGACACTTCACTTCGGCAGCTGCAGCAACTAATTGAGAGTTGGTGAAAATCTTCCGTGCCTTCTTTATTGATTAGTGACCTTTAAATATGTAATTTACAACACTAATTACAAATTGGTCGTAAACTAATTACAAATTAGTCCTACTACTATTACGCCCCCGCACTCGAAACTGTAGGCGTGCCAACACTGAGACTGGAACAGAAGCGCTGGAACAAGGGCCAAGGAAGACCCTTGGTGAAGATGTCGGCGTACTGGTAATCGGCTGGAATGTGCAACACGCGAAGCTGACCCAAACGAACCTTCTCACGAACGAAGTGTAGATCAATCTCAACATGCTTAGTGCGCTGATGCTGAGCAGGATTACCAGAGAGATAGACAACACTCACATTGTCGCAATACACGACAGTAGCTCGAGGCGGGGTGACACGAAGCTGAAGAAGTAAATTCCGGACCCAGCAGAGTTCGGAGACGGCGTTAGCAACACCGCGGTACTCACCCTCAGCACTAGAACGAGATACCGTGGCCTGTCGCTTGGACGACCAACTCAGAAGATTGTCTCCATAGAAGACACAGTAACCAGAAGTGTAGCGGCGCGTGTCCGGACAACCAGCCCAATCGGCGTCAGTGTAGGCGGTGAGGGAATCAGCGGCAGAGGCAGATAACCGAAGACCATACTCAAGTGTCCCACTGATGTAGCGCAAGATGCGCTTCAGGGCATGAAAGTGCGGCTCACGGGGGTAATGCATGAAGAGACAAATCTGCTGAACAGCAAACTGGATGTCTGGTCGAGTGAATGTGAGGTACTGTAAGGCCCCAGCAAGGCTGCGGTATAAGGTAGGATCAGCAACCGGTGGGCCAGATGTGGCTGTAAGTTTACCTCCTACCTCGACAGGGGTGGCAGTAGGCTTACAGGTCGACATGGAGGCACGACGAAGAATGTCGGTCGCATACTGATGCTGAGACAGGAACATGCCAGACGAATCACGAGTGACAGCGATGCCCAAAAAATGATGCAGATGGCCCAGGTCAGTCATAGCAAACTCTCCAGAGAGCTGGGAGACAATCTGATCCAAAACAACCGGAGACGACCCAGTGATGACGATATCATCCACATATAGCAGGAGGTAGACGATGTCCGAGCCACGGCTGTAGACGAGGAGAAACTCATCACAGGAGCAACCAGAGAAACCGATAGTTTGTGTGAGGACGGTGGCAAAACGCTGAAACCAAGCACGAGGAGCCTGCTTCAGACCATACAAGGATTTGCGCAACCGGCAAACGAAGTCAGGATGGCGTGTGTCGCGGTAGCCAGGGGGCTGATGCATGTAGACAGTCTCAGAGAGATCACCATGTAGAAAAGCGTTCTTGACATCCAGCTGACGGATAGGCCAAGAGCGCGTGACGGCGATGCTGAGAACTGTACGGATGGTGGTCGGTTTGACAACCGAGCTGAAAGTCTCCTCACAATCGATCCCAACCATCTGGGACTTCCCATTGGCTACCAATTGCGCCTTATAGCGCTGCAGACTGCCATCAGCGCGAAACTTGTGGCGAAAGAGCCACATAGATCGCAAAACATTAGCCCCTGCCGGGCGAGGAACCAGATCCCACGTGTGGTTCCGAACCATAGCTCCAAACTCATCATCCATGGCCGCTTTCCAGTGAGGATCTGACAAGGCGAGGATGGGGGATTTGGGAAGGGGTGAGATGTGGTCTGCTGGCTGGACAGCTAAAGTGAGACGGGTGACTGGTTTGACAATGCCATGCATGGATCGGGTGGTCATCTGAGGAGAGGTAGGAGGAGGAGAAGTAGCCATTGGGCGTGGTGTGGGTGACTCAGGAGGGTCAGGAAACACAGGCACAATAGGAGGGCGAGTGGACACAGACCGACGGACGTAGTGCTGAGGAAAAGGTTTCACTAGAGTCCGGGAGGGGGTAGGCTGTGTAGGTGTAGGTGCCCTGGGAGGTGTGAGTGGGGATGTGGTTTCCCTAGGAGGGGTGGGCGAGGGTGCGGACGCCACAGGGTGGAGAGCACGATGAGTGAAGAGGGGAGACGGAATACTATCATCGGGATCAGACAACCTGTGAACAGAGGGAGACACTGACCCAGGAGAGGAGAAAGGGAACACCGTCTCATAAAAAATGACGTGACGGGAAGTGTGAACACGACCAGTGCTCAAGTCGAGACACCTGTACCCACGATGGTTAAGAGGGTAGCCCAAAAAAACACATCGAACAGAGCAGGGTGCAAGCTTGTGAGGTGAGGTGGCAGAGAGGTTCGGGTAACACAAGCATCCGAACGTGCGAAGATGCGCATAGGAGGGTGAGCGATGATAGAGGGCAACAGTAGGGATAACGGTTCCAAGGAATTTGGTGGGAAGAATATTATGGAGGTAGACAGCAGTGAGAAGAGACTCAACCCAGAAAAAGGCTGGTAGAGAGGCCTGAGCTAGGAGAGCACGTATAATGTCATTGATTCGACGAATCATGCGTTCAGCTTTGCCATTTTGAGATGACGTCTGAGGACACGCAAACCGAAAGACTAGTCCATGATCAATGGCGTGAGAGTGAAAGGAGCCATTATCAAATTCTCCACCAAGGTCACATTGGAAACTCTTGATGGGTCGCTGAAACTGGGTTTGGACAAAGGTAGTGAATTGCTTGAATTTCAATATTGCCTCGCTTTTCTGTTTTAGTGGAAAAACCCAGAGAAAATGTGTGTAATCATCTAAGAGTAGCAAGTAGTATTTATAGTGCGATTTGCTTAAAACCGGAGATGTCCATAAATCAATGTGAACAATGTCAAACAGACTAACAGTGGAAGAAGTAGAAGCTAAGAAAGGCAAACGCACATGTTTACTAATCTGACAAGCATGACAAATAGTGTCTGATTTATTCCTACTACAAGCTATGAACTGACTACTACGAAGCAAATCGAAGACTGGAAGCCCGGGGTGACCGAGGCGGTTGTGACAAACTGAAGCAGGAAGAGCTGCTAACGAGACAGCGAACGAGTGTGGTGGGCCAGGCTGGAATGGATAGAGATCACCGGAACTGTTGTTCCTATGTAAAAGAGCTCCCGAACGTAGGTCCTTCACATAAAAACCAAAAGGGTCAAACTCAATAGAAACCTGATTGTCAGTGGTAAATTGACGAACATATACTAGGTTTTTGATAACATTTGGCGTGAGTAAGACATTTCTAAGGTGAAGGGAACGGGTGTTGGTGGTAAGGGTGTGATTGCCAGATCCTTTCACTGGAATGCTAGAGCCGTTTCCCACAAGTATGTTAGGAAATTGACAAGATGATGAGAGAGAAGAGAGGATACCTGACTGTGGAGTGAGGTGAGCTGATGCGCCAGAATCCATATACCAAGTCTGATCCGGGACGCTGAGTGTCATGCCAGAAAGCTGAGAACCTAAATCCGTAGCAGTCGGAAGGCCAGAAGGAGCAGTGAGGGCCTGATGGCGTGTAGCCGGTGGTGGACCGAGAAGGCCAGCATGACTAGGCCGTGGAGTACTCTAGCCCGTAGTCGGATAAGGGCAGGGAGGCACGGGTCCTGTGGGGCAGGGGCACCAAACCAAGGAGCCTTGGGAGCCCGAGGGTGCAGTAGGGGGTGTCGGAGCAGCAGGTTGACCACCTCCTGTCCCAGATCTGCGACGTCCGTTCCTTCCATTCCCATTGCGTCGCTGTACGCCACCATGGTTCCCATGCCCGCCACTAGAGTGGCTGCCGGACTGAGGAGAGGGGGCATTCGACTGTCGGTTCGAAGGAGCCGAAACCAACACCTGATGCGGGCTAGGATGGACCGGCTCCTGTCGAGCAAGAAGACGCTCGTGTAGCCGGATCATGGAAACGGCTGAGAGATACTCCGGAGCCGGACGAGTCTGCTGGATGATCATAGCACCAAGTTCTTCAGCCTGGTGCAGTAGTCGTCGAGAGACGAGCAGTGGTCCATGCGCAGATTGACAAATTCCAACTCCAGTTCTGCTAGCCGAGAGCCCTGATTGTCGTGAAAGAGGTTCTCCAACTTCAACCACGCTTGTCTAGCAGTCTGGCCCCGAGTAAGGATAGCGAGTGCCAAGTCATCACTAATCGTTTGGTAAATCCAAGACAAAATTACTGAATCAATAGAGCTCCAGAGAGGATCACTATCAGCCGGTGGCGGGTCTTTGTCGAGATGATCCGAAACGCCAAAGGAGTGCGTTTGGATGCGGAAAAACGTAGCCCAGTGATCATACTGGACTTTGTCATTGTCCAGGGTGAAACGAACACGCTCCTCAATGTTGTTAACAAGGAAGACGGGGTGGAGGGGCTCCTTGGTATTGCCGGAAGAGGCTTTGTCGGTGGTGGAAGACATGGCGTTGTAGAAAAAACAAGCTGCTGCCCAAACTAAACAAAAGGAGGAAAATAACACAGATGGGTGGCTGCTACTGTAGCCAAGCCGTGGAAGCCCTAGAGCCGAGCCGAAATCACTGCAGAAGCCGAGCTGGAGGTGCAGAACACGGAAGCCAAGCCGGAACGTGCTGGAGCCGAGCTGACGAGAGCGAACGCGGAAACCAAAAACGCGTGGAGCCAAGTGGAAGCCAAAACGCGTGGAGCCGAGCCGATTGCAGGAAGCCGACCGCGTGGATCTGAGCGAGCGCGTGGATCGGCTAGACGAAAGCTGCGAAACGCGTGAGGGCGCGTTTTCGCCGGAAGTTGCAGAGGGAAGGAGGTTGGGGTACTCGTCCGATGCAGTGTGTGATAGAGGAGGAGTTCGCCGGTGACAGAGGCGACCGGAGAACGACCAGAAAGACGACAGAGGCTGCAAAGACGAGGCCGGAGGAGCTGAGGTCGGCGGAGATGGAGGACGACGAAAGCTGTGGTGGCGTGAGGCCGGTGACGGAAAAAAAAGAGATTACTAATGTCCTTTACTCAGCCTCGGGTAACAGCTCCGCCATGGAAAGAGCTCATGCTAGAGTCTGTTACAAGAGACTTCAAATTTTCAATCAAGAACTTCAAACCCTCGGGTAACAGCTCCGCCATTGATGAAAAGAATTGAAATGGAAATTGAGAGGCACCATTGTAAGATTGATGACCACGATGAGCAAATTATGGCTCTCATACCATGAAAAAACTCAAGAGCTTAATAAATCAAGAACAGAAGAAGATGAAGTGAGGGAAAATGAAGAAATGAATATTCCATTAAGTTTGTTACAGAAGTGGAAGAATGTTATATAGTCTTCACTAATTGCAGTCTAGTCCCTTATCTAGTAGATACATTACATTTAACTCCTAACCTTAACTTTGTAATAATGACAACTACCTAAACTTAACTTTGTAATAATGACAACTTACCTCCCCCTCCCCCTTCCCCCCCTATGGAGTTGGACTTGAACCGTATTTTTATATGATTCCCCCTCCCCCCAGGGCCGACTCGAATGTTAGGAAAGTCATTTGCTTGCTTAGGGCCCCAAGTAAGGGGAGGGCACCATTTTCTTTCAAAATTCAGGGGTATTTTTGTAATGTATTAATTGGTACTTAATGTTTTATTAATATACTGCCTATTCTTTTCTAATTCAGTGGATGAAGAGTGAATTACTCCGTGACTCCATTCTTATCTCTCTCCCTCTCTCTTCGAGATTCTCTCCAATTCTCCTCAAATCTCTCACACTGACGATTGCACTTCCCAAGAAACGTTGAACATTATAATGACTCTGATGGGTAAATTCCTCTTCAGATATTTTAGGAGCTTACAATTCAGTTCTTCAAATTACGTATCAATTGTCCATATAAATTCCATTGATAGTACAGATCAATTGCTCCTTTAGAATTGGAGATCGTTGTTGCATATCTGGGCATTTGGTTTGATACAAGACCTTCAAGAATTCAGTTTACCGATTCAAATTGACAATTAGTGTTCAAAGTTTTCTCAGGTACGTGAAAAATTGTAATTTAGTTATATGCGTTGTTTTTTGTTTTCTTAATGATTAATTGAAAATCAAATTTCTTTTTCTTCATTTTTCATTAATTGAATGCGTGAATCTGCGAGTTGGGGTTAGACCTATACTTTGAGAGTTTGTATGAATTCGATTTTCCTAAATTAAAATTGATGAAGACATACATAAGATCGACAATTAAGGAGTCTAGGTGTGTGAGATCTGCATCTTATGAGTTTGATCTATTTAATTTGCAAAGAGTAGACCGGAGCTGTAAATTGACAGTAAATAGAAATGTAATGCAAAAGAGAATTGTGTATGAGCAGCATATGAGTAGTGTAGATAGTGCTTTCTGAGCTGACAGATCTTGGCCACGTGGCAACCATCCAGCACACCATATTGTGCTCCACACACACTGGATCACCAGCCGAGCTGATCCATGTGGGGGCTGCGAGACAGAGCCCTCGCATACCACTGCACGGGACTTGTAGGGAATTTGTGGTTTGGAGGCTAGAGTAAGCCCTGTCGCGTGCGAGCCAAGCCCGCACGCGACCTTTAGTAACTGTTTTGAGATATTTATGGCACGAGCTCCATAAACCCGGTCAATCCGGTCAGACCCGGTCAACCTCGTAACGGTTCCGGTATTCGCGCGTGCTATAACGGTTCCTATATACTCGGACGAACGTGCCGTTATGGTTAAGCTAATTAAGCCGCCATTAATGGGCGCATTAACCACACTACAACGGTCATGTTCTCCAGTATATATATATCGTTAACCTTTCCATACAAAGGAGAACACACTGGCCATACGCGGAAGCTCTGCCAAACCTCTGTCTCTCTCTCAGACATTGCTACTGACTTACTCTCTCCCTACACACACCCCCTCTCTTCCTGTGCGATCCTTGATCCACTACATACGGTGTACACGGAGGTCTCCCCGCCGGAATCTCTTGTGCACATTTTGGTGAACCCGACGTGAACTTACCAACAAAAGCAACCATGTCTCAGGAGGATGATGTCAGCAACCGATCGCCCTCCACCGAAACTCCCTCGGGAGACAAGACTCGCCGTACTCCAACGACTCCCGGCGAGACACCGACGTTAGAGTCTTTGGACGCCACTGTCCAAAGTCAGGCGAAAGCTCTCAAGGCTCAATCTGCGCAATTACAGCAAATCTTGGCCGTTCTGGGTACCCTTGCGCCAAATCCTCCATCAGCCACCGCTATCCCTCAGGGAGGAGGAACCCCTACCGCTCCAGGATTGGGAGTGTCAACCGCACCTCCCAACCCTCATCTGCAGACTCCACCGTCGGCTACGCAGCTGCCTTCGGTTCAGGGATCAACGACACAGATCTATAGGAGCGCTCTTGGCTCAGGAGTATGAAGGCCAAGAGAGGCCTATCTACTACATCTCTCGCATTGTGCAGCCTGCTGAATCAAGGTACACAGACATCGAACGTCATTGCCTTGCCTTATTCTTTGTGATAGAGAAGTTGAAACACTATTTTGCATCACACAAAGTAGTAGTGGTCACCAAGAGCGACCCCATAAGATACTTGCTAACTCACACTACTCCGGGCGGGAGATTGGCGAAATGGTACATGACCATCTCTCAATACGATATCACATACGTGAGACCACGAGCGATCAAGTCGCAGGCGGTAGCGGATCTGTTGGCACAGTTTCCCGACAACAGCCACGAACCCGTGATCGAAGAAGAGCTCGAAGGCCCTGAAATCTACGCAATCGACGTGCCCTATTGGACCCTCCACTTCGACGGTTCGTCAACCAGGAAAGGCGGAGGCATTGGGATAGTCTTGACAAAGCCAGACGGGGAAGTCATACAAATGTCCGCAAAGCTCAACTTCGCAGTCACAAACAACGAAGCGGAATATGAGGCCCTCATCGCAGGGCTCCGTGCGGCGAAAGCCTTGGAAGTAAGCAACTTAACGGTCATGGGCGACTCCAAGCTGATCGTTAAGCAAGCCTCGGGCGAGTATGGTTTGAAGGAGATCAACCTCCTGTCTTATCGCACCCTAGTACAAAAGCTGATGCAGCAATTCTGCGATGTGAAGTACGAGCACAAGCCCCGAGCGGACAATAGGCACGCAGACGCCTTAGCAACCTTGGGATCTAAGGTCAGCATAGACAAATGCCCCGCAAGGATTTCCATTGAAGTGCGAACATCGTCGGCATTGACAGAAGATGCGTGCGACGACGAACACATGGATGACGCAGACTGGCGGAAAGCAATCCTGCAAGCTATTGCGAAAGGCACCAGCAGCGAAAGCTGGGCACTCACAAAAGGATACTGCATCCACGACAACACCCTTTACTAAAAGGGTCCTGGAGGAATACTCATGCGGTGCGTCTCCGAGCAAGAGGGACAACAGCTGTTAGAAAAGATTCACCAACACGCTTG
This sequence comes from Linanthus parryae, assembly GCA_023055425.1. NCBI lineage: Eukaryota > Viridiplantae > Streptophyta > Magnoliopsida > Ericales > Polemoniaceae > Linanthus > Linanthus parryae. The sequence continues at coordinate 60,590,591 of JALGPY010000003.1, forward strand.
CGGAGAAAGCGAGGTGTCAATCTACAGAAAGGCTCAGAGATATGGCATTCATTGGCCAGACATGTCAACAGCCGCAGCCCTGATACAAGGGAAGTGCGAAAGTTGCGCACTAATCAAAGATTCTCTACTCATCGCCCTAACCGATGCCGACATGGACTGGAGGAAGCCACTGTTTGATTTCCTCACCCAGGGCACCGTGCCCGAATCGAGAAAAGAAGCCGAAAAATTGAAAAGGAAAGCGTCTCGATATGTGGTACAGGAAAACCTGCTTTGGCGAAGAGGTCACGAGGGCAACTTGCTGCGATGTCTAGACGGCAGAGAAGCACAAGAAGTCATGGACCTTTCTCATCAGGTGGAACACCAAGGAGGTGCGAAATTATGCAGACAGCTCCTCTCAATCGGGTATTTCTGGCCCACGATGGAGGTCGATTGCCGCACCAGAGTGCGACGCTGCCAGGAATGCCAATTCAAAGGGAACCTAGTGCACGCTCCCGCCGTGGATTTACATGCACTAGGGACGCCGTGGCCATTTCACACATGGGCTCTGGACTTCATCGGTCCCATCCGACCGACGTCGCACGGGAACCATTTCATTCTCACCGCAACTGAGCTGTTCACCAAGTGGGTAGAAGCAATACCACTAAAGACGGCAAATGCGCTGGCTGTGGTCAACTTCATCCAGGAAAGCATCGTATGCAGGTTCGGAATCCCAAATACCATTCTTTCAGATAACGGTACTCCTTTTGTTAATCTCCAGGTAGCTGCGAAATTAGCGGAGTACAATATCAGGCAGATATGTTCTACCCCCTATTACCCAAAGGGAAACGGACAAGCCGAAGCGACTAACAAAACGCTGTTGAGAATTTTGAGCAAGATGGTCGCAGATGACCACAAGAAGTGGGCCGACTCCCTAAGCATAGCTCTGTGGGCCTACCGAACTTCTCCAAGGACACCCACAGGGGCCTCGCCATTTCAACTATGTTATGGGGTCGAAGCTGTAGTACCTGCGGAGGTTAGAGTCAATTCGGCAAGACTGGCCTTCCATGCACTCTATGAAAATCAACGCGATCATGACTTAGTCTTGCTGGAAGAAAAGCGAGAACAAGCTAAAAGGACCAACAAGCGGTACCAGGAAAGAATCGCTCGCGCCTACAATAAGACAGTCCAGCGAAGATATTTCGCAGTCGGAGACTTGGTCTTGCGCGCATCTGACCACTGTATGCGAGAAGCAACTCACCCGAAGTTCGCAGCTAATTGGGAAGGACCCTTCGAAGTCACAGAAGTCTTTGACAGTGGCTACTGCAGCATACGAAGGTTGCACGGCACAACCTCAACTCCGAGTTCAGTCAACATGCGCTGGATTAAGAAGTACTATCCCTGACTTCTCTCATTTCATGCGTTTTATTATAACGTCGCTTGATATCTTGTATGGCTACGATTTACGCAATCTCCTCTCCCATATGAGAGGATTGTAATCCCATCTCTCCCATATGAGAGCGTTATAATAAAAGAATTCTCCCAAATGAGAAGTTCACATTTCTAGCTGTTTATGTTGCTCTATTCAGTTCGTTATTACTGTTAACAATGGTTTATTCGCCGCAATAGCAATCCGTACAACTGCGATCCTAAGTGATCATCTAAGCCTATCTCTCACGATAGCAGCCAATGCAAATGCGATCCTAAGTGATCATCTAAGCCTATCTCTCACGATAGCAGCCAATGCAAATGCGATCCTAAGTGATCATCTAAGCCTATCTCTCACGATAGCAGCCAATGCAAATGCGATCTTAATTGATCATCTAAGCCTATCTCTCACGATAGCAGCCAATGCAAATGCGATCTTAAGTGATCATCTAAGCCTATCTCTCACGATAGCAGCCGATGCAAATGCGATCTTAATTGATCATCTAAGCCTATCTCTCACGATAGCAGCCAATGAAAATGTGATCTTAATTGATCATCTAAGCCTATCTCTCACGATAGCAGCCAATGCAAATGCGATCTTAATTGATCATAAAAGCCTATCTGTTACGATAGCAGCCTATACAAATGCGATCTCGATTGATCATCTAAGCCTATCTGCCACGATAGCAGCCTATGTAAGTGCGATCTTAATTGATCATAAAATCCTATCTGTTATGATAGCAGCCTATACAAGTGCGATCTTAATTGATCACCTAAGCCTATCTGTTACGATAGCAACTTATATGCAAAGTGATTTTAGTTGATCACCCAAGACTATCTGTTACGATAGCAATATTGTGAACATGATCTTAAATGATCCACAACGGACAACCACAAGCCCATCTGCTGGGATGGCACAGCTGCGAAAATATGATCTCGAACGATCTAGCGAAACATCCGCGAGTTAATATCGCAGATGCGAAACCATTAAATAGCATTATGCAAGGCGAAATATGCCGAAACGCATGCGAAATTGTATTTTGTTGCAAAGAGACAGCAGATAATACAAAAGCTATTTATCATTATGAGTCAAATGACTTACAATTTATCTGTCTAGATAACAGCTTACAAGCGAAAAAGCTCAAATCTAACTACGCAGCCAACATGGCTTACAATACATTCGAAAAATGGCTGGTAAGCCAGCAGAGACACACTATGGGAGTCCTGACGAAAAAGGATGAACCCACCGGTCCTAACACCGGCAATGCAACACGCCGATCTGCGACCAAAGATCTATAGCAAAAGGGATGCTGCCGCGAAGAGATCAACTTGTCATTCGCTACATCCCTAGCAGCAAGGTCTGGGATGCGATAGGTCCAAGACCCCAAGGGGTGACAAAAGCCTCTGTCTGATCAAGATAGGCGCCGGAGGAGCTTCCTGTGCCGACATATGCTACTCTGCAAAACAGGCGAAGCAGTCATTCCTCTGGTGATGGACTCCTTGTCATGTTGGACAAGGGCATTGACGAGCCTCCTGGGTTCAAGAACGAAGAGGAAAGAAATCCTCCTCCAGGGATGCTGGAGGAGAATCCCGCCGTTCATTACGAAACGGTAGCACGGTCACTTCGGCGCTGCACCTCGCCACGAGGCGGCCGGAAACATGACCTGCACACATAATACACGAAGAAATTTCTTCGAACACACATGAGATATTATTTCCATCTTCTTTATGATGGTTATAAAGAGCAATATTCCTCATAAAGTGGATCTTGGAAACTATTTCTATAGCACAAAGCGCAAACTCAGGATTCAAAACTTGAAGTTGCCATGAATCAACGAAAAACAAGCGTTGAAGCCAGCAGTCGTAAGGACTCACGGCAAAGCACATTTTTGGGATGAAGAACCCAAACAGCAAAGACAGGGTTTATATAAACCCTGTGGAGACTCTTCAGTTGCCAAGGATGAGTCAGCAGAATTCAAAAAGAGGGTAAGTTCAATCACTTATGCCTTGGAAAGCGGTAACAATCAATTACCCTACTAAAGGCTACGACGATTCAGTTACGTATCCTAATAAATGACGGATGGTCATGATTCGGATGGACTTCCCAACAAAAGCGTGCTTATCTGCCGAGAAATTAGCGCGAAAATCAAGCAAAGTATCAATTGCTGATGTCATAATTGGATATGCACAGAGATATTCTGTCAAATCCCGAAAAGGGCAAAACGGGCAAATTCATTGTTTGTTGTTAAAAAAAGGGGGGAGAAACCCTAGCAACATTACATTAATGTTTCAAGACATTACATTAATGTTTCAGCTATTTTCTTGCTATTTTTCAAAATTCGAAAATCAAAGCAAATTCTTGATCAAGGAGTCTTGGGGCTCGAACTGGTGGCTCAGCTTCTCTACCTGTTCCACTTCTTGCTTCAGTAGCTCGCACCTGGCATTCATCTCATGATAGAGCTTCAGAGCTTCATCAACTTTTAGCTTTTGCTGCTCCACCTTCTGCTTCTCAGCTGCGCGAATCAGCGTGACTCTGTTCATAAGAAACTTGAAGCCCAGTCTGCCTTGGACTTTGGTCACGAGATTTTGGCACATGCCGCATAGCAATTCAGCACTCTGGACCGAAATGGTCGCAGGCATAGCCGCAGACAGCTGCTCCAAAATCCAGATGGCTTCAGTAAGAAACAGCCTCCTGTCGAAGGGCCCTATCTCCAGAGATCTCACAAACGACTGCGGGTAGGTGAGACGCATTCGAACCACCCAGTCTACATCGGTTTGCTTCAAACCTGAGGAGACGTCAAAATAAGTTATGATGTCAAAACTCGCAAGCGAATAATACGACGTGCGAACAGTAAAGCTCTACTTACCAGTTCCTTCCAGAATCTCATGAAGAGAAGGAATACGGGCTGCCGGGTTGTTCGAAGATTGCCCTCGCTCCATAGCCCTCCTATCAGCCGCGAGCTCCAATCTCTCGTAGTCGGGAGGAAGAGTGTAGGCCGCACCAGCTGCGACAACATTCCCAACCTGCGAGCCCCAAAAGCTCCACGCAGGAATAGGTGCCTCTGGCTCAGTCATCGCCGGAGGCGAAGGGACAGCCGAAGTCGCTTGGCGAAGGACGCTCTCAGATGCGAAAACATTAGCGGCACTTGTCCTTTCTTCCTCAGCACCGGTACGGACATCTTCGTCCATCAACACAGCATCTGCTTCAGCATCATCGGAAAGTTCGATGATGCCCTCGAGAGGCTCACTTGCATGTTCAGCAGCCGGGACGGGCTTCTCAGTATGGGAGCTCGGAACCGGAACATAGGACGCAGGTTCCGCAGCATGGCCTGTGATATCAAATGCGATAATATGAGGTAACTTGTGCTATAAGTTATTTTGCTATCTTTGCTAAAGCTAAGAGTAAGCACCTCCACGCGAAGGTGGGATCGAGGTATCCTCATCATATACTAGGGACGTGGAACCATGCCCTATCAGTGTGTCCTCACTAAGCAAGTCTTTAAGAGAAGCGTGACCTGGGATGCGAATAAACCAGTCATGATTCTGCCCCAAATTGCTAAAGCCTAGCACGTGCGTATCACTCAAATAATTACCTGAGGGTTCTCCGCATTTGCCTACTAACCAACGTCGAATGTCAGCATTTGACACACCATGCTTTAACGCACCCACAATAACATCTCTATAAGTTACTGCGAGATTGAAGATCTCACCTTTATCGCCGCCTGCGATCTCTTCGAAGTCCGCTTGGACTTGCTCCAAGGCTGCTGCATCCTCTCCGAGAACCTCATCTCCCTCTTCCGCATGAGGAGCCACTTCTTCGGGAAGCTCATCTTCCTCGTTAGCTGGACGCGCTAATTTGTCAACATGCCGCTCTTCGAGGCTCCGCTGTTTCACACGCTCAAGCTCCTCTTCTTCTCGCCGCCTCCTTCTTTCAGCAGCCTCCGCGGCTGTCTTCCGGGACTCAGCAAGAACGTCCTCGCTTATGGGATCATCTGGAATGCCAGAATGGGCATCTCTCTTTTGTCTCTTGGCCGAAAGGCCACCAATGGATTCATCATCATCATCTGCGAAGAGATGATCGGTTTAAGAAAAGAGGTACAAACAAGTTACGACAATGTGAAAGGAAATGCGACGGAGGTACCTCCTGATTCTTCCTCATGCATCACAACTGTTGCTTCTTCTTCTTCATCACTTTCTTGGGGCTCCTGCCTCTCTTCCTCTTCCTCTTGATTGAATGGAAAGAAAGTCTCAACTGCGAGTTCTTTCCGCACTTTGCTGGGAATGCGACCTTTGCCTTTGTCCTTGATAGAAAGGGACCTCACTGGAGGAGAAGCTGGAGCACTTCTAGGGGAGGAAATCGTAATTCCCTTTTGCCTAGGTCTCTTCACTCTCGGCGCCGCAGTCGCTGGAGGGGACGGGTCATCTCCAGGAGGAGACGGAGCCGGAGGATTGTCTATCAGCGAGTCGGCAAAAGCACTCATGACTGCGCGAACCTTTGTTCCGACCTCGGCGTCCATACTCCATGCTAGCCGGAACGACTGCCCTTGCCTTCTGGTGGCAACAATGGTGTTAACCAGCGATTTGGAGCGATCACCAGCTGCGAATCTCCGCACATGACACTACAACAGTACAGAATGAAAAGTGTCAGCATAAGGAAATTAAGAAGCTTAACGCACGCGAAGAAATTGCTTACCTCAGCAAATGCCTTGCTATATCTGACGACATGCGTGTCGCCCTTCTTGACTGCGGCGACTTGCTCCTTCAGAATGACATCAGGGCACAAATGGTTCTCACGGTCCCACAGTGAGTAGCAACCGTACTCAGACTCGCTCAGACTGCAATTGGGGCGAAACGGAAAAGAGTTTCTTTTGATCAGGGGGGCTCTACTTGGCTGCGCGGCCGACTCCGTCTCAATCCTCGTTTGCTGGGCAACCCAGTATGCGAGCCAGTTCTGGGAACAACCACCCTCGCGAGTTCCCGCAGGCTGCTCAAAGGGAAGATTGTTCATGAAGACCGTCTTGCACTCCTTTGTCAGCAAGCGCTTGTAGCATCCTCTGATAATGGACTGGGGCCAGATTGATGGGGCCACCGCATCAAAACCAAACTGAGGAGAAACTCGAGTGGGGTCAACATCCACGGTAAGCTTTTCATACCTCGGCGCGAGCTCACGAATATGCTCTGCAAGGGCAGGAAGGGAGCCTCGCAGACACCTGCAAAAGAACTCGCGGTAGCGCTCATGGAAATGCGGTCTCCCTTCAAAGAGAAGCTCTTCTGAGAAGACAATACCTTTGGAGGGGTACAACTTTGGAAACCATCGCACGTTCTCAATACGCGTGGCGTAGGGTCTGGCAGTAAACTCCTTCCGTTTGTCGCATATCAAACTCCAAACACACTTGGTGTTACTTGCTCCGAACCATCTCGCAGCTCTTCCACTGTTGCGCGCTTCTGTCTCGCCTGGGGGACACCACTTGTCAAGCTTAAGAGCAGTTGGAGCATAAGACGGCCATCGCTCGAAAACCCACATTGTCAAAAAGGAAATATTGACAAAGGTCAGTACATCGAGGCGGCCACGCGACTCCCTCATAGCCAGAACCAGCTGATCAAGCCTATAGTACAGCGTGCCCAAGACCAAGGGTCCGAGTGCGACTCTCTGGCCAAGAGCGAGCCTCACAGCAAGTGGCAACACATGGTAGAAGACTCCGTCATGGGGGTGACCATCGATCAGGTACCTCGACAGCCAGGCACAGAGAATAGCACAAAGGGTCAAATGATAACCCTTACCCTCTACGTAATTCTCGGCCTCCGGGTCCTCGCTCAGAAGTTTCTTAGTAATGCTGCTGCTCGCATAGTCTCGGAAGAAGTACTGCAACCATTTGTTCCAGGTATTCTTCGCAGACGTATCAACCAGCTGCCAGTTCGGAAGAGGCTTTGTAGTGGTCCACCGAGTGGAGATTTTCTTTACCTCTGCTAGGCATTCCTCCATCTGCGTGTACAAGGCAATCTCCGCAGATGTTCTCAAGGGACTCAGAGGGTCCACCTCGCCCATGGGGGAAAGCTCGTACAGCATTTGAACGTCCTCGAGCGTGGGGGCAGCCTCGAACTCAGCAAAATGGAACGTGTGAGTCGCAGGCGAGTAACGGGACAGAAGGTCTAGAAGCATGGATTGATCCAGCTTCACGGCAGCACCCTTCATAGCACGGATAGCAAAGAATACGCCGGCTTCATCAAGAGTCGCGGCGTGATGATCCAACACGTGGTCGATCCACTCATCCATATAGTCCAATTTCTGGACGAACGCCTGCGTAGAAATCGCAGTATATGGGAAGTGCCCGTTCTCGATTCCCAATCGAACCACATCCTCGGAACCGATCAACTCGAGCAAGGCTGAGTTAACTGGGCGAGTCAGTGTCAGCAATCGCTCAGCCGGGACAGGATCAGGCATCCTCTTCGCCTTCACCCTCGCATGATAGAAATCTTTCCCACCTAAAAAGAGGGCTTTTCGCCACAAGGCCTGTGGAAGGTCGGATATCTCTTCATCTTCTTTGACAGGTCTGGTTCCTTTTGTCTTGGCCATTCCTGCGGAAGAGCAAGAAAAAAGGGGGGAGAAATACCACACTTCAGTTTGAATTTTGAAATTCAAAGGAAGACGAACAATTTCTAGTATCAACTTCAGAAATCAGGGAGTTGCAAGATCCAATATTGTTGAAGGATTAAAGCAAAAGAGGATTCAAAGATTAAAGCCTCTTCACAAATCTCATGGGTTTACAGATTCAACGCAGTTCAAGGCGAACACTGGTATCTTAAATCAAAATTAAACGAGGCCAACCTTGTTTTCTTGAAGCTTGCTTGGATATGCACAATTGAAGAACACGATTTGCAGTTCTGAACTGATGATTGATGATCTGGATCTGCTCGCGAAGATCTCCGGGTACCATTCACTTTATGAGAAAGAAGTGATGCTTTGCAATAATGGGGGTACAAGGTATTTATCCAAAAGAATGAAGGGTTGCGTCCTTTCAGTAGTCGAATCGCAACCGTCACCGTCGTATCGCGCAATCACAGGACAAGCTGACGTCACGCCTAAAACACTAAAAGCCAGACGGCACGACTCTAGGGGTTTTAGGTCATAATGGCACGCACGGGGGCTGAACTTACCCGTATTTGAATTGGTGCGTGGCGGCGACGCGCATGTTGGTTTCCGCGCATGGAAGCCTATACAGCTATGAGTCTTCACGCGCAGAAAGGGGGCTAATGTAGATAGTGCTTTCTGAGCTGACAGATCTTGGCCACGTGGCAACCATCCAGCACACCATATTGTGCTCCACACACACTGGATCACCAGCCGAGCTGATCCATGTGGGGGCTGCGAGACAGAGCCCTCGCATACCACTGCACGGGACTTGTAGGGACTTTGTGGTTTGGAGGCTAGAGTAAGCCCTGTCGCGTGCGAGCCAAGCCCGCACGCGACCTTTAGTAACTGTTTTGAGAGATTTATGGCACGAGCTCCATAAACCCGGTCAATCCGGTCAGACCCGGTCAACCTCGTAACGGTTCCGGTATTCGCGCACCACGTGCTATAACGGTTCCTATATACTCGGACGAACGTGCCGTTATGGTTAAGCTAATTAAGCCGCCATTAATGGGCGCATTAACCACACTACAACGGTCATGTTCTCCAGTATATATATATCGTTAACCTTTCCATACAAAGGAGAACACACTGGCCATACGCGGAAGCTCTGCCAAACCTCTGTCTCTCTCTCAGACATTGCTACTGACTTACTCTCTCCCTACACACACCCCCACTCTTCCTGTGCGATCCTTGATCCACTACATACGGTGTACACGGAGGTCTCCCCGCCGGAATCTCTTGTGCACAAGTAGCTTGAGAGTTGTACACGGACAACAATTGAATAAAATGCAAGATATTCTTTTAACAATAGTACACATGTTTTGCTAGGCTATGCTCGTACTAGCAAATGGGTGTTAGCTCAAGTGGTAGAGCGTTTAAAAGTCCCTGCACGGAGTCCTGGGTTTGGCTTTGGTAGACAACAAACAGGTAAGTCTAAAAAAAACTATGCTCGTACTAAACTATGCTCGTACTATATGGAACCCAAAAAACTTGTCTGCTTAGGGCATCTAAAGAACTAGGGCCGGGCCTGCCTCCCCCTCCCCCCATGGGCTTGGAGATACTGTAAGAATAGGTCCCCTTTTTTAAAGAAGACTATAAGTAGTTTGGAAATAAACTAGATTGTGAACTGAAAGTAGCAAACATGGAAGGGTGTCAAAAGAGTTAACCGCCCTAAGGTAGACATGCTTACAAACCGAACGACCCCATGGGGTAGGAGACACTCTAAGAATATGACCTCTTTTTTAAAGAAGACTATAAGGAGTTTGGAAATAAACCAAATTGTGAATTTAAAGAAAAATCAAACATGAAAGGAAGTCAAACCGAACGACCCTATGGGGTTGGAGATACTCTTAGAGTAGGACCTCTTTTAAAGAAAACTATAATGAGTTGGAAATAAACCAAATTGTGAACTTAAAGAAAAAGCAAACATGGAAGGAAGTCAAAAGAGTCAACCGCCCAAAGGCCTAAGGTAGATATCCAAGGGTTTTCGTCATTTTCTTTGTATTCCCCTTTGAGGGATGGAGCTAGCCTTTGGTAAGACAAGGCACCTGCGCCACCCGAAATTTAAATTTTAAAAAACTACAATATTATCCCTATATATTATTAGTAGTTCAATAATTCCTTGCAAAAGTTGCACAATTGCTATTTTTTGATATCTTGCACTATTGCCCTGGTAGTTTTTAATTCCAGGCTCTACCCCTTCCCCCTTTTGTCACACCTATGGGATTAACTTAAATCATTATTTTCTGATACAAGGACTGATTGAACTACCACCCTATTTAGTTTGGACAGGATTGTTCAGCGGTACAAAAACCAATCTGAGGCAGAAGGCAAGTCATCAACTAGTGAATGTGAAACAGGAGAAAAGGAGGTACCTCTTGTTTCCTTTGATGCGGGTTATGAATGTTTCAAAATTAGTCTTAATCTAGTTGAAACACCTGTGTATTGAGTACTCATGAACTAAGAATTCTCTTTCCTTTATGGAAACTATGATTCTCTTCAGCAAAGGAAGTTCAGTGTATTTTGCAATAGTTTATCCTTGCTCTACTAAGGAACATTGTTAGTAATTAGTTAATATGTGCAGTACTTACACCTGTTTGCACTGTTTTCCATGCCACAGAGCCGATTTGCCAGCAATCACACAACCTGCTTCGAGTTCTTACAGATAGTGGACAGGTAAAAAGTACAAGGTCCTGGTTTGATTTACATTTCCTACTAAAACAGAGTGGAGTAACTATAGTTTCATTCCTTGTTAGGCAACTGGAAAAATCATACATGGACCAACTAAGTGTTACTGATCTCCTCCAACTCGAGGATCAACTTTGCACTGCACTGCTACAAACCAGGTCTATAAAGGTGAATATTCATCTTACAATTCTGCGTTAAGAGATTTATATCTTTCTTAAAATTCCAAATGCAAGTTTGTGGACATTGTTTTTCTCCACGAGCCGATGAAACTCATGAAACACTGCTTGACGCTATAAATCACTGATACGAGGTTAAACTTGTGTAGAAGTTTAAAGTTCTATTCTCCTGCTGTTCTCATTCAGTTTCTATTAATATGCAGAAAGAGTTAATGCTGAAGCCACTACTGGAACTTCAAGAACAGGTAGGTGATTATTCCTTAAGTTTGGTTGGTTCACAAAGTTTAGGTCTTTTTGGGGTATTAGCTTTCAAATGAATACCACTACCTAGTAGTTTTATTATGTTACAGTAATAATTACCTGAAATTTATTATTCTTTTCTGTATAGGAAATGAAGTTGCTGGAAGAAAACAAAGCCCTTAAGGAGCAGGTACGAATGAATGTAACAACACACTGTAACAAGTGGCCGTCTGGCAATCATGTTTTGCTGTTTTTCGGTGATGATTTTGAATTTTTTTTCTTATTCCTTTTTTGTTCGTTGAATGTTTAGATGTTTTCTCAGACATGTTTTTTGAGTTTCTTTTTGAGAAACTGGTACACTGTGCGCATGTAGTGAAGAAAGCTCAATTGCCATGAAGTAATTCCTTGTGAAACTTACAGTTAGCAGCATCTATGGTTGGCGGCAACAAGGCGGGAACATACTCACCTCCGGAGCAGCCAAGGCTTCTTCAGCTACTTTGAGTAGAGATATTGTTGAAGCTGACTGACAAACACTGCCAGTAATAAGACACTGTGAAGCTGGGGAAATTGAACATGCAGTCACTGACTCATGAATTCACTGGTTCATCACCGATGTGTATTGGTCTTGCGCTTTTTTGAGATGTTATCAAATGTTGTTGATTATAAAGACAGTTGCTGTGTTTTTAAGAAACTTTCTGTGATATGGATGTTGATAAAGAATCAAATATTAATAATGTATTGCAGTAGAGCAAGAGTTCTTCAACCTGAAGTAAGGGTTGAATTTCAAGTGATGAGGTGTGCTTCTTCTCATGCAAGATAGAGTACTAGTAGTAATAATTAATTAGTGTCTGTTTAGGCTCACCATACATCACTAGCTTGCCACCCCCCATAAGCAATCCACGTGCCCTCTGCATCTACTCTCGAGGCACTCACAGTCACGGTGAAGTAAAGTAGTAAAGTAGTAGTAGCTTTGATTAGTAGTCAGACGTGAAGTTATAGCATTTGAATAGTACTGAACCTTCGCACCTTTGCAATCTTTTCATTTGTTTGTTCATCTCTCCTTGCCTCTCTCTTTTTTTTTTTTTTTTTTTTTCTTTAACTAGTGGTCACTCCTCGCGCGATGCCGCGGAGCGGCTGTGATATTTGGACTATGATTCAATGCTAATGTAGAATGTGATTAGATTTACTACATAGCTGTATATATGTTATTGCAGGTAGAGAAATACAGAAATAGGGAAGTACAGCATTACTATAGCTGAAATGGAGAAGCGGTAGACAACTGTAAAGTTGATACAAGTTTAAACTGCCAAGATGTACGTAGGTACTGTCTTATTGAGCGCTTTCAATTTTGCGGACGATCCATCTGGTTATTTTAGATTCCTTGTGTTGCTTGCATCTGATAACGCGGACATAGAATTTTGTAGTTGTAATTTTTGCATTTGCAATTATAATTAGCTATTGTTGTTCCTGAAAATGGAGTGGGTAAATATCCGAAGCAATAATTCTTGTATGTTGAAATTGAAATATTACTACCTGTTCAGTCATTGTAGATATGGTTGCAAGACTTTTGTCTAGAACGGTTTCCACATCTTGTCCAAGTATCATAGCATACATAGTTCCAATTTCATCTTCTAGCTGGACATAGAGGCGGCCACTGCAGTTAAATTTTTGATTTATAGTAATATATATGGTAAGAATCAAAATTACTTAACATAATGTATGCTACAATTGTGTCTAACCAAGGGATTGTATTAGAATCAGCAGTTGCAGACTCATTGCAGGTGCAACGGATCTGCTCACGTTTGCAATGTCGGCAAGCGTTAAACCATGGTTGTTCAGTTGTCGGTATCGCAAGCATGGAAACCTTTATCCATGTTTCACCATATAAGGGCTGTTACATAATTGAGTATACAATGCTTGAAGTGTAAGTATTAGACTGATAATAAGATAATTGAATGGTATAAATGTCTTACCAAGGTTGTCCAAGCAGTTGAGATCTTGTTCACCGCCATTGCAAGCTGTTGTATTACCTCTGTGTGTTAATGGTAGTCTATTTCAGGTATAGGTCGATTATATAGTGTATTCAGTCATAAGTGATAGAGTGGCACACATACCAATGTTTATTGAACTTCGAGGTTGTAATATGTGGACATGAATTGGCTATCTGTGAAGTTGTGTGAATTATAATGCACATTATAAAATTTGCTATACTGAGATGTAGTAATTTTGGTATGCTGTCATACTGGAAGTCAGATGCATTTTATTATTTATAATTGTGAAGCAAAAATCGTTTGTCATGATCAGTATGCTGAATGATATTTCTTGTTATCACATTTTATAAGTTAAATTTGAACGTAGAAAAGTTGTTGCTGAAGCATAAGATTGCATGATGACTAATTGCAAGTTGCATGATGTTGCCAATTTTGATGCAATGCATATCATCTGGTGATTTTTAAGTCTGTGGAATTCTTTCAAAAGTTTTTCCTATTTCCATCTGTTTGGATCTATAAACGTTTGATTGTTTGGCTTGTATTTTGAAATTGAAGGTACTGCTCTCAGAAGACAAACGAAGTTTGGCAAGCAAAGCAATGGAATAATATATTCTGATGCAGTGTATTTGTTATGATGTTGGTTGATGGATAGTATCAGAGGTGATGCTGGTAATTGAACAACATAGTTGATTGGAGACTATTTGTTATGGTTGCATTGTGTTCCAATCGATGCTGGTTAGTTACTTAGTGTTTGAAGTTCATCATATTTTCGATATGTAGTTTTATTAAATGATTGCAAGATACAACAATACAGTAGTGGAAACAAAGTAGCAGTACACACAGGTTTATTCAAAAGCTGGTAAATACAACGACAATATAGTGCAGACAGAGAAGTAGCACTCAAGTGTGAACTTGGTAACAGTTCCAGGTAGTAGTTTGCATGTTGTTGGCGTGTCCTGGAATCTGCCTTCTGCTGATGGTAGTCTGCCATTAAGAATTTTCAACCTGACGAACTACCCATCTTGTTATTCTGGGGTTCCTGTTTTGAGTGCACCTCAGAATGCGGACATAGAATTCTGATGTTGCATTTTTAGTGTTTGCATTTATTATGGTAGCCTGTTGTTCTTGAGAATCATGTAGGTAAGATTGTTAGGTAATATTTGTTATGATATTGCTGGGCTGGTGTCATTTGTATTAGGTCATGGTACCTCTCGAGTCAATGTTGATATGGCAGCTATTTTTTTTGTCCAAGATCGTTTTCACAGCTTTGTCAAACATTGTAGCATCCATTATCCCCGTGTCATCTTGAAGTTGGACATATAAACGACCTCTGCAACAGAATTTGTGCATTCCACATCAGGGTGTATATCACCGAAAGAGTAAAACATGTAGTATAGCTTGGTATTGTAAATAACCTGGGAATGCTGTTGCAGTCAGCTGTTCCACATCGCCTACAGGTTTCTAGAAAGCGTTCACGCTTGCAGTGACGGCAGGCACTGAACCATGCTTGTTGACTTGTTGGCATTGCTAGTATGGATACTTTTATCCATGCTTCACCATTGAAAGGCTGTTGTAGTATTAAAAATATAGAAATTCAGAGAAAAATGTAAACAAAGATGTATGGGAGCTGTAGCATTGCAGGAGATGTATTGGGATAGAAGGAATGTATTACCAGTGAGGCTCGAGCATTTGATATGTTGGTCATTGCCATTTTTTGGAATAATACTGAAGAGTTGATTTCTGTTGATAGTCGATTGTTGTAAGCAATGGGTGGTATATATAGTATGGTATTGATTGTGAGTCTCGTGATTTCTGTTCTAATTGAAATTGTCATGCATTCAGATGATATGCTGGCACACATTTCAATGTGTGTAGGACTTCGTGCCTGGAATCTTTGTGTGGTTTTCGCTAGTTGGTTTCTACCCTCTGAAGAAGTATTCAGTTTTTTTGTGTTGTGCACTGGAATGAGAAATAGGCCTACTTAATCATGCATACAGAGCATGTGATATGTTTACCGGATGAAATCATGCCTTGATACAGAATAGACATACACTTTTGTTGTTTGTTATGCAGCGATTATAATACATAGATTCACAATAGCTATTGAAGGCGGTATCAAAGGATTGAACAAAAGAAGCAAAATGACATTATACATATTAGCGTTCTTCTCACGCTTAACGATAGGGATGTTCAGATAAGCGATATAGGCGTGTTTGTAAAACACCCTCCAAAATAGATGACATAGTTTGATACATAGCACTGTTATCGAAACACTCAACAAAACGGATAATTACATAGAATTCCTACGTTGTTTGGTTACATGACTTCAGAGATTTAGGCTGGGAAGACAACAACCTTGAATTTTGGGATTCTAGCATCTAATAGTTCAAGAACACATGCATCACCGAGGGTAAGTTCATTGTAGTTGTAGATAGTGCTTTCTGAGCTGACAGATCTTGGCCACGTGGCAACCATCCAGCACACCATATTGTGCTCCACACACACTGGATCACCAGCCGCGCTGATCCATGTGGGGGCTGCGAGACAGGGCCCTCGCATACCACTGCACGGGACTTGTAGGGACTTAGTGGTTTGGAGCCTAGAGTAAGTCCTGTCGCGTGCGAGCCAAGCCCGCGGGCGACCTTTAGTAACAGCTTTTGAGAGATTTATGGCACGAGCTCCATAAACCCGGTCAATCCGGTCAAACGCGGTCAACCCCATAACGGTTCCGGTATTCGCGCATAACGTGCTGTAACGGTCCCTATATACGCGGACAAACGTGCCGTTGTGGTTAAGCTAATTAAGCCGCCATTGATGGGCGCATTAACCACACTGCAACGTTCACATTCTCCGTTATATATAGGACGTTAATCTTTCCATAAAGGAGGACACACTAGCCATACGCGGAAGCTCTGCCAAACCTCTGTCTCTCTCTCAGACATTACTACTGCCTTACTCTCTCCCTACACACAACCCAACTCTTCCTGTGCCATCTCTGATCCTCTACTTACGGTGTACACGGAGTGCTCCCCGCCGGAATCTCTTGTGCACATTTTGGTTAACCCGACGTGAACTTACCATCAAAAGCAACCATGTCTCAGGAGGATGATGTCAGTAACAGATCGCCTTCCACCGAAGCCGCCTCAGGAGAGGAGATCCGCCGCACTCCTACGACCGCCGGTGAAGCTCCGACGCTAGAGGCCTTGGACGCTACTATCCAGAGTCTGGCGAAAGCTCTCAAAGCTCAATCTGCGCAGTTAGAACGGATCATGGCTGTCCTGGGGACTCTTGCACCAAGCCCTGCACCAGCCATCGCCGTTTATCAGGGAGGGGGAGCCCCTACCGCTCAAGGACTGGGAGTGTCAACCACACCCCCCAACCCTAATCTGCAGACTCCATCGACGACTACGCAGCTACCCTCAATTCAAGGGTCAACAGCTCAAATGTTGCCCCTCACTGCTCATACTCCTCAGCCTCCGGCTTTGGTACCTAATCCGGCCTCGCAGTATCCCTTGCCTCCTCCAACGACAATCTGGGGCAATGTGAACGCCCAATACATCCCCAATCCTCTGGCGGCATATGTGTCGCCTCCGCCTGCGGCAACCCCTCCTCCTGCTACCGAGGGAAACACTCCAGAGTGTATGACGTCTCTGCAAAAGCGCATAGACACCATTCTGGCTCACCAATCATTTGCGGATACCATCATCCCGAAGCTAGACAACAATCCACCTATCCCATGAGAGATCTATCTCATGCCTAATCCGGTTGGGTACAAGGCTCCTAAATGAGACAAGTTCGAAGATGTCAATGGAAACGCTCATGAACATGTCATGCGTTTCATCGATGTCATGGGGCCGTATGGAGCCGATCCCAAACTGCTGATGCGAGAGTTCCCGAAATCCTTGGGAAACGTAGCTTACAAGTGGTACAGGACGTTGGAAGCTGGGTCCGTGAAGACTTGGGACGACATGGTCCAAAAGTTATACACCAAGTTCTTCCAGATGGAGGAAAAGGTGACAATGATCCACCTCTCGCGGATGTATCAGAAGCGCGAAGAGGACGGAATAACTTTCATCAAGAAGTTCAGGGCGAAGTCCTTGGAATGCAAAGATGCGATGCTCGAAAGTAGGCTCGTAGAGATATGCCTGCAGTGCATGCGAGATGAGTACAAAGGTATGCTCATTAACCTGCAAACGCCTACGTTTTCGAAACTAATAGAATGCACGAAGAACATCGAGCCTATAGTGGAGAGGCAGAAAAAGAGAAGCGCCCCGGAGCGATCCTCGGGCGGTACTACTTTCAAAATCGGGAGATTCAGCTATAAGAGGGACGCGAAGCTGAAGTCAATACAGTTTCACCCTAGAAGCAGGAAAAGATTGTGAACTTTGATGCACCACCTCTGCCGTGTTCGGTGGAAGAAGCAAGCGACCTTTGCAGGCAATGGCGCAAGGACGGTGTCCTACCGCCGCTCGAGAGGGCACCCTCCAAGGAGATGGTGAGGGACCCAAAGTGGTGCGAGTACCACAGCAAGGTCATGCATCCCACGGCGGACTGTAAGAAGCTCAGGATTGTGTTCAGCCAAAAGACGAAGAATGGCGAGCTAATCGTCAGCGACCACAGGAAGGATGTGCGCAACAATCCAATTCCTGCCCAAGCGGAGCAAGAATCGAAAGGTAAAGAGGTCGCCATGATCTCGATTGTGGATCTGAAATAGGTCGCAGAGGATGGTCTACCCATCATTGCCGAAGTCCATGACGATGAGGACTACAACGTAGACACGGAGGACGAACGTGCCGACCAGATGAAGGGGTCGCACGGCTTCAGCAGATTCTTCGACGAGATGAACTTCTCAGAGAAATGCCGGACAGAGATGACGAAAGCGATCTTAAGGATAGCAGAAGACTACGAGGAGGACCTCGTAGTCTCCAATGGGAAAGTCGTTAGGGCATCTCGCTCTACAGAAAATATCATAACCTTTTCCGCCAGCGATAAGAAGACAGATGCGAGCCACCAGAGGCCTCTGTATGTGACGGCCATCATCAATGGTGTCGAGTTCAAAAGAGCGTTCGTGGACGGAGGAGCAGCAGTTAACGTCGTTTCGCTCCACACGCTGAAGCTAGCAGGGATCCCCGAGTACAAGATTGTCAGACGTCCATCCCCGTTGATGGGATTCGGAAGTGACTCCAGGATGACGATAGGATGGATCCGCCTGGGCGTCCAGATCGGCATAATCAAGTGCTCAGCGAAGTTCTATGTCATAGATGCGAACACTACGTATCACATGATCATAGGTCGAGCCTGGATTCATCGCTTTGACGCTGTCCCCTCAACAGCCCACCAAGTGATGAAAGCTATTTGGAACGACAGAATAGTCGAGATACCGGCTTCCACGAATCCATTCAACGTGGATGAAGCACATCTCAGCGAGGCGGTGTGGTTCACCGAGATGGCGGATGAGCAAACACCGGGACCATTCAACCCTACTCCTTTACCCCTATGGGAAGACATCAAGGATCAGTCACATGCGGGAGTGATGGTGACAAGGGAGGATGCCAAGGAAAAGCCGCCCACGCGGGAAGAGGCGCCGCGGATCGCTTACCAGCGAAAGAACGTGTATACTCTGAAGAGAATAGCAAAGCATGACCCTGAAGGCAAGGAGATAGAGAGTTTCTACGCCAATGGGAAGAAGTGCTATCGCATATGAAGGTGCGAGGGGGTGTCCTCACGCGGGCATGAGGATATCCTTGAGAAAATCAACCAAATCGAGCTGGTTGCGGTAACGGAAAAACCTATGCAGAGCACTCCAAACGAGAAGCTCAAAGAAGCACCCGAATGCATGGAAGACAAACCCAGACCACAAAAGCAAGAGCTAAAGGAGGTATTCCTAAGCCCGAATGAAGAAAAGAAGAGGCCGATCTTTCTAAGTGCGGACCTCACAAGCGAAGAGGAGAAAGGACTGATACAACTCCTGACTGAGTACAAGGACGTGTTCGCATGGGAATATGATGAGATGCCCGGTATGGACACAAGTATCACTATGCACCGTTTAGACATCATTCCGGGGTCTAAGCCGGTAAAGCAGAGCACAAGAAGCTTCAGGCCGGAGCTTAACGTGAAGATTAAACAGGAGATTGTCAAACTCCTGGACGCCAAGTTCATAGAGCCGAATCACCATCCCACATGGCTGGCCAACATTGTGCCAGTGGTAAAGAAGAACGGACAGCTTCGCATCTGCGTGGATTTCCGGGATCTCAATCGTTTCTGCCCCAAGGACGATTTTCCGCTCCCCAAAATTGATCTGCTTATTGATTCGACAGCGGGTCATCGCATGTTCAGTTTCATGGACGGCGTCAGCGGATACAATCAGATCAATGATGGACCCTGAAGATGCGGGAAAAACCGCATTCATCACTCCAGTGGGGGTATTCAACTATACGGTGATGCCTTTCGGTGTCAAAAAAGCAGGTGCAACTTACCAGCGGGCCATGATGGCCCTGTTCCACGACATGATGCACAAGGAAGTGGAATTTTATGTGGATGACCTCGTGGTTAAATCCAAACAAGAGGCAGATCACCTGGCGGATTTGCGGAAAGTGTTCAATAGATGCAGACGCTTTCAACTGAAGATGAACCCCATGAAGTGCGCATTCGGAGTAACATCAGGGAAGTTCTTGGGATGCGTAGTGCATCGCCAAGGAATCGAGCCTGACCCTGCGAAAGTATCAGCCATCACCGGCATGACTCCGCCACATAACCAAAGTGCCTTGAAAACGTTCCTGGGAAAGCTATCATATCTGCGGAGATTCATTCCAGCAATTGCCAAAATTACCTGCTGTTTCAGTGATCTCCTCAAGAAAGATGCCGCATACAGCTGGACTCCGGAGCACGAAGCTGCGTTCGGGAAACTAAAGGAGCTGCTGACGTCTTCAAAAATAATGATCGCGCCTCAATTAGGATCACCGCTTTTGCTGTATCTGACGTCAACGAGGAAGTCCATAGGAGCACTTTTGGCTCAGGAGTACGAGGGCCAAGAAAGGCCCATCTACTACATCTCTCGCATCGTGCAGCCCGCCGAATCAAGGTACACGGACATCGAACGTCAATGCCTTGCCCTATTCTTCGTGAAAGAGAAGTTGAAACACTACTTTGCGTCGCACAAAGTGGTGGTGGTCACAAAAAGTGATCCCATACGATATCTTCTGACTCACACCACTCCTGGGGGAAGATTGGCGAAATGGTATATGACCATCTCTCAATACGATATCACATGCGTACGACCGCGAGCGATCAAGTCGCAGGCGGTGGCGGTTTTGTTGGCGCAGTTCCCAGATAATAGTCATGAGCCTGTGATTGAGGAAGAATTTGAAGGACCTGAAATCTATGCAGTCGATGTGCCCTACTGGACGCTCCATTTTGACGGCTCGTCAACAAGGAAATGCGGAGGCATTGGGATAGTCTTGACCAAACCAGACGGGGAGGTCATACAGATGTCCGCAAAGCTTGACTTCGCAGTCACCAATAACGAAGCAGAGTATGAAATCCTCATTGCGGGACTTCGCGCAACGAAAGCTTTGGAAGTAAGCAACTTGACGGTCATGGGGGACTCCAAGCTAATTGTCAAGCAAGCCTCGGGTGAGTACGGTCTGAAGGAGATAAACCTTCTGTCCTACCGGACCTTGGTACAAAAGCTGGTGCAACAATTCTGCGACGTTAGGTACGAACACAAGCCCCGAGCAGATAACAGGCATGAAGACGCTTTGGCTACCTTGGGATCCAAGGTTAGCACAGACATATGTCCTGCAAGAATCTCGATCGAAGTGCGAACATCGTCAGCATTAACAGAAGACGCGTGCGACGATGAACACATGGACGATGCGGACTGGAGAAAGGCAATCTTACGGGCCATCGCAGAAGGCACAAGCAGCGAGAACTGGGCACTCACAAAGGGGTATTTCATACATGACAACACCCTTTACTACAAAGGCCCTGGAGGAATACTCATGCGATGTGTCTCCGAGCAGGAAGGAGAACTGTTGTTAGAGAAGATTCACCAACATGCTTGCGGAGAAAGCTAACTGTCAATCTATCGGAAAGCCCAGAGATATGGCATTCACTGGCCGAACATGTCAACGGCCGCAGCACTGATACAAGGAAAGTGCGAGATTTGCGCACTGATCAAAGATTCTCTACTCATTGCTCTGACCGATGATGATGCGGATTGGAGGAAGCCACTCTTTGATTTTCTCACCCAGGGTATTGTATCCGAGTCAAGAAAAGAAGCTGAGAAACTAAGGAGGAAAGCATCCCGATACGTAGTACAAGAAAACATGCTTTGGCGAAGAGGCCATGAGGGCAACTTGCTTCGATGCTTAGACGGCAGGGAAGCACAAGAAGTGATGGACCTTTCTCATCAGGTGGATCACCATGGGGGTGCAAAATTATGCAGACAACTCCTCTCAATTGGATATTTCTGGCCTACGATGGAGGCTGATTGCCGCGCCAAAGTACGACGCTGCCAGGAGTGTCAATTTAAAGGAAATCTAGTGCACGCTCCTGCTGTAGATCTACATGCATTCGGAACACCATGGCCGTTTCACACATGGGCTCTGGATTTTATTGGTCCCATTCGACCAACCTCGCATGGGAATCACTCCATTCTCACCGCGACTGAGTTGTTCACCAAATGGGTAGAAGCGATACCACTGAAGACGGCAAATGCGTTAGCTGTGGTCCATTTCATCCAAGAAAACATCATATGCAGGTTCGGAATTCCCAACACCATCCTTTCAGATAATGGCACTCCTTTTGTTAATCGCCAGGTGGCTGCGAAGCTAGCAGAATACAACATCAGGCAGATATGCTCTACCCCCTACTACCCGA
This sequence comes from Linanthus parryae, assembly GCA_023055425.1. Taxonomy (NCBI): domain Eukaryota; kingdom Viridiplantae; phylum Streptophyta; class Magnoliopsida; order Ericales; family Polemoniaceae; genus Linanthus; species Linanthus parryae. Next base: position 60,612,601 of record JALGPY010000003.1, read on the forward strand.
AAGGAAATGGGCAAGCGGAAGCGACCAACAAGACGCAGTTGAGGATCTTGAGCAAGATGGTCGCAGATGACCACAAGAAGTGGGCTGATTCCCTAAGCATAGCCCTGTGGGCTTACAGGACTTCTCCAAGGACACCCACAGGGGTCTCACCATTCCTTCTATGCTATGGAGCTGAGGCTGTGGTACCAGCGGAGGTAAAGGTTAAATCTGCAAGATTGGCTTTCCATGCATTGTACGGCAATCAACGCGACCATGACTTGGTCCTGCTAGAAGAAAAGCGGGAGCAAGCTAAAAGGACCAACAAACGGTATCAGGAAAGGATTGCTCGTGCGTACAATAAAACATTCCAACGTAGAGATTTCGCAGTTGGAGATTTGGTCTTGCGCGCATCTGATCATTGCATGCGAGAGGCGGCTCACCCAAAGTTCGCAGCCAATTGGGAAGGGACCTTTGAAGTCACAGAAGTCTTTGACAGTGGCTACTGCAGCATACGGAGGTTGCACGGAACGACCTCAACCCCAAGCTCAGTCAACATGCGCTGGATTAAGAAGTACTATCCTTGACTTCTCTCATTTTATGCGTTTTATCACAAAGTTGCCTTATACTCTGTATAGCTATGATTCGCACATCTTCTTTCCCATATGAGAGAACTGTAATCTCATCTCTCCCATATGAGAGTGCTATAATAAAAGACTTCTCCCAAATGAGAAGAACTTCATACTTCTAGCTGTTTATATTGCTTCATTTAGTTTATTATTACTGTTAGCAAAAGCCTATCCGTCACGATAGCAGCTCATGCAAATACGATCTTAATTGATCTCTTAAGCATATCTGCCACGATAGCAGCTCATGATAAAACGATCTTAATTGATATTTTAAGCCTATCTGCCACGATAGCAGCTCATGCAAATACGATCTTAATTGATCCCTTAAGCCTATCTGCCATGATAGCAGCTCATGCGAAAACGATCTTAATTGATCTTCTAAGACTATCTGCCACGATAGCAGCTCATGCAAATACGATCTTAATTGATCTCTTAAGCCTATCTGCCATGATAGCAGCTCATGCGAAAATGATCTTAATTGATCCTCTAAGCCTATCTCCCACGATAGCAGCTCATGCAAATACGATCTTAATTGATCTTCTAAGCCTATCTGTCATGATAGCAGCCTATGCGAACATGATCTTGAATGATCTTCCAAACCTATCTGCCACGATAGCAGCGCTATACAAATGCAATTCTAAAATCGTTCTTAACTCTATCTGCCATGATAGCAGCATTATACAAAATGATCTTAAGTGATCTACAAAGGCCCATCTGATAAGATAGCACTTGCACTTGAATCTAAAGCAAATCACAAGCCTATCTGCCAAGATAGCAAAGCTGCGCGAGCACGATCTCGAACGATCTAAGAACATATCCGCGAATCTATACGGCAGATAGAAAATACAAAGTGTGTATATAGCACTACAGAAGGCGAAATTTGCCAATACGCATGCGAAATTGTAATTTGTCGTAACGAGACAGCAAATCATACAAAGCAATTTATCATTATGAGTCAAAAGCACTCACAATTTATCTGTCTAGATAGCAGCTTACAAGCGAAAAAGCTCAAATCTAACTATGTAGCAAGTAGGGCTCTCCTGCGAGAAGATCAGCCCGCCATTCACTAAGTCCCTAGCAGCGCGATACACAGATCTGCGACCAAAGATTTGTAGCAAGTAGGGCGCTCCTACGAGAAGATCAGCCCGCCATTCACTACGTCCCTAGCAGCAAGATCTGGGTGACGCTACGTCCAAGATCCCAGTATTTGACAAGGCCCTTGTCTGATCAACACCCCATGAGATGTACCAGAAGAACCACCTGTTCCGGTGTATGCAGCCGTGCAAAACAGGGGAGCAGTCATTCCTCGAGTAATGGGCTCCTTGTCCAAATAGACGAGCGCATTGGCTCGCCACCCTGAGTTCAAGAACGAGGAGGCAAGAAATTCTCCTCCGGGCATGCTGGAGGAGAATCCCGCCGACTCAGTCATTGCTGGAGGCGTGGTGGCAGCCGAAATTGCTTGGCGAGGGATACCTTCAGATGCGATAGCATCAACAGCATTTGTTCCTATTTCCTCAGCACCGGCATGGGCATCTTCCTCCATTAGCACAGTGTCAGCCTCGGCATCATCAGAAAGTTCGATGACGTCCTCAAGAGGCTCTCCTGCATATTCAGCAGCTGCGACGGGCTTCTCGGTATGAGAACTCGGCACCGGGACATAAGATGCAGAAGGATGACTCCTTTGCTCCAACACGGGTTCATCAGCATTGCCTGCGATACAAAATGCGATGGTATGAGGTAACTTGTATCGTACGTTATTTTACTATCTTTGCTAAAGCTAAGAGCAAGCACCTCCACGCGAAGGTGGGATTGTAGTATTCTCGTCATACGCTAAGGACGTGGAAACTTTCCCTATTAATGTGTCTTCGTTAAGCATGTCTTTAAGATGAGCGTGACCTGGGGCGCGAAGAAACCAGTCATGATTATGTTTTGAGTTGCTAAGCCTAGTTCACGCATATCGTTCAAGTGATTACCTGAGGGCTCACCACACTTGCTTACTAGCCAACGGCGAATGTCAGCTTTTGATATACCATGCTTTAATGCACCAACAATAACATCTCGATAAGTCACTGCGAGATTAAAAATCTCAGCTTCATTGCCGCCTGCGATTTCTTCAAAATCTGCTTGGGCTTGCTCCGAGGCTGCCGCATCTTCTTCTGGAGCCATGTCCTCTTCCTCAACTCGGGGAGCCACCTATTCGGGAAGCACATCTTCCTCATTAACTGGATGCACTAAGTCGTCAACGTGCTGTTCTTCGAGGCTTCTTTGTTTCACGCGCTCGAGCTCCTCCTCTTCTCGCATCCTTTTCCTTTCAGCATCTTCCGCAGCTGTCCTCCTGGACTCGGCAAGAATGTCCTCGCTTATGGTTTCATCAGAAACACCTGAATGAGTACCCCTCTTCTGCCTTTTGGCCAAAAGGCCACTGATGGTCTCATCATCATCATCATCTGCGAAGAAACAATTTGTTCAAACCAAATTGCAAAGGAGCTAAGATAATGAGAGAAGTACGATTGAGATACCTCCTGATTCTTCCTCATGCATCGCATCCTCCTCTCTGATACGGACATCTTCAACTCGTTCTTCTTCTTCTTCTTCTTCATCTCCTTCTCTTGGCTCCCGCCTCTCCTCTTCTTCCTCCTGGCCGAATGGTACGAAAGTCTCCACTGCGAGCTCCTTCCGCGTTTTACCGGTCATGCGACCTTTGCCTTTGTCCTTGGCAGAAAGGGACCTCGCAGGAGGGGAAGTTGGAGCGCTTCTAGGGGAAGAAATTGTAATTCCTCTTTGCCTGGGCCTCTTCGCTCTTGGCGCGGCAGTCGCTGGAGGAGACGGATCATCTCTAGGGGGAGACAAGGCCGGAGCATTGTCTATTAGCGAGTCAGCAAAAGCATTCATGACCTCGCGAATCCTGGCCTCGACCTCGGGATCCATTCTCGATGCTAGCCGAAACGACTGTCCTTGTCTTCTTGTGGTAACAATGGTGTTAACCAGCGATCTGGAACGCTCACCAGATGCAAACCTCCGCACATGGCACTGCATCAAGCAGTGTAGAATGAGGTTGTCAATATATTGAAGTAAAGAAGCTTAGCACATGCAAGAGAAGTTGCTTACCTTAGCAAAAGTTTCGCTATATCTGATGACATGCGAGTCGCCTTTTCTAACCGCAACAATCTTTTCATCTAGAATGATGGTGGGACACAAATGGTTCTCGTGATCCAGCAACGAGTAGCAACCATACTCAGACTCGTCCAGACTGCAGTTGGGACGAAAAGGAAAAGAGTTCCGTTTGATCACAGGAGCTCTGCTTGGCTGGGGGACCGACTGTGTCTCGAATCTTGTCTGTTGGGCGTTCCAGTATGCGAGCCAGTTTTTTGGAATAACCGCCTTCACGGTTACCTGCAGGTTGCTCAAAGGGAATATTACTCAGCAAGACTGTTTTGCACTCCTTTGTCAACAAACGCTTATAGCAGCCTCTGATAATAGACTGTGGCCAGATTGATGGTGCCACTGCATCAAAACCGAATTGGGGAGAAACGCGAGTGGGATCAACATCCACAGTAATCCTCTCATACCTCGGCGCTAGCTCACGAACATGCTCTGCGAGAGCAGGAAGGGAACCTCGCAGGCACCAGCAAAAGAATTCGCGATAGCGCTCATGGAAATGCTCTCCATCTTCGAAGAGGAACTCTTCTGAGAAGACAACACCCTTAGAAGGATACAGCTTTGGAAACCATCGCACGTTTTCAATACGCATGGCATAGGGCCTGGCTATGAACTCTTGCCGATTGTCGCATATCAGGCTCCAAACGCACTTGGTATTATTTTTCCCAAACCACCTTGCAGCTCTGCCGTTGTTACGTTCCTCCACCGCGCCTAGGGGACACCACTTGTTGGGCTTAGAAGCAACGGAGGCATAGGAAGGCCATCGCTCAAAGACCCACATTGTCAAGAAGGCAATGTTAACGAAAGTCAGTATGTCGAGGCGGCCACGTGATTCCTTCATGGCCACAACCAGATGATCCAGTCTGTAGTACAGCGTGCCCAAGACCAAGGGTCCGAGTGCGACTTTCTGGCCGAGGGCCAATTTCACATCAAGGGGCAGAACGTGATAGAAGACCCCATCGTGCGGGTGACCATCGATTAAGTACCTCGACAACCAGGCACAGAGGAAGGCACAAAGGGTCAAGTGATAACCCTTACCCTCCACATAGTTCTTAGCCTCTTGGTTTTGACTCAGAAGCTTCTTGGTGATGCTGCTGTTCGCATAATCACAGAAAAAGTACTGCACCCATTTGTTCCAAGTATTCTTCGCAGATGTGTCAACCAACTGCCAGTCAAGAAGGACTTTTGTAGTGGTCCACCGGGTGGAGATTTTCTTTACCTCTGACAAGCACTCCTCCATCTGCGTGTACAAAGCAATCTCCGCATCCGTCCTCAAGGGACTCAAAGGATCCACCTCACCCATGGGAGACAGATCATACAGCATGTGCACGTCCTCGAGCGTGGGGGCAGCCTCGAACTCAGCAAAGTGAAATGTGTGATTCGCAGGCGAGTAGCGGGAAAGAAGGTTTAGAAGCATGGACTGGTCCAGCTTCACGGCAGCACCCTTCATAGCACGAACTGCGAAATATACTCCAGCCTCATTTAGAGTCATGGCGTGATGAGTCAATACATGGTCGATCCACTCATCCATGTAGTCCAATTTCTGAACAAAACCTTGGGTGGAAATCGCAGCATACGGGAAGTACCCATTTTCGACTCCCAATCGGACCACGTCTTCGGAACCAATAAATTCGAGCAAGGCTGAGTTAACTGGAGGGGTTAATGTTCGCAATCCCTCACCGGCGACAGGAGTAGGCAGTTTCTTTGCCTTAACCCTAGCATGGTAGAAGTCTTTGCCACCCAGATAGGGGGCTTTTCGCCATAGAGCTTGCGGAAGATCAGGTATTTCCTCGTCCTCCTTGGTGGGTCTAGTTCCTTTTGTCTTTGCCATTCCTGCGGAAAAGCAAGAAAAAAAGGGGGGAGAAATATGCACACTTCAGTTTGAATTTGAAGATTCAAGATCTATGGGAAGAAATATGAACAGTTTCTGGTACCAATTTCAGAAATTAGAGATTGGAATTGTTTGCATTATCAGAGATTTCAAAACCCTACATTCAAGGTCTTTATCATTGGGGGACTGAATCGAAATTGGATTCAAAGATTGTGAACTTCTTCACAAGTTTGCCGCAGATAATATGTCATGGGTTTGCAGATCCAATGCAGTTCAAAGCATATGCTAGCATATTAAATCAAAATTGAACAAGGCCAACCTTGTTTCTGTAAAGCTTGCTTGGATGCAGACAGTTGAAGAAGACGATTTGCAATTTTGAACTGGTGATTGATTATCTGAATCTGCTCTCGAAGACTTCCGGGTATCATTCACTTTAAGAGAAAGAAGTGATGCTTTGCAACAATGGAGAGTACATAGTATTTATCCAAAAACAATGAAGGGTTGCGTCCTTTCAGTAGTCGAATCGCAACCGTCACCGTCGAATCGCGCAATCACAGGACAAGCTGACGTCACCCCTAAAACCTTAAAGGCCAGGCGGCACGACTCTAGGGGTTTTAGGTCATAATGGCACGCACGGGGGCTGAAATTACTCATATTTGAATTGGTGCGTGGCGGCGACGCGAATGTTGGTTTCCGCGCATGGAAGTCTATCCAGCTATGAGTCTTCACGCGCAGAAAGGGGGCTAATGTAGATAGTGCTTTCTGAGCTGACAGATCTTGGCCACGTGGCAACCATCCAGCACACCATATTGTGCTCCACACACACTGGATCACCAGCCGTGCTGATCCATGTGGGGGCTGCGAGACAGGGACCTCGCATACCACTGCACGGGACTTGTAGGGACTTAGTGGTTTGGAGGCTAGAGTAAGTCCTGTCGCGTGCGAGCCAAGCCCGCGCGCGACCTTTAGTAACTGCTTTTGAGAGATTTATGGCACGAGCTCCATTAACTTGGTCAATCCGGTCAAACCCGGTCAACCCCATAACGGTTCCGGTATTCGCGCATAACGTGCTGTAACGGTCCCTATATACGCGGACGAACGTGCCGTTGTGGTTAAGCTAATTAAGCCGCCATTGATGGGCGCATTAACCACACTGAAACGGTCACATTCTCCGTTATATATAGGACGTTAACCTTTCCATAAAGGAGGACACACTAGCCATACGCGGAAGCTCTTCCAAACCTCTGTCTCTCTCTCAGACATTACTACTGCCTTACTCTCTCCCTACACACAACCCAACTCTTCCTGTGCCATCTCTGATCCTCTACTTACGGTGTACACGGAGTTCTCCCCGCCGGAATCTCTTGTGCACAGTAGTCAGCAAAGTCCTTCCAGCATATACGACGTTTGTTGTTGTCATCTGAAGCAGGGAAATCACATCTACATTTCCACTTCATGTCACCTATTTCATTTGTCACTTCAATATGAGCAGTTGCAGCTTTGAGGTATTCTCGTGTAAATTTCACGGGAATGTTCCGCAAGAACAATCAATTTTCATTGTAGGTGTAGATGCATGTTGATATGAAATGTGCAGAATAGAAATTAGGAATTTCAGCACTTACAACTCCACCACGTGCGGTGAGATGGGATTTGCTAATTGTTATCACGAAGCAGGGGTTGGTCCCGTTATTTTTGTAAGCATTAGCTTGCTTTGTGGCTCTCTCGCTTCTAGCTTCAAAGGTATCAGCAGGGCAAGGTCGCCTGGTCAACCATAAAGATAATAAACATTCCAATTATGAAATTTTGCAAATATGTACAATCACAGAATAATGTAGGAAGCAGAAATTTGGAAAGCAATTGAGTGAGCAAATATAATAACCTGCATATTTTTTTGGTTCCACTCAATGAGATATTTTCAGTAGTAGCTGGCTTCACAGCTTTGCTGTGTCTAACTTTAGCAGCGTCAATGTTAGAAGGTTGTCTGGTAAATGACAAAAATTTTGAAGATCTTGATTGACAGATTCCTGAGGTCTGTATAGTGAGAAAATAATCTACGAAGTTCCATTCTGGAAAACAATAAAGTAAACAAACAGCAAAAACTGTTTGTCTTTTGAATTGTGCTGTTTGAAGCATGGTTGGCAATTTTATCGATCTCTATTGTTGTTAAATTGTATATTGTCACCTTGAATTTAGAATTCTCTTTGTATTCGAAGGTTAGCATGAAGCCGTAGGATATGGAGTAATGTTGGGAAAATTATTTATAACCTGTTGCGAGGTATACATCTCTTCCTTTAGCTTTGATCTTAACCTCCCATTTGTTATCATTCCAGACTTGAAGTTTCACAACAGGTCCTAAATCAAAGCGGTGCTCGCGAGTGAAGTTGATAGGTAGTCTCTTCAGTTGAAAATTTCCTGTTAGCTAATTTGTTGCGAAGTCTACAGTGATACATGTGTACACAATGAATTATTATTGATATTGAAAGTTATGCTTCATAGTCATTTACCACAGTATTTGTTTCCACGTTCGTTGGCATCATGATGTGAAAGAACTTCATGGCTGGTTCCTGATGTCGTAACTTTGATAATTAGTAGATTTGATGGGATATCTGCATTGTTACAAATGAGAGAGGAAAACAGTAATCCGGTAAGTTTAAGGTTCATTGGGTTGTCTGATCTGCGACAGTAATTAGTATTATGTAGATAGAATTCATTAAATCAACTATCATACCTAAAACTTAGGACATACATATATTTGTTTGTTTAGACTAACTTCGCAGACAGTATTTTCGATTCTATTATGTGTACAAGTACATAGACAATTTGAAGATTGGAAAGCAAAACAGTCGATTTTAGGAAACACATTGAACATATTAGGTAACAGTGCATAAAGCCAATGGTATGAAATAACACATACACTATGTTTCTTGTTTCACTAAATTAATGACATTGCAAATAAGATTCAATAACTTTTTCAGATAAACAGTAATTGCGGATATATGTGAATATATCGAAAATAACGTGCAGAATTGGGTAAGATAGTGTCTGATATGTGATTATGTTAGAAATAGGATCCCTATATCAGGAATAGAAATTATCGTTTTCTGAATGTAGGTAGCATTACTTCTGATTGGGAAAATAGAAAATAATATTTAGGGATATCAACTGAAATCAAACTGTGTATATTCTTGCAAGGATTGTAATCAAAGGTAAGAAAGACCCTATACTTGTTAAATATGCAGTACATTCAGACATGCAATCAGTTTTTTCACATGGAGTTCAGATCCAAGCTTCTAAAGAAGCCAGGAAGGAGTTAGACGAATGTTAATCATCCTTTTGAAGCAGCTTGTTAGATTTGAAGGCAGATTTGCAGGGGCTTATACTCGGACAGAGTGATTTGTTTACAACATATCAAGCAATTAACAAAAGTGATAGCAAATATGAGGAAGAGAATGGTTCGAACGTACCTGAGAGAGTAGTAGCTTCAGACCACTGTTGAAGCAGAGTAAAGTGAAAGGTTGGAGAGAGAGTACAAACCCTTTGATATACGAAAAGTGAAGTTAGTGGTTTATTTTTTAATTAATATTGAGTCATAATTATGAAGCAACATTTCTGAATGTTCCACAAACAAACACAAAACAGCATAATAACCTATGATAATTTATTTATTACAAAATAACCCCCTGAAGAATTTATATAACTGTCATTCGTATTATTTTGATTGACTGGTTAGCAATGTTATTCAGTTGGAACTCAATCATGCAAGACCAATATTCCATCAAGGTAGACCTAATTCCCATAGAAAAGAATGAGATTATTGATCTTCTTGGAGACACACCATGATTGCAACAAAAAAGAGATGAGGAACCCTTCAAGTTTCTCCACCAAGATAATAGCCAAATCGTACTCGAAAGTGCAACTGTTGAAATATACCATCATAATCTCTTCAAACAATATTAGCTACATTTCAGCAGCACTGTTTCACATGTTGCTGTTTAATGCAAACAATAGTATTGAAAACGTTAATATACTGCGTTAGCACAATCTTGGATGTTGAACAGGAATATTGATCGCAATGTAATCTCGTTATTTGTAATCTGGCTATTCGTAATCTAGCCACAGTGACTAAGGCTTTTGACATTAACTTCTGTTTTATAATTTCTTACTTCCTACTTATATTGAATCCCTGTTATATTTAACTAAATCACAAAAAGATGCAAGGGTTGCAATTATATAAAAGCTCGAAGGTCGTTGTAAGGATACCACGTGCATTGAATCAAAGGTTGTATATAAGCTGAATTTTCAAAGTGTTAATGAAGCAAGGACCTAGTCATATATTCAGTAACATTACTTGCCAAGTGTTTGTGTTCCAAGAATTGGGTCACTCTCTCCATGTATCACAAACATTGTTTTTTTCTTGTATCACATGTTTGATCACGGGTTCTTCACAGAACAGGTCGACTTGTCAGGAGATGGAATCTGTAGTAGATCAATAACTACTCATGTGAATAGTATTTGGAGCTGTAGAGGGTTGAATGCGTTTAACTTTATCTCTGCTCAAATAGGTTAGTTTTGGTAAATGTGTTGGCAGAAATTTTAATTTGTTGGGTACATTATCATTGTAACGATGTCAGGAATTGCTATTTGCATGCTAGCTCTGAAATTTGGAAGCATATGTTGGTAGGATTGTAGCATGATTCTTAACACACTGTATTTATGAGTATAATAATGCAAGATGAGAATCAATGTATTGTTCTTGCTTTTAACTTTTCTTGTGTTTGTTGCTGGTTCTTCCGCTTTATCTGTTTCAGACGTAATGGGTTGATTGTTGCTTATGATTCTGAGGAAGAGGATATATCATGGGGGAAGGATCAGAGAATACAATATATTGTGAGGAAGAGAACAGTGATGGTGGTTCGAGTGTCAATACTGCAATTTAATTCCCATCGAACTAAACATTATATACATGCTTGATTGTTTTCCAAAACATTGTAATGCAGATTGTATGTATTGTACGTAGCAGCTATGTGGTAAATTACCAGATTGATGTTTTGTAGTGTTTAATTTTTACTATGTTTTAGTATTTGATTACAATGTATTTTAATTGCCAAGGAATATAAGATGTTGTTATTTATGCTGTTTTCACATTTGTGAGAATGTCAAATATTACGTTCAAATGCAGACATATGTACACTGTTAACTTAAATTTGATGTTAACCTCTTGAATCTCTCTGAATTCAACTTAATTATATATCAGCATTGATAAGTACACTGTACATGGTTCATCAATTTAATGTTCAACTATTTTGCAATCACAAGTTGGATACAATGTTTGGGAGAATGTATCTATGTTCCTAAGAGACTTGTGACTTTTGATATGCCGCAATTGTTTGCATATATAAAGCTGATGAACTTGATTTGTTAACAGAGAGTTTTGTTTCAAAGGATTACCATGAACAATCCACGCAATGATTCCGAAAGTGGAGGGAGTGAAGATGATTTTGAAAAGAATAGAGAAGATGATAGTTTTGATGAGCAGGAGGATGATGAAACAGACAACGAAAGTCCAGACAATGATTTCGAGAGTGCAGAAAGTGAATAGGATTTTGACAAGAACACAGAAGATGATAGTTTAGATGAGCAAGAGGATGATGAGATAGACGAGGAAAGTGAAAGAGAAGATGACGATGAATCAGATCTGGAAAGCTGGCATGAGCATGGATATGTGGTTGGCAAAGGATCTGAGACGACATTATATAGTGATGCTAGCGAAACAGATGATGGCTGGGATTCTGATACTGCTTCGTCATACATGCGCAACCCTCCAAGAAAACGACAGAAACATGAAGCTCGCACGAAGAAAACGAAGAAGGGGAGCAATGATGCTGATAATAGCCGCAAGAAAAAGAAACCAAATATATAAATATTTGCCATAGCGTTACATATAAATAAATATTTGTCGTAGTATTATATATAAACTTGATGTATCAGTTTCAATATCACAGCTAATCGAAATGAAACTATGGTTATCTTTTTTTGCTGTATATTTTGTTGTCTCCCCCCCTTTTTTTTGTTCATTTTATTAAATCAAGAAATTTGACATGGTGCCTAAATGAATGACCTGTATTTATTCTAGAATATTAGTATAATAAAGACACTAAATAAAACAAAAATTTCATACATATGATAAATATGTATGACATAATTATTTTGTTTGAAACAGAGTGTACATGTAGTTGAAATTTTTAATTTGAAGTTTGATTCTAACTGAAGATTGTTAGTATGAATTAGCATAATCATAACTGCATGTGAAAGCATGAAGCATAAAACCAGTTACCTGCTTATAATCAGACATAACTACAACAAATTTATCTAAATCTCATAATGTTATCGTTTCCAAACATTTTGATTCTTCTAATAGTGAACAAACTTGAAGTCAAACCATAATTTCGTACAACAGGAATTACAACTAATCTGTATCGGTAGATGACATGTAGCGATTACAAGCCTCTAATTTGTCATCGACAATTAGATCCTGGATAATCTCAGGAGCATCGTGTAATACCTTGCATATACTTGACTGGTCTGCTCCCATGGTTGCGAGTCTAGCAGCAACACTGTTTTTAATCGGATCAATTAGAATGAGAACTATGTGCAGTTGTCGCAGTAAGCGGTTGCACACATTGATTTCAAATTTCATGGATTGTGGAGCAGGTTTGAGTAGGTGGAGTATTTTGGTGGCTTCATAGCATGATGTTTCTATTTGTATTTCCTTCCAATCTTTGTCAAAGGCGAGATGAATACTATGATAGATTGCCCAAAGCTCACTTTCGACGCGACTGACATTTTCGACTTTTCCAACAAATCCAAGTTGCCAGTTGTCTTCATCATCCCGACAGACACCACCAATTCCACCGTTGTTAGATGTGGTTGAGATGAAACCGTGCACACTTATCCTTCTGATTCCTGCAGTTAATGGAATCAATCAAAAGTTATATGTAATTAAATAGATTTGTGACAATCAGGTATTGCAAGATGGTAATAATGGTAAATATACATGTATAACTTCGCAATAGAAGAGGAACAAAGAAAAAAAAGAAAAAAAAGGAAAAAACTCACGGCGTGTAGTTTGAATTGGTGGAGCGGGTACTTCACCGAGCGCTGCAGCTGCGCTCAACAAAATTGGTGCTGCTGGAGATGAACCTGAGGAGCCTTGAAAGCTTCCAGCACCAGTGTATTTTCCATCAGACATTGCTGTATCAAACTCTGATTTCTCAATAGCTGAGATAGTAGCTGCCTCAGCTCCTTCTTTGATTTATATAGCACACATCATTTCATGGATCAATCATGTATCATGAAATCATCAATACTAAATTTGGCAGTATATTGGCACGCATTTCAACATAGTCAGATGATCACGGATTCTAATGTTTTCTGCTCATGGGAGAAGAACCAGCTAGATGAACATGAATTGCAAGAAATTGTTGTGTGAGTACATTGTATTTATATAGATTTCTACTAAAAGTATGTTAAGCAGTAAATGTTTCTTGCTGAAACAGATAAGATCAACACAGGAGACAAGAGCATTCTATACCACATAGTTAATTGCGCGCCAATATATGCAGATGTGGAAGTAATCTAGATGTGCAGATAATTGATGGAAACGATGTACTAAATATGTTGCAACAGTGAACTGGAGAAGGGACAAAAGACGACGTCCACAAAACATGATAATATATACTTCGATTGTTAACTGGTTAACAGGATACACAGACAAAGTACTTGTCACTTACTAAAGCATTGTTTCATCATAGCGGATAATGCAAAGCATGTGACAACCGACAGTGGCTGCAGCTACTCATCAAAGCACACCCATCATTCCTGCTGTTATAGCATTGTTCATGTTTTTTATACCAAAACATCGCTACTTACTATTTATACTGCATCTATATACATAATACAGTGTTGTGTCCATTTTGAATTCATGATCATGTTTGATAACGATCAGACTCTAAACATCTTCTAACTGTCGAACATTCCACTTGTTTGCCCAACGGGGATTTGAACTGATTGAAGCAGCAAGCCTGAAGTAGAAAGTTTTTTCCAGGTTGGTCTGATTCGCACTGCCTACAGCACTGATTTGCTCCTGTAAACATGTTACACTCTGTGAATCTTATGAATATATTTATTGCAACCAGGAATGTCATAATAATATTCATTGTGGAAGACCATTTACCTCTTCTACCATGGTCGACAGTGCGATAGCAGTTGTTTTCAATACAGTTTCAGCTGCACGACCAAAAAGAACAACTTCTAGATCACCAGTACCATCACTGATCCGAGTGATTAGGCGAGCCCTGCAATAACATATGTATGTATAAAGTCAATCATTGATTAAGTGAATGATATAGTTGTTTCCTATTAATTATAAAATAGATCATCTTAATTGATAACGATAGTAAAAAAATAAATTGCAATGAAGAATTAGAAGTTTTAGCATGAAATCCAGATTAGTAGATGAAATTAAAAGATTGACGTTCTAAATTTTTTACTTGTAACTATAGGATGATCATAAGGCCTGACAATGCGATGATATTACACCACTGGTAAAATATTTTAGTAAGACATCATGAATAATCATAATTTGATTTCGATAAATGTTGAAGCAATTGACACAGGAGGGAACAATGTATAATGGTTTACCATGGTGTGCTGATACAATCTGTATTTGCACAGCTAGTACACGTAAAAACGTCACCAAGTGTGAGAGTTGTAGCGCGGTGACAGTGACTACATGCGCGATACCACATTTGCTGTTTTCCTGGACTCACGACAGCAGTGGCCTTCAACCATACATCAGAATCACCAGATTTCTACAATAAAAAAATTTGTCAAGGGGATGAAATATCAAATCAGCAAGTTCAGATACCAATGTATTACAGGTATTGTTTTATACCGGAATGGTTGGCAAATCAGCGATTTTAGAGAGTCTGAAATCAGGATTAGTGGTGTTATTGCCCTTAACTGCAAGAAGTAACTGAAGATCTCGAAGTTTGCTAAGTTCATTGGAGTTCGCATTTCGCCTGCCATACAACATAAGTATGAAAATGCTAATACACAGGTTTCATACTAAGTTGGAGAGTCTAGGAATGTACCAGACAATTAACTGCTCAATTCGTGCCGTGCCATCATCATATATGAACATGGAGGACGGAGTTGTCTTCAAGGAATAATATGTCATTATGGAGCAATAATATGAACACATGAGGACACGGGAATAGATATTTGTAAATAAAAAAATAAGTTATACAATAGAATTAACAGGGAAAAAAATATATACCCATATATGTAGTCGCTGACACATTAGTCACTATGATAGTCGGGTAAGCATTTGCCAGAGTAGCTAATTTATCCCCGTCTGTGACAGCCATTTCATCCCAAACATAAAGAAAAACTGGAGATAGACTGTAAAGATACATAAGGAATCGAATCAGGAGACAATGAGTATGTGTGATAGAACAAATTAAATCATATTTAACAATCTCAATCTCTTACGATTCATCTACGACAATGATGTCTCGAACTTGAGCACGACCAGATGAATCTTTTCGATGAATAGTCTTAGAAGATAACACAGCTATTACAACAGTAGCAACATCTGGCAAACGAATAATAGATATGTATATTATTATGAAGCAATGGAGCATATATATATATATATACATATACATACACACACACACACACACACACACACACACACACACACACACACACACACACACACACACACACATATATATATATATATATATATATATATGTACATATAATATTTATATATGCACACAGACACACATACATACCAAATTTTTGAGGTTTGCCTATCAGTTCACGGGCTTCAGTAAGACTTTTGAAGTTGTAATTTATACTGGAAGAGCCAACCGCATCTTTTTCAACAGGTGTTATCTTCATCTTTTCATTTAATATTAGTACGAAATCGTTGTCCACAAATCGGTACTGAGGATTTACTCGCTGTACTTCACCATCTTCAAACCAATACATGCAGTGCATCTGCAAAGTTTTATCAAATGGAGGGATTTCTGCTCCGAAAGATGTAGCCTGAATTTTCTTTCCCTGCAGGCAGATATACAGATCCTTACACACATAAAAGAAAAAAATTAAAAAAAGAAGGAAACTCTGGAAAAACTGAGAACATCTTACCTCATTATCTGACAGTACATAGCGCTGATACTTTCAACGACCTGGAGCTTCAATTTCCAAACTTTAACTTGGTCAGTCAGCGTAGATAGTGTAGGCTGGCTGTCTTCCATTGCTTCTTGGCAAGATTCTTTTAAGAAAACAACATTCCAAATTAGATTTTATGAGCAAATAGATTACTTGCAAGTAAATATTCAGATAAACAGATACATATGCATAAAGTAAATCCTATTTTGCACAATCAAGTAATTGAATCATGTGGCGTCCAAACATTAGTTATTAAAAATGATGTCAACTCATGATAAAACAACATTAGTGTGTATATTGTAGTTGCACCTGACATTAAAATTTTATATTCATCGGAAAAATGCAAGACAATCACAATCATATATCATAGTCAGGAAGCGAGAGACATAGAAACTAACCACTGTAAGCAGACCAAGTTACTACTGCACACGCGATACTTTTGATAACAATTCTTTGTATACCACATTTTGAGTACTATGAAAAGATTGAACACGTTGAATTGGATGGATTAGAACCTTAACAGCTGATGAGAATTTGGCTCGGGATAATGCGACGTATAATTGGCCATGTGAGAAAACAGGTTGCGGGAGATACACTCCAACTTTTTGCAATGTTTGCCCCTGAGACTTGTTAATGGTAATGGCGAAGGAAGGTTGTACTGGGAATTGTTTTCTCTCAAATTCTATTTGGAAATTATCTGTTTGCGAAGGCCTAAGAGGTATCCTGGGTATGAACACATATTTTCCTTTATTATGTCCTATAGCTATCTCAACATGTATCATATTGGGCAACAAATCTTTACAGATAAGCTTCACACCATTGGATAGACCTGCAGCGGGATCAAGCTTCCGCAACAACATTAAAGGACAACCACGCTTAAGGATTAACTGATGTGGTGGCAATCCATTGGGAGTGAGTGTATGTAGGAACTCTAAAGGGAAATTATCTTTGCTATCAGGCAAGAAACTGTCATAACTTGTGTACATGTGTGCATCACCTGGGAATCTATGAAGCAAAACCTGATTAAGGATATCTACATGCTCATTTCTAGGAGTGAGGATAGCTCGGTCTGTGAGATAATCACCATTTAAACAATTTTTTTCAAAATCAGGATATATCGAATTTAAGAAAATGTTGAGTGATGTCTTCTCATCTGTGAAAGGCACAATCAGTGATTCTGGCAATTCTATCAGTGAATCATCACTGTTTTGATTGCTACCGTCGCCAATAGACAGGAGGAAATCGCAGAAGGTGGGATCATGAATAGCTCTCATGTTCTCCGTGAGCTGAAGTTTGCACATAGCTGGCCACAAATGCGAATCCACAACACTATTAGATATGCATTCTTCCTTTGTGGCTCGCACTGTTACAGGCAGCACCTTCCTGAAATCACCACCGAAGACTACAACCTTACCGCCAAATGGATCCTCGTTCGAACAAATGTCGCGAAGCATGCATTTGAAGGCCTCAATATTCTGCTTCTTAGCCATTGTAACCTCGTCCAAAATAATCACTTTTGCTTCTCGAATGAGATGTGCGAGAGCAGTTTGTTTTCCAATGTTACACGTATTCTTTTCTCTTGTATCCAGGGGCAACTTGAATCGTGAGTGTGCAGTTTGACCACCAGGTAAATTTGATGCTGCGATTCCAGTGCTAGTCGTAGCCAATGCGACATGACCATTGCTTCTCACAGTAGCTAATTTTGCTCGGTACAAAAACGTTTTCCCAGTTCCCCAGGGCCGTCTACAAAGAAGCATCCACCCTTTTCATTCTCAATATGATCAATTATGATCTTGTATGCTTCTTTCTGAGCAGAGTTAAGCTGTGTTGAGGCCAGTATATCATCCTGACGAATTGGAACATGCAACTCTTCATCAATCTCACGATTTTCAAATGCGGATATCTCGGCTGGTTCCATATATGTTGGCAGATCAAAGTCAGTTAACCGTCTCCCCATAGATTTAAGAAACATACTTACCCGTTTGATAGTTTTTGATAATACCTGCGATTCAGTGACGTTTCCTCAACGTCTGTGATCTTCAGAAAGGTTAATATAGAAACGATTTCACAGAGACCGAGGACTACTTGGTTGACAATACACAAGAATAGTTGAAATTAATCGGCGTAATGTATGCGGCATTTGGAAAGTAATCGCCTCCTCCATGCAGTTTTCAAGAGTAGTATCCTTTTCAAGTAGCCCCAATCTTTCACAGGCTTCACGGAATGTGTGACAAACATGACCATCCACAGTTCGTAAATCTTCAAATGATTCGGCTCCTCTAACATGCATTAACAGAACTCGTAAGAAGAAACGTTCACCTTCTGCGGGATTGGCAGCAACAATTCGTCCTATTGTATGGCCCTTATGCAGTGGTTTCCACTCTAATTTCTGCGAATCCCAAACATAGTGTTGCGGGAACTCACTATAAAGCCATCTATTTGCACTCTCGTCACGTTTATTAGTCTCAAAATATTCTGTCAACATTGTCTTCTCATAATTCTTGTCGGCTGCAATATAAGGTAACTTGGTATGTTTATTGAAGGAGATTGACTGCATGCCTGGAAGATGAAGCTTCAGAGCAAGAACAGGAGGATAGATTTCATTCATCGGAAATCCAACGATACGCCAAGCAGCTTCGGGAGGGGAAATCCACCTGGCTGACTGAAATGCTGATATTTCATCGATGGGAGAACCTTTCGTAGATATTAACTGGAACACAACCTTTTCGTGGCCTTTATATATATATATATATATATATATATATATATATATATATATATATATATATATATTTATATAAGTACTTGACAGCTTTAACAGTTGAACAGATTTAAACATTCAAATGACAATCGTACTTCGCAAGCAAATATGGATTGTAAGGAAGCACCCATCGGTTATCTAGAGTCGCTCCTCTAACTTTGATGGTGCGACCATTATTTTCCCGACGATAAATAGGGGACGCATCATCCCCACACTTGGTAACATTGCAGAATTCCTTTGGATACTTGTTCTTACATCCACCATTTCGACGCATGCAAGGACTCTGACGATTTTGCTGTCCACAGGGACCATGCATCATATGCTTCACTACAGCATTATATAGATGTGGATTCTCCGTCGGGTCTGGAATTTGAGCTGAGATATATCTATCGAATTGATCTGGACGCATCAATTTTGCAAATCGTTTCAAGATCAGCAGAAAATGGACATGTGGCAAACCCCGCTTCTGATATTCAATCACATAAGTATATGCAGCAACTGGACCAAGGATTTCTCTGTCTATTAGATCATGTTTTAATTCAACAACCTTTGCCCGGAAAACACGGGCAACCAAATCAGGACGATCCTGCGCTTTCTCGTGCGGCAGTAGTTCTGCTTGGATCTCACACCAATTCGGATTACACGTCATTGTCACAAATTTATCTGGCTTCCCAAATTTCCTAACAAGAGCCATCGCATCTTGATACCGACACTTCATATCTCGAGGCCCACCGACGAACGATGGTGGTAGCACTACCTGACGGCCAATACTCTCAGGATTTGTTTCACCGATAGCAATGTTGTTAAGTATCCCTCTGTAAAGTTCAGCACGTATATCATCTTGGAGGTAGCGCAGGAAGTCAAGTCGTGCTGTTTCAATATTAATATACATATCAACAATATATTGCTGCAGGAGACGCCCAAATAACAGAAGTGATGATCGACGCATATCTCGTATCTGCAACCGGTAACAATAGTACTGCCGACAGCTGACAGTGGTTTCCCCTGACTCAGGATCATTCTCATCTATTAGACAGATGACAACAATTATCAGGGGAGTGCAACAAAAAAACGGTGAATAACCACGATATTACATTTCATGAATCTCACCTGCTTGCCTTTTCCGCTTCGGTGGTTTTCTCTTAATTTTCGAATGCCAGCCCGGTTGTCCATTAGGGAACATCAGAGGATATTGCAGCGGATCAAAACAGGCTACATGATATTTCATTTTTTGGATTCCACCACCCCTCCGCTGAACGTGGACATCGCGTGAGTACTTGCCTGCTCGAGACTCATCTTCTATCCAGATACCAGCAACTTGATCAGAAGTGGGTAAATTGTATGTTCTTTGATCAAGCCCGGGATCACACTTGATTCGAACATCGCAATCAGCATATTCAGGTGTTTCGTACATTGCCCTAAACGATTGTTGGTAGGGATTTATCTCCAATATTTCACTCAAATGAGCAATAATAGCAGGATCAAGATTGTCAAAAGTATTAATTCGGCATTGCAGTTGAAACGCAGGATCATAGAAGTAAACTTGTAAGTACCTTGGATTTCTTTCACCAGGGTCAAGGTCATTTATGTAATGATATATTTTCCCTTGAACACGAAATGTATATATACCTTTATTTTTATTTTTCGTGTCTTCGTCCGCCTTGAAGCCAAGCGATGTGTACGAGAATAAGCAGTTATATGCACGAATATTGGTTCTGAAATCATACCCCCGCGAACCGTCAGATAAGAGAAACTTTAGCAATGATTCAGGGAGCTCATGCGGTGCAAGAACAATACAACCCAGACTGCTGCAGAATCCATCTGGTTCATATGCAAATAACTTAGCATCACAATATCGACATGTTCTTGGAGGTGGCAATACACGGGGTTCAGTTGGCGGGGGTGTAGGGTCTCGCTCCCATTTCTTAGTCCGCGGCCGACCTGTAACAGAAACTAAATCATATTACCAACCAACTTACACCAACTTGGGGAAAACAGCACATACCAATTGATCAGAAAATAGATACTTATGTGTGGGTTTCACTGATGTTAGCACAGGCTCTGATGGATGATTACAAGCGCCTGCAGGACCAGACGAGGAGGATGCAACAGGAGTACTGAATGCATTGGTTGCAGACCCACCAAGCCCACAAACCTGTCCGGGAACAACGTGTTGGAATAGATGCCCTAGAGGCAATCTAGTTTAGTATGAATTTGTATATGGCTAGAAAATTCATTTATTATTTATTGGATATTTAATATAATGAAGTCCTTAGATTTACAATCGTGTTGTTTATCTTAAATATCCCTAGTCAAGTATAATGATTAATGGGACAATCATCTATAGACTAGTATGGGGTTGGATTGATATGGAGATATCACGATCCAACACATAGGTGTGCATTACGGAATGTTGCACTGGATTGACCCATCACCGAGAAGGCTACATACACGTTATGTTGAGTCACAAGTGCTTCTCGGGTACAATGGTATTGTCATCCTTAGACTTGAAGTCACTAGATATTCTAGTTGTAGATCATTGTGATCTTGGTAGCGTTAAACGCTACACCGTAACTGGGTAGTTATAAAGGCGTGTACTGGATACAATGAGAAGCAAGCTTAGAGATCGTAGTGGACGTAGAGAGGATTTGCCCCTCCCACATAACGGGAGCAAATATCCAAGGCCACTCGAAGGATAGTGCTTATAGAATGTCTGGCCAGACTCAAATAAATCAATATATGGGATATTGATGTTATTTGCACGGATAAGGCTATTCCATGGATCGAGAAACTAGGGATTGGATATACGAGTGTGACTTGTATGTCTCGTGTCCAATCCGGATATGGAGGCAAAGGGATGAGACAATTACTTGTACAAGGTTGTCTAGATGACTATTCTATTAGTTGGCTAGAATGGATGTTTTGCTAGAAACCGCTCCATATTAGCAAATAGTTGCTACCAACTAGATAGAACCTATGGGGTCACACGCTATATAGAGTTGTACTAGATTTGGGAATTAATTGGATTAATTAATTAGAAGGATCACTTTGCAAACCCTTGCAAACTTAGTAGGGACTAATTTGCAAGGAAGGGACTAAATTGAATTCTAGTTGGACTAGAATAAGTCCTTTAGGTAGTTAACAAGGAGTTGTTGGACTATATAAAGGACCCTCCTTCCTTCCTTCCTCATAACTTATGCTCTAAAGAGAACATAACAAGAGTGGGAGAGAACAAAGGAGAGAGAGAGCAAGCAACAAGGAGGACGTCGCCCCCTTGCCGCCGCCCCCTCGTCCCCGACGCCAAAAGGAGGCCGAGCCCTTCTTTTTGCCTCGTTTTGCATGATTCCTTCACCCTCCTCTCAT
Source organism: Linanthus parryae (assembly GCA_023055425.1). Classification (NCBI taxonomy): domain Eukaryota; kingdom Viridiplantae; phylum Streptophyta; class Magnoliopsida; order Ericales; family Polemoniaceae; genus Linanthus; species Linanthus parryae. The sequence goes on from JALGPY010000003.1 coordinate 60,634,565, forward strand.
TCCGGGCTAGCACCAAGGAGATTGGAGATCTAGGATCAACTCTAGGCGTGGATCAACTATAGAGAACGTGTCACTATTCGCGTTTGAAGTCATCAAGGAGAACCCAAAGGTGTGTTTATGATTTCTTACCTTCACTATCGTTATGCATCTAGACTTGTGATCCTTGGAGGGTTTTGCATGGTTGTTTGTTTGATTATGCTTCCGTTTGCGCGATCCATGAATCAAAACCCTACAGTGGTATCAGAGCCACAGGTCATAGAGCATAAACGTAGTTTATGTGTTACATTCTTGTTGTTTTACACCTTAATTTGTTGTTTATCGCGTAAAACAAGACAAATCAAGCATTGGATGCAATTTGTCAAAGAATTAATCATAACAAGACCCAATTTTGCATTGGATGCATGAATTGGTGAGTTTGAGAAATTTTAGGATCTTAGATCTAGGGTTTGGGCATCCTTGGGGAAGAAGGAGTTCTCCCAAAACAAGGAAACAACCAAACTTGGGCTCCAAGCAAGGAGGTTGTTTTGGAAACAACCTCCACAAGGAGGTTCGGCCCCCTAGGGGACCGCCCCCCTTGCTTGCCGCCCAAGATTGGCGCCCTAAGGGGCCGGGCGGCCCTAACCCGCGGGCCTAGCTTGCGAGTTTTGGGCCGGGCCGGCCCTAGGGCCTTATGGTTCACTTTGTTGGGCCCGGGCAATTGGATTGTTGGGCCCATGGACCGTTTTAACCCTAGAAATCCTAAAATCAATTAAAATTGACCAAGCGCGTTAAAATTGGATTTTAACTGTTTATGTGCAAATCGCATGGTGATTGGATATGGCCTTAGGATGTGGTTTGATGTGGATGTTTAATTTTGTGGTTTGGTTTTACGGCCTGCGAGCTGATCAATTAATTGTAATAATTAATTAGGGTTTTATGGTCTGCGTGCCAATTTTTTCCCAACTTGTGAGATTTATTTTATTTAGTATAGATATTAGCTAGTACTAGATAAAGTAGATTGTTAGCCAAGATTGGAGAAAAGAAGCCCAAAGCCAAAGAAGCCACAAAAGATGGAGCATGGAGCATGGAGCACACCACATGACTATGAAGGATGGACCAAAAGATCAAGACGCATGGAGATGTGTTTGTTTAGGGTTCATAGATAATTCCATTGGCTTGGAATTATCTTAGTCTAGAAAAGGCCATATCCACATCACGTTTAATTTCTGTTTTGTGGTTGTTTATTTATTGTCTTATTATTTGTGTGGTTGGTGTATGGATGATGCATGCAATTATGATAATAAGATAATTAGACAACCCGGATCTATTATTTGGAGTTGTGCCCAAACTCAAATAGATAGATTAGTTGATATTGATCAACAAGATAATTAAAATTGAATTGAAAATCCCTCAAAATTCAATATTGTGTTCTTGCCTTCTCGTTATTTAAACACTCATTATCATCATTATTTATCACGTACGTGCGTGCCAAAGCATGGCGACTTGGTTCATAATGATGGAATGCGATGGCACGTAACAATGTGCAATTGTTTAGATAAGAGGTTGGACACAACTAGGCTATTAATTTGATTAAGAAACCTAGAGGCAATCAATTGGGATTATCCATATGGATGGATAAATAAGGAGTTATTTGCCCGATTGAACCAAGAGTTGCATATGGGATGCAATTGGAAATCGTTCCTACCTAAGAAGTAGTCAAATTATGGGTGACTTGCCAAAGCAAGCTCATAAGGAGATGAAAAAGATGGATCTTGGCCCACTAGAAAATATAAGGATATTTTCCGCATTAATATCTTGAGGGTTATTAATCCGTAGAAAAATAGTGGGAGCTATATTTAATAAACTAGCCATTATTAAATATAGTCAAAAATTCACAAATACTAAAACTTGCGTATTTTCCTTTTGTAGAATTCCAAATGGCAAACAACTCATCGAGTTCACAACATTCCCTACGATCTGTCCTTGAGAAGGACAAGCTCTCTGGAACCAACTTTCTTGATTGGTACAGAAACTTGAGAATTGTTCTCAAGAAAGAGAAGAAACTGTACGCAATAGAGGAGCATGTTCCAGAAGGTCCAGAGAATCAGACACCTGCTGCCTTAAAGGCGTATCAAAAGCGTGTTGATGACGCTAATGATGCGGCCTGCCTAATGCTTTGCACCATGACCTCTGAGCTTCAGAAGCAACATGAGAACATGAATGCTGTCGATATGATCGAACATCTAAAGCAGCTCTTCCAAGAGCAGGCGAGGGTAGAGAGGTATGAGGTCTCAAAGGCACTGTTCAAATGTCATCTGGCAGAAGGGAACCCGGTGGGACCCCATGTACTCCGAATGATCGGGTACTTGGAGAATCTCGCCCGGCTTGGGTTCCCGGTCGGCCAAGAGTTGGCAACCGATCTCGTGTTGCAATCGTTGCCTGAAAGTTATGGACAGTTCATTATGAACTATAACATGAACGAGATCGTTAAACCACTGCCAGATTTGCTCAACATGTTGAGGACGGCTGAACAGAGCATCAACAAGGGTAAGGGCAAGACCATTATGATGGTGCATAAAGGAAAGGGTAAAAAGTTTGCCTCTTCCTCCAAGGGCAAAGGCAAGTCAGTTGCCAAGTCCAAGGAACAAGCCCTTAAGCCTGTTGGTGGCATTGCCAAGGTCGTGACTAAGGGTGAATGTCACTACTGTAGTCAACCTGGACACTGGAGGAGGAACTGCCCAAAATATCTGGAGGACAAGAGGCTTGGAATAGTGATTCCACCACCACCAGGTATTTTTGTTGTAGATGTCAATTTAACTGTCTCTACATCATGGGTATTAGATACTGGATGTGGATCTCATATTTGTCGAAATATGCAGGATCTAAAGAGAAGTAAAAGATTGGCTAAAGGGGAGGTAGATCTGCGCGTTGGGAATGGAGCAAAGGTTGCTGCGTTGGCCATAGGCGTGTGCGAGCTATCTCTGCCTTCAGGATTAGTTTTAGAATTAAATAATTGCTATTTTGTGCCTGCTATGAGCAGAAACATTATTTCTATTTCTTGTTTGGACAAGGAAGGTTTTATTATTTCAATAAAGAACAATTGTTGTTCCTTTTATTTGAATAATATTCACTATTTTAGTGCGCAATTATTTAATGGACTTTATGTCCTTGATCTAAGCAATCCTGTCTACAACATTAATACCAAGCGGATTAAAATAAATGATTTAAATCCTTCTTATTTATGGCATTGTCGTTTAGGCCACATAAATGAGAAACGTGTATCTAGACTCCATAAGGATGGATTACTAGACTCATTTGATTTTGAATCATATGAGACATGTGAGGCTTGTTTATTGGGAAAAATGACAAAGTCCCCTTTCAATAAGAAAGGTGAGAGGACTAGTGAGCAATTGGCGCTCATACATACCGATGTGTGTGGGCCATTTGCCACGCCAGCCAGGGGTGGTTATGTCTACTTCATTACATTTAGTGATGATTACAGTAGATATGGATTTGTGTACCTTATGAGGGCAAAATCCGAATCCTTTGAAGTGTTCAAAGAATTCAAGAATGAAGTAGAGAAGCAACTTGGCAAAAGTATCAAGGCTCTACGATCGGATCGTGGAGGAGAATACTTGAGCCAAGAGTTTGACGACTATCTTAGAGAGTGTGGGATCGTGTCCCAACTCACTCCACCCGGAACGCCACAATGGAATGGCGTGTCCGAGAGGAGGAATCGAACCCTATTGGATATGGTTCGGTCTATGATGTGTCAAACCGATCTTCCATTATCATTTTGGGGCTACGCTCTATTAAGTGCAGCTTTCACCATTAACCGTGTTCCATCTAAATCAGTCATGAAGACACCATATGAGATGTGGAGTGGGAGGCGTCCCACACTGTCGTTCATGAGGATTTGGGGCTGTGATGTCTATGTAAAACGTTTACAATCAGACAAGCTGGGGCCTAAATCGGATAAGTGTAAATTTGTGGGGTACCCTAAGGAAACTAAGGGATACTATTTCTACAATCCAACCGAGAACAAAGTGTTTGTTGCTCGGACCGGCGTGTTTCTAGAAAGAGAATTTGTCTCTAAAGAAGCAAGTGGGAGGAATGTAGAACTTGAAGAAGTTCAAGAACCACAAATCACTGAACCGATTATGGAACATGAACAGGAATCACAAGCAGTTGTGGATCCACCTGTTCAGGTAACACAAGAGCTTCGTAGATCTAGTAGAGTGCGCCAGGAACCCGAGAGGTACGGACTTCTTGTAACTGATTCCGGTGACACGATGCTCATAGATGATGAGCCTACTACCTATGAGGAGGCCATGAATGGCCCAGACTCGCAGAAGTGGCTTGAAGCCATGAGATCCGAGATGGAATCCATGTATACCAACAAAGTATGGACTTTGGTGGAACCACCTGATGGGGCGCGGCCCATAGGGTGCAAGTGGGTCTTCAAGAAGAAGATCGACATGGATGGTAATGTGATTACCTATAAGGGCCGATTGGTGGCTAAAGGATTCAGACAGATTCATGGTATTGACTATGATGAAACCTTTTCACCAGTCGCAATGACCAAATCCATCCGAATCCTACTTGCGATTGCAGCATACTACGACTATGAGATTTGGCAGATGGATGTCAAAACAGCATTCCTTTATGGGAATCTCCTCGAGGACGTGTATATGATACAGCCGGAGGGTTTTGAGGATCCAAAGCAAGCCAACAAAGTCTGTAAGCTGCAACGATCCATTTATGGATTGAAGCAAGCTTCTAGGAGTTGGAATCGACGTTTTGATGAAGTAGTCAAAGAGTTTGGCTTCATCAGAAACGAAGATGAGTCTTGTGTTTACAAGAAGGTTAGTGGGAGCTCTGTAGCTTTTCTGGTCTTGTATGTGGATGACATACTACTCATTGGAAACGACATTCCCATGCTGCAATCTGTGAAAGATTGGCTAGGAAAGTGTTTCTCAATGAAGGACTTAGGGGAAGCAGCCTATATACTCGGTATAAAGATCTATAGAGATAGATCTAAGAGGTTGCTAGGCCTAAGTCAAAGTACATATATTGACAAGGTGTTGAAACGGTTCAACATGCAAGACTCCAAGAAGGGGTTCTTGCCCATGTCACATGGAATGACTCTTTCGAAGAGTGGTTGTCCTTCCAATGAGATTGAGAAGGAACGCATGAGTAGGATTCCCTATGCCTCGGCCATAGGATCTATCATGTACGCCATGTTATGTACTAGACCAGATGTGTCATATGCCTTGAGTATGACAAGCAGATACCAATCCAATCCATGTGAGAGTCACTGGATTGCTGTCAAGAACATCCTAAAGTACTTGAGAAGAACTAAGGATGCTTTCTTGATGTTTGGCGGTGAGGAAGAGTTGCGTGTAAGGGGTTACACTGATGCAAGCTTCCAAACCGATAGAGATGACTTTAGATAACAATCGGGATATGTGTTTTGCCTGAATGGAGAAGCGGTGAGCTGGAAGAGTTCCAAGCAAGAGACGGTAGCTGATTCTACAACAGAGGCTGAGTACATTACTGCAAATGGCGCAGCAAAGGAGGCTGTTTGGATCAGAAAGTTTGTTTCTGAACTTGGTGTGGTCCCTAGCATTGCGGATCCAGTGGAGTTGTTCTGTGACAACACTGGGGCGATCGCGCAATCAAAGGAACCCAGATCGCACCAGAAGTCCAAGCATGTGCTCAGGAAGTTTCATCTGATTCGAGATATTATCGATAGAGGAGACGTTCGGATATGCAAGATTCCTACAGATGATAATCTGTCAGACCCGCTTACGAAGCCTCTCACGCAGTGGAAGCATGAAGGGCACACTAGGAGTATGGGCATACGAGATGCGCCAGATTGGCTCTAGTGCAAGTGGGAGACTGTTGGAATAGATGCCCTAGACGCAATCTAGTTTAGTATGAATTTGTATATGGCTAGAAAATTCATTTATTATTTATTGGATATTTAATATAATGAAGTCCTTAGATTTACAATCGTGTTGTTTATCTTAAATATCCCTAGTCAAGTATAATGATTAATGGGACAATCATCTATAGACTAGTATGGGGTTGGATTGATATGGAGATATCACGATCCAACACATAGGTGTGCATTACGGAATGTTGCACTGGATTGACCCATCACCGAGAAGGCTACATACACGTTATGTTGAGTCACAAGTGCTTCTCGGGTACAATGGTATTGTCATCCTTAGACTTGAAGTCACTAGATATTCTAGTTGTAGATCATTGTGATCTTGGTAGCGTTAAACGCTACACCGTAACTGGGTAGTTATAAAGGCGTGTACTGGATACAATGAGAAGCAAGCTTAGAGATCGTAGTGGACGTAGAGAGGATTTGCCCCTCCCACATAACGGGAGCAAATATCCAAGGCCACTCGAAGGATAGTGCTTATAGAATGTCTGGCCAGACTCAAATAAATCAATATATGGGATATTGATGTTATTTGCACGGATAAGGCTATTCCATGGATCGAGAAACTAGGGATTGGATATACGAGTGTGACTTGTATGTCTCGTGTCCAATCCGGATATGGAGGCAAAGGGATGAGACAATTACTTGTACAAGGTTGTCTAGATGACTATTCTATTAGTTGGCTAGAATGGATGTTTTGCTAGAAACCGCTCCATATTAGCAAATAGTTGCTACCAACTAGATAGAACCTATGGGGTCACACGCTATATAGAGTTGTACTAGATTTGGGAATTAATTGGATTAATTAATTAGAAGGATCACTTTGCAAACCCTTGCAAACTTAGTAGGGACTAATTTGCAAGGAAGGGACTAAATTGAATTCTAGTTGGACTAGAATAAGTCCTTTAGGTAGTTAACAAGGAGTTGTTGGACTATATAAAGGACCCTCCTTCCTTCCTTCCTCATAACTTATGCTCTAAAGAGAACATAACAAGAGTGGGAGAGAACAAAGGAGAGAGAGAGCAAGCAACAAGGAGGACGTCGCCCCCTTGCCGCCGCCCCCTCGTCCCCGACGCCAAAAGGAGGCCGAGCCCTTCTTTTTGCCTCGTTTTGCATGATTCCTTCACCCTCCTCTCATTCCGGGCTAGCACCAAGGAGATTGGAGATCTAGGATCAACTCTAGGCGTGGATCAACTATAGAGAACGTGTCACTATTCGCGTTTGAAGTCATCAAGGAGAACCCAAAGGTGTGTTTATGATTTCTTACCTTCACTATCGTTATGCATCTAGACTTGTGATCCTTGGAGGGTTTTGCATGGTTGTTTGTTTGATTATGCTTCCGTTTGCGCGATCCATGAATCAAAACCCTACAGTGGTATCAGAGCCACAGGTCATAGAGCATAAACGTAGTTTATGTGTTACATTCTTGTTGTTTTACACCTTAATTTGTTGTTTATCGCGTAAAACAAGACAAATCAAGCATTGGATGCAATTTGTCAAAGAATTAATCATAACAAGACCCAATTTTGCATTGGATGCATGAATTGGTGAGTTTGAGAAATTTTAGGATCTTAGATCTAGGGTTTGGGCATCCTTGGGGAAGAAGGAGTTCTCCCAAAACAAGGAAACAACCAAACTTGGGCTCCAAGCAAGGAGGTTGTTTTGGAAACAACCTCCACAAGGAGGTTCGGCCCCCTAGGGGACCGCCCCCCTTGCTTGCCGCCCAAGATTGGCGCCCTAAGGGGCCGGGAGGCCCTAACCCGCGGGCCTAGCTTGCGAGTTTTGGGCCGGGCCGGCCCTAGGGCCTTATGGTTCACTTTGTTGGGCCCGGGCAATTGGATTGTTGGGCCCATGGACCGTTTTAACCCTAGAAATCCTAAAATCAATTAAAATTGACCAAGCGCGTTAAAATTGGATTTTAACTGTTTATGTGCAAATCGCATGGTGATTGGATATGGCCTTAGGATGTGGTTTGATGTGGATGTTTAATTTTGTGGTTTGGTTTTACGGCCTGCGAGCTGATCAATTAATTGTAATAATTAATTAGGGTTTTATGGTCTGCGTGCCATTTTTTTCTCAACTTGTGAGATTTATTTTATTTAGTATAGATATTAGCTAGTACTAGATAAAGTAGATTGTTAGCCAAGATTGGAGAAAAGAAGCCCAAAGCCAAAGAAGCCACAAAAGATGGAGCATGGAGCATGGAGCACACCACATGACTATGAAGGATGGACCAAAAGATCAAGACGCATGGAGATGTGTTTGTTTAGGGTTCATAGATAATTCCATTGGCTTGGAATTATCTTAGTCTAGAAAAGGCCATATCCACATCACGTTTAATTTCTGTTTTGTGGTTGTTTATTTATTGTCTTATTATTTGTGTGGTTGGTGTATGGATGATGCATGCAATTAGGATAATAAGATAATTAGACAACCCGGATCTATTATTTGGAGTTGTGCCCAAACTCAAATAGATAGATTAGTTGATATTGATCAACAAGATAATTAAAATTGAATTGAAAATCCCTCAAAATTCAATATTGTGTTCTTGCCTTCTCGTTATTTAAACACTCATTATCATCATTATTTATCACGTACGTGCGTGCCAAAGCATGGCGACTTGGTTCATAATGATGGAATGCGATGGCACGTAACAATGTGCAATTGTTTAGATAAGAGGTTGGACACAACTAGGCTATTAATTTGATTAAGAAACCTAGAGGCAATCAATTGGGATTATCCATATGGATGGGTAAATAAGGAGTTATTTGCCCGATTGAACCAAGAGTTGCATATGGGATGCAATTGGAAATCGTTCCTACCTAAGAAGTAGTCAAATTATGGGTGACTTGCCAAAGCAAGCTCATAAGGAGATGAAAAAGATGGATCTTGGCCCACTAGAAAATATAAGGATATTTTCCGCATTAATATCTTGAGGGTTATTAATCCGTAGAAAAATAGTGGGAGCTATATTTAATAAACTAGCCATTATTAAATATAGTCAAAAATTCACAAATACTAAAACTTGCGTATTTTCCTTTTGTAGAATTCCAAATGGCAAACAACTCATCGAGTTCACAACATTCCCTACGATCTGTCCTTGAGAAGGACAAGCTCTCTGGAACCAACTTTCTTGATTGGTACAGAAACTTGAGAATTGTTCTCAAGCAAGAGAAGAAACTGTACGCAATAGAGGAGCATGTTCCAGAAGGTCCAGAGAATCAGACACCTGCTGCCTTAAAGGCGTATCAAAAGCGTGTTGATGACGCTAATGATGCGGCCTGCCTAATGCTTTGCACCATGACCTCTGAGCTTCAGAAGCAACATGAGAACATGAATGCTGTCGATATGATCGAACATCTAAAGCAGCTCTTCCAAGAGCAGGCGAGGGTAGAGAGGTATGAGGTCTCAAAGGCACTGTTCAAATGTCATCTGGCAGAAGGGAACCCGGTGGGACCCCATGTACTCCGAATGATCGGGTACTTGGAGAATCTCGCCCGGCTTGGGTTCCCGGTCGGCCAAGAGTTGGCAACCGATCTCGTGTTGCAATCGTTGCCTGAAAGTTATGGACAGTTCATTATGAACTATAACATGAACGAGATCGTTAAACCACTGCCAGATTTGCTCAACATGTTGAGGACGGCTGAACAGAGCATCAACAAGGGTAAGGGCAAGACCATTATGATGGTGCATAAAGGAAAGGGTAAAAAGTTTGCCTCTTCCTCCAAGGGCAAAGGCAAGTCAGTTGCCAAGTCCAAGGAACAAGCCCTTAAGCCTGTTGGTGGCATTGCCAAGGTCGTGACTAAGGGTGAATGTCACTACTGTAGTCAACTTGGACACTGGAGGAGGAACTGCCCAAAATATCTGGAGGACAAGAGGCTTGGAATAGTGATTCCACCACCACCAGGTATTTTTGTTGTAGATGTCAATTTAACTGTCTCTACATCATGGGTATTAGATACTGGATGTGGATCTCATATTTGTCGAAATATGCAGGATCTAAAGAGAAGTAAAAGATTGGCTAAAGGGGAGGTAGATCTGCGCGTTGGGAATGGAGCAAAGGTTGCTGCGTTGGCCATAGGCGTGTGCGAGCTATCTCTGCCTTCAGGATTAGTTTTAGAATTAAATAATTGCTATTTTGTGCCTGCTATGAGCAGAAACATTATTTCTATTTCTTGTTTGGACAAGGAAGGTTTTATTATTTCAATAAAGAACAATTGTTGTTCCTTTTATTTGAATAATATTCACTATTTTAGTGCGCAATTATTTAATGGACTTTATGTCCTTGATCTAAGCAATCCTGTCTACAACATTAATACCAAGCGGATTAAAATAAATGATTTAAATCCTTCTTATTTATGGCATTGTCGTTTAGGCCACATAAATGAGAAACGTGTATCTAGACTCCATAAGGATGGATTACTAGACTCATTTGATTTTGAATCATATGAGACATGTGAGGCTTGTTTATTGGGAAAAATGACAAAGTCCCCTTTCAATAAGAAAGGTGAGAGGACTAGTGAGCAATTGGCGCTCATACATACCGATGTGTGTGGGCCATTTGCCACGCCAGCCAGGGGTGGTTATGTCTACTTCATTACATTTAGTGATGATTACAGTAGATATGGATTTGTGTACCTTATGAGGGCAAAATCCGAATCCTTTGAAGTGTTCAAAGAATTCAAGAATGAAGTAGAGAAGCAACTTGGCAAAAGTATCAAGGCTCTACGATCGGATCGTGGAGGAGAATACTTGAGCCAAGAGTTTGACGACTATCTTAGAGAGTGTGGGATCGTGTCCCAACTCACTCCACCCGGAACGCCACAATGGAATGGCGTGTCCGAGAGGAGGAATCGAACCCTATTGGATATGGTTCGGTCTATGATGTGTCAAACCGATCTTCCATTATCATTTTGGGGCTACGCTCTATTAAGTGCAGCTTTCACCATTAACCGTGTTCCATCTAAATCAGTCATGAAGACACCATATGAGATGTGGAGTGGGAGGCGTCCCACACTGTCGTTCATGAGGATTTGGGGCTGTGATGTCTATGTAAAACGTTTACAATCAGACAAGATGGGGCCTAAATCGGATAAGTGTAAATTTGTGGGGTACCCTAAGGAAACTAAGGGATACTATTTCTACAATCCAACCGAGAACAAAGTGTTTGTTGCTCGGACCGGCGTGTTTCTAGAAAGAGAATTTGTCTCTAAAGAAGCAAGTGGGAGGAATGTAGAACTTGAAGAAGTTCAAGAACCACAAATCACTGAACCGATTATGGAACATGAACAGGAATCACAAGCAGTTGTGGATCCACCTGTTCAGGTAACACAAGAGCTTCGTAGATCTAGTAGAGTGCGCCAGGAACCCGAGAGGTACGGACTTCTTGTAACTGATTCCGGTGACACGATGCTCATAGATGATGAGCCTACTACCTATGAGGAGGCCATGAATGGCCCAGACTCGCAGAAGTGGCTTGAAGCCATGAGATCCGAGATGGAATCCATGTATACCAACAAAGTATGGACTTTGGTGGAACCACCTGATGGGGCGCGGCCCATAGGGTGCAAGTGGGTCTTCAAGAAGAAGATCGACATGGATGGTAATGTGATTACCTATAAGGGCCGATTGGTGGCTAAAGGATTTAGACAGATTCATGGTATTGACTATGATGAAACCTTTTCACCAGTCGCAATGACCAAATCCATCCGAATCCTACTTGGGATTGCAGCATACCACGACTATGAGATTTGGCAGATGGATGTCAAAACAGCATTCCTTTATGGGAATCTCCTCGAGGACGTGTATATGATACAGCCGGAGGGTTTTGAGGATCCAAAGCAAGCCAACAAAGTCTGTAAGCTGCAACGATCCATTTATGGATTGAAGCAAGCTTCTAGGAGTTGGAATCGACGTTTTGATGAAGTAGTCAAAGAGTTTGGCTTCATCAGAAACGAAGATGAGCCTTGTGTTTACAAGAAGGTTAGTGGGAGCTCTGTAGCTTTTCTGGTCTTGTATGTGGATGACATACTACTCATTGGAAACGACATTCCCATGCTGCAATCTGTGAAAGATTGGCTAGGAAAGTGTTTCTCAATGAAGGACTTAGGGGAAGAAGCCTATATACTCGGTATAAAGATCTATAGAGATAGATCTAAGAGGTTGCTAGGCCTAAGTCAAAGTACATATATTGACAAGGTGTTGAAACGGTTCAACATGCAAGACTCCAAGAAGGGGTTCTTGCCCATGTCACATGGAATCACTCTTTCGAAGAGTGGTTGTCCTTCCAATGAGATTGAGAAGGAACGCATGAGTAGGATTCCCTATGCCTCGGCCATAGGATCTATCATGTACGCCATGTTATGTACTAGACCAGATGTGTCATATGCCTTGAGTATGACAAGCAGATACCAATCCAATCCAGGTGAGAGTCACTGGATTGCTGTCAAGAACATCCTAAAGTACTTGAGAAGAACTAAGGATGCTTTCTTGATGTTTGGCGGTGAGGAAGAGTTGCGTGTAAGGGGTTACACTGATGCAAGCTTCCAAACCGATAGAGATGACTTTAGATCACAATCGGGATATGTGTTTTGCCTGAATGGAGAAGCGGTGAGCTGGAAGAGTTCCAAGCAAGAGACGGTAGCTGATTCTACAACAGAGGCTGAGTACATTACTGCAAATGGCGCAGCAAAGGAGGCTGTTTGGATCAGAAAGTTTGTTTCTGAACTTGGTGTGGTCCCTAGCATTGCGGATCCAGTGGAGTTGTTCTGTGACAACACTGGGGCGATCGCGCAATCAAAGGAACCTAGATCGCACCAGAAGTCCAAGCATGTGCTCAGGAAGTTTCATCTGATTCGAGATATTATCGATAGAGGAGACGTTCGGATATGCAAGATTCCTACAAATGATAATCTGTCAGACCCGCTTACGAAGCCTCTCACGCGGTGGAAGCATGAAGGGCACACTAGGAGTATGGGCATACGATATGCGCCAGATTGGCTCTAGTGCAAGTGGGAGACTGTTGGAATAGATGCCCTAGAGGCAATCTAGTTTAGTATGAATTTGTATATGGCTAGAAAATTCATTTATTATTTATTGGATATTTAATATAATGAAGTCCTTAGATTTACAATCGTGTTGTTTATCTTAAATATCCCTAGTCAAGTATAATGATTAATGGGACAATCATCTATAGACTAGTATGGGGTTGGATTGATATGGAGATATCACGATCCAACACATAGGTGTGCATTACGGAATGTTGCACTGGATTGACCCATCACCGAGAAGGCTACATACACGTTATGTTGAGTCACAAGTGCTTCTCGGGTACAATGGTATTGTCATCCTTAGACTTGAAGTCACTAGATATTCTAGTTGTAGATCATTGTGATCTTGGTAGCGTTAAACGCTACACCGTAACTGGGTAGTTATAAAGGCGTGTACTGGATACAATGAGAAGCAAGCTTAGAGATCGTAGTGGACGTAGAGAGGATTTGCCCCTCCCACATAACGGGAGCAAATATCCAAGGCCACTCGAAGGATAGTGCTTATAGAATGTCTGGCCAGACTCAAATAAATCAATATATGGGATATTGATGTTATTTGCACGAATAAGGCTATTCCATGGATCGAGAAACTAGGGATTGGATATACGAGTGTGACTTGTATGTCTCGTGTCCAATCCGGATATGGAGGCAAAGGGATGAGACAATTACTTGTACAAGGTTGTCTAGATGACTATTCTATTAGTTGGCTAGAATGGATGTTTTGCTAGAAACCGCTCCATATTAGCAAATAGTTGCTACCAACTAGATAGAACCTATGGGGTCACACGCTATATAGAGTTGTACTAGATTTGGGAATTAATTGGATTAATTAATTAGAAGGATCACTTTGCAAACCCTTGCAAACTTAGTAGGGACTAATTTGCAAGGAAGGGACTAAATTGAATTCTAGTTGGACTAGAATAAGTCCTTTAGGTAGTTAACAAGGAGTTGTTGGACTATATAAAGGACCCTCCTTCCTTCCTTCCTCATAACTTATGCTCTAAAGAGAACATAACAAGAGTGGGAGAGAACAAAGGAGAGAGAGAGCAAGCAACAAGGAGGACGTCGCCCCCTTGCCGCCGCCGCCTCGTCCCCGACGCCAAAAGGAGGCCGAGCCCTTCTTTTTGCCTCGTTTTGCGTGATTCCTTCACCCTCCTCTCATTCCGGGCTAGCACCAAGGAGATTGGAGATCTAGGATCAACTCTAGGCGTGGATCAACTATAGAGAACGTGACACTATTCGCGTTTGAAGTCATCAAGGAGAACCCAAAGGTGTGTTTATGATTTCTTACCTTCACTATCGTTATGCATCTAGACTTGTGATCCTTGGAGGGTTTTGCATGGTTGTTTGTTTGATTATGCTTCCGTTTGCGCGATCCATGAATCAAAACCCTACACAACGTCCGGTGGATGGATACATTGACTCACAGAGATGGTTGGAGATGTTGCAACATGATTACTGAAACCACTGACTGCAGACCCAGATGGACCACCAGGTGTACACATTAGAGGTACACTACTCGGAATCAATTGTCCAGGAGGTGGAGCAGTGGCACAATACATCGGGGGAGGGAACGACATTGGAATCCACCACATGGTACAGAGACTGAGGTACTACTTTGAACCCCATTGTAGATATCCAAAGCTGTAGTGTAATTACTCGCTACACCAAACTGAGGCCGCAACATAAACATAGGCATGGCCCTATACGCAGGTATGGCTTGGCTAGGCCTCGGATCAACTCCAGGCGTCGTTGCTGCAGATGCACGCTCGAGGCTCTCTCTGACGAATAAATTGCGACAACCACCAGATATATCCACTCGGGGGGAAGAAAAATACTTTGGACGCTTACCACGATCATATGAAGACATACCTAATCTAGAAACCGTAATTTCCAATATAATGCAAGCAGTCAAATATATCAAACACAGAATACAATGAAGTTAAACATGCATACATATCAAAAATAATAACAGCAAGAGGAAGACCACACAAAAACTACCACGACACATATTAAGCAAAGTTAAACAACCAGCAAACCTTTCAAGCACACACAGTCTCCTTGCAGAAAACAGCAGCACTACACAATACCGATGAAACCTGTAACAGAACAGCAACCTCATTACTAAAAAGAAACAAAAAAATCTAAAGAACTAACAAAAGTATTAAGAAGCGTGCAAACACCTTGTGAGACAGTTACGAAATCATACACACATATAAACACACCAGTCCACCAAATAAATTAAACATTGAACATACCAATACAACATTACACCATCTCTGATTAAGAATCATACTGGATTTCTAAAATCACAAGACATATGAATGTTACCCAATGTAATTGTAACAGACCAAACCTTGTCTGCTCTATACCCTATCCAGTCGGACCCAATAATCATCCATATTGACATCCAACATGCCACAAAAATGGATGCATGCATTCTGTTTCAATATACTACAGGAGAAAGGTGGGAAATCAACAAATGAAATATCTTAATAATAAATATATCAGCAAATACATATACTATATTTCACAAACTTAGCTGAGAGCACACATGCATAGACTATATGTCAAAGGTGGGAAATCAGCAAATACAACACCTCAATAATAACTATATCTCCATCCATAAATGAGGCACACCAAACACATCTCAGGGCACACATGCAAGGAATATTTAAACATCAAAATCAGCCCAACAGACAAAACTACCCATCAAAACCAGAAATTGAGACAGAGAACAGGACGAAGCAGACATGCAATGCCAAAATGACACCAGTACACTGACACGAATGCATTTGAAACCAACCACCGTTCATACATAAGGAAATTAACCAAACAACCCACAAAATACACCACTGTACAGCGAGAGGATGCAATTGAAACCCAATCGGGGTGAGGCAACCACCGTATATAAATTAGGAAATTCACCAAACAACCCAGAAAATATTAAAACGGAGTTTAATTGAAACCCAGTCGGTGAAGCAGAGAACATTACGCCGGTAAGGGGGAACCAGAGAACGAAGGAGCTCACCCAGCGCTACGAAAGACACAAACGACTGGTACACCGGACACCGCCATTATATACTCGCATGGGAATAGCCACACCTGGAACTTGCAACAGTAAACCCACTAAACGGCTGAAGCCATGGATTCTTCCGAAGCTCTCACGCAGAGCTATAACTCGAAGAGGAAGCGGAGAGGGAGACAGCTGGGATAGCAACGCTGAATGGACAATAATGACCTTATATTAACGTGAGACAGTAGAGATAATTTATAAAGGGCAGAATAGGTATTTGAGTGAGCACGGCTGGCAGAGCTACGAACGGACACAGTGGCCATGACCGCTGACGTAGCGCCAGCGTGTCATGGCCATTCCTGATTTTATATTAGGTAGATAGATGTACATTTTGACTTCCATTTATATCCCATAAAAAGAATTAATATCTTAACATCATATTACCCTATTACGTGTTGGAAAACTAGTTTATGATGAGTACTTTTGACCCGCCCTTGGGCCCGGTTTCGAGAGAGATCACTTTGAAGTGCGCTAAAACCGATTCATATTTGAAAACTATTGTACTTTGAGGATCGTTTCGATACATCATCCGTAAAAAACTATTACGGAATAAATTGTTAAATTAGATGCTCAATGCGAGTCCTTGATCATGAGTTGGAAATTGTTCCACGTCTTTTGAGAGGAAAGAATTTGAGTGCCTATATGCTCAAAGCTGGACTTAACCGACACGCCATTTGGGTGATCCAATTTTACTGCCGGGGGGGGGGGACCAGATAATTGTCGAACTACCACGCGCGCGTCGCGACTGCTGTCCGACAGGCTCGGGTCGGTCACGGGTCGTTGGATTTGTTGGGTTTTGACTTGAAATCAAATTGGCAAGCTTCGAGTCGAAGGCAAGTCAAGGTCGGTTAAGTAAAAAAAGTGATTACTCAAAGTCTTCTACCGTCGTTCCTAATCTAAGGGTGATGGGTTGGCAGTATATAAGTGCGCACATGCCTTGGTTTTCCTCAGGAGTAACACAGGTGCAACACAATAGCAACGAACTAAGAAAAGGCAGGGGTTACTTTATGCTTTTCTAGTGTGTGTTGTTAGCTTAGTTGTATTCGGTGCGGGTTTGTTTCTCTAAGTAAATCAGGTTCAGGTTGTGGAGTAGCTAGTGTTTAAAGTAGTTAACCACGTTAAATTTCAGTGTCTCGTTCTTTATTTTTCGTTCATCGTTCTTGCTTGATACCCGAATTCATAAAAAATTGGTATCATAGCTCGGGTCATGTTAAGGTTTCAAGAAGGAACGATGTCGGGTTCAATGAAGATTGAGAAGTTCAGTTGGCGAAACAGTTTCAGTCTATGGCAGACCAAGATGCGGGTGTTTCTTAAACGCTGCGATCTTTGGCTGCCTCTGGCATCCAACAAGGGAGATGTGGACAGAACCACTCCCGTGTATCTGAAGATGGAGGAGAATGCGCATGCAAAGATCATGTTGTGTCTGACGGACGACGCGATCACCAGAGTTGTAGATCAGGAGACGATGACTGCTTTGTGGGTCAAGTTGGAGGACCTCTTCATGAAGAAATCTGTGACCAACGAGTTGATGCTAAAACAACGACTATTAAGCTTGGGATTGTCTCAAGGTACGCAAATTAGTGATCACTTAAATGTTCTTAACACTATTCTACTTGAGTTGCGTAATAGTGAGGAGAAAATAAGTGATGAGAATGTGGCCTTAACTCTTTTGGTATCGCTTCCTCCATCGTATGAGGGTTCCGTGCAATCTTTCATTGGTTGAAAAGATACGATAAACCTAAATGAGGTTAGATCAGCTATTCAAACAAGGAATCTGGCGAACTAGGCTACATGTCAGGGTTCAGGCGAAGATCATGTTCCTGGCGAGTTCATGGTCAAAGTAGGAAAGGGTAAGGGATACAAGAGGTTTGCTGGATCCAGCTTACCAAAAGGATGTATGATCCAGCTTACCAAAAGGATGTATGTTCCGACTGCAGGGATAAACATCACTGGAAAATGGAGTGTCCCAAGAAGAACCCATGCGAATATGGTTCTAGGTGGAGGGATCTATTTGGAGGACGACCTACTTCTCTGAGCCCTTCGGGGCGATTCTAGGCTCCTGGCATGGAGCATCTTCCGCGTGAGATCTCTGGCACGCGAATGTGGTTCTAGGCGCAATTGTTTTCTGGCGCGCACTAGGGTTTTGGGCACATCTGATGTAGGGTTTTGATGCAGGATACTCAGCGAAAATATAATTTAAAATTTCCTGATCAAAGCCCTCCATGAATCGCAAGTTAAGCTCTCATAATGTGATAAAGGAAGTGGCGTAGTCCTTCTGGGTTTGTGTGATCACAACGAAGAGTAGTGTACTCTTCTCTACCGGTATCCACACCTAGGGATGGAGAATTCAGATCTTCTCCATGACTTGTGCTAGCAACGTCGAAGAAGGAATCAAGCGATCAAGCAAAATGAAGCAAGAAGCTGAAGCGGTTCGGCCGAGCTCTTTGCTGTCGGGTATGGGGTTCGGCCAACTCCTTGGTGTTCTTTCCTTGCTCTGTTATTTCACTCAAAGACAAATCTTGTGAAATTATAAATCTAGGATTCCCCCTTTTATAGTCAATAACTCCTTATTGACTACAAACTTACCCCAATACTAATCCTGCCCATACACGGATAAGTCCACTTTGCAATTTAGTCCAACTAACTTTGCATGTGGTCGCGTCTTGATCCTTGATCTATATAATTGTTAATTAGTCCAACTAATTAACGTCCACATCCAGCTCAATCCTTTTGGTGTGTGATAACTCCCCACTAGGAGTTATCGGTGAGACCTACTTGAGGGGTACTTATGTCATAAATGAGCGTTTTAGCCGGATTTCAGCCCGAATTAGCCTTGGAATTCACGACTTACTGTTTTGAGCTTCTTTATGCATAACTGCTCTATTTCACGCATTTCGAGATATGATCACGAGTTTTTATTCGTGTTGTCTTTGCAGGAAAAAGATTTGTGCAGGAGCCGGGAATGAAGCAGGATTGCAGGGGCGAGAAAGCTGAAAACGCCAAAATCCAGAATGACCGGGATGCGCTCGGTTGACAATATCTTGAGCTCTATTTGGAGTTTTGAAGTAAACCAGCGGCAGAAGAAAGAAGACGTCAAGGGCTTTCCAAAAATATGTTATAATGCTGAAACTGAGTCTGGCCGAACAACTGACTCCCGTTAAGTGTGGGTCCCAGACAGGCCACGCCCAAGTAAGGAGTCTTGGTCCCGGATTCCGGAGTCGTGAGCAACTATTTCATGTTCGTGATGATTTCTGGGAAAGTTCTAACCCAGGGGTATTTTGGTCATTTTGGCACCGGTCCCGGGTTTTCGGCGTTCGATTTGAGTTTTATTTGGCGCCTAGATTCAGTCTGCAATCTTTGTAGGACCAGAGTCAGGATTTGGCAGAATTTGGAGCGGTTTTGACCCAGGGGCATTTTGGTAATTTTGACAAGTTTCGGGTCAAAACGCAGTCCGAGCATAGAGGTTTAATAAATCAGCCAGAATGAGGGCAGCAGAAGCTGTTGTCTGCATGGCTAACTGACAGCCACGCAGCAGTCACGCAACCAGCCACGCAGGCAGGGGGTTAGAGAGTGTTTTTGGAGCAGGCAGAGTCCCTGTCTGCGTGGCTAACTGCGAGCCACGCAGTAGGGACACATACAACACTATTTCCGAGGCGGTTTCGGCTAGTGGCAGTTTCGTAATTCCAGTTTGTTTTCCAGAAGCTTCTCAGGCACTATATAAAGGGACATCTAGAGCTCGTTTTGGACAGAACATAACACCCAGAGGAGAATTTAGAGCATCCTCGGTGAGCACAGGAGCGCAATTCCAGAATCCACGACACTCCTTTGATCTCACTATCTCTTTATTCAGAACGTTGTTATTTAATTATGTCACTTAGTAGCTAAACTCTTTACCTAGGTTCTCGGTGAACCTAGGGTTTCGTACTTAGATATTGTTCTATGTTTTGGTTATGAATTCATGATTGCAAGTTCTTAATTTAGCAGTATTGTTCGTTATTCTGTCTTTGATATTTATCATTTATGCATGCTCGGATTGATCACCCAGAATTGCTACAGACCCGAGCCGGTAGGTGAAAGCATCTGATTAGGGTTAGGAAGAAAGAACAGAATTTAGCACCTTACCTCGATGGGCCGACTAGTGAAGGGGAGATAGGACTAGCCTGAAATAGTTTGACCAACTGTTAGAGAATCTGAACCAGGCATTTAGGACAGGTTAGAAACCCTAGTAGACTTAGAACGAGGCTGCAGACTTAGGCAGCCTAACACGAATCCAAAAGTCTTCAGGATTGTGATAGCATGCGAGAATTGAAAGACTACTGCACAACTGGTACGTGGCACGAATAACAACTGCCGTGTGTTTTCATACCAAACAAAGATTGAAAATTTGTAGAGACCCTAGGGGATCCTGGAGTATAGTACTGTGCACAAGAGATTCCGGCAGGGAGACCTCCGTGTACACCGTGCGTAGTGGATCAGGGATCGCACAGGAAGAGTAGGGGTGTGTGTAGGGAGAGAGTAAGTCAGTAGCAATGTCTGAGAGAGAGACAGAGGTTTGGCAGAGCTTCCGCGTATGGCAGTGCGTTCTCTCCTTTGTATGGAAAGGTTGACGATCTATATATACTGGAGAACGTGACCGTTGTAGTGTGGTTAATGCGCCCATTAATGGCGGCTTAATTAGCTTAACCATAACGGCACGTTCGTCCGAGTATATAGGAACCGTTAGAGCACGTGGTGCGCGAGTACCGGAACCGTTACGAGGTTGACCGGGTTTGACCGGATTGACCGGGTCTAGGGAGCTCGTGCCATAGATCTCTCAAAACAGTTACTAAAGGTCGCGCGCGGGCTTGTCTCGCACGCGACAGGGCTTACTCTAGCCTCCAAACCACTAAGTCCCTACAAGTCCCGTGCAGTGGTATGCGAGGGCTCTGTCTCGCAGCCCCAACATGGATCAGCTCGGCTGGTGATCCTGTGTGTGTGGAGCACAATATGGTGTGCTGGATGGTTGCCACGTGGCCAAGATCTGTCATGTCAGAAAGCAGTATCTACATTAGCCCCCTTTCTGCGCGTGAAGGCTCATAGCTGTATAGGCTTCCATGCGCGGAAACCAACATGCGCGTCGCCGCCACGCACCAATTCAAATACGGGTAAGTTCAGCCCCCGTGCGTGTCATTATGACCTAAAACCCCTAGAGTCGTGCCGTCTGACCTTTAGGGTTTTAGGCGTGACGTCAGCCCGTCCTGTGATTGCGCGATACGACGGTGACGGTTGCGATTCGACTACTGAAGGGACGCAACCCTTCATTCTTTTGGATAAATACCTTGTATCCCCATTATTGCAAAGCATCACTTCTTTCTCTTAAAGTGAATGGTACCCGGAGATCTTCGAGAGCAGATCCAGATACTCAATCACCAGTTCAGAACTGCAAATCGTATTCTTCAATTGTGCATATCCAAGCAAGCTTCAAGGAAACAAGGTTGGCCTCGTTTACTTTTGATTTAAAATACCAGTGTTTGCCTTGAACTGCGTTGAATCTGTAAATCCATGAAATTTGTGAAGAGGCTTTGACCTTTGAACCTGCCTTGTTTTAATCTTTCAACAATGTTGGATCTTGCGACTCCCCGATTTCTGAAATCGGTACTGGAACTGTTTTGCTTTCCTTTGCATAGATCTTGAATTCCAAAATTCAAACTGAAGTGTGGTATTTCTCCCCCCTTTTTCTTGCCCTTTCGCAGGAATGGCCAAGACAAGAGTAACCAGACCCGTCAAGGAAGATGAAGAGATGCCCGAGCTTCCGCAGGCTCTGTGGCGAAAAGCCCCCTTTCTGGGTGGGAAAGATTTTTACCATGCGAGGGTGAAGGCGAAGAGGATGCCTGATCCTGTTCCAGTTGAGCGATTGTTGACACTGACTCGCCCAGTTAACTCAGCCTTGCTCGAGTTGGTTGGCTCCGAGGATGTAGTTCGATTGGGGATCGAGAATGGGCACTTCCCATACACTGCGATTTCTACTCAGGCGTTCGTCCAGAAATTGGACTATATGGATGAGTGGATTGACCACGTGTTGGATCATCACGCCGAGACTCTCAATGAAGCCGGCGTATACTTTGCTATCCGTGCTATGAAGGGTGCTGCCGTGAAGTTGGATCAGTCCATGCTTCTAGACCTTCTGTCCCGTTACTCGCCTGCGACTCACACGTTTCATTTTGCTGAGTTCGAGGCTGCCCCCACGCTCGAGGACGTTCAAATGCTGTATGAGCTTTCCCCCATGGGCGATGTGGACCCCTTGAGTCACTTGAGGACATCTGCGGAAATGGCCTTGTACGCGCAGATGCAGGAGTGCCTAGCAGAGGTAAAGAAAATCTCCACTCGGTGGACCACTACAAAGCCTCTTTTGAACTGGCAGCTGGTTGATACGTCTGCGAAGAATACCTGGAACAAGTGGTTGCAGTACTTCTTCCGAGACTATGCGAACAGCAGCATTACTAAGAAGCTTTTGAGCGAGAACCCGGAGGCCGAGAATTACGTAGAGGGCAAGGGTTATCATTTGACCCTTTGTGCCTTTCTCTGTGCTTGGCTGTCGAGGTATCTGATTGATGGTCACCCCCATGACGGGGTCTTCTACCATGTGCTGCCACTTGCCGTAAGGCTCGCTCTTGGCCAGAGAGTCGCACTCGGACCCTTGGTCTTGGGCACGCTATATTATAGGCTGGATCAGCTGGTTCTGGCGATGAGGGAATCGCGTGGCCGCCTCGATGTTCTGACCTTTGTCAATATCAGCTTTTTGACAATGTGGGTTTTCGAGCGCTGGCCGTCTTATGCTCCAACTCCCCTCCCACTTGATAAGTGGTGTCCCCCAGGCGAGACAGAAGCGCGCAACAGCGGAAGGGCTGCGAGATGGTTTGGAGCAAGCAACACCAAGTGTACTTGGAGTTTGATATGCGACAAACGAAAGGAGTTTACTGCCAGGCCCTATGCCACACGTGTCGAGAATGTGCGGTGGTTTCCAAAGCTATACCCTTCCAAAGGTATGGTCTTGTCAGAAGAACTTCTCTTTGAAAAGGGGCTGCATTTCCACGAGCGCTATCGTGAGTTCTTTTGTTGGTGTCTGCGAGGTTCCCTTCCTGCCCTTGCAGAGCATATTCGTGAGCTCGCGCCAAGGTATGAAAGGCTTACAGTGGATGTTGACCCCACTCGGGTCTCTCCTCAGTTTGGTTTCGATGCGGTGGCCCCATCGATCTGGCCCCAGTCTATTATCAGAGGGTGCTACAAGCGTTTGCTGACAAAGGAGTGCAAGACGGTCTTCATGAGCAATCTTCCCTTTGAGCAGCCTGCGGGAACTCGCAAGGGTGGTTGTTCCCAGAACTGGCTCGCATACTGGGTTGCCCAGCAAACGAGGATTGAGACGGAGGCGGCGGCGCAGCCAGGAAGGGCCCCCTTGATCAAAAGAAACTCTTTTCCGTTTCGCCCCAATTGCAGTTTGAGCGAGTCTGAGTATGGCTGCTACTCGCTGTGGGACCGCGAGAACCATTTGTGCCCTGATTTCATTCTGAAGGAGCAAGTCGACGCAATCAAGAAGGGCGACACGCATGTCATCAAATATAGCAAGGCGTTTGCTGAGGTAAGCAATTTTTTTGTGTGCTTTAAGCTTTTTGATTTCCTTGCGCTGATGCTTTTCGTTCTGTACTGTTTCAGTGTCATGTGCGGAGGTTCGCAGCTGGTGATCGCTCCAAATCGCTGGTGGACACCATTGTTGCCACCAAAAGGAAAGGGGAGTCGTTCCGGCTAGCATGGAGGATGGATGCCGAGGTCGAAACAAGGGTTCGCGCAGTCATGAATACTTTTGCTGACTCGCTGATAGACAACCCTCCGGCTCCGTCTCCTCCTAGAGATGACCCGTCCCCTCCAGCGACTGCAGCGCCGAGAGTGAAAAGACCTAGGCAAAAGGGAATTACGATTTCTTCCCCTAGGAGTGCTCCAGCTTCTCCCCCAGTGAGGTCCCTTTCCATCAAGGACAAAAGCAAGGGTCGTATGCCCAGCAAAGTGCGAAAAGATCTCGCAGTTGAGACTTTCGTTCCATTCAACCAAGAGGAGGAGGAAGAGAGGCAGGAGCCCCAGGTAAGTGATGAAGAAGAAGAAGGAAC
Organism: Linanthus parryae; assembly: GCA_023055425.1. NCBI lineage: Eukaryota > Viridiplantae > Streptophyta > Magnoliopsida > Ericales > Polemoniaceae > Linanthus > Linanthus parryae. The sequence continues at coordinate 60,658,763 of JALGPY010000003.1, forward strand.
AGTTGTGATGCGCGAGGAAGAGTCAGGAGGTACTTCCGTCGCATCTCCTTGCCCTTTATCATGACTTCTTTGCAGTTCTTTTCTTTGAACCAATTATGTATTCGCAGATGATGATGATGAAGCCGTTGGTGGCCTTGTGGCCAAGAGGCAAAAGAGAGATGCCCATTCTGGCATTTCAGATGATCCTATAAGCGAGGATGTTCTTGCTGAGTCCCGGAAGACAGCCGCGGAGGCTGCTGAAAGAAGAAGGCAGCGAGAGGAAGAGGAGCTCGAGCGTGTGAAACTGCGGAGCCTCGAAGAGCAGCATGTTGACGACTTAGTGCGTCCAGTTGGCGAGGAAGACGAGCTTCCCGAAGAAGTGGCTCCTCATGTGGAGGAGGAAGATGAGGTTCCCGGAGAGGATACAGCAGAGCTAGAGCAAGTCCAAGCGGAATTCGAAGAGATCGCAGGTGGCAATAAAGGTGAGATCTTCAATCTCGCAGTTACTTATAGAGATGTAATTGTGGGTGCGTTAAAGCACGGTGTGTCAAAGCCTGACATTCGCCGTTGGTTGGTAAGCAAATGCGGAGAACCCTCAGGTAATTATTTTGAGTGATATGCACATACTAGGCTGTAGCCACTTGAGGCAAAATCATGACTGGTTTACTCGCATCCCAGGTCACGCTTCTCTTAAAGATTTGCTTAGTGAGGACACACTGATAGGGCACGGTTCCACGTCCCTAGTGTACGATGAGGATACCTCAATCCCACCTTCGCGTGGAGGTGCTTATTCTTAGCTTTAGTAAAGATAGCGAAATAACTTGTAACACAAGTTACCTCACATTATCGCATTTGGTATCGCAGGTCATGCTGAGGAACCTGAGCTGGAGCAGAGAAGTCAGCCTTCTGCATCCCATGTTCCAATTCCGAGCTCCCATACCGAGAAGCCCGTCGCAGCTGCTGGGCACATAAGCGAGCCTCCCGAAGATGTCATCGAACTTTCCGATGATGTCGAAGCTGATGCTGTGCCGTTGGACGAAGGTGTCCGTACCGGTGGTGAGGAAGAAAGGACAAGTGATGCTAATGTTTTCGCATCTGGGAGTGTCCTCCGCCCAGCGACTTCGGCTGTCCCTTCGCCTCCGGCGATGACTGAGCCAGAAGCACCTATTCCTGCGTGGAGCATTTGGGGCTCGCAGGTTGGGAATGCAGTCGCAGCTGGTGCGGCCTACACTCTTCCTCCTGACTATGAGAGGTTGGAGCTCGCAGCTGATAGGAGAGCCATGGAGCGAGGGCAGTCTTCGAACAACCCGGTGGCCCGCATCCCTTCTCTTCATGAAATTCTGGAAGGCACTGGTAAGTAAAGATTTACCGTTGGCACGTCGCATTATTTGCTTGCGAGTTTTGACATTATAACTCATTTTTGATGTCTCAGGTTTGAAGCAAACCGATGTAGACTGGGTGGTTCGAATGCGTCTCAGATACCCCCGATCGTTTGTGAGATCTCTGGAGATCGGACCTTTTGACAGGAGGCTATTCCTTACTGAAGCCATCTGGATACTGGAGCAGCTGTCTGCGGCTACACCTGCGACCATTTCGGCCCAGAGTGCTGAATTGCTGTGTGGCATGTGCCAAAATCTCTTGTTCAAAGTCCAAGCAGACTTGGTTTCAAATTCCTCAAGGACAGAGTTACACTGATTCGCGCAGCTGTAACTTTGAAACTCGGTCACCAGAATCTCGCAGCTGAGATGCAGAAGGTGGAGCAGCAAAAGCAAAAGGTTGATGAAGCTTTGAAGCTGTATCACGAAATGAATGCCAAGTGCGAGCTACTGAAGCAAGAAGTGACACAAGTGGAGAAGCTGAGCGAGCAGTTCGAGCCCCAAGACTCCTTAATCAAGAATTTGTTTTGACTTTTCGAATTTTGAAAAGGAAACAGGAAAATGGCTGAGACATTAATGTAATGTTTTGAAACATTAATGTAATGTTGCTAGGGTTTCTCCCCCCTCTTTTTTTTAACAACAAACAATGAGTTTGCCCGTTTTGCCCTTTTCGGGATTTGATTGGACATTTTCTGTGCATATCCAATTATGACATCAGCAATTGATTCTCTGCTTGATTTTCGCGCTAATTTCTCGGCAGATAAGCACGCTTCCGTTGGGAAGTCCATCCGAATCATGACTATCCGTCATTTATTAGGATACGCAACTGAATCGTCGTAGCCTTTAGTAGGGTAATTGATTGTTACCGCTTTTCAAGGCGTAAGTGATTGAACTTACCCTCTTTTTTGAATTTTGCTGACTCATCTTAGGCAACCGAAGAGTCTCCACAGGGTCTATATAAACCCTGTCTTTGCCATTTGGGTTCTTCATCCCAGACATGTGCTTTGCCGTGAGTCCTTACGACTGCTGGCTTCAACGCTTGTTTTTCGTTGATTCATGGCAACTTCAAGTTTTGAATCCTGAGTTTGCGCTTTGTGCTATAGAAATAGTTTCCAAGATCCACTTTATGAGGCTTATTGCTCTTTATAACCATCATAAAGAGGATGCAGATAATATCTCATGTGTGTTCGAAGAAATTTCTTCGTGTATTATGTGTGCAGGTCATGTTTCCGGCCGCCTCGTGGCGAGGTGCAGCGCCGAAGTGACCGTGCTACCGTCTCGTAATGAATGGCGGGATTCTCCTCCAGCATCCCCGGAGAAGAATCCGTCGCCCTCACATTTGTGAGGTCGGGGTGCTCGTCAATGCCCTTGTCCAACATGACAAGGAGTCCATCACCAGAGGAATGACTGCTTCTCCTGTTTTGCAGAGTAGCATCTGTCGGCACAGGAAACTCCTCCGGCGCCTATCTTGATCAGACAGAGGCTTTTGTCATTCCTTGGGGTCTTGGGCGTATCGCATCCCCGACCTTGCTGCTAGGGATGTAGCGAATGACAAGTTGATCTCTTCGCGGCAGCATCCCTTTTGCTATAGATCTTTGGCCGCAGATCTGCGTGCTGCACTGCCGGTGTTAGGACCGGTGGGTTCTCTCTTTTCTTAGCCGGGAGTTCCCTAGTGTGTCTCTGGCTTATCAGCCATTTTTCGAATGTATTGTAAGCCATGTTGGCTGCGTAGTTAGATTCGAGCTTTTCGCTTGTAAGCTGTTATCTAGATAGATAAATTGTAAGTCATTTGACTCATAATGATATATAGCTTTTGTATTATCTGCTCTCTTTGCAGCAAAATACAATTTCGCATGCGTTTCGGCTTGTTTTGCCTTGCATAATGCCATGTAATGATTTCACATATGCGATGTCAATTCGCAGATGTTTCGCTAGATCATTCGAGATCGTAATTTCGCAGCTGTGCCATCTTGACGGATGGGCTTGTAGTTGGTCGTTGTAAATCATATGAGATCATGTTCACAACTTTGCTATCGTAACAGATAGTTTTTAACAGATCAATTAAGATCGTTGAGTGGTGCGAATTGCTATCATAGAAGATAGGCTTTATTAGAGAATTGCTTGAGATCGTTTCTCGCATAAATTGCTATCGCAGCAGATAGACCTTTAGAAGATCCAATAAGATGATTCTGCACTTACGTTGCCACCGTAACAGACGGGCTTGGGTGATCACTTTGCGTATAAATTGCTATCGTAACAGATAGGCTTGAGAAGATCATATAAGATCGCATTTGTATAAACCGCTATCGTGAGGGATAGGCTTTAGATGATCGATTGAGATCGTTTTTGTATTTCGCTGCTATCGTAAGAGATAGGCTTTGGATGATCACTTAAGATCGCATTTGCATTGGCTGCCATCGTAAGAGATAGGCTTTAGATGATCAATTAAGATCGTATTTGTGTTGACTGCTATCGTGAGAGATAGGCTTTGATGATCACTTAAGATCGCATTTGCGTTTGGCTGCTATCGTAAGAGATAGGCTTTAGATGATCGATTAAGATCGCATTTGCATTTGGCTGCTATCGTAAGAGATAGGCTTTAGATGATCAATTAAGATCACGTTTGTATTTGGCTGCTATCGTAAGAGATAGGCTTTAGATGATCACTTAAGATCGCGTTTGTATTTGGCTGCTATCGTAAGAGATAGGCTTTAGATGATTACTTAAGATCGTGTTTGTATTGGCTGCTATCGTAAGAGATAGGCTTTAGATGATCACTTAAGATCGCGTTTGTATTGGCTGCTATCGTAAGAGATAGGCTTTAGATGATCAATTAAGATCGCGTTTGTATTTGCTGCTATCGTAAGAGATAGGCTTTAGATGATCAATTAAGATCGCGTTTGTATTTGCTGCTATCGTAAGAGATAGGCTTTGATGATCAATTAAGATCGCGTTTGTATTTGCTGCTATCGTAAGAGATAGGCTTTGATGATCACTTAGGATCGCAGTTGTATAAATTGCTATTGCAGCGAATAAATCATTGTTAACAGTAATAACAAATTAAATAGAGCAATATGAACGGCTAGAAATATGAACTTCTCATTTGGGAGAATTATTTTATTATAACGCTCTCATATGGGAGAGATAGGATTACAATCCTCTCATATGGGAGAGGAGATTGCGTCAATCATAGCCACATGAGACATTAAGCAACGTTATCATAAAACGTATGAAATAAGAGAAGTCAGGGATAGTACTTCTTTATCCAGCGCATGTTGACTGAGCTTGGAGTTGAGGTTGTGCCGTGCAACCTTCGTATGCTGCAGTAGCCACTATCGAAGACTTCTGTGACTTCGAAGGGTCCTTTCCAATTAGCTGCGAACTTTGGGTGAGTTGCTTCTCGCATGCAGTGGTCAGATGCGCGCAAGACCAGGTCGCCAACTGCGAAATCCCGTCGCTGGACTGTCTTGTTGTAGGCGCGAGCGATTCTTTCTTGGTACCGCTTGTTAGTCCTTTTGGCTTGTTCTCGCTTTTCTTCCAGCAAGACTAAGTCATGATCGCGTTGATTTTCATAGAGTGCATGGAAGGCCAGCCTTGCCGAATTGACTCTGACCTCCGCAGGTACTACATCTTCGGCCCCATAACATAGTAGAAATGGCGAGGCCCCTGTGGGTGTCCTTGGAGAAGTTCTGTAGGCCCACAGAGCTATGTTAAGGGAGTCGGCCCACTTCTTGTGGTCATCTGCGACCATCTTGCTCAGAATTCTCAACAGCGTTTTGTTAGTCGCTTCGGCTTGTCCGTTTCCCTTTGGATAATAGGGGGTAGAGAATATCTGCCTGATATTGTACTCCGCGAGTTTTGTAGCTACCTGGCGATTGACAAAAGGAGTACCGTTATCTGAAAGAATGGTATTTGGGATTCCGAACCTGCATACGATGTTTTCCTGGATGAAGTTGACCACAGCCAGCGCGTTTGCCGTCTTCAGTGGTATTGCTTCCACCCATTTGGTGAACAGCTCGGTTGCGGTGAGAATGAAATGGTTCCCATGTGACGTTGGTCGGATGGGGCCGATGAAGTCCAAAGCCCATGTGTGAAATGGCCATGGCGTCCCTAATGCATGTAGATCCACGGCGGGAGCGTGCACTAGGTTCCCTTTGAATTGGCATTCTTGGCAGCGTCGCACCTTGGTGCGGCAATCGACTTCCATCGTGGGCCAGAAGTATCCGATTGAGAGGAGCTGTCTGCATAATTTCGCACCTCCCTGGTGTTCCACCTGATGAGAAAGGTCCATGACTTCTTGTGCTTCCCTGCCGTCTAAGCATCGCAGCAAGTTGCCCTCGTGACCTTTTCGCCAAAGCAGGTTTTCCTGAACCACATATCGAGACGCTTTCCTCTTCAATTTGTCGGCTTCTTTTCTCGATTCGGGTACGGTGCCCTGGGTGAGGAATTCAAACAATGGCTTCCTCCAGTCTGTGTCGTCATCGGTTAGAGCGACGAGTAGAGAATCTTTGATTAGTGCGCAACTTTCGCACTTCCCTTGTATCAGGGCTGCAGCTGTTGACATGCCTGGCCAATGAATGCCATATCTCTGAGCTTTCCTGTAGATTGACACCTCGCTTTCTCCGCAAGCGTGTTGGTGAATCTTTTCTAACAGCTGTTGTCCCTCTTGCTTGGAGACACATCGCATGAGTATTCCTCCAGGACCCTTGTAGTAAAGGGTGTTGTCGTGGATGCAGTATCCTTTCGTGAGTGCCCAGCTTTCGCTGCTGGTGCCTTTCGCAATAGCTTGCAGGATTGCTTTTCGCCAGTCTGCGTCATCCATGTGTTCGTCGTCGCACGCATCTTCTGTTAATGCCGACGATGTTCGCACTTCGATGGAAATCCTTGCGGGGCATTTGTCTATGCTGACCTTAGATCCCAGAGTTGCTAAGGCGTCTGCATGCCTGTTGTCCGCTCGGGGCTTGTGCTCGTATTTCACGTCGCAGAATTGCTGCATCAGCTTTTGCACTAGGGTGCGGTATGACAGGAGGTTGATCTCCTTTAAACCATATTCGCCCGAGGCTTGCTTAACAATCAGTTTGGAATCTCCCATGACCGTTAAGTTGCTCACTTCCAAAGCTTTCGCCGCACGGAGCCCCACGATAAGAGCCTCGTATTCCGCCTCGTTGTTCGTGACTGCGAATTTGAGTTTTGCGGACATCTGTATGACTTCCCCGTCTGGCTTTGTCAAGACTATCCCAATGCCTCCGCCTTTTCTGGTTGACGAACCGTCGAAGTGGAGGGTCCAATAGGGCACGTCGATCGCGTAGATTTCAGGGCCTTCGAGCTCTTCCTCGATCACGGGTTCGTGGCTGTTGTCGGGAAACTGTGCCAACAGATCTGCTACCGCCTGCGACTTGATCGCTCTTGGTTTTACGCATGTGATATCGTATTGAGAGATGGTCATGTACCATTTCGCCAATCTCCCGCCCGGAGTAGTGTGAGTTAGCAAGTATCTTATGGGGTCGCTTTTGGTGACCACCACTACTTTGTGCGATGCAAAATAGTGTCTCAACTTCTCTATCACAAAGAATAAAGCAAGGCAATGACGTTCGATGTCTGTGTACCTTGATTCAGCAGGTTGCACAATGCGAGAGATGTAATAGATGGGCCTCTCTTGGCCTTCATACACCTGAGCCAAGAGTGCTCCTATAGATCTCCTTGTTGATGTAAGATATAGCAGAAGCGGTGATCCCAGTTGAGGCGCGATCAATATCTTTGGGGATGTGAGTAGCTCCTTTAGCTTTTCGAATGCGGCTTCGTGGTCAGGAGCCCAGTTGTACGCGGCGTCCTTCTTGAGAAGAGTGCTGAAACAGCATGTGATTTCGGCGATTGCTGGGATGAATCTCCGCAGATATGACAATTTTCCCAAGAATGTTTTCAAGGTACTTTGGTTGTGAGGTGGCGTCATGCTGGTGATGGCTGACACTTTCGCAGGGTCAGGCTCGATCCCTTGGCGATGGACCACGCATCCCAAAAACTTCCCCGAGGTCACGCCGAATGCGCATTTCATGTGATTCATTTTCAGTTGAAAGCTCCTGCATCTGTTGAACACCTTTCGCAGGTCTGCAAGGTGATCTGCTTCATGCTTGGATTTGACTACCAGGTCATCCACATAGAATTCCACCTCTTTGTGCATCATGTCGTGGAATAGAGCCATCATGGCCCGCTGATAGGTTGCGCCTGCGTTCTTAAGACCGAACGGCATTACCGTGTAGTTGAACACCCCCACGGGAGTGATGAATGCAGTTTTCCGTGCATCTTCGGGATCCATCTTGATTTGATTGTACCCGCTGAAACCGTCCATGAAACTGAACATGCGATGGCCTGCCGTTGAATCGATGAGCAAATCGATGTTAGGCAGTGGGAAATCGTCCTTAGGGCAGAAGCGATTGAGATCTCGGAAGTCCACGCAGATGCGGAGCTGTCCGTTCTTCTTCACCACCGGCACGATGTTGGCCAACCATGTGGGATGGTGATTTGGCTCTATGAACTTGGCGTCTAGGAGTTTGACAATCTCCTGCTTGATCTTCACGTTGAGCTCTGGCCTGAAGCTTCTGGTGCTTTGCTTGACCGGTTTAGACCCTGGGATGATGTCTAAACGGTGCATGGTGATGCTCGTGTCCAGACCCGGCATCTCATCATATTCCCATGCGAACACGTCCTTGTATTCAGTTAGGAGCTGCAGCAGTCCTTGTTCCTCTTCGCTTGTGAGGTCCGCACTCAGGAAGACTGGCCTTTTCTTTTCCTCGTTCGGGCTGAGGAACACTTCCTTTAGCTCTTGCTTTTGTGGTCTTGGCCTGTCTTCCATGCATTCGGGCGCTTCTTTGAGTTTCTCGTCTGGAGTGCCCTGTGTTGGCTCTTCTGTCAGCGCAACTTGCTCGATTTGATTGATTTGCCCAGGGACATCCCCATGCCCGTGTGAGGACGTCCCCGCGCACCTTCATATGCGATAGCATTTCTTCCCGTTGGCGTAGAAGCTCTCTATCTCCTTACCCTTGGGGTCATGCTTTGCAATCCTCTTCAGAGTGTACACATTCTTCCGATGATATGCGATACGCGGCGCCTCTTCGCGTGTAGGCGGCTTTTCCTTGGCATCTTCCCTTGTCACCATCACGCCCGCAGGTGACTGGTCCTTGATGTCCTCCCAGAGAGGCAAAGGAGTAGGGTTGAATGGTCCGGGTGTTTGCTCGTCCGCCATCTCGGTGAACCACACCGCCTCGCTGAGATGTGCTTCGTCCAAGTTGAACGGGTTAGTTGAGGCCGGTATCTCGACAATCCTGTCGTTCCAGATAGCTTTCATCACCTGGTGAGCCGTCGAAGGGACTGCGTCGAAGCGATGAATCCAGGCTCGACCGATTGACATAGAACTTCGCCGAGCACTTGATTTTACCAATCTGAACGCCTAGGCGGATCCATCCGATCGTCATTCTAGAATCACTTCCGAATCCCACCAGTGGAGATGGACGCTTGACTACCTTGTGCTCGGGGATCCCTGCTAGCTTTAGTGTGTGGAGTGGAACAACATTGACCGCTGCTCCTCCATCGACAAATGCTCGCTTGAATTCGACGCCGTTGATGATGGCGGTCACGTACAGGGGCCTCTGGTGGCTCGCATCTGTCTTCTTGTCGCTGGCAGAAAAGGTCATAATCTTTTTTGTGGAACGGGACGCCCTGATGACTTTCCCGTTGGAGACCACGAGGTCCTCCTCGTAGTCCTCCGCTATCCTTAAGATTGCTTTTGTCATATCCGTTCGGCACTTTTCGGAGAAGTTCATCTCGTTGAAGAATTTGTTGAAGCCGTGCGACCCTTTCATGCGGTCGGCACGCTCATCCTCCGTGTCCATGCTGTAGTCTTCATCTTCATGGACTTCAGCAATGATGGGTAGACCATCCTCTGCGACTTCTTCCAAGTCCACTATCGAGATCATGGCGACCTCTTTGCCCTTTGAGCCCGAATCTGTATGGGCAGGCAGCGGGTTGTTGCGCACATCCTTCCGGTGGTCGCTGACGATGAGTTTGCCGTTCTTCATCTTCTGATCGAACGCGAATCTGATCTTCTCACTCGACCGTGGGGTGCATGACCTTGCCGTGGTATTCGCACCACTTAGGGTCCCTCGTCATCTCCTTGGAGGGTGCTTTCTCAAGCGGTGGCAGGACGCCGTCCTTGCGCCACTGTCTGCAGAGATCGCTCGCTTCCTCCACCGAGCATGGCAGAGGCGGTGCGTCGAAGTTTGTAACTTTTGCTTGCTTCTGGGGCGAAACTGTATTGACCTCAGCTTCGCGTCCCCGCTTGTAGCTAAATCTGCCGATCTTGTAGGTGGTGCCGCTCGCAGGTCGTTCTGGAGCGTTCTTCTTTCTCTGTCTCTCGACAATGGGCTCGATGTTCATCGTGCATTCGATGAGTTTTGAAAACGTAGGTGTTTGCAAATTGATTAGCATGCCTTTGTATTCATCTCGCATGCACTGCAGGCATATCTCTACGAGCCGGCTTTCGAGCATTGGATCTTTGCAATACAAGGATTTCGCTCTAAATTTCTTGATGAAAGTGATTCCATCTTCCTCGCGTTTCTGATACATCCGCGAGAGATGGATCATCGTCACCTTTTCTTCCATCTGGAAGAACTTGGTATAGAACTTCTGGACCATGTCGTCCCAAGTCTTCACAGATCCGGCCTCCAATGTTCGGTACCATTTGTATGCTACATTCCCAAGAGATTTTGGGAATTCTCGCATCAGCAGCTTGGGATCGGCTCCGTATGGACCCATGACATCAATGAAACGCATGACATGCTCATGAGCGTTTCCATTGACGTCCTCGAACTTATCCCATTTGGGAGCCTTGTACCCCGCCGGGTTAGGCATGAGATAGATCTCTCGTGGAATGGGTGGATCGTTGTCTAGCTTCGGGATGATGGTATCCGCGAACGACTGATGAGCCAGGATGGAGTCCACGCGCTTCTGCAAAGACGTCATGCATTCTGGAATGCTCCCCTCGGTAGCTGGCGGAGGGGTTGCCGTAGGCGGTGGCGACACATATGCCGCCGGAGGATTGGGAGCGTATTGACTACCCGCGTTTCGCCAGATTGTCGCTGGTGGAGGCAGAGTGTACTGCAGAGCTGGGTTGGACGCCAAAGCCGGGGGCTGAGAGGCGTGAGCAGCAGGGGGCAGCATTTGTGCCGTTGACCCTTGGACCTAAGGCAGCTGCGTGGCTGACGGTGGAGTTTGCAGATGAGGGTTGGGAGGCGTGGCTGACACTCCCAATCCTGGAGCGGTAGGGGTTCCTCCTCCCTGAGGGATAGCGGTGGCTGGTGGAGGATTTGGCGCAAGGGTGCCCAGAACGGCCAAGATCCGTTCTAACTGCGCAGACTGAGACTTGAGAGCTTTTGCCTGACTTTGAACAGTGGCGTCCAAAGACTCTAAAGTTGGTGCCTCGCTGGGAGTCGTCGGAGTACGGCGGGCCTCGTCTCCCGAGGGAGTTTCGGTGGAAGGCGATCGGTTGCTGACATCGTCCTCCTGAGACATGGTTGCTTTTGCTGGTAAGTTCACGTCGGGTTCACCAAAATGTGCACAAGAGATTCCGGCAGGGAGACCTCCGTGTACACCGTGCGTAGTGGATCAGGGATCGCACAGGAAGAGTAGGGGTGTGTGTAGGGAGAGAGTAAGTCAGTAGCAATGTCTGAGAGAGAGACAGAGGTTTGGCAGAGCTTCCGCGTATGGCAGTGCGTTCTCTCCTTTGTATGGAAAGGTTGACGATCTATATATACTGGAGAACGTGACCGTTGTAGTGTGGTTAATGCGCCCATTAATGGCGGCTTAATTAGCTTAACCATAACGGCACGTTCGTCCGAGTATATAGGAACCGTTAGAGCACGTGGTGCGCGAGTACCGGAACCGTTACGAGGTTGACCGGGTTTGACCGGATTGACCGGGTCTAGGGAGCTCGTGCCATAGATCTCTCAAAACAGTTACTAAAGGTCGCGCGCGGGCTTGGCTCGCACGCGACAGGGCTTACTCTAGCCTCCAAACCACTAAGTCCCTACAAGTCCCGTGCAGTGGTATGCGAGGGCTCTGTCTCGCAGCCCCCACATGGATCAGCTCGGCTGGTGATCCTGTGTGTGTGGAGCACAATATGGTGTGCTGGATGGTTGCCACGTGGCCAAGATCTGTCATGTCAGAAAGCAGTATCTACAAGTACCTTAAACCATAGTTTTACAACCTAAAAGATGATTCAAGAAAACGTCTACACTAAAAATATATTTACCTTTAGTTATTTATTTCAGTAATTAGTTCCTAATCACAAACTCTCAAACTACTCCTCCCTTTTTACACTATGATAGTTAAATCCGACTGCTAGAATAGACTTGAAATCGTCCTCATGGGAACGATAACCCGATTTGAAATACACCCGGTAATACCTTATTCATACACTTGCGACAACACACTAATTTGCGCATCAAGTTTTTGGCGCCGTTGCCGGGGAATTTTTAGGGTTTATTTAGTAGTCAGAATTAATTTTTAGAGTTTTTATTTTTATTTTTATTTTTTTATGTTATCTCACTGCTTTTGAGATCTCTGTTTTTTCAGGATGGGCGACAATACCGAAGGAACGCCGAAACTGCCCGAGACACGTACCCCAGCACAGATGGCTCGGTACATCGAGGATCTGATTGCAGCAGGGTTGCTGCCCGGAACAACCTGAGGACATACAACAAATCTGGAAAAGCGTTGGTGGAAAATTTTGAGGTCCCGACGGAGGACACGGGCCAACTATTGTGGTGCCCGAGATCACCGCAGAGCACTTTGACCTGAAATCCTCCACCATCCAGACTGCCCAGACTCACTGTCCATTCCATGGCAGAGCCGATGAAGACCCGAATGACTTATCGTGAAATTCGATGACTATTGCAACAAAGTCAAGTACAGGGGAGTCGATGCAGAGATGCTCAAGCTAATCTTGTTCCCGTACTGCCTGTACGGAGCAACCAAAGATTGGCTCGAATACCGACCATCCAAGTCCATAACTACTTGGGAGGGATGTGTTGCATATTTTCTGGTGAAATTCTATCCCGCCTCTCGGGTGATCCAACTACAAAGAGAGATTCTTTCCTTCAAACAGAAGATGGGAGAGACGGTGGTAGATGCATGGGACAGACTGCTCAGATTGGTGAAGAAGTGCCCTAATCACGATTTTGGAGACCCGAAGATTTTGCAGGTATTCTACCATGCCTTAGACAGGGAGAATGCTGAGAGGATTGATAGAGAAGCCGGAGGCAATTTTCTGTGAAAGACGTCAAGACCAGCCATATGTATTTTATAGTGAGGAAACTTTATGCTATTTGTCTGTTTATTTGTTACATTTCTTTTTTTTGAGAAGTTATTTGTTACATTTCTCATAACATAAAGAGCCACCATAGGTATTTTAAACAGTGGAAAATAAACAGAGAACTGAAAATATGCGATTTGAGCTGTGATATTGTTACATCGAATTAGATAAGAAACGTCTGGAAGATTAGAACTTGCGCTTGGAAATTCTATAGCATGCCCATTGCATAAGACACTGCTAATCGCATTTGTTCCAGCTTCTAAATGCTTGCGCGATGATATGTCAGATCGATTTGTTGCCAAGCGTGCAACTCACGCTATATCCGAACTCGCCAAAACGGTACTCGAGCGAGCTCGGATACTTCACTTTTGGACCGACTTTGAATTTTTTTTCGGTGAATTTCTGAAATTTGTTTATGATTTGTTGAGGTTTTGGACAAATTTATTGTTTGCAGAGGATTTCGTAAGTGTGATTGTTGATTGTGGAGCGGTTCCGACGCTGGTGAGGCATCTCGATGCGTTGCCACCATCGACGGTAAAGCAATTTGGTCAGACCTTCGCTCTTGGACTTCTAGCTATGAAAGTAAGTTCTTATGTTATGTAATCCCTGATTAGTGATTGTTTAATGAATTATATGATAGGTTCACTTAGGAACCATAGCTTGAAAGATTTAGGTTATTGTATGATTTTGGATGTCAGAGATCTCTACAAAAGGAATATCTCCAAACCACTAATTTGACAATTCTGTCAGTGTTTCTATATCAATTGCACAATCTAGCTCTATTAACTTGTTCTTCTTTGTGTTTTGGAAGCTTATTAAAATGTTGTCACGATTTACCAGAAGTTAACTGATTTTATAAAGATACAAACTCATGTAAGATAGGCATTGAACTGTGTCAGAAGTTGTCCCATCTCCCTAAATTCTTAAGTTTATAGACCTGAATATACACTACTGTAGATATCAGCTCTTTGGTTTAGTGTATTCTTTTCATCTTGTGCTGTCAAGGTCATTTTTATGACTAATCAATCCATTTTCTGGTGGCACTCCTCTTTGTTCAAAGTATTTTTCCATCCAAGTGGTCACTGTGAGACTAAGATGAATTCCGTGGGATACTGCTTGTAGTTTGTATTAGGCGCTATCACTTGGCTCATTGGCTATTTACATAATAAGTCATCTCTCAGCAATTTCCTAATGTAGTGAATGGTGACCAGTATGCTTGGACCTTCTATCTTGTTGCTGTTGCTAGAGTTGTATGTTGGCAACCAATGTATTGTTATTATTTTGTTTGCTTCAATTTCAGCCAACACTTCTTTTTCCCGCAACCAAAATGGAAATCAAAATTTACCAGGGGCGAAATTGAGTCATCACGTGTGCGGAATAAATTCCAGATTATTATTCAACATACTTAAGATGCTTTAATCAACTAAGAATAGATGACCATTGTAGCTATCTCTATTGGGATCCTCATCTAAGGGAAATTTTTCGGGCATGCATATCTCGGGTATACCGTTCAGATTTAAGGCTCTTAGATCAAGTTCATGGGATATCTCCCTCACTGAAATGAAGAAGATCTTAAACTATATTCGAACTTTCAAGTTCAAGAGGATAGTCCACTCAAAAGCTTAAAATCGCAAACAAATAACCAACTCAACGCTTAAACAGCAACCAAAGTGGTTGGTAAGGGATATGTGAATTATGAACATAATGGGATGGGGGGTTTTGGAGAGGAAGACGGTTGAGGCAATCGAATCGGAACCTGAAGAGATGGGTAGGGTTTTAGGGTAAGTGATTGATTCAATGGGTTTAGCTACAGTGGATTTGGTTTTTCATGATTCTATTTTTGGGTTAGGAATACCTATTTTCTTTGAGGAGTATGGCACTTCTTGACACAACCCCAAAAGCTTCAACTTTGACTTTGTGGGTGTTGGGTGTGCCTACTATTAGGGAACTTGTTGTAGGTTTAGAATTGTGTTTGACAAGGTTCACAATAAGTTGCTGAATTGGATGTGAAGGCTCATAGGGCTTCTGTTGAAGGGTAGGGATGGGAGAATGGCTTTGGTGGAGCACCCTTTCTCCCGCTAGATGTCAAATCTGTTTTCCTTGTTCATTTACTTGGTTGCTGAATTCAGGTTCTCATACTGTCGGAGTTTTTACAGGAGTTTTACCGAATTCAATCGTGCTGAAGCCCGAGGAAAGCTTGATGGATTCAGAGTTTGCAACTCATAGCTTCCAACAAATACTCAACAAATGAAGCTCTAGGAAAGCTTCTTGTGTACGAAAGCTACAAACGACGAATTCAACCTATTTTGATTGCTTTCCTGGGAACATATCAAAGCATTTAGTTGAACTGTAACATCTTTTTTGCACTTTATGCATTTCAACTGCATATGCTATTTCGAATTGTAAAAATATGTTTCAAGAAGATTATTTTACCAGTGATTCATTACATATTCGCTTGACATTCGAAGTCCCAAGTCCAATAATATCACTAAAACTAGTTTTGTTATAACATATTTGTTACTGTTGGTGATTATTCGACTGGTTTGTTGTTACTAATTATCAATTGTTTTGTTAAAAACTAACGATTATATATGTACAATTTTGTTATGTATACTAAGACATTTTATGACGAACACTTGTGGTGGAAACTATATATTCTATGATGGAGAGTTTGTAAAAAAAATATATCAAATTTGTTACCAAATTTAGTTGCAAAACATATAATATTCGATTAAAGCCCGCTCGTAACAAAATGCCGGACATTTAGTTACGAACAACTTCATTGTAACATAATTTCTAGCCACGTACATAATCCAACGACTGTGTTACGAATAAATTTCGTAACCCCAAACTCTTGTTACACGATTTTATTAATTTGTTACCGGACCTCTCTTAACAAAAATGTAAATTTTTTGTAGTGACGGTCAAGAAACGGAACGGGTCGAGGTCGCCGGAGGTGGAGCTCGACGGGGCTTCTCCGACTGTTCTTGGCCTCGGTTGAGGCCTCTTTTAGCTTGTTCGGACCTCCAGGAGGTGATTGGGACATAGAAGAATGAGTGGGTCGCCTTGGTTGAGCTCCGACGAACTTTTTTCGGGAACCCATGGAGTCTCGCCGGCGTTGGAGTGGCTTGCGGCCACTGTTTGGGCTGCTGCTTCTGTTGCTACTGTTCTGCTTCTTCCTCTGCTTCTGATCGCGAGGAGGCGAGTAAAGAGAGAGAGAGAGAGAGAGAGACAGAGGTGAAAACGTGAGGTGGTGGTCGCCGGTGGGTTTCCGTCGGGGATGGCAGCGGCCATTGTTGCCGCTACTGCTGTTGCTCCTTCATCGGTCAGAACAGAGAGAAGAGAGGGGGATATAGAGTGGGGGAGATGAGGGAGAGGATATATGGAGGTGGCGTTGGGGGTGGTGTTGGTCTCGGGGGTGTTTACGAAGGAGAAGAAGAAGGTGAAGATATAAGGGAGAGGGAGAGAGACGTACGGGGAGAGAAAGAGAGAGAGAAAAGATTGTTGGGAAAAAAATTGAGTTTCATGAGGAAACTTCTAAGTAAAGATAAAAACACCCCCATAGTTTACACAACCTTTTAAACAAACCCAACATGACTATTTAATATTGTCTAAAAATACAACTACCTCCCCACTAGCCATCTATTTTTGAAAATTAACATTTAAACTTCATGAAAAAAGACGTCAATTATATTTAGAAAAAGACGGGGTGTTACAATACATCCGGTCCTGCTTTGTCAGTGAATGTATTCGAGTCTCGTTTTGGGTGGAGCACTCGGTTCGGTTTTTGGGAGTTCTGCTCAGGTGGAGACGTGCTCGCTTCTAGTTCTGAGAGACGCATCTGGTTTAGGTTCTGGTTCGAGAGAAGCACCGTTTCCAGTTTCTGGTTGCTGAGATGATTCAAGTTGAGGTGGGGATTTGTTGGGTTTTGACTTGGAATCAAGTTGGCAAGCTTCGGGTCCAAGGCAAGTCGAGGTAGGTTAAGAAAAAAGGAATTACTCAAAGTCTGCCACCACCGTTCCTAATTTAAGGGGGGGGGGTGGGTTGGCCGTATATAAGTGTGCACGTGACTTGGTTTACATCAGGTGCAACATTGGAGCAACACAGTAGCAACGAACCAAGAAATGGCACGAGTCACTTTACAATGCAATGGGATCCACTATGCTAGGAACCACACCCAGTTCGGTGATGAACTTCTTAATCCAAACAGCTTCCTTTGCTGCACCCGATGCAGCAATGTACTCAGCTTCAGTTGTAGAATCAAAAACTGTCTCTTTCTTTGAACTCTTCCAGCTCACAACTCCTCCATTTAGGCAAAACACATAACCTGAATACGATATGTACTCATCCTTTTCGGTTTGGAAGCTCGCGTCAGTGTAACCTATTACACTGATTTCTTCTCCCCTCCATATATCAAGAATGCATCCGTAGTTCTTCTCAAGTACTTAAGGATATTCTTGAAAACAATCCAGTGAGTCTCACACGGATTGAATTGGTATATGCTTGCCATACTCAAAGTGTATGACACATTTGGTCTAGTACATAAGATGAAGTACATGGTAGATCTAATAGCCGACACGTATGTGATCTTACTCAAGCGGTCCTTCTCAATCTGATTGGAACGACAGTCAGCCTTCGTAAGGGTAACTCCATGCGAGATTGGCAAAAATCCTTTCTTCGATTCTTGCATGTTGAACCATTTCAACACATTGTCTGTATATGTACTTTGACTTAGGCCGAGAAAATTCCTTGATCTATCCCGATAGATCTTGATACCAAGTATATAAGCTGCATCTACTAGGTATTTCATTGAGAAGTAATCCCCTAGCCAATCTTTAGCAGATTGAAAGGTTGGGACATCGTTTCCAATGAGTAGTATGTCATTCACGTACAAGACCAGGAATACTACAATGCTCCAACTAACCTTTTTGTAGACACAAGGTTCATATTCATTCTTGATAAAGCCAAACTCTTTGACTGCATCATCAAAACTTAGATTCCAACTCCTAGAAGCTTGCTTCAATCCATAAATAGATCACTGCAACTTACACACTTTTTTGGCATGCTCTGGATCCTCAATAACCTCTGGCTGTGTCATGTACACATTCTAAAGGAGGTTTCCATACAGTAAAGATGTAGTGACATCTATCTGCCAAATCTCATAGTCGTGATAAGCTGCAATACCAAACAAGATGTGAATGGTTTGGTCATTGCAACTGGGGAAAAAGTTTCATCATAGTCAATACCAGGAATCTTTCTGAATGATTTTGCTGCCAATCGGCACTTATAGGCAATCATTTGCCGTCCATGTCGCTTTTCTTCTTGAAAACCCACTTGCACCCTATGGCCCGAGCCCCATCAGGTGGTTCAACAAAATTCCATACTTTATTTGTATACGTGGATTCCATTTCGGATCTCATGGATTGAAGCAACTTCTGAGAGTGCAACCCCTTTACAATCTCTCCAATAGTTGTAGGCTCATCATCATCCATGAGCAGAATATCACCGGGCTCAGTCATGAGAAGTCCATACCTCTCTGGCCCCTAACCTATCCTACCAAACCTACGAAGTACTTGTGTTACTTCAGCAAGTTGCTCCACAGCATCTTGTGGTTCCTGCTCATGTTCCATTGTAGGATCAGTGCATTGTGGTTCTTTAACCTCTTAAAGTTCTATAGTCCTCCCACTGGCTTCTTTAGAGACAAATTCTCTTTCTAGAAATACACCGATTCGAGCAACAAACACGTTGTTCTCGGTTGGATTGTAGAAATAATATCCTTTCGTTTCCTTAGGATATCCCACAAACTTACACTTGTCCGACTTGGTTCCGATTTTGTCTGACTGTAAACACTTTACATAGAAATCGCAACCCCAATTCCTCGTAAACGACACTATGGGATGCCTCGTAGTCCATATCTCATATGGTGTCTTCTTGACTAATTTGGATGGAAAAATTAAGGGTAAAAGATGCAATTAATAGAGCATGGCCCCAAAATAAAATTGGAAGATCTTTCTGACATAGACCGAACCATGCCAAAGAGAATTCGATTCCTCGTCTCAGACAGACCATTCCATTTGGTGTTCCAGGTTGATTGAGTTGGGACAAAATCCCACACTCTCTAAGATATTCATCAAATTCTTGGCTTAAGAATTCTCCTACACGATCCGATCGTAGAGCCTTAATATTCTTTCCAAGTTGCTTCTCTACTTCGCTATTGAATTCTTTGAATTTTTCAAAGGATTCGGATTTGTTCTTCATAAGATACACAAATCCAAATCTTTTGAAGTCATCAGCAAATGTAATGAAATAAAGATAGGGCAGGCGTGGAAAATGGTCCACATACATCAGTATGTATGAGCGCCAATAGCTCACTAGTCCTCTCACCTTTCTTCTTGAAAGGGGACTTGGTCATTTTTCTCAATAAGAAAGCTTCACATGTCTCATATGATTCATAATCAAATGAGTCTAGGAATCAATCCTTACGGATTCTAGAGATGAAAATGGGTTCAAGAGATGCGATTCTTGTTTACATGTCCTAAACGACAATGCCATAGATAAGTATGATTTAAATCTGAAAGACAGTAATGTAGGTAGTAGTACAGGATCAATACTCTACAGGGGGGGGGGGGGGGGGTTGACTAGAGTATGGTAACTTTTGCTAAAAAGAAAGGTTTCAAAGAAGTTTGTGAAAAGCAGTGAGTATTTCAAGGCCTTGAAATGGATTTCAAGTCCTTGGAATAAAAAAAAGATAGTAGAAAGAATGCTGATAGTTTTCAAGGCCTTGAAATGGCTTTCAAGTCCTTGAACTGAAAACCTGTTTTGTGCAGTAAATAAGATAAGTATAGAATAGTAAGAGAAATGCAAGAGACACGTAGATTTATATCGTACAGTCCACTTGGACCAACGTCTCTACCTCTGGGACTTGATCCCTGCAAGATTTTCAACTGAATTCTTATTGATAAAAAGCTAAGCCCTAGATCTCAAGCACAAAGAGTTCCCTTACTCTGTTACAGCTTCTGGTTCCCACTAACCTATCTAATACATGCTCAAGCTAACTGATTCAACAAGAATTCTCTATTGTCCACTTGAACAACTCACGAGAATAAGATGTGAGAACTATTATCTGAATGATATACAAATAAACATTAGAAAGAACACTGAGAACTGATGAAGGAGTTGAGCATGCAGTGATTTTCAGATGATTGGATTGAGTGAAATGAATCTCCTTTCTGTGTTGTTTTCAATCCTGAAAATGTTTGAGTGTGTCTCTGTTCGTTCTATTTAAATTGTTTAGTCATTTCCTCTTATGCAGTTGGTTTGAATTGCAGATCTTCAGGATCTTATCAAAACAAACTTCCCTAAAAATCAGCAACATATCTTGACTTCTTTAGCAGCTCTTCCCAACGGCTAGTTCCTCAGTATCTTCAAAGATATTGACTTGATCTTGTAGATAAGTGTGTTAGGAAGGTCCAGATGTGTTTGCACAATCACATAATTAATTTGTCAATCCAATTTCCTTTCCTTCAAAACATGCATATAATAAATAGTAGGTTGGCATAAGGCAAAGGGTGCTTTCTTTCCTTAGTTTGGGAATAAAGCGCGTGTTCAATCAAAATTGTAGGAAGATCAATCTCATACCCATGCATGATCAAGTACATTAAGTATAACACCGTTTCAGACAACAACTCTTTTGAATTCTCCTTAGGCACTACACACCTCATTAAGATGGTGAAAAGAACTTTAGCTTCAACAGTTAGCATAGAGTGCTTTAAGGAGGTAGTAGCATTGGGTAAGAAGAACTCTTCTCTAGACAGTTTCAAGGCTTCACTCTTGTTGGGATAGTTTTCTGTGTCATACCTCTTAGGACAGCCTAAAACATTGGAAAATTCAGAGTGATCTAATTCCATGCTTGTACCAGCCACTTTAGATGTAATCACCAAGTTAAGGGTCTTGATTTCCTTCATGTTTAGGTAGAAAATTCTAGTGAGTCTAGGGTAGACAACTTCTAGAGGGTTTAGAATTTTCCAAAGAGAGCATTTGTTCAACCTCTTAATGCACTCCAGATTCATACTTTTTAACATGTTAACACTAAATATGTAAAAAATGAATTAGAATTTGAAGAAAACACAAATTAATAGATCTTCTATATCTCTCTTGAACATAAATTGGGACATTCCTACTTTCTTCCGGGTTAAAATATACAGAATGTGGGAAACAGTACTGTATGTGACACATTGCAGTTGATATTAGTAGATCTAAGTGCAAGTAGGTTTCATTCTGCCGACTATGTAAAAAGCTACAAGCCAGACAATGATATTATAAATTAAGCTCATAATGCCGTTAAATGGAAATGAGTAGACAATTGGTGAAGTTATCATACCATTACGTCGAGGAGTATAAGGTTGGTTCATCAGTGAATGGGTACACGTAAGGAGGTAGTGAATTATTTTAACATATGGTAACGAATTATCATATGATAGGATTTTTTTTTTTTTGAGTAGAAAGAGAGAATTTATATTAAATAAGAAAACATTGCATACATCAAAGAAAGAGAGAAACTGATGAATATCAACCAATACCAGATCTAGCTGTTTCCCTAAACTGTCTTAGAGCCAGTTTGGCCATTTGGTCTGACTCCAAAACCACCGCTCTAGGAACTTTATTGATGGTTATATGATAGGATTAATTATTGCTATTGATGTATGCAAGATCCTTTTGAAAGATTTCCACTAAATCAATAATTCATTTCAATAACAAATGTCGGTGTTGCCATTTAACAGTTGAATTATTCGGTTTACAAAAACTTCTAGTGAAATAATATTAGATTTTTTTCGAAAAATAACAGTGTAGTTTTGTGCATTCTTGTGTCCGTGACGAACACAAATTTACTAATTTAGTTCAATGATGGCTCATGAAGAGGTTTCTTAGCTAATAAACTGTGTATTATGAGATTAATAATGTAATATTAATAGTAATATAAAATATTGTGATTTTTACTCATCATATAATATATTGTGGAATACTTTATTAGTTGCTCAAAACAAGAGTAACCATTTTGTACTCATATTGTCAAATTGTTCATTTATCCATCAATTACACAAGTAATAAAATAATAAATATAAATGTAGAATTTTCTCTAAGAGTAATTTTATATGTTGAACACTGTTGTGAAAAACGAAAGATGCAGAAAGAAACTAATACGCAGGATTATGTGGTTCGGCCAAACAACCTACATCCGCTGACTTGTATAAATTTTACTAAAACGGACAAAAAATTCTCAGAGAGAATTACAAGCGAAAACAGAAACACTCGACATATTTTCTACGAACCTTAAGAACTTTATAAATAGATGACCTATTAAATCGGGCCGGATCCAAGCCCAAACAGGTCGAACCGGGTCAGGATATTTTTCCAGAGGCGCTGACCGCGAACCCCTGCGAGACATTTCTTCTTTTTTCGGGTCATATCAAAAAATGTAACGGGGCAGTTCACAAAACGGGTCTCCCACAAACTAGGCTCCGCCCCCTACAATTCTCTCACTTGGAGAATGGTTCAACATCATGTACCAGAACCACATCCCCTAACATAATCAAGCTTTATCCTTGCAACTCAAATCATCTTCTTCAAGATAGAATACCAACTAAAGCTGTGCGCAGTTTCAGTTTCTCAAGAGTAACAACCTTTGTCAACATGTCTGCAAGATTTTCACTTCCACAAATCTTCTCAAGCTGTAGCTGACCATCATTAAGTAACTCACGGATGAAATGATTCTTTCTCAATATGTTTGGTCTTAGGATGGAACGATGGATTTTTAGCAAGAGTAACAACACTCTAACTGCCACCGTGAATCGTTCAATTCTCCTGGATCTTCACCAACTCTCCTAAGAACCTCTACAACCATACAATCTCCTTTGCAGCTTCCGTGATAGAAATATGCTCTCCTTCCGTTGTTGAAGGAGCAACAACCTTATGCAAGTGAAAACCCCATGACACCGCCATACTACCCAGTGAACACATCCCCTTAGGTACTCTTTCTCTTTTCAAGATCACTAACAAGATTAGCATCAACAAAACCCTTAAAGTTTCAAAGCACCTGCACTGAAACATAAGCACGTGTCTGAAGAAGAACATCTCAAGTATCTTCAGATTCATTCAACTTCCTCCAAATATTGCTTTCGTGGAGTACTCATATAACTTATGTTGCACAAGTTCTTCATTTTGGAGTCGAATCACGCATCGGGTGTATATGGGTGCTCGGAGGCGGCTAGGTGCGCTATGGGTGCTTCAGAGGTGCGACAGGGGTCGATTTTATACTTTCTCCAACTTTCCGGGGCCGGCTTCTAGTATTTTTAAATATTTTTTTTTTTAAAAAAAATGCACAATGTCGCCTACCAGATGAGCCCTAGCCGCGTACTGAGAGAGATAGAGACTTCGAGAGGAGGCTAACAGAGTCGTCTTTCGTCGTTTCTGTCGTGTTCGCCATCGTCTTTTGCCATCCAGCTATTCAATCTCAGGTTCTTCTCTATATGTCTATGTGTTCTCTCTCTCTATCTATCTATTTCTATGAATTTTTCTGCCTCTTATATTCTATAACGGTGAGAATCTGAGAGAAGTTGGGTATTCTTCCGTGTCTCTATTTCTATGCGGTAGGTTGGGTAATTGTACATGTGGCATGTGGGTGGGTTGGTGACCAGTGGGACACCAGGATATTATATAAACTATTTTTTAATATGAGATTGTGTACATTGTAAATAATGCTGGGTGGTGGATCAACTTGTGGGAGTAATGTAGGAGTAATGTATCATATCGCAATAATTTTTATAACAGTATACGAATTTGCATTAATATGTACGTGAATATAAACCGTGACTATAGTTTTTCTTTCACATTTTATGATGACATGTATGTAAATATGTGATAAATAATATAAAATTTAAATATAGATAAATTTGCTGAACCCTCGCTGCACCTGCATCCTTGAATTTTGTAAAGTTGTCGCTCCCTCACCAGTTCTCGCCCCTTACTTGTGCTACATAGTCTATCTTGCACAAGTCCTTCCAAGAGGTCAAGGACCCGCATCGGGTGCTTCTCATATTGATATTTACAATACTCTCAAGTTCTTCTAAGAGGTCAGGAGCCATTCGTATGCTGCCAAAACCCTACAAATATAGAAATAAATATATCCAAAAAGAAACTCATGTGATACTCTCATAAACTCATGATATCACACTCTCATAAACTAGGCAACAAAATAGAAATAAACAATGACGAAAAAATCACGAACTAAGAAGCTCCATCATGTCTAACTAGTGGCATATGATCCGTGCGACAAAAATGAAAGCACTGCAAAAGTTTTTGACCTATCAACCTTTGAAAAAGAATTTGACAAATTTATTCCGGTAATAATAGTTTAAACTTTAAATGTTACGCAGCCTCTATATTATAAGCATTAAATCATTGTGCCACTCTCTGCCTCACCATATCCACCTAGAGATTCACTCTCCGCCTCACCATATCCACCTAAATATTCACAGCCGACGCAGACCCAAAATCGCTGACTCAACGTGACTCACAAATGCTGTGAGTATGAAGATTCACACAGTAAGGAAATGAAGTAGTTACTACTCACAAAAAATTGATAGGAAAAATGAAGATGTCAATTGTGCATCATGAGTTACACAAAAACTAATAATAAGGCCTTTCCAAAATGCTTAATCTAGTTTCGTTTTGCGCTAGATCGAGCTCACTATATTAGACAATGTATTGCAATATCTCCCCACCTTAAGTACTTGATGCATTTGTTTGAGTGCGCCCTCCCCTCAACCGGTGATTACAAATCATCTTTTGGTAATAAAGTAGTTCGATCTTGAGTATGACGCACTGCTATGCGTCTTGCCTTCTCTTGAGAATGGAGAGCGTAACAGTAGAAACATACGAATCAATCAAGCTAATCGATGTGTGACTTGGACCCATTCATCCCAGTATATAAAAGGAGAACTCCTTATGAGCATGTGAAGCAGCGAGAAATGAAACGTTTAGTCAAAGGATAATCTCCATGAAATAAACGATTCTCAAACAAGAGATGTAATAAAATTAAAGGGAAAAGAATACATTGGCCATATAGAATAAAAATGCTAAAAACGTAAAAATGTGTCAAAACAGCAAAAATGAGTTATCAAATATTCTAATAGACATAAGTATTTTATAACTAACTCACTGATGAAATTGTAATTAGGGCTTGCTAGTGTGAGAAATTCATAACTTAATGATTACTAAAAATTGTGAAATCCACGATCTGGAGGTCAAGATAGCAGAATTTGACCAGAATAGGGTGGTGCTCGTGACAAAGTCATGAGATATGCGTAGAATGATGCTTAAACCCGAAGTATGTAAACCTTGACCCCATTTCACAATCCTTCAATATTACCCCTGATTCTGCGTTTTGCCTGGCACTGCTTTTCCTAATTTGACGATATTTTTCATAAATTTTGTCCTATTTCAGTCATCCTTTCTTCGAATGAACTCGTCTCGTCCTCGAGTTAACTTAAGAAGATTGAAACTTTCATTCCATATGAAAAGATACTTAGTGTACTTTGCACTCTATATCTTCAACTTATGCTTGAAAGTGTAACTTCTAAGGATTTTTCTGTGCTCCACATTCTCAACATCATTAACAATATCAACTATTAATGGAGATGAAGAATATGTATCAATTCCAAGAAAATTATAATATCACGAATAAGACTTGAAGTCGGCGATACTCTCATCGTAGGATTCACTTTGCCAATTTTTAAACATGTTCCATCCTCCTTAGCATTGAAACACCTTGATCTCTTCCTCCTTAGCATTGCAACACCTTGATCTATTCAATCTTCTTCCTTCATCTTTGGATTTCACGTCAACCTTTCTTGAGTGAATAACGATCTTGTCAGTCTCCCACGTGAATGAAAATCCGTTATGAACTTCATCATAAATACCTGGACATTATATTTCTATGGTCGCCCAAGTAACAAGTGACAATCTTCCATATCACATGCATCACATAAAGTTTCATATTTGTACTTGTTACAAATTGAAAACGATACCCTACAAATTTTTGTAATTTGTGAATTCTTTCCTTCGCCGAGTAACATATGGTGATGGGTGATCCTCCGTGGACAATTTAAAATACTCTGCAAGCTTAGAACTAAAAAAATTAGTATGAGCATTATAAATATCCAAGTGGCATACCTTATGTTGATAGTATAAAAGGCAATGAAAATCGATATTCAATAAGAATGCCAGGCTATCCACATCCTTAGTACCTATCGAAGATGGACTCCCTAGAGAACTTAGGGTGCCTAACCTGCGGTCAACGTCAATAGGGTTCTCGTCTCCACCTTGCCAAGCAGCCATGAGCAAGGCCAACCATCTTTGATACCACTTGAGCAGCGTGAAAGCGAAACGAGAAGTCACGAGACAATCTTCATAGAATAAACTATTATCAATCAAAAGAAAACTGATATTTTATTGATTTAAGGGAAAAAGATGCATTGTCCATAGGCCTACAATGATTTTTATATACCAAAAATGCATAAAATGTAAAATTTGTCAAAGATGAGAAAAATAAGATAGTTAAATATTCTAATAGACAGACTATTTTAAAGCCGACCCAATTAACGTAATTGTAAATAGGGCTTCCTTGTGAGAGAAATTCATAACTTAATGATTAATAGAAATAGCAAAGTGGCTGATTTGGAGGTCAAGATGGCAGTACTTGACCAAAATTGGGTGGTCCTTCTGACAAAGTCTCGAGAAATGCTTAGAATGACATTTAGATTAGAAAAATGTATATCTTCAACAATATCCTATTATGCGTTTCGCCCGACACTGCTTCTCAGAAGTTGATGATAATTTTCATAAATATTGTCCTACATCAACATGGTAGTAATTCTTCACAATGTCCAATTCTCACAATATTCTCAACTAACAACCATTAATCCAATGGTTCATCATCCATACATTCTTTGATGACATAGATAAGGATAAATTTCCAAACGAGCTATTATGGTGATGTGGTAAAACGTACAAGTAATTTTGCTTACACACGAGAGAATTCTCATTCGTTGATAAGATTAACATGGTGATAATCATCATTAATTAGATATGATTAACCAATCAAAGTGTTTCGTATACTACATCACTTACCATGTTGCAATGAATATTTTCTCAAAATATGACTTTGTACCATGAAATAAGTCAGATACCTAGAAGAAGCCCGATATGCAGAAAACATCATGGTAAAAGTCGCTTCAACGTCACGGCTAGCACCTTTGCAAGAATCTTATAGGACTCTCCAACAAGAGTGAACATCATGTATGTTCACCATCCAACTTTTATAGGAAGCAAGGCAAAAACATTACATTTTTTTTGCCTTCTCAAACTCCACGAAAGAGTAATATGCACAACTCGTGCATCATAACTAAAAGATCCGTTTCCCAATTTAATAGATAAATGCAATAGTTAGACCATCAACACTAAGCGCAAGAATGCTCGTCTCATCCTGCAATTGAGCAACCACTCTGAGATGCAGACAACTCGCTACTTAAAAACTTAAAATGTTCAACATGGTCAGTCTACCACCCCTGTCTCTCAGGACCCCATCTCGTTTTCTTTTACAGAAGTGACGTTATCCACCCTCACTGGTTCAAAAAATTAAACCTTCCATGAAAATTGGCCAACCCGTAGAAAAACATAGTTCACATGTCACCTCCTTCAATTGAAGCAGGAGGGAGAACGAAGAAAACGAATATTCCAAGGAAAATCGATATCTAAGAACCGAAGAGGCAAGCAATCGAACCGCTACAATCTCATGTAAATTCCCAATCTCGACTGCTATACTCCATAGGGCCGGTTGGTTGCGGGAACCGACGGTGACGAAGGTTACCGGAACGACCGATAGGGAGATAGGCCTCAATCCCTTCTCTCTTCGCTTGAAGCACTTTGTTCCTCTTATTTGGCCGCACTTTATAGACTCGTGCCGAGGATTATTCAAACCCTAGATGGGGTTCGACAAAGCAAGGCAGCGGCCGCGGCTAGGGTGGCGCCGACTAGGAAACGATGTGGCTAGGGTTCTAGTCTGGGCTTGGGCTTCTCCTAGTTTGTTTGGCATTGCTTTGGGAGTATGTTAGGGATTGTAAGCCTATAAAAAGACCATAGGCGTGGCTCATAACTTGTGTGCATATGTGCACCTGTATGTGGGTTGTAATCGGGTCTCTCATGATGAAAGTCGGGTTTTACGGGCCATGGAAGTAGATAAGCTAACATAATTGGTAGTGATCCACGTTAAATTCTTTGTGCCTCATTCTTGATTTTTTGTTTTCTTTCGTTCTTGCTATATCCCTCTTTCATAACATACATGTATAAGAGCCAGGTTACCGGTGTTCCAAGATAAGGTGGAGCATGCTAAACTAGGGTTTCACGATGAAGACTATCTGGAGTTGGGGTTTTGAGATTTTGCCAAGAACGATGTCTGGTTTGGCTATCAATATTGATTCGTTCGTGTGGATAAACAGGTTTTGTTCGCTGACTCTGAAGAGGGGTGCGTAGGTACACCCACCATCTAAAGCCCCTTGGGAGTGGGGGCGCTATTTGGGCTCCTGTTATGGAGCATCCTACGCGCATCTCGTTTGGGCGTGCATATGGCATATACGACACGTATACAACGCGCATCTAACACGCATCGGTTTCGGCGCGAATCTGCTGGTCTGACGCACATCTGGTAATTCTTGTGTTAAGTTGAGATCTAGTTCTGGCTCATTCGTCGCAGAAGCTCGTTGGAGTTGGATTAATGACATGGAGCATCTGGGGCGCAATGCATGTGTCTGTTTCTGAAGTGCATATGCTTTTTTTGGGTGTGTACCATGACAAGCGGCTGGCTCACAGATGGCGCAATTAAGATTTTTGGCGAGCATCTGGCATTAAAATTTGTTGTGAGCACTTTTCATTAGGTGCATCAGGTCTTGTAAAGTTGTAAGTACTGACATCTGGGCACTCTGTCATGGTGTATTTGTCTGGTCCAAGCGGGCACGACATGAACGTATTCGGCCATGTCTAAGTGAATACATTCGAGTTTGGTTCTGGGTGGGGCACCTGTTTTTGTTTCTAAAGGTGCATCCACAATCTGACGCATTCGTTGCAGGAACGCATGGTAGTTGGAGCAACGATTTGGTGATCCTGGTTCCGCATACGGCTGTTGAAAATCCATTTGGGAAGGCATGCTCGTTTATGGTTTCGAGAGACGCATCCGTACCAGTTTTCTAGAGAAGCGTCAGATTGGTTGCTAGGGTGGTTGAATCAAGGTGGATATTTGTTAGGGATGATTCAAACCCTAGCTAGGGTTCGGAAAGCAAGGCAGTGACGGCGTTTCAACGGTGGCGGCTAGGGTATTAGTTTGGGCTTCTCCTAGTCCGTTTGACATTGCTTTGGGAGCAAGTCAGGGATTGTAAACCTATGAAAGGCTACATGCGTGGCACATAACTTGTGTGCGTGTGTGCACCCGTGTGTGGGTTGTAATAAGGTTTCTCTCATAATAAAAGTCGGTGTTTTCAGGCCGTGGACGTCGCTAACATCATTGTTAGTGAACCGCGTTAAATACTTTGTGTCTCGTTCTTGATTTTCTGCTTGCTTATTCGTTCTTTCTCCATCCCTCTGTCATAATAACTCGGAATCTTCCATACGAACAAACCCAAGAAGCACGGAGACGAATACGGGTGTCGGATACGATACGAGATCGGACACGGAATACGTCATTTTCTAAAAAATTGAGGATACGACACGGAAAGGATACGTCTATTATAATTCAATAAGTATAATCTCTTAAGAACAAGATCAGAAGAATTAAAATAAAAACATTGCTTTCATTTTCATCAATATTCAGCACAGTCATAGCCGCACTATAATCTCTTAAGAACAAGATCAGAAGAAAAGATTCTTGACAAAAGGCTGAACTTAGAAGTTAAGAATGCCTCTCAACAAGTAAGGAGATGGGGCGAGAGATACCCAGCTCACAAGAAGGGCGGATAAAGGAGAGGGAGAGAGAGACACCCCAGTACAGGAGGAGGGGAGAGAAAGACAGAGAGCAATTGTTCGTAGTTGCTGCTGTGTCTCTTCGATTGCAGAGAGTTTGCCGTGTCCTTTCGATTGGAGAGAGTTTGACAAAATTGAATAGGTAAATTTTGTGGTTGAAAAGGAATCCACATCCTTTTTATATCACATCAACTAATTAACTGCATATTATACAATAATTTTTAAGCTATTTCATCTAACCCTTCAAAGTTTTAAAACTTTTACAAAAGACACCCACATAAATTTTAAAAATTACAATACAGCCGTATCCCATCCATGTCCAATTCGTATCCCATCCGTGTCCCAGCCTTATCCCATCCGTGTCCAGCCATTGTAAAATGACCGGAGTACCCCGACACTTTAGGTGGCGTGTCCGAAACGTATTTAGCCGTTTACGGCTCCATTTTTGAAGTATCCGTCCTTCCTAGGAACAAACTTTCTTAAGTTTATCTTGCAACAAAGATCGTTTGCAGATATTACTATCTTTAGTTTATGTGAAACTTAATTTTATCCTTTGAACCGTCAACATGTAAACACATGTGCTCGAAACAAAATTTATGACCCCCCCCCCCATTATACCCCTTAGAAATGGGTTGAGAAGGTGAATGACGCTTCTCACCAAACTTTGATGCCCATCTTTGAAGTAGATAACTCAAGTATATCTTCTCCAGTTAATTGATTGTGTTCTGTTTTGATGCAAATATTTTTCAGAAAAAGGATCACACTTGTACTACTATATTGGGAAAATAAGCACTTGATTGTATGACCTATCCTAGTCCCCATCATCTTTCTAATGTCCGAAAAATATTCATCCTTGTACTCACGAATACCAGAACACATTTAGATTAGTCGTCAATACTTTTCAACATCTGGTGATTTAGCTCGATTTAAGTATTGGCTTATCTCTACCAATTTCGTCTTAGTATCCTCTCTCGTCTACCACCATCAACTTGGAGCGTGTCACCTCTCCTAAGCAACCCAAGGGTCTCCGTACATCTAGACACATCCCAAAAAAGCTCAAACAATTCTTTCTCATTTTGACTTCCTATTGATCTTCTGGTTGTGTTAGGCAACCCTTGGTTGAGAGTTGAGAACATCGATTCCTTATGAGTTTATGTGACTTCTCATTGGAAATGTACAAGACAGAATATTGTTCAGTTTAACCTGAAAGTATAGGTTCTAACATGAATTCTATACAGCAATCCAAAGGGGAAGCCTTATGTTTATGATGGTTTATTGCAGATGGACATGAAAAAACTCTTGAACATATACACAGACTGATCTACTTTTCACCGAGAGGGCGAACAAATTACATTAATGAGTCATCAATCCAACAGCTTTCATTAAAGAATGATCAAGCTACTATTATCTTGTTCTTCAAATGAGAATTTGTATTTTAAGCGCAATTGATGACAGCAAGGGCGACCCGTTGGAGGCAAGGTACTCAGATCTGTTCCGTTTCAACTCATTCTGGAATTTGGACAAGATCGAAAGTGTCTGCAACAGACTAATTTTTGAATTACAGAAAACTACCATTCTGCGTATACGACTCTTCATCTTCAACCTAGAGAGAGAGAGAGAGAGAGAGACCTGTGTTGCGGTGGCCGCAGTATAGGTAGAGAAAGACCTGGCAAAATGGGCGGGTTGGGTGGATTTGGGCTTGTTTTATATAGGTTGGTTTTAATTAGATCATTCTCCATTTAAGACTAATATTAATTGGGTTTTGTTGGACTAAACTTTGTGGGCTTGGGTAATAGTGGTAAACTTTGTGGGCTTGGGTAATAGTGAGTAGTCCAATTAAGCCCAACTTCAGCAAAATTAATTTTTATTAAGGGCCCAAGAAAAAGCCCAAGTCAGCAAATATTTTTTTATCTTAAAAATATTTTATCTTTTACCAAAACTAACACTGTATCTTTTACCACTATTACCCAAGCCCACAAAGTTTAGTCCAACAAAACCCAATTTATATTAGTCTTAAATGGAGAATGATCTAACTAAAACCAACCTATATAAAACCAGCCCAAATCCACCAAACCCGCCCATTTTGCCAGGTCTTTCTCTACCTATACTGCGGCCACCGCAACACATGTCTCTCTCTCTCTCTCTCTCTCTCTCTCTCTCTCTCTCTCTCTTCTCTCTTTCTAGGTTGAAGATGAAGATTCGTATACGGAGAATGGTGGTTTTCTGTAATACAAAATCTAGTCGGTTACAGGCACTTTCGATCTTGTCCAAATTCGAGAATGAGTTGAAACGGAACAGATCTGAGTACCTTGCCTCCAACGGGTCGCCCTTGCTGTCATCAATTGCGCTTAACATACAAATTCTCATTTGAAGAACAAGGTAATAGTAGCTTGATCATTCTTTAATGAAAGCTGTAGGATCGAAAATAGATCTATCCTTTTATTTTTATTGTTTCAACTCACCTATTTTCAAGATTATTCCCTTTCAATCACATCGCATCAGTATGGTTACCTTTTCTGTAATGAATAAAAGAGTGAGAATATAGGTCCTTGGAACATGTATTGGGATGTTTTTTTAGAAACTTGTGTTCATGAACTGAGCTCCTAAGAATAATGCTAGTTGTCGTTTGTTGGAACTCATATAGTGAGATAAAGAGAAGGGAAATCATTTATGTTGAAAGGATATGAAATATTGACGAAAAATACATAAATCTTGGAAATCTAAATGCCTCAATTAACAGGTCTCTTTAGGGGTGTAAACGATCGGTTTGGTGCGGTTTGTTGAGAAACCATAAACCAAACCGAATATATCTGTTTGTTAATTTTTAAACCAAACCAAACTGTTTGAAATACACCGAACCAAATCAAACCGAAAAGTAACAGTTTGGTTCGGTTCGGTTCGGCCGGTTCGCGTAATCACTTTTACATTGATATGATTATAGTAGTATGTCAATCAAATTCAAATTTTAAAGATGAAATAAATTAAATAATCATTGAGAACTCACAAAATTATGATTTTAGATTGAGACAAGATAGGACATAAGAAAAGTAGAGAAACTAACATCAATCATATCATTTTAGTTCACTAAACTATCTACTTGGAATACACTACTATAAATTATTACATATACTTTATACAATGTTTGCTGCAAAAGAACTATATTGTGTACGCAACAGTTCGGTTCGGTTCATTCGGTATAATTAGTTAACAAACCGAAACCAAACCGATTAGACCAGTTTGTGAAAAACTTGAACCATTTGTAAATCGGTTAACTTTAAAAACCGCCCAAAACCATGACAATCGGTTTGGTTCGGTCGGTTTGACCGATTTATTCGGTTTTCCTTACACCCCTAGGTATCTTGGTAAATTCTGTTATTATTCTATGTGGATTACCCTTGTTAACGAAATGTATTCGCTGCATGCTCTAATGACAACAATGGCTGACCACGTAAAGGATAGCTTATTCAATTATTTGAGAAAACTAAGCTCTAAAACATACGTATTTCTAAGTTATAGTTATAATCTACGATCGAAACACAAATTGTCTTTTCATGGTTTTTTTTTGGGGGGGGGATGTTATAAGAATCAGTTTTGTTACTCTGTTGTTTAAGTTTGCGAAAGGGGGATTGCATACATTTGATTTGTGTGTGGATGACCTGACTGTTGGAAAAACTCGGTTTTTCTCACGACTTTGGAAGAAGATTTTGAAGAATCGGCTAATCGATTCACGAAACCGAAAGTTGCTATGGATACCTTAGAGCTAGGTGAACATCCTACAACTTTACTTCATCCAAAATCGTGACCGGGTGAATGAAAAATTCATGGGTAAAGATGGCTTCTAAGATAGTACTCCAAGAGAGAAATTAATTCATCCCACATTGGAGGGTGGAACAATCTTGTTCATTTAATATAGTTCAAGATTGCACTATAGGGCACGCCCTTTGGGTGATACACATTTTATATAGGAGAGAGGACCTAGCTGTTGTCCGAACAACCACACGCGCGTGCGCGTTGCCGTTCGTCCGGCCGGCTCGGTCTCGGGTTCGGGCCGGTCCGTGACGTGGCGCGGTGCGTTGTGTTGTGTGTGGGCTAGGATGGGCTTGTTATGAGGTTCAGGCTCATTTAATTTTTTGGCCCAATTTTAATTGCTTTTCCACCCGAAATTTTACCTGAATTTTGAATTCGTTTTCCAACGGTTCTAGAATGGTTTCGTAATCGTTCGTGAACAGAACCAACTGCTCCAACGGGTGTCTCTGCTTCTTTAAAAGCAGAGCACCCTTCCCTGTTTCAGTCATTCCGAAATTCCCAATTCCAGAAATGTTTCCAAACTTTCCAGAGTGCTATCATTTCATTTGAGGGTTCGTAGGGTGTAATCCGGCGGTGCTACCCGATTACAGAGTGAGGGACAATTATCCTGGGAGGACTTCGCTCCGGATCAAAGGCACCTACAGGGAGCGAATTTAGCCTTTAGTAAATCGAGCCTATGTTCTAGATTGTCTCTGATTTCTCCAAATTATTACATCGCTTCTCACAACTCTGTAAGTATTGTCTTTTTGTTTCATTGTCATTTTTTAACTTTCTCTTTCTTCTTCTTCTTCTCCGATTCTGTAACGTCCTAAGAATCCAACAATCTTAAGGCTAAATCCTTCTGGATTCTAACATAATATGTCTGTAATTAACGAGTTTCAATTGTACTTCTTAATTACAACAGTTTACGTAATCTGAGAGTTTCTAAAGTACTCACAGACTGTTGTTTAACGAGTTTTCAATAGCACTTATTAAACAACATTATTGTAATTTGAGACTGATAATTTGCTTTGAAAATTTTAGCAATGGCTGATAACACTCCTGAGGCGAGCACTAGTCAGGCAGCCCCTACAGGTTCAACACCTTCAATGGTTTCGATTGGAAATCATGGGGAACGTCCAGAAAAGTTTACTGGAAAGGACTTCAAGAGATGGAAACAAAATATGCTTTTCTACTTGACGACCCTGCACTTGGCGAAGTTCTTGAAAAAAGACGCTCCACCACTGCTGGAGAATGCAGACAAACAAACACTCGCCGCGGTGGACGCTTGGAAACATTCAGACTTTTTGGCGAAGAATTACGTTCTTAACGGATTAGATAATACTTTGTATAATGTGTATAGTGTTGCTAAATCCGCAAAAGAACTTTGGGAATCTCTTTACAAAAATGCACGGGAAAAGAAATTTGTAGTTGCTAAGTTCCTCAAATTTTTTATGGTTGATACCAAAACTGTAATAAGTCAGGTTCAAGAGTTGCAGGTTATCCTTCATGATATTCATGCTGAAGGAATGATCCTAAGTGATTCATTTCAGGTTGCTTGAATGATTGAGAAACTCCCTCCTTCATGGAAGGATTTCAACAATTATCTCAAGCACAAGCGCAAGGAAACCCGAATGGAGGAACTCATCGTCCGCTTAAGGATCGAGGAAGACAACCACAACTCAGACAAAGTAGGAATTGTGCAAGCCAAGGCCAACATCGTGGAGCAAGGTTCCAAGAAGAAACGGAAGGATCACGATGGCAATGGGGAAGACAAGGCGTTCAAGGGAAAGTGCTTCAATTGCGGAAAAACTGGCCATCGTCGAAGCGAGTGCAAGAAGAAGCAAAAGGTTCCCAAGAACAAAACTGAGGCAAACATGGCTGAAAAGAAAGACGACGACGATGGAATCCGCTTGTTCGCGGTAGTGTCGGAGGCAAACATGATCGGCAGCAACCCAAAGGAATGGTGGATTGACACCGCAGCCACACGCCACATATGCTCCGACAAAGCGATGTTCCACAAGTACGAGAAAGTGGAAAACAGAGAGCAACTCTTCATGGGAAATTCATCTTCATCCACCGTGGAAGGGAAAGGATCTATCATCCTAAAGATGGCTTCGGGAAAAATGGTGGTGCTCAACGATGTGCTTCATGTGCCGGAAATTCGTAGGAATTTGGTTTCGGGATCTGTACTAGTTAAGAAAGGATTCAAAATTGTTTTCGAGTCCGGAAAAATTGTACTAATTAAGAATGGTACGTACGTAGGAAGGGGTTACCTTAGCGACGACATGTTCAAAATTAATGTAATGACCGTGGCGCCAAAAATGACTATGAATAAGAATTCCGATTCTATTTACTTGTTGGAGTCATCTACTTTATGGCATAGTAGGCTTGGTCATGAAAACTTTGAATCGATTCGCAAATTAATGTTTATGGAACACATTCCTAGTGCAAAAATCGACAAATCCCACAAATGTGAGACATGCGTTGAAGCAAAATTAACTAAGAAACCCTTCCGATCAATTGATGGAAAATCGACTACTCCACTCGAATTAATCCATATGGATATTTGCGACTTAAAGTTTCTACAAAAAAGGGGATGAAAGAAATACTTTATTACATTTTAATATGATTGCACAAGGTATTGTTACGTCTATCTTCTTCGGAGTAAAGATGAAGCAATTGACATGTTCAAGCACTATAAAAATGAAGTAGAAAATCGATTGGGGAAGAAGATAAAAATGGTGCGTAGCGACCGAGGAGGTGAATATGAATGTCCGATAAAAGACATATGTCTAGAAAGCGGAATTATTCATCAAACCACGGCTCCATACTCACCACAACAAAACGGCATAGCCGAGAGGAAAAACATGACTTTGAAAGAAATGCTTAATGCATTACTACTTAGTTTGGGTTTACCTCAGAACTTGTGGGGGGGAAGCACTCCTAACAGCCAATATCATCCTAAATAGGATTCCGCGAAAGCATATTGGCAAAACTTCATACGAGTTATGGAAGGTAAAGCCACCATCCTACAAATACCTTAAAGTGTGGGGGTGTCTTGCAAAGGTAGCAATACCGGAACCTAAGAAGGTGAAACTTGGACCGAAAACGGTGGACTGCGTTTTCATAGGTTATGCTTAAAATAGTAGTGCATATCGATTTTTGGTTATTAAATCAGAAATCGAGGATATACACGTAAACACTATATTTGAGTCATGTAATGCGTCTTTCTTCGAAGACATATTTCCATATAAAAAGAAGGATGTAGAAAGTTCTAACAAAAGAACTCGAGAATCTACACCCGTACAGTCCGAAGAAGAAGCCGAACGTAGGCGTAGTAAGCGGGCAAAAATCACTAAGGATTATGGCGCGGATTTTCTTACATATATGATAGAAAATGAACCTCAATCCTATATGGGGGCAATGTCTAGCTCCGAGGGAACCTATTGGAAGGAGGCAGTAAATAGTGAGATTGAATCAATACTTTAAAATCATACATGGGAATTGGTGGATCTCCCTCCGGGTTGTAAGCCACTAGGCTGCAAGTGGATATTTAAGAGAAAGCTTAAAACTGACGGAACAATTGAGAAATACAAGGCTAGACTTGTAGCGAAAGGGTATAAACAGAAGGAAGGTATTGACTATTTCGATACCTATTCACCAGTAACAAGGATTACGTCTATTCGTACGCTTATAGCTCTCGCAGCTATAAATAACCTTGAAATTCACCAAATGGACGTAAAAACTTCCTTCTTTAATGGTCAATTAGATGAAGAGATTTACATGGAACAGCCGGAAGGTTTCCTTGTCCCCGGACAAGAAAAGAAAGTGTGTCGACTAGTTAAATCTCTCTATGGATTGAAACAAGCTCCAAAAGAATGGCATGTAAAGTTTGATAACACTATGCTATCAAACGGATTCACAATTAATGTATGTGACAAGTGTGTATACTCCAAGACTACACATGACGGTTATGTCGTTGTATGCTTGTATGTCGATGATATGTTGATTATGGGAAGTTATTCAACTATCATCAAATCAACAAAGAAATTGTTGACAACTAAGTTCGATATGAAAGATATGGGTATCGCTGACGTTATTTTAGGAATGTAAATCACTAAGACAACTAATGGATACACATTATCTCAATCGCACTATGTTGGGAAAATACTTGAGAAATTCGACAAAAATGATGGCAAGATAGTTATGACTCCTGTTGATCCTAATCTCCATCTTGCTAGGAACCATGGTGCAGGTATAAGACAAGTCGAGTATGCTCAAGTGATTGGTAGTCTAATGTACCTCATGAATTGCACCAGACTAGATATCGCCCAAGCGGTTGGAAAACTAAGTCGATATACCAGTAATCCAAGTAATAATCACTGGAAAGGATTGACTCGTGTATTAAAGTATTTGAGGTACACCTAAACATACGAACTTCACTACTCTAGATACCCTTCAGTTCTAGAGGGATATAGTGACGCCAATTAGATATCCGATACAACAGATTCTAAATCCACGAGTGGGTATGTGTTTACCCTAGGAGGTGCAGCGATATAATGGAAATCTTCCAAACAGACTTGCATTGCAAGATCCACCATGGAATCTGAATTTATTGCGTTGGATAAGACAAGTGAAGAAGCGGAATGGCTTCGACACTTCCTGGAGGAACTGCCAATGTGGCCCAAACCAAAGACGACTGTATGCATTCATTGTGATATCCAGTCGGCTATCGGAAGGGCACAAAGTAGTATTTACAATGGTAAGTCTAGACACATTCGTCGAAGACATAACACCATTAAGCAATTGCTCTCAAATAGAATAATATCGATCGATTATGTGAAGTCTAAGGATAACTTAGCGGATCCCCTAACAAAAGGGTTAACAAGGGAGCAAGTCTTGAGTTTGTCAAGGGGAATGGGATTAAAGCCTATCTCACCGAGTTGCACGTAGCGGAAAACCCAACCTAGATGATTGGAGATCCCAAGAACTAGGTTCAAAGGGACAACCTAACTACTGTGCAAAATTAGTCACTGTAAGGAAATTTTTATTTCCAAAACCATTCCAAGGGCGACACCGAGTGACACTTGCATTGGTTAAGGATAAGCATTTGGATTTTAATGAGCTCATATCTTGAATGAAAAACAAGTGGGGTATGGCAAGATACTCTTTATGAGACTCGCCTATATGAGTGGGAACTGGGGGCCGGTTCTAGGAGAATGACGAGGCTAAATTCTCTAAGACCACTCACGAAACCATGATTAAGTGCTCCATGACCAAAACAGACACGATGATGAGAACCTAATATGGAAAGAATAAAAATCGTGTGGGTACTATTGACTAGGTATACACTAAGGCGAGCAGTTCAAGGCGATTCGCCACTGACAAGCCTGTATACCCTGTAGTATTCCACTAGAGAACGTTCAAGGTCTCAGGCCACCTTCTCGATGCGATTATTTTTCGCTAGATGGCACTCTTTCTTTCTTTTTGATATTCCGGCTCTTATGCCAATTTTATCATTCATGTGGGGGATTGTTGGAAAAACTCGATTTTTCGCACGACGTTGGAAGAAGATTTTGAAGAATCGGCTAATCGATTCACGAAACCGAAAGTTGCTATGGATACCATAGAGCTAGGTGAACATCCTACAAGTTTACTTCATCCAAAATCGTGACCGGGTGAATGAAAAATTCATGGGTAAAGATGGCTTCTAAGATAGTACTCCAAGAGAGAAATTAATTCATCCCACATTGGAGGGTGGAACAATCTTGTTCACTTAATATAGTTCAAGATTGCACTATAGGGCACGCCCTTTGGGTGATACACATTTTGTGTAGGAGAGAGGACCTAGCTATTGTCCGAACCACCACACGCGTGCGCGCACGCCGCCGCCGTCCGACCGGCCGGCTCGGTCTCGGGTTCGGGCCGAGCCGTGACGTGGCCCGGTGCGTTGTGTGTGGGCTAGGATGGGCTTGTTAGGAGGTTCAGGCCCATTTAATTTTTTGGCCCAATTTTAATTGCTTTTCCACCCGAAATTTTACCTGAATTTTGAATTCGTTTTCCAACGGTTTTAGAATGGTTTCGTAACCGTTCGTGAACAGAACCAACTGCTCCAACGGGTGTCTCTGCTTCTTTAAAAGCAGAGCACCCTTCCCTGTTTCAGTCATTCCGAAATTCCCAATTCCAGAAATGTTTACACACTTTCCAGAGTGCTATCATTTCATTTGAGGGTTCGTAGGGTGTAATCCGGCGGTGCTACCCGATTACAGAGTGAGGGACAATTATCCTGGGAGGCCTTCGCTCCGGATCAAAGGCACCTACAGGGAGCGAATTTAGCCTTTAGTAAATCGAGCCTATGTTCTAGATTGTCTCTGATTTCTCCAAATTATTACATCGCTTCTCACAACTCTGTAAGTATTGTCTTTTTGTTTCATTGTCATTTTTTAACTTTCTCTTTCTTCTTCTTCTTCTCCGATTCTGTAACGTCCTAAGAATCCAACAATCTTAAGGCTAAATCCTTCTGGATTCTAACACAATATGTCTGCATTTAACGAGTTTCAATTGTACTTGTTAATTACAACAGTTTACATAATCTGAGAGTTTCTAAAGTACTCACAGATTGTTGTTTAACGAGTTTTCAATAGCACTTATTAAACAACATTGTAACAGAAAGTTTATTGTAATTTGAGACTGATAATTTGCTTTGCAAATTTTAGCAATGGCTAATAACACTCCTGAGGCGAGCACTAGTCAAGCAGCCCCTACAGGTTCAACACCTTCAATGGTTTCGATTGGAAATCATGGGGAACGTCCATAAAAGTTTACTGGAAAGGACTTCAAGAGATGGAAACAAAATATGCTTTTCTACTTGACGACCCTGCACTTGGCGAAGTTCTTGAAAAAAGACGCTCCACCACTGCTGGAGAATGCAGACAAACAAACACTCGCCGCGGTGGACGCTTGGAAACATTCAGACTTTTTGGCGAAGAATTACGTTCTTAACGGATTAGATAATACTTTGTATAATGTGTATAGTGTTGCTAAATCCGCAAAAGAACTTTGGGAATCTCTTTACAAAAATGCACGGGAAAAGAAATTTGTAGTTGCTAAGTTCCTCAAATTTTTTATGGTTGATACCAAAACTGTAATAAGTCAGGTTCAAGAGTTGCAGGTTATCCTTCATGATATTCATGCTGAAGGAATGATCCTAAGTGAGTCATTTCAGGTTGCTTGCATGATTGAGAAACTCCCTCCTTCATGGAAGGATTTCAACAATTATCTCAGGCACAAGCGCAAGGAAACCCGAATGGAGGAACTCATCGTCCGCTTAAGGATCGAGGAAGACAACCACAACTCAAAGTAGGAATTGTGCAAGCCAAGGCCAACATCGTGGAGCAAGGTTCCAAGAAGAAACGGAAGGATCACGATGGCAATGGGGAAGACAAGGCGTTCAAGGGAAAGTGCTTCAATTGCGGAAAAACTGGCCATCGTCGAAGCGAGTGCAAGAAGAAGCAAAAGGTTCCCAAGAACAAAACTGAGGCAAACATGGCTGAAAAGAAAGACGACGACGATGGAATCCGCTTGTTCGCGGTAGTGTCGGAGGCAAACATGATCGGCAGCAACCCAAAGGAATGGTGGATTGACACCGCAGCCACACGCCACATATGCTCCGACAAAGCGATGTTCCACAAGTACGAGGAAGTGGAAAACAGAGAGCAACTCTTCATGGGAAACTCATCTTCATCCACCGTGGAAGGGAAAGGATCTATCATCCTAAAGATGACTTCGGGAAAAATGGTGGTGCTCAACGATGTGCTTCATGTGCCGGAAATTCGTAGGAATTTGGTTTCGGGATCTGTACTAGTTAAGAAAGGATTCAAAATTGTTTTCGAGTCCGGAAAAATTGTACTAATTAAGAATGGTACGTACGTAGGAAGGGGTTACCTTAGCGACGACATGTTCAAAATTAATGTAATGACCGTGGCGCCAAAAATGACTATGAATAAGAATGCCGATTCTATTTACTTGTTGGAGTCATCTACTTTATGGCATAGTAGGCTTGGTCATGAAAACTTTGAATCGATTCGCAAATTAATGTTTATGGAACACATTCCTAGTGCAAAAATCGACAAATCCCACAAATGTGATACATGCGTTGAAGCAAAATTAACTAAGAAACCCTTCCGATCAATTGATGGAAAATCGACTACTCCCCTCGAATTAATCCATATGGATATTTGCGACTTAAAGTTTCTACAAAAAAGGGGAGGAAAGAAATACTTTATTACATTTTAATATGATTGCACAAGGTATTTTTACGTCTATCTCCTTCGGAGTAAAGATGAAGCAATTGACATGTTCAAGCACTATAAAAATGAAGTAGAAAATCGATTGGAGAAGAAGATAAAAATGGTGTGTAGCGACCGAGGAGGTGAATATGAATGTCCGATAAAAGACATATGTCTAGAAAGCGGAATTATTCATCAAACCACGGCTCCATACTCACCACAACAAAACGGCATAGCCGAGAGGAAAAACATGACTTTGAAAGAAATGCTTAATGCATTACTACTTAGTTTGAGTTTACCTCAGAACTTGTGGGGGGAAACACTCCTAACGGCCAATATCATCCTAAATAGGAATCCGCGAAAGCATATTGGCAAAACTTCATACGAGTTATGGAAGGTAAAGCCACCATCCTACAAATACCTTAAAGTGTGGGGGTGTCTTGCAAAGGTAGCAATACCGGAACCTAAAAAGGTGAAACTTGGACCGAAAACGGTGGACTGTGTTTTCATAGGTTATGCTCAAAATAGTAGTGCATATCGATTTTTGGTTATTAAATCAGAAATCAAGGATATACACATAAACACTATCTTTGAGTCATGTAATGCGTCTTTCTTCGAAGACATATTTCCATATAAAAAGAAGGATGTAGAAAGTTCTAACAAAAGAACTCGAGAATCTACACCCGTACAGTCCGAAGAAGAAGCCGAACGTAGGCGTAGTAAGCGGGCAAAAATCACCAAGGATTATGGCGCGGATTTTCTTACATATATGATAGAAAATGAACCTCAATCCTATATGGAGGCAATGTCTAGCTCCGAGGGAACCTATTGGAAGGAGGCAGTAAATAGTGAGATTGAATCAATACTTTAAAATCATACATGAGAATTGGTGGATCTCCCTCCGGGTTGTAAGCCACTAGGCTGCAAGTGGATATTTAAGAGAAAGCTTAAAACTGACGGAACAATTGAGAAATACAAGGCTAGACTTGTAGCTAAAGGGTATAAACAGAAGGAAGGTATTGACTATTTCGATACCTATTCACCAGTAATCAGGATTATTTCTATTCGTACGCTTATAGCTCTCGCAGCTATAAATAACCTTGAAATTCAACAAATGGACGTAAAAACTGCCTTCTTTAATGGTGAATTAGATGAAGAGATTTACATGGAACAACCGGAAGGTTTCCTTGTCCCCGGACAAGAAAAGAAAGTGTGTCGACTAGTTAAATCTCTCTATGGATTGAAACAAGCTCCAAAAGAATGGCATGTAAAGTTTGATAACACTATGCTATCAAACGGATTCACAATTAATGAATGTGACAAGTGTGTATACTCCAAGACTACACATGACGGTTATGTCGTTGTATGTTTGTATGTCGATGATATGTTGATTATGGGAAGTAATTCAACTATCATCAAATCAACAAAGAAATTGTTGACAACTAAGTTCGATATGAAAGATATGGGTATCGCTGACGTTATTTTAGGAATGTAAATCACTAAGACAACTAATGGATACACATTATCTCAATCGCACTATGTTGGGAAAATACTTGAGAAATTAGACAAAAATGATGGCAAGATAGTTATGACTCCTGTTGATCCTAATCTCCATCTTGCTAGGAACCATGGTGCAGGTATAAGACAAGTCGAGTATGCTCAAGTGATTGGTAGTCTAATGTACCTCATGAATTGCACCAGACCGGATATCACCCAAGCGGTTGGAAAACTAAGTCGATATACCAGTAATCCAAGTAATAATCACTGGAAAGGATTGACTCGTGTATTAAAGTATTTGAGGTACACCTAAACATACGGACTTCACTACTCTAGATACCCTGCAGTTATAGAGGGATATAGTGATGCCAATTAGATATCCGATACAACGGATTCTAAATCCACGAGTGGGTATGTGCTTACCCTAGGAGGTGCAGCGATATCATGGAAATCTTCCAAACAGACTTGCATTGCAAGATCCACCATGGAATCTGAATTTATTGCGTTGGATAAGACAAGTGAAGAAGCGGAATGGCTTTGACACTTCCTGGAGGAACTGCCAATGTGGCCCAAACCAATGACGGCTGTATGCATTCATTGTGATATCCAGTCGGCT
The DNA here is from genome assembly GCA_023055425.1 of Linanthus parryae. NCBI lineage: Eukaryota > Viridiplantae > Streptophyta > Magnoliopsida > Ericales > Polemoniaceae > Linanthus > Linanthus parryae. The sequence goes on from JALGPY010000003.1 coordinate 60,702,740, forward strand.
ATCGGAAGGGCACAAAGTAGTATTTACAATGGTAAGTCTAGACACATTCGTCGAAGACATAACACCATTAAGCAATTACTCTCAAATAGAAAAATATCGATCGATTATGTGAAGTCTAAGGATAACTTAGCGGATCCCCTAACAAAGGGGTTAACAAGGGAGCAAGTCTTGAGTTTGTCAAGGGGAATGGGATTAAAGCCTATCTCACCGAGTTGCACGTAGCGGAAAACCCAACCTAGATGATTGGAGATCCCAAGAACTAGGTTCAAAGGGACAACCTAACTACTGTGCAAAATTAGTCACTGTAAGGAAATTTTTATTTCCAAACCCATTCCAAGGGCGACACCGAGTGACACTTGCATTGGTTAAGGATAAGCATTTGACTTTTAATGAGCTCATATCTTGAATGAAAAACAAGTGGGGTATGACAAGATACTCTTTATGAGACTCGCCTATATGAGTGGGAGCTGGGGGCCGGTTCTAGGAGAATGACGAGGCTAAATTCTCTAAGACCACTCACGAAACCAGGATTAAGTGCTCCATGAACAAAACAGACACGATGATGAGAACCTGATATGGAAAGAATAAAAATCGTGTGGGTACTATTGACTAGGTATACACTACGGCGAGCAGTTCAAGGCGATTCGCCACTGACAAGCCTGTATACCCTGTAGTATTCCACTAGAGAACGTTCAAGGTCTCAGGCCACCTTCTCGATGCGATTATTGTTCGCTAGATGGCACTCTTTCTTCTTTTTGATATTCCGGCTCTTATGCCAATTTTATCATTCATGTGGGGGATTGTTGGAAAAACTCGATTTTTCGCACGACGTTGGAAGAAGATTTTGAAGAATCGGCTAATCGATTCACGAAACCGAAAGTTGCTATGGATACCATAGAGCTAGGTGAACATCCTACAAGTTTACTTCATCCAAAATCGTGACCGGGTGAATGAAAAATTCATGGGTAAAAATGGCTTCTAAGATAGTACTCCAAGAGAGAAATTAATTCATCACACATTGGAGGGTGGAACAATCTTGTTCACTTAATATAGTTCAAGATTGCACTATAGGGCACGCCCTTTGGGTGATACACATTTTGTGTAGGAGAGAGGACCTAGCTATTGTCCGAACCACCACACGCGTGCGCGCGCGCCGTCGCCGTCCGGCCGGCTCGGCTCGGTATCGGGTTCTGGCCGGGCCGTGACGTGGCGCGGTGCGTTGTGTTGTGTGTGGGTTGGGCTTGTTATGAGGTTCAGGCCCATTTAATTTTTTGGCCCAATTCTAATTGCTTTTCCATCCGAAATTTTACCTGAATTTTGAATTCGTTTTCCAACGGTTCTGGAACGGTTTCGTAACCATTCCTGAACAGACCCAACTGCTCCAACGGGTGTCTCTGCTTCTTTAAAACCAGAGCACCCTTCCCTGTTTCAGTCATTCCGAAATTCCCGATTCCTGAAACGTTTTTAAACTTTCCAGAGTGCTATCATTTCATTTGAGGGTTTGTAGGGTGTAATCCGGCGGTGCTACCCGATTACACAGTGAGGGACAATTATCCTGGGAGGCCTTTGCTCAGGATCAAAGGCATCTACAGGGAGCGAATTTAGCCTTAAAAAAATCGAGCCTATGTTCGAGATTGTCTCTGATTTCTCCAAATTATTACATCGCTTCTCACAACTCTGTAAGTATTGTCTTCTTGTTTCATTGTCAATTTTTAACTTTCTGTTTCTTCTTCTTCTTCTCAGATTCTGTAACGTCCTAAGAATCCAACACTGACTCCTAATCATTGGTTCTAGTTTTGTATCAACTTCTCATATTCGTCATGCAGTATTTACTTGGCTGAATTTGTTGCTTGGGCTGCTTGTTTGTCTTGAATGTGGTTACTGGTTAGAGAATTGATTACTGCAAGGTGCATGGCAAAGTAAGCAAATAAGCTTGTAGTGTATCGTGCCATATGCACTTACACATCATTACCATCTGGAAAAAGGCTGCCATTTTAATGAGTGAAAGGCTGCGTGTATACTCCAAATCTAAACTACGCTTATTGATTTCCCACGAAAAACCACAAAATCAATAACAATAGAGCCATTAAAGGCGACGAAAAAGCTATTTAAGCAATTAGCCATGTCCAACATGTTGGGAATATAATCTAAATTGATCCAAAGACAGGTTAGTTTGTGGATTTTTAAGATAGCTAATTAGCTATAAGATACGACTTTGGAAAAGTTTTTTTAATGGATAAATTTAAAAGGGGGGGGGGGGGGGGGGATAGATTGAAGGTAGAGATTTATACTTGCCGATCACTAACAAAAAGTGGTCCGGTAAATTCACCATTCCTTTTCGGCAATCTAGAAATATATGGGGGCAACCAAGTGTAGAAATAGAAAAATAAACATTAATACAAGTAGGTGGTTCTTCTTCTATGAGAACGTGAAATAAGAGTGGTTAGTTCTTTCAACACAAAATTGAATGAATAAAACGAAAAATCTTGTGACTTGACAGAGACTGACTAAGACATCTTCTATGATATGATAAGAAAAAACCCAAATGCACAATCTAAGTATTAATGATGAATGAGACTCTCAATGTCTTTACCTTAAGTCCCACGAACTGAAGGAGATCCTAGCTCACTTCTTGGTGGCGGCAACCGAGATGGTGGCAGTGGTGGTGGTTTCTGTGGCAACGAGATCTTCTGACGACGGACAGAAACGGCTTACGTTGAACAGAGGCAGCGCCCGATTAGGGCTTCTCAATAGTATACTGAATTAGAGTTTTCAGATCATGAACCACTGAACCAGAGAGAGATACCAACTCAAATACTACGATATGCGGAGACAGAACGAGAGAATTCAGGGTTCGAAAGTGACTGTGCTGTGAACCAGAAGAGCACGATTTATGGGGGTTGCAAAAGTCCCCTTCTAAGAAATTGCGAAATGTCCCCATAAACTGTTCTGATTCACTCCACAATCACTTTCGAACCCTAATCTCTCTCCCTCTCACTATCTGCATTTCTGCGGTTAACGGCCACGGTTTGTACTATTTGAGCTCGCATCTCTCTCTGGTTCCGTAGCTGAAAACCCTAATTCGGGCTCTGCCTTAGCTCACCGTAAGCCGTTTTTTTCCGTCGGAGGATCTCACCCCCATGTCCGCCGTCGCCGCCGCCGCCAAGAAGTAAGTTAGGATCCCTTCAGTTCGTGGGAATCAAGGTAGCGATATTGAGTCTTATTCATCATTGTTGCTTAGATTTTGCATTTGGGGTTTTTCTTATTATATCTTAGAGTCAGTCTCATCAACTCACTCTGATTTATGGTTTTATTCATTGAATTTGCATAAATTAACTACTCTCATTTCAAGTTTTCATAGAAGAACCAATTAAATATATCAATGTTTATTTCCGTATCTATACAGTTGGATGCACCTATTTCTCTATTTATACAGTTGGATGCACCTATTGGTTGGTGATCTGCAGGAGCCAATGTCCACCACAAACAAACCAGTGTCGGACAAGGCTAATCGCTTAAATAGCTTTTTTGTTGTCTTTCATGGTGCTATTGTTATTGATTTTGTGAATTTTTTTTGGGGCCGGGGGAATCAATAAATGAAATACTCTAGATTTAGAGGTTTATTGTCGTTGGCACTTATGCACACAGCCTTTCGATCATTAAAATGGTAGTTTTTTCCGGTATGGTAGAGATGTGTGACATCAATGTTGAAGGTACAAATCAATACTGTGATTTGACGGTTTTCCATGTGTGATCCATCACAGGAAAAAAAACAAAAAAAAAAAAAAAAACAAAAACAAAAATAAACACGCCAAAGAATATGGCTAACCGAGTTTCTTTTCCATTAAGGGAGGAACTGAGATGTAAAGGTACCGTGAAGTTTCATTAATGGAAGTTTAAATTGCCATAGAAAGAACACCTATATTCTTGTCTTGCCTGCAGCATGCGGGGGACACTAACTTTTACTGTATAAACCAAAGCATAAGAGATAAATAAATTTTAATTTTGTTGTATACTATAATGTTATATGCTTCCTCTGTTTCCCGGGTGGTTTCACAAATGTTTTAGTGCATTTTTATTAAATCTGTATCCCAAATTGTTTATCTTGCTTCTGTGTGTTGCAGGTACTTAGTTTCTTTTCTTATCCATGGAGTGAAGACAAGATCCTAATTCCAGATACATCATTAAAAAGGTTAACATGCTACTATGTAATGTTGATAAGAGATATAATTGACATGTGCAGTATGACAAACAATATCCGATGCCAATGATTCATACAGTGTGTGTAGAACCCTGTGTGTGTGGAGTAATAGAATAAAGACCATTGTGACACCTTGGAAATAAATTTCCCGAATCCTTGTCCTGAATGGAAAAGGAACTAAAGTCGAAAATAAACTTTCAATTGTTATACTTGCACTTTTATGTACAGAAAGAAGATTTGTTGAAATATTTCGAACGTGAAGAGTATTTTGAAGTTTAAAATAATGAGTTGAAGTAGGGAGATAAGCAGTACTGATGTGAGACATGGGGAGAGTGTTAACACTTCCTACTGCAACCTGATCTGAACCTTGGTAAGGTTCAGAGATAGACAAATTATTCATGTCAGATGCTACGACTTGATGCACAGAGCCAGTAATTAGAGGGATATCGAACTGGAGAGTGAGGATTTTGAGAATAAGTGGTAACCATAGCACATAAGTGGTCATGGGGACTCTTTCCTTGGTACGAATGGTCGAATCTATGCCGACAGTTAATGGCTGGATGGTAGTCATACCCACAAATCTGACGTTTAGTTATATATATATATATATATATATATATTTATTTTTATATATATATATATTTATATTTATGTTATTTATCATTTTTTTATTTTAGTTGTAACGTAGAGAAGATGAAGCGGGATACACTAGTCTATTGCATTGGAGGATTGACCAAAACCTCTGTTAGGGTTTCTACCTCTACCAAAATCAAAACGATCATAACCACCAGCACAAGAGTTTCCTCTTCCCATTTGATACCCTAAATTAGGGTTACCATAATTAGGGATACTACCCAAATTTGACCGTCCACATCCTCGCTGATATCCAGAGAAATTAGGGTTTGACCGGCTACCACTACGACCACCACGGTAACCACGACCATAAGTGTTAACAACAAAAGCATAATGATTCATCATATCAATAGATTTAACAGATTGAGACTCATGCATGTGTTCATCACCTTTAAGCAAGACATGCTAATCTTCAAGAGAGATAGATTCAGATTCAGTTCGTAAAGACGAACGAAAAACATCATATTGGTAACCATTTAACACATATATAAGCATATCTTCATCATGCACAGGAGCCATGGAAACTGTCGATTTATCACGGATGGTTTTCATTTTTTGAATGTAAACATCAATACTATCTGATCCATTTCTAGTAGTCTGCAGGACTTGTTTTATTTGAAGGATATTGAAATGAGTTAAAGAGGCATACCTGCATTCCAGAACAAGACAAGCAAAATGAGAAGAATCATGATCAATAACATGGGTTAACTCTTCCTGAGTCAAGTTCGCGTTGATGAGAGTGAGAAGCGCCTGATCTTGACTTAGCCATACCTGATAAGCCGAATTGGTGGTTGGGGTTGGATTGCTGGTGGTATCAGAAACAAACTACATCGGTGAGGTGGTGGATCCGTCAACAAATCCAAACAAGTTTTGGGGTCGAAGATTGCCGAGATCTGATGCTTCCAAAGAACCTAGTTGGAGCCATCCAACTTAAAGGGCATAAAATTGTGAATATTTGGTAGAAGAAGAAGGGGGTTTTGGGTGGTGTTAGTCGCCATAGATAAATCTGTGATGGTGGTGAGCATTACGCTCTGATGCCATGAAAACCCATTTAGGATTTGATAGAAAGAGAGACGAAGCTATAAAACGAAGAACACATAAAAGAAAAGGAAAAAGGCTATTAGTGTTATCTCATTGATGCAGAGAATGAAAACAAGGATTGAAAACGGCTAGATTTATGACCGTTCGATTGTCAAGACAACGGTTCGATGAACCACTAATAAATAGCATAGAGGGTCTTCTAAGTATACAGTGGATTACAAATAAGTCCTTGGGTCTTATAAAAGGGTTGGGCTTCATTTGTTGTAGATGGGCTTCACTAAGATGGGCTGAACTTCTGTGATGGGCTTCGCTTCTTGCTGGGGTAAAAGGCCTTCAGTCGATAAATGATTCATACATTCTAGTTTTAAATAACCCAAGTGAAATTTTTTAAATTTGCTTGCTAAAATTCATATTGGAAAATGAAATCCAATTTTTTCAGATATCGTCACGACAAAAAGGTTTGTAGATGATACCTTTTTTGTGCTTCCTTTGGTCCAATAGAGGGATTCACAGTCACGGCATGTTATGTGTGAAACTGTGTGAGTGTGGCAGATGTTGCGATAGTATAGAATTTGTCAAGGTATTTCCTATGAATTTACAACTTTAAAGCATCTAACGATAAGCAGTGAGTAGCTCAAGTGTTTGATGAAATGCCTCGAAGAGAGTAGTTCTTGCAGTAGAAGAGGAAGCTGATTTTGAGTGTGAATTCACATGAAGATCTTCATGTAACAGCGGTGCAGATAGTTCATTAGCAGATATATAAATGTGCAGTGCGCATTCTTATGCTGGATTTGATATGATCAAATGAAAAAGGTAAGCCTCTGAGTATGTATAGGATAATATCCTCTTCAGTGACATGTTCTTGTACTTTTAGCTAAGGGCTTTCCGTCGCAGTAACTTTCATCTAACTACAACATAGTCCCTGTAATTTCTACATACTAAAAACTCATCTCTCAACTATTTATTTCATCTTATATAGACACTACACAATTCATCTCATTCATCAATTTAATTGACGTTTCTCTCTATAAATCACAACATTTTGTCTAAATTTGAATGTAAGTGTTGAACTGAAATGGCGAAATTAAACGATGAAAAAGATGTGATAACATAACTCATCTATGTATAAATCTTGTGAAGATGGTATGCCTCATAATAATGTAAAAGTATCCATAATCACTACTAGAAATATTAGCAAAAGCGTCATTAGATTAATGCGGTATTTGCTAAAATTAATGCTGTATTTGGCAAAAACAGCATTAATTGCAGCATTAATACTAATGCTGCATTTGCCAGTGCTGTTTTTTGAATTGCAGCATTAAGCTAATGCTGCTAGCAAAAACAGCATTACTTGCAGCATTAACTAATGCTGCATACATCTACTCACACCCTGCAGCATTAACACAATAATGCTGCATTTGAGAATAAAATTGCAGCATTATAGGATTTAATGCTGCAATTTTATACTTATTTTTGCAGCATTTCTATCGACTAATGATGCATTTTCAGACTTCTCTATTTCTCTTCCTCCTGTTGAAGAGTCTATTTTACCCTTCTACTTTCACTCTAATTCTCTCACTTTACCATATGAACAATACTTCTAATTATCACAAAAACAACAACAACAGCAGCAAGAAAACTATCACAACAACAACAGCAAGAAAATTATCACAACAACAATAAGAACAGCAAGAACAAAAAACATTACAAATTTGATTACAAATTTAACAAATACATTACAAATTTGAGGAAACAATTATCTCATCTTCCACAATCACATCAACCACCAATAACACAGATCTAATAGAAACAAAATACAAAATGAAGAAACTAATCTAGCTGAAATTAACATGAAAAGAACAGATGTGTAAATGAACAACAACAGTTTCGAACGAAATCACCGCCACCGCAGCTCAGTTCTTCATCGTCCATCTTCGTTCTTAATCCTCTATTAAACACTCCCCTGAGACCTCCAGAGCAAACCCATCTCGCATCCTTCTCGCCTTAGCCATGGCTTTCGCTCCATCTCTGATTCTTCTTGCAATTTCACCGCCTAATTGATGGGGGATTTGGTGGTTGAGGAGAGAGATAGAGTCACCGCAGCTAGTTCGTCATCCGCTCAAAGAACCACCATCGCCCCTGAAATTCACCAGATCTGGAACGCAGTCGGCATCGTCTGCTTCTTCTCCGCCATCGACAGTAGCCGCCTCACCACCAGGGCAGCCGCCGCAGCTAGTTCTTCACCGCCCCTGCAATTCACCAGATCTGAGAGGGCACGCAGAGGGGGAGAGAGAGATAGAGAGAGAGAGATAAGGACGGAGAGAGGGAGGGAGAGAGAGAGACTCACCAGATCTTGAGCGCAGATGGCGAGAGACGCCGACGAGGAGGCGTTGTCCGGACACGGAGGCGAAGGCGACGGCGGATTCTCCGATTTGCGGTTGCGTTCGTCGGCGGTGGCGGTGGCGTTCGTTGGCTGTGGAAGCGACCGAAACAGAGAGAGAGGGTGAAGAGGTCAGAGAGCACGAACCTCATCTCCTCCTCTGCACCCTCTCCTTCTCCGATCTGTTCCTCATCTGAGATCTCCATCTCTCTCTCTCTCTCTCTCTCTCCCCATCTGTGTTTCTTTGTTCATACGGGTGAGGGTGAAGAAGGGTGAGGGTGATATGAGAGTAGGCGGCTGCTATATTAGGGTTAGTGTATAATTTTAAATGAAATTTCAGTTCCCCCCAAATATTTAGTGAAAGTTTAAATTTTGCCCCAAATGTTTTGTGATTGCAGCATTAGTTTGTTAATGCTGCAAAATAGAACCAAAAAAGTTACCATTAAAAAAAAAAACCAAAAAAGCAGCATTAATGTAGTTAATGCTACAATATTACCACCCGTTGCAGCATTATTGGATTAATGCTGCAAAATAGAACTAAAAAAGCACCATTAATGTTATTAATGCTACAATATTACCATCCGTTGCAGCATTAATCCATTAATGCTGCAATTTAAAAGCTCTTTAGCCTAAAATTGCAGCATTATAGAACTAATGCTACAATATTACAGCATTTTCTTTGCAACATTAATATTAATGCTGCTTTAGGGTACCAATTACCGCATTTGTTCAAATGCTGCAAATAAAATGTAGTATTTGCTAATATTTCTAGTAGTGAATGTGACATAATTGTTTGCAAGGAGTTTGTTACATTAAATGACTAGAAAATTATATGGTGTTAAGTGTTTTGTTATAGTAATTAATGAGTAATGACATTCTTTCACATCAAACAAATAATTTGGGGAAATTTTGGATATTTTTATTATCTAGCTGTTTCTAAGACAAGCGGACGAGTGCATCACTGTATAAACATATCTCGTCACTGAAATCTATGAAAATGAATTTTCTGTTATAGTGTATTATGTCATCCACCAGTTTTTAAAATTTTTCATTCATTTACACTTAGTCCTTCACTCTACATCCTTATACAACAAAGTCCCCGATGTTTCTTGTAAATACAAAATAATGTCTAGACTATTCTAAGATAACCTAATACTTCTAGATATTACAATTAATTAACATATAAAATTATACCGGAAGGTCATTTAGTTTGACACTCCTCCTTAAAGTTCACCGGTAAAACGATTCAATTAATGATGGCGAAGGTGGTATGAGTTCCGATTTCGAGGGTGGCCTCGACTCCAGCCCCACCAACCACACTGCGTCAATTCCCGTTGTCCAACCAAATGCAACTAATAGGGTCACCCACAACATGGTCGTGCCCGTTGTTGCCGATCTGACACCGGGGAACTACGCAGGGCGGCTGAGCATTCGGCTGATTTTTCCCGCCACAGGCTTCCCCGGATTTGGATGAAAGCCAATGCCTGTGGGTTCCTCCCTCAGTAAGACAAGGCACGAATGCCGATTTTCCGGTTCTACAGGTTGTTCAGGGAGTGTCATGAGGCTGATTTAGTGTACAAGTACATAGATGATGATGTCAAAGAGTGCAACATGTACAGGTGATAACGCCTAAATAGGGGTTATCTTTTAGCCTGAATTGACGTGCCTGTGTGGCAGAAAGTCGTGTTTTAGCCAGAATTCACCCTCAGAAAGCCTCGGAAATTAGAACGAGATGTTTATTTGCTCTTCGTAAATTTCAGCTTATTTCACGCATTTCGAGATATAATCGCGGGTTTGTTCATGTTGTCGTTACTTGAACAGGTTCGGGAAGTGCATTGGGATGCGTGCCGAGATAGAAGTGGGTTCGCCTCGGGAAACGTGCAGAAAATGCTCGGAGCAGGATTTGACCGGGACAAGTAAAAATTAGAGTGGACAGAAAACGACAAGACTGGAGGAGAAACGGCAGTGAAAATCGACCGAGAAAGCAGAAAACGCTAAAACCGAGAATGACCGGGATGCGCCCGGTTGAAAATATCTTGAGCTTGACTTGGAATTTTGAATTGAAACTAGGGGCAAAAGAAAGGAGACGTCTAGGGCTTTCCGAAAACAGGTCATAATGCTAAAACGGAGTCCGGCCGAAAAACTGACTCCCGTTAAGTGTGGGTCCCTGACAGGCCACGCCCAAGTAGGAGTCTCGGTTCCCGGTGCACCGAGTCATGAGCAGCTCATTCAGGGTCGTGACGATTTCCGGGAAAATTCTGACCCATGGGTATTTTGGTCATTTTGGAACCGGGCCCGGGTTTTCGGAAGTCGAGGTTGGATTTGGCGCCCAGATTCAGTCAGCAGTTTTTCTAGGACCAGAGTCAGGATTGGGAAAAATTTGGAGCGGTTATGACCCAGGGGTATTTTGGTAATTTTGACAAGTTTCGGGTCAAGTTTCGGTGTGCGTGCGTATATGCGCACACAGGGGGATTTTATACGCACACAGAGCTTCAATCCGCACAAGAGGAGAGAGAAAACGAAGCGTATATACGCAAAAATAGAGAAGAACTGGAAGTTGAAAAGTTGTTTCCTGCATATATACGCAGACCCTGTGCGTATATACGCAGATAGGGTGCGTATATACGCAGATAGCTCGTATTCCAAGGCGGTTTTGGGTCCAGTGGCAGTTTCGTAATTATGGAAGTTTCTCGAACGTCTTCGGCACTATATAATGACTCGTTCAGGGCTCGTTCTACACACAACACACAACATCAACACATCCAAGGAGAAGTCGGAGCATCCCCGGAGAGCACGGAAACGTGAATCCAGATTCAAGACACCCGTTTGCTCTTCTTATCTCTCATTCAAAAACTTTGTTATTTCGTTATGAGTTCTAGCAGCTAAACTTTTTACCTAGGTCCTCGGTGAACCTAGGGTTTCGTTTTCAGAGATTAGTTCTACGTTTTGACTATGAATTCATGATCGTACTAGCTAAACTTTTTTTAGGGTTTATTTGGTAGTCAGAATTAATTTTCAGGGTTTTTATTTTATTTTTTGTTTATTTTATTTTATTTTTCTGTTATCTCACTGCTCTTGAGATCTCTACTTTTTTTCAGGATTGGCGACAATACCGAGAGAACGCCAGAACTGCCCGAGACACGTACTCCAGCCGAGATGGCTCGGTACATCGAAGATCTCATTGCAGCTTTTCTGCCCGGAACAACCAGAGGACGTACAACAGGTCTGGAAAGGCTTTGGTGGAAAATTTTGAGGTCCCGACGGGAGGACATGAGCCAGCTATTGTGGTGCCCGAGATCACCGTAGAGCACTTTGACCTTAAATCCTCCACTATCCAGACTGTTCAATCCCTCTGCCCATTCCATGGCAAAGATGACGAAAGACTCGAAAGAATTTATCGGGAAGTTTGAGGACTAATGCAACAAGGTCCGGTATAAGGGAGTTGACGCAAAGGAACTTATGCTAATTCTATTTCCATACTGCCTATACGGAGTGGCCAAAGACTGGCTCGAATCCCGACCACCGAGATCCATCCCTACTTGGGAAGGGTGTGTGTTAACGACTTAAAATTGCATATTTTAGTATGTTAAGGAACTCTTCATAACTTGCTAATATGTGTAATTTAGTTATTTTATCTCTCATTCTAGTCTTATGCTTGTCTTTGTAGTTTTGGTTGTTTTTATCTTATTTTGTAGGCAAAGAAGTGATTTAGAACGCAAGGGGCTAGTTGTGAAAGCTTGAATGAGGAACTTGAAGGCTTAATTTGAAGAAATCAAGTGATAAAGAGGCTAAAGTTGAAGACAAAGCAACTAATTTGCAAGTTAAAGTGAAGATTTGAAGACCTATTTGAGAAGACAAGAGAAGAATATGGGGTCGTTATTGAAGATTTAGAAGAAAAGAGGTCAAAATGAGAGTCAAAGGTTGAAGTGGAGGGAAAATTAGAGAAGAACTTAACGGAATTGGGGCTAAAGTGTGGATTTCTAAACGTTTTAAGGGCTCACGTGTATTGTTTCTAACGGGGTTGGGGTGTTATTGCCATTTTCTAATGTTTTAAAGAAGGAGCCGGGGTCTTTTAAAACATAACCGCGTAAGAGGGGGAGCCGGGTGCAATTTTACCAAACCAGCTCACCCTCTCACGTGTTTTCTCTCTCCCCGACCTGAAGAACAGAGGGACGACCCAGCATCGCCATTGTTCTTCATCAAAGCTTCGACAAAGCTTCCTCAGCCGCCCCGTTGGACCCCCAAATCGCCACCAAAACACTTGAATCCGGTACCAAAACACTCCCCAGCCCAATCTCTACCTCCCTCTTCACTCAATTCGTCCCAAGAACAACTCAAACAAAAAGCCCTAAATCAGCTAGGGTTCGTGAAGCTTCTAAAGATCAACGAAGGAGAAGGAATAGGACGAATTGGAGGGTAAAGATTGAAGACTTGGAGGCTACGAAACCCCCTCACTGCCTATATAAGCTGAAGAGAAAGAAGAAGAAGGGGGGACGAATGACGCAAAAGGCTGAGCCGAAACTCTGCTTCTCTCTCTGCTCTCTCGGCACTTTCCGGTTTCTGGGTTCGTTCTGGTGATTCCGAGCTCGTCTTGAGCTATTACGGAGGCAACAACCAAGGGAGAGAGGGTTAGGTCTGGGTTCGATTTGCTCTGTTTTGAGCACTGTTTTGGAGCACTGTTTTAGCTCTGATTTTGCTCTGTTTTTGGATAGTGCTGCAGCAGCAGTAGCTTATGTTTTAGCTGTTGTTAGCTTTGAATTGTTGGGTTGTTAGCTGTTTGAATAGATGCCCTAGAGGCAATCTAGTTTAGTATGAATTTGTATATGGCTAGAAAATTCATTTATTATTTATTGGATATTTAATATAATGAAGTCCTTAGATTTACAATCGTGTTGTTTATCTTAAATATCCCTAGTCAAGTATAATGATTAAATGGGACAATCATCTATAGACTACTATGGGGTTGGATTGATATGGAGATATCACGATCCAACACATAGGTGTGCATTACGGAATGTTGCACTGGATTGACCCATCTCCGAGAAGGCTACATACATGTTATGTTGAGTCACAAGTGCTTCTCGGGTACAATGGTATTGTCATCCTTAGACTTGAAGTCACTAGATATTCTAGTTGTGGATCATTGTGATCTTGGTAGCGTTAAACGCTACACCGTGACTGGGTAGTTATAAAGGCGTGTACTGGATACAATGAGAAGCAAGCTTAGAGATCGTAGTGGACGTAGAGAGGATTTTCCCCTCCCACATAACGGGAGCAAATATCCTAGGCCACTCGAAGGATAGTGCTTATAGAATGTCCGGCCAGACTCAAATAAATCAATATAGGATATTGATGTTATTTGCACGAATAAGGCTATTCCATGGATCGAGAAACTATGGATTGGATATACGAGTGTGACTTGTATGTCTCGTGTCCAATCCGGATATGGAGGCAAAGGGATGAGACAATTACTTGTACAAGATTGTCTAGATGACTATTCTATTAGTTGGATAGAATGGATGTTTTGCTAGAAACCGCTCCATATTAGCAAATAGTTGCTACCAACTAGATAGAACCTATGGGGTCACACGCTATATAAAGTTGTACTAGATTTGGAATTAATTAATTGGACTAATTAATTAGAAGGATCACTTTGCAAACCCTTGCAAACTTAGTAGGGACTAATTTGCAAGGAAGGGACTAAATTGAATTCTAGTAGGACTAGAATAAGTCCTTTAGGTAGTTAACAAGGAGTTGTTGGACTATATAAAGGACCCTCCTTCCTTCCTTCCTCATAACTTATGCTCTTTAGAGAACATAACAAGAGTGGGAGAGAACAAAGGAGAGAGAGAGCAAGCAACAAGGGCCGACGCCGCCCCTTGCCGCCGCCCCTCATCCCGTCGGCCAAAAAGAGGGCCGAGCCCCTTCTTTTTGTCTCGTTTTGCGTGATTCCTTCACCCTCCTCTCATTCCGGGCTAGCACCAAGGAGATTGGAGATCTAGGAGCAACTCTAGGCGTGGATCAACTATAGAGAACGTGACACTATTCGCGTTTGAAGTCATCAAGGAGAACCCAAAGGTGTGTTCATGAATTCTTACCTTTACTATCGTTATGCATCTAGACTTGTGATCCTTGGAGGTTTTTGCATGGTTATTTGTTTGATTATGCTTCCGTTTGCGCGATCCATGAATCAAAACCCTACATTAGCTGCCTTAGATTGATTAAAGTGTAGTTTGAAACAAACACTATTAGTTTGTTCATCATTTGGTAGCAAGTTGGTGTTATTTGGTTGAATTGAAGAGTATTTGAGATTGAACACAATGAATATCTTCATGAATGCTCTTGTTAATTCTTGTGTCTTGCTCTTGAATATGAACAACTAAGCTACTAGTTGGGTTGATTGATGAAGATAGATAACTTGTGTGTGAGAAATTCAATTGTTCTTCTAGTCTTATAAGTTGGATGTCGAATTTGTAGTATTCAAGTGTTGAATATCAAATCTGAATTGTGGCATGATATTTCATATGGAAACGCTCTCGTTTACATATGAAAGATGCTTAACATAACTCGATTTTGCATTTCACTCTTGAATACAAGAGCTAGACAAATCCTCTTACTATATAATCCATGCTTTCCTTTTACATAAACTTTGGGTGTTGATGCTCACATACAAGACCTCTATTAGAATCGATTGACCCAACTTACTCTCTTATTGACAAACTCGTTTGAATCATTCTAGTAATAGTTTTAGTAGTTGTTTTCTTTCTTAGTTATTTGATCTAGCAATATCAACAACTCTTGCTCCATCACTTGAGAGGTGGATTCAATGCTTGGCTAGCTCTAAAGCCTTTGAGAAACTCGTTTTGTCAATTTAGTTAGTTGCTTAGTAGTTTACTAGTTAGCTTAGAGTGTTTAATCTCTTTCCCAATCCTCGTGGAAATCGACCCCGTTCTTACTCGGGTACTACTTGTAGCGATATCCTATACTTGGGATTATCGACATTCAACAAGTTTTTGGCGCCGTTGTCGGGGATTGGTGCTAAGAGACTCACTCTTTAGTTACTTTCTTGTTTTGCTTGTTTTTATTTTTTTGATACGCTTGAAGAAAATTTTGGGTTCATTTTTGAACTTTGGAACCAAAAAAAGCGAAAAGTAAAAAAAAAATCACAAAAACATACTCCTAGCTTGTGTTAGGCAACCCTCTTGAACTTTATTTGAGCTTGAGTTGCATGAGTGTGTGGCAACGTGATATTACTCATAGATTGCATCGCACTTTACTTGAAGAAGAGGGTAGAAATCCCTTTAGTGAAAATACTTCTACTAGTGGTAGTAGTAGTTCAGCCCAATCCAACGATTCTAGCTCTCTTAATAGCTTTGAAATCATGGATGGAGAGGATGGGCATAGTAGCAATAATGAGATGATGCCATATCGCTCACTTAGAGATTTGATGCATCCATCCCGACAAATTTCACCATCTTGCTTTGTGTTTCCATTAAATGAAAGAAACTTTGATGTCAAACCGGGCAAAATTCAACTTCTTCCCAAGTTTCATGGCCTAGAGTCCGAGAGTGCTTACTCTCATCTTAAGGATTTCAATGATATTGCCTCAACGGGTATTTGCAATGGTGTCTCTAGTAACACCATAAGGCTTAGATTGTTTCCTTTCTCTTTAAAGGATAAAGCCAAGGCATGGCTTCACTCCTTGAGACCTACGACCATAGGAACATGGGAAGAGTTAGAGAAAGAGTTTCTTAAGAAATTTTTCCCTACTTACAAAACAAATGCCATAAAAAGGCAAACTGTTACTTTTTGTGCTAAGGAGGGAGAGCCACTTCCCCAATCTTGGGAACGCTTCAAGGATCTCCTCATTGCTTGCCCTCACCATGGATTTGAGACACGGTGGTTAATTAGATCCTTTTATGATGGTTTGCCATGCGACCATAATCACACAACTGAATCCATGAGTGGGGGAGATTTTTTCACAAAAGGTGAAGATGAGGGTTGGGATTGTCTAGATGAAATTTGTGAGAAAGTCCAATCTTGGGACATTAATGAGCCTTCTAAGGAAGCTAATTCAAAGCCTAAAGGTACCATGTATCAAATAAAGGCTAAGAGTGAGGCTTAGTGCTCATTTTGTAGTGATAACTCTCATGAGTTGAGTAAATGTCCCGATTTTCTAAGAGCCCAAGAGCTCATGGGTGAGCAAGTGAATGTGTTAAATTCTAACAATTATAGGAAGCCCTATAATAACTCACCCTACTCGGAGACATACAACTCCAATTGGAGAATCACCCAAATTTCTCATGGAGACAAGGCCAAGACACCCAAGTAAACCCCTCAAGCTCCACTTATATTCCTCCTAACAAAAGGGGTATGGAAGAGACTTTTGAGAAATTTATGGCTTCCCAAAACCAAACTAACCAAGAGTTGAGAAATGCATTAGCTAGGTTGGAGTCTACCATAAATGCTCAAGAGAAGGGAAAATTCCCATCTCAACCTCAACAAAACCCAAAGGGCCAAAGCTTTAACCATATGGAACATGCTAAGGCCATCACCGTTTTGAGAAGTGGGAAGGTTGTTAACAATGCACTTGCAAGTGGGGAGTCCAATGAAAATGAGGGAGAAGAAGAGTGTGATAAGAGTGATGACCAAGAGAGAGTTTTCGACTCACAAGAGTCACAAAGTAGTCTTGACAAGGGGAAACAAGTTGTGGAAGAAAGTGAGGAAATTAAGGTTCCTCCACCATTTCCCCAAAGAATTTTAGCCTCTACTAAGAAAGCTAGCAACCAAGATATCCTTGAGACATTCTAAAATGTCAAGATAAACATCCCTCTCTTGGATGCTATCAAGAAAATTCCGGGTTATGCAAAATTTCTCAAGGATCTTTGCACTTTCAAGAGAACTCTTCAAGTGAGAAAGAAGGCTTTTCTCACCGAGCAAGTGAGTTAAATTCTCCAAAATAATCTCCCTCCCAAGTATAAAGATCCGGGTTCACCTACTATTACTTGCACCATTGGAGATCATAAAATTCATAATTCTTTATTAGATTTGGGTGCAAGTGTAAACCTCCTTCCATAATCAGTGTATGAGAAGTTTGGGTTGGGTGAGTTGAAACCCACAAGAGTGACTCTACAATTGGCGGATAGGTCCACTAGAGGCCCTAGAGGTATCATTGAGGATGTCTTGGTTCAAGTGAACCATTGTTATTATCCGGTGGATTTTATAGTTTTAGACACCTCCCCTTTGGCTAGTGGCACATCATCCATTGCTATTATTTTAGGAAGCCCATTTCTTGCTACTTCTAATGCAATAATAAATTGTAGAAGTGGTATGATGAATATTACATTTGGGAAATATTTTTAATGCATGTATTCACCCAAGCTCAGAAGATGATGATGATGTGTGTGAAGTGAGTTGGGTAGAATCATGTGTTGAAGATGTTTATACTCTAGCTACATGTTCCAATGATTCAAGTGAGCTTACTTTAGAAGAATTGGAATTTTTGTATGATGATAACACTCCCCTTTCATCTCTTCTTATGGAAGAAGAATTTGATTTTGATGAAGGGGAGAGACTCTTTGGCCAACTTGACCAAGTCATTGAGTCGACTCATGAGCATTCTAGTGTTGATAATGAGTTGCATGGAAGTGAGGAGATACCTCCCATTGTGAGGGTTCCACCAATTTGTGAGTTGAAACCCCTTCCTTTAGATTTGAAATATGCATTTCTTGGGGTTAATGATACTTATCCTATTATCATCTCATCTTCCCTTGATGTTGAGCAAGAAAAGAGGTTGCTTGAAGTTTTGAAGGATTACAAGGGTGCCATAGGATTGTTTATTGAGGATATTAGATGTATTAGTCCTTCCATTTGCACCCATAGAATTCATTTAGAGGAAAATGCCAAAAACTTCAAGGGAGCCTCAAAGGAGGTTGAATCCTCACATGCAAGAAGTTGTGAGAGCTGAGGTGCTCAAGTTGTTGGATGCGGGTATGATTTACCCCATCTTGGATAGTGATTTGGTTAGTCCTACCCAAGTGTTCCCTAAAAAATCGGAGGTCACCGTTGTTGAAAATGAGAAGGGTGAACTTGTGACCACTAGAGTTCCTACTAAGTGGCGGATGTGCATTGATTATAGGAAATTAAATGACGTCACTAGGAAGGATCACTTTCCCCTTCCATTCATAGATAAAATGTTAGAAAGGTTAGCGGGGCATGATTTTATTGTTTTTTAGATGGCTACTCGGGTTATAATCAAATTGCCATAGATCCAATGGACCAAGAGAAAACCACTTTCACTTGCATTTGGAACATTTTCTTATAGGAGGATGCCTTTTGGTTTGTGTAATGCCCCGACTACTTTTCAACGTTGCATGTTAAGCATATTTTCGGACATGGTAGAAAAATGCATGGAAGTTTTTATGGATGATTTTTCGGTGCATGGGAACTCATTTGATACTTGTCTTGGAAATTTTGAGATGGTTTTGAGAAGATGTGAAGCAAAGAATTTAGTTTTGAATTGGGAAAAATGTCACTTTATGGTTAGGCAAGGAATTGTTTTGGGTCATGTTATTTCCTCTCATGGTATTGGTGTAGACAAGGCTAAAGTAGATGTGATTTCTAATCTTCCACATCCTAAATGTGTTAAGGATGTTAGATATTTCTTAGGTCATGCGGGATTTTATAGGAGATTTATCAAGGACTTTAGCTCACTTTCTAAGCCCTTGAGCAATCTCCTTCAAAAGAAAAATTCATTTGAGTGGTCTAGTGCATGCCAAGAGGCCTTTGAAAAGTTGAAGAATTTATTGGTAACGGCCCCTATCATGCAACCACCCAAATGGACTCTTCCTTTTGAAATCATGTGTGATGCTAGTGACCATGCGGTTGGTGCCGTTTTAGGTCAAAGATGTGAAGATAAGAAACCACATGTTATCTATTATGCAAGTAGAACTTTGAATGATGCTCAATTAAATTATTTCACTACGGAAAAAGAGCTTTTCGCCATGGTGTTTGCTATTGAAAAATTTAGGCCAAACTTGCTTGGTTCAAAAGTGCTTGTCTACACCGACCATGCCGCCTTGAAATACCTTTTCACAAAGAAAGATTCCAAACCTCGTTTAATCCGTTGGGTACTTTTGCTTCAAGAGTTTGATATTGAAATCAAGGATAAACGAGGTGTGGAAAATGTTGTGGCGGATCACTTGTCTAGGATTGACATTCCTAAGCCAAAAATCTCCTTGCCTATTCTTGAAACTTTTCCAGATGAACATCTCTTTTCCCTTTTAAATGTTCCTCGGTTTGCCGATATTGCTAATTATCTTGCTTGTGGAATTTTCCCGGAAAATTTAAAAGGGCAAGAGAAGTTGAGATTTGTTAGTGAATGCCGGAATTTCTTTTGGGATAACCCTTACTTGTTTAAATTTTGCCCGGATTAAATTATTATAAGGTGCATCCCAAATGAAGAGTTTCATAGTGTTATTTCATTTTTCCATGAGTATGCTTGTGGAGGCCATTTTTCGGCTAGAAAAACCGCCGCCAAGATTTTACAAAGTGGTTTATATTGGCCTACTCTTTTTAGTGATGCATTTCATTTTTGCAAAGCATGTGATAGGTGCCAAAGGATGGGAGGAAATATTTGGAAAATAAATACAATGCCCTTAAACCCCATTTTAATTATTGAAATATTTGATTGTTGGGGTATTGACTTCATGGGTCCATTTTCATCATCCTTTGGCAACCAATATATACTCTTGGCGGTGGATTATGTGTCAAAGTGGGTTGAAGCTATACCTTCAAAAACCAATGATCATAGAGTTGTGATTAAGTTTCTTCAACACCACATTTTATCTCGTTTTGGCATGCCCCGAGCTATCATTAGCGATGAAGGGACACATTTTTGCAATAGGCCTTTTGAGAGCCTCATGAAAAAGTATGGGATTGTGCATAAAGTTGGCACACCATACCACCCACAAACTAGTGGGCAAGTGGAAGTTTCTAATAGGAAAGTTAAAAGAATTTTGGAGAAAACGGTAAACCCAAATCGCAAAGATTGGTCTTTGAGGTTGGTTGATGCTCTTTGGGCTTACCGTACCGCTTACAAGACTCCCATTGGTGTGTCTCCATATAGACTAGTGTATGGTAAGGCATGCCATCTTCCGGTGGAGTTAGAGCACAAGGCCTAATGGGCCATCAAATTCTTGAATTTTGATCTTGCAAAAACGGGGGAAGAAAGGAAGTTAAACTTGAATGAGTTAGAAGAGCTTAGAAATGAGGCTTATGAGAACAGTAGGATCTCTAAGGCAAGGACAAAGGCTTATCATGACAAACATATTGTTCCTAAGTCTTTTGAGCCTAATCAAAAAGTTCTTCTCTTTAACTCAAGGATGAAACTCTTTGGAGGAAAGTTGAAATCAAAATGGAATGGTCCTTATATTGTGAAGCATGTATATCCTTATGGGACCATTGAAAATTTGAACCCCAAAAGTGGGGAAAGTTTTAAGGTGAATGGCCAGAGATTGAAACCATATGTTGAAAATTTTGAGGCCAAGGTTGAGTCCTTTTCTCTTATGGACCCAACCTATACTAACTAGTGTTCACCAAAAGTATTGCCTTTGTAAATATTAGTTGTAGTTCTTTTGCTCTTGATTATGTTGTAGGTTGCTCTTGGAGGAGGACTTATGCTTGGTGGCCAAGAAAGCGAAAAATGAGGTCCATCTATCCCTTGTCTCTTATATGAATTTGTATGCTCTTCCATTGTTCTCACACATTGAGGACAATGTGATATTTTAGTTGGGGGGTGGAGTAGACTTATTTCTTGGTTAAATGGTCACTTGCATGATTATTCTTTCATTAGTGATTTACATGGAAAATACAAAAAAAATGAAAAATTTGAAAAAATCATAAAAATTAAAAAATTGAAAATTTGAAAAAATGTGTGAATCTTTCATGAGAAGCATCACTCTTTCCCCATGTCAAACCATAGAATTTTTATTCTTCTTTCTTTGGTGTTTTTATTTATTTTCACCTTTCATCTAGAGTCTAGATTTTATTTTCTTATTTTGATAGCTTTGTTGAGTCTTAAGAAGTTATAGTTGAGTCCCTTATTTTGAAAAAAATAAATGAATGAAGAAAAAAATGAGAAAAAGTGAAAAAGGGGAATTTTAGGAAGCTAGATGTTTTCAAATAATGAAATTTCTTAGTCCATGTTCTTTTTATTCTTATTTTAGAAAGGAATTCTTTGCTTATAATACTTCTACACCGATATCCCACATTCCGCGACATCATGCGTTCTCACAAAGCGACACACTAAATTTACGTTTCATGTTTAAGTCCTTCAAGCTAAGTTGATCACATAAACTTTGACGTCTTCTAATTTTGATAAATGGTGCATTTTCTAAAGCTATTTGAACTTCACAAAAATATTTTACTCTATTCGTTTTTGCGATGGAAACTTGTAGCCCATTGGAGTGGTGGTTACCAATGACACCCCATGCGATGTCTAAGAAATAGAGGGGTGTCCGGGGATAATGTTACGTCACCACCTAGATAGCTCCCTTGGTTTAGGTTTAAAAGCCCACTCGCTTGTATATTCCTCTATTTTGTTGTGGGTCTTGGAGAGCCTTGGATTTGAGGTTAAATAAAAAAAAAAAAGAAAAAGAAAAAGAAATCATGATAAATCGCACCATCTACCAAAAATCCACAAAAGGTTCATACAAGACCACAACCACATCTCCCCTTCTTAAAATTTTTTTGTTCAAAGCTTTGGAAGTCCATCCTACATGGGTGCTTTTGAATAAGTATGAGAATGTCTAGTTTCTTGTGATCCTTATTTTTGAAGGCATACTTTCTCGCAAATTGGACTTAATTTAACAAGTTTTGTGGTTCGCATGAGTCACCTTCTACCAAACACAGCCCACATTTGTATGAGCATATGCTTAGACGTCCATAGGCTTTTTTCTCAATCTTCTTGGACTTTGAGAATTTATTTGAGGAGACATTTATGCATTCTTTTTTTCCCCCCACCAAAAAAAAAAATTAAAAATTAGCTAGTAACTCTTAGTATTTTGTTTCTTTGAGTTCTCACTTAGGATAGATAATGTGTGTGTGCGTTTTTGTAAATATTTGAGTCTAGTTTAGAATTGAGTCAAGCCTTGTCTAGTTGAGTGTGTGTCTCTCATGATTGGTTTTTCACTAAATTTTTACTCATATCGCTCTCTCTGCTCGAGACGAGCAAAAGGCTAGTTGGGGGGTGTGTTAACGACTTAAAATTGCATATTTTAGTATGTTAAGGAACTCTTCATAACTTGCTAATATGTGTAATTTAGTTATTTTATCTCTCATTCTACTCTTATGCTTGTCTTTGTAGTTTTGGTTGTTTTTATCTTATTTTGTAGGCAAAGAAGTGATTTAGAATGCAAGGGGCTAGTTGTGAAAGCTTGAATGAGGAATTTTAAGGCTTAATTTGAAGAAGTTAAGTGATAAAGAGGCTAAAGTTGAAGACAAAGCAACTAATTTGCAAGTTCAAGTGAAGATTTGAAGACCTATTTCAGAAGACAAGAGAAGAATATGGGGTCGTTATTGAAGATTTAGAAGAAAAGAGGTCAAAATGAGAGTCAAAGGTTGAAGTGGAGGGCAAATTTGAGAAGAACTTAACGGATTTGGGGCTAAAGTGTGGATTTCTAAACGTTTTAAGGGCTCACGTGTATTGTTTCTAACGGATTTGGGGTGTTATTGCCATTTTCTAAATGTTTTAAAGAAGGAGCCGGGGTCTTTTAAAACATAACCGTGTAAGAGGGGGGAGCCGGGTGAAATTTCACCAAACCAGCTCACCCTCTCACGCGTTTTCTCTCTCCCCGACCTGAAGAAAAGAGGGACGACCCAGCAGCGCCATTGTTCTTCATCAAAGCTTCGACGAAGCTTCCTCAGCCGCCCCGTTGGACCCCCAAATCGCCACCAAAACACTTGAATCCGGTACCAAAACACTCCCCAGCCCAATCTCTACCTCCCCCTTCACTCAATTCGGCCCAAGAACAACTCAAACAAAAAACCCCAAATCAGCTAGGGTTCGTGAAGCTTCTGAAGATCAACGAAGGAGGAGGTCTAGGACGAATTGGAGGGTGAAGATTGAAGACTTGGAGGCTACGAAACCCTCCCTCACTGCCTATATAAGCTGAAGAGAAAGAAGAAGAAGGGGGGGGACGAACGACGCAAAAGGCTGAGCCGAAACTCTGCTTCTCTCTCTTCTCTCTCGGCACTTTCAGGTTTCTGGGTTCGTTCTGGTGATTTCGAGCTCGTCCTGAGCTATTACGGAGCCAACAACAAGCAAGGGAGAGAGGGTTAGGTCTGGGTTCGATTTGCTCTGTTTTGAGCACTGTTTTGGAGCACTGTTTTAGCTCTGATTTTGCTCTGTTTATGGATAGTGCTGCAGCAGCAGTAGCTTATGTTTTAGCTGCTGTTAGCTTTGAATTGTTGGGTTTTTAGCTGGCTTAGATTGATTAAAGTGTAGTTTGAATCAAACACTAGTAGTTTGTTCATCATTTGGTAGCAAGTTGGTGTTATTTGGTTGAATTGAAGAGTATTTGAGCTTGAACACAATGAATACCTTCATGAATGCTCTTGTTAATTCTTGTGTCTTGCTCTTGAATATGAACAACTAAGCTACTAGTTGGGTTGATTGATGAAGATAGATAACTTGTGTGTGAGAAATTCAATTGTTCTACTAGTCTTATAAGTTGGATGTCGAATTTGTAGTATTCAAGTTTTGAATATCAAATCTGAATTGTGGCTTGATCTTTCATATGGAAACGCTCTCGTTTACATATGAAAGATGCTTGACATAACTTGATTTTGCATTTCACTCTTGAATACAAGAGCTAGACAAATCCTCTTACTATATAATCCATGCTTTCCTTTGACATAAACTTTGGGTGTTGATGCTCACATACAAGACCTCTATTGGAATCGATTGACCGAACTTACTCTCTTATTGACAAACTCGTTTGAATCGTTCTAGTAATAGTTTTAGTAGTTGTTTTCTTTCTTAGTTATTTGCTCTAGCAATATCAACAACTCTTGCTCCATCACTTGAGTGGTGGATTCAAAGCTTGGCTAGCTCTACAGCTTTTGAGAAACTCGTTTTGTCAATTTAGTTAGTTGCTTAGTAGTTTACTAGTTAGCTTAGAGTGTTTAGTCTCTTTCCCAATCCTTGTGGAAATCGACCCCGTTCTTACTCGGGTACTACTTGTAGCGATATCCTATACTTGGGATTATCGACATTCAACAGTGTGTCACAGATTTCCTGGCCAAATTTTATCCCGCTTCCCGGGTCATTCAGCTACAAAGCGAGATCCTGTCATTCAAGCAGAAGATGGGAGAAACAGTGGTAGATGCTTGGGACAGGCTGATGAGATTGGTGAAAAGATGGCCGAACCACGGTTTTGGAGACCCGAAGATCCTGCAGGTATTCTACAATGCCCTAGACAAAGAGAGTGCTGAAAGGATTGACAGAGAAGCCGGAGGAAACTTTCTCTACCATGTGGACAAAGACGGGGCCTATGAGCTGATGAAGCAGTTAGCCAAGCAGGACACTCGACTGTTTGACGATCGCAGAATCACGGCCCGAGCCGAACCAGTGGAGGACGACCGGATAGATAATCTGGCCAAGATCGTTCAAGATTTGGTCATGAAGGTTTGCTCAGACAAGAAGACTGTTGCAGCGGTGGACGAGCCAAATTTGGACACATACATTGAGGGGCTCAAGACTGAGGATGCCAATTACGTACAGCAGCAGTGGGATCCGAGCCGGTACAGACCGAGTACGAGAGATCAGCAGGCCGCACCGGTACCGCAGGTTCTGTCGGGCGCATCCGCACAACAGTACGACAGTCAGATGAAGAAAATCGAGTCCATGTTTCAGAACATAGAGTCCCGGTTTGCACATATGGACGCCCTGACAGCCGAAGTGCAGACGACCAAAACGTCACTGCGCGCTTCTGAGGTACAAGTAGGGCAGTTAGCACAGCACTTTATTAGAAGACTTGGGCCCAAAATCTCAGCTGCTAGAAGAACTGGACTGTCCAACAAATATTATAAGTATTGGGCTTATGGCCCATCACCCTTAACAGTTACACAAAGCCCAAAACATCAGCCCACATCTCTATTTGTAAACCCTACTACACTTTCCTACCGTTAGATGAAACCA
The DNA here is from genome assembly GCA_023055425.1 of Linanthus parryae. Lineage (NCBI taxonomy): Eukaryota > Viridiplantae > Streptophyta > Magnoliopsida > Ericales > Polemoniaceae > Linanthus > Linanthus parryae. The sequence continues at coordinate 60,728,195 of JALGPY010000003.1, forward strand.
GTACAATCCTACCGTTGCTATTAGTCCTATAAAAGGCTGTAGAATGTATTAGGGTTCATTCACTCAATAATACAATTGTCTTTCCTCTTTCTCTCCGCCGTTTCTCTGCAGAAAGGGTTCAAACCCTAATTCTGCTTTCATGGTATCAGAGCCGTGAATGGCTCTCTCATCGCCGGCGGCTTCACCGCCGCTTTATCTTCTCTCGAATATACACAATCTCCTTCCATTTAAACTAGATAGCAGCAATTTTGTCCTTTAGAAGCATCAAATCACCTCCATCTTCAAAACCCATACTCTGTTCGGCTATTTGGATGGCTCATCGCCTCCTCCGCTTGAGTTTTTTCCGTCCGATGAGAATTCTTCTTCTCTCACGCCAAATCCTGCTTTTGCTGCTTGGCATCTTCAAGATCAAGCCGTTTTAACCATTCTAAATGCCACCTTAACCCCTGAATCCTTATCTCTCACCATCGGATCTACAACCTCCAGATCTGCTTGGTTGTGCCTTGAACGGCGGTACGCCTCACTCACCAGATCTCACATACTACAGCTAAAGTCCGATCTCCAAACCATCAGAAAACGATCGGACTCCATTGATGTCTATATGCAGAAGCTCAAAGCCCTCCGAGATCGTTTAGCCGTTTCATCTGTCCTCATCGACGATGAAGATATGCTGCTATATGCCTTGAATGGCCTACCACCGGAGTTTAACTCCTTCAGATCGTCCCTTCGCATCAGATCTGAACCACTCCCGTTTGAAGAACTTCATGTTTTGCTTCGATCCGAAGAACAGATGCACGAATATCAGTCTCGAGAGGCTGATATCTCTAATCCCTCCGCCTTCTACCACCAAACCCGCGGCGGAGGTCGTGGTGGCCGGCCTCCAACTGGTTTTCGCGGCGGTGGTGGTTCATCTGGTTCTCGAAACGGTGGTGGGCGATCCGACTTCCAAAACCGTGGCGGACGATCCGGATCCGGATATGGTGGCTCTTCTGGATCTGGTTCGGGTTATGGGTCGGGTCATGGTTACGGGTCTGGTTCGGGTTCCGGGTCTGGTCCTGGACCCGGGTTCAATACCCGTGGTGCCGGTTCGGGTCGCCGAGGAAGATACAGAGGCCGACCCGGAGCTGGTCGAGGTGGCTCTTCGCCTGTTACGTGCCAAATTTGTGGATTTGATTATCACAGTGCTCTCGACTGCTGGCACCGTATGGACTACGCGTACCAAGGACGAACGCCACCAGAGCAGCTCTCAGCAATGGCGGCTTCCTCTTCTTCTCTTGCTTCCCAACCCGAGATCTGGATCACAGACACCGGTGCTTCGAACCATATGACAGCTGAGCTCAGTAACCTCTCACTCTCTGAACCGTATGCTGGTTCTGACCAAGTCACAGTTGGTAATGGGTCTTCTTTGCCTATTAGGCACTTTTGTACTGCCTATCTCTCAACCTCCAGTTCTGCTTTTACTTTGTCTAATACACTGCACGTACCTGATTTAGCTGTTAACTTACTTTCTGTAAATAAGTTGTGTCATGATCATGATGTTCGATTTATATTTGATACCTCGTTTTGCATTCAGGCAACTACTACGGGGAAAATTCTTTATCAAGGCCTCAGTAAAAACGGCCTTTACCCCATTACTTCACTGCCTCTTCAGACTGGTCCTCAAGCCTATCTTGGTCAACGTGTCTCCTCCAGTCTGTGGCATTCTCGCCTGGGTCATCCCACAAATACTGTTTTATCTCAATGTGTCTCTTGTTCTGTAAATGTTTCTAAACCTGGTATTATTTGTGAATCTTGCTTGGCTGGAAAAATGACTAGACTGCCCTATAACTCATCTACTTCTACTTCTTCTATTCCTTTACACCTTGTTCACAGTGATGTTTGGGGGCCTACAGCCACCCCTGCATATTCTGGTTTTCGTTATTATGTTCTGTTTATTGATGATTACAACAAGTTTACTTGGTTATTCCCCCTTCATCTCAAATCAGAAGTTCACTCTGTTTTCACTAAGTATAAACTGTTTATTGAAAAACTGTTAGGTTTCCCCATCAAAATTTTACGTTCTGATGGGGGTGGAGAGTATACTGCCTTTACATTTTTAACTGAAAATGGGATTCAACATCAGAAATCTTGTCCGCACACTCCACAACAAAATGGAGTTTCAGAACGTAAACACCGTCACATTGTTGAAACAGCACTTACTCTTCTACACACTGCCTCTTTACCTAAAAAGTTTTGGTACCATGCTATTGCAACTGCTACCTATTTGATTAATCGTCTTCCTAGTAAAAATACTTCTAACAAATCACCATATGAACTGCTGTTTAACATCAGTCCTGATTACTCTTATTTAAAAAATTTTGGATGTGCTTGCTACCCACGTTTAACTCCTTACAACAAGACTAAACTTGAACCTAAAACAAAGAAATGTTTATTTTTAGGTTATGCAGATGGGTATAAAGGGTACCTATGCTATGATATCTCATGTGGAAAATTTTTTGTTAGCTGTGATGTATTATTTGATGAGTTTGTTTTTCCATTTGCTAACATATCAACTGCACCTACTATGCCTTCTCCTTCTCCAAACTCACATGATTTTTCTTATTTTTCAGGAAATGTGCCTGATTATTACAAGTGTCCCTCCCCCCCTACTGTCCCTCCCCCCAATACTCCATTTGATGAGAGTTCTCCATGTCTGCAGCCGTCTGGAGGTGTTTCAGAAGTGCCACTACCAGATACTACACTCTGCACCCACTGGCACTGTTTTATCACATCATGACCCCACCTCTTTTAAAGAAGCATCCCAGTTTTTACATTGGCGTAAAGCCATGAATGATGAGTTTCAAAGTCTTCAAAAACAGCAAACTTGGGTTTTAGTACCCCCACCTGTTCATCAAAATATCATTGGCACAAAATGGGTCTATAAAACTAAGTTTAATCCTGATGGCAGTATTTCTCGTCATAAGGCACGTTTAGTGGCTAAGGGTTATAACCAAACACCCGGTATCGATTACGATGAGACTTTTAGTCCCGTCGTAAAACATGCTACTGTCCGGTGTATTTTAGCATTGGCTGCATCTTTTTCTTGGCCTCTCCAACAATTAGATGTCAAAAACGAGTTTTTACACGGTGAACTCTGTGAAACAGTCTATATGAGGCAACCCACTGGTTTTACTGATTCACGTTATCCTAAACATGTTTGTCTTCTCCGAAAATCTATTTATGGACTTAAACAAGCACCTCGTGCTTGGTTTGAGAAATTTACAACTTATCTTTATTCTATTGGTTTTATTGCTTCTCATGCGGATTGCTCATTATTCATTCGTCATCATCACAACAAAATCACCCTGCTTTTATTATACGTTGACGATATTATTGTGACTGGAAATGACTTGCAGTACATTCATTCCCTTATTCCTCAGTTGGGTTCTCAATTTGAGATGAAAAATCTCGTCCCGTTAACATATTTTTTGGGCTTGCAAATTAAACGTACTACTGCTGGTATTCTTGTTCACCAAACCAAGTATATTTCTGATTTGCTTTCTCGTTTTAATATGGCTAATTGTAAGCCATGTCCAACTCCATTAGCATCTGGGGTTAAATATCATTTGCTAGATGGGTCACCTTTATCCGATCCAACTCAATATCGCCAACTTCTTGGCGATTTACAATATTTGAATTTTACACGTCCTGATATTTCTTTTGCAGTAAACCATTTGTGCCAATTCATGCACTCCCCCACTGATATGCATTTCTCTGGTGCAAAACGAATTTTACGGTACTTACAAGGCACAAAGTCTCATGGAATTTTATATCAATCTGGGCATTTACCTTTACAAATTTTTACCGACGCTGATTGGGCTGGTAACCCAACGGACCGTCGTAGCACCACTGGGCTTGTGGTCTTTTTGGGGTCCAACCCAGTTCATTGGGCCTCCAAAAAGCAAGCCACGGTGGCCCGATCATCCACCGAGGCTGAATACCGGGCACTCGCTACTGCTGCTGCTGATACATATTGGTTTAAACTTTTATTCACGATCTGGGTTTCCGTTTACCTCATCCTCCTCATATTTGGACTGATAACAAATCAGCCATTGCTCTCACTGCTAACCCTTTATTTCATGCTCGTACAAAACACATCGAATTAGACTATCACTATGTTAGGGAGAAAGTTTTAAATCGCGAACTTACTGTTTCTTTTGTTTCAGGTTCCGATCAGCCGGCGGACATATTTACCAAATCTCTTCCAGCACCACATTTTGAAGAATTGAAGACCAAACTGATGGTTCGATCACCACCATCAGTTTGAGGGAAGGTATTAGAAGACTTGGGCCAAAATCTCAGCTGCTAGAAGAACTGGACTGTCCAACAAATATTATAAGTATTGGGCTTATGGCCCATCACCCTTAACAGTTACACAAAGCCCAAAACATCAGCCCACATCTCTATTTGTAAACCCTACTACACTTTCCAACCGTTGCTATTAGTCCTATAAAAGGCTGTAGAATGTATTAGGGTTCATTCACTCAATAATACAATTGTCTTTCCTCTTTCTCTCCGCCGTTTCTCTGCAGAAAGGGTTCAAACCCTAATTCTGCTTTCACAGTTAATGGAGAGACAGCCAGGAAACTTGCCCCTCGAATACAGTAAACAATCCACGTGCTCAGGTCAATGCCATTACCACTCGGAGTGGATTAGCACTACAGGATCCGCCGTATCCTAGCCATGCACGTGCAGAAAATTCGAAGGAAATCGAGCCCGAAGTATTTGGCCAGGATAACAGCTCAGCCGACCGCCCCCAGCCGAAAGGCTCAGTTGAGCAGGATGCAGTGCAAAATGAAAAGGAAGCTGAAACATTACATATCTCCAAGGAGGTACCGTACCCTTTGAAGACACGGAAGAGGGATGATAGAAAAGACTACGCCAGGTTTCTCGAGATTTTCAAGCAGCTGCAGATCAACATACCCTTTGTTGAGGCTTTGGCGAAGATGCCCACTTACGCCAAATTCCTCAAGGACATTCTGTATGGGAGGAGGCGAATGAGCGATTTTGAGACTATAAACCTGACGGCAGAAGTGAGCAACTGTGTGAAGAACGGGCTACCGAGGAAGAGGAAGGACTCTGGCAGTTTTGTTATCCCGGTGACCCTAGGTAAGGCGCTGTGTGACCTAGGGTCCAGCATCAACCTGATGCCCTTGTCGATTTTCAAATTGAAAATCGGTGAACTCAGGCCCGCTAGAATCAAGCTGCAGATGGCGGGCAGATCCGTGAAGGAGGCTTACGGAGTTATTGAAGATATACTGGTGAAAGTTGGAGAATTGATTTTTCCGGCAGATTTCGTTATTCTGGACATGGAGGCAGGAGACGTACCACTCATTCTGGGCAGACTGTTTTTGGCTACTGGAGAGGCCATGATAAACTGCAAGTGCGGAGAACTGACCATGCAGATTAATGAAGACAAGGTAAAGTTCAACGTTTTTAAAAAATCGCAACTACCGAATTTTTACGAGCATGAAGACATCTTCGCAGTGGAGGTAGTCGACGAAGGCTGGGGAAACGAGGAGATGGATGAGGCATGGGCTGAGATTGACAGAGTGGATAGAGAGAATGAGCAGAGATTCCAGAAGGAGCAGGCCATGAAAGCTGAAAACCGGACCACTTTACATCTAGACGAAAAAAGTGGGCAGAAATTGGCACGGGTCCCGTCACTCAAAGAGCCACCAACCCTAGAGCTGAAACCGCTCCCGAGCCATCAAACTTCAGCACAGCCAAATCAATTTCGAGTAGGGAAAAAAGTATTTCTCTGCGAGTCTCGGAGGCACTTTTTCCCAGGAGAATTGAGATCAAACTGGTTAGGACCATTTATCATCAAAGAGGTACTTTCATGGGATGCTGTTGAATTGGAGAATCTGCGTGACAGAACAACTTTCAGGGTGAGCGGAAACCGGGTCAAGCCATATTTGGGCCCGGAAGCGGACGTCAAGGTAGAATGTTTTGACGTCCCTTTAGCAAACATGAGGTAACTGGGTCGGGCCGTCGACCGTAAATTACAAGCGCTGGTTGGGAGGAAACCCAACGTAGTAAGTTAGTTTAAATTATTTCAGTTTTATTTTCAGTTTTGAATTTCTTGAGAGGTGAGTATTGATTTTAATTTGAGCATGTGCAAATACAGCAAAGCAGAAAACGAGAACAAAACGGAGCAGAAATACTCTGTGTGCGTATTATACGCATCCTGTAGAGATTGAAAAAAATCTACGTCTAGGCTGCTGTGTGCACACAGCTGCCCAGTTTGCAAAAATTTTGAAAAGAAAATTGAGTTGCTGTGTGCGTATTTTACGCACATCCTGTGCGTATTTTACGCACACAAGCAACCCAACCTTAAAAAAATACTTTTTTTACCTGCTGTCTGTGTATTTTACGCAGAACCTGCGTATTATACGCAGCCCGCGGGCAAAGTTGCAATTTTTTTTTTGTTTTTTGATCACTACCAGTGGCCATGTGTGCGTAAAATACGCACAGTATGCGTATTATACGCACAAAACTTCAATTTTTTTCAAATTTTAAATGAAGGGCATTTTTGTAATTTTAGAAAAAGTAGGGTTTTAAAGGCCGACGGGTTCGAGCCATTTTTGGCCTCTTTCTCTCTCTACCTCCATAAACAAATCCGTGGAGTTTGAAGCGAATTCAAAAAAATTCATAGAAGGAAAGGCAGATTTCTGAAAACTTGAAGAATCGACCCCCGTGTGTTCTGGCACACTCGACCGTCACAGGGACTCGTACGAGTTGGGGATTTTTGAAGAACAGTTTTTCTGCAGAATAGAGCAATCGACCCCGGTGTACAAAAGTACACTCGACCATATGGGAGCACATTGTCACACACAATGATGCTCGGGGATTGCACATTTGAAGAGCGCATATAGAGCCCGGAAGGTTATCAACTTCCGTCGAGAAATTTTTCGGCGACCGGTCAACGGTCCTTCTCTGCCAGAATTTGCATAAAAGTCATCACCTGTAGAACTGACTCCGGGTGCACAGGTTCAATTTGTGTCTCTCGCTTTATTTTTCTGCATATGCTACCAGTTGTTTCCATTCGATGAGGCAAGTCAGCTCATCCAATCCAGATTGTATACCTGATGACTAGTACCATGAGGGAATGGCACCCCAGGGTGGGGTGGTGGCGTTGTAACTGCATTAAAAAATTTTGTGAAAAATTTAAAAAAATAAAATTGATAAAAATTGAAAATTTTGAGACTGGGGAAGGATTTAGATTCAAACTGGAGAGAGCTTAATGATAGAAAATTTCCCGAAGTGGACGAACTTAGGTGAGGAAGAGCTACGAGAATCTGTCTAGGGGAGTTAATAGAGCCAATGCACTTCAGAAAACGCAATTAGCTGTCTCCCGAGCCCATGGATCCGACTAGCTGCCAGACCATCGTCACCAGGTAGTCGTCAACCCGCCATCACGGTCACCACATCATTTGGTGGAGTGATAGGCCATAGGGGACCTCACGTCCTGTCTCGCGCCTTAGGTCAACTTGTGAGCCCCGTTGATCCATTAACCCTTTTCTTGGTAACCGTTTGACATACAAAGCCGTTTTTTGATACTCGCATCATTGTTAGTATTTTTACCTTTCTACGCGTCATGGCACGAGGGAGTTAAGTTGAGGGGGATTTTCAGGGGTAGAGCAGATTTGTCATATTTGAAAGAGGATGAGCTTTATTGGTATATTTGAGGGTGTGCAAGGGTGAGATAGTGACGGCAACACACTTCGGTGTGGCGGTGACTCACGACATTACATCGTGAGCACAGGAGGAGAGCCGTAGTGCGTAAATTTTACGCATGACATGGGGGACTTGGGGTTGACAGGGTTAACTTGGAGGACGCGCTGTGCAATTTAGACATCCTTGGAGTGAGGAGGATCGGTTGGAAAAGCGCGAGTATTTTACAGATTGACTACATGGTTCGAAATTAGTGTGCGGGTGGTCGTTTCAGATTTTATTTCAGTATTTTTCTTCCACCCCACGTTTTTGGTTTATCATAGAGTTGGCTTGGTTTATATTATTGTTGTTTGTTGTGTTGTCCCGAAAAAAAATGAAAAAAAAAACAAAAAAAAAAAAGAGAAAAAAATAGGAAGAAAAGAAGAAAAGAAAAAAAAGGAGTATAAAAGGAAGAAAATTCAGGGTGCTTGATTGATTTTATTTTTAAACGCCAGGCCGACAATTTTTATCACAGTTTCACATTCGTTCACAGTTGTGGCCGCGAGAACGGCAGTTACACCGGGACTGGGGAAATTGAGTGTCTAGAATCTTAGGTGATTTGGGTCAGTTTCTATCACCGTGGACAGGGAGTGTGAGATTGGGGTATGTGTGAGTGTGCTGTGACGTTTAGGACATCGCTTCTAAATGACATATCCTACCGTTCCGAAGCCAAGCAGATTTACATTACACTCGGAGTAAAAGCACGGAAGATGTGCGTTAGGGATACGCTCGGTTTGCGTGCAAAAGCAGAAGTAAGTAGTGTTCGTGCTTGTTCCTAAACTAGGCTGGCCGCAAGTTTTTTTCGATCACCGCAGTTTCTGAAATCTAGGGGAATATGAGTGTTTAATGATGTTCAATTTGAGTTGAAGAGATTGCCCAGTCTCACCAAAAAGATAGATTGTTTTTATAGTAATACTGTTTTTAAATAAGTGCAGTTACACCGCTCTGGATTGATTCGGGATAGTATGCATTGGTAGTATATAGCTAGAGTTTGCTAGGGACGAGCAATGTTTAGTGTGGGGGTATTTGATAACGCCAAAATAGGGGTTATCTTTTAGCCTGAATTGACGTGCCTGTGTGGCAAAAAGTCGTGTTTTAGCCAGAATTTACCCTCAGAAAGCCTCGGAAATTAGAACGAATGTTTATTTGCTCTTCGTAAATTTCTTCTTATTTCACGCATTTCGAGATATGATCGCGGGTTTGTTCATGTTGTCGTTACATGAACAGGTTCGGGAAGTGCATTGGGATGTGTGCCGAGACAGAAGTTGGTTCGCCTCAAGAAACGTGCAGAAAATGCTCGGAGCAGGATTTGATCGAGACTGGTAAAAATTAGAGTGGAACAGAAAACGGAAAGAATGGAGGAGAAACGGGCAGTGAAAACCGACCGAGAAAGCAGAAAACGCTTAAACCGAGAATGACCGGGATGCGCTCGCACGGTTGACAATATCTTGAGCTTGACTTGGAATTTTGAAGTGAAGCTAGGGGCAAAAGAACGGAGAGGTCTAGGGCTTTCCGAAAACATGTCATAATGCTAAAACGGAGTCCGGCCGAAAAATCGACTCCCGTCAACTGTGGGTCCCAGACAGGCCACGCCCAAGTAGGAGTCTCGTTTCCCGGTGCCCCGAGTCATGAGCAGCTAATTCAGGGTCGTGACGATTTCCGGGAAAATTCTGACCCAGGGGTATTTTGGTCATTTTGGCACCGGGCCCGGGTTTTCGGAATTCGAGGTTGGATTTTGGCGCCCAGATTCAGTCAGCAGTTTTTCTAGGACTAGAGTCAGGATTGGGCAAAATTTGGAGCGGTTCTGACCCAGGGGTATTTTGTTAATTTTGACAAGTTTCGGGTCAAGTTTTGTTGTGCGTGCGTATATACGCACACAGAGCTTCAATCCGCACAAGAAGAGAGAGAAAACGAAGACCGTATGCCATTGTCTGCGTATATACGCAGACCCTGTGCTTATATACGCAGGCAGCTGCGTATATAAGCAGACATAGAGAAGAATTGGAAGTTGAAAAGTTGCTACCTGCATATAACGCAGACCCTGTGCGTATAAATGCAGACAGGGTGCGTATATACGCAGACAGCGCGTATTCCAAGGTGGTTCCGGGTCCAGTGGCAGTTTCGTAATATTGGAGTTTCCAGAAACGTCTTCGGCACTACATAAAGACTCGTTCAGGGCTCGTTCTACACACAACACACAACATCAACACATCCAAGGAGAATTCGGAGCATCCCCGGAGGGCACGGAAACGTGAATCCAAATTCAAGACACCCGTTTGCTCTTCTTATCTCTCATTCAAAAACTGTGTTATTTCGTTATGAGTTCTAGTAGCTAAACTTTTTACCTAGGTTCACGGTGAACCTAGGGTTTCGTTTTCAGTTAGTTCTACGTTTTGACTATGAATTCATGATCGTGCTATCTTAATTCAGCAGTTTTTATCAGTTATTCTGTCTTTGAATTTTACTGTTTATGCATGATCAGAGTAGCTACCCAGGATTACTACAGACCCGAGCCGGTAGGTGAAAACGTCTGGTTAGGGTTAGGAAGAGAAAACAAAATTTAGCACCTTACCCCGATGGGCCGACTAGCGAAGGGGAGTTAGGACTAGCCTGAAATCGTTGAGACCAACAGTTAGAGAATCTGACCGGGGCCATTAGAACAGGCTAGAAACCCTAGCAGCCTTAGAACGAGACTGCAGATTTAGGCAGCTTAACAGGAATCCGACAGTCTGCAGGATTGTGATAACGTGCAGGAAAAGCAAAGATACTGCACAATTGGTACGTGGCACGGATAACGAGACTGATGTGTGTTTTCATGTCAAACAAAGAACGAAAATCTGAAGAAACCTAGGGGATCCCGGGACCTAGTATCTCAAACCCTAGTTTTACAACCTTAATATTATTCAGAAAATTCTCACAAAAAGATTTATGTTTCAGTCATTTACTTTCAGTACTTAGTTAGCAAACAAACAAACTCTCAAAATATTCCTCCTTTTGACACTCTTCAACTTAAAACTGATTACTAGAAAAACCTGCAAAGTCCCTGTGGGATCGATAATCCGAGTTGAAAATACTCTCTATATTACTTGATTCGTATACTTGCGAATAGCACGCTAGAAAGCGCATCAACAGGCTAGGATTTTGGCCAAATGGCGCTGGTTATTGGTGCACTTAAAGGAACCTGGACCTCCCCCCTCCAGTGGAAGAAGTACTTAAGAGATTTTAACAGGCGTCTTCATAAAAATATGGGAACTTCAACAGGTTCAAAGAAATGGAAATTATCATCAACACACAAAAAGACCTCCACTTTCACAAGACTGTGGTGCTTCTACATCGCAATTTCAGAGTATGCAACCGCAACATCAAGTTCTAAAAAGATAGATGACTGAAATCAGAGTGATATACAGTGAATGGAAGAGGAACAATCACAGAAGACGATTCATGAGAAAGTTGCGTTAATATTCCTTCCATCAAAACCCTAATCTTCTGAAACAGAGACTAAATAGAGAGGCTTAACCATGGTGAATACAGTGAACTAAGGTTGGGTTAAGGACAGTTGTAAATGACGTTACATTAACGTTACAGATAAGGATGTTGGAAATAAAAGTCTAGTCCTTAAGTTTTGTGATCATAACAGAATGGTCCTTGAGCTTTAGTAAATTGTCTTCTGATTCCTCAACTTTTTATGGTCTTCATAAAGGTCCTTCTGTCTTAATACACCCCTTCAAACTGATGGTGGGATCCGAACTATAAGTTTGTTGGTGAGAGTATTGAACTGCTGAGTGGAGAGGCCTTTTGTGAACAAATCTGCTAGCTGATCTGCACTGGAAACATAAGAAACAGGTAAGTGTTTGCGAAGAACTTTTCTCGAAAAAATGGTAATCCAACTCAATATGCTTGGTACGCGCATGAAGAATTGGATTAGCCGCCATTGCTATAGCAGAGTAATTTTCACACCAGATTAGAGGAGTAGATAGTATAAAAAGTTTTAAATCATGAAACGAATATTGTAACCAAGTAATTTGTGAAGCACTAGTAGCAAGAGAGCGATACTCTGCTTCAGTAGATGAACAAGAGACTGTAGGTTGTCTCTTGGCGGCCCACTGAATTGAGTCGGGCCCAAGAAATATAACAAACCCGGTTGTGCTGCGGCGATTTGTTGGGTTACCAGCCCAATCAGCATCGGAGTAGGCTTCTAAAGGAAGAAATAACGGTTGATAATGAAGCCCAATGGACTTAGTACCCTGCAAGTATCTTAAAATTCGTTTAGCTCCCATCAAATGCATTTTAGAAGGCTGATGCGAAATTGACATAAATGGTTAACGGAAAAACAAATGTCAGGTCGGTTAAAACTCAGATATTGAAGAGATCCAACAAGCAGGCGAAAAATTGTAGGATCATGGAGTGATTTGCCATCAAGAGCATTATATTTAGTGTCTGTTGGTAAGGGAGTAGGAGCAGATTTGCAATCAGACATATTGACCTTAGCTAAAAGATCATCAAGATACTTAGTTTGATGAGCATAAATCCCAGAAGAGGATCTATGAATCTGTAGCCCCAAAAAAGAAGTGAGAGGGCCAAGATTTTTCATTTCAAATTCTTTCTGTAGTAAAGAAGTCAACTGTGAGATAAACACAATATCATTTCCACTCACAATGATATCATCCACGTATAAAAGAAGAACAGTGATTTTTCATAAGTTATGGCACATAATCATAGAAGAATTTGCAGTGGATGCTATAAAGTGGAGACTTAAAAGATAAGTCATAAATCTTTCAAACCAAGTGCGATGGGTTTGTTTTAAGCCATATATGGACTTAATGATCTTTCAAACGTAATGAGGAACTTTCTTGTTAGCAAAACCAGTTGGTTGGGACATGTAAACAGCCTACTTCAAATGTCCATGTAAAAAAGCATTTTTCCCGTCACATTGTTGTAAAGGCCAATTGAAATGTGCCAAGACTAAAATAACACGAACAATAGAGTGTTATATAACTAGACTAAATGTTTCATCAAATTCCAATCCAGAAGTTTGATGATAGCCTTTGGCAAAAGGCGAGCTTTATAACAAGAAATGGTACCATTTGGATTCTATTTTGTACGAAAAACCCATTTTGTTCCTACTACATTTGCATTATATGGTTTTGGAGCCAAAGTCAATGTGTTTTGTTTTTGGAGACTAACAATGTCATCAGCCATTGCATTACGCCATTGTGAATATTTATTAGCCTTACTAAACGAAGTAGGGTCAGAATTTTCAGAGTGAACTGTTGTGAACCCAATTTTTTCTCTTGAATATACCTGACTTACTCCTTGTTTGCATGTGATGTCTTGGAGTAGGAGATTGTACAGTTGTGACAACTTCAGATGCCATATCAGCACTGTGGGATTGCACTTGGGTTGCTGTATCAGTGAAGGATGTGTCCACATCATGCACATGTGAATTAGGTGCCATATCTGCCACATGGGATTGCACCTTAGAAGCACAAACATGGGTCTTCTGAGCTGGAGGAGCATCACAAGAAAAAGAGTTGGTGGTGGTAGAAGGTCCTGCAGAGGAAGAGAAGATTGGTAAACCAGTATAAGTAGAAGCACGAGTAGAACAACTAGCAACAGGAGAGCAAGTACGTGTCACAGATTGATGAGATACAAAATTAAGATAAGCAAAAGAAGTGTCATTGAACAAAACATCACGAATGATATGAAATTTGTGTGTTGTCATGTTGTAGCATAAATAACCTTTATATCCACTAGCATAACCCATGAAGACACAAGGTTTTTTTTTAATCATCTAATTTAGAAGTGTTGTGATGCCTTAAATAAGGGAAGCAAGAGCAACAAAACACCTTAAGATATGAAAGATGAGGTTTAGAACCAAATAAAATTTCATAAGGAGATTGATAAGAGAGTGATTTAACAGGCATGCGATTGATGAGATGAATTGCAGTTTCAAACGCATGGTACCAAAACACATTAGGCAAACCAGCATGTTGCATAAATGTAACAGCAGTATCCACAAGAAGACGATGTTTGCGTTCAGCCAACCCATTTTCGGGGGGGGGGGGGGGGGGTGGGGGGTATGTGGGCATGATTTTTATGTGCAATACCATGTTCAGACAAGTATTTTTGAAAAATAAAGGAGACATATTCTCCGCCTTCATCAGATTGCAATTTTTTGTAGAATGACCCAATACTTTTTCAATGTGATTTTTAAACTTAGGAAACACAGTAGCAACCTCTGATTTGTGAAACAAAGGAAAAATCCAAGTGTGTATAGAGAAATTATCCACAAAAAGAACATTGAAATTGTAACCATTGTAAGATCTAGTTGAGGATGGACCACAAACATCATAATGCAATGTATGTAGAGGAGCAGCAGTAGTAGTAGATGAAGCAGAATATGGAAATCTTGTCATTTTGCCCTTTAAACATGATTCACGTATGAGGAGCAGATGCAGAAGTAAAATTAGCCAAACTTTTATTCAAAATTTCATCTGTTGGATGCCCTAAACGAGCATGCCACAAAGGATCACATATTTTCTTACCAAGAAAAGCTTAGTAAACAAAAAACTAGAAGATGAATGAATGGGATAAAGCCCATTTTTGCTCTTGCCTTGAAATAGGATTGTACCCGTATCCTTTTATTGGATAAAGAAAGAAAATGCATCAAAAACAAACCGACAGTTGTGTTCCAAACATAATTTGTTGACAAACAATAAATTTGCAGCAAGTTTAGGAACAAATAATACATTAGAAAGAGAAAATGAATGAGAAGAGGTTGAGAGTAATGCATTACCAGAATGACTTATAGGAAGAGAAGAACCGTTTCCAATGGTAACTTGATGTGACCCATAATAAGACTCAGCAATAAAAAGGTTTTGCAAATCACCAGTGTCACATAACCAAGTAGTTGAAGCAGCATAATTATTGTGATAACCATTGTTAAAACCACCATTTTTAAACCCAGAAGAAGAGCCACAAGATCTAGGAGAGTGAGTGATGGCATTCAAAGCAGTTGCTCAGAGGGTTTCCTACCTTGGTACGCATGATCCATGCGGTGCCAACAATCAATAGCACTGTGGTAATTATTACCACAGATCTGGCAGTAATTGGAGGATGTGGATTTCTATTGTTACCACGACCTCCACCCCTTTGAGAAGAAAATTTTCGACCATGACCGCGAGAAAAATTACCAGGACCACCATTGTATTGATGAAAATATGGTCTCCCAGAAAAATAATTTTCATTACGACCAGATCTACCCCGACCCTACCACGGTGACCATAATTACCCCTTTGGGGATATGAGTTTGAAGAAAAACCAGATCCAGAAGAGACAGATAAAAAAGCACTAGCATTTAACTCCGAGGAATGTGATTCCAACATATGTTCTTCACCTTTTAGCATTACATGCAATTATATAAGGAAATGGGATCAAATTCTGTGCGAAGAGAGGAGCGAAAAGGGTTGTACTCAATCGGTAATCCATTTAGGGTATAGAGGAGCATGTTCTCATCATCAACAAAAACAAGAGAAGAAGTTGATTTGTCACGATTGGTCTTTAACTTGTGCATATAAACATCTATAGTATCAGATATTTTCTTAATAGACTGCAAATCAACCTTTAATTGGATTATGTTCGACCGAGTGAGAGAGGCATACCGTCTTTCCAATGCTAGCCAAGCAGAACGAGCAGTGGACTGACCTATGTCATGTGTGAGAGCCTCCGGTGAAAGAGTTGCATTGAGAACATTAAGGAGGGTCTGATGTTGAGTAGACCATTCGGATATGCCGGATTCGGAGTGCCGGAATGTGGATCTGAGGGATCGGAGAGGAGCGTCGGCGGTGGAGTAGCAAGAGAACCATCGAGATGACCAAATAGAGACTGCGTTTTGAAGATCCTAGTGATATGATGTTTCCATAAGACATAATTTGTGTTGTCTTACTTGACTGGAAGCAGATTGCGAATGTTTGTGACAAGAAAAAGGGGATTTGAGAGAGTGATGGTCATATTTAGAGAAGAGGAAGATGCAGTGAGCACTTACAGAGCAAGAGAAGGCTCTAATACCATGAAAAGATAGATGAATCAAAGCAGAGTGATATAAAGTGAATGGAAGTGGAAAAACCAGAGAAGACGATTCATGATAAAGAGGCGGTAATATTCATTCCATCAAAACCCTAATCGTCTGATACAGAGACTAAATACAGAGGCTTAAATATGGTGAATACAGGGAACTAAGGTTGGGTTAAGGACAACTGTAAATGACGTTACATTAACGTTACATATAAGGACGTTGGAAATATAAGGTCTGGTCCTTAAGCTTTGTGATCACAAAAGAATGGTCCTTGAGCTTTAGTAAATTGTCTTCTGATTCCTGAATTATGTCTTGTCTTGCATAAAGGTCCTTACATCTTAATACACCTCTTCAAACTGATGGTAGGAGTGGAACCATAAGTTTGATTGTGAGAGTATTGAAATGCTGAGTGGAGAGGCCTTTTGTGAACAAATCTGCTAGCTGATCTACACTGGCAACATAAGAAACATATTAGTGTCTGCTAAGAACTTTATCTCGAACAAAATGATAGTCCAACTCAATATGCTTGGTACGCGCATGAAGAATTGAATTAGTCGTCATTGCTATAGCATCGTAATTGTAACTGTTCCCTACAACAAAGCTAAGTACAATGAGTCAGTTACTAGTCAAATCACATGCAGACTATTGATCTCTTCATCAATTTATGTCCTTTTAAACTGTGTGTGGCATAGAAAAATACAAATAAATTCACTATGTATATATTTGAACTCAAAATTATCTTAAGCTCCTCCATCACAGCTCACAAGTCATAGCCAATTCTTAATTTGAGGCCTTAGGCAATTGCCCAGTTTCGGTTGAGGGCTGATCACCAGACATTATTGTAAAATTATAAATTCAAATATATCTCTTCTATGAACATTGCATAATTACCTTCCATTGAAATGCCATAAACATCGATCTTGTCTTCACTCCATATACCAATACACGAACTAAGTATCTGTCACATAAACACTAAAAATCAATTCAATCGATATATTTAAAATTCATTTACTAACTTAAACAGTTGTACAACATCCAATAATATGTAAGAGGAAATATATTAAACTGTCACGAAACATCTCCCCCTCGCTGATTCTCAACCCCAAAAGCTAGCTTAAAGGGTGAGGTTGTCTCGTATACTTTACAATTGACGCACGTCCATCCACAATCGATTTAGGGTTAAATCCAATAGTCTCCCTCTCGCTGATTCTTCTCTCCAACCGCAGCAACTGGATAACTGATGACACACACAGTGTCGTAAAAATGGAGAATAAGATGACACGCAGAGATAGAGAAGAGAAGGGAGTCGCGACGATGTTCAATAATCCTATGAGGAAACAATAGCCCCTGTTGGCTAATGTTTCCTCATAGGGTCAACTTGTGGGTCAATTTGAATATCTTCTTAAAGCACACCGCCGGAAGCCTGACCCGGCGGTCTCTGACGTCTATCTGACTGTGGCGGTCTTTCTTCAGGTGACCTCATTTTGATGAAGATCTCGCCGGTCGTTTACCAGAGTGCGACCCGGAAGCTGCTTGGTGGTCGCCGGAGATTTGAGAATCCATGCCCACATGGTGTATTTCCCTTGATGCACAAAAATTCCTTTCTTCATTTGATGTACATGAAGTCCAAGAAAGTAATTCAGTTCTCCCATCAATCTCATCTCAAATTCCCTGCACATTAGACTTGAAAACTCTTTTTAAAGAGCATCATGTGTAGCACCAAATAGAATATCATCAACATATATCTGTACAACTAACAAATCATTTTCCTGACTTTTGATAAAAAGAGTTTTGTCAACCATTCCTCTCTTGAAAATATTTTCTAGTAGAAATTTGGAGAGTCTGTCATACCAAGCCCTTGGAGCTTGCTTAAGTTCATACAAGACTTTGTCTAATTTGTAAACATAATCTGGAAAGGTGTCACTTTCAAAACTGGAGGTTGAGAAACATATACTTCTTCTTGTAAATAACCATTCAGAAAAGCAAATTTGACATCCATTTGAAAAAGTCTTATATGATTATGTGATGCAAATGCAAGAAGTATTCTGATAGCTTCTAACCAGGGGCTAATGTTTCCTCATAGTCAATACCTTCTTCTTGATTGTATCCCTGTGCAACCAGTCTTGCTTCGTTTCTCACAACCTTACTTTTTTCATCAAGTTTGTTTATGAACACCCTTCTTGTTCCAATCACAGATTGATCCTTTGTTCTGGGAGCTAAATTCCAGACTTTGTTCCTTTCAAACTCATTCAGATCATTCTGCATTGCAATGATCCAATCTGCACCTTCTAGTGCTTATTTTGCATTCTTTCTCTCAATGAGTGATACAAAAGCACTAAAAGCACACAAGTTCCTCAATTGGCCTCTTGTCCGAGTTCCAGTAGTTGGATCAGATATGATATTCTCTGCAGGATGATCTGATAAATATTTTAAATTCTTTCTGGGTGTCCAAGTGTATGGTCCTTGAAGACTTTGAGTTCTTGACACAGTAGAAGGAGCATCATATTTCATGTCAGTCTCAGTCTCAAGGCTTTGAGATTTTGACTTAGCATGGGGTTCAAGGCCTTGAGATTCTCCTGAAAGTTTCTGCTGCTTAGTTTTGCTTCTATTAACTTTATCATAGTCATCATCAGCCTCATACTTGTTCAAATTGAGATCTGCAAAACTTTCACTCAGAGAATCATTAGTACTTTCATCAAAAAATTACATGAATGCTCTCCTCTACAATCTTAGTTCTCTTATTGTAAACCCTGTAAGCTTTGCTAGTTTGAGAATAACCAAGAAACACACCTTCATCACTTCTAGCATCAAACTTACCAAGATTGTCTTTGCCATTGTTATGCACAAAACAAGTACAGCCAAAAGGCTTAAAGTAAGCAACACAAGACTTTCTGCCTTTGAACAATTCATAAGGAGTTTTCTTCAGAATAGGCCTGATCAAACATCTATTTAGCACATAGTTGGCAGTGTTAATAGCTTTTGCCCACAAAAAAATTGGCAAATTACTTTTAAGTAACATGGTTCTAGACATGTCATCAAGAGTTCTATTTTTCCTCTCAACTACACCATTCTGCTGAGGAGTTCTAGGTGCTGAAAATTTATGTGAGATGCCATTCTTTGAACAAAATAAATTAAAATCAAGTTGATCAAATTCCCTACCATGATCACTCCTATAGATGCAACAGGTAAGTTTTTCAAAGTTTGAAGCTCTTTACAAAGTCTTGAAAATTCAAATAATGCTTCAGACTTGTCTCTAATAAATATAACCCAAGTAAATCTAGAATAATCATCAACCACAAAAAGCATATATCTTTTACCTTTGGGTGTTTGTACCCTCATAGGACCACACATGCCAAGTGCATCAATTCTAAAGGTCAATAGGTACTTAAATCTCTTTGGCTTGAATGAACTTCTGGTCTGTTTACCTTGAGTGCATGCCTTGCAAATCTCATCATCTTTGAATTTTAGGATTGGTAATCCTCTTTCCAGATTTTTTTAGATGATTTTGTTCAATGTATACATGCTTATATGACCAAGCTTTCTATGCCACAGCTTTGAGTCATCCTTCAAAGCTTTGAGACATTTCAGACTATCAACCGCAACTTTGTCAGTACATAGTGCATAAACATTATGTACCTAGGAGCAGTGAGAATGCAATTGCCTAATTAATTTTCATCTTGCACCACACATTTCTCCTTGTCAAAAACTACCTTATTTCATTTATCACAAAGCTGAGAAATAATCAATAGATTATACTTAAGACCGTCAACTAAATAAACATCTGAAATTGAATACACAGAGTTGTTACCAATGATTCCTATACCAATTATGTTGCACTTTGCTTTGTCACCAAGTGTGATTGTTCCCTCTGATTTCTCTTTAAGCTCTGTGAATAAAGATTTCTTTCCACTCATGTGCCTGGAACATCCACTATCCAAAATCCATTTATTATCTTTCAAAGCTTTGGTGAAAACCTGCAAGATTCAATCAATGCCTTAACATGCTATTAGACCAAGTGTAGAATTTGGATTCATACTCAGAGTTAACCATGTTAGGTGGTCTAACTCCTTTTGGAACCCAAATCTGTTTCACTTTTCCCTTAAGATGATAAGGATATGTATTCCTCATTATGTGAGGTTCTGTCCTTCGAAAGGGACAAAATAATTTCACATGTCCAATTTTACCACAGTAATGAAACTTTGGAGAATGTATGCTTCCTGATTTCACAAAATTGGTTTGGTTTCTTCTTGGAAATTTTGGATTATAACCAATTCCACTTTTATATACAGAATGCATACTTCCTCGAAGCATAAGATTTAGCTTCTGTTCTGAGCCAGCAAAAGTTGAAAGAATTTTCTTAGATTCTTGAAGCTTACTAGTTAATGAAGTGTTTTTTTGTTCTAAATCATCTGAATGATTTTTTAGATCAACAAACATGTTAGTTAAAAGAGTGTTTTGATCGACTACTGCTTTGACCTGTGATTTCAAAGCTTTGAATCTGTTGTCCAAGGCTTTGAAGTCACTATCAATTTTCAACATAGTAGCTTCAAGACATTTGTTCTGAGAAAACAAATCTAGATTTTCTTTTTCTTGCTCATGAACCTTCATTTTCAAGGAATAATTCTCATTCCTGTACCTTTCCTCATTCAAAAACATACTTTTGAGGATTTCAGGTAAGACATCAGAAGGACTAGATAAAAGATTTTTTACCATATCTTCAATTGGCTTCTCAGTAGAGTGGTCTTCTTGATGTCCAGCCATTAAACATAAATTGGCTTGGTCTTCATCAGAATCTGAATCTGAAGAGTCTGAATCACTCCATGAGGCTACCATTGCCTTCTTCCTTCTGTTGTCTCACACGATTCAACCGCAAGTGTACGGCTTTCGAGTGTAGTAATATCCGAAAATCTGGGTTTATCGAACCCAAAGGACTTGTCGTGAACCAATTAGTACGATTACCTTTATGTGATCAAATATTTGAGTTGGTTTAACTAATGAAGAAATGTAAAGAATAACTAATAATTAAAATTAAGATTTAAATGAGAGACGAGTATCGGGATTTTCTATATGTTCACTAGGTTTCCACCGTTAACGAATTACGTTCTGAAACACAGATGAAAATTTAATTTGCCAAACGAGCAATAATGTTAACCGAGTTACCAAGCTAACTTTCTATGCCTAGGTCAAATTACAACCGAATTACCAAGTTCTAATTATCCCCAAAACATATAATGACGATCATCTAATTCTACTCAGCATTCACAGTCGGTGGTTGATTTCTCTAACCTATGACTACGTGCTTAATTCAATTATCCGGGTAATTCGTTGCTTTCACTAACCAATTACCTATGATCTACCTACTGCAACGTCTCACAATAGGAAGATAGATTAAGAGCGTGAATTAAACATAGCAAACAAGAACATCATCAATTAAGTTTATGAAAAACGTGAATCAAACTCATAATTCGCCAAAAAAGGCTTCAACCCTAGCTACCATTGAGAAATCCCGATATCAAACTTAGCTACTGTGATACTGACCAACAATGACAAGTTTACGTTGTTCATGATAAAAAACAATGAAAAAGATAGAGAAGAGAGATCAAACAATGGAATCCTCGCTCTCACGACGAACTCCAAGCTCGAAGCCTTCCTCCAACGTGTTATTCTTGTCTCCCGCAGCCTACTCTGCCTTTAGGTCCTAAAAATTGTGATGTATAGGGCTGGGCACAATTTTTAATGTATTTTGGCCGAATTCGCAATCCAGCCCCTCTAGTTTGGAATTCTCGGACATATTTCATAAGCTGATCTTGCACGGGCCTTTTCTCCCTTATCTAGACTCTGGTTTGGGCCTAGCTTATATCGTTGGAAAGCCCCGGATGTCTAATTTCTAATGGCTTAGGTCTTGCTCTAAAATTTTATAATTAACTCTAGATACAGCCCGAATACTGAATACTGGTCCAGTAAACTTTTCCACCTTTTCTTCGTTTTTGCGTCATCTTCGATGGAACATATCTTTCTCGTCCGGCCTTTGATTGAGCTACGCGACCTACCGTTGGAAAGAAATTTGAGTCTACTTTCTTTTTCCACCAGTCTAACAATAGTAGTTTTTTTAGAACTCAAGATATCATCAAAATAGTGAAGGTTGGTTACTTTTACTCCTCTAACTTTGCTTCTCTTCATTCTCCTTGGCCATTCCCGAGATTTTCTCATCTTCCGAAGTTCGTTCACGCCTCCTAGCAACCGTTTAGCATCTTTTCCTATCATGAAAACATTGACAAGCATACCAAGTGATTATATGTGACAAATAACATCTAAAAATGTATAGAAACACCCAGGCTAGCAATAAATCACATCAAGCTAATTCTCTTCATATTTTGGCTCGAATCTCGTCACTTCGCACCGAAACGCACACAAATGACAATATATAGTGTATGTAAAATACTATTATGAAGGAGTTATCAAATACCCCCACACTTTCCATTTGCGCGTCCCGAGCAAAGTCTCATCTATTGCATCTAACTGTTTAATAGCCAACAAGAATCAAACTACTATAACATGACTCACGACACTATAATGCAGCAAGATGATGCAAATAAAAATCTATACTCTATCTTAAAACAATTATTTAAAACATCCAATTACTCTTTTTTGGCAAGAATAGGCAATCTCCCTCTCATCAGCTGAAAATCATCAAGCTCTCACCAATCCTCTTTGAAATTCACATACACGTAGCAAGAATTAGAAATAAAAAATGATTCTATGCAAAATATCACTAAGGTGTCCCCTTTCATCCACCAATTCAAACCAAGATACAAACACGCCCTAAGCTTCATTGGGTCTAATTCAGATCAAATTTAACTGTAGCCTTTCTTCGCCGAATAATTTGAGGTTTTCAGACCCTCTTAGCCTTTATTGCATTTGAATGCAAATTATCCCGGTGAAGGGAGTCACAACTCCTGTGAAATAAGGCTTGACTCTAGTTTTCCTTTCTAGCTCAGCTCATTTGGTTGTTCTCCTTATTCTTGAGCGCTTTCTTTTATTTATTTATTTTCATTTAAGCACATATCTCCTCTGTTTTTCAACCGTGAGGTAGAAAGAGTGGGCTTTTTCGATTAACTCTTGTGACCACCGTAAGGGATGGTGGTGTACGCCCCCCCCCCCCCCCCCCACAACTTCACTTAGGCTGAGGCAACCGTACCACATAAAACCAACTCAACACGAAGGTCCACCTCAGATCAACAAGATACCACAAATTTCCACTTAAAAACAGAATACTCAGCTACAAACAAAACTCAATCTAATTAGCACACTATAGGAAAATTAGGTATGCCCTACCGTGTCATTATTTCCACAACTTCCAAAACTTCCCTGGACATCCTTAGTGAAACTCCTACACTGAATTTTAGAATTAAAAAAAAAATTGTCCTACTAGACACTTCCTACTCAAAACGATTCATTCACTAAGTTCTCTTCAGTTTCAAGATCCTCAATTGCCTTTTTCTCAAACTTTCAAAATTTTCATTTTTGTGGATTTTCAATTTTTCATTTGTTTTTTTTTTTTTTTGTATTTTTTCGTAAGTTTTAACCCTACATGCAAGGCTTTGACACGAAAACAAATTTTGACTTTACACAATTCAACTCTTTGGTGGGTAGACTCAATTATTTAAAGGTGCAGACAATATCTAAATCTATACTACACAATACGACAATATATATAAAAACATTACACTAACCACAACACTGACTCACAATACAATCTAAACACATCCTACATGTAATTGGCTATGCAAGACACATTTTGGCTAATAGACAGTTAAACCACCCCCACACTGCATGCTTCGTTGTCCTCAACGAATTTAGAGATTAAACATAGGAATCGGCAATCAATGTGTAGGACCAGTAGATGAGATGAAGCATGACATATACAAAAGAAACACATAATTTTAGCTAAAGGAAGAAATACTCACGACCGCCTCAAGGGTGGGGACGAAATCCACTCCAAGCAATCCCCAAGCACTAATGGTGCCACTATGCTCCTATATAGTCAGTTTGTTCTGCACACCGGGGTCGAATGCCTTCCTCTGCTGAAATTTGTGCCTTGGAGAATCCCCAACTCGCATGCAAAAGTCCCCAAGAAGGTCATGTGTGCTATGACACACCGGGGTAGACTCTCCCATAACCTGCTCAACTATGTCACTTAGAACCACCATTAGTCCCTCTCTCTCATCTCTCCAAATAAATAAATAAATAAAATACAACGTACAAATGTATTAAAAACGCACTCCCTAACTAATGCCAATAAGTAGGTTGGGTTTCCTCCCAACAAGCGCCGGGTAATTTAAGGTCGACGACCCGACCTAGTTACCTCAAACTTCTTCTTCTTCCACCATCGCTTCTCTCTTTGTCTCTTCTCAAGTGAGCATGCATGAGATGCATATGGCAAGAAGAAGTTGTAGAAGACGGCTGTAAAGAATTTCTTCTTCTTCTTGTGCTTCCACTCCTTGATCACCGATCTTCTCGAGAATTCATTCACCACATCATGACCCCTTGTACCTTTCCTCTTCTTCTTCTTCTTCCAATTTTTCAAAGTCAATATCATAAAGGACCGATCATGTGGAAATAGAATCCCAAGTGGCACAGTAATGGCAAGGAGTGCCGTCTTGACTGCTTCCTTTCCTAGTGTTTATCTTGGAATCACAGGTGGCAATTCATGAATCACATAAAGTTGGGATCTTTCTTCATCTCCATGCAAGAATTCCTTAGACTCATGGCATGCTTCATCTATGCACAAATCTTCAGTGATTGGGGATAACTCATCATCCATGTACTTATGCGCCTGTTCTTCATTAAAACCTTCTTCAATATCCTTAGGCCATAAGTTCGCGATTTCAACACTCTCCCATTCATGCCATGACTCCGGAATTATGCGAGGCACAAGTTGTATAGGCTTCACAATATCATACCAATATGAGTCCGAATCTAAGTCTGAAGCAGCCCGAGGATCTATTATTTCATGATGAATAGTATTATATACATAGACCTCTAGCGGTTCATCGTCTTCCTCTTCGCACTCCTCAACTAAGTCAGGAATGATGGTACTTGGCCAATCGTCATTATCTGCATATGCCAATGCACTCAAAATTTCTACCAAGTGTTGTCCTTGAAGCTGGACAGTTTCATCCATCCTATTAATCCCTTCCTCCATTTTGTCCATTTTAACTATCATGAGTAGGGGTGTACATATCTCCATAGGAGTAGTAAGGTGAATAGCCTGGAGCTTGCATATAAGAATTATTCTTGTCTGCAAAATTATTCACTAGGAAGCAGGTGAGATCAACAAATAAATAAAAAAAAAAACAAAAAAAAAATCCCTAAAGTTAATAATGCTAACTAATTCAACCGGAGTCCCCGGAAACGGCGCCAAAACTTGACATGATTCAATCGCAAGTGTACGGCCGTCGCGTGTAGTAATATCCAGAAATCCGGGTTTATCGAACCCGAAGGACTTGTCGTGAACCAATTAGTACGATTAAATTTATGTAGGCAGATCTTTGAGTTGGTTTATTTAATTAAGAATGTAAATAATAACTAATAATTAAAATTAATATTTAAATGAGAGACGAGTATCAGGATTTTCTCTATGTTCACTAGGTTTCCACCGTTAACGAGTTACGTTCCGAAACACAGATGATAATTTAATTTGCCAAACGAGCAATAATGTTAACCGAGTTACCAAGCTAAATTTCTATGCCTAGGTAAAATTACAACTGAGTTACCAAGTTCTATTTATCCCCAAAACATATAATGACGATCATCTAATTCTACTCAACGTTCACTGTCGGTGGTTGATTTTTCTAACCTATGACTGCGTGCTTAATTCAATTATCCGGGTAATTCGTTGATTTCACTAACCAATTACCTATCATCTACCTACTGCAGAGTCTCACAATAGCAACATAGATTAAGAGCGTGAATTAAACATAACAAACAAGAACCTCATCAAACGTGTTCTTTTTTGTCTCCCGCAGCCTACTCTTACTTTAGGTCCTAAAAATCGTGATGTATAGGGATGGGCACGATATTTTATGTATTTTGGCCGAGTTTGCAATTCAGCCCCTCTAGTTTGTAATTTTCGGACAGATTTCATAAGATGATCTTGCGCGGGCCTTTTCTCCCTCATCAATGGACTATCTTATATCGTTGGAAAGCCCTGGATGTATACTTTCTAATGGCGTAGGTATTGCGCTAAAAAATTATATGTAACTCCAGATACAGCCCGAATACTGAATACTGGTCTAGTTAACTTTTCCAGCTCTTCTTCGTTTTTGCGTCATCTTCGATGGAACATATCTCTCACGTCCGGCCTTTGATTGAGCTCCGCGACCTACCGTTGGAAATAACTTTGAGTCTACTTTCATTTTCCACCAGTCTAACTATAGTAGTTTTTTTAGAACTCAGGATATAATCAAAATAGTGAAGGTTGGTCACTTTTGCTCCTCTGACTTTGCTTCTCTTCATTCTCCTTGGCCATTCTTGAGATTTTCTCATCTTCCGAATTTCGTTTCACGCCTCCCTGAAACCGTTTAGCATCTTTTCCTATCATGACAACATTGACAAGCATACCAAGCGATGTGACAAATAACATCTAAAAACGTATAGAAACGCCCGAACTAGAAATAAATCACATCAAGCTAATTCTCTTCATATTTTTGCTGGAATCTCGTCACTTCGCACCGAAATGCACACAAATGAGAATATATTGTGTACGTAAAATACTCTTATGAAGGATTTATCATTGTCATTTTCCTTCTTAGGAAATTGCCTGCTATTCTTCTTTTGAGGGCAATCTCTTACCAGATGATATGCATCTCCACATTCATAGCAATTCATAACTTTAGGTTTATGTAAATGAGAAGTATACTTACCTTTCTGATCCTTATTGGTTGAGGATCTGAATTTTTCTTTGTTGTAGTCCTTGTTTCCAAAGTTTATCTTCTTCGTTAGAATTCTGGCCAAGGCTTTGGAGACCAGGGCTAAGGCTTCTTCATCATCATCATGATCATTGTTGATTCAAGACTGCTAAGTGTGTTTTGGGAATTCATAATTTAGAGTGATGAAAGACAAAGATTCTCTAAGTATTCAAGGCTCCAAGGCCTTGAGATATTGATCAAAGCCTCAAAGCCTTGACAGTTACTTTCTTATGAAATGTGTTCTGACAATCTTGTGTTGCAAGTGGTCAATCTGATGTTCTAGATCAGATATTTGTTGCAAATATTCTTGTTATTTGTTTCTTATATATCTAACATATTGCAGATATCATAATCAGGCTGAATCAAGAACTCTGGTGTTACAGTTGGAAAAAAACTGTGAAGAATGTTCAGAGCTCCATGGCCTTGAGACATGCCTTGAGCTGCTGACAGTTTTCACAGACATAACTTGATTCTCTCTTGCAGGAATTGATCTTTGTTATTATAAGTGTTTAAAGACTTTTGCAAGTCTTAAATTGGTTTGTGTTGGTTTATATGATTGTTTGGTAATCAGGTTAAGGAATTATTTATTTGATTCAGTTTCATTCAGAAACTGAATATCCAAACAGACTTTATGATGTTATGTATTTGGATTTTGTTTGTTGATGTGCTTAATGTTGTTGCACTTTTTTTTGAATGTGCAATCTTATCACAACAAACTCCAACGGATATCTACTCGGAGCTGTTTTGAATTGCAGTTAGAAAGGATGAGGATTTGCAGGAAAAGAGATCATAAAATCTCTCATTCAGTTGCTGAAAGTAGATAAAAGCTGGTTTGAATTTGAAAGACATAGAGAAGCTTACAGAAAACAGAAATCAAAGAAAAAGAAGGAGAGATACATCCGTGGAAGATCAGATCATCAATCCTCACAACTTCAAGCTTCATCAAGTGCTTTGAGAAGATCAATCATTTCAATATTCCTGAAGAACACATCCAGGTTTTCTCATTTGATTCTTCTATTATGTTCTTCTCTTTTTGTACTTAAATCTGCTTATCTTCTGTATATCTTATACCTCACAAAACCTAGTGGTTGGTTGTTCAAGTGAACAAAATGAGGTTCTTGTTAGCTCAACAGTTAGTAGCTGATACTAGATAGGTTTGGAACCACAAGATGTATAGGTATAAGGGAGTTCACTTAGGCTTGAAGATATAGGGCTGTTTATGTGTGAGTAATAAGAAGTGTTTGCCCAATCCTGGTGGGATTAGATCACTCAGGCAGAGATTAGGTCCATTGGGACTGAACTCTGTAAATTTCTCAATGTTCTTTACTTTACAGTTTAGCTATTTATTCTTGCAAGTGATCTAGTATAAATTAGGGTTTAAAAACTTTTGAAACTGATACTAGTTCAAGGCCTTGAAACTTTCTTTTATACTTAAGAAGTTTCTGATCAGTCTTACAAAATCTCTAGGCCTTGAGATTTCTTTCTTGTAATTTCATCACTTAGTTAAATTCTGTGTTTTAGCAAAAACTTCCCATAGTCAATTAACCCCCCCCCCCCCGCCCCCCTTCTAGAGTATTTCGGTCCTGTATTTAGACTACATTACAAACTTTCAATTGGTATCAGAGCTTGGGTCACTACTATAGATCTAACAATCTTGTGACTATGAGTAATGTAGGAGATGGTGGCTTCTCTCAAGGAAGGGCAGAAAACAGACCTCCATTGTTCCGTGGTGACAACTTCATGCACTGGAAGGCATTGATGAAGATGTTAATCATAAATCAAGACATGGAATTGTGGTCAATAATTCAGAATGGTCCTCATGAGTATTTCACTACCATTGATGGAGTTAGATGTATCAAGTCTGAGGAAAATCTTTCAGTTGCTGAACTGGAACAGGTATCCAAAAATTACAAGGCTATGAATCTGTTATATTGTGCTCTTAATGCAGATGAGTTCAACAGGGTGACAAATTGCAAAAGTGCCAAAGAAGTATGGGACAAACTTGTTATAACATATGAAGGAATAAGTCAAGTCAAACAGACCAATATTAACATACTTCTGAGGCAATATGAGCTGTTCAAGATGAACTCAGATGAAACTATCAAGGAGATGTTCAAAAGA
The DNA here is from genome assembly GCA_023055425.1 of Linanthus parryae. Lineage (NCBI taxonomy): Eukaryota > Viridiplantae > Streptophyta > Magnoliopsida > Ericales > Polemoniaceae > Linanthus > Linanthus parryae. Next base: position 60,757,115 of record JALGPY010000003.1, read on the forward strand.
TTCACTGATGTGGTAAACAACCTGGAGTCATTGGGAAAAAGCTTCTCAGATGAGGAAAAAGTAAGCAAGATTCTGAGAAGTTTGCCAAAAGCTAAGTGGGAGCCAAAGACAAAAGCTATTAAGGAAGCTCAGGATTTAAGTCTTCTTCAGCTAGATGATCTACAAGGAAAGATGCTCACTCATGAGATGTCTATGAAAGATGTAAAGGGTGATCTGAGTGAAAACATCAAGAATCTAGCACTCAAGTCTAAAGACAATGAAAAATCTCAAAGCCTTGAGACTCAAGATGAGCATGATGATAAAGAGGCTTTAGAAATGATCTCCAAGGCCTTGTCCGGGATTCCCAAGAAGAAGAAAAACTTTGGAAACAAAGACTACAACAGAGAGAGATCAAGACCTTCATGCAGCAAGGATTACAAAGGTAAGTCTTCATCATAGTCACATAAAACTAAAGTAATGAATTGCTTTGAATGTGGTGATGCAGATCATTTAGTAAGGGATTGTCCACAAAAGAAGAAGAACATGAAATTTCAAAAGAAAGACAATGACAATAGGAGGAAGAAATCAATGATGGCCTCATGGAGTGATTCAGATTAATCAAGTGATTCATACACAGAAGAAGAACAAGCAACTTTATGCTTCATGGCTAAACATGATGAAGAAAAATCTTCAGACAAGAAAAATTGAGAAAATGGTAAAAAATCTTCTTGCTAGTCCTACTGATGTACTTCCTGAAATTCTCAAGAGCATGTTTTTAAATGAGGAAAGTTATAGAAATGAGATTACTTTTTTGAAGATTAAATTTCATGAGCAGGTAAAAGAAAATTTGGACTTGGTTTTCACCAACAAGACTATTGAAGTTTCTAAGACAAAGATTGAAAATGACTTCAAGGCCTTGGACAGTAGATTCAAAGCCTTGAAGGCACAGGTAAAAGAGATTGTTGATCAAAACACTCTCTTAACTGGAAGGTAAGTTGATCTAAAGACTCATTCAGAGGATTTAGAACAACAAATCTGTTCTTTAACTGAGAAACTTCAAGAGTCTAAAAAGGTCCTAACCAGTTTTACAGGCTCAGAACATAATCTGAATCTCATTCTTGGAGGAAGTCTGAAATCTATGCATAAAAGTGGAATTCGCTATAATCCAAATTTTCCAAAGAAAAGCCAAACTACTTTTATCAAATCTGGTAGCAGACATTTCCATAGTGTCATTACTGTGGAAAAATTGGTCATATCAAATTAACTTGTCCCTTAAGAAGATCAGAACATCATATTCTGAGGAACACTTATCCTTATCAGCTTAAGGGATAGGTTAGGCAGATTCGGGTTCCTAAAGGAATTAGACCACCAAACATGGCTGATTCTGAGTATGACTCAAAGTTCTGCACTTGGTCTAACAGCCTGTTGAGGCAATGATTTAATTTTGCAGGATGTCACCAAGGCCTTGAAGAATCGGAAATGGATATTAGACAGTGGTTGTTCCAGACATATGATTGGAAAGAAGTCTCTTTTTACTGAGCTCGCAGAGAAATCTGGAGGAACAATTACACTTGGTGACAAAGCAAAATGCAATATTATTGGTATAGGTAGTATTGGTAATGGTTCTACCAACTCTATCTCTGATGTTTATATTGTGGATGGACTTAAATATAATCTGCTTAGTATTTCTCAGTTATGTAATAAAGGTTATAAAGCTGTATTTGACAAGGAGAAATGTGTTGTGCAAGATGAGAAATTTGGATATTGCATACTCACTGCTCCTAGATCATACAATATGCTATGAGTACTAACAGTATTTCAGGAGACAAGTTAAAGTGCCTCAAGGCCTTGAAGGAAGATTCAAACCTTTGGCATAGAAAGCTTGGGCATATTAGCATACACATCTTGAATAAACTCATCTCAAAGGACTTGGTAAGAGGATTACCATCACAAAAATTCTCAGATGATGAGATTTTCAAGGCATGTGTACAAGGTAAACAAACAAGAAGCTCATTAAGCCAAAGAATTTTGTAGTTACTTCTAGACCCTTAGAACTTATGCATATGGACTTGTGTGGTCCTATGAGAGTTCAAACTCCTAAAGGTAAGAGGTATATGCTTGTTGTAGTAGATGATTATTCTAGATTTACATGGGTTATGTTTATTAGAGACAAAACTGAAGCTTTATCTGAATTTTCTAGACTGTTCAAAGAGCATCAAACTATGAAAAACTTGCTTGTTGCATCTATTAAAAGTGATCATGGTAGGGAATTTGATCAGCTTGACTTTTATTTATTTTGTGCAAATCATGGCATATCACACAACTTCTATGCACCTAGAACCCCTCATCACCTTGAAGATATGTCTAGAACCATGATACTTGAAAGTAATTTGCCAAAGTATTTGTGGGCAGAACCTGTTAATACTTCCAATTATGTGCTTAATAGATGTTTGATTAGGCCTATTTTCAAAAAGACTCCTTATGAACTGCTTAAAGGAAGGAAGCCTAGTGTCTCTTATTTCAAACCTTTTGGTTGTATTTGTTTTGTGCATAATAATGGTAAAGACAATCTTGGTAAATTTGATGCTAGAAGTGATGAAGGTGTATTTCTTGGATATTCTCAAACTAGCAAAGCTTATAGAGTTTTAAATAGAAAAACCAAGATTGTGGAAGAGAGTATTCATGTGTTATTTGATGAAAGTACTAAGGATTCTTTGAGTGAAAGTTTTGCAGATCTTAATTTGAACAAGCATGAGGCTGATGATGACATTGTGAAAGAAGACAAAGGCAAAATTGAAGTATAGAATCAGTCAGTAGAATCTCCAGGCCTTGAACCTCCTGCAGAGCCAAAATCTCAAAGCCTTGAGACTGAAACTGAAACTTTTTATGATGCTCCTTCTACTGCTTCAAGAACTCAAAGTCTTGAAGGAACATATCCCTGGACACCAAGGAAGAAGTTTAAGTATCTTTCAGACCATCCAGCTGACAATATCATATATGATCCAAATACTGGAACTCAGACAAGAGGACAGTTGAGGAACTTATGTGCTTTTAGTGCTTTTGTATCATTGATTGAGCCTAAGAATGCAAAATAAGCACTGGAAGATGCAGATTGGATCATTTCAATGAAAAGTGAGCTGAATGAATTTGAAAGAAACAAGGTATGGAATCTGGTTCCTAGACCAAAAGAGCAATCAGTTATTGGAACTAGATGGGTGTTCAGAACTAATCTTGATGAGAATGGCAAAGTGGTAAGAAACAAAGCCATACTTGTGGCACAATGATACAATAAAGAAGAAGGTATAGACTATAAGGAGACATTTTCTCCTGTTGCCAGGTTAGAAGCTATTAGAATACTTCTTGCATTTGCATCTCACAAACACATAAAACATTATCAAATGGATGTCAAATGTGCTTTTCTAAATGGTTATTTACAAGAAGATGTTCTTGTAGCTCAACCTCCTGGTTTTGAAGATGAAAACTTCCCTGATCATGTTTACAAATTAGACAAAGCTCTTTATGGCTTAAAACAAGCTCCAGGGCTTGGTATGATAGACTCTCAAAATTTTTACTTGACAATAATTTCAAGAGAGGTATAGTTGATAAAACTGTTTTCATTAAACATCATGAAAATGACTTGTTAGTAATTCAGATTTATGTAGATGATATTCTTTTTGGTGCTACTAATGATGCTCTTTCAAAAGAGTTCTTTAGTCTAATGTGCAGGGAGTTTGAGATGAGCTTAAGTAGAGAACTAAATTTCTTTCTTGGACTTCATGTTATACAAATGAAGAAAGGAATCTTTGTACATCTAGGAAAATATACCAAGGACTTGTTGAACCAGTACAATATGACACAGTCCAAGGCACTCAAAACTCCTATGAGTTCATCAATATCATTAGACAATGATTCAAATGGTAAGAGCGTAAATCAAAAGGAGTATAGATGTATGATTGGATCACTTTTGTACTTAAATGCTAGTAGACCTGATATTCTGTTTAGTGTTTGCATGTGTGCAAGATTTCAGGCAGATCCTAAGGAAGTCATTTAACTGCTGTTAAGAGGATTTTTTGATATTTGAATGGAACCAAAGACTTGGGGCTTTGGTATCCAAGGAGATCTAACTTTATGTTGAGTGGATATTCAGATGCAGATTTTGCAGGATATAAAGTGGATAGGGAGAGTACTTCTGGATGTTGCCAGTTTCTTGGTTCTTCACTAATTAGTTGGCATTCCAAGAAGCAAAATTATGTAGCATTATCAACTGCAGAAGCTGAGTATATTGCAGCTGGTGCTTGTTGCTCTCAAGTGTTGTGGATTGCTCAACAACTTAGAGATCTTGGCTATGATTTCATAAATGTGCCTATCAATTTTGACAATACAAGTGCCATTTCAATCTCTAAAAATCCAGTAAAGCATTCAAGAACCAAGCATATATATGTAAGGCATCATTTCCTTAGAGATCATGCAGAAAAAGGTGAGGTTGTCCTATCTTTCATTTCTACTTCTATAAAAATTGCTGATATTTTCACTAAACCTTTTCCAGATGATAGGTTTGCATCCCTAAGGCTTGAACTGGGTATGTTGAACAAGGATGCATTGGTTTAGGGGGAGTATTAGTGTTTACTTGTGGATATTTGTTGAAATCTCAAAGCCTTGAGATTATACTTTCCAAAAGCCTTAAAGGTATAGTTCAAAGCTTTGAAATTTCTAAGTCTGCAGAAAATCTCAAGGCCTTGAGATGTTCTCTAAGGTCTTGAAATATCTGTGCAGTTTAATTGTTTAAAAAAATTGGATCAACAAATATTATATATTATCTTTTTAGATAATTGTATAATATTTGAGTTACTCAGAGAATTTTCCAAAATATCCTAAAATATCTTCAAGATATGTTTTGCATGTGGATTTTAGAAGAGTCCTTTTTAAACTCTTTCTCTCAACCTATTTAAGCTGAAAGTCAAGGCTTTTCTTTCTATTATCTCTATTTTCTCTCAATCTTCTACGTCTCTCTGCTCTCTCTCTCAATCTCAATCTTCTCTCAAAACCCTAATTCCACAATGGAGCGCAAATCAGACAGGATTCAACAACAGGGTAAGCCTTCTGCTAGATCTAAGAAAAGGGCCAACAAGAAGGAGAAGATTACAATTTCTGACTCGGATTCAGAAGGGACACAGAGTTTGCATGAAGCTTCTCCTCCTGCAACGAAGATCAGAACAGAGAAAGGGGATGAAGGTTCAAGTGTTGATCCACAGATGGAGACAGGAGTACAGGGTGATGATCAGTCTAGGTTAGACAAGAAGAAATGGGGAGACAAGAAAAATCCAGATGGAGAAGAAAAGGGGAAGTCTGCTAAGGAATGCAAAAAGAAGTCTGCTGTTGGTGAGAAAAAGAAATTTGTTGAAGAAGAACCAGAAAAGGATAAGCCTGCTGAGAAGAAATCAGGGGTTAAGCAAATAGCTGCTGCAACCAAAAAGGGTTATCAAGGTAAGAATGTACTACCTTTTGATTGGTTCATTAGTTCAGATGTTTGAAGTGTGTGGATGCAATGGTATGCATCATCTAAGGTTTCTTTCTGTAGTTTGATTATCGAAGAGTTATTAGACGAGTTGGACATTGACTGTATGAGGAAGTTAACAGAATCTGCAGTTTCGAAGGTTTTAAATCCTAGTTCTAAAGCTTATCGTAGGCTAACTAGGTTGTTTTACCTTAATTTGGTTCAAGAAGGGGAAGATAAGTTGGTGTTGACCTCAAAGGTAGCAGGAATAGATTTAAGGCTAGACTATAGGGCTTTTGCCAAGGTCTTGGGAATTCCTAGGAAGTATAATGTTGCAGATCATCCTGATAAGAAGGAATGTCTAGACAAAGCCAAAGCTATGTTCTTCATTGATGATGTTCCTATTGGTCCCAAACAGTTGACACACTCTGTGCTCAACTCTGAAGCTAAAATCTTGTTTACAATTCTGATGAGGAGTGTTGTCCCTAGAGAAAACTCAAGAGAGTTGGTTACAGATAAGGTTCTCATCCTGATGTATTTGATATGTCAAGGGTTTGAGATTGATCTGCCAACAATGATCATGGAGCATATGATCTACTTTGCTACCAGAATCGGAAACCATCCTCTTCCATATGCCAACCTACTACCTCTTTTCTTTGAACATTTTGAGGTACCTGTAAAAGGAGGGGAGAAGATAACTGGTGGTTTTGGGTTAATTGATGAGTCTGCTTTACAAAGGATTGGTGTGGTTCAGACATGAAAGGGACATTGGAAGTTTTATTCAGAGTTGTCTAAAGCTAAGCTTGAGGAGAAAAATTTCATCAAACCAAAGGGGGCTACAACATCAAGGGGACAAGCTAATGAAGATTATTCTCAATTGGTTGATAAGTTTGAAGAACAACAGGTTGAGATAGAAGATCTTAGACATAGCTTGTTTGATTTATCTTCTGACTTTAATCAGTTCAATGCCTTGATGGGTGTGATGAATGGTAAGCTGGATATTGTCATCAAGGGTTTGAATTTGGAAAAGATTCCTTCTGCGACTAGTCATGACACTAGTGTTGATTCAGATGAGAGGCTAGGAGATTTCTTGAAGAAGAAGAAGAAGAAGCCTATTCCAGTTGTGCTCACATCAAAGGATCTATATGAGCAAACTGATGATGAGGAAGCTGAAGAAGACACAGGTGTTGATGCAGCTACAGAAGGAGATTCTGTGCAAGTCAAGGACAAGAAAGTTGATGAAATTATTTATGAAGTTATTGCTTGATCCTTGATCTTTTCTGTCTTTCTTTCTCTTCTCTTCTTTCTGATCTCAAGGCCTTGACATTCAGTATGAACTGTTTTTTTTTAAATAAGTTTTTTTTCTGAGTAATGATCCAACATTTCTTTCACCTTTATTTGATGAAAGTCAAAAAGGGGGATAAAGCCTTATGTGTGTGATGATTTTGTTCTGCTTAAGGTTTAATCTTGGTTATGTGAATTCTTAGTTATGTGAATCAGTTTATGTGAATCAGTTGTTTAAGTTGGTTATGTGAATCAGTTGTTTATGTATGTGATATTATGATATATGTGTTATTTTCTCAAATTTTGCAAATACTGGTTTCTAATTCTTACAAAAAGTGGCAGGAATATTTACACAAGATTATGGGTTTTGTCTTTCATCAAGGGGGAGATTGTTGATTCAAGACTTCTAAGTGTGTTTTGCGAAGTCATAATTTAGAGTGATGAAAGACAAAGACTCTCTAAGTCTTCAAGGCTCCAAGGCCTTGAGATATTGATCAAAGCCTCAAAAGCCCTGACAGTTACTTTCATATGAAATGTGTTCTGACAATCTTGTGTTGCAGGTGGTCAATCTGATGTTCTAGATCAGATATTTGTTGAAAATATTCTTGTTATCTGTTTCTTATATATTCAACATATTGCAGATATCATAATTGGGGTGAATCAAGAACTCTGGTGTTACAGTTGGAAAAAAACTGTGAAGAATGTTCAGAGCTCCAAGGCCTTGAGATATGCCTTGAGCTGCTGACAGTTTTCAAAGACATTACTTGATTCTCTCTTGCCGGATTTGATCTTTGTTATTATAAGTGTTTAAAGACTTTGAAAGTCTTAAATTGGTTTGTGTTGGTTTAACTGATTGTTTGGTAATCAGGTTAAGGCCTTATTTATTTGATTCAGTTTCATTTGGAAACTGAATATCCAAACAGACTTTATGCTGTTATGTATTTGGATTTTGTTTGTTGTTGTGCTTAATTTTGTTGCAGTTTTTTTAAATGTGCAATCTTATCAATACGAACTCCAACGGATATCTACTCAGAGCTGTTTTGAATTTCAGTTAGAAGGATGAGGATTTGCAGGAACAGAGATCCTAAAATCTCTCATTCTGTTGCTGAAAGTAGATAAAAGCTGGTTTGAATTTGAAAGACATAGAAAAGCTTACAGAAAACAGAATTCAAAGAAAAAAAATGAGAGATACATCCGTGGAAGATCAGATCATCAATCCTCACAACTTCAAGCTTCAATCAAGTGCTTTCAGAAGATCAATCATTCCAGTATTCCTGAAGAACACATCCAGGCTTTCTCAGCTGATTCTTCTATTGTGTTCTTCTCTTTTTGTACTTGTAGATAGTGCTTTCTGAGTTGACAGATCTTAGCCACGTGGCAACCATCCAGCACACCATATTGTGCTCCACACACACTGGATCACAAGCCGCGCTGATCCATGTGGGGGCTGCGAGACAGAGCCCTCGCATACCACTGCACGGGACTTGTAGGGACTTAGTGGTTTGGAGGCTAGAGTAAGTCCTGTCGCGTGCGAGCCAAGCACGCGCGCGACCTTTAGTAACTGCTTTTGAGAGATTTATGGCACGAGCTCCATAAACCCGGTCAATCCGGTCAAACCCGGTCAACCCCATAACGGTTCCGGTATTCGCGCATAACGTGCTATAACGGTCCCTATATACGCGGACGAACGTGCCGTTGTGGTTAAGCTAATTAAGCCGCCATTGATGGGCGCATTAACCACACTGCAACGGTCACATTCTCCGTTATATATAGGACGTTAACCTTTCCATACAAAGGAGAACACACTAGCCATACGCGGAAGCTCTGCCAAACCTCTGTCTCTCTCTCAGACATTACTACTGCCTTACTCTCTCCCTACACACAACCCAACTCTTCCTGTGCTATCTCTGATCCTCTACTTACGGTGTACACGTAGGTCTCCCCGCCGGAATCTCTTGTGCACAGTACTTAAATCTGCTTATCTTCTGTATATCTTATATCTCACAAAACCTAGTGGTTGGTTGTTCAAGTGAACAACAAGAGGTTCTTGTTAGCTTAACAGTTAGTAGGTGATACTAGATAGGTTTGGAACCACAAGCTTTATAGGTGTAAGGGAGTTCACTTAGGCTTGAAGATATAGGGTTGTTTCTGTGTGAGTAATAAGAAGTGTTTGCCCAATCCTGGTGGGATTAGATCCCTTAGGTAGATATTAGGTCCATTGGGACTGAACTCTGTAAATTGCTCAGTGTTCTTTACTTTACAGTTTAGCTATTTATTCTTTCAAGTGATCTAGTTCAAATTAGGTCTTACAAACTGTTTGAAACTGGTACTAGTTCAAGGCCTTGAAACTTTCTTTTATACTCAAGAAGTTTCTGATCAGTCTTACAAAATCTCAAGGCCTTGAGATTTCTGTCTTGTACTTGCATCACTTAGTTAAATTATGTGTTTTAGCAAAAAGTTCCCATACTCTATTCACCCCCCCCCCCCCCCCTTATAGAGTATTTTGGTCATGTATTTAGACTACATTACAAACTTTCAATCATCCTCCTGCTCAAGGATTTGGGATTTTTCATTGTCCTTTGCCTTGAGTGCCAGGTTCTTGATGTTGTCACTCAATTCACCATCAACCTCCTTCATGGAAATCTCATGAGTGAGCCCCTTGTAGATCATCAAGTTCCAGAGTGCTTAGGTCTTGAGCCTCTTCAATTGCAGTTGTCTTATGCTCTCATTTTGCCTTTGGCAGGCTTCTGAGTATCTTCCTGACATTTTCCTCATTTGAGAAAGCTTTTCCCAAGGATTCTAATTTCTTCACAATATCTGTAAATCTTTTGAACATATCTGTTATGGATTCATCAGAATTCATCTTAAATAGTTCATACTGTCTCAAAGGATATTAATTTTTGTCTGCTTGACTTGGTTGGTTCCTTCATAAGTAACACTTAGCTTGTACCATATCTCTTTTGCACTTTTGCAGTTGGATATCCTGTTAAACTCATATGCACTAAGAGCACAATATAATAGGTTCAAAGCTTTGTAATTATTTGATACATTTTCCAGTTCAATAACATAGAGATCTTCATCAGGCTTGACAGTTCTAACTCCATCGACAGTAGTATAGAACAAGTTTGGCCCATTCACAACAATAGACCATATTTCCATGTCCCGTTCTATGATGAACATCTTCATCAATGCCTTCCAATGAACAAATTCATCACCACAAAACAATGGGGGTCTATTAGCTTCCCTTCCCAGTGAGAACCCTCCATCACATACATTACTCCTTGTCACAATATTTTTAGATCCTTAAACAGTGACCCAAAGCTCTGATGCCAATTGAAAGTTTGTAATGTAAGTGTAAAACAGGATCTAAATACTCTAGAAGGGGGGGGTTGAATAGAGTATGCTAACTTTTGCGAAAACACAGCCTTTTGAAACTAGAGTAGTGTAAAAAGTTGATATCTCAGAGCTTTGAAATAGTTTTGATAAACTTGAAGATATAGCTGCTGGATATAGAGGCTTCAAAGCTTTGAGATTTGGTAAGCTACAAAGCTTTGAAACTTCCTGTTTAGACTGAATATAAATATAACAAAAGTAAATAGCAAGAACACAAGGATTTTACAGAGTTCAGTCACAATTGGACCTAGTCTCTACCTGAGGGATCTAATCCCTCTAGGATTCAAACATAAATTCTTATTAATCACCCATATTTAGCCCTAGATCTCAAGCCTAAGTGAACTACCTTACACTTATACAGCTTGTGGTTCCCAACCTATCTAGTTACAGGCTACAACCTGTTGAAACAATGAAAACCTCTTGTTGTTCACTTGAACAACCAAACTACTAAGTTTAGTGAGGTTTGATAAATATAGAATGAATAATACAATTAAGTACAAGTAGAAAAACTCACAAAGAATAAGCTAGTGAAGCCTGGAAGAGCTCTTCTGATATGATGATATTCTGCTGTTGGAGAGATGTTTTGCTTAATTAATTTGAAGAATTATGTAACTTGATCTTCACAGTGTTTTTGCTCTCTTCAAATCCCACGATTTTTCTCTCATTCTGGATCTCCTCCATTCAAATTTAAAGTGCCAAACACTTGAGCAACAGTCTGCAACCAACTGAGAAATTATAGGAACATAAACCCTATAAATTCTCCTTTCTGATAAGCTTCAATCGACAACTACATTTAAATGAATTTCTGATTTGTTTATGGACGTTGGAGCGTCCAACAGACCTGCAAAAACTCAGCAAACAAGATCAACAACAGCGAAACAATCTAGCACCAAGATCTTATTAGCAAACTGCTAACAATCCTAAGGAAAACTGGGCTAGATTTGTCTGCTGATAAACTTGAGTTAATATATATATTCAAACTGCTGAATATATCAAGTAACCAGTATAGAGCATGTATTATTATACAGTAATCAACTCATAACAAGTTCTAAGTCTCACAGAAATGACCTGCATACAAGAATAATTAGATGAACTTAGCAGTGAAGGATAACCTGTAAATCTCAAAGTTTTGAAGCTTTTCCTGCTAGTTCATCAGAATGAAATTGGATTTTCAATCCAACTCATTCCTGCATATATTATAGATTAGAAGATAGATTACTAATGCATTTATATTGCCATCCCATATTAAAACTAAAACCTGCACAAAAACAGTTAGACAAATATACATATAAGCATAGCTACAGTAACTCAAAACTTTGAAGCCTTGGTACTTAGCAATATTTCATTCTTGTGTTTTTGGATTTCATCATCCAGGAACCAAAGCTCTCTGCATGTGCATTTACATATCAATCTCAAGGAGCTTCAAACTTATCATATATATCATAACCTTCCGTTAAGGAGAAGTACCTCCTTATAACCTGGGGGTATTCAAGCAAGAACGACAAAAGCAAAACAAGAACGAGACAAATATTTGACGTGGTTCACTGAAAAATTCGTAACGAACCCGCTAGCTGCCTCCACGGCCAAACCAAAACCAGATATTTTATTGAGAAGAGAACCCGATTACAATGCACGTCGTGGCCGAAACAGTCACGGCGGCCACCAGATTAACACCACCTCACACATACACACACACTGAAAAGTCTCTCAATATTCCCAACTAACTCTCTGTGTGTTGTTACTGACTTGTAAACTAGGGCTATACCTTATAGATTTTCAGGGCCAACCCACCGCCCCAACAAAGTAGGACGGTAAATTTGACTAATTTATTCTAATGGCCTTTAACTTTTCGTGGACCTAAAGTTATTACCGAATAAGAAATCACTGCTTTGACTAATTAGCCAACATGATTCAAGGCGCCAAAATTAAGAAATCTCCACCCTTACTTGAATCATGTCAGCAATCCGAAACCCGAACCTAATGCTTCTATCCTCAAACAGAAACCGGACGCGTCTCCCAGAACCTGAAACGAGCATGCCTCCTTAAACAAATATTTCGCAACTATATGCAAAACCCGAATAGACAAATCGTTGCTCCAACTACCATGCATTCCTACAAAGAATGTGCCTAATGCGGATGTACTTCCGGAAACAGACACAAGTGCTCCACCCAGAACCAGATTCGAATACATTCACTGAGAAAGCATGACTGAATGTATTCTCGATGCGACCAATTGCTCCAAAAATATGCACCACGGCAAGTGCCAGATGTTACTCAGACCTGATGTACCAGTAACGAGTGGCCAAACAGATTGTCGTGCCCGATGCGCCCCGTATGCCTCAGATGCGCCAGATGCTTGCCAGAAACATATCCCCCAGATGCGAGCTCAATGCATGTCATGTTACACGCCCCAAAAATAGATGCACGCCAGAACAGACTCGTGCATAATGCGCGCCAGAACCAAGATCAGATGCGCGTTCCAGAAATCTCACCCGCCAGATGCTCCATACCGTTGCTCCAACTCCAACGAGTTCCTGCAACGCATGAGCCAGAACCAGAACCAGATTCAATTCACATGCCAGATGCTCCACACCGGGAGCCAAATTGCGCCTGAACGCCAATCGCCATAATGCAAGATGAGTGTGAACCGTCAAATTCGTGCCAGTACCGAATGCGTGTTGAATTTTCCAGATCCCTTGCACGCCTAATTAGATGTGCGTCAGATTTCTCCTACAGGATCCCAAATAGCGCCCTCAATGGGGCTTCAGATGGTGGGTGTACTTGCTTCTCTTTGTCTCACGAATAGATCAATCTTGATCGTCAAACCAGACATCGTTCTTGGCGGAATCTCGAAATCCTACTTCTGATGGCCTGCTCTACCTGAATCGTGAAACCCTAGCTTTGTGTTCTGCCAAAACGTGAAACCCTAGTTCTTGGCTCCACCTAGATCTTGGAACCCCGGCTCTGATACCAGTTTGTCATAACCTGAGGGTATTCGAGCAAGAACTACGAAAGCAAAACAAGAAAGAGACAAATATTTGACGTGGTTCATTAACAAATTTGTAACGAACTCGCTAGCTACCTCCACGAACAGTACCAGATATTTTATTGAGAAGAGAACCCGATTACAATGCACATCGTGGCCAAAACAGCCACGACGGCCACCCGATTAACACCATCGCACACACACACACTGAAAAGTCTATCAAAATTCCCAACTAACTCTCTGTGTGTTGTTACTGACTTGTAAACTAAGGCAATGCCTTATATATTGTCGGTGCCAACCCACCGCCCCAACAAAGTAGTACGGTAACCTTGACTAATTTATTCTACTGGATTTTAACTTTTCGTGGACCTAGCGTTATTACCAAATGTGAAATCACTGATTTTACTAATTGGCCAACATGATTCAAGGGGACAAAATTAACACTTATATTTCTTAACAATTTTCTTTCCTTAGTGTATCAAATCGTGGTAATCTATAACAATGTTCCTTTACAATTTCAGGGGGGTTTAATCATGCATTTTACTCATTTAGAAGCATTATCGACGATAATTAATCATACCAACAAAATCTGTCACCATGCCCAACTTTCAGCAAGTGTGTCATTTGACAATATCATAGTCTCTACTTTATTCGAAAGTCTTAAGAACACCTCACGACCTCAAAATTCGAGCCACAAACAATACCTTTAAGTTTCGACCTTCACCAAAAATCTAATCAACACATATGAGAATTAAGTATCCAAAAAAAATCGTGGTTGGCTCCCAAAAATTCATCTCCAAGACAAACGCAAGGCTTTCAATTTATTTAATAATCATAGACATCTCCAATGAACTTCAAATTTGTATATCATAAACACGATATTATTTATCTGCACTCAAAATATCATAACCTTCCGTTAAGGAGAAGTGCCTCAAAATTTCCCAAATCAGCAAACTCCACAAGTAATAGTCACAACTGACCAACCAGAAAGAGTTGGTTATTATAGTACCGATACTAATAGCAATGGGTTTGAATTTTTTTTATAATATACTTAACGTGCAAAGTACAACATATTCAAATTTCACAATATTCTAAGAAAACTAACTACCCTTTTTGTATTTCACATAACAGACCCTCTGTTATGAACATAATCTGTCCTAATTATCTTCATGTCAGAGATACTAACATTTGAGTGTCATAAGGAAGAGAAATTGATTTAGAAAAATTATATAATGTAGTTAACATATAGAGGTACCCCATACTTGAATTTCATAGTTTTCTCATAACATTACCTACCCCTTTTTAATTTTTCAAAACACACTCACTGTTATGTTCACAATATTTCCGAATTTCTTCGTTTAAAAAAGATTCGCATTTCAGTGACTTAAAGAAGAGATATGGATCTGAAATTTTTTTATATGTTTAACTCAAAATACAGAGGTACTACATAATTGAATTTCATAATTTTCTAATAATATTAGCTACCTCTTTTGTATTTTACAAACCAGACTCACGGTTATGTTCACAATCTGTTGGAGTTTCTTCGTGTCAAGGAGATTCACATTTCAGTTCCTTCAAGAAGAGATATGGACATGAAATTTTTATACGTTGTACTTAACATGCATGGATACCACATACTTGAATTTTATAATTTTCTAAGAAGATTAGCTATCTCTTTTGTATATTAAAAAACAGAGCCTCTGTTATGGTTATCTGTCCAAGATTTTTTCATGTGTGTTTTTTAACCCTTTATCACCATCAAGCACAAAGAGTTGGTTACCAAAACTTCACCACCTCATAATAGATCATTTAGAAAGAATCACATAAGTTTTCCCAAAAATTAACCATGAAGAACCCATTCTTCATCATAAACACAAGAAAATGCAACCAATCAAGGGGATGAATAAAGTATTGTAAATTTCCTACCTCTTTTGATGGACTTCTTCTTTTGGTCTACTTTGATGAGATATCATGTAGGGTTTTGATGCAGGTTACACAGCGGAATAATAAAACTTTTATCCTGCTCAAATCCCTCCAAGGATCACATGCAAGCAATCATAACATGATGAAGGTACAAGAACTGTGTACCTTAGTTTATGTGATCATTGCGAAGAATTGTATCTTCGTTTCTACGAGTATTCACTCTTTTGGATCGCAGCTGGAATCATTCTCCGTGTGTAGTGCTAGAAACGGAAAAAGGAGGGAGGAGATCACGCAAAACTGAGCACCAAGGTCGCGCATAGGGAGGTCGACGGCTTGGATGGGGCGGACGGGGTTGGGGCTTTGGTCTCAACTTCTTGTCTCTCTCCTTGCTTTGGTATGTTCTCTCAATAATGACACTTATGAGAAAATAACAATCTAATAATGCTTTTTATAGTTAATAACTCTTTATTAACTACATAATAGCCCCAATACTAATCATGTCCATACACGGATTAGTCCACCTTGAAAATTAGTCTAACTAACTTTGCTTGTGGTTGCGTTTAGGTCATCTTGATTAATTAGTCCCACTAATTAATGTCCATATTCAGTTTAATCCATACGGTGTGTGACCCCATGGGTTTCTACTTAGTTGGTAGTAATTTTTACTAAAATATAGCGGTGTTTAGCAACACAACTATGCCACCCAACTAATAAAAATAGTCAGTGATCGGACAAACCTTGTGCCCAATGTTACCGCATTGTATTATCCCTTTGTCTCCCTATCTGGATTGGACACGAGACATAATTGTCACACTCGTATGTCCAATCCATAGTTTCTCGATCCTGGAACTATGCTTATTCGTGCAGATAACATCAATATCTCCATATTGATTTATCTGTGTCTGGCCAGACATTCCATAAAAACCATCCCTCGAGTGGCCCGTGGGTATTTGCTCCCATTATGTGGGAGGGAAAAATCATCTCTACATCACTACCATCTCTCATCTTGCTTCCTACCATGCCCGATTATATCAAAGGATGATATTTCACAACTAGACTATCTAGTGACTTCAAATCTAAGGACTACAATACCATTAGCACTACGAGAAGCACTTGTGACATTGACATAATCTAATGTAGCATTCTCGTTGTGGGTCAATCCAGTATGTCATTACTCCTAATACATACCCATGTGTTAGACTTGATATATCCATATCAATCTTCCCACATACTAGTCTATAGTGATCATCCCATTAATCAATAGTGGTCTAGGGATATTTAAGATAAACAACACATTGTAATATGAGGAATTCATTAAATTAAATATCTCCATAAAAAATAAATGAATATTCTAGCCAAACAATGTTCATACTAAAACTAGATTGCCTCTAGGGCATCAACTCCGAAAGTCTCCCACTTGCACTAGATCCAACCTGGTGTATTTCGTATGCCTATAGATCTAGTGTGCCCTTCATGCTTTCGTAGAACCAATGGCTTCGTGAGAGGATCTGAAAGATTCTTATATGTTGGAATCTTAAATATCTTCATATCTACCCAATAGACAATCTCTCGAATAAGATGGAATCTCCTAAGTATATGCTTGGATTTCTGCTGTGACCTGGATTACTTGGCTTGTGCAGTCGCCATAGTGTTGTCACAATACAACGCAATGGGATCCACAATGCTAGGAACCACACCAAGCTCAGTAATAAACTTCTTTATCCAAACAGCCTCCTTTGATGCGCCTGCAGCAGCAATGTACCCAACTGTCTCTTTCTTTGAACTCTTCCAGCTCACAGCTCCTCCATTCAGGCAGATCACATTTCCCTACAGCGAGCTGTAGTTGTCCTTGTCAATTTGGAAGCTCGTCCTCACCTCCAAATATCAAGAACGCATCCTTAGTTCTTATTAAGTAATTAAGGATGTTCTTGACAGCAATCCAATGACTCTCACCCGGATTGGACTGATATCTTCTTGCCATACTCAACGCGTATGATACATATAGTCTATTACACAATATGGCGTACATGATGGACTATATGGACGATGCATAGGGAACCCTACTCATGCGGTCCTTCTCAATCTCATTGGAGGGACAATCAGCCTTCGAAATGGTGATTCCATGCGACATGGGCAAGAATCCTTTATGTGATTCTTTCATGTTGAACCGTTTCACCATCTTGTCTATATATGTACTTTGTCTTAGGCCGAGCAGCTTCCTACTTCTATCCCTATAGATCTTGATACCAAGTACATAAGCTCCATCCCCTGAGTCCTTCATCGCGAAACACTTTCCTAGAGAATCTTCAACAGATTTCAAGGTAGGAATGTCGTTTCCAATGAGTAGTATTTCATCCACATACAAGACCAGAAACACAATAGAACTCCCATTAACCTTCTTGTAAACACAAGGTTCATCTTCGTTCTTGATGAAGACAAACTCTTTGACCGTGTCATAAAAACGCCGATTCCAACTCCTAAAAGCTTGCTTTAATCCATAGATGGATCATTGTAGCTTAGAGACTTTATTGGCATGATCAGGATCCTCGAAACCCTCTGGTTGTGTCATGTACACATCGTCAATGACTTTTTCCATGCAGAAATGCTATTTTGATATCCATCTGTCAAATCTCATAGTCGTGATAAGCTGCAATAGCAAGTAGGATTCGAATGGATTTGGTCATTGTGACTGGGGAAAAGGTTTCATCATAGTCAATACCATGAATCTGCCTATAACCCTTTGCCACCAATCGCCCCTTGTTGGCAACTATATTGCCATCCATGTCGGTCTTCTTCTTGAAGACCCACTTGAACCCTCTGGGCCGAGCCCCTTCGGGTGGATCCACCACAGTCCATACTTTGTTGGTATACATGGATTCCATTTCGGATCTCATGGCTTCAAGCCACTTCTTTGATTCTGGCCCTTTCACGGTCTCTCCATAGGTAGTAGGCTCATCATCCATGAGTAGTACGTCACCAGGCTTAGTCATGAGAAGTCCATACCTCTCTGGCTTAGGACGTACCCTACTCAACCTACGTATTTCTTGTGTTATCTGAACAAGTTGCTCCACAACGGTTTGTGGTTCCTGCTCACGCTCCATCACAGAATTAGTGTTTTGTGGTTCTTGAATTTCTTCAAGTTCTACAGTCCTCCCGCTGGCTTCTTTAGAGACGAACTCTGTTTCTAGAAACACACCGGTCCTAGCAACAAACACTTTGTTCTCGTTTAGTTTGTAGAAATAATATCCTTTCGTTTCCTTAGGATATCCCACAAAATTACACTTATCCGCTTTGGTTCCGAGCTTGTCTGTTTGTAAACGCTTTACATAGACGTCGCAACCCCCAATCTTCATAAACGACACTATGGGACGCCTCCCAATCCATATCTCATATGGTGTCTTCATGACCGATTTGGATGGAACATGGTTAGTGGTAAAAGGTGCAGTCAATAGAGCATGGCCCCAAAACTGTATAAAAAGATCTGTTTGACACATCATAGACCGCACCATATCCAATAGGGTGCGATTCCTCCTCTCGGACACGCCATTCCACTATGGCGTTCCGGGTGGAGTGAGTTTGGATACTATCCCACACTCTCTAAGATAGTCTTCAAACTCTTGGCTCAAAAGTATTCTCCTCCATAATCCGATCGTAGAGCCTTGATACTCTTGCCAAGTTGCTTCTCTACTTCATTCTTGAATTCTTTGAACAATTAAAATGATTCTGATTTGGCCTACATAAGGTATACGAATCCATATCTACTAAAGTAATCAGTAAATGTAATGAAGTAAAGGTAACCGCCTCTGGCAGGCGTGTGAAACGAACCACACACATCAGTATATATGAGTGCCAATAACTCACTAGTCCTCTCACCTTTCTTATTGAAAAGGGACTTTGTCATTTTTCCTAATAAACAAGATTCGCATGTCTCATATCATTCATAATCAAATGAGTCCAGGAATCCATCCTTATGGAGTCTAGAAATGCATTTTGCAACGACCCCCTTATCCGTCTCGGACGAGACCGGGAGCGAGATGCTAATAGTAACGGCGGAAAATCAAAAGCACGACATCCCAACATATATGTTACATACTATTAAACATTACAACGTGTTCTCAAGTCTTTCATACATTTTATTATACATTATGCTAACATTATTCATACTATTTACAACTTGTGACGGAACCTCCTTAGTGAGTCTCATACCTGGTCATGCCATAGTCTTCTTCTTCTAAACTTGCGGTGGGAAGGAAAACAAGAACCGCAGTTTCTAAAATCAGCATAAAGTACTGAGTAAGCAAACACCTGATGCAAAACCCCCCCTTATTTTAAAACAAGGGAATGCCTCCACCCGAGGTGATGAGCCTCATTGGGAACGGATAAGGATCGTCGATTCATATCTAGTACAATCATCCATAACTCAAAACCTAATTTATTACAATTTCAAGATAAAGCAGTGGTATCTTTTGAAAAGTTAAGAGTATCACGGCCTATTTTGGCAGTCGTGATTGAAACGGTACTTTCTTATTTCACAATAGAATTTAGATGTTCATCTTTCGGATTCGTTATTTTGGATTTGGATTACAATTTTCATGCAATACTTCCAAAGTAGAGATTTTCAAAAACGAAGTAAATAACTCAAATAAAACATGTACGGTAGTATTTCACAAATAACACACGCGATATACGAAAGAATGAAAGACACACAAGGCTAGGCATATTAACTTACCGAAATCCAAGCTCGTCCTAGAAGTAGTTCTCGTCTACCAAACGGTCACCTACAAATTGGAGCTTATAAGTCAATACAGCAATTTATTTGCTCTAATAATAACCTAATCTAGCTCCTTTTATTTTTCTCAATAAAATATTAATTTTAACTTATTTACGAACCCAAAAATATATTTTCTTCTATAATATTTACCCCCCAAAAATATAGTTGTTAATTATAAATAAAAAATTAGATAAAACTAAGTTTATTAATGAAACCGAAATTGAAAACTATACTTAATACCCCAAAATTTTTTGAAAAGACAATTGCATCCCCCTAAATCTCTGAAACTGAAAAATAACCTCCAAAAACTTTATGAAAATTACATTTTAACCCCCCCAACCAAGAACATTCAAACTAACCAATTAAAACATGGATTCGAGGACTTAAAATATGATTTTGATTACTGAAAACAACTTAGGAGTATATTTTGAGCATACCCAGTCCAAAAATCGTGAGAAATTGTGAAGAAACGGAGTGGGTCGAGGTCGTCGTCGACGTCGCCGGAGGTGGAGCTTGACGGGGCTTCTCCGGCTGCTTTCATCTTCGTCTTGGACCTTCACAATTCTCGTCGGACCTCTACGAGGTTATTTGAGAAGGTTTGGAGGGGTGGGTCGTCACGGTTGAGCTCCGGCGAAGTTCTCGCCAGAATTAATGGTGGTCGCCGGCGGGTTGGCTTCTCCGCTGCCTCTTTTTTGGCTTCTTCCCTTATGTCTTCTGGTCGGAATAGAGAGAGGGATCGAGAGAGAGAGTGAGTGAAATAGGTGTACAATAGAGAGAAATGGATGTGGTGGTGCTCGGGTGGTCCTTCCCGTCGGTGGCAACTGCGGTGGTGGTGGCCTTTGGCAGCTGCCTTCTGCTGCCGCTGTGTTTCTTGCCGGCAAAATAGAGAGAAAGAAAGGGAGACAGGGGAGGGAGAGAGAGTCAGAGAGGTGGTGGTTGGTGATGGAGGTGGTGATGTGTTGGTGGTGGTTGTGTCGGGTGAGGAGGAAGAAGGAGAAGTGAAGAAGATTTAAATAGAAGAAAAGTAAGAATAAAAAAATGAAGGAGAAGAGAGATTGTGTATAAAGAGGAGGAAAAATTTGCAGGAGAGTTGGGTAATGAGGAAAAAAACATTTCTTTTTGTTTTATTTTATTAACTCTTCTCAATTTACTCATTAGGCTTTGTAGTTTTTATTAAATACAACTACCTTCCCAAATATCAACTAATAAATGTCATCTAAAATACAACCACCTCCCCACTAAAAATATAAACACACTTAACGAAAAAGGTGTCAATTATACTTAGAAAAATACGAGGTGTTACACCCGAGCTCCTAAAAAGGAGAATAGAGCATCATTTTATTTCATCTCAAAACATAAGGACGGATAAGTGAGAAAAGTGTTAACTCGATGAACGGATTAAGAATAAAAAACTTATCTTTGAAATCTTCGTTCTTACTCTGTAACGGGGAGTAATATCCCGATCATTTCTTCTTTCTATTCATAAACATCCTTTTAGTTCCGGCACCCCCCCCCCCCCAAGACTTATTGCGGCCAGAGAGGTGAGTACATGGAGCAACGCGACCGGGTTAAAATAATAGGGGTCAAGTGACCGAAGTCAACACGACAATAATAATAAGTTTCTCCCTTTCAACTCTTTCCACTTTACGGTTATACGTTTTATTATTTTCGTGTGACAATTTCAAAGGGAATATTTGAAATTGTAAACAAATCTCAAGTAAAACATATATATCACAAAACACATTTTGATACAGACATTAAAAATCATATTACGACACCAAATGAGCTAGGCGCGCTAGGCTAGGCATATTTACTTACCTTGATCCTCAGAAATTAGCACGTAAAGTCTCCTAGAATGTCATGTGGCCCTCGTCTACACACTTGTCACCTACACATTACATTTCTTTATTCGATCAAAAGTTTATCGACCAAATAGGCAATTGCAAATTATTAAGCCTAACAAGATTCATTTGAAATCTCTAAATTCTCACTTTATATACATAAATATTTTTAATAATATTTTAATATTTTATTGTATATAGAGACCCATAATGTAAGTCCGTAAATATTTAATATTTACGAAATACTAATTTTATCACTATATCTATTTCTAGGTGACCCAGAAATTATTTAACGGATAATTTTATTAATTTAGCCATTTATTTATCAAATTTATAAAAATAATTACTTATAATATTTTAGTGAACGAATACAAGTTGGGAGAAATCTTTCTTTTTATTAGTACAATTAAATGTGTGTTATTAATTGAGAAAGCTGTTAAATTTGGATTCTCAAATATTTCTTATTTACCAACTAATTTAAAACAAACCGAAAATTAATAATTACAAGTTTTAGTCCCTGTTTTATCTATGCTATTTAATTACATAAATTACTTTTACTTTTTTTATTATTACTAATATTATTACCATTACCATTAGTATTATCATCATCAATATTATTATTACTATAATTATTATTGATTAGAATAGCAACTAGAAAGTGTAGAAATTAATTTAAAATTTAAAATCACATTTTTATTTTATTTTTTTATTTTCAGACTGCTAAATAAGAAAGAAACCCCCATGTTTTACTAAAAGAACAGAAATACCCCCTTTCTAACTAAAATAGTTTCTGAAAAAGACAAATACCTCCCCCTTAAGCATGAACTTCTAACTTGATCAATCTAAATGTGAATT
Source organism: Linanthus parryae (assembly GCA_023055425.1). NCBI lineage: Eukaryota > Viridiplantae > Streptophyta > Magnoliopsida > Ericales > Polemoniaceae > Linanthus > Linanthus parryae. Next base: position 60,779,641 of record JALGPY010000003.1, read on the forward strand.
TAAGCATCAAGACATGATTTTGACTTTGTAAATCAACTCAGGATGAAGAGTAGAGCGTACCTGTACCAAAAATCGCAAGAAACGATCGAGAAATGGTTCGGTCGAGCTTCCCGTCGATGGCCACGGTAGTGTTTCTCGAGTCCGGCGACCGGGGCATTTCTGGGTTTGGCTAGGCCTTCTACTGGCTTAGTGGAGGTCCTAGGAGTTGCTTGGAGGGAGTTTTGATCCGTGGGTGGCACTGGTGGCATTTGGCCGAGAGCTTCGCCGGTGTTAATGGAGGTTCGCCGGTGATTTGGTGGTGCCTTGTGCTGCGGCTTCTACTGTTGCTGTTATGTCGTTCTCTGTTCCTCTGTTTTGGTCGCGACGGAGAGGTGTGAGAGGAATCGTGGGAGAAAACAAAGGTGGTGGTCTTTTGGTGGTTCTCGCCGGGAGTTGTAGCGGCAGTGGTGGTGGTTTCTAGCCACTATTGCTGCTGCTGTTTCGTAGCTCTGCTCGTGACAGAGAGCAAGAGAGAGGGAGAAACATAGGGAAAGAAGGGAAGAAGAAGGTGTGGGTGATGGTGGTGCTCTCGGTGGTAGTGTTGGTGGCCGCCGGAGATGAAGAAGATGATAATGACGATGGTGACGATGAAGGAAGTGGTTGGGGTTGTGTTTGGTTCTGTTGTGTGTTTCCGAAGAGAAGACATGTAAGCTTTATAGGAGTTGGGTCGGTAAAGGAGGCGGTGGTGAGGTGCTGTTGTCGGGGAAAAATTTTCTCCCGTGGAGAAGATGAACTTGTCTAGGGGAAGATGACAAAAATGGAGATTTAGTATTACTATTGTTGGTTGTGGTATTGAAATGTTAGGGTGTGGCACAACTGCGAAGTCCCGTGGTGGTTTTACCCGCGTTAACGATTAAAGTTAATAAATTGCTCGGGTAATTATTTACGAATACTACTTCAATATTTCATAAAATTTTACGAAATTTTCTTAACTATAAAATGTAATAATTTATACAAATTTATTTTATTTTTCTTTTGCGACTAAATTTGTATTTAACTTATCAATTTACTGTTTTACCCTTAGGTAATATACGGGGTATTACATTCTTCCCCCCTTAAGCTTCGTCCTCGAAGCTAAAATCAGACAAGTAACCGACATATTAAACCA